>CADEHL010001042.1:4626498-7054138 GCA_902827135.1 Harpagifer antarcticus | reverse complement strand
AGATCTATGAGAAAACCGTGGAGGTGCTAGAACCTGAAGTGACCAAGCTCATGAAGTTCATGTACTTCCAGGTGAGACTAGACTGTTGTTGTATACCTTATGATTTAAATGAACACAAGTAAGGTTAAGAGTCATAGTCGGCTAATTGCATGTTGAATTTGCATGTCAGGTGTGTTTTTGTAGACGGTGTTCTGTGGTTATTCTAATGATTCCCTATATCCTGATTCCTTTGTCTTACAGCGGAAAGCCATAGAACGTTTCTGTAGCAGTGAAGTGAAGCGTCTGTGTCACGCCGAGAGAAGGAAGGACTTTGTGTCTGAGGCCTACCTGCTCACTCTGGGAAAATTCATCAACATGTTTGCAGTGCTAGACGAACTGAAGAACATGAAGTGTAGCGTTAAGAACGATCACTCTGCCTACAAAAGGTAATGAACCAAAATACAAAAGACTGCTAATTTAGAATACTTCATTACAGTCATTTTTTAGTTCAACACCACCTCCTCTCCCGCCTCCAGGGCAGCTCAATTCTTGAGGAAGATGGCCGACCCTCAGTCCATCCAGGAGTCCCAAAACCTCTCCATGTTTTTAGCCAACCACAACAGGATCACTCAGGTTGGTGTGCAGACTCTGTAGGGTATGGTACAAATATGGATTATGGCTGATTACTTTTTGAAATAACTAGAGTTTTTGTTCACTTAACTGTAGTTTCAAGGCTGCTTCCTTTACTTTCTTTTTTAGCTCAAAACACTTTGTGCCTTCAGTAATACAGAGTTACAGCAACATTCTAACATGATACTCCAGGAAAGACACAAGCACATGAGATGAATGACTCACCACATTTTACTCTCCGAAGGATAATGTGAGGAATATTATGAAGCCATTTAGCTCTTTATATCAACAGGTGACTGCTGAACAAGTGGTATTACACTTTCACATTTGCTCAGATAATGATGGGAAATGCAAAAGAAGAACATTTGTTTTAGATGATTTTTCTGTGACTGAAACCTGGTAGTTCATTTAAAATGTAAACATAATTATAATCATTTCAAACATATTTTTGGTTTAATAAAAAGAATGCATGGTCCATTTAATAAAACAATCTGTTTTTTTCAGTGACTAAAAGCCATTTCATAATCAAACAAACATTTTTCTGTAATTGTATCAACGGTGCTTTTCTTTAGTTTCATTGTAAATGCAGTGTTATTACTTATCTTCGTACAGAATGATCCCTTTCTGTTATACAGTGGGGCAAAAAAGTATTTAGTCAGCCACCAATTGTGCAAGTTCTCCCACTTAAAAAGATGAGAGAGGCCTGTAATTTTCTTCCTAGGTACACTTCAACTATGAGAGACAGAATGGGGGGGAAAAATCCAGAAAATCACATTGTCTGATTTTTAAAGAATTTATTTGCAAATTATGGTGGAAAATAAGTATTTGGTCAATAACAAAAGTTAATCTCAATACTTTGTTATATACCCTTTGTTGGCAATGACAGAGGTCAACGTTTGCTGCACTTTGCCTACCTATGGCACGGAGAAGGAGACCGTGACGTTTAGTTTTATCTGCCTCTTTTCTCTGTGCTGTTTGGCCTCTCTTCACAAAGTTTTCACACACTGTTGCTGGTATTTTGGCCCATTCCTCCATGCAGATCTCCTTTAGAGCAGTGATGTTTTGGGGCTGTCGCTGGGCAACACAGACTTTCAACTCCATCCAAAGATTTTCTATGGGGTTGAGATCTGGAGACTGGCTAGGCCACTCCAGGACCTTGAAATGCTTCTTACGAAGCCACTCCTTCGTTGCCCGGGCGGTGTGTTTGGGATCATTGTCATGCTGAAAGACCCAGCCACGTTTCATCTTCAATGGCCTTGCTGATGGAAGGAGGTTGTCACTCAAAATCTCACGGTACATGGCCCCATTCATTCTTTCCTTTACACGGATCAGTCGTCCTGGTCCCTTTGCAGAAAAACAGCCCCAAAGCATGATGTTTCCACCCCCATGTTTCACAGTAGGTATGGTGTTCTTTGGATGCAACTCAGCATTCTTTCTCCTCCAAACACGTCTAGTTGAGTTTTTACCAACAAGTTCTATTTTGGTTTCATCTGACCATATGACATTCTCCCAATCCTCTTCTGTATCATCTAAATGCTCTCTAGCAAACTTCAGACAGGCCTGGACATGTACTGGCTTAAGCAGGGGGACACGTCTGGCACTGCAGGATTTGAGTCCCTGGCGGCGTAGTGTGTTACTGATGGTAGCCTTTGTTACTTTGGTCCCAGCTCTCTGCAGGTCATTGACTAGGTCCCCCCGTGTGGTTCTGGGATTTTTGCTCACCGTTCTTGTGATCATTTTGACCCCACGGGGTGAGATCTTGCGTGGAGCCCCAGATTGAGGGAGATTATCAGTGGTCTTGTCGGTCTTCCATTTTCTAATAATTGCTCCCACAGTTGATTTCTTCACACCAAGCTGCTTACCTATTGCAGATTCAGTCTTCCCAGCCTGGTGCAGGTCTACAATTTTGTTTCTGGTGTCCTTTGACAGCTCTTTGGTCTTGGCCATAGTGGAGTTTGGAGTGTGACTGTTTGAGGTTGTGGACAGGTGTCTTTTATACTGATAACGAGTTCAAACAAGTGCCATTAATACAGTTAATGAGTGGAGGACAGAGGAGGCTCTTAAAGAAGAAGTTACAGGTCTGTGAGAGCCAGAAATCTTGTTTGTTTGTAGGTGACCAAATACTTATTTTACCGAGGAATTTACCAATTCATTTATTAAAAATCCTACAATGTGATTTCCTGGATTCTTTCCCCCCATTCTGTCTCTCATAGTTGAAGTGTACCTAGGATGAAAATTACAGGCCTCTATCATCTTTTTAAGTGGGAGAACTTGCACAATTGGTGGCTGACTAAATACTTTTTTGCCACACTGTATATGTGTAAATGAATTGATGTGAAGGTGACCCATTTTCCATCTCTGTTCTGTGTGTAGTGCCTGCATCAACAGTTGGAGGTGATTCCTGGCTACGAGGAGCTTCTGGCAGACATTGTCAACATCTGTGTAGACTATTATGAGAACAAGATGTATTTGACACCCAGTGAGAAACACATGCTGCTAAAGGTACGTGCATCTTTTCTTTCTGCCAACATAGAACAGTTCAAAGTGTGATCTTGTGCCGGCTACATGTCCTTCAGCTGACGTAAAACAAACCACCTCTGTGTGTGTGTCAGGTGATGGGCTTTGGTCTGTACCTGATGGATGGGAACGTGAGTAATATCTATAAGCTCGACGCCAAAAAGAGGATCAACCTGAGCAAGATTGACAAGTTCTTCAAAGTAAGGCTTTTTGCTTTCCCTGCATCTCTTTCATCCAGAGTTGAATGTGTGTGCATTAGATGAATGTGACATTTGTTTCCTCTGTTTTTCAGCTTCAAGTGGTGCCTCTTTTTGGAGACATGCAGATAGAGCTCTCCCGCTACATCGAGACGAGTGCCCATTATGAAGAGAACAAATCCAAGTAAGAGGATGTGTCTAGTGTGCAGAAATGCTTGGATATAACATTCCCTTTAATTGTCAAAAAGAAACCTGTACTTTTAGTCAGCTGTGCATCTGTCTTTAATTGTACTCCTTACTTCCTTACTTAACCATTTAGACATGCGCTACTACTATTACACACTAAAGAAAAAAGCGTTAACCCTAATTTATTTCCACTATTTGATTAATGGCAAGCCCCTTGTACCGGCATCACGTGGGTCCATGTGTGGTTTGGTCAGAATGTAGACATTTATGGTAGACAAAGCCAGCCATTCTTGACCACCACGCCATCTGCTCCCGCCCACCACTAACCCTCCACCCTCTCCATTTTGTGCCCAGGTGGACGTGCACCCAGAGCAGCATCTCCCCGCAGTACAACCTGTGCGAGCAGATGGTGCAGATCAGGGAGGACCACATCCGCTTCATCTCGGAGCTGGCGCGCTACAGCAACAGCGAGGTGGTGACGGGCTCGGGCCTGGACAGCCAGAAGTCCGACGAGGAGTACAGAGAGCTGTTCGACCTCGCTCTGAGGGGTCTGCAGTTGCTGTCCAAGTGGAGCACGCACGTCATGGAAGTTGTGAGTGAAACACTGAGTTTGTGTGGGACAGGCGTTAGCATTATGCGAGGGATTCGGTATGGAAAGTGTTTGGTTTTGCCATTGATCGTAGTATCTCTGATCTATTTATAACTCTCCTCGTCTCCTCCAGTACTCGTGGAAGCTGGTCCATCCCACAGATAAATTCTGTAACAAGGACTGTCCTGGCACGGCAGAGGAGTACGAACGAGCCACGCGATACAATTACACCAGTGAGGAGAAATTTGCCCTGGTGGAGGTCATTGCCATGATCAAAGGGCTACAGGTAAAACACTGGCAACCCTTAGTGGCTCCTTCTTTATGCTCCAAACAGCAAGTGGTCATCTTTTAAATGTTAAGCAGGTATTTGAATGGAAATGCAGAAACTGTTCAACTGGCTCGGTTTGATCTTGGAGGGAAATGGAGTAAATGTAATATAGACAGTACAGTACATGTATGCATCTTTACTGATTTGTAAACCATATATATTTTACTTAGCAACACTAAAAGTGTTTAAACAATTCTAACTGTGACTTGAGATTGATTAACTGATTTTTTAAGTCATCTTTAGTGAACTAATCCTTTGACCGCTCACTTCATTTTCTGAATACATGTATTTCCCTTTATGTTAGTATGTCAATATATATTGTTCCTTGTATTCCAACTTGATGGTCAGTAGCCCAAATGAAAGGGAGGATGATAATGGTGTTGTTATGATCTGCCTAGGTTTTGATGGGCCGAATGGAGTCAGTGTTTAACCAGGCCATCAGGAACACCATCTACGCAGCGCTGCAGGACTTTGCCCAGATGACCCTCAGAGAGCCTCTGCGCCAGGCTGTACGCAAGAAGAAGAACGTCCTCATCAGGTACGGTGACTATCTGATCGCTTTAAATGTACCCTCATGGCTTTTGTGGGACTCCTAAAGACCCAAAGCACTTCTATAACACTGTTTTCTTTGTCTATAGTGTTCTTCAGGCCATTCGAAAGACTGTCTGTGACTGGGATGGGGCGAGGGAACCTCCAAATGACCCCTGCCTGAGGGGGGAGAAGGACCCCAAAGGTGGATTTGACATCAAAGTGCCCCGAAGGGCTGTAGGACCTTCTAGCACACAGGTATGACATCATGACTAGAGATCAGGGTGCTTGGGGGAAATGTAGCCAAAACAGCATGATGTTGATTCTGAATGTAAACTAAATATTTCACTGAAGATATTCACTTATGTGCAATGGCTCAAACAGGGTGATGAAACACATGTGTTCTAATGTTCACATATCTTCTAACTTACTGAGTCACTTAATGTGTTACTGCACATATTAATATGCTTTTGCAAAAGAAATGTTTTTTAGTATTTAGTTTCTCTTTTGAGTAAGGCTTTCAATAAAGTTCTGAAGGTCAAAAATAGATGTTTCCCTTTCATATCCTCCTAAAAAAGTGCACATTTTTATTTTGAATGAACCCCATGCTACATCAAAGTATGACCAGAAAATAACTAACGTTTTCCTATGTTTGTCTTTTCTCCCCTCTCCAGCTGTACATGGTGCGCACCATGCTGGAGTCTTTGATAGCAGATAAGAGTGGCTCCAAGAAGACTCTCCGCAGCAGCCTGGATGGACCCATAGTGACGGCCATAGAAGACTTCCACAAACACTCCTTCTTCTTCACACACCTGCTCAACTTCAGCGGTGAGTGGAGACAAAAAATGGCAAAGAATTTGTGAAACATATAGCAAGAAATTCCACAATTCCCATGTGTTTTTAAAATGAGTTATGTTTGAAAAATCTCACTCGCCACCGGCTTGAGTTTCAATAATCAGGAACATGTATTTATTATCCTTGCAAGAATGGAAGTAGTCATCACATACAGAGCATGTGGGACAACTAGTTCCCAGAACAGTGTCCTTGACATGCTTATATTCAAGAGAGAGTGTTACACAGTAAACATTTGAAATACCGGTTCAAAGCAGTTTACAATGTTTTGTTCAGATTAGCTAAGGCCCGCGTAAGAAATGATCATGCTCATCATATGCCATATTACTCATCATGTTAATCGTTGTCCCATAGCTATCATGCCTAAAACAGTGTGTCCTGAAGGTCTTCTAGGTAATCATACATCCTGCCATATACACTGTTACCCTTGGGCCTTTGTTATCATTTGCACCTCTGTCCTTGAAAGAGTACATTCAGTATTTTCCCAACAAGCTGTAATACCTCTAGATCAGAGGTGCCACGGTCGACGTACTGGGCACCTCGTCCGCGAGGTGGGCACCTCGTCCTCGTCCGCGGTCGACGTACTGGGCACCTCTGATCTAGAGGTATTACAGCTTGTTGGGAAAATACTGAATTTACTGGGCACCTCTGATCGGTCGACCGCGGGGGCAATGCTGGTAGATCGCGAGTCATTCATAAAAAAAAAAATCCAGCTCCATTAAAATAGACAAAACAGGTTTTGATCCCTCCTCCCTTGGCCTCCCTGCCACTTAATTCAGGAGTTTGCTTGATTCACAGAAAAAGCGACCTATCGCTTTCCAGTCTGTTAACCCAGAATGCAAAGCGATACAAAATCAGTTAAGTGCCGGGAAAACTCAAATTAAGTTAGAGACAAACAACAAAATGAGTGCGGGACCGAGCAAGAAGCTAAAGACAAACCACTTCCACCCAGAATGGGAGGAAGAATATTTTGTTGTGATGTCACATTCAAAGGTTATTTGTCTTATTTGTAAAGCAGGCGTCACTCTGCCAAAGAAAGGTAACGTGGAGAGGCATTATCGGAGTGTTCACAAGGCACATGACAGCGACTTCCCTCCGAGTAGCGAGTTGAGAAAGAGAAAGGTCATGTATTATTGCTACACAAACATTATCTCGCAGTCTTAGTGTCGCCAACTCGTTTCTAACATGCAGAAAGACAAAACAAATGCGTCTATGGTCGGTGTATTTTTGATCTTTCCAATCGAGACGAGATCTCTCTCTCCCGTCTGTGTGCGAGGGGGGCGGGGCAGTTTACACACACACAGCTGCTACATGCAGCAACACACGGCGGGGATGGCGGAGAGAAGCGCTCCAAGGTGTGGTTAAATGTTACCCGTCTCGATGTGGAGAATGCTCGTTACCAAAAGTGCAATAAGAGTTTAGCATGTAAGGGCGGTAACACGAGCTATGTGTCTAAACATTTAGCAAAAGTGCTCCACATTCAGACGGAGGAATGCACCGGGTTCGACTGTCTTTCTAGCAGCTCTGTAGCCCCATCCACGAGTAACGTTTCCACGTCAGGTGTTATGTATGCTAGCAGCAACACAGGGAGTGAACTACATTATACAAACATGGGTTAATGAATAGAGGTAACAGAGTTATTTATTTTGTTAAAGTTTCAGCTATTCTGTTTACAGTTCTGTCATCACATTATTTAATACCATTTGTTAAAACACTGTTGTTTCTTTTGATGTGAAATATTATTTATTTAATTTAAATAAAAAGCAATGTTAGTTTTGTAAACAATTTGTTAAGTTAATTTAATAATATATGTATTTTTGAATCAAGTATTCATCTTTATTGTCTTCATTGTTAGTTTCCACATGCCTAAAACAACCTCAAGCTAAATCTAAAAGTTGATGGCTAAATCAGAGCGTTTGAGAAATTGTGCAAGGCGTACAGTAATAGTCCGAATAGTCGATTAATCGTTTCATTAATCGATAGATGAATCGATTATCAAATTAGTCGTTTGTTGCAGCCCTATTGTAGTTATCCCGTGTATAAATAAAACGTGTTATTCAGCAACCCTTGCAATTTGGGATTTTATTTTTGGTTGGTAGACCTCGGTGAGCTGGTCATTTCAAAAGTAGCTCACCTGCCAAAAAAGTGTGGGCACCCCTGCTCTAGATCTTAATAATTGTCTCTCCCTGGTGCAGAGGCCCTGCAGCAGTGCTGCGACCTGTCCCAGCTGTGGTTCAGAGAGTTCTTCCTGGAGCTGACCATGGGTCGCAGGATCCAGTTCCCCATTGAGATGTCCATGCCCTGGATCCTCACCGACCACATCCTGGAGACCAAGGAGCCCTCCATGATGGAGTAAGACTAACACTTCCAGCCCAAAACTCACTTTATGTTTTTAACTCACGGAAATTGACGTTATTATAACCACCTTCTTTCTCCTCCAGATATGTGCTGTATCCTCTAGACTTGTATAACGACAGCGGCTACTACGCTCTCACTAAGTTCAAGAAGCAGTTCCTTTATGATGAAATCGAGGCTGAGGTAAGCCACAAGATGAATACATTTCGAATAAAATGCATTGATCTTTTCCTCTGTGACCTCATAGTGTTTTCTTTGCTCTTAGGTAAACCTCTGCTTCGACCAGTTTGTCTACAAGTTAGCTGATCAGATATTTGCCTACTACAAAGCAATGGCTGGAAGGTAGGAGAAGTTACTTCCTCTGTATATGCTTTTTTTTCTCTCTGTATTTTCTAAATCACATTTGTTTCCACAGCGTCCTCTTAGATAAGCGCTTCAGAGCAGAGTGTAAAAACTATGGCGTGATCATCCCGTACCCTCCCTCAAACCGCTACGAGACGCTGCTCAAACAGAGACACGTACAGGTATGGGAGACATGAAAACTGTCCTCTACAGCTTCTGGTTTGTGTGTTTTACTGTTATTCTTAACCATCCATCCTGTGTCTTGCAGCTGTTAGGCCGCTCCATTGACCTGAACCGTCTGATCACCCAGAGGATCTCGGCAGCGATGTACAAGTCCCTGGACCACGCCATCAGCCGCTTTGAGAGCGAGGACCTCACTTCCATCGTGGTAAGATCACAACAGGGATATCACTGGGGGGGATTATTAGCAGGACTATAGTGTTGAAATACATTTTAAACAAGATATGCACATGAGCACACCGTTTTTGGGCTTTTTTAAATTTATTTTTTAACCTTTATTTAACCAGATAAAAGCATTGAGATAGAATCTCATTTGCAATGCTGACCTGGCCAAGAGGGCAGCAACGTTACACATAACACAAACATATAAAATACAGAGAAATAACTAAGAAAACAAAAGACAAAAAAGCAGTCACTACATTGTGCACATTAGGACAGTAAGAAAGGTGCACTACTTATTACTGCAAGAGCAGCTGGTGGTAAGGACTTCAGACAACTTCAATTTAAAACATGTTTGGCCAACACAGTGGGACATGCACATCTATAAATGGTATCACCGTAGTCCAGCTGGGACAGGAATAAGCCAGAGACCAACCTTTTACGGGATGAAGTTGAAAAACAACTTTTAAGTCTGTAAAAGAAACCAAGAGTGAATTTCAATTTCTTAGTTAGAACTTCAATATGGTGTTTGAAGTTTAGATTACTGTCCAACCAAAAGCCAAGATATTTGTAGGTATCGACAAACTCAACAGAGACGCCATCAAGGGTGTCAATGGAGAGGCAAGAGGACTCAAAATGCAAAAAGCATTGCTTTGGTTTCTTACTGTTCAAAAGCAGTTTGGAATCAATAAGTGCATGCTGCCGCGTGATAAAATCAGATTTTAAATTGGAAACGGCCATATCCAGAGAGAGAAGGAGCATATGAGTATACAATAGTGTCATCAGCATACATATGATAGGTAGACAATTGCATCTGATTACAAATATTGTTTACATATAATAAAAAGAGCAAAGGCCCCAAAATAGAGCCCTGTGGAACTCCCTTCTGCTACTCTGACCAAACATTTAAATTCCAAGCATGTTATTACTTTTTCTTCTTTATTCAACTTTTTCAATATTAAACACGTTATACATCCGACAAACAAACCCAATTAGTAGAAGCTGGAGGGCAGAAAGCATAGCTTTTACAGAGGTAGCCCTCCCGGTATCCACTTTATCCAGTTGTAGGATAAAGAAAAAATATAAATCAGTCATTTAATTTGCACACAATTAAACAAAATTCTATATATACATACACATACATATGTACACGTATACATACACCCATTTCCAGGGTGAAAAGAAATAATAAAGTAAAAAAATTATTCCTACAAGTCCATGTTCAGATAACAAGACAGTTTAATTTCTCATCCTATTTTTATATAAACTATGATAATTAAGATAATTATGATAACAGTTGTTATTATTATTATTGTTGTTATTGTTACTTATTACTATATCCATATAATCTTCTTTTTTTTTTTTGTTAAACATTATCTTTTTGCATAATGAATGCAACAGTACGTCATTGGTAAGGGGAGCTGCAGTACAGACTGCACGTTAAAAGTAAGTGGTTTGGAATGCAGCTCTTTTTGCTATGACGGGTAAATACAAGGATAGAGGAAGAATAGTTCCTCTTCTCCAACTTCTGCTTTTTAGCATGCTACTCACTTACAGGCCCTACCTGGAGTTGAATACCGTGCGTTGTATTCCCAAATATCAATAGTTCTCTAAATAACTGCATTCTAAAAAAATATGTTGACCAGGATATAAGCATTGTCTGCATCTACAAAGAGATTGTTTTGTTACAGAATACACAAGTGTGTATAAAGTTAAAATAAGTTATCTTATTGATATATCTTTTGTCTTTTCTTTATTTGGTATTAAGGTAATTTGAAAGTGTCGGAAAGTAATAAAGGGACTCTACTTTTAATATTGCGATTAGGTTACTGACCACATTGTTAACAGGTTATACATTTATAATTTACACACCCTCCCATCTCAACTTTCCATTCTCTTACTCCCCGTATCTCTCCCCTACAGGAGCTGGAGTGGCTCCTGGAGATCAACAGACTAACCCACCGGCTCCTCTGCAAGCACCTGACTCTGGACAGCTTCGACGCCATGTTCCGCGAGGCCAACCACAACGTCTCCGCCCCCTACGGACGAATCACGCTCCACGTTTTCTGGGAGCTCAACTTCGACTTCCTCCCCAACTACTGCTACAACGGATCCACAAACCGGTAAGTTCAGTTGCAGAGATTCTTCTCTTTTTTTTGTGGTAGATTTCTTTCAATCTTTTGGTTATTAACGTTGCTTCCTCTCATCAGCTTTGTACGTACAGCCATTCCCTTCACCCAGGAGCCTCAAAGAGACAAGCCAGCCAACGTGCAGCCTTACTACCTGTATGGGTCCAAGGTATGGGGCCACTGATGTTTTGAAATTGGACAGACTTTCCTTAAGACCCGTCTTCCTTCTGTTCCTAACACATCTTCTCGTCTCTCGTTTTTTCCTCTCTTCTCAGCCTCTGAACATTGCCTACTCCCACATATACAGCTCTTACAGAAACTTTGTCGGCCCGCCCCACTTCAAGACCATCTGCCGTCTCCTTGGTTACCAAGGCATCGCTGTAGTGATGGAGGAGCTGCTCAAGATTGTCAAGAGCCTGGTATTTATCTCCATTTTCCACCGCACATGGTTCCTTCCTCAGTGTGCTTGATTCTAGCTGTGTTTTGTCTTCCTTGTAGCCTATCTGTACCTTAACTATCTATATTGTTATGTCACTTTGCAGTTACAGGGCACCATCCTGCAGTACGTAAAAACACTGATCGAAGTCATGCCCAAGATCTGCCGCCTGCCGCGCCATGAGTACGGCTCCCCAGGTGAGTCCTACTGTTCAGGCAAATACATATATGTAGGGACATATATGTATTTGCAACATCAACTCCCATGTATTTGGTGGACATATTGAAAAAGACGCACACTCGATGAGACTCAAATCAGATTTATATTAATGTGCTATTGGGTTCAGTTAATTTAATTTGTGGCAACGTTCCGTACACTTCAACGCTATCCCATTCCCAATTGAATACTAGCTCTTTCCTCCTCCTTGCCAAGCACATCTAGTGTTTAGTGCTACTTCTTTGAGAGCAGTCAGGGCTTGGAAACATTACTGGAAAAAGCTATCACTTGAAGCAGCAGTAAGGTATTTACAGCTCACAGCCAGCAGAAGAAAATGCTGACAACATGTAAACCGCTGCATCAACAATAATCTAACAGCCAGCAGTTAGGAGGAGTGTTAACAAGCCAATGTGGGAAAATAGCAATTCTGCTGCAATGTAATCAAGTTTGGGATAGGTGGAGTCATATATGAAAAAAACAAACACATAAAAGAGTTGTAAGTGATTTGTTTTCAAAGTACAATACAGAACCACAATAAATTCCTGAAATGCTCAAATGTAGTAAATAGTGTACTAGTTAGCCATCGTGCTTCCCTTAAAAAACAGTCTGTTGTCCTTAGAGGTCAGAAATGTTGTTTAAAAAAGATATTTAACAATATATATTGAAACTTATACCAATTCAACCTGAAACTTCTACATATCATTATTAATTTCTGGACATCTCAAGATACACACTGGAAACAGGAGCTTATGATTTTGGGAGTTGAAAAGAAACTGACTTAAAATTCTGTAGGTTAAATGATATGGGGATTTCTTTGAAGCCTAGATTGAAAGTGTGATATAATATAATGCATGATTTTATGCTGTAATGGCAATTAATCCAACATTTGGAATGCTTTGTTATTCATAGGTCTGAGTGTTGGGATTTGCCCACACAGTTCATTGTATACCTGTTATAGGAGCTCAGGATGAACATCCGATCAAATAAAATGTGTTTTGAACTACTACCTGTTGCTATGTGTACAGATTAGAGGCCACTCAGATGGCATATACCTATTATGAGGAGGGCATAGTAATCTCCAGATTACTGATGTAGTGTACCTGCATTACTGCGTGTCATCTATGTCAGCAGTTAATGGTCCTCCATCTGCTGTGATGCTTAAAATGTGGGTCAATGACAAGCAACTGCTTGACTGCAAGAAATACAAGGGTGATAGATTTAGCTTTAGCAAAAATGTGTTTTTTTTTGTGTGGTTATCATGGCTTCAATTTTTCATTTTCTGCCATTTTCAGGTATCTTGGAGTTCTTCCACCATCAGCTCAAGGATATCATTGAGTATGCTGAGCTGAAGACAGATGTCTTCCAGAGCCTAAGGGAAGTGGGAAACGCCATCCTCTTCTGCCTTCTCATCGAGCAAGCTCTGTTACGACATTTCCTTTTGTTTTTCCCTTTAAACTATTACATTACTGTATGACGCTATTGACTCTAGCTTCCTCTTTTTCTTTGTTGTTTTGAAATGATGATTATAACTTGTGTTGCAGTATTTGTTGTCTGATTATTTCACTGCTTTCCTAACACTGTTAAAATGCCTTAGTGTAGCTTTCTGCACTGCCATGTTTTTGTGTGGGCGAATAACCTGGGTGCCCAAAAGTGTCAGTCGCCCAGTCCAGGTGCCCCCACAGTTTGTTTGATCTTTGATGTGTTTTTTAATCTCTGAATTGCAACTTTATTTTTCATTACACGCTGGCTACTCCCTCAGGTGGTAAGGATTTAGGCTTTCTCTTTGGTTCCAAAATAACCCAGACACTGAATGACTTTCTCCCTCTTTGTATCTCTTGTTGGTGTTGGCTGCTGTGTTTCTATATATTCTTTTTTTACACTATGTTAGTTTTGCACACATGGTTTCACCCCCAGTCAGCCATGGAAGCAAAGGGACTAGACAGTTTTACTCTTTGATTTTATTTGAAATTAAGTGAAATTTCCCTTTTCACACAAAAACCTGAAAAAGGTATCTGAATTTGAAGCACGGAATTTGCTCAAAGAGTAATAAATATATTTAAAAACATATTTGGCTGCTATATAATATAATTCTAATGTCCTTTCTTCCATGGATGAGGTGCTGGTATGTTTCTGGTCGGTTGTTGGTACAGATTTGTGCTTAACTCTTTTACACTCTATTGGCTCTCTTGCTGGTGCATGTCTACATACATCTACGCAACTGTCACTCTACTAATCATTTCTGTCAGGCAGCACTGATTCTGTGTGTGTACAGTGTTTGTCTGTATGTTAGTTTGGACTACTTGTAAGTGTGTGTGTGTTGCTTTTTCTACCATTGCATGGCTCTTTTCTCATTCAGCGCCATCTAGGCTACCTGTTTGCATATAGTTTGACTCACAGCATGTTGTCTTGACTAACAATCACCACGAAAACACCTAGATGATTAAGAATGACCTAACATAGCATAAATAGCTTGAATGTTACTAACAACTGACATTTTACCCAGAAGGGTTAGTGTTATTAAAGCTGGGGTAGGCAGTTCGTTTTTCACAAGTCAATGGGCAATAATTTAGCATTTATAGTATAAATAATCAAGTGGCCTAAGGGGAAACTAAACTTCTGCACCTCTTCCTGATTCTGTTTTCAGGCTTTAAACAATCTAGTCGGTGCCAGGAGACTGACAGATCATTTTATAGATGACTAGACATGCATGTCCTAGATGTTGAAAACCTCATTCAAGACAGAATATCGTGCAGGAAAGCATTGGCAACATCTTCTTACACTGGAAAGCAACCAGACTTCAGATCAGATATATAGACAATATATGCAAAGCGTTTCAGAGAAAAAGGTTTATAGTCAATTCTCCTGCTATCCGAAGCAAAAGGCCCAAGGCTCCAGTCTGCAATGGTAAGATAAGAAGGTATCTTACCAAAGGTATCTTACCAAAGGTATCTTATCAAAGGTATCTTACCAAAGGTATCTTACCAAATGTATCTATCAAAGGTATCTTACTAAAGGTATCTTGGCAAAGGTTTGAAAAATAGCAACATTTTCTAAACATCTCTGAAACGCTTTGCCAAATTTGTAGCTAGCGACGCCTTAAATCAAGTATGCTATCTAAAAGGGTTTTTACAGTACTTCAAATTTGCAAACAAATGATAGAATATTGCCCAATGTCCTAAACATAAACTGCCAACCTCAACTTTAAGATGTATGGTAAATTGACGTTATGATTAGATGTTGTATTTAGAGTGTGACACATTTATAATTCTGTCAGTTAATTTGCCTGTCATTATAGCTTCATGATAAACACCCATTCATTCAGCCATTTTATCTTCTTCTCTGCTAAGCTAAAATAGTGTCATACATCAGAATTCTCCTCCAGCATGGAGCTCATGGCAGATTTCTTTACGCATCTAAATATGCTTTATAAGCTATCCTGCTAACATTTTAGGTCTAAATGAATGCATTAAGCTAGGAGTGTTGGGGGATGGGTTCTTTAAAAATCTATTTCATCCTTGTGGCTACTGCACGGTAAAGCAAAGTGGGTGATGTTCTTTGATTTGAAATGACCCTTTTTGGTGTGTCTTCTTAAACCTTAGTCCCAGGAAGAAAGTGTGTGACCTGCTCCATGCCGCCCCCTTCCAGAACATTCTGCCCAGAGTCTACATCAAAGGTATACTAAAGGGTTATTAAATGCAAGGCAGATGGTGGAAAAAAGTCCAGTTCGAACCCATTGATTTGTTTGTTTTTTTGTACCAATATGTTCATACATTTGTGTGTTGTTACAGAGGGAGAGCGTCTGGAGGTGAGGATGAAAAGGCTGGAAGCGAAGTACGCCCCTCTCCACCTTGTGCCTCTAATTGAGAGGTTGGAACCCCACAGGTATTAATATCGAGTAATTTTTTATAGCCAACTTAAAGATGGTATATATTTCTCCTTCTTTTCATATCCAACACTTGATGATACAACTTTCCTTTGACATTTTTTATAAGAAAGTATCATGGTTGTTCTTTTTACCAGCAAATTGCCATTGCCCGTGAGGGGGACTGCTGACCAAAGAGCGTCTGTGCTGCGGCCTCTCCATGTTCGAGGTCATCCTGACG
Source organism: Harpagifer antarcticus (assembly GCA_902827135.1). Lineage (NCBI taxonomy): Eukaryota > Metazoa > Chordata > Actinopteri > Perciformes > Harpagiferidae > Harpagifer > Harpagifer antarcticus. Next base: position 7,038,352 of record CADEHL010001042.1, on the reverse strand, counting down.
CGCATCCGCAGTTCCTGCAGGACGGGGTGTGGCGCGGGCCCCCCCCACCAACGGTGTGTGATGCATGTCGACGAGTGTATGGAGTTCCACCGCCTGTGGAGCGCCATGCAGTTTCGTCTACTGCATCCCAGTGGGCACACACGAGGTTCACCGCGGAGTAAGTGGCCCTGATCAGTGTTCAGTGTAGCAGTGCCTCTCAAAGGTGTTACGTAAAACTCTCTTTTGGTTTGTCGATACTGTATTCAAATGGATTATATTTGACTTTGACTTCATTCCTTTGTCTTTTTTTATTTTGATTTAATGTGGAATTAGTTTACTGAGGGAAAAGATATAAACAAAATATTGCAGAATTCTTTATTTAAAGCTTAGAAAAGAGTGGCATTTTTAGACAAATGTATTAAAGTTAAAGACAAAGTGATTTTTTTGGGGATTATTTAACGCTCTTCCTGCTCATACTCATGAAAAAAATTATAATACAAAGAAATAGGCCATCTTTGCTTCTTGCACACTCTTCGTTCACCATCAGCAGCGATAGAAACACTATAGCCTACTCTTGAATCAGAAGAGGGGAGATAATGACACACAGATATGCAGACCTGAAACATCTAATGCAATTTTTTGACACAAAATCTGTACTAAACTGCAATTTGTGTTGCTAATACTTTTTCAGCTAGTCCAAAACGAGTTCCTCACTTTAATGCAGGACATAATTAGTGAGTTATATTTTTCCTTGGCTTTCAGGCAGTGCTTCGGGGACGGGCTGAACTGGGCCGGCTGTGCCATCATCGTGCTGTTGGGACAGCAGCGTCGCTTTGACCTCTTTGACTTCTGCTACCACCTGCTCAAAGTCCAAAGACAGGACGGCAAGGCTGAGATCATCAAAAATGTGGTGGGTATACCTCAGCGTTACTTCTGATGTTATTCACTTTGTGCATCAGGAGAAAAAAAATGTACACAGGACATGACGGAATTTTTTATGTTCTTAATTTGTTTGGAGAAGGAAACAGAAAAAGAGAGTTGTTTAGAGCGGACACATAGCAGGGGAGGATTTCGCCTTTTTAAAAATCAATAACAAACCCTTTAACGATCTTTTTCTAAGCCATGTTTCTCTCTGTATTACTCCTCACCCTCTGCCCCCTCTCTCTATAGCTAAACACATATCATTCATGTATGGAACACCTCTTGCTTTCCAACCTTTCCTTCATTTTCTCCCTTAGCGTTTCATAAACACATCTCTTGATATGTTGGATTTATTCCTTTTTATTTTTCTTCACAGCCCCTGGAAGAAGATGGCGGACCGCATTAGGAAGTACCAGATCCTTAACAATGAGATCTTCGCCATCCTCAACAAGTAATGAAGGCGGTGGAGACTGACAGTTCCACTGTGGAGCACGTTCGCTGTTTCCAGCCTCCTATACACCAATCCCTGGCTACCACCTGTTGAAATACACCCTTCACACATAGTGAACACACACATACTTAAAACAAACATAGCTGTGATACTAATTTCTGCCTCCTCCTGGTCTCCTAGGGGTATAGAATACAATCAAACAGTTCCTCTATCCAAATGTGGCTGTCTATGAATCCTTGAAGCACTCAGAAGTGGACCAGGCCAGAGGCAGAAGTGTATACTCACACCTTTATCTTTTTTCTTATGTTACTATCTGTGTGGCTCTCACTCAGACTCCTGCATGCCTTGTCTCACTCCTTCCGCTGCACACATGTGGATTGGACACAAATGCCAAAAGAGAATCTCTATCTTAAAATCTGAAGCCACTTGTTTGAAGTCCGAGCTGTTGGGACTCCTAAACGCCTTTCAGAATTGGCAATCAGGAGCAAATAAATCGAACAAGGTTTAAGAAAATAAAAGACTAAATAATGCAACAGAAGAGCTAATTTTTCTAAGTTATATAAAGATATTTTAACATGGTGCACTTAAGTGCTACTAAAGTTACTAACCGTTCTAGCACCACTTAATAACCATAGTGTCTCCTCTATTATGGCCCAAACTTGTTTATTGTGATCAAACTCATTTGTATAATAATCTGATCGACCCTGTTTCATGGTGCACAGTGTCCATCATGATGCATTTACCTCACCTGCTTGCTTTCAAAGGTACATCGCATTCTTGATTTGCTTTTATTTATCACTCCCGCCTTCCCACCATCTGTTTTTTTCTTGCTTCCTCCCGACACATTTTTATTCGGTACCAATTCCACTGTAATTTCACTGTTGAACTAAGTGAGTGTTGAGTGTTGTAATTGTTCTTGTTTTTAAATATTAATATTTTTTAATTTACTCATCCTCGGTATACTTGCCTCTCTGCAAGGAAATCTCATCGACGTTTATTTTTTTGTCTGTTGAAAAGATTTTTTATATTCTGTACATCAATACAGTGATATTATTTACAATTTTTGAAAAGATACATCTTCATCTGGGCAATGCGTTTGCTTTTTCAAGAGTAAAAAAAAAAAATTCTAGGAAGAAGATTAGAAAATACCTCCAGGTTGTATAAAGACAGTGCTAGATGAACCTGTTCTGAGTGTGAATGGATGATGTTTATCTAGCAGACCTATGACATATTCTGCACATAAAGGAAAGATCTTAACAAAAATGTCAGCTATCATTAAAGGGCAGTTTCCTAATATAGTCAGTATTTACTATTGTTGGCTTTAGATTTAGCAGTGTTATCAGAATATGCAAATGTGTCCTTATTTTTTTTTTCATATGAAGGAAAAACAAATGAATTATTAAGAAGAACTATCCCTAAGCTGCCCTGGTGATCTTTTTCTGCTCCGTTTTGAATGAACAAACTTTCTTTTGTAACTCCGGTGTCTTTTTATCATATTTATTCAACTCGACGTATTGTTCATTTAAAGGTTAATCTAGTAAAAATGAAGGTGACCAATGTATCATCTCCAAAACCTTAGCATGGCAAGTGTAATTTATTGTCATCAATGGCTCATTTGTGACATGAGGCTTTGTTTATGATATTGTTGTACAAGTGACCATGTTTTGAAGTACAAAAAAGTGGAGAAAAGAATAATCAAATGTACAACAAGGTTCCTGCGACGGATTGAAGTTATGTTGTATTTCCATGAAATAAAAAATGTTTAACTGAAAAAATGAATGGTTCTACCTTTTTAAGTGACTCTTAAACTCAGCATTCAAGTCAGCTGACATGTTGACAATTGAATACAAATGGTGTTTTTCTTTTAACACAGATCTTAAGAAATGGAACTGATTTAGTATTTTCCCCCGAGTTTCACACTCAACGAGGCAGTTATTATTACACCTTATTACACATTTTACATTGATGGGGGGAGATGCAACTTAGAAAACAATTGTGAATGTAATTGTTTTCTTGGGAACACAGTCAGTAGGTTAGATGTCCATAACTAGGGAAAAACATGTAACTTATATAAGCGAACAACTCTTTAATAAATAAAGTCTTAAAGCAGGCCTTTTCAACTAGCGGCCCACAGGCCGAATCCGGCTTTTTTTTCTGGCCCACAAGAGGTGGCCTGCAAATGGAAATGCATAGGCCTATGTATAATAGCATAAATAAAACTAATGTCTGATCACACTAAATCTGACGATGCGGCGAAAAAGCAGGTTTTTTCCATTCATTGCAACTGGCGTTGCAGAGGTGCCGGGCAGGAAGTGGACCGGTCAGAGCATCCGGGCCCATCCCCAAATAAACTAATTTTGCAGACCCTATCCCTCCGTATAGTGTTTCAAGTAGGAGGAGAAATGCCAGCGTTCTCCTCCGGTTTACGGCAGTGTGCAAATTATATATATAGAATTATGAGGATGAATGCATTTTTTACCACTAAAATACAGCAACACATCTTTGAGTCATGTCGTTTATAACTATCCTCCATGGTGTCATTTGAGCGAAAAAATGGCTAAGTCAACTTTTACGAGAACCAGGCTGGGGAGGTCAAAAGGGCTTGACCAAGGCCGACCCAAAGTGCATGGTGAGCGGACACATCACCTCCGTGATGAGTCGCCATTGTGATTTGAAAACTTCCATCCGACGAGTCCTTGGGGGGGGGCAGACCCTCTCGTAGGGTATGACGCCGGAGGAGGCCGGACCAAAACCGCGGCGCAGCCGTTAACGCGACGCAGACGGACCCGGGGCCCTTCTCACTTCTCTTATTTTTAATTTCCTCGCTCCTCGGTCTCACCGGAAGTTGATTTGTCTGCGCCATCTTGAGTAGCGTCCCAATGGCCTTATTTTTGCCGGGGGGACCGAGGATCGAGGAGCGATAATGGAGGAGCGATAACCGAGGAACCACCAGACCATCCTCCGATGAAATCCTCAGGACACTCGCCCCGCCCCCTACTGTGTATCACTCACTGATTGTGACGATGCAGCGCATGCACTGATCTGATGCTTCTTGACATGCGAGCAGTTTCCCAGCTGAGTGAAGAAAATACATGAACCTCACGGGAGTCACTCCTCAGTTTTATACCGTGTTTTGTTTCCAATTCATGTATCATTTAGTTACAAATATGTGATATATCTGAACAACAAAGTGGTCTAAAATCATTTTATTCATTTGTTGGAAACATTTCATGATCGCTTTTTTCGTTTTGCATTTTCATTTATTGTCATTTCCATTCAGTCAGTCATTAAGTGCTATTTATCACACAAACAAACAAAGTGTGCAATCCAATGACTGTTAATCTCACTGGGTTTTGATAGATAACATATCTCTTTTTCTTCTCTCAATTATTTTATTTCTATTGTGCACTCTAATCAATATTAATCAAACTATTGTTCGTTTATACATTTTAAGAATGGCGTTTATCTTTTTTTGAGTATGAGTTCTTATTTTATTTTATTTATTTGGGTCTACAACAGATGATACAAATGTTTGTGTCAGTAAATATGTACTAACAGAGGCGGGGGTGTTTGTGAAAATAACGGGGACAGAGCTGGTCAGACGATCAGCTGTGCAGCGTCATCACAAACGGATGTCGCTTCACGTGACGCTCTGGAGGAAAGGATGTCCCATTGCTCTTAAAACTAATTTCCCTGCTTCTCGTGGTTTCCTTGCATCTCTCCATGCTTCCCTGGTGGGAGGGACTAGTCACAGGGAAACGACGCGAGTGAGGGACGCAAGAATCCATTTAACCGAAGTGAGAAGGACCCCAGGTGGAATCGAGGGGTGAGATAGCAGGTTTGTTTGAGACGAGCTGCGGCTCGCCTCGAAAGTAGACGAGAATAGCCGAGGGAAGCTCGCCTGAAGTCGGACAGCTCGGAGTCGGCTTCTTCATCTTCTCTCTGTTTTTTGGGGGATTGCAAACAACTTTAACCCTCTGGAGTTTAAGGGTATTTTCTCGATTTTTATATGTTTTCTTAAATCACCTTTTAAATGTATTTATTCTAACATGGCACCCCATGTGTTAAATATCAAAATGTTCAGGACAATCTCTGGTATTGCTATATATGCAAATTACTCACCTTAGAGCACTGTGTGATGAGATAAGTAGCTCAAAAGCTTAAAATTTGACATCCGATTTTCGGAAAATCGTCAAAACTCTTGTGAAACACAAATGTACTCATGTGATCGAATTGTTTTGGTGTTTTAGATTTGGTTACCAATGTCTTAGGATCACAAAAGCAGTGAAATATTTTGAATTACACTGTATATAAATGTGTAATTCATGTCTAAAATGAAAATGAATTAATTCGAATTTTGAGTAAAACAGGTGTTTATCACTCTACTTTCACCACAGCAGGGACTGAGATACATTAGGACTGAATAATGACTTATTACATACCAAGGTTCATGTGATGTGTACGAATACAATTTGAGCATTCAAACTTTTTATTCAATCAACAATTTATTATAAATGTGTTTGTTCAACCAACTATTTATATAAATATAAGAAACTGGAAAATCTCACTATTTACAATATTGAACATCAGAACTTTCAACCAACTCTTCATTATAAATGTCAAGACAGTGTCAAGGACTTTGTCTGTCTTCCAAAACAGTGGGTCTGGCTGCTGTGAAGATGGGGTGATGGTGCATGGGCTGCTGTGTAGGTGTTGTTTTACAAGTGCTATACGAGACCTCCACGAGACCTCCTTGCTGGCTGGGTTGAGGGTGATGGCTGTAGTGGAGCCTTTGTGCTGAGGTGTATCTTGACCTGGTGGCAGCCACAGATGGAGGCAGCTGTAGTGATGCTGGTCTGCTGGTCCTTGGTGTTGATGGCTCTGGTGAAGGTCCTTGAGCCACGGTAGATCTTGACTGGGGGCCGGCACAGATGGATGTTCTGGTTGCTGGATAAACACCACCACTAGGCCCAGACAGCTGGGAAACATCTCTGTAAAACAAATAAAAATGTAGGACAATAATAACAACTAATTTCATTGAAATAATAAGTAAAATGTTGCTCAAGCTCAAATAACAACGCACACATAAAAAGAAAGTTTGGGAGGTTGGACAGGAGTCTCTCTCTCTCAGACACACACACACACACACACACACACACACACACACACACACACACACACACACACACACACACACACACACACACACACACACACACACACACACACACCACACACACACAGGTATTTCCAGTTACTTTACATTCAGTATAAAATCACAGACATACATATACATAGGCCACATCTGATTACAAAGTCTCATCTGTACAGGACGGTAAAATAATCACAGGCACACATAGAAATACATCTATGACAGCCTCATCTGTACAGAACAGTATGATACAATAATCGATGGCAAAAACATGTCACTGTAAATGTCTCCGTTGGGACGAATACATGATTAATTTAATCATCTACACATGTAATCTCACTTTTACACACCAAAATAACGTTAACACAGAGTAAACGTTTGCTAATGGAGAGTCTATTTTGTCCCAAGAAAAAGTTCCTGACTATCAATAAAAAATATATATTGTGGTGACCCACCTTTAATACACTGGGACATAATTCACACACGGAACTGTGGAGTAGGGGTATTGTTTCCACACGGACATATATGTGTTGTTATCTATATATATCTTGTGTGCCCTCCTGGCTCTTTCTCTTGTTGTCCCGGGCTGCGACCCGACAACACCTGCATTTCTGCCACTCATTAAAGACAGCTTTGCACCTTCGATGCACCGCCTCCGAGGCGGTGCCCTCCGACTCCCTTTCTCGCGGCACTACACTGTTGACCCCGACGGCGTCTTGAGAAGTTTCCGAGACGGATCCGAACACGGCAAAGGCCAGCAACCCGATTGCTGTCTCGTGGGTTGGTTTCTTCGGGGCGTGCGGCTGCACGTCCCGGCTGCGCTAGCTGACGACAACTAGCAGCTATCCACGTGGGGCTAACGACGGCTAGCAGCTACCGATGGCTGCCAGCTAACGGCAACAGCTAACGGCTATCGGCCTTTTGAGTTTTTTTTTTTTTTTCTGGTGCCGGAGAGGAGGTTCGACTGACCTCGTGTGGACACTCTCACCTTTTTCACCACCTCGACGGCGGTTTCCAGACGCCACTCACGTTTTCATCGACGCCTGGGTGGTGCACTCCTGGACCCCGTCTCGCCTCGACGGTTTTCGACGTCGCCCATGCTGCCATTGGCCCATGGGTGGCGCGCTCCGGAGCCTGTCTGGCTTCTTCCTTCGCCTCGGCGGTTTCGGACGTAGCCCATGCTGCCATCGGCCCGTGGGTGGCGCGCTCCGGGACCCTGTCTGGCCTCTCCTGCCTTCCGGGGATATCCAGATGCCACTCGTGTTCATCGGCGCCTGGGTGGCGCACTCCTGGACCCCCTCTCGCCTCGACAGTTCCGGACGTCGCCCATGCTCCATCGGCCAGAGGGACCCTGTCTGGCCTCTCCTGCTTCCCGGGGATACCTCAGCGCCTGCTGAGGACTTCATGCCCGCCGCTGCCGCAGCACGTCTGCCTGCGGCACGTCTGCCTGCGGCCGGGTTGCTCTCCTGCTACCCGGGGATACCTCGACACCTGCCGAGGACTTCGTGCCCGCCGCCGTTGCACGTCTGCCTGTGGCCGGGTTGCGCTCCTTCCTCCCGGGGGACTGCTCCGCTCTTCCGGGGATACCTCGACGCCTGCCGAGGACTTCGTGCCCGCCGCCGTTGTGCGTCTGCCTGCGGCCGGGTTGCGCTCTTTCCTGCTGGGTTCTCCGCGACACCTACTGCGGCCCCCTTACGACGGCCCGCCCCCGGTGTGGGTGCCCTCTCCTGCGGCCCCCTTTCGTGGCCCGTTCCATGGCCCGGTCCTCACCTGCGGCCCCACCCTCCTCGGCCCTTGTGGTGCTTCCTCCACGGACGTGGGGATATATATTTTTGCCGTGTTTGAATTCTGGGGGGGCTTGTGTGGTGACCACCTTTAATACACTGGGACATAATTCACACACGGAACTGTGGGGTAGGGGTATTGTTTCCACACGGACATATATGTGTTATCTATATATGTTGTGTGCCCTCCTGGCTCCTGGAACACCTGCATTTCTGCCGCTCATTAAGACAGCTTTGCACCTTCGATGCACCGCCTCCGACTCCCTTTCTCTCGGCACTACAATATCAATAAACCTATTGTTCATTTTCGCGGTAGTCCCCACATATTGCCAGTACACTAGTACTGTAATATTTACACTTACCCATGTCCAAATGGATCCTTGGCTATTGTTTTACTATGTTCTATTTGCATTTAATATTACATTTTATGGATTTGTGTTGTCTTCAAAGCACCTTATGTAGGCTTGGTAGTGTTGAGGATATTATAAACGGCTACTTACTGTTAATGTAACTCGAATAGAAAATGTAATGCATTATTATTAATGTGATGAATACTGTTTTATTATATTCATCTTGTTTTGTACATTAGTGGACATGGAACTGTTGGGGGAAAAAAACTCATGTCTCCTTAGTTTTAAAGATGCACATTTTGCACTTTTGTTCTTATTATACTTATACATCCATGGTTTGGACACAACGAATATTTTCACCAGAGCCCGCCGCACTTCCTGGCAGCTTGGTTAAGTCTTCCAACATAAACGTACTTCACTCGGTTCCAAAAGTATGTTAGGAAGGTTCTAGCGAATCCCGCTTTGAATAAGCGGTCATGTTGCAATCATCTTTGATCGATGAATAGCGTAAAAATATAGAGCATTTATAATAATTCCACAAAATACTCTAAAATCTGTTATTTATTAAGAATATGGGTTTGGGCGAAAATGGGTGCGAGACAACGATGGGCGGGACTGTATAGTCCAGGCGAGGCTCCCTATTGGCCACACGGACATGACGTTATTTTGAAATTTCAGCGGCGAACTTTCTGTTATTGTGTGTTACTCGGAGCTGCACTGCAGCCTTGTTTTTTTACCTTTGGAAATAGAAACATCTTTACTGAAAGTGGATTTAAAATGTCTTTTCCAAGAGCTCCTTTGAAAAGGTTCAACGAGAACATAGGTAAGTGACGTTTACAAGCTAGTAGTCAGAAGCATGTTGGCAAATTATCCACTAAGTTATTCAACGGTAAGTAGCTTATGTTAGCTGACATGCTTAAGCAATTTAACGTTAACGGTGTTTATTGCTTAGCAAACGTTAACCGGTTACACTTTGTCAGTGTGGTTTTCTGTCGTGTTTAGTGACAAGTCATAATGCATGAAGTGCATGTTTAAACTAAGTAACGCTTAGTGAAGCTAACTAAGAAGAGGCGGCTAACGTTGTGATTCTGTCTGAAGGATGTGCCCCTGCACCCGGGTCATATGAGATCAAACCCGGGGCCCTTAAGGGAGTTGCTTCCTTCGACAGAGCCGATCGGTTCAGTCATGTTAAGGCAGGTGGGTACATTTGATGAGAACAACATTAAAACAAAACATTACCAACAATAACGTTATGATCTAAAACCTAACGTTTTGTGTCCCCTGTTTTCACCGTCCTGTGTCTCCAGCGGCTCTTCCTCCACCAACACCAACGACCAGGAGTGACTGTATGTCTCCTTTCCGTAGGACCATGTCAGTTGATGGTCTTGTAAGTTCTATTTTATTTAAGCTTGTTAATATGCCACTTAGATAGCTCCTGATTTACATATTTTTTAGTCCAACAACTGCTACTGTCATAAAACTAACCCACTCCCATTCTTGTGAACACCTAGATGGAAGGTTCAGGTGTGAAGAAAGAGAATAATGGCATGACCGTGGAAAGGAAGCAGCAGAAACTCCTGGAAAAAGAGGTACACTTCATCAAATCAACATTTGTGCTATAGATTTACTACTTTAGATTGTATAACTCCTGTTCCATGTCATTAACGCATTACTGAGCAACTGGTGATACATACATGTTTTCTTTACCATTGTTCCTACTACTACTACAAATGTTGAAATCATAACCCTAGCTTTGTTTCCATCCAGATTCGGTCCCTGGTTCAGCAGCGAGGGGAGCAGGACCGTCGCATGCTGGCTCTGGAAGATGACCTGAAGAAGGTGGAGGCCAAGCTGCTGGCTGCAGTCAGGGAAAAGACGGGCCTTTCAGCCAACGTTACCACCCTTGACAGACAGCTGCTTGAGCTCAAGAAAATCAATGAGTTCCTTAAAAACAAGGGTGTGATTAGTTCTAATGTTTATATTAAGTGTAATAATTAGAAATCCTGTCTTTATTAAGCCTTGATGGGAGTGTCTTCAGTGCTAAAAGCATGTTTGAGTTCCTTGCTGTCTTGCATAACAAGTGTGACTGCTTTTTTAGGTTTCTGCTGACACTACAAAGAAGAGAATTATATTGCTCACAACCGAGTTGACGGAGGCCAGAAACAGTTTGGATGCTAAAAACAAGGTGTCTCTTACACATTCTTTAAATATTGAGTATTACAAAATCCTCAATTGGTTTAATCACAACTGACAGCTATTCACATATACAATGCTAACGTAAAGTGTCTGTGGGTCCAGGAGTTAAAGGTCCTGCAGATTAACACTGAAGGCCAAGTAAAGGCGCTTGAAACTGACCTGAAAGCTGCCAGGGCGACTGTCAAATCTCTGAAGGACAGGAATAAGGACTTGGGTAAGATGTAAAAGCAACAGAAAGTGTTAGTAAGGAAACAAACATGGTTACATGTGTAGAGGAACAAAAGTAAACAGGGGTTTTCTTCCTCACAGAGGACCTGCATCACATGTCCAAACGTCAGAACGAAGAGCTCGAGATTGAGAACGCTAAATTACACGGTGAGTTCTGTATGGCTGTTTTACTTGAAACACATGTAGTTTCTTACCCATAACTACCAGAATGTTTTTCAGCTTGCATGGAGCACATTCAAATTAGGTTTGCAAATTACGGAAATGTTCAAAGATGGAAACTTTCCATGGGAATAAACTGGGAATTTTCTAAATTGAAGGTTGGCTCTTCATAGGGAACATAAATATTGTTGGGGAAAGTATATTTTAGCATAATCTTGACTAGTGATCGACCGATATGGCTTTTTCAAGACCGATACCGATTATTAGTAATCAAGGAGACCGATAACCGATATTTGGAACCAATATATATTTGCAGTAAAATCAGAAATCTTGGTGTCAAAATGTAGAATAACACAACTCAACACAACTTTTTTGAAATGCATTTAAGCATATATTATGTTTAATGAACTTTTAAACATCTTACAACTGGTTTCCTCTCTGTGCCCTTTTCTTTAGTGCAGCCATCTGCAATGAGTTAGAGAGAGACAAGAAGTGGGGCTGCAGGCTGACATGCTTAACTAACAATAATGCTTCATTTATTATATTAAAACAATGCCTGTCTATCTAGCATAAAATCCCAATAAGCTGCTAGCAACTGCAAAACACTAGTGCTAGCTAATGTTTTGCAAACTATTAAAAGTGAGGCTATTACAGTAGACCAGTGGTTCTCAAAGTGGGGGGCGCGCACCCCCCCAGGAGGATAAATGGTTCATAATTTGAAAAATTATTGGTGTGTGTGGTGTGTGTGTGTGTGTGTGTGTGTGTGTGTGTGTGTGTGTGTGTGTGTGTGTGTGTGTGTGTGTGTGTGGGTGTGTGTGTGTGTGTGTGTGTGTGTGTGTGTGTGTGTGTGTGTGTGTGTGTGTGTGTGTGTGTGTGTGTGTGTGTGTGTGTGTGTGTGTGTGTGTGTGTGTGTGTGTGTGTGTGTGTGTGTGTGTGTGTGTGTGTGTGTGTGTGTGTGTGTGTGTGTGTGTGTGTGTGTGTGTGTGTGTGTGGGGTACTGGAGATCGTTGTTGTTAGCGAGCTACGCTAACGAGCTACGCTAACGAGCTACGCTAACGGATATATGGAGTTTTTTTCAATAACAAAGTGGAGGAGAGTCCTCTCCTGTCAGACTGAGAGACTCAGTGAGCTAAAGGACTCTCTCAGTGGGTCTCAAACGTTTTGGTCACCATTAATGTAAACAATTATTTCCGAGGCACACATATTTATATGATCATTATAGTAAGAGAATACTGAAAAACCGTAAATGAAAAACAGCTATGAAATACTATGACAGTAAAAAAAAGAATAAAGTTTAAAAGGGTGATTTGTAAAATATCCATAAAGAAAAAGTAAATCTGTTTACAGTTCTGATTCATATGGGTGTTGAGAGAGGTATCCACAGATCTCTTCATTTTGCTCTCAAAGTGCACCAGATTGATGCTTTTAACTTCATCATTTAAAAATAAATCTTCCCGGTGGAGCTTACCCCCGGACCCCCCTATGTGAGGTCCACACACCACCTATAAAAATAGCACTTGACCCCTGCTTACACCTATATGCCGTGAGCTGATTATTGAGCCTTCATTGTAACAGTCGCGGGAACACTGGGTGTGGGGAGTGTTGCAGTAGAAAATTCCACTGTAGCGACCGGTACATTAATGGGAAACTCTAAATGTTTGAGCACCCTCTATGAAACGTCAAGCTACCCCACAGCACCCCCAAAATAAATCTCCGGTGCGGCCACTGAGCCTGACTTGTGTTGGGGGGGGCCAACTTTTTTTCTTTTCTTCTCCAATGGGGGGCCTGACAGAAAAAGTTTGAGAACCACTGCAGTAGACCTAACGTTAGTCTAGTAGCCTCACTTCTAATATTTTGCTAAACATTTGCTAGATACATGTTGGCTAGCTAATGAGCTTCATATATCAACCTGAAAAACTGCGAGGCTCCACTCGCAGACCCCCTCCCTCCCCTCCGCACCACAGTTACTCCACTGCGAGACGCTGCACGCACCCCCAACTCTGACTGACTTCCCGCGTCCCTGTGTAACTGGGAAACTGATAGAATTGGATCATAAAATCGTGGTGTTTTTGCAACTTCAGCATAGGGGATTGGGTTGTTTATTGTAGGGTTGCCAGAAACTGACCATGATCAAAATCGATTATTCGGCGGCCCTGGCGAATAATAATCGATTATTCGACCGACCCCCTCCCCCCCCTCCGCAGAAGAATTTTTTTTTTCTTTTTCTAAAATGCCTGCCATCACCTTTATTTGGAGATGCGCGATGCGCCACAATGTATTTATTGCAATGCTGCCATTATTAAATACAGGCTACAGCTTCTATTAATAATAGCAGTATTGCAATACATATTATTATAGCAATTTATTTACTGCAATGCTATTATTAAACCATGCTGTAGCCTGTATTATTAATAATAGCAGCATTGCAATAAATACATTGTGCGCGCATCGCGCATCTTCAAATAAAGGCAATGACAGGCACTTTAGAAAATAAACCACCATCATGTAGCCTGTATTAATAATAGCAGCATTGAAATACATGTCCTTCACTAGCATATTGGTGATTAGTGCAGTTATTTCACCTGCACGCATGTCATCACAACGACGTGGCCTCGAAGGAAAGTTGGTAATGGCCGGCTGTGCTGCGTCTTTCTCTGTAACCACTTTGGCTTCGCACTCAAATGCGAACGCATTGTTGAGGTTGAGCTGTGATAGACCAACGTCTTTTCGCAGAGCTTGCATTTCACTTCCTTTGGACTTGTAAGTTCAAAGTAGTTCCACAAGGAACTCTTTTTACCTGCCGCTTTGCTCATCTTTAGTCGCACGTGTGAGGGAAAGGAGGGGGGGGGGGGCGGGGTCGGTGTGTAGCGTGCTGCAGCAGCAGTCTCCTCTGCACGCAGGCTTCCTCCAAGTTTACAGTAGAACAAACTGGTGGTGTGACCAATGGCCATTTACAATTATTAATACTATTACTGTTATTAGCATTAGTCTATATTTTGGTTGAAACTAAGCCAGAAAAAAAAAAAATTAAACATAAATAATAAAAAAAAATATATAAATAAAATCGATTTTTAAAAATAATATTCGATTATGGAGACTGAAACGAATAATCGAATAATCGAATAATCGCTGGCATCCCTAGTTTATTGAACTTCGGTTTAACACATGTATGGCTCTGCCGCTCAGCGCTGCTGCTAGCTTCAGTCTGTGTCTGCGTTCTTTCGCACCTGCCTGCAATCTGAGAAGGTCCCGCCTCTCTGGCTGGCTCCCGCCCGGAAAATCTTCAGTAATAGCCTATCAGATAGCGCTGTGGGCGGGACATTGCTCGTGTACACAGAGTGGTGACTGCAGCCAGAGAAACGGCCGCATCAGAGCCAAAGTTTTATCGGCAATTTGAGAAAAAAAAGGCCGATACCGATAATCGGCCTGGCCGCATTTGACCCCTAATTTTGACTAGGGTGCTAGTGGAGCCTCGCAGATGGGGGTGCTGCAGCCCCCTCAGCGCCCCCCCCCTTCCCGCGTCAATTCGCGCTGTCTCGCAGACCCCACGCAGCAAGCAGGAAATGAACCCAGCTCACACTGTCCGCTCCTCGCAGCAGCGAGCCGCGCAACGTCCCGCCAACACGGCACCCAGACCCCACGCAGCATTCTCATCTGTTTGTCATTAGTAATTACTGGTGTCATTTTCTGGTTGCTAACAAACGCCATTGTAACACATAATCACAGATGTTCAGCTGTAACGGTGGTTGACTAATCAGAACAGAGTGGGCGAGCTGACCAATCAGAGCACACTGTGCTCACAGGGAGGGGGGGGGGGCAGGATCTCCAACAAGCCATTTAGGACAGAGAGTGAATACACATACTATACAGAGATGCTGTTTGAGAAACCAATGTGAGTTTGGAAAACTGCACAATATAAATCTATTCTAGTAGACCTCAACAATGGAATTATGATCAGTAGAAATGGCCATGACATGGGCCCTTTAACATTTTTATTAAAAATACATGCACCTACTTTGCACACTTTGATAATGTATTTACTATCCTGTGTTTCGAGTACTACTGATAAGTATATTGGTCTATTATAGTATAAAGAGTATTCTAACTCATTCTATATATTTTAAACTGTGTTTTCATTAGATACTCTATTGATTTAATTCGACTGTGTATATGTATATTTACTGTTTATTTATTTGTATGTTTTTAAAATTGTAACTCTTGTATAGCCTGTTCACATACTACTGTGACAAAAAAAAATCCCAATTTAGGGTGCATAAAGTATATCTAATGTAACGATGCCCTTGTTGTACAACACAGGGTACAGGCAACTTCCTATTTCTGCATGTGTTTGCTTCCTAATCCTATTCTTCCCTGTTATTTTCCAGGTGTGATTCGGGAGCTAAGGGAGGAGATCACAGTTTTGGAGGGATACCTGGATACGGCCAATGACCAGATCGAGGTATCAATTGTCTTTCAAGAACAAATCTTACAAAAATAGGCATCTTTTAGGCCTCTTTGTGATAGTCATGTTTGTGTATTTGCAGGATCTTCACTTGAACCTCAGAGAGAAGACAGTGGAGAACTCTCAGTCTACGATGGAGAAAGTAAAGTAAGCAGATGCTTCAATTGTTTATACAGTCGGATATTAACTGCATGTCATGACACTCACTCGCCACTTCTCCCGCAGGCATCTGGAGACCGACCTAGAGCAGCGCACCATTGAGCTAGAAACCACCCAAATTGTGCTCCGACAAAAAGAGGAGGAGGCAAATAAATTCAAGCAAGAGCTGCAGGCATCAAAGGAAGCCTTGTTGGAAGTGGAGACGAGGTTAAAGAACCAAGAGCTGGAGCTGAAGTCTTCCCAAAGCTCAGTGAGTGACATGGAGGAGCAGATGCATTCTGCCGACCAAGAAGTCCTGGAGTCTCACGCAATCGTTTGCCAGCAGGAGGCGGAGCTCGCCAGACTGAGAGGCGTGCTCAGGAGGACCGAGAAGGAGCTGGACGAGAGAGTGGCTCATCTGGAGCAGAGGTGTCTGTTCTCTGAGGAAGACAGAAGTATGTTCAGCACAATCCTATTACGTTGGTAATTCAAATAAATTGAGAGGTGACATGATAAGATGTTTGAATTTTTTAGGCAAGACTCAGGAGGAGGGAATGAGGAGAGTCGAGGAATTGAAAGCAGAGCTCATCGTGCTAAAGGAAGCTAGAAAAGAGGATCAAAACAGACAGACTGCGCTCCAACAAGAACATGCTGCACTTACTGAGAAACTGACGAAAGAAAAGGTAACGCAGCGTTCTTGGAAGATTCGTATTTTGATTTACATGATCGCCTAAGTGCAACTGACTCTTAACTCTTTTCTACAGGACCTTGTGGACTCCCTGACTGTGCTGGTGGAGCAGGAGAGGGAGGAGTCTGAGGAGCGGCTGAGGCAGCTGAAGGACGAGATGGAGGAGGTGCTGGGGGAGCTCACTCTCTTGGAGGAACAGGAGCTGAGGAGGCAGGAGACGACGGAGAGCAGGCAGGAAGAGATCCAGAGGCTGCAGGAAGGAAACGATGAGCTGGAGAAACAGCTGAGTGACACCAGGGCACTGTTTGAGAGGTGAGCAACTATTGGCTAATATACCGATTAGATGTGTTGGCATAACAAATTCCAAATTGTTGGTGGAAATTCCACAATAAAACACCTTCTGGTAAGAAATGAACAAATCTACAAGCTTCAAACCAAAGTTGTATTATTTGATAAAAAGTTTAAAGGTTTCCTATCATGCTATTTTTAGGCATATATTATGGATCTCAGATATATAAAAAACATGTCTGACGTGTTTTGCTCAAAATACCCAACAGATCACCCATTCGAGCCATGCTTCATATCCCTCTATTTTAGCCCTGTTAGAGAAGTGCTGATTTTGGGTCCTTAGCTTAAAAGAAAAGAGGAAGGGGAGCTAATACCTGCTCAGAATTCTACCGAGAGATTCTCAGCTAAATGCTGCCGTGATGAAACGCCATATTATGTTCAAAACCACATCAAGGATTATTTCTGAAACAGTATGGAGCTCAAATGCTTTTTCCCTTCCGGGTTTACTTCAAGATGAGAACCTTTCTTTGGTTCCTGCTCTTTTACACATGTGCTCTCAGTACAGGTTAGCTCTGAGTGTTAGCGATGCTTGCTAATGTAAACAAAGACCATATTACGTCCAAAACATGTCACGCATTATTTCTGATACAGCGACGTTTCGGATGGGGTCGTAGGTGTAAAGCCAGCCTACATTTCCGATATTACGTCATGTCGGCAGCAAATCTGGATCAGCTCCGTTGTACCCCTGTTTTTACAGATTTGAGTACGGAGGAAAAGAGAGAGGGTTTTGTTTTCTGACACGATGTGAGTTCCCTGATACACTGGGGAAACATATTTATGTATTAAAGACATCAAAAAGTGCATTTTGCATTATAGGACACCTTTTAAAGCATATAACAGAATCAATCTTATTTCCAGCTGGAAGGGCAGGTGTTTGCAGCAGATTTTGCTACAAGATCTGACCAAGTTACCACAGAAAAACCAGCACTTTATACAGTAAAAAGGGGAAGGTCTCAGCTAGGTAATTTACATTACAGGCTGTTGAAATGGTTGCCAGACGGGGGTTAGGTTTTGACATGTTAAGTATAACCGGTGACATCTGTATGATAATTTGCCTGACAATGGTCACACACCCTTCTGCCTGTCAAATGGCAGAGAACAGAAGGTAACCAGTATTTTCTATTAAAGGTGTGATTAACAGGGTTCGTACGGTCATTCAAAACCTGGAAAAGTCATGGAAATTCCAAATGCAAAGGCAATGGGATATATATATATATTTTTAACCCTCTGGAGCAGAGAGAGGAGCTGTGGATTATTGTTATTGATTAGTGCATCAGTGTTTCTTAGGGTCAAAAACACTGAACTCACAACTTAAAATGAAATAGTTTATTTAATAAAAGAGCACATGTTCAATGTGAAAAGTGACAGTAGATATCGATTAGTTGCAATTTGGTTCCAAGACAATGGTAGGGGAAACACTGGGCTATACAGAGGTTGTAGAAGTATAGATATTGACTAGAGAAAAAGTAGAAGTACTTAGATCTTGTACTTGATTAAAAGTAGAAGTACACAGATCTTGTACTTTAGTAAAAGTAAAATTACTCAGATATTGTACTTGAGTAAAAGTAGAAGTACTCAGATATTGTACTTGAGTAAAAGTAGAAGTATTCAGATATTGTACTTGAGTAAAAGTAGAAGTACCAGAGTCAGTGTTTCCGCCAGACCAGGGCTGAGAGGGGCGTCCACCCGAGAGAGAGTCACGTGACTTGAATTTTGAATTGAGCCGTCCCTTATAGTAGATAATATCTTACGTTAGTGATGGGAATTACGGCTCTTTTTAGTGAGCCGGATCATTTGGCTCAGCTTACCAACAAGAAGAGCTGGCTCTTTTTACCACAGTTTACCACGGAGCCTCAGTTTCGCCCCTGCGAGGCTCCGGCGCTCGCAGTTCACGTTCCGTGTTGTCCTGTGGCAGGCACCGTGGGTTCAATACTCCGAAAAGAATCCCAATAGGCTCCTTTGCCCCTCCAACAGAGGGATGTCCTTGTCCTTTTTCTTTTTCGTCATTTCAAGCCATCTTTTCTTTTTTGGACGCCCTCGGCTCGAGTTCAGGCCTTTCCGAGCTGAATAAGGCCGTCAAATGACGGCAAGACGCCCCCCTGGCGGAAACACTGACCAGAGTGTAGGAATACTCTATTACAGTAAAAGTCCTGCATTCAAAATGTTCTTAAAGTAGAAAAGTATTATTATCAAAATCTAGTTAAAGTAGCGACAGTAAAAGTAGTCGTTGTGCAGATTGGTCCATTTCAGAATAATATATATGATATGTTTGTTAATGATCATGAAAGTGTTCTCAAAGCTGGTGAAGGTGCAGCTAGTTTGAATGCCTTTGTATACTGCAGGGTAGCTTGTGGATTTACTCCAGGTGGAACTAAAGTCTGATTTAACACTTGATTATTTCATCATTCATCCAGATCTGTAAAGTAACTCAAGTTATTAAATACCATTGTGATGCCCCTGTGGGTTCATCTAGAGAGGGTGTGGAACTGCACACAGCTAAAGCAGCCTCCCTCTCCTCTGTCATCATCCTGTTGGACCTGTCTGCTGCATTCGACACGGTGAACCATCAGATCCTCCTTCGCACTCCAAGAACTTGGAGTTTCAGGCTCTGCACTTTCCCTCATCACCGCATACCTCAAAGACCGCACCTACAGGGTTACTTGGAGAGGGTCGAAGTCCGACCCTTGTCAATTAACTACAGGGGTCCCTCAATGCTCTGTTCTTGGTCCCCTCCTCTTCTCCTTGTACACAAACTCACTCGGATCTGTCATTAGCCCGCATGGTTTTTCATACCACTGCTACGCTGACGACACCCAATTAATTCTGTCCTTTCCCCGCTCAGAGAACCAGGTCGTCGCACGCATCTCTGCTTGTCTAGCTGACATCTCTCAGTGGATGTCTGCTCATCACCTCAAGCTCAACCTTGACAAGACTGAACTGCTTTTCCTTCCGGGAAAAGATTGTCCCACTCTTGACCTAACAATCAACATCGGCACCTCTGTTGTTTCCCCGACTCAGACTGCAAGGACTCTGGGTGTGATCTTAGATAACAACCTGTTCTTCACTGCAAACATAGCTGCTACAACCCGCTGCTGCAGATACAGGAAGATTCGTCCCCAGCTGACCCAGAAAGCGACGCAGGTTCTGGTCCAGGCTTTCGTCATCTCACGCCTAGACTACTGCAACTCCCTCCTGGCTGGTCTACCTGCATGTGCCATCCGACCTCTGCAGCTCATCCAGAATGCAGCGGCTCGTCTGGTCTTCAACCTTCCTAAATTCTCCCACACCACGCCGCTCCTCCGCTCCCTTCACTGGCTCCCGGTAACTGCTAGAATCCACTTCAAGACAATGGTACTTGCGTACCATGCTGCGAATGGATCTGACCCTTCCTACATCCAGGACATGGTTAAAACCGTACACCCCAGCACGTGCACTCCACTCTGCATCAACCAAACGGCTCGCTGCACCCTCGCTGCCAAGGGGACCCAAGTTCCCATCAGCAAAAACACGTGGGTTTGCTTTCCTGGCTCCAAAATGGTGGAATGAGCTCCCCATTGACATCAGGACAGCAGATGGCTTACACACCTTCCGGCGCAGACTGAAAACTCATCTCTTTCGACTCCACTTCGAGCAATAGAACTATTAACAAAGCACTTATATACTAATAAAGGACTGGCTTATCTATAGCGAGTTGAGTAGCACTTGAAATGTTTTTGCTCTATGAAACCTGATGTACTTATATGATTCTGTTTTCTTCAAGTTTGTATTTTGTTGGTCGAACGCACTTATTGTAAGTCGCTTTGGATAAAAGCGTCAGCTAAATGCAATGTAATGTAATGTGTGGCTGTGCTGGCTGTGCTGTCTTGATTGCCTTTATTGCAGTAACTCAGGGCACCTGGGTCTGGTGCCCTGCAGCTATTTAAAGCCTCTGCTCCTCTCTGTTCTCCCTCTGCTTTGCCCTACAGGCACCTGGTTTCAGTTGAGTATGCTATGAGTTTCTCTCAGTTGCTTCACTTTGTGCACTTCAACATAGGGCTGCTCAATTAATCGTATTTTAATCGCAACTATTTTCTTATGTCTCACAGCCTGCTGGCTGAGGTAGGCCCGGCTCTGTGTTTGTCGTGGTTTGACATCAGCAGCAGCTCTACCAGTTTTCTGCAGGGCCTCACCAGATGTTGACTTTGTGTCCACCTTGGCTTTAAGAAGACCATGTTTTTCCAAGGTGTCATCTCTTTTGTTGCTTGTCAGTTGGAAGGGAGTAACAGACGGTTTGTCGTTACTGATGAAGGACTTGGATCCATAGGCAGACTGAGCATTCTCCTTGTCTTTTATACATAAATATGTGTCCCCGGAGCGTCGGGGAACTCACGCAGCGTCAGAAAATAAAACCCTCTCTCTTTTCCCCCGTACCCAAATCTTTTAAAAACGGTGTACAACCAGCGGATACAGAAAGTTGCTATCAGAAACAATGCCTGACGTAGGGCTGCTAAATTAATCGTATTTTAATCGTGATTCCGATTATGGCTTGCAACGATTACGAAAACAACGTAATCGAAATAAAACGTTTTTTTTGGTGTTTTTTTTCCGTTGAATTATACTTAAAGTTCAGGGTAATCAACTATTAAAAACATACTGTTCACATTTATTTTGTCCAATAAATGGATGTTTTCAAAGTCAATGAATATGAATGAATTTAATAATCGCAATTACAATTATTGACCCAAATAATCGAGATTATGATTTTTGCCATAATCGAGCAGCCCTACTTCAACACTCTCACACTCATACATGTCCATGCAAACCTCACCCTGCATTTACACCACTGATATCCACACCTCATGCTTTATTTGTTTTGCACTTAATTAATTTGGTTGATTTTAATGTTTTGCTTTAATAAACATCTTTTGTTAAACCGTTGATATGGTGTGTCTCCTCTTTGTTGTGGCCTTTTGAGCCAGGTCATAACAAATGGGGGCTCGTTCTACGGGTTATTTGTAGAAAGTTTGGTTAAAAGTTTGTGTAGTGCTCAGAGCACATGGTGTCATTGAGCAGCTGATTAGTTGATGTGGTCCAGCTGTGTGCTGGCTTGGCGCTGCTATTGGGGGACAAATCATGTCTTTTGTGTTTCAAGAAGCTTTAGTGCAGGGGTCTCCAACACGTCGATCGCGAGCTACCAGTAGCTCACAAGCCCTCAATAAGTAGCTCGCCAAGCAAATCCAAAATGTAAAAAATACACACAAAAAAAAGGAAATATAATTAAAAGAATCTACCCGATGCAGGGCTCGACATTATAAATGGCTCGCTGGCCCGGAAGCACTATTTAGACACCCCGGGCCAGCATAACGTACTTTCCACTTGCCCGCTCGGGCCACTAAAAATATTGCTTAAAAAAATAAAATGTTTCCTGTGGTATTGGTATTTTGAAAAGCAATTTTATTAAATTGTTTCGTTTATTAACGCTACAACATAGCGTTTCGTGAGTCGGTTGTCTTTGTTGGGTGAAAAGCAAACAATTGTTTGCTGCGGTGTGCAGCGCGAGCAGGCTCCCGTGAGCGGGAGCGCGCTCCTTCACGACAGACTATCGCGCCACCTAACCATTCGCCAACATTTTTTTTAATACCAGCGGTAACCGGCCAAGCGCCATGCAAAAAACAATCTTCAAATAAAAGAAAGTCACCGGAGGAGTTAAAGGAGAGTGACATGAGAAGATAGGGAGAGAAAGTTTCAGCCAGCTTGATCGATGGAGTTGGCTTCTGGTGCAGTGACGCGTCCTAAACCCTTTTTATAATCTATCGATTAGATTTATGATTAGAAAATTATAAAAGTAGGGTAGACATGTGGAGATTATCCGGCTGAACAAAACGTGCATTTATCAAACAGGTTAGTTTTCCACAGACCTTATTTCCAGCTATTTTCCAAAACCCTGTGGAGAAATCCAATTGCTTTTTGTCGAGGGAACCAGCAGCTTACTTCCTGGTTTTAGGACGCGTCACTGCACCTCTCAATATGATGGCAATATAAACAAGGTCTTCTGTCTGCTCTGTACATCAATGCCGACCTATGCTGACAAGTAAGTGAAGAGTAGACAATATAAAGGTATTGGCTATAGGGAAATGTCCCAGCAGTTTAGGATAATGAAGGTTCTAATCTATTACATAGCCATTACATTTCTAACTCGTAATGACAGGTAGGCAGAAAGTGCATTATACAAATAATAATACTCATAATAGCAGACATTTTTTAACAATGACCACAATATCATTATTTTAATAAACCAAATATGAACAATTGAGGGAAATGAGGAAGAACTGATGATTCAAATGTTGTAGTACTAGTAGTAATGTAGTTAGTGCATAAATTACTATAGCAACAAATGTGTTAATTTTCCTCATTAGTCGATGTTTTGGACGAATGTTCCGGGCCAGTGGTTACAATGGTGGGGCCAGTGATGATCCAATTCCACCGGCCCAGAGGGCCAGTGGCATTTCACCCTTAATGTCTACCCCTGCTATGCATAAACGAAACCTCAATCATAGCGAACTCTATCTACTTACTACAACTCTATATCTATCTAACACTCCTCCTCCTCTCACCCCCCACAATGAATAATGACCAATCACGTTCTTGCTTGATTTGCGGGACCAGCGTTGCAGTCGGGAAGAAAAGCAATGTGGCACTTCCCCACTTCATAAGGAATTTGACCGTGATTTTCCTTCTGGCAGAATCAACACATCAGCCCCATTGAACAGCCCAGTCGTGCCAGCCTATACAGCACATGAGGGGCAGAGTTTTACTGTGTGTGTGTGTTGCAACTTGCACATATATTTATTGCACTTGACGCATACATACGCATGGCGTAATTTCCACTGGGTACAGTTTTCGATCCGTTTGTGTCCCCCCACTTTACAAATATGTTTATTATTATTTTTTAACTCAAGCTGTAGTCACCACGGAGGAGCACACAGCCTCTGTGAGCGACAGAGAGAGAGCTAGAGAGAGCACACCTTTATCTATTTAATATAGTTGTAAAATATAAAGTAAGAAATCATTCCAATTTGTCCTATAGGACAGTAAAAAAAAAAAAAAACTGTTTAAAATTGATTTGTTATTGGTTGTGATCATATTCTAAAGATTTTTGGATTATTGAAAAGTATACAGCTCCCTTTCATATGAGTGTTGAGAGCTGTATCCATAAATTAATTTTGTGCTCAAAGTGCACCAGATTGATGCGTTTAACTTCAACATTAAAACAAAAGATCTTTCCGGCGGTGCATGCCCCCGGACCCCCCTAGATGATGTGAGGTCCACCCTCAAATAAAGCATGTTAAAAATAATTAAATTGCATACATGTTCTTTAGTAAACACTGAAAACGGGGTCCCACAGACCCAAACAGCACACAAAGTTTAAAGGTAAGCATATAATGTTAAAATTTGCTAAATATATACACTGCAAAAAACAAAAAAAAGAGGAGTAAAAGTAGCTCACGACTTGTTTTATTTTTTGAAAGTAGCCCTCATCCTAAAAAAGGTTGGAGACCCCTGCTTTAGTGTTTGACAGGGCGTCAGGTTTTGGGTGCCAATCAGAAAGGTAAGATGTTGCTGTTTAAAACACTTTTGTAAAGGGATTTCCCCGCTAGGCTTAAGTGGCGTTTCCCTTGGGTTGCGTGTGTTCGTTTTTCTCATAGTGTTGTGGCGATATGGTTAGTGTCAGCTGTTTTCGGACAGCTGTCTCGGGAGCATGTCCGCGGGATTTTTTGGTGTTACCTGTGTGCAGGTCGCTCCACAACTCCGCTGGGTTCCAGTGCGTAATTACCCGCCGCAAGCCACATGAAGACTAGGTGAGATTATTAAGAGTTTGGTTAGGCAGTTAGGGGGGAAATTCTCTGTTGGGTTTGTCTTTTGCCCATGCATGTTGGCAGTTTAACACTTTGCTTTCTGATTGGCTATAGGTAATATATTATGGCTTCTTTGTCGGCGTTTGTGGATGCGTCTTAGTGTCTTTCTTAGATGATTGCAAGAAGGCGCAGTTGGTCGAAATAGCAGAAACCTTCCATCACGCTTATAGCTGCCGAACTAGCAGATGATTTTGTGTTGACGCATAAGGGCAGTTTTACAGAGAAGTGTTCTAGGGGTGATTGGAGACGTGAGAAGTTGGTGGCTATGCCTGCGGTGGTGCAAAGGTTTCACCAGGCTCCTCCCGTAGATTTGCAGGTATGGGGCGACCCGAGGGGGCCAAAGTGGGCCTATGTCATTATTGCCGAGGAGAGGGTCATTGGAAGGATCAGTGTCCGTTGCTGGAAACTAAGGGGAAGCCTCGATTTTCATCACATGCTCCAGCCATGTCGTTTTGGATAAGAAGCCGTTGGGTGTAGGGTCGGGTTTGTGCCGACCCGGATGTTCTGGTTTTGAGCCGTTCATCACGGAAGTGGTTGTATCAGTGACAAGTATGTTCCGATTAAGGTATTGCGTGACACAGCGGCTAGATACTCATTTATTGTTGAGTCAGTGTTGCCTTTTTCGTCAGAGACAGAGACGGGGGATTTTGTCCTGATGAGGGGCATAGAGATGGGCTTGATCCCCGTGCCACGGCATACAAAACTGCTGGACTGTGAGCTGGTGCGGGGAGTTGTGTCTATCGGCGTGCGTTCCGCGTTGCCACTTGATGGGGTACAATCAATGTTTATTTATATAGCCCAATATCACAAATGTTACATTTGTCTCAGTGGACTTCACAGTTTGTACAGAATATCAGTATGACAATACGACACCCTCTGTCCTTAGACCCTCACATCGTACAAGGAAAAACTTCCGGAGAAAACCCACAGTTTAAAGGGGAAAATGGGAGGTACATATGATTTTGGGCAACGATTTCGCTGGTAGTGCTGTGTGGGCTGGTGTGCCACCGCCTGTGGTGGTTTCCAGGCCGTTGGCATCTGGGGGGCCAGATGAGAGCGGTTTGCAGTTTCCAAGTGTGTTTCCAGTTTGTGCTGTGACACCTGCGCAGAGCCGTAAAATGTCTGCTGACCCACCTGTTTCGGAGCGTAGCAAAAGTAATGTTGTACATGTGGTCTCACTGCCTGATCTCCCTTTGTCGGTGTCAAAGGAGGACTGGGTGAGGAGTCAGAAGGACGATTCATCTCTTTCTGCTCTGTGGACTGAGTTGTTGCCGGCAGAGAAGGTCAGAGACATAGCCCAGGGTTACTTTGTTCAGGGGGACTTGCTGATGCGCAAGTGGGTGCCCTGTGTTGGTGACGCTGTGGTGGAGGCAATTTTTCAGGTGGTGCTGCCGAGTAGCTTTCGTGATGTGGTATTGCAAACTGCGCATGACAGTGGTGGACATTTGGGGATAAAAAAAACCTATGACCGTGTCCTACGCTATTTTTTCTGACCTCGGTTAAAGTGCAATGTTGCAAGTTGTATTAAAGCATGCCACATATGCCAGCTTACTGGTAAACCAAGTCAGGTGGTGAACTGAACTGTAGAGGAGTAGAACAAAGTAGCAAAACATTGAAATACTTAAGTAAAGTACAAGTTTGTCAAAATTGTACCCAAGTATAGCACTATACTACTACAGTGGGGCAAAACAGTATTTAGTCAGCCACCAATTGTGCAAGTTCTCCCACTTAAAAAGATGAGAGAGGCCTGTAATTTTCATCCTAGGTACACTTCAACTATGAGAGACAGAATGGGGGGAAAGAATCCAGGAAATCACATTGTAGGATTTTTAATAAATGAATTGGTAAATTCCTCGGTAAAATAAGTATTTGGTCACCTACAAACAAACAAGATTTCTGGCTCTCACAGACCTGTAACTTCTTCTTTAAGAGCCTCCTCTGTCCTCCACTTGTTAACTGTATTAATGGCACCTGTTTGAGGTTGTGGACAGGTGTCTTTTATACTGATAACGAGTTCAAACAGTCACACTCCAAACTCCACTATGGCCAAGACCAAAGAGCTGTCAAAGGACACCAGAAACAAAATTGTAGACCTGCACCAGGCTGGGAAGACTGAATCTGCAATAGGTAAGCAGCTTGGTGTGAAGAAATCAACTGTGGGAGCAATTATTAGAAAATGGAAGACCGACAAGACCACTGATAATCTCCCTCGATCTGGGGCTCCACGCAAGATCTCACCCCGTGGGGTCAAAATGATCACAAGAACGGTGAGCAAAAATCCCAGAACCACACGGGGGGACCTAGTCAATGACCTGCAGAGAGCTGGGACCAAAGTAACAAAGGCTACCATCAGTAACACACTACGCCGCCAGGGACTCAAATCCTGCAGTGCCAGACGTGTCCGCCTGCTTAAGCCAGTACATGTCCAGGCCCGTCTGAAGTTTGCTAGAGAGCATTTAGATGATCCAGAAGAGGATTGGGAGAATGTCATATGGTCAGATGAAACCAAAATAGAACTTTTTGGTAAAAACTCAACTAGACGTGTTTGGAGGAGAAAGAATGCTGAGTTGCATCCAAAGAACACCATACCTACTGTGAAACATGGGGGTGGAAACATCATGCTTTGGGGCTGTTTTTCTGCAAAGGGACCAGGACGACTGATCCGTGTAAAGGAAAGAATGAATGGGGCCATGTATCGTGAGATTTTGATTGACAACCTCCTTCCATCAGCAAGGGCATTGAAGATGAAACGTGGCTGGGTCTTTCAGCATGACAATGATCCCAAACACACCGCCCGGTCAACGAAGGAGTGGCTTTGTAAGAAGCATTTCAAGGTCCTGGAGTGGCCTAGCCAGTCTCCAGATCTCAACCCCATAGAAAATCTTTGGAGGGAGTTGAAAGTCCGTGTTGCCCAGCGACAGCCCCAAAACATCACTGCTCTAGAGGAAATCTGCATGGAGGAATGGGCCAAAATACCAGTAACAGTGTGTGAAAACCATGTGAAGACTTACAGAAAACGTTTGACCTCTGTCATTGCCAACAAAGGGTATATAACAATGTATTGAGATGAACTTTTGTTATTGACCAAATACTTATTTTCCACCATAATTTGTGTGTATCATGTGATTTTCTGGGATCGGGGGCTCGGATCCTTGTCACCTTTTTCATACCTGAGTTTGCATCCCTGACTACAAATCAAATCAAGTTTTATTTATATAGCACATTTATAAACGATTTTTGGTCGAGCCAAAGTGCTGTACATATAATAAAAATAGCCTACAGTAGAGACACTTTACAGCAAATACAACAGCACAGATTGTTCAGAATATCAGTATGGGGAAAAAATGGGAGAAACCTCAGGGAGAGCAACCGAGGAGGGATCCCTCTCCCAGGACGGACAGACGTGCAATACATGCCGTGTGTAAATCAAAGAGATAATACATTTTACAGCATATAGACCGAATGTTAGGAAATGCATGTGTCTGTAATAAGAAGATGAATCCACGAGCAGCTACTACAGTTGCTTTAGCGTGTAGAAGCTAGTAAGCCTACTATTTGATTTGTTTTAGATAGGCACAACATGTTTCATATGCGTTAACCAAATATTTTCCATCTGACGGATTTTTTTTAACAATGACGGAAAAATCTGAAAGCAGTCCGTCATTTTGACAGATTATAACAAACTCGGAACAGCGCCAACGTTTCCCCGCAGCGAGGCTCCGGTGTTATGCCGTGTTATGCATGCCCTCCAAAAAGGAAATCATACCTTTCCAAACCTAACTGCCGTACGAATCATTGAAATGTCTGTGAGTTTGGCTTTACGCTGTTTACTAGTGATGGCAGTTTGACACTGAAGCTTCGAACGGAGCTTCAACCCTGGACTTCCTAGTCCATAGAAGCAGTGCTTCGAAGCTTGCTTCAAATCACGTGACATATGACGTCCGAAGCAGCAGCTGCTTCAAATCACGTGACATGTGACGGCCGAAGCAGCAACTGCTTCATTTCCTGAATGAATCACTTGACTGGTTCGCGATCCATTCACGCGATTCAATGCACTGCCTCGTCTCGATTCTGACAGGTGACAGGTTGAAACAGTTTCAAATTTGAGCGCTTCAACACTTTATAAACGCTCTAAAGTTTAAACAATGCACAATGTGTGGGTTGTTGTCGTAGTTTGCGTTGTTGTTGGTATTGCATTTGAATTGGATCATTATAGAGCAAGCCAGGAAGAAAGAGGTCGTTCTGGCTCAGAGTCGGGAAACACTTCGAAATGTGGAGAAGTTGTGAACAAAAAGACAATTATCAGTAATATAAAAACAGTCCAATATTTCAAGGAATAGATAGCCCAGTGGGTAGAGCCGGCGGCCCGAATGCGGCGATGTCCTCCGCGCAGCTGTTTCAAAGCCCGGGATGGATGTATTTTAATCATTGCTTTACAACTTTAATAACTGATAAAAGGCCCTCTCCGCCCAAACAAATGTCCAGCACTCTAGACTATTCTCAATAACCCAATACACACAATTATCAATCTTTAATTGCAAATAGAACATGATATTCAGTCTTAGTGTGTGTGTGCATCGAATATTTTTCAAGGCAAAGATACGTTAAACCCACTGCAGCCTTGCACTTCGCCAGGAGAGGTTGCTGTAACTGAAGCTTCGAGAAATGAACCTATTTCCGACACAATTGTCCAAGTGGTTCGATGCTTCATTCAAAGCTTCATTTTGCCATCACTACTGTTTACGCTCCCGCGAGGTGCAGCAGCCATGCATAACACGGCGCATGTGAACTGCCCCCCCACCTGCTAGAGCCCAGATGACTCCTCCTTGTTGTATCCAACCAGCAGTCCCAAATTCAAAGATATCGACTGTACTGTCACATAACATGACAAACAAACAGCAAATTGCCCCATTTCAGAAGCTAGGAAGCAGATAATGTCTGTCATTTCTTTCTTGTAAAATGATATTGATTCTCCAAATTGTTGCATATTATTTTTCTCTCCACCGACTGTTTGATGAATGAGCCAACTGCTCCGCTTTCAAAACCACTGTTGGACCAGTTCTCTTAAGTGTAATTATTTATCAACTTCTAGATTACATTGTTTTCAGAAATCACCTTTAAACCAAGCATGAAAAGTCTGTCAATTTTTTAGAAAGGATCAAAATAAAAGATGTAAAATGCTAGGTTTATTATACTTGTATCAGTAAATGTACCTCATTTTAACACACAAAAACCGTTTTCTTGTCATTTTTAGTAAGAGCAATGAGGGCGCGGCTTTCAAAGAGAAACATTTAGCAGCAATCACAGACCTCCAAGAGGCGCACACAAACGCTCTGAGCAAGATGGCAGACATCGTCACAGAGCTTGAAAGGTGAGCACTCCAGTTGTCAGTATTCCTGGAATTATGAGGTCAAATTCAGTCAATGTGTACGCTTCACAGGATGCTTCTCTACTGCTTTTTCAGCGCCAGGGATGCTCTGCGGGGGGCAGAGGGAAGACGGGAAGAACTGGAAGCGGAGGTGGAGAGGGTGACGCAGCAGGTGGAGGAGATGAAGAAAGGGCTTCAACAGAAAGAGGAGGAGGTCAGCCGACTTAAGGAGGGGCTAGAGGAGCGACAGTTAGCCGAAGCAAAAGCCAGGGATAATTCAAGGTATGCTTCCAATTCCCTTTGCGTAGAAATAACTGTCATTCTTTCAGTTTTTTCATATATTATCTTTTTTCCTTGACTCATTAGGAAGTTGCTGGAGGTCCAGACTTGCCTTGCACAAAAAGATGAGGAGATAAAAGCCATGGAGACGAGCCACGCCGCCCTGATCACTCAGCTACAGCAGGACATACAGCTGCAGACAAAAGAGACAGAAGAGGCTCTGGGGCAACTAGAGGAACAGAGAGGTCAGGGTCTAACTCAGCTCGAAAAGGAAAAAGCCCAGACACTGATAGAGGAGGTCCGCCAAGAGAAAGAGGAAATAATGGAACAGCTCACACAAGAAAGAGAAGAGAAGTTTGAAATTCAGATAGCTCTACAGGTGGAAAAGGAAGCATTGGAGGTTGAAAGGGAGGAGCACCAGCAGATCAGGTCAGAGGTGCTCAGACTAAACGCAGAGATTGAGAGAATAGACGAGGAAATGAAGAGTCTACTGTCTCAAGTGGAAGTCAAAGAGCAGTCCAGGCTCGCTCTGGAAAATGAACTAAACGTGGCAGAGCAGGAGAGAAATCGCCTGGAGGAGGTCGTGCAAGGCGGCGTGAACTTCCAGGAGCAATTAGACATCATGGAGGAGAAGACCCTGACTCTGCAGCGCGAGTTGGAGGAACAGAGACAAGACTGGCGGGCTCTGCAGGAGCAGGTGGAAGTTCTGACTCAGGAGAAGGTGACGCTGCAGTGGGAGATGGAGGAGCAGCGGCAGGAACTCAAGAGACAGATAACTGAAGCCCAGGAGAAAAGGTGAGGAGGTTTGGATTTTTTTTGTGTGCGCAGTTTTTAATTGTGTGGTTTTTTTAATTTTATTTTTTTACAAATTGCACCTTTTAACCCTTCGTTCTCTTCTTCTCCGCTCCCACAGTTCAGAGAATGAAAAGTGGAGGAAACAATATGAGGAGCTTTTTGCGAAAGTCGGGCCCTTTCAGGTCAGTTATAAAAAAGAACATCGATTATCATCTTTTATTAAATCTGGATTTATCCGATTTTTTTTTCTGTGTACCAACTCATTTTGGCAGCTCGACATTTTAGTGTCTTTCAGCTCATTATTTTGGTTTTACAGATTCCACTGTTTTGATTTAGTCTAAGTGGTGTGTGCACAGCTTGTTTCATTTCCCCAAATTGGGGAGAACAGCAGTTTTATTCCATGTTTTAGTTGAATTCATTTAGCGCATTAAAACCCTCTCATGTACCCACAGGAACAGCTGAACGCGTTTGCAGCCGACCGAAACGCACTACTCAATGAAAATGGAGCGAACCAAGAGGAGTTGAACAAGTTGTCTGATGCTTACGTCCGTCTGCTGGGCCACCAGAACCAGAAGCAGAAGATCAAACATGTGATGAAGCTGAAAGACGAGAACATCGCCCTGAAACAGGTGAGCTCTACCAGAGGAGCACTGACTGCACTCCATTCCTCATACACTTTGTCTCAATCAAAGTGCCTGTCCTCTCTAAAATGTGTTTGTCTGTTTGTGCGTGTAGGAGGTCGCGAAGCTGCGGTCCCAGGTGAACCGGCAGAAGTGTAATCTGGAGCAGCTCAAGTCAAACCCCCCCGCTACTCCTTGCCGCAAGTTTGATCCCAGCAAAGCCTTCAAGCACGACAAGGAGAACATGAAAACTGAAACTCTTAAAGGTGAGTGCTAAACGGCTACACCATGAACATATATGCGATCTTAGGAGATATGACAATATGTGACCTGCTCTATCGAAATCAATCGCATTGACCCGAAGACACATTTTGAGTTGTATACACTGTTGGAAAGAGGAGATTCCTAGCTTTCTAATGATATCAGGATTGTTGTTGTACTCCAAATATTAAGCGAAATATGTCACATTATATAATGACTGTCACAGAGTCATCATTTTGAGAAAAAGGCCTTCAAAGTTTCCTCTTCTCTGGAATCCATCGATCTGATTGGTTATTAGCAAATGATCAAAATACTACGGAGGGAAGATATTTTCGTTTGGATTACTGGTGTGTGTGTGTGTGTGTGTGTGTGTGTGTGTGTGTGTGTGTGTGTGTGTGTGTGTGTGTGTGTGTGTGTGTGTGGTGTGTGGTGTGTGTGTGTGTGTGTGTGTGTGTGTGTGTGTGTGTGTGTGTGTGTGGTGTGTGTGTGTGTGTGTGTGTGTGTGTGTGTGTGTGTGTGGTGGGTGTGTGTGGTGTGTGTGGTGTGTGTGTGTGTGTGGTGTGTGTGTGTGTGTGTGTGTGTGTGTGTGTGTGTGTGTGTGTGTGTGGTATGTGTGTGTGTGTGTGTGTGTGTGTCTTCCCGGGGAAAACCCTCACGAGACACACCGGCTGTTGTTATGCCTGCTGTGACGTTAAGTTACTCCGTTCTCCGCTTGTAATTATGCCGTTACAAGCTTCATCTGAATTTGCCGAAACAAGTTTAATATTCTGAAAGCCAAGACTTTGTTTAATTGAAATCAGATGAAAACAAATTGTAACGGACCCTGCCGTGTTATTTATGATTACTCTTCGCTTACATTCATAATGTCAGCTGGAGGGAGGGGGGGGGGCGCTGCGGAAGAGCAGATTGCCTGTCATCTTCCCTTTACAAGCTTAAAGAATGTATTTATCGTGAGTTTGGGAATAAAAGTTCTATATTCTGAAAGCCAAGACTTTGTTTGTTTAAAATCAAACGAAACACCCAAACCCCGAAAAAATAGTTTTTTACGCAAATCCACGTTTAGTTTGAAATGAGCCGTTGCGACTTCCGACTGATTTCGATAGAGCGGGTCATTACATATGTAATATAGTTGAATGTCACCTTAAAATATTTGTGTGAATGCCTAATTCTTTTTTCTATTTGTCAGGAACCCATTATGCATAATGGAGCTCTTCTGCCAGACGGGAACTGACTACTATATTACATCTAAAGTTATGGTTTTAATACTGATTGGTATGAATAATTTGTGTCCCATTTTGTTCTAACTGGTTTTCTTCTCAGCTGTTTTAATGCCAGACTTTTACATAGAGCCAGCTAGTTTTAAAAATAATTGTAATGAGCAGATTGTACGTGTGCAGGAAATGAATGAGCAAACAGATGGCTGCAAATAGACACATAATCCAGAAAACAATGACACAGTCAGCATTTAAATATGAGATGTGAATTTATTTTGTATTATTTGAACTACCTTTTCTTAGGGCAGGAGAAGCAGAACAGTGAACATTTCATGCTGTATTGCGCTTGTTTGAATCTTTTCCTC
Source organism: Harpagifer antarcticus (assembly GCA_902827135.1). Classification (NCBI taxonomy): domain Eukaryota; kingdom Metazoa; phylum Chordata; class Actinopteri; order Perciformes; family Harpagiferidae; genus Harpagifer; species Harpagifer antarcticus. The sequence continues at coordinate 7,004,699 of CADEHL010001042.1, read as the reverse complement.
TTTGTAAATAAAGACAGAATCTAACACTCTTCTTAAACGGAGATTTATTAACTCCCCAAGTGTGAAAACACTGTCATGTCTGTGTTGAGCCAATAGATGGCACTGTAGGACTACAGCCACAGATGGAGCCAAGCACAAGTCTATTGCGCACATCCACAATATATATCTGCTACAAAGAACACAAACTCACTTCTCTGCAGAGAGGAGCCTTAGGTTATGGGTCATGAAGCTTTTTTCCTTTAGTTGATACGACATAGCCAGCGAGTACCGGGTCCACAAATGGACTTTTTACAAGCTATGAGTGGTGCTAGCTGTGGAGAGATGGGTCAGTTGCAGTAGCCCTCCAGGTGGTAAACGCTGCACGGCTTATAGCAGCACTGCTCCACGATGCCTCTCTTCACCTTCGTCTCCTTGTGGCCAGAATTAGCCCTCCGCGGCCGCTGCTCCCTTTTAGACAGGAACCCTTTTGAGAAAGATTCCATAGCCGTGTGTTAAATCCTGCTGTTCAAACCTCCAGTGCACTCACACTTTAATGGAGACTAGGTAATCTAATCTCCCAAATCCATTCAGTCTTGTCAGCCTCCACTTCAAGACGAGAATATGACGGCGATCCCAACTGAGGCATATCATAGCTCGCACCTCTGAAGTTCACTTCAAAAACATCGATGGAATGTTTGATGCGGAACATCCAAATAATGAGATTTGGGAATGATGTAATGAGGAAGCTGGGGTATTTTTGCAAGTTGCATGATTATTGGATTTGTCACATCATAGATATAAAACCAAAAGCCCTAGCCACAACAATGAGAATTCAAAAGAGGCCGGAGACGGGCTTTGCACACTAATGATCGGACAAATACATAGATTTAGTTTCAAGCGAGTTATTTTCTCCACTAGCTAGGATCCAAATTGGCATTCTCATTAGGCTGAGACTGAACTTTGAAAGTGGGCAGCGTGCTGGGACACAAAACTAGCCTTGTATGTCGGGGGCAATGTCGCAATGTTCCTCTTTGAACTCCTGCCATCAAGGGGGCCATTAGAACTTATTTTCCCCAAGTTAAACAAAGCTGTTCCTGGAGTTTACTTTGCCTTACCGAGCATCTCTTCCAGATCTCGCTTATGAGGTCGGTTTGGACTGTAGAAAAAGCCCAGCTCCCCACATACGAAGTAGAGGGCGTCCACCAGGTGGGAGCCGCACAGGTGGAGGGCCGGAGCAGAGGACACCCCCCGAGAGTAGAGCGCCAGCAGTAGCAGCATGGACACTGCATATGGTACACTAGCCATAAGAGGCACTCCTATAGAAAAAAAGTACATTTGATGAAAATGGTATATGCTAGGTTCCTCCAACGGATTCAACCAATCCATCAATACTTAATACCTCGAGGATAGATGGTTGAAAGCTAAAAGAAGAGATGTTTGATCAGACGTTTCTTAATGACACACGGGTATTATGAGCCCACTTTCTTTTAATACATTTGGATATAGATATTTTTTTGCGATGTTCCTGTGAAATTCTGCCAGATAGCTCCAGGCTTTGAGAGTGTTCTAATAACTCAGAGGCAGCTCTGTAGGCACACAGCAAAGCAAAACTCATAAGGGCATTGAAGTGAGCAGAAAACTGAACAATTCATTATTTTATTGGAAATCAAAGGGCAGGGATGAAAGGCGGCCGAACAGTCATTGGCTGATATTTGACTCAAATCTCTAAGTCTGACAAACTAGCTTGAGCCATAAGCGGGCAAAGTCAAATATTCAGAAAAGGGATGGGGGCGAAAATTCCATCTGGTTGACCGAGGTTGGCTTCAAGCTGTTATTCACTGGTGATGTCGTAATCGTGGATCTGAATCCCTACAAACATTGGATATTTTTAAAGTTAAAATGACCCCAGGGCTGTTTGTTATCTTTTTGATCTTGCACATTTTAAAGTGTTTATGTACAAACAGTATTTTAGAGTTGAGCCACCCAAGGTTTAATGTTATTTCTACACTGCTCCTTTAGAAGAAAACTGATTTATATTTGATACCTTTTGCTTTCCTTTTATCAAACCCAAATCGGTTACAAAATAGAAAGAATGCTTTGCCCTAAAAATGCATCACCGTGGTGATACTGTCCTCAAGGTCACTCCACACCTGGCTCGCCGGTTTAGCGACCAAGTGCTAAAGAGTGGGAATGATCCATCGAAGATTTCAAAATTGTCATTAGTGTTATTAGTCAAATCGCATTTGTGGTGGATACGCTCCAGAGTTTGACGTGCAGCTCCTGTTTCAAGGTGAAAAACATATTTAGCAGTCATTTGGAAGCTATATAGACCTTTTGTGGACATGTTATAGTACAGCAGATTATTGCATTGAAAATGAATCAATTTAACTGTGTCTTTAACAATGCACCTGTGCCAGGCATTAAAGCTTTGGCACAGGTCTCTATCTGGCCCGCCACTCCTTCTATCCCTCTTGGCTGTGTGCCAGGCTCCTTGGTTGAATTATAGATCCTGCCTGTGCTACTCTTTACTTTCTTCCCAGGTTATTATTCACATCAATATTCAAAGTTGAAATCTTGAGGGAATACAGAGAGCTGGCTTACCTGTGTGAGAGGCCTCAGTGCAGCAGAGCAGCTGGTAGGTACAAATGAAAAGGGCCCAGGACTATGAAGGTGCAGAGAACTCCACTCCGCTCTCTTTCACTTTTTAATTCTCCACGTCCATCTGGCCTTTATCAGCGTCAGTGGACAACGCTACGGCCCTCTCATTAACTCATTGACGCGTAAGCATGTTAATCTGCTTCCATATGGCACTACAGTAAGTCTTTTTGCGGACAGACAGAAGAGTTAGGATACATTTGAGAGAGAGCAGTGACCCTTGGCGATACCAAATTAAACCTCTGCTCACATGACAAACACCACATGACGTAGTTCATAGTGCAGATTATAAGGACTTTTAGGTGCGTTGGTGAACATGGGTGATGGGTGTTAGGCTGGTGATGATTGAATGTTTCATAAGAATAAAAGTTATGTTTGTCTATCTCTAGGTGTAAAAAATCAACTTTACAAAAATCAGGCAAACATTTAAATAAACCTCACAAATGTTATGTTAGAACAGGGGATTCACTACACAACAGTATTGAGGGGAACTGTGATATTTAAAAAAAAAAAAAAAAAATGAAATTGCTATAATATTGGTAATATCTGATAACTCAATTGTTTTGTATCATGAGAATAAGGTTACTTTTGTCTATCTCTCATCGAAAAAAAATTCAATCAACCCTGACTATCAGTAAGAAAATATCATAACAGTAAATTACTAATCTAAAATTATGTAAACCACAAAAATACTACATTAGAATATGGTTTTCACTAAACACCACTAATGATGGTATCAGTGACATTTGAAATATTAAGTTGATATGTCAGTTAGAAACATATGTCAATATCGTGTAAATAATCCAGCGCCTCTTAAATAATTCCCTTTTCTTCCATTATCAATCTTTCTACCTCCCCTTTCACACATGTGCAATTATTTGCAAAAAGATATATAATACCAGTTTTGGGATTTAATTTGTTGGCATTTAACCTTTATTTCATAAAACTCTACACGCAGAATACTCCGCTATATATATATATAACAAATTGAAAGATTTGATTGCATCATTATTATCATTTAAAAACATTTTTTTTTTAGATATGAGGATGTTATCATCAATAATTATTTTAGACACTTCAACCGTTTAGTAAAAATCTGATATCGTGGTCAAGGTTCAGAATTCTATGGCAATTTATTTGTATTTTTCCTGGTTGTATTAAATGTGTTTTGCATGATGGGGCATTAGTGTATGTCATTATGCAATATATACAGATATTCTGTCTATCCTTTTTAAACAAAAATAAATGTATTTCTGGGCAGGTTGTTTTAGTTCTCTTCCCGTAAAGCTTGGTTTTACTGCGCAGGTTTTGACTTGTCTCCTGTCATGTGCAGCAGCTGTTCATTTTAATTGTAATGTGCTGATGGTATCTGAGGGTGGGCCAATTTTAGATGAGAGGTGACACGCTGTATAATTTTATGTCAAATGATAACTCAATTGTCAGCCCCCGAGGAAGCAGCACAGCTCTGTACTGCTGCCGCTTTGATAGGAGGTACCACTCCATGGACACCGTGTTGTTCTGATGCAGCGCCCTGTAAAAGAACACAAGCTTTAACAAGTGACTAGAAGAGAGGACTTTACTTGAGTATTTCCCTTTTTATGCTGCTTGTACTTCTACTCCACTACAATTCAGAGGTACATCATTAAATCAGACTTTAGTTCCACCTGGCGTAAATTCACCAGCTACCCTGCAGTACAAGTTATTAAAACTAGCTGCACCTTTACCAGCTTTAATAACACTTTAATGCATCAATAAATATAATCAAAACATATCTAATATATTTTAATCTGAAATAGACCAATCTGCAGAATACATTTACTTTTGGTATTTTAAGTATATTTTGATGCCAATACTTTTTCTACATTTACTTGAGTAACATTTTGATTGCAGGACTTTCACTTGTAACAGAGTATTCCTACACAGTGGGACTTTTACTTTGACTCAAGTACAAGATCTGAGTACTTCTCCCACCTCTGCATTTTCTAACATGTACAAACTCTAAGTAGTTACTTTTAATTAGGCAACATCATAAAAATGTTTTATAAAGACCAAACTCATTACCTATTCATTGCGTGTGTCGCAGGTATTCTGTCTCTCCGTGACCTTCAGGGGTCAGATATGCATTTTCTGGTTGCAGTAAATAGAGGAGCATGGTCATGAGAATCAGCTGAACTGTCCTAGGAGCAGAAATCATTTCCTCCCTAAAATGGGTTGCGTTCCCCTTTAAGCTGTCATCGCGGCATTGGATTTACAGGCATCCAGGAGCTGCATGCTCACCTTGAAAATGATCCAGTGGCCAATAAATTCCAGTCCATTTTAATAAGTGAGACAGATCTCTGTAATTATATGTAACCCAAAGAACTCTTGATTGATAGAGCTATCACTTGTAATAGACCTCAACTCCTGCAGCTCCTGGACCCCGTTACATGATATACGTTTAATTAGGATATGTTATGAAAGACAGATCTAGATTAGCATGCTTCCATGCCAGCAAGGATGTGCATATATTATGTATGTATGTGAGAGATCTTAACTAAATCTAATTTCTGTTATGTTTAGTACAGGGGTCAAGCTTTTATGATGGCTTTTTGTATCTGAAATTCTAGAACAAGACCTCTGCCACCTTGCCTCTTGAACCCAATTTCTTATTTTTGCCAGACATTGCATTAGATGTTGTTCAAATGAATGGGTGTTCAAATAACAACAGCATATGTTGCTATGTGCGTATACAATGTTAGATTTAAGAAAAAAGCTGGGAACTCTTCTCATCTGCATCTTTCACACTCAGCCGTCATACCTGAATTCCTCAATGCCTTTTTATTCCTAACTTACTTTTTTAATCTAATGATATTGTCATTTCAATTGTGGTCCCTCCTAAGCCACTTTGTGTACCCTTTTTATAGTCTTTACGAACCATACAGCCTATGCTCTCAGCCTATATAGTACTTTAAACTTTAAAGGCAGATTCAAGACAGAAAACCAGAGGCAAAAGTTCTCCAAGTGGAAATTTCCCCAGCACCGTTAGAGACTAATTACCCCAAGTTCAACTTGAGGAATCAAAGCTGTATCTAATGAGTGTACTGTAAAAAATCTTGTGACCTTTTAGCATTTTTGATGTATAATAAAGCAGAAAGGATCAAATACTCCTATTATACATAAGAAAAAGCCCATCACATTAGGATTTAGGTGTGTTATAGCGACCTTTGGTCACAGAGAAAAGATCATCATGTAAATGTTCCTCCTATGACATGTCATAGCTAAGGAAGGTCAGGTCTTTCAAAACCTGAAAGTAAAAAGTAGTCCTTTGGAGGAATGATAAAAGAAAGAAGGAGGAAGTAAGCCATCCAGCCCCTTGGCAGTGTGATTTAAGATGGTGTTAAATGTAGAACCAGGAAAGGTCTAACTTTGCCATGCTTTGAAAGTCGTTCCTCCAGGGAACTGAGCACAGCGACAGGGTTGCAAACAAAAAGGCAAATCCTACTCGCCCCGGTCACATGGCTGCATCAAACACCCACATCAAATAGCAGAGGCCTGGCAGACGCCCTCGACAAGCAGAGACAGACAGAAGTTGGGTGGAAAGTCGGCTGGGTCCCTAAGGTGGGAGTTGCGTAACTCGTCTTCTCTTCGACTGCGTTTGAGGAGATAAAAGGGAGTGAGGAGTTCAGCCCAGTGAGATGCTGTTAATCTGCTCTGATAGCGAGAGTCTTTTTACTCCCATAATTATCCCAGACTTTGTGAGGATGGAGACTGACTTCAGTGAAACATCAGAGAAAAAAAATCATTTACTTCCACAGCAGACAACAGAAACAACTTGGATCATTATGTTTTTATGTGAGTTGGAGCCGTAAGAAGTAATGAGAATGATTTCCATAAGTCAACGTTGAGAACTGGATCCCGATACAAAGGTTTCGTGAAGATTCGTCTGTGCTAAGACGGAGCAAACCTTTGAATGCCTAACGAGTGCCATTAAAAATGACTGAAGGTCGAAAAGAGAAATCATCAAAAAAGCGTCAAAAAGTTATTTTTTTGTCGTTTTGTCTTTTGCAAAGGCAAACAGGCCTGTCATATGCCAACGTTACCTCATGCATGTCTGCACATACAGACTGGTGGAAGACAGACTGGACATGGCGACTTGTTCCAGACACTGCCCTCCATGTGTGTCGAGGCCTGCTGGCTCAGAACCATGACAGAACGCCACAGAAATTCAGAAATACTTGGTCTGTGTGTGTGTGGGACTGTGAGTGAGAGGGCTGCCCCGGTGTCTGCACCCTCCTGTCCGTCCAGTGACAGTCGCAAATTCAGTACTAACCTCTGTCATGACCTACTTAGCTATGCCTGGATCCTTACAGAATACACACACTAATAATGAATAAAAAGAAGGAAATCACCTTGTAATTCAAGACATTATTAAAAAAACCTCTACTCAATTCATAGCACACAAAGAGAGACATTGGGGCAGATTAGAATTAGAAGTTGGCAGGTTGGGTAAGGGAACAGAGCTTGGTAAGAGCCATAGTTTGACAGCTTAGAAAATGACTACATGTTATAAATCTGACAAGTTCCCAAGAGAGAGATGAGGCAGGATAGAATGATGGCCAGTTTGATTTTCAGGCCAGAAAATAGATTTCTATTAAAAACCTCATGTGACCGACCAGCCTTTTCAAGTTGGGCTCAGCGCGAGACAAGAGAATATCATTTGGAACTGGCATTTTTCTAGTTTGTGCGAAGCGATCTTTAGTTTGATAGATTGATATGAGAGCGCCTCGTCTCCTCTCTGAAGGGAATACTTTTTTTTTCACATCACATCTGGGGGGAGAAGGATGTTGTGTCTCTTTGTATTGCAACCCTCCCAAATGGGTATTATAACCCTTCAATGCAACAATGAGAAGTCCCATTAGCTTGAAATGTGCTTGATCGCCTACATTCCTCATCGGAAGTGGGTGTTGATTCACTTCAGCTCGGGACTGACGGTGTACAGTGTTTGTCGTGGTTGATGTTGACTGTATCCATCAGTTTTATGGGTGCAGTCATTTAAAGGCTGTAAGACACTGCAGTGATGGCTGTGACTCGCTGACTCATAGAGCTAAATGCTCATGTCAGCATGCTCACAGTGACAATGCTAACATACTGATGATATTCAAGTTTCTCTCCCACACACCCCCCTCCCCCCCTGCATGAGATGCCTCAATCTTTTCTGAAACATTGTGACATCACTTTGTAACACTCACGATTTTATCGGCTAGTACTCGAGTGACCAATCACAACAGAGCCATTCCAGCAAGCCAATCAGAGCAGACTGGGCTCTGGTTTCAGACAGAGGGTGAAAAGAGGTGCTGCAGCACAGACAGTATGAGAACAATATAGACCTTTTTAAACATTAAAGCACGGAAACATTTCACAGAGGCACAAAATACAAATATGAAAATGAGAATTATAAGGCCCCTTAAACACTTTCCTTGGACTTGCAAGTGTTATGACTTCATAATAATGTATACTTTCCCCCAAGCCAAAATACAAAAAAACATGTTATTTATGGTAAACAAAGAGTGTACCATAAATCCATGCAATGCACACTTTTATTTAGATGCATCTTCCAAATTGCAGTAAGCAAAACATGCAGGTAACAGATGGAAATGCATTATGACTTTTTTAGCACTTGTGTTTGCAAAACAATGCCATTATCCCACCCTCTGTTTGCAGGTATTTCAATTACATTACATTATTTAAGTAGTGAAACCATAGAGAAACAAATTCAGAACAACAAGAATAGTACATATTCAAAGTATATTTGCTTCAAATAAGACAAACCATGGGCTGGTGCATTAGTTATAAAATGGGCTTAACTCATTAAGTGCTCAATTTCTTTTTCTTCTTCATTCGAAGGCAAAGCTAAAGGGGAAACAGGTGTTTTTTAAATGCCATGTTATAATATGTTTCTTAATGCTCTTAATGTCTTTCATTTTTGTAAGGCACTTTGAATTGCCTTATGTTGAAAGGTGCTATATATATATATAAACTTGCCTTGCCTTTTGAGTTTTAAAGATGTGAAGACTGCCTGGGTAAGCAACAACTAAAATTGAAAAGGCCACTCCTCCAATTTAGTCATAAATCAAGCATTGGAACAAAGGTACTTTTTGATTTGATGGCGCCCGCGGAAAAGTTAAGAACAACAATTAAAATAGATAATTACGGGGAAAATGAAGGCATTAAATAGTAGTTGAGATATTTCAATCTGGACAATATGGTGGACGGAGTGACCTGCTGACATTGCCATTGCAGTATCTTTCCATCTGAGAGTATTATATGGTAGAATGTTCAGTTCTGGGTCAAATCACCTTGTGGTTGCGGTGCAGGTTAGATAGAAGTAAATCATGGGGATTATAGCAAAACTGTGTAGCCACACACAGGGAATGCTTATGTGTGTGTGCCTGTGCATGTTTGCACAAATCGATACGGCTGGTATCACCCCCCTGAGTCTGTCTCCCCCTTGCTCTTAGAGATAAAGTAGAGAAAGCAGACCTACAGCCAGACATATGAGTGGGATTAACAACAGGCGCTTATTTGGGAGAAAGAAAAGTGGCCAGGCCCAAAGATAGAGGGATTTGAACACTTCTCATTATTTTGTGGATAATGTGTACAGCAGGTACTGTCAGGTAAAAGGTCACAATCAATCAATCCAATGTTCTCTGCCAACCTTCCTCAAATTGCATATTGACTGGGTGTAACGGTCTCCAAACCGTTGGATTAGATGTATGCTGACAACTTTAATGCTACAGTGGAGCTTTTCTGGAGAGGTATCTATGCACTGTGAGCGGGTATCTCAGGGAGTTTGAGTTGATGTTACTAAGCCTGAGTTGTTCGTCTCACTCCATCCCGCACTATCTCTTCCTCTGAAACTTTCGATTTCGATTGAGAGAGCCGCTGAGGGGTTATGGAGCAGAATACCAAACAAGTTCATGTTTGCGTGTATGCACTTGTATACTTGACACCTGGGACTTATCTCGATCTGTAACTGTCTGCTATCTGCAGGAGCTGTCAGAGCGATATGCAGAGAGGGGCTGTACGTTTGCCTTGTTGGCTTCCACTGGGTTGAACAGTAGGCACTGCAGCTTTGATATGTTGATGAGAACCTTTTATGTTGTGTGCCCATCAGTGTGTGTTTCTGCGCATGTGTTTTGCTCAAGAGGAGGAGGGCGATGCTTCAGATGTGTTGTCCTTTCATTTCAGAGTCCTCCTTTGAGGTAAGAGGATACCATGGAAACTTAACATTTCATTTTGGCTCGCCGCAGATAAAGATTGAATTATCTGTGTTCTCCTTAAATCCCCATTCAATTTTTTTGAACAGGGATGAAAGATTTTGTCGGTGGCGCCTGAGGAGCTGTGTACCCCGCTGTTTGGTAATATCTGAAATTAATTCCGTCAACCGTCCCAGTTGTGCCTAAACAATTCAAGGGCAGTGTTAGAGCCACAAATTGAGAATTTGCTGAAAGGCCTTTGTACCAGAGCCAGTGATAGCCTTTTTTGTTAGGCATAATTCCATTTATCATTACTGTGTCCTAGCACAAACTGGCTTGTGTTGCCCAAACAACAAACTATATGTGACGCACAATCACAGGGGTTGTTAACCATTATTGGAAGTAGATTTTTTTTCCCAGCGTTGGCATAAAAGAAAGGTGAAAATAATTAATGGAAGTGAAAGCAGAGGACTCTCCTTTGAGTTGCAGCAAAGACAGATTTGCAAGGAACAGAAAGCAGGGTGGGGGATGAAGAAAGGCGAAAACAGAGGACTTCTTGATACCGTGCATGAATACTTCATTCTTCCCAGATAGGGCCTGCTCCATAATTCAACAGTATCTGGTCCTGAACACCTCGTCCACACAATATTTCCATGATACACACACATGTGCACAATCACCTATACACTGGGTGATTGGCCTTTGCCCTGGCCTTGTCTCATGATGTGAATCCTTCTGAATGCTGATTCTGCATCATGGACTTTATTAAAGCTGCAAATATAACAAAATGTAGACATGGCTATATATAATGTGGCAGTTATGGATGTCTTTGGATGAGGTTAAAAGAGCTTACGTTCTTATTCTATTATGGATCTCTGACAGATATTATTCTAAGTAAGAAACCTCAAAGCTGACCCCTCGGAGAAACATTTATCAGGTTATTCATTTCTGGTTCACAGGGGGATAAACAAAACTTTGAAATATTAAACACTTGTAAAAATCAGTATGGGGAACGTGTTAGCAAGCAGTGGCTTATTTACACAACCAGAAGACATGAGCAACATTAGCATTCATCTGAAGTGTTGTTTGTGTCCACCTGATGAATGTAATGTGCCTGTACTCCGTTAGCATGACTCGGTGTTGTGTTGTTGTGTCCGTTTCCTGATCCGTTTACTGACGATGTTTCCTCTTTTTGCCATCCACCTTTTTTCTTCTTCTCTCGCTTTGTGCCCCCCGCGCTGCCTCCTTGTCCCCTCCCCCGCCCACCCCACTCCCGTCTTGCTTCTTTTTGCACCTGCCTTCTCAGGTGTAAACAGGTGCACGCCCCCCTCATACCCGCCCCCGCAGGACCCCCTCAGCGCGGGGCAGTATGAGGTATCGGAGGACATGGCACAAGGAGAGGTTTTTGAATTCAGTCAATCCAAAAGAGGCCAGGCTCCGTTCTGGCAGAATTTTAGTAGATTAGCTCCATTTAGGAAATAGAGATACGCGGACTCTTCTGAAGGACCAGATATTTTTCTTAGACGCACTAAACACTGGATGATCCTGACCCATCATGAAGAAAAATACGACAAAAAACACACACAAGAGACTTTTGAAAAATGAAGGACTATTGTGAATATGATCAGCAAGAGGACCGAAGACTTTGGATTTAAACATTTAAAAACGTTACGATTCATATATGTTAGCAACGTTATAAGTTATCACGCTTCTCCGGCTGAACTCTTTCCCCCCTCGGATTCTGCATCCTCACGCCATCTGCTCTCTCTCATACACCTTCTGAGAAACTTTCTATCTCTTCAGCTGCTAAATGCTCTTTTTACCTGAAAATGTCTCAAATGATAGCGTCAAGAGTTTATACATACTGTATAGCACCTTTCAACACAAGGCAATTCAAAGTGCTCTACAAAAAATAAAAACACTAAGTGCAGCGGAATAACATTTCAAAATGCCTTTCAAAAAAGAGAATTTAATAAAAATACAACAAGCTAATACAAAATAACACATGTCGAAAATACAACAATTACTGGCTCTGTCACTGCGCTAGAACGTCCAAATGAGACCTTTATATCTACATAGGGAGCTGGTCCACTTTCAGTCCAACTTTTTGCAAGGAAGGAACACTCAACTTCCCTGATGTCAGTATTTAGTCGTGTTTAATGGAATGTATATCAGTGTGTTATAGTTGTTACTTTATCTATTTAAACCAGAACGTTTCTCGATTCTTTGTACAGTATGAAAGGAGTCTTTGTACCTTTGAGTCCATGCTGAAGTTCACTGATGTTAGGAATAGGTCTGTCTCTCGTGGTCAGCATCCTCAAACAAACAAACAGATATATATATATGTAAAGTAACAATGTGTTGGTCACAGCAGTGTTTCCGCCAGACCAGGGCTGAGAGGGCGTCCACCCCGAGAGGGGGGGAGGGGGTGCTTGAATTTTGACTTGTGCCGTCCCTTATACTGTCTTTTTACATTAGTGAGCCGGATCATTTGGCTCGGCTCTCCTAAAGCGTCGGCTGTTTCGGCTCCCAAACGGCTCTTCATGTTACCACAGTTTACCACGGAGCCTCAGTTTCGGATCTGGTGCTCGCAGCTCACGCGCGTGCTCCACTAGCACCACTCATCGCGTCCAAATCGCGCACGTTCCGTGTTGTCCTTTAGCAGGCACCGCCGATGTCGGGGAAACGATCTTCAATACTCTGAAAATAATCCCACCAGACTCCTTTGCCCCTCCAACAGAGGGATGTCCTTTTTCCTTTTCGTTATTTCAAGAGATAAAAACTCTCGATCTTCTCTCGAATTATTAATATTTTTGGACGCCCTCGGCTCGAGTTCAGGGCGTCAAATGACGGAAAGACGCCCCCCTGGCAAAAACGCTGGGTGACAGACCTTTTTACATACAAACGTCATGTCAAAATCTTTTTTATTATCCTTAAAATATGGATATCACAGCCCTTACTGTATCTTATCAGTTGGATTGTGTATTATTGTATAGTTGGGTTCCTTTTTATTTTACTGTTACTTTGGAATAGTTGTTCATGAGACAGTCAAATTAAATATGTCCTATGCCATATTCACATTCATTTGTAACACACACGTGGGTAAAAGACAAACATCTTTAACAAATGTAATGCAATGAATAAGCTTAATTGTCACAGAAGCACACATAACGTCATATCTAATATTTAAACAAATCATTTCCTTGTCCCTAAAACATTGACTACGCTACTTTTCGTCCTTAAATGCAGGCATTATTAAGTTACATGTTCATGTTCTGCTGCCACAATAAGTCGGTTTCTCCAGTGTAATGATAATAAAATGCTTAGTAAGTCTGGGTAATAATATTAATAAAAACAACAAGGTTTGGGTTTGTTCGTTTATTATGATGAACGTTAACCAGTAAGCTTCGATAGAGAGGTGAAGTCCCTGCCCTTCTGGTGGACCTCCATGGGACCTTATTTCAGCAAAATTATGTATTGAAGTCAATGGAGAGAGAAAGATTATCTTTCGATCCCGTTTGAATTGTGCCACGAATTACGCATATGATGTTTGTCAATTTAAAAGATAATTTTGCAAGTCAAAAAAATTAAAATGTGTCGTAAAACTGTGAAGTAACAAATTTTTTTGTGTGAAACTACATCTCTGGTCTTGCACACGTCACCAACACCAAGATGGCCGCCACGTTAGCACATTTCACCTCTTTCTTTCAGAATGAGGCGAAAAGTATTAAAAGAGGTGAACATCACTACAAGTCTGGCCATGTTGAGAACTGTACATACGGAAAAGGGGAGTTAGTCGGTTTAACCGGCTTTACAAGGTTTCGGTGAGTAACACGAGTGTAATGTGTAACGTTAATGACATCACTTTCTAGTTGCGTATTTTTTTAACAGTTTTACGACAAACTGTAACTTCTTTGACATGGAAATGATTTTTTAAGATTGACAAACATCATGTGTAATTCGTGGCACAATTCAAACGGGATCGAAAGATAATATTTCTCTCCCCATTGACTTCAATACATAATCTTTCAGAAATAAGGTCCCATGTGGCAGAAGTAGAAGGGGGCGGGACTTCGCCTCTCTATAATCAACTCCAGCTCAACAAACCATGTTGCAATTTAACGTTATTTCTGGAACCATCTGGAAATGTGAGATTCATATTTTTCAGATACACAGATCTTATAGTGAGGTTAATCTCATATACAGTACGCTGCTCTTCAACACTAATGAGACGTTAGCTGTCTGCATCGTTGAGCATAGCGAATTTAAATCAACAATATCAATGCATACAGTTACCTAACTAGCAAACTAACCAATGTACGAGGTTGACCTTATTTTACCAACCTCACACAGAAGCCGTTCTACAGTATAATCCTTCTTAATGTTTTACACTTCTCTAATATGTTTTAACTTGTATGCTACGGATAGCATTGTTAGCACAGATGTAGCTTAGCTGAATAAAAAGACCAGCAAGAAATAAAGTGCTTGAATTTCACTTACCGAAGAAACTGCATTCAGGGACGGTCTGTTTTAACCGCAGAGCTATAAGAACACAGCAAACATATCAACAAGTTCAAGTTGTGTTCCCCGCATCAGCCTCGCAGCCTCGCCCCTGTAGCATCCTGGAGTTTACTGAGCAGTGTTGCAAAAAGTTGCCAGAAGTCCCTAAATGACGTCATTGCCTAATTTGCATATCATGTAATGGAGGTAAAAAAAACGTTCCACCCCCTTCAAGGATCAACACTTGAAACCACCAGCGTAAATCCATACGACAGTAGATCAGAAATGTCTCTATTAGAAAAAGTAGAAAGTAGAAATTGTTTTAGTAGTTTTTAGTAGAAATCTCCCTTACAATAAAGGCAGTATAGTATGCCTGTGTGTCATCTCCAATACATGGCTTCAACCATCCTTTAAACTCAGGGTTTGATTCCCACTCCTTGTACTTGTACTTTTGTGAATACAGTTTAGACTGTGACATGATGACCTACGTGGATGTTTAGCTTGTCACAGAGGCGCACACACAGTGGACGAGGTGATTAAGTGACTGAGGCTGTGTGAGTCAAAGCAAAGCAAAGACAGTTATTTATTATAGCTGGTCTACCTGCATGTGCCATCCGACCTCTGCAGCTCATCCAGAATGCAGCGGCTCGTCTGGTCTTCAACCTTCCAACATTTTCCCACACCACTCCGCTCCTCCGCTACCCTTCACTGGCTCCCGGTAACTGCTAGAATCCACTTCAAGACACTGGTACTTGCATACCATGCTGCGAATGGATCTGGCCCTTCCTACATCCAGGACATGGTTAAACTGTACACCCCAGCACGTGCACTCCGCTCTGCATCAGCCAAACGACTCGCTGCACCCTCGCTGCGAGGGGGACCCAAGTTCCCATCAGCAAAAACACGTGGGTTTGCTATCCTGGCTCCAAAATGGTGGAATGAGCTCCCCATTGACATCAGGACAGCAGAAAGCCTGCACATCTTCCGGCGCAGACTGAAAACTCATCTCTTTCGACTCCACTTCGAGCGATAGAATTACTAACAAAGCACTTACAGTATGTACTGATAGAGGACTGGCTTATCTATCTTAGCTGAGTAGCACTTGAAATGGTTGGCTCTATGATACCTGATGTACTTATATGATTCTGTTTTCTTCAGGGTTGTGTCTTCCTGGTCGTATGTACTTATTGTAAGTCCCTTTGGATAAAAGCGTCAGCTAAATGCAATGTAATGTAATGTGTGACAGTGACACAGTGAAGAAACATTTACATTTTACATTTAAATCCCGCTCATGCGCAATTAATTTGCAGTCTCGACGCGGGAGAGTGTGGCTGTCTCCTCTCTGCTCTGACTGCAGCTGAGCTGCTGCGGGAGGCAACTGTGAGTCTGAGCGCCTGTGAGTACTAGTATGGGAGGGCAGAGGGGCTCATGGCATCACCTCGTTAACTGCTGAACAATATGTGAGTCTCCAAACACCAGAAAAGTCCCTAATAACACCATTACAAGTCGTTAAATTAGTCTTTAGTCGCTTTTGACAAAAATAAGTAGCCGGAGGGTTTGGAATGCCGCCGAATTTAACGAGAAAGTCGCCGAGTTGGCAACACTTACTGAG
Organism: Harpagifer antarcticus; assembly: GCA_902827135.1. Classification (NCBI taxonomy): domain Eukaryota; kingdom Metazoa; phylum Chordata; class Actinopteri; order Perciformes; family Harpagiferidae; genus Harpagifer; species Harpagifer antarcticus. The sequence continues at coordinate 6,988,718 of CADEHL010001042.1, read as the reverse complement.
CTAACGGAGCTACTAGCAGAGAGACCTTACAGTCTATGAGAGAGACAGAAAGCTAGAAGCAGCACTCACTGCCAGAGACCTGTCACTCAAGGTGACCACGCTAAAACGTTAAGACCTAATATAACTACAAGGGTTGTGTTATAAAACAATGCACCCCCATACAGTTGTCATGAAGGGGGAATCTAACTATACAGAGAATATGGTTTTTTGAACCACAATGTAAACATGTTTATTTCTGCTGTAAAGTTGGTCATTTTAACATGGGGGTCTATGGAAATGACTCCCTTCTGCAGCCTGCTCCTACGGCTACTAGATGAACTGCAGTCTGAGGCACTTCCTTATTGGCCTCCCGGCTCTGCCCAAGAGTTTGCCGCTTGGTGATGACGCTGGAGGAGGTCGGACCAAAACCGCTGCGGAGCCGTGACGCAGCGCAGACGGACCCGGTGGAATCCCGGGGTTTTTGTCTTTTGGTTAATTAGATGTAAACTCGAGGCACTGGCAGCTTAGTCATTTGTTCATCACCACTCACCTTCAAACAAGCCAAGAAAAGCCGACATAACATGGAAAAGTAAAGTGGGAGGTGCTGCATGGCTGCTACCTGTCTTTCAAGTGACTGCCGATGTCCGCACCGCTGTGCGCGAGACGTGGAGGGAGGGAGGGAGGGAGGGTAGAGAGAGCATCGGAACTTCACAGTCTAATCTCCCGACCTGGTCTTTTTTATTTTGTATTCAATCAATATATTTTTGGAAAGGGAAACTGTGCGCAAACAGCAGTAGATATATATTCATTTTTTTTTTTTTTAAAAGGGCATTTTCTCTAGAGGAAGAAGAAGGGCATTGGCTCAAGCCCACTTTGATGTCTATGTGTGCACGTGCCTGTTTGGATTTCTCTGTGGGTGGGGAGTGGGGACCCGTGTTAGCTGACAACACTAATAAACAGTTTTCAAGCCAGGGAAAATTACATAGGAAGTCACTTTTGTAGTTTCACACGCAGTCAATCAACATTATAAAGCAACTAGAAAATAATACACTTTCACGTATTTCAACATATGCAAAACAGCTACAGGATTGAACACATTCTGCTGCACAGGATGTGAACAAGAGGAAACATCTCTAAAGTGAGAGTGACAGAACTCACTCAAAGACGAGCGTAAATATGAGGTCAGGAGCTTTCACATTAACACCTAAGGGACAGAAGGGGATTGAAATATAACTCAAAGTTAAAGAGTCTAGCTTTAAGCATCACAACGGGCAAAAAAGAGATTTAATAAAGCAAACAGCAGCGATGATTTAGTGTGGCCAACCTGACTTGTCACAGAGGCAATCCTTCTAATAGAACCACTCTGATTTATCACCGAGACTCTCCACAATGGAGACCGTAATGGGCTTTATTCATATTTTTATTTTATGAAACACGATGAAAGGGGTCATGGTGGCCATTAAGTGAATTAATGGTATGTGTTGGGTAAAGAAGATGCAATAAAGTCTTAAAAGTTAATGCTGTCATCTGCAGTCTGCTGTCCTGATGGAGTGGGAGGGGCCACGCACAGCTAATAGACATAATTCAGCCAGGTAATGTCGGACAACTGAGGGACAAGATGGATATCCCTCGGCAATGTTATGGGGCGTGTCGTGCCGGCACATTTACGCAGGTTATTTATGCTCCATAATGAAGATCATAATGAAAATTGGACACACCTATAAATATGAGCAGGAAAAGCGTAATGTGGAGGGATAATCATCAAAGCAATTAAGGTGTCGTATGGTGCGGTGTGAGCCTGGCCTCCCCTGACTTTCTCCGCTCCCTTTCATCAAGGCTGTATTTTATCCTAAAACATCACATTTAATCATCCGCCGGATGTCAGCGTAAATCCCCTGGTCTTGCACAAGGAGGCTGGCATTTTAAATATGTTAATGCCAAAGCAATAAAGACTTTGGTGAATCCATCTCTAAGGTTATTGACAACTACTGTTACATTGTGAACGGTGTTTCTCGCTCTTAATTGGAGCGGGGATGTGTCTCTGTGGACGCAGTTTCCCACTGTGTGTAAATGGGGAAGAATGAAAGAGGAGAAACATTGGCTGCACATTTTGGCGCTCTGTCAGAAGTGTCATTCTATGAGGGAGAAAGAGAAAGTCAGGTCAGGAGATCTGGTAGGGGGGAGAGATGGAGACAGATGAGGTAGGGTGTCCGGGAGCTGGAGTGACCCTGCGGACCAGATGCTGATAAACTGCCATCGCTGAGCGCTCTGTCAGCTCCTGCTCTCATCTGTCACTGTCGTCCTGCTGCATTTCACGCTTTTCTCCTCCTCCTCCTCCTCCTCCTCCTCTCCTCCTCCTCCTCCTCCTCCTCCTCCTCCTCCTCCTCTCCTCCTCCTTCTTTACTTATATATTTCCTTTCACCTCCTCTGCACAGTCATTTCCCCCACCTGCTTCCTGTGTGCATCTCTCTTCATTGTCATGTTACACATCTGTACGTCAATATCATTCGTGTTTTCAGTAATCTAACACATACTTGCTGTTTGGTCCTGTGTGTGCAGCACAGTTTTTAATGAAAGCATGAGGTGAATGCTCGGGCATAACGCAGTCTATCCCTAAATCTCTCTTTGTAGCAATGATCTGATAGTGTGTGACAAAGATGAGAGAGAACTGAGGATCACAGGCATCTCTTTTGAGCTTGACCGTGTAATGTAGTGTGTGGGTGACAGGCAGTTTTAAGATATTTAATATAAAATATTTGACGTCATGTCTGGCACATTTTTTTTTTCTTTCTTAAAGGTCCCCTATTATACTGTTTTTCATCTATATATTATATGTCTTAGATATATAGATATATGACTCTGAAGTGTTTGGCTCCAAACACCAAACGGATCATTGCAGCATCCCATAATCCCCTCTGTTTCAGCCCTGTTTCAAAAGTGCTGATTCTCTGTCTGTTACTTTAGATGAAAATAAGGAGCCCCTTCCCACGCCCCTCTGAGAGATATTTGGTTAGAACGAACACAATGGTGCTCTAGGAGGAGATTCAGATGATAAGGTAAAAAAAAAAAACGTTATGACATCATAAAGTGGCCAAAATCTGATCAGCTCAATTTCAGACAGGTCTTTATATAAATGGATCAGGACAAAAAGTGAGCGAATCTTTTTTCCTGAAACTTTCAGAATCTCTTTACACAGAGGGGACACATGTTGATGTGGAAAAGACATATAAAAGTGGATTTTGCATAATAGTTGACCTTTAAAGGGAAATGGAAACACTTTTCAAACTGCTTTCCATGCGACAATATTCCCATTAGGAAATGTCTAGTCTATTTCCAATGTAAACGATCGAGATATGCAAATTTATGTTTTGAAATATGTGCCTAATGACTATGGGCGCTTCCATTACTCCGGGACTTTCCCAGTGACGACACTGAGTGATTACGGCTTCCTGGGCCAAAGCTCAATAACAAACAACATGGCGTGCAATGCACCTAAAAGAAAACGGTCGTCGTCAAGAGTTTACTGTATTGCCCCAGGCTGCACACATGGATTTTATATAAAGAAGAAGGAAGAAGTACATTTCCATAGGCTGCCACTAACGGACGAGAAGCTGCTCAAAGCATGGGTTATTTTCATGAAACGGTCCGATCCGCCGCTGAATCAGTGCGCACGTGTGTGCAGCGAACACTTTAAAAATGACGATTATGTCCACAAAATGAGGTTTGATGAGTCTGGATGCCTGGTTCAATACAAAACATCGGATTTGAAGCCAGGATCTGTTCCCACAATATTCGATTTCTCAACGTATGCAGTCGGGAACACCGACCGTCCCAGCGCGTCGGCCGCGCAAGACAATGACAGTGTCAACAAACGTGAAGCTCGAGCCACCAAACGAGTTGCTTCAGCTGCCGAGAGAGAGGTAAATATTGCAGCACTACCAGATTACTAGCTCACACATGTATTTACTGACACAGTGTGACCTTATTAATTAACGCAATCGCGTCCAAACTAAATGGTAGATTATTATGACGTAAATGGAGAATTGGGGGTGTTCTATAGCTCAACTAATTAAACTGGCATACACACGCTCATCTGTTGAAAACAGCCCTAAAAAGGCTAGTATTGCTGGACTAGGTGTTCAATGGATGGTATTGCCAAGATGTATGAGGTGTTGGAAAATAGTCACTCAGAGTCACTCTGGCACAGACTGAGACGTGATGTGAACTGAAACGTTTTTCTGTCGCAATATCATTTAAGGAATCGTTGAGCTTGCTAGCTAGCATACATTGTCACTATCTGCTAACGTTAGCTTTAGCCTTCGTTTTCTAATAGTTTTTTTTTCATAGGCTATAAACAGAGGTGGTATAAGTATAGATATTTAAATAGATATTTATTTATTCAACCTGGAACCTCTCTCATACAATAATACAATAAAAATGGTGTGTGTGTGTGTGTGTGTGTCTGATGGATCGTTGGAGCTATGTGCAACTCAAGGCATATGCTCGAACGGGAGCTGCCTGGACGCTACAATCATGTCGCGCACTATCCGTGCTGAGTGTGCTGACTTTTCATACAATGTCCCACTGTCTGGCTGCCTGCATAAAGTCAAGTGCTCGGCGCAGTTGTGGCGAAATGTCGCTCCTCTGTTTTCATTTAAACAGCTCCAATATATCCGTTAGCGCAGCTAGCTAGCACCAGATGCTAACAACAACAATGACAACAAACTTGACAGCCCTAATATTTTTAAATAGGGCCTACACTTACTCGCTATTTATTGGTCGTTCGAGGGTTGCTGCACGCACGTCTCGTAGCGATACCATTGCGATCGCCAACATATCATTCTCGATGGAAACCATAGGGAACAGTCGGTGTTCCATGATACACTGGAGATTATTCCCGTCTGAATTGAGCATGTGGTCGATACCAATTCCCCTGCAACATCTACATTCATTTTCCGATGGCATCACCACACAATTGTTACATGTACACCAATCTGTGTTGTCCATTCGTCCCGGGTTTTGAGCAACATCTTCTTCCTCTGAGAAACTGGTGGTATCCCACTCGGCGAGTTCAGAACCGTCGGTACTTTCGGCGGATTCCGGATCGTATGCCGCTCTAGTATTCGACCGAATCGGTTCATAAGCATAGGCCATGGGATGCCTGGTAACTGTAGATGCTTCCACATTAATGTCATCTCCCGACGAATAGTCAAATTCCTCATTCAAAACCTCGATCTCATTGCAAAATTCCTCCATCGCTGACATATCTGCTACGTTGTGTTGACTTCCGGTAGCGAAGACCCAACCAGTGACGTCACCATTTGGGACTCCCCTAATGGCGGCGGCCTGGTCCCGGAATTCCCCACCCGGCCGGCGGATAATTAATTTTCTTTTGGCGAGTAATATCATATACAATAAATATTACGATCAATATCCATTGTAAAATGAATAAACTACCGGAATATTATAGCTGTAATTGGTGTTTCCTTTCCCCTTTAACACATACTTACTGTTTGGCCTGTGTGTTTGCAGCACAGTTTTTAATGAAAGCATGAGGTGAATGCTCGGGCATAACGCAGTCTATCCCTAAATCTCTCTTTGTAGCAATGATCTGATAGTGTGTGACAAAGATGAGAGATAACTGAGGATCACATGCATTTATTTTTTACCTTGACCATGTAATGTATAGTGTTTGGGTGACAGGCAGTTTTAAGATATTTAATATAAAATGACGTAATGTCTGACACATTTTTCATTTTTTCTTAAGAGTTTCTTCTTCTCTTTGTTCTGACAACACAAAGGCAAACAAATCAAAGATTGTGTACTTTTAAATGAGTTAAATTTGCTCACATATTGTACCTCAGTTGAAATGCAAATGCTTCGCAATAAGAGTCGGGCTGATTTACCTCAGGTTAATCTGTCTAATATGGTTGGGAGGGTCACTTTCAACATGTATTGCCTTACAACCACTCAAAAAGTAATCAGTAACCTTATCTAAGTATAATTTAAATTAAAAATATCAACAAAATGGCTTTAGATAAAAAAAGAAATCAGGTGTTAAATAACGTATAAACAAAAATAAAATACATGTAGTACATCCACCAATTATATATGAATCTTTATTGTAAAATGCATAACATTGTAATCCTATAGGTACAATACAGTTCCCGTTTTATCGCGAGTGCGTAATCCAGTGAAATGTCATTCGTAACTCCCCAAGCCTGATAATAGCAACTATATCCTGGCTGTCACAACCACTTGCAGATTCAGATGGCTTTGTTTTGTCCCTGTTTGAGAAAGCACCAACTGATTGGGACTGTGTGTGTGTGTGTGTGTGTGTGTGTGTGTGTGTGTGTGTGTGTGTGTGTGCGTGTGTGTGTGTGTGTGTGTACGTACTTTTGTGTATTTATGCGTTTTTTAGAAAATAGAGCCACATAGACATTGATTTGTGTTTGGTGGAACAGATCAAATTGTCCCTCCATGCTTGTACTCACTTTTCCATGGCGGAGTGGTGAATGCGTGTCTATGTCTGTGTGTGGCGATTGTGTGTGTGTGTACACGCACCCAACGTGGCATCCTGATTCCTGGGCCAAACCGTCATTTTGCGCCTGTCACTTTGTGTTAAGTGTAGCTCACACTTCCTTCCTTAATTCCCCACAATCCCTTGTTGCCTCCAACGTCAATCCAGATGCTCATAAACAGGATTTCTCAAAATGGCATCTGATTCATCACACCCCACCAAACACAAAGAAGGGAGAATACACCCACCCCCGCCCCCACAACAACACACCAACAGTTTATGGTAGGGTGCCAATTCTTAAGGTTCATTTATTTCACAAGGTAGTACTTGATACTCAGTGAGCGGCACAGAGTAGATTAATCAGAAACAGTGCTTACAAATGGAGAATCTTGTAATATTTTCACAAGTGGACACTTATATAGAGGGTTCTATAAGCCTTTTTATCCTGAATACTGTTTAAAATGAACATAAGTGAAGGTTTTAAACTACACAACTAAGGCTGTGACTGTGAAAAGGGCAGAAGGTATTGCTTGACTGTATTCAGTGACAAGCATGGAATATTTAAGCCATACACATTTTTTTTTTTGACTACTTAATTTCCTAAATCTAAGCAAGTAGCTTAATCTGGTTCTGCGATGCAGGGGTTGGCACAGGCCCACTGTTGGCCCATTGTACTGACATTTGCAGACATATAATACTTTTTGGAGTAGCACCAAGGTGAGTGATGTGTCATGAAAAGTAGACCAGGTTGACCTAAATGCAGGCAACAGGAACTTTAACACAACCTAAATCTCAAGTTTGGTGCGGGCAGCAGGACAAAACTGAACTTTTTGGATGAAACACACAAGGATTGAAAAGGGACTAAGTGGAAAACCAGGACTTAAATACGCACTGATCTGATGAGGTGATGAAGAGCAGCTGGACTGCAGGTCAGTTGTTGGCTGCATGGGCTAATGAGGCACAGGGGACTCTAATACGGCAAACAGGCAGGAAAACACTAGGAAAAAGAAAGTGATGGCAGGAAAACAATCACACATCCTGCAAACCTGGACACCTGATATCTGAAAATGGTCTCTTAAGATAGGTAGTCATGGCCACTCACGATAATTATATAGTTCTATTCCAACCAGCCCTTAACATCCATACCATCCATCCGTCAGAATTCTGAAAGCCTTGCATTGGCGGCTGTAAACACACATATAGGCAGTTCCTATTATATAGTTGAATGTGAACACCAACTGTGTCAGGTGCTGTGCTAACTGAACAATCAAGTCGAGTACATGTTTTATCCATCTTTCATCTATATGCACTTATTCTTTCAGCGTCCCTGGTGGCTGGAGCCTATCCCAGCTCAAATTGGGTGAGATGCAAGGTCAGTTTATATGTGTCGCCTGAAATCACAAATCAACGTTTGCCTCAGAGGACTTTTCAATCTGTACAAAATACGAGACTCTCTATTCTTAGACGTGGCCAATTCTTTAACTGGGGCATGAGGGTAAGGTTCCACATACTTTGAGAAGTGCAAAGATCAAGGGAATAGTTGATCAGCAGCCATGCAGGATTACTACTAAAGCAACATTGCCTTATTGAAATGTCACAAGTTAAGGAGGAACTAAAGTTATTTTATCGTCTTCTATTGAAGATGCAGGAGACGTAGGATTAGTTTAAATAACAGCTGGTGGAAAAAGGGAAAAAATTCAAAGTTCAGTCCCACTTACCCTGTTAAAATGTCCTCAAGTGCTCGTGCCTGCCTGAGCTGCGTAGCACTCAGCAGCCCTAAAACAAGAAAGAATTTGATCAGGAATGACTCCCTCCTCAATCAGAGTTTATCAGGGCTCAGCCTCCTCAACTAAAATCGCACTATACCTTTTGAAATGCAAGTTGTTTGTTTCGGTTATTTGATCTCAGTGAATTTACTTGTTGCTTAGCTGAGCAGTATACAAGTTCACTCGTGTATATTATTAGAAATATAGAAAAAATACAGGTTGCAGAATTTCTATATTGTAACCCCTACTCCCTTTGTTTCCCTTTGACTTTTTAAGATAGCAAAACAATAAATGTTGTTTGCCGTTGCACCACCAGGTGAATACAAATAGCTTACGTGCATATGTTCCATTCATTTTGATCAGAAAGTGTCAGGCAGTGCCATCAACTACTGATGGTCCCTAAACATTCTGCTGTCGTGACCTTGTTTACATTTAAATGGGCACAACAGTCATTTCCTGCTGAGTGGTGGTTCATTTCTTGCTCCCCTAATCTCATCAATCTCTGTTTTAGAGAACTATTATATACAGAGAAATTAGAAGAGCTCACTACTGCAAATCACTCTTATGCAGAGCCAGCAGGACAACGATTACCCCTTGTCAGGGTTGCCAACTCTCACGCATCTGGCGCTTTCACGCTTTCACTCTCAGTCTCACGCTCTCACGCTGCCCAAACTATTCTCACGCCAAAAACAAGAATACCGAAGACTAGAAACGGTTTTGAAAACTTTTGTCAGGTAGTGATCGTCTTCTCAATAGAACATCTTTGATAATGTCTTCTGGCCAATCAGAATCAAGATAACGGCGTGGTGTTGTTGCAGGAAGTCCCCACGGAGAATACTTTTGCTGTAGTACATCTCTATGCATCGATACAACATTACGTGTTGATAGAAATCAACACGTAATGAAATAAGACCCCACGGTTTGATGATTGATAGGTGTGTGGGCTGTCTTTCATTTTGACACACAGAACAATGGGGGATATCCACCCTTATCCACAAAGTAAAGTCATTCACAGCCTCTTCCCTCTTCTCTCTGTGAGGAGCAGCAGGTTCAGCTTTCAGAACAAAGTAACAAAAAACTAAAATGGCATTCATTTTTTTTAAATATGTCGTATAGTAATAGATTTATTTATTTTTCTTCTCAAGAGAGTACCAGAATGTGTATTTTATGTTAGTATTTAAAAAAATCTCCTTGGGGAGAATCCCCCCAAGACCCCCCTGTAGGGGTTGGGTGTTCAGCATGTCAACTCTTTCACCTGTGGGGAAATTGCAGGATTGGCTCCAGGTCGCCCTTTTTTATTTACTACAAGACAAATGTGCCTTTTTATTTCATACAGTTCAATTTGGATTGAGACAGGGAAATAATCTAAACCTCACGCGTGGCGTTTCACTGTCAAGGGGGGCGTGTATGTAATTACAATGCAAATACTGACTTCACCCCACCACTGTATGGGTTAGCCCTACCACAGATTACCCAACAAAAATACGCTCTGGCAACTGCCGACCCCTATTGCGCAAGCGCAGATCTAAGATCCAGTAGAAATGATAAAAAAGTAAAAGTCTGCTGCTTATTGTTCTACTAGGCCGTCAAAGAGTATGAGAGTGAGAGTGTGTTAATTAATATATTTGGCAGTTTGGAGCAAGTCTGTAGATTTGTTTGTGTGCGTGTGTTTCATGCAATGTTCCCGGAAATTATTGCGATAAACGATAATATTGTCAGCACCGTTGTATGACCATTTTAGACCCCTGACATAATGATAATATATAATAATAATAATTGAAGTACATCCTTTCAAACTGCTAGTCACATCCTCATGTAAATGGAAATGTATCGTGTTCATTTTTATTTATCGTACGATAAATCAATTAATTGCTTATCGCGACAGGGAGTCAATGAAAACAAAATGAGTACTTTCGGAAAGACGAGCTCCAGCTACCGCTGGGCATAAATATGAAAAAAACATTCATACACCACAAACACATCAGTGCTCTGAGCCAGAGGAAATGGAAAGGGAGGACTGGCCACGGGAGGTCAGACTGGACTTATTCTTGAGGGTTTCTCTCTCAACCCCAATGGTGCTCGGACAATGATTACTATAATGCCATGCGCTGTTGTACTACAAATACAATGTGCCAGTTCAGTTGTTTACACATCAGGCAGTGCTCAGCATTCAATGTAGTGATTCCTCAACTGGGACGTATCTGTTGCTGTGTCTCAAGTTTACTTTACTAAAGTCTCCTTTAGTAAAGTTCCATGTCGTACACTTTGAACACTTGTGTGAATTTTGACGAATTAGTCTCACAACTTAAACAACTGCTGTGCCTTCACCGGGAGTGATGATCGCTAGCTAGCTAGAAAGCTAGTTAAAAACGTTTTTGTTTCACCAAATTTAATTCACCCAATAAAATGAACGGTGGCTTCCTTTGACGCTAGCATAGAGGTAGGTTTATTAAATAGTGAAAAAACACAGAATTTATCTACTAACCAACGCTGAAGGTATAGAAGTTTCCATATCTCCACACTTAGCTATTTGACCGTTACGATAACAATGATTCTCATAGTGCACTGCATTTTACCACACATTGAAAATCACTATGCTTGATCAGAGGGCCATTAGGGTAAAAATGCCTGAGGAATATAGAAGGACAAATATAGTAATATGAGAGCATAACAGAAAGTTGCCCCAGGAGAAAGACAATGCTGTGACTTTAGAATAAACAAATGAGTTAGCATTCATCTTAAGCCATTTATAAGTAAACGAGCTGATAAGGCAAGTGTCCTTGATTAATTAACTGCGACTGACATTCCATTTAATCACTGCTACAGACTCTGTAGGGCATACACTCCTTCCAATGGCCTGTGTCTTATGATAACGATATATAAACGTATGCCAGAACTGAGGATAAAATAAACATGTTTTTGTGGTTTGTTAATATTATGATGACACACCGCTGCAAACATCCATAAATGCTTTGAGGATTTTGGAGTTAATCATATTTAATTAATCATTGTTGTTGATAAAGATGCATGACATTTGCTGAAGTGTCCTAGGGGCCTAGAGAGGAACACGAAGTACACATAAAGTTCCCACTGATCTTTAATCAATTTACACAGCAATGAGCTGCAGAAATAGGTGGTGGATGGCACTGCATTTAAATTCTGTTTCATTTCTCTTCAAAAGAGGCTTCTAACTTCTGACATATTTACAAATAACAAAGTTAACTGTTTGAATGATTGATTTATTGGGATCACCTCACTAGAAAAATGTATGGGCAAAATGTGTATACCGTGACATACTGTGCTTGAATTTGACTAACTGTAATGTGTCGTTCGGATCCAGACCCCAGCACATTCCTAGCTTTGTATCGACTCTTTCACTGAAATTGCATTGCTAGGCAACAGCCTTTTTAAATGTTGCCATATGGCAACTACTTTTCCTTGACCTTGATGGAAAACATCATGGGATCAAGAAAAGATGTGAAGGAAAAACTCACAATTGCTGTGCTAAAATACAACAGCTACACTATTGTGCACATGACAATAAAGCCTTTGGATCTATGAATGGATGGATGGTGTTTTTCAATGTGTTTTTTTAGCACTATTCACAGAGAATGAGTAGGCTACAGTAAAAACCTCTTTGCTGTACAATGCCAGAAGGGAATCCTGTCCAAAACAGAATAACAACGCCTAAGAAGTTGTTTTTTTACCTTTACATATAATGTACAAACGTGACGTGAATAGTATTTACTTAAGCAATCATACACGAGAGGCCGTTCTTGAACGTCATTATTGGTACGACAGTACTGCGGCCCGTACGCCTGTACTGGAGTACCAATAATGACGTTCAAGAACGGCCTCAAGTGTATGATTGCGATTCTATAACACAAACTATCATTATAATCAACAATATCGTAATATAATGTCATAATGTGTGCTAATTTGCTCCCAAACCTACGCTTTCTGCTTGAGTTAATCTCCGTCAGAAAGTAGTTCCTGAAAGTAGTTCCCATGGTAACGATAGCCGATCGAACACTCCTGCTACCCCGCTTACAGTTATTGATATAATTATAGTAAATAATATATTATTAACCAATTTATTGAAAACAATTTATTGAAAACTATTTATTGAAAACAATTCTTGAATTAGGCTATTTAAATATCTGAGTAATCACTGTGTGGGATTAGCGGAACAAATCAAATCAGGCTGTCCCTGGTGCTGAAACATTTTGGGTTCAGAATGAAGGTGGATGTTCATGCTGCCATTAAAAGTGCAATTCTTGAAACAGCTCTCCATGAACTCCATGCCAGACTTTTTTGCAGGTGGTGCTGTGGTGTTCACGGATAGGACTACGTTATAGGAAGAGCTTTCCTCCAGTGGCCGTTTCATGGCGTGTCCCGGACCGGCAAAAAGCGCGTTGCTCCACATCTTTCTGTTGTCTAGAGATGGAGCCCAGTAGCTGCGAAGCGATGACTCGTTTTTATGTCCGCTAACGGACATGATTTCTCTGGCCTCCAACCCTGCCTCCGCCAGCCGCTGTATGCAGGTGCTTCTGACATTTTGTAGCTACCGATTTCCAACGAGAGACAATGTATAACAGTGTAACGGCTGTGTGTCGCTAAACGTCGCTATGGAAACCACACGATGTAGGCTCACGGAAGTAGTTTCGGTAGGCTAGTGGCGTGTGTAGGCCACTGGATACTTTGTGATTAGGCACGTTCTATTTGATCGTTGTTTGATCGTGGAATCAAACACGCCTATTGACCAATCAGAGAGCTTGCTCAAACCTATGTGTTATAGAATGACAAATATTGTAAATGTTGCTGCAAAAAGGAATAATGGGATGGGTTTGTTGTTTACTTCATGGCTTATCTAAATTCAATCAGAACAGCTCTCACCATAAAAAGGAATTGAACTGATGACATGTTTCAAAAATCTAAAGAAAATGACATATTTCACATATTTTCTGAGGCTCCATCAGTGAAACATGGTTAAATACAATACATGTACTGCACTCTCCCTCCCAAACCCCTTCCATCCCGAAGTGGGTTTGAACATATTGGAATATTATAAAAGTTGGTTCAAAGGAGGTCTAATAGGGAGTAGACCTATCTGACCCGAAACAGATGTAGGATAATCCTGTATTACATTGCCCGTGTATGTTCAAGCACAGCTGAAATATCAAAATAAAACATGTCATGTTTCCTTTTTTGGTGATATAACAACGCTTTTTGTGAAGGTTTTACCACTTCAACACCTTTCTCCATATTGTGTTTCCATAAAGTCAGAAGATAAGGCAAAAATAGAAACCTGAGCACGGCACCACGGCCCAGGAAAGAATGACTAAATGCAGTAACAACAGAGAAGGATAATATTGCTAAATATTCATATGGATTAATAGATCTCATTTCCAGTCTGAAATGTTTCTGTATGTTCAGCATCAGATTGGTTTTCTATATTTCTTTCATGTGAAACAGAATACATCTAATACCACTAACAGATTGCTTTAGAGGTTGCTGGCAATTGATGCAAGGAGTACCAAAAACATCTAATCCATGTATCCCGCATAAATCAAAAACTAACCTTGAACGTTGCTCAAGACAAACTCTTCATCTCTATTAAATGTGTGGATTTTAATTAACATTGCCGGTCGAGTATCAGTTACCGTGGCCATATGCTCATCTCCCTCAGCTTCACAACAGCTGAATCAGTGTCCGTCTCTTTTAACCAGAACACACAATATGACAGCTTTTGGCAGGGCTTGTTTTCTCATCCTAATGCCACTGTTAGAGCCAAAGCTTCCTTTACTTTGTGATGAATTGAAGCAGAGGGGCAGCAGGTGGCAGTGTTGCTCTTCTACAGTTCTCACACAGCTTTCTTGGCCTCTCCTAAGGCTCAACATTGATTAATTGGTTTATGGAATGTTGTGTAGACCTTGGTGTATTGGCTCTCGTCCGCTTTGGCTCTCCAAATTTGGTCGCAGGCAAATTAACAGATAAATGGATCGCCATAGAGTATTCCAATGTGTGTAGTGCAATCAATATCTATTGTCCGGTAATGGCTTCAGAAATAGACAAGAATCTTCTCCTTAATTCCAACCGTGACCCTTCAAAACTAAACACCCTATTTAAACACCCTAAGAAATTCATAATTTTAAGAAAGACTGTTTTTCCTTTGACTTGAATATGTAGAATAATGCGTCACTATTCAACAGTTCAGACAAATCAAGGCTTATTCTCTGCTTATAATATTGCATGAATAAAAACATAAAAAAATATTCACTTGAGGTGATGGAAAACCTTTCAAGCTTTGCTAAATTGCCATTGGTTGTTAAGCATATTTTTCATTTCAATGAGAATTAATTTCCTTTCATTTAGTTTTTGTAAGGTCAACTAACTTTGAATAGCTTAGTGAGAGTCCACCATTATCATTAAATGTGCGCTGATTGGACCTGGCCTCGACTGAGCAGTTTATAAGCTTGAAATAGAAACAGGAAATTGTGGGTGCAAACCTCCTGGGAACATGATAAGAAGAATCCTCTCTTTTTAATGAATCAATTGTGTTTCCTGCAAAAAAAATTAATTACTTACCTAAATATCACTTATTGAAAAAGACAAAGAAGTTAAACACTCAGCAATCATTCGAGATAGAAAGGCTCTTAATTTGTCATATAAATGAAATAGTGAATGAAACATCATTAATTAGCAAGAACAATAAGAGCAGTTGTTTGAAGGATACGGCGAAGGGTAAAGGCATGCACTCTTGATCAAAGCTCTTGAGTTAAATGAAAGTTTCGGATCAAACGAAACACTTAAATGAACAGCTCCTTTTAATAATGGATATAGAGTACGATTATATGCAGGAAGAAAACAGACATGTATGCAGTAGTACAGTGTTTGAATCATACATCATGTCTTTATCATATCATTAGGAGTCCTGATCTATACCAAAGTCTGTTTCATAAATATGTTTCTTTCCTTCCCTGTCAGAATTTGGAGTTATGAAGATGTTAGGATTCTGCCAGTCATATGGACTGCTGAGTGTATCCTTCCTTCTCTAAGGAGAAAAAAACATATTATGACAGAGGGCTGTGTTTTCCTTCCTCCCCGACAACGTGTCATGCATTTTAAATACGAAACCCTCCTCGGGTGAAACAGCAGGACTGGAGATTCTACAAATCTGGTTCTCCGGCTGGATCGTTAAATAATTGCTGAAGCACCGTTTGTATTAGCGAGGCAGAGTGCCCTCTTAAACCAGGGCTCTGACTCTTAGAAAGCCTCTTTAAGAGAGTCACACCATGAAGGTCATCACTAATTCAACACTCTGCACCCTGACCAAGCAACACAAATGTCCCCCAGAAAGAAAGGAGAGCTTCTGTTTAACATATTTAATACCAACCGTGTGTGCGGATCCGATCATACCCATTCTCTTTCAAACCGTAGAAAATGGTAATTAATTTTTCATGGTGTGAATAAGAATCCTAATTTGGAAATGTGAGATCAAAAGAAACCATTTCAATAGCTGGCTAGTGGAAGTAATCCTCAGTGGCCAAGGACAAGAGGCTGTGGTGTTCAAGATATCCCCAGTGGCTGCTTCACAGCTAAATGTAAAGAGGGATTTACTAGTTTTCGCTGAATCACATTAATAAACCATGTACCTATTAAACCATAGCACCATTCATAGGAGTAATTCAGTTATTTATTTTTTTAAACCACCTGCCTGTAGTACATGTTTGACAAGTGGCACAATGAGCAGTGCACACATTCAGTACATCGCAATCGGAGATATTGCATTTGGTCGGGATGAGTTCTGCATGCTGGATAGGAAGGTCGCCGAGGTTGTGAATCACGGAGGAATCCTAATCAGGCCTTGTTGCAACTCTAATTAATTACAGCCCAGAGGGCACAAGATCATACAGAGACCTACAAGATAGCAGCACACATGCTAGCACATTCGGAAACACACACACAGAACAACTATATCCTTGGATTCTTATACACAAATCAGTCTGTGAAGCTGAATTCTCTCCAAGAGTTAGTTGATGGAGTGTAGCTTGACCTTATAGTCTAGCACTTTCCTCAGCTTGCTGCCCCAGTTAGAAATGTGCTGTGTTTCCAGATAATGACTTTTGACAATCTTCAGAGCACTTGCCTGGACTTGTTGTATCCAGCTGTTTTATGTGTGGGCAGCAGCAAGACAGCGAAAGTTTATACTTGAGAAACCATGAGAGTCACAGTTGCTGGAAAGACAGAAATCAATACTAGTATCTTTCAGAGCGCTTTTCATTGGGCAAAACAAAGTGAGAACAGAGAAAACATTTTTCTTATTAATGTTGAAAAATATTAATACTTGACATGTTGATATATTTATTTGTATTAGGTTAAGCGCTGTTGTTTCGGCCATGAAAAAGCACAACATGATAACAATAAATAGTGTTCTAAACAACAACATGGATCCAGAAATGGACTGCTCTTTAAATGGCAGCTGAATTTTGGTAATGTCTGTCCGCTTTCTCAGAGTTATTTGAGGAGATCAATGCCAAACTCATGTCTGAACAATAAATATAAGCCCAGCAGCAGACTGTTCAATTGCAGTAGTTTAGCAAAGAACAGGCTCTCAAATGTAATATAATCTAATATGACATATTAAGAAAAACCTTTTGAAAGAGATGGGTTTCTCCGTGTCAAATGTTGAAATCACTAACCTCATTGCCTTTTCTATACATTGCCTTATAATTATTGAAGCCTACGCCATCACTTTCCTTCTGTCTTTAGACATTGATATCATGAGAGTGGCTAAACAGTTTATTTACCATTGAAACTACTTTTGAAATGCCCATCTCCCTTCATTTGTTACGTTTTTTTCTGTGAAGATAAACCCTATCATCTCTTACATTGTTAGACTCTTATAAATAATACACCCTTGGAGGCATGACCCCCAAAATCGTGACATCTGCCTACCCAGATCTCTGAAGTTAGCCAACACAATTTCTCTTTTATTCAATTTATACTAAAAAAAATTATAATGAAAATAGCTTACAGTTTTACATGACCTGGATTCTCTTTTCTAGGAACATTGAACTCATTCTCCATTGGCTGCTGCCAGTTTCATGGTGATGCTAAGTTTTTTCCAGTTGGCGCCTATATACAGGTTTTTTATAACATTGTTCACCATCTGCTAGGAATAGATAATTGACTTCTTTCATATTGTTAGTAGACAATATCTCACTTAAACATCACAAATGCACTGGAAAGCAGGGCTTGCTAACAGTATAAAGCAGTAACAGTGGTTACTAGACTTTTAAAACCGGAGTTAGTGATTGCTGAAACATTCGAAAGAACATAGCTTGTATGGAAGAACTAACAAAGACAGCTTTTTATGTTGTTGACAAGTTTGAATGTTCTCAGAGGATCAGCAATGAAGTCTGGATGCTTTGGCATTGGCAAGAAGACATTATATGTTAATGTTAATTGCACAAAAGGGGCAAACATAAATGTTTTCCGTGGTTCCATCACTGCCCAGGAATGCCAATGCCAAACAGAAAATTCAAAATGTTAGTGCGTGCTAGTATTTTTTTCTGTTCATTAAGAAAGGGGCTTAACACTTAAATAGACCTTAAGCATGTTAACTAGTGAATTTAAGAGGTGCTTGTAGGCAGATTTTGTTAACTTCAGAAAGATCCATGCAAGCTGTTTCCTCTCTTTACTGTCTTTATGCTTAGCTAATCGCCGCCTGGTTGTTACTTCAAATTTACTAGACACATATGAGAGTGGTATCAAACTTCTCATTTAAGTCTTGGTAAAAATGCAATACGCCTATTTCTTCCAAAGTGTTTGTATTTTTAGATTACATGAAACAATAAAAACCTTCCCTTAAAGGTCCCCTATTATACTGTTTTTCATCAATATATTAGAGGTCTCAGATACAAAACATGTCTCTGAAGTGTTTGGCTCCAAATACCAAACAGATCATTGCAGCATTACCCATAATCCCCTCTGTTTCAGCCCTGTTTCAAAAGTGCTGATTCTCTGTCTGTTACTTTAGATGAAAATAAGGAGCCCCTCCACACGTCCCCTCTGAGAGATATTTGGTTACAAAGAACACAATGGTGCTCTAGGAGGAGATTCAGGTGATAAGGGGGGGGGGGGATTACCTTGGTTGGTGATTGGCTAATGGTTACACAAGACAAAACATCGTTATAACATCATAAAGTGGCCAAAATCAGATCAGCTCATTTTCAGACAGGTTTTTATAGAAATGGATCAGGACAAAAAGAGAGAGAATCTTTTTTCCTGAAACTTTCAGAATCTCTCTACACTGAGGGGACACATGTTGATGTAGAAGAGACATGAAAAAGTGGATTTTGCACAAAAGGTGACCTTTAAATATGAGTTTCATATATATCATATATATCATATTCATGGTGTGAAGCACACCATGAATATGATAGAGACTTAGCTCCACAATATAAAATGAAGGCACATTGCATATGTATTGCTTTCAGGAAGCTTGTTGTCTGTTATGATTCTGTTTAGTTTAGTTTTTGTTGTGTGCTTTTTCCTGTCTCACCCCTCTCTTCTCTGATTTCCTCTGCAGGGCTGGTGTGTGACAGGGAGTTGGCTCCTCCCAGGAGCAGACGAGGCACACCTGTTTCCACTCACCTCTTCACCTGTAGATATAAAAGCCCGGTCCTCATGCCACTTCCCTGCCAGATAATTCCTCTGTGTTTCGACCCTCCAGTGTGTCTCGCTGCTCTCCTCGTCTTTTGGATTCTTTGTGTGGATTTTTGCCTCCTGTCCCTGACGACTCAGTACCAGCCAAACTTCCTGACTCCACTGCCGTCTTTTTTCTGTTATCTGCTTGAATAAAGCTTTTTGTTTTTTACCATCTCTCTCCAGTCTTTTGCTTTGGGGTCCAACATTTTATAGACCGTAACAGTTGTCTGTCTTCATATTGGACACTGCCCTTGTGTTTGTGGCAGCAGCATTAGAAAGGCCAGTGTGTGGGAGCTGTGATTAGCAGCAGAAAGGCCAGCCAGAGGCTGCTTCCAGTGCAGCTCTGTTTGCAAACAGAGAAGAGCAAGGGCAGGCCAAAGCAGGATATCACAGGGGTGTGTGTGTGTCTGTGTGAATGCATAATGACATTTTTTTGTAAATTAGACAGCAATGAGAAAACTTTGCTGACTCATATTCTGGAAGTCATGCCCTGATCATCATTTGCTGTAAAAGTGTGATCTTTGACAGGCCTGAGATCAAAATATACTGATCCAAAAGAGATGATGGTGATACATCATTGACTAACAAAAAGGATGTCCACTGTGAATATGTTAACCTTGAGTTTAACATTTGTGCTAATGTGCTGAGTAGGATAGAAAACACTGACTTAACTTCAATAATGCCAAGTTCTCAAACTCATACTGATGCAGAGTACATATTTTCCTAATCGATTCGGGAGCAAATCCTCCACTGAAGGCAAACAGGACTTTAGTATTCATGGGGGCATGTTTGCCTCTCGCTATGTTAATAATGCTGTCTTCAGACAGGCTCAGGCTATAATGAGGATTTACTAATTCAAATCACAGTCGGCTACATATGTCAATGCCATCAATATACCACAGCTCAAGCCTTACAGTTTCCTCTCTGTTTCTGACACGGGTCGACTTCTTGACCTTTCCCAGCCCAACAAGGAGGCGGTGAGGAAGTTATCACTGCTCCCATCAGATAATGACAAGATGGCGACAATATGATGACTGGCCTCTAGCCCCGGCTTCATGGTTTACAGGAGAGCAAAGGGCAAAAAGGGATAACAAATAGAAAGAAAAATAGGTCTGAGCCTTACTATTACTAGTCTACAAGCAAGGGAATATCGTTCAGAGAATTCAATGACCTGCACCTTTGGATAAAGGCTTAAACTAGGCCATTGTCCTTTTGGCTATACAAATGTTATACTTTTGGTCAGTGGTTCTCAAACTTTTTCTGTCAGGCCCCCCCTTTGGAGAAAAAAAAAAGTCGGGCCCCCCCCCAACACAAATAGTCAGGCTCAGTGGCGGCGCCAGAGATTTCTTTTAGGGGTTCTGTGGGGTAGCTTGACGTTTCATAAAGGGTGCTCAAACATTTAGGGTTTCCCATTAATGTACCGGTCGCTACAGTGGAATTCTCTACTGCAACACTCCCCACACAAATACACAGTGTACTGTTACAATGAAGGCTCGATCATCAGCTCACGGCATATAGGTGTAAGCAGGGGTAAAGTGCTATTTGTATAGGTGGTGTGTGGACCTCACATAGGGGGGTCCAGGGGCATGCTCCCCCGGGAAGATTTTTAAATATTGAAGTTAAATGCATCAATCTGGTGCACTTTGGGAGCAAAATGAAGAGATCTGTGGATACCTCTCTCAGCACCCATATGAAACAGAACTGTAAACAGATTTACTTTTTCTTTATGAATATTTTACAAATCACTCCCCTTTTAAACTTTATTCATTTTTTAATGTCATATATTATTTCATACTTGTTTTTAATGTATTCTCTTATTTTTTACAACTATAATGATCATTATAAACGTGTGCCTCGGAAATAATTGTTTACATTAATGGTGACCAAAACGTTTAAGACCCACTGAGATAACACTGACAGAGTCCTTTAGCTCACTGAGTCTCTCAGTCTGACTGGAGAGGACTCTCCTCCACTTTGTTGTTGAAAAAACTCCTTATATCCGTTAGCGTAGCTCGCTAGCACCAGAAGCTAACAACAACGATCTCTGGTACCGGTGCGCTCTCTCTCTCGTGCACGCACACAAAATGGCTCGTTCCACACACACACAGAGCCGAGCTTTAATGAAATACAGAGACCCAAACGTAATAGTACTGTATCATATTATTTTCGAATCAATAATTTTTCAAAATATGATTTATTTATTTTTTTAATCTTTTACATTTTTTTTTGTTATAACCATTTTTCCTCCTGGTCTCTCGCGACCCCCCTGTCATGCCTCTGCGCCCCCCACTTTGAGAACCACTGCTTTAGGTTCATTCTCTGATTTGCCTGATTAATTTTCACAGTGCACACATTTAAGAAGATACAATTCAAACAAAGTATTTGCTGAGGGGCTTTTATAACCGAGTAGGATGCGGAATGTCCTCGTAGAAGTCTTTCTTAATGTTCAGGAATTTGGCATTGGAAAATGCAAACTTGGTAATCAATAATTATGGGTGAAACACTTCTCCTTTTCTGAAAGAACTTCATACATTTAACTTTTTGTGGTATTTATTTAGCATATTCTTTATGTTCTCTTTTAATAAAATGTCAAGCAAACATTGGACTAGCACTCATGTTACCCTGTGTCAATTTTAACAAAAACACGCCCATACGTTTTTGCTACCTACTTACATGGGTTGGATTATGTTTTCCCTGCAATAAAACCATACTATTCACCCTGAAAATGGCCAATGACCATCTTACACAAGCGGTTTTGGACACGTTTATTTGTTACACACCAACTGTGTTAACAAATGCCCAAACAGTCGTCTCAGGGGTTAAACCAAACCTGATTTTGATTACACAAACACATTTTGGCTTGTGAACATGACCTTCATTTCTGTTCCAGTTACACTGTATTGCTTTTTTTATACTGCTTTGTTTTTGTACAGTGAGACTGAATCCCTGCTCTAACTATGTTCAATAAATGTTTAATAGAATGGGTACATGAGAGTCAATCTACTTTAGCCTGCCCGCTCTCTGTGTACTGAACAGTAAGTGTTTATGTTAATTCCTGCTGGCTAGCAACTCTCCCTCTGGTCTGGTCTCAATGGATGCTATTTATTCACATGAAAAAGAGGGAGTTTAAAAAGCCGTTGTTTAAACATCAAGTCGGATGCACACGCGTGAATTGTGATTTTGTTTCATGCTGCAGTGTTGGCATGTAATGTAGGAGAGCACCGGGCAGATTAAATACATTTCCTCTATTCATCAGTATACAAAAGACTGTCTAGTTGCAGTGTTTATTTACTACATTATCCTAAGGTCTCTCTTTAAGCTTCTCTTGCTACTTCTCTCTATTGCATTTTAACTTCTAAATAGTTACTTTGAAGAATGAAGTTCAGGTCATTATAGCCAAAGTGCTTGATTAATTAAGTAGTTAAAAGACAAAACACAGAGCAATGGTTTGTTGCCCGTTGGTCAACACTTGTTTGCTGCTGTTTATTAAAAAGGATCCTTTGGGTAAGGAGACCTCTTAAATGGGGTTAGAGCTTGTTGAAAGCAGCATTTGCCGGTGAATAATTGGATTGTCGAGTTGAGAACGTGTGTGTTTAAATGTTGGGATCAAACAGTGCCTTGGGTGTGTTTACCTGAGAAGGCACCATCGCCCCCCTCCTATCCTTCTTTTCTCCCTCCCACCGTCCATCGCTCCTCTCCTCCACTCTAATCAGTCTGATAAAGGATATCCTCTGCAGTCCCCCAGCCATAGCTCTGCAGCAACAGATTAGGCAGTCTGCATGTACCTACGCACACACACACATTGTCTGTTGCAGGGAGACGGTGAGCTGCTGGAAATGACCAGACAGAGGCAGACAGAATTACAGACGGACAATAATACAAGGTCGGAAAAAGTGCAACTACACAGATTTAGGATTTGTCCCCTTTTTTTATAACCAATGAAACACATGCATCACACACATACATTTATAAACACACTAGAATTAACTAACTCTCAGGCTTGAAGTACTCTGCTAACAAGTGGGAGAGAGTGGCTCTGACAAATTGGTGTGTGCTGATGAATTGTTTGGCTAACAACACTTGGAGTAATGAGCAGGTTGCCCCTAAAGTAACCTCTGCACGCTGAGTTACAGAGATGGATGCCGCCTTGGACGTCTGCGGCCAAAAGCACATGCGTACACATATGTGTGAATGTGCTTTTGTAACTTTGCAGAGGAGCAAGGAGGATGAAAGGACTTTATAACTGAATGTGAATCCTCTCGGGGTCACAACAAATGTGCGGAACTATTTATGAGATGAGTCCAGCACCAGCCTATTTGTGTTCCTGTAAACACAGAGTACAGCAGAAGGGCTTGTTCAGTGGCGTTTGCTATTCTAGGGATGTTATACGGAAACTGTTTGCTCATCTACAAATGGTTTGCGAGATGCCAAGTCACCAACATTAGTAGATGGTGTCGCTGATTTCAGCATGAAATTGCACCACTCAAGCTGTTTGCGGCACTAGAGCTTCTGATTTTGTAACCTCCTGGTGGCACTCGGAGGTCTCCAAACCCATTGTCCCAGAAATACACATGCCAACACAGCTGCCTCTCTGACAAAGCTATCATGCTTTACTTGCAATGGCTTTTATAACTTCACAGAACAGGCCAGCGGAGAATACTTCACAGCGGCGTCTGTCTGTCTGTGCGTTCATTACCAGCCAGCTCGCCGTTTTATGCCATTCTTTATCAAAACAATGAATGCAGGCATATTCAGTGTGAGGTATTTATATTGGACAATGCTTGTTCACTCAATTTACTCCGTGTTAGCTCCCAAGTGAATCCGCTTGTGCCCTCATTTAGACCTTCCTGTTGCTGGATGGAAGCTGTTACAAGCCCCGGTTCTCACAAGCAATCGGTTTAAATCACAAACTTTTATGACTCAGCTTTCTACCCTGGCACACACGACTGAGTAGGGTGACATGCATTATAATTGGAGAATTGCTGTGCCTGATTCACCTCTCAGTGAGGTGCTGCGTCTGTACGTGCCTTTAGATGTACAGTTGATAGAGTCATTAAAAGCCAGTCAGTGGTGCCTTCAATGCATATTGTCTCATTTGAGCTGCGATAACAACTTGACACAAGGATTGAACACTGATTCACAGTGTTGGCAGTGATGGTCGGGGCTCTCCTTGACACACTGGTTTATTTAAGCAATATAAATGCACTGTTAAAAGTCAGAGGTTGTCAAATTAAGAAGTTACCTTGAAACAAAGAGCAGGCAGGTTATTTGAGCTAAGCAACATCCGGTAGTGAAACAAAGCTGAAAGGGAAATGTCTTTGTTGTCCTTGGAGGATACTGAACAAACTGTTGTCAATCATGGATAATCCCCCCCCCACATCCTCTCTACCAGCAGCTAGACAGACAGCGGAGCTACTTCTTCCAACAGACTGCTCAAGCTCCGCTGTCACAAGGACAGATACAGGAAAACATTCCTGCTTACTGCCATAAATCTGTACAACAATTAGTGATGTTATGTCCGCGAACGATAAGATTATTTTGAACGGCTCTTTGGTACGAACGAAGGGAACCGAGTCGTTTGGTGAGAGCCGTTCTTTTTATCGTTGGTTCACTGCCTGCCAATGCAAATTTGCCGTAGACGATGGCATATAGCATGCTGCTTGAGTAGTAGTTTGGCTGGCTGAGAGATGTAGCAAGTTATACATTTTTCTGTGAGTAAAAGTAGTTTTCTGGCAATACAGTCAATCATTATCCTGGTGATTATTTTGCCGATAAACCTAGTAACCCCGCCCCCTTAAGAAAAACCTGCTCTTTTGAAGGACTCTCGGAAAGGAAGGGAGCCATAAAATCCGGCTCCCTTCAAAGAGCCGTAATTCCCATCACTAACAACAACTCACTCTGCCAGCTGGCTGAGAACTCATATAGCTACTCTTTGGTTAACTGGTCAACTTTAAAGGGGACCTATTATGCAAAATGCACTTTTTGATGTCTTTTATATAAATATGTGTCCCCAGTGTGTCAGAGAACTCACGCAGCGTCAGAAAATAAAACCCTCTCTCTTTTCCTCCGTACCCAAATCTCTAAAAACGAGGGAACAACATAGCTGATCTAGATTTGCATCCGGTGTGACGTAATATCAGCAATGTGGCACTATGAGAAACGTTGCTATCAGAATCAATGCCCGACGTATTTTGGAAGTAATATGGTCTTTTTTCACATTAGCAAGCATCGCTAACACTCAGAGCTAACCTGTACTGGAGAGAGCACATGTGTGAAGAAGCAGGAAATAAAAAGGAACTCACCTTGTGATAAACCTGCAAGAGAAAAAACATTTGAGCTCCATACTGTTTCAGAAATAATCCTTGAAGTGGTTCGGAACATGATATGGCGTTTCATCATGGCAGTATCTGCTTGTAGAATCTCCCGCATGAGCAGGCATAATCTCCGCCCCCTGTTTTTTTTCAAATATATATTTTTTCAAAGCTTTATACCCCGAATCAGGACTTTAGTAATAGGACTGAAATAGAGGGTTATGAGGCATGGCTAGAATGGGTGATGTTTGGTATTTTGAGCAAAACACTTCATAGACATGTTTTTATATATTTGTATATATCTGAGACCTATGCTGAGACCTACAAATAGCATGATAGGTGACCTTTAACTTCACAAGGTACATTTTACATTTATATTTCATTTAATATTCCATTCCTTATGCACGTAATGTAAATAATATCCTGCTTTATATTGTGTTAACTGAGAATTGGTCCTTCAATAATGTTTTATTAGTCAGATAGTTTATAGATTTTTTATCTTCATGGTCAACTTGTTTATTTTCTACTCTCTTATGCCGGTTTATTTCTATTTTGAGATTTTTACTTTCAGAATTGTTTATTTCTACTCTTTTAATCTCTAATTATGTGCAATTATGTACATCTTATCTTATCTTAAAGGGGACCTATCATGCAAAATGCACTTTTGTACGCCTTTTTTCACATGAATATGTGTCCCCGGTGTTCCAGGGAACTCACCAAGTGTCAGAAAACACAACCCTCTCTATTTTCCTCCATACCCAAATCTCTAAAAAAGGGGCTGCAACGGATCTGATACAGACTGATCCAGATTTGAACACTGTCCTGATGTCAGGACGGTGGCGCTACGGCTATTGGTCAATTCTCCACCTATCAGGGGAATGAGAGGTTGGGCCACGGCCGGCCATTGCTGCTCGAAAGCGCTGGAGACGCTGTAGTACATATGTCAGGCCTGTAAGTGGCGCTGTAGTCTGCCACAAAAGCAGCAAAGAAGACTTCCCTTGCATGGTTGCCCTTCTGTTTATTCGCTGCTGTGGCTCTTTTTCTCCCTCCCCGCGAGGCTAGCTTTTGCGCCTCCTGCTTTAAAACAAATGCATAATAACTCTATATAATCATATGTAAGGGATAATGTGCAGCGACGCGGTCATTATGGGGAAAAGAACACAGACAGGCCGATCAGGAGCCCGACCCGAAGCGGAGCGATCTAGATCGGCATGAAGGTGTTATTACATGGCCACATTCTCGACAAAGTAACGACATGACTCCCAATATTAATTGAAATGCTTTTATGGATTTAGAAAATTATTTTATTGATTTAAAAAATAGTTGTATGTATTGATTTAAATTGACATGCATCTGCTAAGAAACATATGATTACAGATTTGAAAACATCGTTGCTTGCTTTAAAAGTAGCACAATTCATGATGTCAAACCTTGGAAAGTATCTAGATATCCCTGCCCTAATGCCAAAAGTAACTGGCAACTGAATATGTGTCGCGGTTTGATTTCTATGTCTGGACCGCTGCGTAAATAGGAGGGTTTCTGCCCCATTACTTCTCTTCTTACTTCTATAAAACACGTTGGACGGAGATCTCTTTTTCTCCCCCTCTTCTCCCCGCTGCAGCCTAGCAGCAGAGCACGCTCCCCTCTCCTGCTGGGGGGTGTGGTCAGCTGCAGCTCACAGAATCAGCCCCCTGCAAAAACAGTGCTGGAAAGAGCAAATAGAGCAAAATGAGGCATGGCTAACATGCAGGATCTTTTTGGTATTTTGAAAAAAACAAACTATATTTATATACTTTATATAGGTATGGCCCTACAATATATTGTTAAAATATAGCATGATAGGTGTCCTTTAAAATGGAAATGTACGAAAACAGAACCATGTGGAGAAAGGTTACACCTTTTGAAGATCAGAGGTTCGTTTTTTTCCTGTGATCATGCCTGCTTTTACACGTACATGCAGATTCTCTTTATTAAGGTCCTGAACTTCATCAAGACACACAGCATGGTGGCATTATCTGCACCCAAGGAGCCACGCTGGGGCCCAGTGGCTGATGGGATTAGGGAACAAAGCAAATCCTGGGATTAGTCGGGTAAAGCGACCATTTTGTTTACCTTTGTTTCCATTCTTTCATTCCATTTCCTCTATGTTGTGTTGTGACTCCCTGTCGGGGGGCAGGCGGAGAGTGATATCTTGTTTGGCTCCTGACAGCACCACTTGGAGAGGAAAATGAAAAGAGATGGTGATAACACGCAGACACGCATTCACACACACACCTCCTGCAGGCCTGTCCACCCCATGCTGTTCATAGGGCAATTCAGGCCTGGCAATTTAAGGCCGAGTTAAAGTGGAGGGAAAAGCCTCAAATAGTGAGGCTAGGGGAGAGAGAGGGGGAGAGGAGGGTAAAAAGGAGACCTGGGGAGTGATTGGTGGAATGGTGAGGGACAGATGTAATTTTCAGACAACGGCAGGGAAGTGATGTCATTTTCTGGATGCAATTTGTGTGTGCTTGTGTTTGTGTGCATGTCTGTGAGGTGTGTAATGTGGAGCAATGCAGATGCTAAAGTAGCACTTGGATGGAGGAGTCATCAACAGAAAAACAAAACATCCCCTCTTGGCACTCAGACTTTTTGGGAGGCAAACATTAAATGCGGGTTTTTCGTGATATAATGGCCACCTTCAAAATAAAAAGGAAGGTTTTATTCTGTCTGTAGGCTTAACTAGTTTGATCACAAACACATTTGTCTGCAGACGATATTAAATGAGCTTCCACTGAAAGATTGATGATTGTCAAGTAACTATATTTTCCTGTTTTTCTTCTTGCTTTTCATTTTAACAACCTGTGATAAAACAACATGAACAGAAACTCTAATCTGCCACAAATTAGGTTTACATTTTGGGAAGGACACAATTGATATCGCAATCAATGTGAATTGTGACTTTTATTTGGCTTTCTCTGTTGGACTTGCCAAACTAATGTTGTGCCGGGACAACATTCTTTGATGCATTATGCTCCTGGCTGTCTTGGTAGACAATTAGTCTGACAGATGAATTAAAGAATACGAGGCCATTTTCTGCAGGAGATGAATCCCTCCTGCCTAAGCACATATCCATTTATGGGGGGGACTTATTTTCATATCATAGGAATGAGAAACATTAACATTTTAGCGTTTGGTAATTGAATAGTTTAATGGCAGCACTTTCAAAGTGAATCAAGGACATCTTTGTTTTTTATTTCAAATTTGAAAGCAAACTTTGAAGGCAATAACACTGGTCAAAAAGTAATTTTAAAGGATAGGGCCAGCTATATTTTTATTATATCCCATTAAAAAAAAGCAAGATAGATTTATTTTATAACAAGTAAAGCCTGTAAAGTTCAGTGAGATGTTTACTAAAGGCAACTTTTATATTACCCCTCCTAATTTAAATTGATGTTTTTCAATTACAACAACTCTCGCTGTTGTGGAAAAAAGTAATACAGAAACTGCAAGTTTAGTCTAAAGGAGGAGGTTCATTTTATGGCTTTGTTTGTCGACAGGATTTCTGAAAAACTCCCTGCCTGATTTTCATGAATCTATTTCATTAACCAAGGAAGATCCCATACCATTTTAGAGCGGATTTGAATTATGGGTTGGATATACAAACTGTCTTTCACTGTTGTGCTTTGTTTGGTGCCGGAATAATCTGTAATAAGAGTTTCCAACTGTCAAAATCGGTGCGAACACCCACTTATTTCGGAACAACCACTCTGAAACAGCTATCACGCGTTGTTTAAAAGCTCTGAGCAATAAAATACAACATATCTTCTTAGTAGCGTCAATGTTGTTTCCATCTTACGAATTAAAGTTCATGAACACACCGAAGTCGGAAGAACAACTTCCCAACTCTGGAAATGTGAACATGGGAGGAGCTTCTGAATGCACCATCGGCCTTGGTGGTAGTCTGCCTTCTACGAGAGTGATTTTAGTTGTTCCAAAAACTAATCATTGAATTTCTTTTTAGATGTATAACAATCATAAAATCTCCAAATATTTACGATTCCCAAGAATGTATCCATTTAATCGCTCGATTCAGTCAAATATAAACCTCTATCACCGCTAAAGTCTGATTTCTCCATAGTCCACTAAATTCACTCACCAACCTTTAATTAAAATTAGGATTTAAGGCAGGTGTTTTAATCCTAACTCTGTGACTGTTGTTGTCCAATGTATCCATAAACATGGCCAACCCAGTCTCACGGCATTTCGTGTTATAGTCACAACATTTAATCTATTGAATCGTGTTCACCAACACGATTTTCCCCTTTTTTTCGTGTCACACAGAACGATTTTAAAAGCAATGTATTTCTATGTTTCTATTATTTCTAATCGACTCTCTCCAGCTCTAGACTTAAGCACCGGAGTGCCACAAGGTTCAATACTTGGTCCACTTCTTTTTGCCCTATATATTAATGACCTGCCATCTGTCTGTCCTGATGTGGAAACACAGCTATATGCCGATGACACTGTGATATATGTGCATGCCAATACAAAGCAAAAGGCTGCTGATAAACTGACCTCAGCTTTAGTGCTGATCACTAGCTGGCTACAGCGCTCCTGTCTTCAGCTTAATGTCAACAAAACAGTTGGAATGTTTTTCACAAAAAGAAAATGCAACATTGTGTCAAATATAAGCATCTCAGGTGAACATATTAATATTGTGCCTCAGGTTAAAGATCAAATGCAAAGCTTCCAAATATGCTACATTTTTATAGAAATTTTGTTTTTAAGACTGCCTGTTTTTTTAATTTAATTTAAATCGAGATAATACACCCAAAAAAAAGCTTTTTATTGATACAAAACTCGACCCAACGCCGTCTGAATTTCTGACATGTCATTCCCAGCAGCCTCCGCGCGCGTGACGTCATCGTAGCCAAACAGTCTCTGGGCCAGGCAGTCTCGTTCACATGTCAGCGGTGTTTTTCGAAAAGAAAACTGAATTATATCCGCAAAAACATGGGTTATTGTTGTGCTTTCGGATGTACGAACGGTGCGGGATCTGGGAGAATTTTACATGCATTTCCCCAAGACAAAATCATCCGCCGAAACTGGATTTGTTTAGTGAATCGTGTTGGCTGGCAGCCGACAACATGGAGCAAGTTGTGCTCTGACCACTTCGCGTGTGATGCATACGATGTTGATCCTGCCATCGTCAAGTCTGTTGGTGGAGAAGCATTAAAAGTACATCGGAGGCTGAAACCCGTATTGGTAGTAGGCTCCACCTGTTGCTGCCTGCGATTCTGCGATCTGCGATCTACGGAGGCCTGCTCCCACCTGTAGAATACGGCTGCACTGGAGAGGTTTTTACCCCGGAGTCGTCGCGGAGAAACAGAGTGGATCCACGCTTCGGGCTTGGCCTGCTTCCACCGGGCGTGTACTGCTGTACGGAGGAGGATTTTACCACCGCTGGGGCCTGCTTTCACCCCGGGGATACCACGGAGGGACCGGAGCGATTCCACGCTGCTGTTTTGAGAAGTCTACTGGATTCAGGTCCCACATTTGAGCACAAAAAACAACTGAAAGAACGAAAGAGCCGGGCAATGCAGAAACGCCAAAGAATTGAGGTAAACAACTTTTGATTTGATTTCAAAGCGCACAGAGCAGAGCAGATAACGGAATTGCAGTTGTATTGCTTATAGAGGTGGGCACCGTTAGCTTCTGTGTCTTTACGATCATAAACAATGTGTTGGATGTGGAGCTAGGATAAGTAATAAGGGAGCTAGGAATGATTTTCGGTGCCGTAATAGGTTAGCATTTTTCACTCGGGGCTAATTCAGAGGCTCACATTGTGTTTTTTTTTCTTCAAATAAATGAAAAAGATCAGTTAAATGAGTTTTTTTTTTAAAGTTTTTTTTCACAACAGTTGTATTTGGATGGAATGAATACCTATAGTGATAATTCAAAGTAATAAAATGATTTTTACAGTGAAAAAGTTAAAATGGAACTTTATTTTTCTAAACCTCTCTAAAAAGGTCAAATTTCACTTGTTTTGCATCAATCTTGATACAGGGTACTTATTATATGTTATAGTTTTGATTCCTAAAGCTTTTATTCTACTAACCCATCATTCAAGGGTGGTTTCACTATAAGTAATGGGTTTTTTTTAGGCGGACATTAGAATTGACATGTTTTTACTATGTTCCATCTGAATTTACTTTAAAATAAAAACATCTATATTGATTCTGACACTTCTACATCCAACAATTAATTTACCCCTTTTACAAGTGAAGATCTTGGGTGGCCTCCGACTCAGAATCAGACATGATAACGAAACTAAGTTGTACTATCGGCGGAAGCAGCTGTGAGCGGTAAGCCGGGTGGAAATATGTTTGGCTAATCTGACGTCATGCGACGCCATCTTGCGGAGACAAGCGGCTGAGAAATAAATCGTCTGACTTGGTGTTGGGGGTTGAACAAAATAAATATTGCGCATTGCCAGATGCATATTATCTCCGATTTTAATCCTGTAATATCTTAGATAGTGTTGTAGCTATATGATTTCGATTTTACTGGCAATTATAAAAAAAGCTTTGCTTTTGATCTTTAAGTACCTTGGAATCATTATTGACTCTCATTTAACATTCAAAACACAAGTCAAAAAAGTGACCCAAAGAGTCAAGTTTAGCCTAGCAAATTTTAAATACATAAGAAACACAATGACATTGAATTCTGCCAAATTATACATGAATGCCATGATCATGTCACATCTTACATACTGTCACAAGCTGGGGGCAAACTAACAGCTCCACACTGAAGCCACTAGCAACCCTATACAAACAAACCCTCAAAGTACTGGACCAGAAACCTAACCGCTCCCATCACTGTACCATCCGCGGACCACACTTTGAGAAGCACTGCTCAGTCTAGATGAAAGGAAAGGAGGTTTCAAACTTCCTTTATAACCTCCTTTAGCTTAGGAACCACTGGACCTCCCTAACCGAAAGTAGAGAAGAACATGCTGTCCCACAATGCCTTGCGGCCGCAGCATTTGCCGTCACACAACAGTCGGCCGTTCACGGAAATAACCAATTATGACCGAGAAATTATATCATGAAAGTTACGGTGCTTATTAAGCATCTTAAAACCTATGTGGTAAGTTGCCAAAGTGCTTTGTTTTGAACGTTCATCAGTATTATAATCAAAAAGAGAAATTTGAACGTTAGTTTTTACTGAAATTATCAAATAAAGTCAACATTTCACTGAGCTGTGTGGGGTTTGTTCAACTTTTAAAATATGTTTGAATGGTGATATACACAGTGATAGATGTTAAGGACTAACGTTTATAATAAATACATTTCTATTTATTTTAAGATATTTTCATACAATCATACGTATTGGGATCATTTGTATTAATGTAGACCGGATGGAGAGGGTGATGAGCATAAGTTTCACTTTCCTTTTTTATTTAAATTCCAACTTTGGTCAGGAAGAATATGTTTCTCTGTTGTCCACGTTCATAAAGCATAAAGCAACAGCATCAGAGCACGGTGCAGAGTCTCTAGATGAGTTTACAGTAGTCCCTCGTTCTTATTATACATCCATGTTGTAGTCCGCTGTATTGAAAACTGTAGTTTCCATAGTTTCCCCACAGCAGCAGACGCACAAAATGACGTCCGCTGGCGCATCATAAACACGTCGGATAGTGAAAGTGCAGTCGGATTCTCTAAAGTACCGCAGGTCTCTTCTCCTAAATTGTTTTGAATTCTCCTATCCACTATCCCTTAACCCTGTGACGTTTCACTCAGAGGTCAAGGAATAGACGATAGGGTTAGAATTTAGGAGCTGATTTTTGGATTATTTGACTGCAGCCTCAGAAATGTTTTTCGGATTTCATATCGCATTAACACCATATCCCTACATGCATTGCAGCTAAAACATCCAATCAGCGAGCTTAAACCATAGCTGAGGATCTTGGGTAATCAGTTCAGTGGCTGTGTATCTCAATGATGCTCGAAATGTGCCTTATAGGCCTACGTCTGTTTCCGGTTACTTTTATTTTGAAATTCAGTTCCTGACGGACGCCAAAAAAGCCTGAGATTATGGAATTAAACAAATAAATAAAAACAAGGATAATTGTGTGTTATTGGTGAGTAAATAACAGTGTGTTATTTAGAAAAGAATAACAAATTAGAAGGAAAAAAAGATTACAACAAATACAGATTTCAGTATCCTGAGGCTCTGAGCCCCATTTATTTTCCTCACAGACGACAAAAAAAGTCCAACATTATACGATTTAAAATAAAAACAATAATCGTGGCTTGATATTGAGTAAAACATGTTTTTATGAACCACACAGCTTCCGGTCTTCCACGACCCGAACGGACAAAAAGATGTGCTGCAGGCACGAAACATACTACCAATAGAAATACATTGCTTTTAAAATCGTTCTGTGTGACACGAAAAAAAGGGGAAAATCGTGAACACGAATCAATAGATTAAATGTCGTGACTATAACACGAAATGCTGTGAGACTGGGTTGACATGGCAGGACGGTCCCCTGCTGTTAAACTGTCCTCTTACTTTATCTGTCTCTCATTATGTAGACAGCAGGTCAGCCAGGAGGTCATAGAGTGTCTGAATCGAAAGACAGATTCTGCTTGTTACACACCCTGCTCTCAGTGCATTAAACAGGCTTGATCATGCTTTATTAGGCTGCTCATCATAGGACTGAGTAGTTGATTTAATAAATCCTGTTGCCAGAGATTATAGTGAAAGTCAGATGCATCACAAAACCCCTCGTAATCTGCTCGGATAATTCGGTGCTTTAAAATAAGACCCTATAACCAATAAGCGATATATGCAATTTTTAAAGGTGTAAACACACAAGTCATGACCTTGTGAAATCACAAAATCTTTGCAGCCGAGCAGATTTTATTTGAGGGCTCACCTGAAGATAAGACAGCGTTTATTGGCTCCTCCTGTGACCTCCTCGTCCTTGTGAATCTCAGCGGGACTGTAAGTGTCTTGATGGAAGGTTACCTCCTAATATAAAACACTCTGCCTCTGCAACAACAACTTTATAGAACACCTGTGGGAGCGGGATTTTATGGGCTCATCGGCTGCATGATTTTACATTTTCCAGTTGGCAAAGTGACATATGCTGCAGGAAGCAAACACTGAGTCCTCGAGACACCCGAGCTGCATGCAGATGGCTTGAGTCATGTGGTCCATACCAAAATGCTGTGACCTTTGCTGTCCTGCTTATTACAAGGAATATACATTAAAAAGTCATCTTAAACCATGGGGCTGATCCTTATGAAGGATATTTTAAGATCCTGTATCCACCCCCAATTGTGATATTACATTTTTCCATAATAAACAACACTAATAAAGTCAAAACGATGAGTCAACAACAGTAGTCTAAAGTGTTAACACTCAATTAACACTATTTTTGAGAGGCCTCCAATAACTGTTCCCATTTGCATGCATTTTGCATAGCCAAGCTGGCAGAAGCCACCACAGAAGTGCAGAAGTTGTATATCTCTTGCGGCAGAGCACTCTGATTTTGTTGGGGGCAGTTGAAATTCTGCAGAAGCCCGATTTTTATTTTCATGGCTGCATTTACATGCTGTCCTCTTGTCTGCCCCTTTGAGTTATATCAGGGGGCTTTATCACCTGAAATAAAGCAGGGATAAATGTTGCTGAGAAAGTGTAAAACACACGCCCCTTCACAGTATAATGTGTATTTTGTGTGTGTGTGTGTGTGTGTGTATGCCAGCGGGCATGTGTGCGCAGGTGTGTGTGCGTGTTGTTTAATTCTCTAAATCTTGAGCCTGTGTGTGTGGTGGTAAACTATGAGCATTCTGCAGACTCGGCTTCTCGCAGCGTTCTCGCGGTTCTGCTGAGGATGCGCTTTCGGCTCGGGGCTGCAGGAGGTCACTGTTCACACACACACACACACACACACACACACACACACACACACACACACACACACACACACACACACACACACACACACACACACACACACACACACACACACACACACACACACACACACACACACACACACACACACACACACGTGCCCACATTTGTACTGTTCCTGACATTTGACACATACATGGATCCAGCTGTCTGTAAAAGAAGACATTCCCCTAGTGACATTTATCTGGGGTTATCAGAAATCATTAGTTAAGGTCAGGTTTATACCTTCTGAATAAGAAGGGGACTTGACATACAGGACTGTCTCAGAAAATTAGAATATTGTGATAAAGTTCTTTATTTTCTGTAATGCAATTAAAAAAACAAAAATGTCATACATTCTGGATTCATTACAAATCAACTGAAATATTGCAAGCCTTTTATTATTTTAATATTGCTGATTATGGCATACAGCTTAAGAAAACTCAAATATCCTATCTCTAAATATTAGAATATCATGAAAAAGTATACTAGTAGGGTGTTCAACGAATCACTTGAATCGTCTAATTAACTCGAAACACCTGCAAGGGTTTCCTGAGCCTTGAAAAACACTCAGCTTGGTTCAGTAAACTAAATCACAAGTATGGGGAAGACTGCTGATCTGACTGCTGTCCAGAGGACCGTCATTGACACCCTCCATCAGGAGGGTAAGACACAAAAAGAAATTTCTCAAAGAGCAAGCTGTTCACAGAGTGCAGTTTCAAAGCACATCCACAAAAAGTCTGTTGGAAGGGGGAAATGTGGCAGGAAACGCTGCACAACCAAGAGAGATGACCGCAGCCTTAACAGCATTGTGAAGAAGAGTCGCTTCCAGAATTTGGGGGAGCTTCAAAGACAGTGGACTGAAGCTGGAGTCCAGGTATCAAAAGTCACTGTTCACAGACGTATCCGGGTAATGGGCTACAATAGCCGTATTCCCATGGTCAAACCACTTCTGAACTCAAGACAACGGAAGAGGCGTCTGACTTGGGCTAAGGAAAAGAAGCACTGGACAGTTGCACAGTGGTCCAAAGTCCTCTTTTCAGACGAAAGCAAGTTTTGTATTTCATTTGGAAGTCAAGGCGCCAGAGTCTGGAGAAAGGCTGGAGAGGAGCAAAATCCAAGTTGCTTGAAATCCAGTGTGAAGTTCCCACAGTCAGCGATGGTTTGGGGAGCCATGTCAGCTGCTGGTGTTGGTCCACTGTGTTTCATCAAGCCCAGAGTAAATGCAGCTGTGTACCAAGAGATTTTAGAGCACTACATGCTTCCGTCTGCTGAAAAGCTCTATGGAGATGAGGAATTCATTTTCCAGCATGATCTGGCACCTGCCCACAGTGCCAAAACCACCAGTAACTGGTGTACTGACCATGGCATTACTGTCCTCGATTGGCCTGCAAATTCCCCTGACCTGAACCCCATAGAGAATATGTGGGGTATTGTGAAGAAGAAGCTGAAAGACACCAGACCCAACAATGCTAATGAGCTAAAGGCCGCTATTGAAGCATCCTGGGCATCCATAACACCTCAGCAATGCCACAGGCTGATTGCCTCCATGCCACGCCGCATTGATGCAGTAATCCGTGCAAAAGGATTCCCAACCAAGTACTGAGTGCATTAATGGACATTTTCAAATGTTTGATTGTGTTTTGCTGTTATAAATCTTTTTTTTTTACTTGGTCTGAGGAACTATTCTAATTTTTTGAAATAGGATTTTTGAGTTTTCTTAAGCTGTATGCCATAATCAGCAATATTAAAATAATAAAAGGCTTGCAATATTTCAGTTGATTTGTAATGAATCCAGAATGTATGACATTTTTGTTTTTTTAATTGCATTACAGAAAATAAAGAACTTTATCACAATATTCTAATTTTCTGAGACAGTCCTGTACAGTATATTCCTTTCCATGGATTGTAGAGAAAGTGTGATCGCACTGAGCTACATATCCTCTCAAATAGATCTGTCACATTTTAATGAACACTGTGTCTCTAGAAATATAGCTCTTATCCACCAACAGACCGTGCTTATGAAGTTTGAAACTTTAGAACAGTTTCTGACTGTAATACCTTTATTAGGGACCTATATTCTGTTTGCCCGGCTGCACATATGGTGCCTCTGTTTTCTTGTTTGTACCTAAACAGCCTTCAAAAACTTAAACTCTTTAATTTAGGGATGTTTTTATGAACTTTTGAATTCCTCCTGAGAGGCTGACTCCACTCCCTCTGAAAACCCAGCTCTAGAGAATAACAGGGGGAAATCAAAGCGCTTTGCTCTGAAATATATGGTAAATAAACACACAATTGTGTATGTGTTGTGTGCGTGTGTGTGTCTCTATATGTCTGCAGCTGAAAAATAATGAGTACCAGTTGAGGGATTTAGAGGAGGCTGATGCACAGAGGCCTTTCTGAATAATTATTTTTCTGACTAACTCACTATTCCTGATAGAAAACACATCA
This sequence comes from Harpagifer antarcticus, assembly GCA_902827135.1. NCBI lineage: Eukaryota > Metazoa > Chordata > Actinopteri > Perciformes > Harpagiferidae > Harpagifer > Harpagifer antarcticus. Next base: position 6,951,033 of record CADEHL010001042.1, on the reverse strand, counting down.
AATCCTATGCCCCCCTTTTTCATTCTAAATACACAAGCTTGATTTCTCAAAATATATCTATATACAGTAGAGCTTCCACTGGCTTGGTTTCAGTGCAGCTGTGGTGCATAGTAATAAGGAAGTGCTTGCAGAAAAGAAACCCAAGCCTTAACATCTTACAGATGCAAATGCCATCATCAGAAGGGAATCTCATTGGCACACTCAGTTCACAGGAAGGGACAGAAAATATTCTGATCATGTAGCACTAGCGTAAGTTATTTCTTTCTCTCTCCCCCCCTTTTGCCAATGATCCAACTGACTAGACTGGAGTGTCTATGCAGTGGTTAACTGAAGACTGCAGAGGATCACTAGTCATTTACTGACACACCATAATGCACACTGCGCAATTCAATTGAATCGTAACTGCGGGGTTATTGATGAGGGAAAATTATAGACTACTATTATTCACAGCCTTGCCTGAAACATATTTTCATTACTGTGCTCGCTGACCACATATAAGCAATGTCCGCAATTACACAAAGCTACAAACGCATGCAGCACGAAAAAATAGGTTATTAAAGAGGACATATCATTCTCATGTTCAGGTTCATATTTGTATTTTGTGCCTCTACTGTTACACGTTTACATGCTTTATTGTTCAAAAAGGTCTTTATTTTTCTCATACTGCCATACTTTTCCCCCTTTGTCTGAAACGATAGACCAGTCTGCTCTGATTGGTTAGGTATTTTGTGATTGGTCAACAGCTTAGAGACATCCCGCCCCTTAGCCTATTACGTACAATGTATGGGCCCCACAAAACCATAATATGGCCCCTTTAAGAAATACCCACATTTTAATTATGTGCACACAATTCTCCTTATTCTTATTTTTGGAAAACATACTTTTTTCCGTCACTAGTAAAAAGAACAAACTGATCATTTTGCCAAGCTGTTCTGGGCTGAGTAGACTGTGAATCATTTGCCAGGATACGTGAGACAGGATTGGACTAGAAATTACTGGATTCCCTTGTCTTGTCGCTGGAAGTCCACTTGTATTGTTTTTGCGAAGGAGGTGTGAATGCAGGAAGGTAGGAACTGTCCGTGAGCTTCAGGCTCTGAAGAGAGGCTTGTTATTCCTCTGTGCTCAGCACTTCCTGAGGCCAGTGGAAACAAACTCTGTTTGGTCAGACACAAAAGAGATTTCCTTTCTGTCAGCATGATTCTCTGTTTTGTTGGGTCTGAAATAGCCTTTTAAAGGATACACACAATCACACCAACACAAAGACAGTGGAATTCTATATCTATCATGCCACCATATAGCTTACATTCAGGCTCATGTCATTGTTTGTGTACACAGTGATGTGAAAATGTGTTCCAGAAAATGAAACTGCATTCTCAATAAAGAAACAACAAGCAGTAAGATTCAGGGAGTCCTGCTCTTTGGGCAGAGAAGAAACATTAGTGAGGTCTCAGTAGGGCTGCTCGATTATGGCAACAATCATAATCTCGATTATTTGGGTCAATAATTGATATCACGATTATTAAAAACGATTATCCATTTACTTTGAAAAAAATGTGAACAGTATGTTTTTAACAGTTGATTACCCTGAACTTTAAGTATAATTCAACTGAAAAACCAATACAAAAATAAATAAAAGGTAATAATAATAATAAAAAATAATCGTTTTATTTCGATTATGTTGTTTTCGTAATCGTTGCAAGCCATAATCGTAATTGCGATTAAAATACGATTAATGAGCAGCCCTAGGTCTCAGGGAGCTAATGGAAAGGATGATTGAGGAATCTTTGCGGAATTCTCTGTGTTCTGCCTGGGGTCTCCCTGTGACATGTTGAATAAAATACTTCAAAACAGCATTTTCAAATGACTTGATAATTATACGGTTAGAGTCCTTATTAAGGTTACAAATGCTTAATATCAAAATTAACCATCACATTGACTCAAACAATTAATGCTGTAATATAACCTCGATAATTACTAGCTATTAATATAAAGTGAGTTCCAGTAATGCTGCCTATTGTTATGCATCTAAATGATGCCAGGACGTGATGCTGTAACATTACATAGACTGTGACAGGCTTTGCTAAAGACAAAAAACACAGGGCGGATGTACAGACAAAGCTATTTTAAGAGAAGGCTCAAGGATTCATATTTTGGAGGCATAGTTAGTATAATATAATATAATAAGTTATTATTCTGAGATCTTTGTTAGTCATTAACTAATCTTGGTTGCAGGCTCATAATGTTCAACATGGTATTGATCGGGCTTGCCCATTTTAAGCTAGAAGCATTGGGAATAAGGATGTTCTTTTTAAACTTGTTGTTAAAGTTGGTGAGTGTGAGTGCTGGAGACTGGGTTCATAGAATGTGTGTGTGTGTGTGTGTGTGTGTGTGTGTGTGTGTGTGTGTGTGTGTGTGTGTGTGTGTGTGTGTGTGTGTGTGTGTGTGTGTGTGTGTGTGCTGTGTAACTTTTTGAGAAAAAATGCTGTAATGCCTCTGCCATTAAGTTGCTACATTTGCTGTTCCTACCTTTACAAGCTTCAACGTTGTATTATATGATTCAGTTATAGTATTTTAACATTATGAAAACTAAGGCTTTTTTTAAATGTACAATCAGAGTTAAACCCACTGTCCTAGACCTTCCAGTGTTAATTTTAGACTGTCATTTATTATTTCAGGAAGTTGTAGGGAGGGAGGGGGTACGGCGCTGATCACAGGAGACGGAGATAGCTGAATTGTCTTTTGGGCTTCAAAAATATATTTATCATCTGAATATTGCAATACAAGTTTAATTCTCTAAAGGCAAAAACTTTCTTTTTTTTAAAATCAAACAAACCCCAAACTGACCAAAGTACAAGTTTTTGACGTATTTCTTACACTGATTGTGTGTGTGTGTTTTTTTTTGTACACGTTTGGTGTGTGTTCAGCTGAGCCTCTTACTTCCCCTTTCGTCTCTATAAGCTTAAGGAGAAGACTCTGAATCCCTGGGATATGTTTCTGATCAAATTGAAACACTTTGAACTTGCGTGTGCTTTGCATCATCCTGGGCGAGTTGGTGTCCAAATGTGTCACTGCATTGAGGCTGTATGAACTGCATCGCCTCAAAAATCATCTTTCATTCTTTCTGAACCAGCCCAGCCCAGTATTACGTTCCTATACAATGCAACTGTTTCTGTTTCTGATACTGCTTAGAAAACCAAGCTGGTGCAGTGCAAGTCAATCAATCAATCAATGTTTATTTATATAGCCCAATATCACAAATGTTACATTTGTCTCAGTGGACTTCACAGTTTGTACAAAATATCAGTATGACAATACGACACCCTCTGTCCTTAGACCCTCCGTCCTTAGACCCTCACATCGTACAAGGAAAAGTGAAATGTTTTGTAATGTACGAGTCAACACGTTCCATGCTTTCTTGAGAAATCTAATGTACAAATTCATCTGTCGATTGAATGTTTCTCATAATTCTGTCATTATGCTGCTTTCAAATCCGTGTCTCAGTACTGTACGATACCAGTCACCTCTGTGGAAACATTGGTATAACTGCCTTTTTTTATTTATATTTGAGTGTTGTATATCTTTTCAAATTGGACCTAGAGTCTCTTCAAATAAAGCTGATGATGATCAGAACTACACAGTTCTACTTCAGGAGGAAGTCGGTGATTGGATGAGTCAAACAAACAGGTCATTGCCCCATGACACCTCTGTTTGTGTCCTCTTCGAAACCAAAAGTGAATTAAGCAATCATACACGAGAGGCCGTTCTTGAACGTCATTATTGGTACGACAGTACTGCGGCAGGACCGAGGCGCTTGCGCCGAGGTCCGTACGCCTGTACTGGAGTACAATTTATTGAAAACAATTTATTGAAAACAATTTATTGAATTAGGCTATTTAAATATCTGAGTAATCACTGTGTGGGATTAGCGGAACAAATCAAATCAGGCTGTCCCTGGTGCTGAAACATTTTGGGTTCAGAATGAAGGTGGATGTTCATGCTGCCATTAAAAGTGCAATTCTTGAAACAGCTCTCCATGAACTCCATGCCAGACTTTTTTGCAGGTGCTGCTGTGGTGTTCACGGGTAGGACTACGTTATAGGAAGAGCTTTCCTCCAGTGGCCGTTTCATGGCGTGTCCCGGACCGGCAAAAAGCGCGTTGCTCCACATCTTTCTGTTGTCTAGAGATGGAGCCCAGTAGCTGCGAAGCGATGACTCGTTTTTATGTCCGCTAACGGACATAATTTCTCTGGCCTCCAACCCTGCCTCCGCCAGCCACTGTATGCAGGTGCTTCTGACATTTTGTAGCTACCGATTTCCAACGAGAGACAATGTATAACCGTGTAACGGCTGTGTGTCGCTAAACGTCGCTATGGAAACCACACTATGTAGGCTCATGGAAGTAGTTTCGGTAGGCTAGTGGCGTGTGTAGGCCCCTGGATACTTTGTGATTAGGCACGTTCTATTTGACCGTTGTTTGATCGTGGAATCAAACACGCCTATTGACCAATCAGAGAGCTTGCTCAAACCTATGTGTTATAGAATGTTCCATCAATTTCAATTAGTGCAGGCTATACAATTAAAGCCAAACCAAATAAACTAAATAAAGTAGTAGAATGTATTTACAATGTACTGTTAATCTGTATAGTTGAGATATGTCAGTGGGGAACTCACAGATCCAGTCGATAGCAAGGCTAAAAATGCAACTATGCTCATATCTTTAAATATCTTTCTGTCTTTCTATATATCCACTCTATTTATTCACAGGCCAAAAAGGATGTTCATCCGGCAGAACACTCTTTGAAAGCAAAGAACGATCTGCATCACAAGCACAAACAGTAGATACCCTATGGGCCACACATACCATGGATATGAACTTTAGGAAAACAAGTGAATTCCATCTCAAATTGATCCAGATAGAATGAAACAATTGAAAGGGTTACTGTGAGGACACTTGTGAATTCAGCTCCTTGGTTTATGTCAACTGTTTTGTACAGCTAGTAGTAGCAAGTAGTTTGTCCATGGGAGATCTCATATTTTATTCACATCAATACAACATCTGCTGTTTTCACAGGAAGGAGTAAGAACAATGTATTTTGTAGAGCGTGTTTCATGTGAGAATTGAGAACTGAAGTCTCTGCATGCATTTATCAACTTTGTCAAACTTGCCACAGTACTCCACAAGGGAAGTTTCCTTGTTGTGTTTACTGAGCAACAATGTCTCCCTGATAAATGATTGGTCTGCTTTCTTCATGTAGAGACGGAGAGAAGGAATAGTAAACAGTAGGCAGACAGGTATAAAGTTATTGAAGCCAACAGGTATTGATTTAGCCCTCATGGCAAAATCTGGATCTCTCAATGCTGGAGTGAACTTATTTCCTTTCCAATGGCCAGCGATTGGCAACTCCACTGGTTGCAAAATTAATTTAATTGAAGTCTATAAGATAATGACCCTACTTCTCAGGAAACAGTTTATGATGTTCAATTGGGAATGTATGCTATTTACTGTCACAAAGCAGTGTCCTGGTTGCAAGAAAACAAGTTGGCGACAGCTAAAATCCAAGATGGCCCACAAAATTGATGCTTCCAATTCACATTGCGAAGTCAGGGAGATACAATCCACTTCTCATAGACAACCTTTGATTTGACCATATTATTATGGGTGACCTTTACTTTGAGAAGTGGTCTGCAAAACTTGAGTAGCATTTACTGATCTAATAGTAGGCTCACTGTATCATATTTCTGTTTCTCTTTGCTTTTATTCCCTCTTTCCTTTTTTCTTCATATGACTTAAATGGATCCTTTCCCACATAATGTACAGTAAATACTCCTCTTCTCCTCCCTCCGTGTCCACCTCCCACCTCACGTTTTATCTTTGCCCTTTATCTTGCTGCCTTCAGCTGAAGCCAACACCCCACAGAACCTTTCTGATCTCCCACCCTGTGTGTCTAATTCCCTCAGGACTACTAAGAGCATATATATATATGCTTGCAAGGGTGCACACTTCCTCTTGCTGCAGTAAAGTCATGTTTCTCTCCCTGGGCCTGGAGCCAAAGGCCAGCGACGGTGTTTTACAACGAACCACCGTGGAGGAGCGGGTGGAACTGCAGCGACGGCACTTTCCCACCTCAGTCCCTGGCCTCCTCACCACTTCCCTCCAGTCCCGCAGCCCCCTGGGGATCCGTGGAGATAAGGATTAAACATCTCCGGATGCCACTTTGCATAAATGTTTAATAGCAGGGAAAACATTAGCATCAGTAATTAAAGCAGTAATTTAAGCCTAGGCGCCATCAACAGGCAAGCTACTTCCACGCTGGAATAACACCAGTGAAACCCAGTAATTAGCTTTGAGCTGATTGGACTGGAGACTGGGTTCATAGAATGTGTGTGTGTGTGTGTGTGTGTGTGTGTGTGTGTGTGTGTGCGTGCGTGTGTGTGTGTGTGTGTGTGTGTGTGTGTGTGTGTGTGTGGTCACTTGTGTACATCTGCATGCACATTACAAATGAGGACGTACTTTTCGTGTTTGCCTACCTTCCTTGCAGGAGAGCTCTGCAAATAGCTATTGCTTGCACTGGTTCTACGATTGATCTGCTACTCCCTGGCTGGCTGTGCTCCAGATTGATCGCGTGTGAATCTGTGCACATAAACCCAGTGCGTGAACGCATGTTGAAATGGCATTTGACATTGGTTTGGACAGTGTTTAACGTTGGCCCGAGGAGGTCAAATATTGTCTAGTACTTCCCTAAGGAAGCTGATGTTGTCCTATGTCATCATCCCTGTCCTGTGAGCCTCTGCCTGCCTCTAGTTCCCCCTAAACTCTAGACTCTAACCTTTCTATCTGTCTAGGACCTCTGGGACAGTACCCTGCATTCTTTTTCATTAAAGTGCTATGATAGCAATATGGCTGTGAGGGGCGGATGATATGTTTTTGCTTTTTTCAACTGGCATTAAAAATCGTTAGGAGTGCAAAGAGGTCAGCCTCGCTCGTATCTGGCTTTTAATGGCTCCTTAAAGCTAGGCTCCAGGGATGGGTACACACACACACACACACACACACACACACACACACACACACACACACACACACACACACACACACACACACACACACACAAACTGCAGGGTGTCTGAAACCAAGCCAAGGCCTTGCTCTCATCTCGCCTCTGTCTTTATTTCAGTGTTATTTTCCTCCTTCTCTCCCTTTCTCTTGTAAAATAGCCTCAGCCTTTGATGTATTGCAAAAGACTATTGCAGAGGCATCAGCGCAGTTGTGTGATTCTTATTCATCCTTGGTGCGAGTTCAAGCTGCACTCATGGTTGTTTCTTTCTCAATTCCATTCAATCTTTGTTCTCGTCTTTTCAAAGCATGCCCCATTCATAGTGTATTTCCATCAGGCTGCTGTCAGAATTGATTGTATCTTTTATTATAGACACAATTAAATGTATGACCTTTGACCTTTCGGGAACTTTTTTACTTTTACCCCTGCTGCTTCTTCTCAGTATGCTGATAGACTCTGTGTGCAGTTTAATTAAGCGTATTGAGTTTGAGTCAGCAGTGGGGTGTTATATGGCCAGCTGGATACGCACACACTCGCATCAACATGCGGGCAGGCTTGCCAAAGCTCCGTCCTGCGCTGCCGTGCACACTCCTATCCATCCCAGCTGACAGCTTGTTAATTGCCAGGGGGTTAACTGGAAGTGGTGGTGTAATTGCATCAGAGTTTTAATTTACCCAGGCCTCTTATTTATTTACCCAGTCGTAGATTTCAAAGCAGCATTAATCGTGTGCGTCAGGACAAAGTGGAGATCGACAGGCAGGAGGTGAAGTCCAGACCTCGGCCCAGACAATCCTTGGGTTAGACCTTACAAGGAGAAATGCACTTTAATGTGACTGTAATATAGTGCAGCATACTTTTGAGGCAGCTTATTTAAAGCTTATTGGAAAGAAGATAATACTTGAGTCACTGTGATCTTTAAGGCTTCAGGGTCTTTTTTTCTTCAACAGCTACAGTGTTTTATAATCTATGGCAGTGATGAATGACTTGCCTCTGCATAGCTGTCTTATTATCAATGCTTTGTGCAGCTCGACTACTCTGGAAAATACTGAATATTGCTGCTTATGAGGCCTTGATGCTTGAATCCGTGCCATTTTATGACTGCATTTTCCCCTCAATGCTTATTTTCAAATCTGACCTCGGGGAAATAGCAAAGCGTCAAGGCCTTGGTAATCAAATGTATTTGACAGGGAAGAAACTTAAAAGCTCTGCTGCAGACTCGTTTTTAGTTCAAGGCTTTGAGATGTAAGAGGGGGAGACACTCGAATACCTATGAAACACACTTGAGAAGAATGTCGCCCCCTTGATCTATCTGACCACACTGGCTTTGAAAAATCACTAGATTAATTGAAAAATTATAAAAAGTGTTGGAGCTAGGGATTCTTTTTTATGTTGAAGGGCTTTTTGTATCAGTGCGTGCGTGCGTGTGTGTGTGTGTGTGTTCATGCTTCTGTGTGAGCTCTACTGTGTTTGCTTACATTGAACATCAGAATGGCGCTGGGTGAAGAATGTCAGGAAATAGGATAACTTCCTAGAAGCAATCCGAATCTACAGCTTGATGCCTTTATCTATCCGACCCCTACAAGACCCCAACACACACGTACACACAGAAACATGCACGCTCCCTCCTCTGAGCCCATCCATCCATCTCGTTGACATGATTGTTCCTCTCTTGTTACTTTATGTTCTAATCCATCAGCTATGAGTAAAACGGCAATTACACCCGGCCATCGATGCAGCCGGCAGACAGAGTCAGAATTATGGCATGGTGCATTACTGCAAATTGCTATTAAAGTTCCTTTTTTTCTCCCTCTCTCGAGCATGGGGAGCAAGTGGAGAGTAATGGACACTCATAATAAGGCACATCATTAGGATATAATTAGTCATCCCACGGTTTTAATTGCAGCCTGCACATTTCCAAAACATGAAGAGCATCCTGTAGAGTTTGAGTGGGTTTCTTCTTCCTGCCCAGTTTGCTCCCAAAGTCAGAGTTCTTAATTTGTCTTAAACGACTGTGCTGCTTCTGCCCACTTGTATCACTACTTTCTCTTTAAAAAAAAATATATATTGCCTATGTATGTGCGATCAACCTACAGCAGCTGGAGAAGCATTGTTTACAAGCTGACTGTTCACAATCTCATCTGGACTCATGCATGCTAAAACTTGAAACTGCAACATGAAATATGGCTTCAGCTCTTGATACATCCATGATACATGAAACTCTGCAAGATCAGTCCCGAATTTAATTACTTAATGAGCAACAGAATAACCTACTAGCATTATGCGCAGACGGGAATAGTCGGAAAGCAAGGTAGCGATGGAGGATAGATGGAGGGAAAGGTGAAGTGATGAGCGTTGTCCTATCAGCCTGTGCTCGAGGAGATGGATGGTGTGTGTGTGTGGGTGGAGTTGTCCTTGGTGTGGTGCTGATTGTGTATGAGGTGGTGCTCAGCAGGACAGATGAGTGGGCAGATGAGTGAATAATGATGTTTCACCACAAAGTAGTAATTACCTGCTCCCAGGCCCGCACGGGCGCATGCATACGTGCATATGGATGCTTGTACTCACACATGCATGCCCTCATGAAACTTTACAAACGTATACACATAAATACTAACATATACAGTACTGACAACGCCGTTTCCCCCACCCTCGAGGGATTGATCGAGAGACTTATCCGGTGCAACACTCCCAGTGATGTGCGTGGTGATGGGAGGTGTGCGAGAAGTATAAGCACATATTTTAAATCAGGCTAAATATATGCACCTGCATGTACATTTACGCCATTGAAATATGAGCAAATAGTAATTTTTCTACCTACAATACTGTTTTGTGTTTGTGTTCGTAATTCAAACAGACAGAAGATAGCATAATCGTAAGAAATGTATTGAGAAGTTGAGTTTTTTAAGGTTTTATTTGTGTTCACCTTAGTTTCAGTGTGATTGTGGCCATTTCAAATTAGATTTTTGATTCTGTTTTGCTAACCTGTAAACACTTTGATAATGTTTCCTGGTGGGAGGCCAGTGAGGGATCATGTCCTTAATGCTTTACTAGTCTGGAACATTTTAGAACAGTTCTAAGCTGAACATAACAAACGAAGGCGTACCCGTTAGTGATCAACAAATCAGACTGTACTTCAATCAAGGTAAGACAGAACGTGCATAAAGTCTTTAATGGACTGAAATTATACAATTAATTATTCATTATAAGTAATTATTATTATTTGTATTACTATGTTTATAAAAACATATATTTTCCTTGTTTAAAGCAGCTATAGTTCATATTTTTTATATGATTAATGATATGATGATAAAATGGAGTGTGAAAAGATATTCCTCATGGTGATGAATCCACATATAATAATTATCACCCCACTCTGCATTTTCCCTCAGCATATGGAGCATTTTAGGTTCTAATAAGTAACGTTTTTGGTTTTATGATCTGCAACTCTACTGGTTTGATTCCCTCTCACCAGCTTCATTTCCGCTAGAAGCAGGCATCTGTTTTCTGTGAAAAAGCTCTAATGAATCTGATAAACCTGCTCAGCACCAAAGGGCTGACAGACAAAGTCAGCGACTAGCCAGTGAACACAGTGAAGCATTTAGCGGCTAAAGAGCTGGATATTTCCCAAGTGCATATAGCACTTACCAGGTGGCCTAACACATGACTTCAAATGACTGCTAAAATTGCTCCATGCCTGTTTTATTAAGCCATGCCAACCTAAAGAATGATTTATGTCAGTGTTGTGTTTACAGAATATCAACCAACAGAAAAAATAGTTCATGCTGCTTTAAAAAATAATTGAAACCATCAGAAAAAGATATCCATATTGTGCCTTTCATGAGCAACTAGTCAAGCCCACAGTCAGGGAGGTCATACCAAAGACCCTGCCCCAAGACCCAGATTATGATACATTGTGAACAAAAGGTATGTGTGTTAACAGGGGGAGAAATAGAACACAGCTGAGGTTGCTCTATGAGTGATTGCCAGTACTACCCTGTTTGGTGTGCAGGGGAAGCAGACTGCGAACGCCAAGAGATTCAACAAACTCAAAACATAACCTCACCAAAAATATATATTTTAGAGAGGGAATTATGACCTGTTTAACTTTATAACACTATAGCTCTAAGCATCTTAAAGTACATAATTAAATAACCACCATAGATGACAGCAACACATTTAAAGAATTATATTTTTAAGTTTTGACGGTTTACCCGGATTTTGTGGCAGTTTAAATTATTTGTTGGGATGTTTTCTTGATTGTGATGAAAAAGTTAATCTGGGCTGAGGGGCCCAATTTGGAAAATGTTGTTCCTCTGGTCATAATAACTCATGGCTGCCCTGCAACTTATTCTCAGCACAATGGAAGCATATTTTAGGCCAACTTTTGTGCAAAAAAGTCTTCTTTCGGTGAAAGTTCAATTGAAAAATAGGTGAACTTTTGGGGCATGTGTTTTGGAATGTTAATAATGTTTCACTCTGATGCCCACATAGTATTGAGAGACTACCAAACAGAATGTTTGTTGTCAGCTAGACTCATTGGGAAAAACTCCCAGTGTTTCAGACAGCATACCCTGCTCCTCAATAGTGCCGGGCGTCTCTATCCTGATCCCTGTCCTGGGTACAGATGAGTACAGGTTTGTTTTTAAAAAGCTTCACTTTTTCTTTATGTATTTACCTGTATACTTGCCTGCCTTCTAGGGTTTAACCAAATGTTGCTGTTGCCCTATTAAATGGGGTTCAACAGCAGCCTGGGATAAATGCTCCACCGTCAACATTTCACACATTCTTTTAAGAGGCACCAAATAATTTGACTGGCACACAGACTACCGACCAGCGTGACAAGTTGACATGCAACAGGCCATTCACCGTTTTAGCTGCAGATAATGAATATCCCTGAGCTGCAGATCTATTGTAACCTTTTAAAACAAGCTTATATTATACCCTGTTATGTAGCTTGCTAAAACAGCTTCTTGTGGCTAATTAATATTTGACTTTGTTTGCATTTTATTTTTCTACATTTCAACTTCCTGTCAACTAATTTGCATAAAGTTGAAGTTGGTGTTGTATACACTGGGGATATGCCTGTTCATTAAATATTGCTTGCTTTGCTATAGATTAAGAAGATACTAACACGTAATGAGAAAGGGTCTTAAAAAGTTTAGTTTGTGATTTATTTTCATCAATACTTTGCTCATACACATTACTATAGACACCAGATGACAGACTTTTATGGTTGATAATATATTGAAGTAGTTGCTGCAGCACTGACTACTCCCAGGTGCTATAATGTGGAATTATTTATAAATCTCTTGGCTGAGATGGATTTAAGAGTCAACCCTTCACGTATTCTGGCGTATTCATATGATTGTGTTCAAATATCAGTTTCTCTACCGTCTGAAGTACTTTGTTTCTAAATTGGAAGAAAAAGTTGGAATAAGCCCTTGAATTTGAGGTGGCATGACTTTTTCTAATGCTGTGAAACATGTTATGAAGTTTGGGTCTAAGAGTCCTGGGGCGTCATTTATAAAGCCTTGTGTAGGATTGGCGTGGGAAGGTTGCTTACGTAGGACCAGTGGCGGATTTAGGATTGTAGGAGATGCGGGGCTTAGCCCAGGAGTTGTTGGGGGGGGCGGGGGGCGGGGTGCAGGGGTAAAGTGCTGAGTACCGAATATCCTTTAGGGGGGTCGTCGCCTCCTCTAGGGGGGTACTCACTCAAATACAGTCGTTTACTTATTTCGGTGAAACAAATGTGCGTAGAGTTTTAAAGGATGCGGATAGTCTCACCTTGATTCTGGCGCATTGCTTATCGTTTTATAGATCTATTCTCATCCACCATCTTTGTTTGTGACGTAAAGAGTGTTAGAGTCACGTTTCTGAATCGGACACTCTGAGTGGATGCAGTCACAGCCAATCGGAGTCTGATTCAGAGGGTTGCCTGTCAGTTCCGTTGTTATGTGTACTGAAACGAGAGCCGGTATAATTCCACACGCGAAAACAAAATAAAAATTGGAATACGTTATTTTAGTGTCTTAAAAGTAGACTGAGGTATGAAGGGTTAACGTTACATCTTAGAATATTTTGTAGTCATGTTCTGTATACATATAAACATATAAGGGTATACTTAGTGTGGTTACTCCATGTTTACTAGCTATAACATTAACGTTACATCACTCTTATTCACTTCTTACTCAGTCAGCCAGAGTGCAGATCTCACCATTAGATTCACAAACCTGAAACATCATCCATTTCTTCACTGCTGGTGATGACATTGTTGTCAGCTGCTGATACTGCTGCTGCTGCAGCTTGTGGCGCCTGCTTCGATGAAAATAACTTTCTAATATCCATAACTGTATAGGCTAGCTTAAAACTTGTCAGGCACTAGGAAGGATCACTTCTTCTTCAGGGCAGGGAAGGCTACGCAGTACACAGGCTACTATCCCGCAGCGGCTGCCTCTCTGGTGGACTCCGGTACTGCACATTACTCCCGAGATTTTTTTTCATTTTTTTAAGTGAAACATCCGGGGCTTTCAGAAAACATCTGGGGCTTCAGCCCAAGTAGCCACCCCCTAGCGCCACCACTGCGAGGACAAAGCAAATAAATACGCACAGACACTTTCCGATTCATAAAATACTGCGTACCAGCACAGGACTTGCGTACGGCACATCCTACGCCGGTTTCCCTTTATAAATCACAATCAACTCAAAATGCGGCGCAGCTTTTGCAGGCTTCACGTAACATCACGACTGGATCTGAATTATTTGTTTGTATTTGGTGGTTTGTGTCCCAGCTGTCGATCAGCAACTATCCATAATCCACCAGTTAAAGGAAATACAACTAATGTGTTGTGTTATATTAGCTGTACAATTGACCACATATGGTGTTCTTAGTTTCCATACCTCCTGTGTTTTACGAGCGACTGATCAAGTAGGCTATTGGCGAACGGCATAAAACATGATTAGACACGATAGTATATAAAACCATGCTCGTATCTATACAAGCTATAGAAATGCAAAACGGTGTCAGTTTAAAGTAATTCTGTCCTTCTGTTTACCGCATCATTTATGAGGATACATTTCTTAACAAGAGAACATAATCGAGGGGTGATCAATAAAATTTCCGTATTTATTTATTTCTCCAAGTTATGTTTTTGTGTGCACTGAGGAGTCTCACACAGGCGTTCGTTAAATCATTTTAACGTTGACAGTTCACGAGCATGCTTTCCCCCCCCGCAACCTCTGATCCAGACACACACAAACACACACATTTCTCAGCTAATACCACTCTTCCACATCCATAACAACACACCTACATCATATTAGTTGCATATGTATTCCAATGGCTGGCAGGGCCCCATTATACAACAGGCAAAGAAACCAAGAAATTACAAACATGTAATTCAATGGTAAAATGTCACATCTGGTCATATCGAGTAAAAAGGACAAATGTAACTATTTTCCTCCAATATAAAACCCTGACATTACAAAATGCATGATTTTATACCGGTATGGCGGAGAGATCAAAAGATGTGGTTATAATGGGAGTGGATGGGAAATCTTTGTCCGCGAGTGGCTAATGTGTGAGTTTTTTGTTTAATCTGATTCTGTGCAAAAACTAATAATCCACCAAAATAAATGTTGTTGCTAATCTTTGACATATCCAAGACTGTGATTTAAAAAAAAGCCGACCCCCCCCACATTTATTATTTGGAAAATAACTGCCTTTTTGTGCATGTTTTTCATGGAAAACGCAAATTCATGTTTTCAAACTGGCAGTTCAAGGGTTAAAATCCTGAACATAAGTTAACATTTGGTATTTTTGATCAGGACTGAAGTTGATTGAAAGATTTAACCCCAAAAAGCTTTAAAAAATATTAATCTGTTGTCATTTTAGAGCAGTTTTTGGAAGTGGCCATTTTTGTCCCGACTGACTAATTTGTAACTTTTTTGTTCAATCTGATTTTGTGCAAAAACTAATAATGCAAAAAAATCCATTTTGTTGCTAATCTTTGACATATCCAAGACTGTTATAAAAAAAAAGAGCCAGTCCCCAGATATGTATTTTTTGGAAAATAACTAATTTTCTCTGTTTTCATCATGAAAAAAAACAGCGGTTTCATGTATTCAAAATGGCATTTAAAGGGTTAAAATCCTGAAAATTATTACATTTTTGGTATTTTCTATTAGGGCGGAAGTTGCTTTAAAGATTGAACCCAAATAAGTTGTGAAAAAAACCTTTTAATATAATGTTTTTATCAAAGTCTTTTGCAGTGGACATTTTTGTCTCGAATGACTAATTTGCGTAGTCCAATCGAATGATACTGGAGGGTTAAAACAGGTGCCTCAGATTGCTTATCATAAGAGGTAATAGGAAGAGTTTATTTCAAGCTTGCTATTTAAATAAGTTATTGGACTTTTTTGTATCAGCTAACATTTGTTTTCAGCTTTAACTGACTGAATGTATTTGAAGTGGGCTTCGTAACATGAATACTACTGTGTAATATGTGTTTTCATCTATATTTAAGAAGTACAATACAAGACAAGCACAAGTTTCAGGCTTTAGCAAACAGCAATGGCCAGTCCACTAGCATGTCACTATTGAATTATAGGTGATGGTGGGGATGAAATTGTATACCATCCATTCAACAGCAGATACAACCACTGGTTAGTCTTAAATACTCGGAGCTGGTTTACAGGACTCTGCAGGCAGTACTGTATAACACGGTGCTATTCTACATTCTGCAGCTGTCGTCCCATGGTCCAGACAGAAAACCACTTCATCATAATCTGCTGCTGTAAAGTCACACAAAATTACCCACAGGAACCTACTACAGAGCTTAAAATAGCAATCAATTACACTGCTATCACAGCTGATGTCATATGCGGTAAACACTGCTGTGCATAGCTTATACTAATGACTGTGAGGGGGAGGAGGAGAGAGATGGTCCTTGAATGATAGCGTCCTTTATTGTGATCGGTTAAATGATGAGGGCTGGTGTGAGATGCCAAATACATTTGCCGTTGGGACACAATACAGTCACATAAGTAGATCACTCGTAAATCTATACAATCCTAGATCATAGGATTATGGCTCTGCATTGCAATGCATAGAAAAGACCTCAGGGTTATTTTCTTCAGAACATCTTCAAGACAACATCAGGGATCATGTTCACACTTTAATGTGCCTTTGTAGAGTTCTAACGCAAACTATAATTGCCATCATGTACCAGGAAAACTGTGTTTCTTTTTAATCTCTCATCATTGTGATTAAATAGTACTGCAATCTCACATCATTAACAAGCTCTCCTGCTTTCAACAAGTGTGTTGGCTGGAGCGGTTCTAATAGGATTTTGCATCTTTTTCTAGTTCAGCCTCAGCATATGAAACGAGGGAAGCTACAAAGAAATTCAGACTTTGTTTCTATCACAAGACTTTTTGGAAAATGAAATCGGGCTGTCAGGATGTTTGTGATTAGGCTTAAATGGGGGATGAGACAATGTGAAACTCTGAGCCTGCAGAGGCAATGACCTGTCAACAAGCTCGGCTGCAGAGCACAGCTGCAGACTCCTCTGATCCTCCCCCACATCCCTCCCTGTCTCCTCTCACTCTCAGGGGGGATGTATCCACATCTCAAAGGCCACTGCGTCACTCACTCGACACATGCTATTTTTGGGAGGAAGAAAAAGTTTGTTCTTCTTTTCATCTTCACTTCCCCATAGGCTATGTAGTGTCGGTGGACTTGTTGTAGATATACCATACTCACTCATCAACACAGCAGACTCAACTTATATCTTCTAGGAGATCACAGAAAGCTCCCAGGGAAAATAAATCAAGGCAGTGCACCTCTTAGCTGTTGTAAGCTGCTCGAGCAAGTAGTTTGTTGGATAAAAGAGAGCTGTGATTTAGGCAAAAGCAGCAGGCTACAATTGATCTATCTCATTCACAGTATTTTTATTCCTACTTGCTAAAAGTGTATAAAGTCAGATACCTTCTTACACTGATTACTTTTGCAGTAATGCTAAAGTACAGCTTTTCTGTATGTTAAAAAATCTCCATTTATTTCCCGAACATTTTCACGTTTTCTTACTTTTCTTTTCTCCAAAAAGACACCCTAAGACGGGAACATTGACAGATGGCACATGTATGTGAAAGTAGAGAATGAACTGATTCTGGTAGTGTGATAAAGGTGTGTGTGACTGGACTGATCTGTAACTGAAGTGGCAGGTCTGATCTTGTAAAGGTCATCCATGACATCAAACTCGGCTGCTTTGGGCTTGATGCGTATTGGTGCTGATAGCTGCACCACTGGTAAAAACTCAGTCCTTTCTTTCTCTCTCCCTTTCCCTTTCTTTCATTCTCCTACTCACACAAGACATGCACACACACAAACACACATGGTTCCATAAGCAAGCCTCAGGTATTTAGTGCATTTCAAAAGGTCAGTTCCCACTCATTCACTCTTTTTACTGCTGACCAGTGGGAGTGTGCAATAAAAGCTTTCATGATGTCCTGCCATGCTGGAGGAAATGTGTGTTTGTACCATTCAGGCTCCTCTCAGTAAGGTGGGAGACAGGTCAGGACAAACTCTAAACAACAAGCAGTTACGCTAATTGAGATTCAATTCTTTCTTTTAAAGTAATTTCCTAAACAGTGGCCTTTAGTTACCTCAATACCGGGAAGAATCTGGCCTTTGGTCGGAAAATATTTGTTATTTGTTAAAGGAAATCAAAACGTTATATCTATAAATCCTTGTCAGGAGGTTCAATGGAAAAAGAAAAAGAAAAGGAACTATATATATATATATACATTATATATATATATATATATATATATATATATATATATATATATATATATATATATATATATAAATGTCCAGGAAGTGGTACATTTAATTGACGGCAGCTTAATCCCGACGAAAATTGATAATTGTAAGTTTCTATTATAAATGTAAACTTAGAGCAGTTAAGTATGTCATAGCTTTGTTGTTGGTCTAAAGGAATTCGGACAGTTGAAATAGACATTTTTCCTAATTTAAACTTACAGTAAGTTAATTTTATTTTCCATGTTTTAAAACCCATCCTTTATAGGTGACCCGCCTTTATTTGTTGATACTGGTCCCATCACAGTGCAAACCATCTGTGCCTTGAGTGTTAAGCTTAAGCTGGTAAGCATTTATATGGTTAGTTTATAATAGCGACCAGCATGTACTGAGCTAGGCTAGCAGTTCCTTTATTAAGCTAACTGACTCCAGCGTCACATTAAATCGTGATTTCCCCAAATATCCCAACTATTTCTTTCTTTATATAATTACCTAGAGATTTCATGTAAGGATATGGTTAAGTGGGCAGCACTCATGCTTGCTTAATCAGAGGAAATGGTGTGCTGATTCATTTCACTCTAATGGCTTAAGGACAGGAGGCTTTAAGAGGGGACATGCAAATGAAAGAAAATGTTTCCCACTGTCAAGCATCTTGCTCTGTCCCCCTGCCTGCCTGCTCAGTACACACTGTTTGTTCTGTCCTTCTCCATCAACAGAAGAATACTGCCCAGTCAAATTAAGGTGAAAAGCAGAGCGGCGCCCTTAATGTTAAGTGGCTTTTTTCCCAACGGGGAAATTCGAAGCTCCGAATGCTCTAATGTCTGACGTATGGGCAGAATGGACTTGGCTGGACTTCTCCATGGCAACCCATACTCATCAAGAAATACCCAGGATGCTTTTTGCTTTGGTGGGACTTCTCCCTTAAGCCTCAGAAGTTCCGGCCGCTGAGAGGTTTATTTCTCTTTGTTTTGTCCTCTTGCACTTTTGCTGAGAATGATGAAATTTAGAGAAATTTTTGCTTAACTTTCATAAACCATGATGAAGGAACTGCAGCTGCCAAATCATTTTTAAGACAGCTGTGTTAACCCGCCCTTACACACAAACACACACACGCACACACACACACAAACACACACACACAAACACACACACACACACACACACACACACACACACACACACACACACACACACACACACACACACACACACACACACACACACACACACATACGCGCATAGCATATCTCGATTTCTCTCACTGTTGTGTCATGATGAAGGCTCTGTCAGTCCATTCTTATTACCAGGAGAGAGGTCAGTGCCAGTTCACCCTTACATCACTCAGACTGTGACAGCAGCAGCACTCACTGCTAAGAGAGAAAAAGGAACAGACATATATAGAGAGAGGGAGAGATAGAAGGAAAGAAGTGATTCTACTTTATGGGGGGCTATATCCATCGAAGCAGCCCTGTCTCCCACCGCCAGCCATTATCGGTACGAACTGAAGGAGTCAGTCAACCAGCTGAGTCTGTGTTCGCCTGCCATTTAGTAAGATGTGGAGACGCAGAGAAAAAGAGGAACGAGAACAGTACAGCACATATCACAGGAGGAAGCTTGGGCCTGAGTGCTTCTGTGTCTCGAATACAAAAAGGAGAAAAATAAATAAAACACCTACGGTAAAGAAAAGCTGCACAGAACGGAGAAAATGATCTCCCATATGCTTTTGTAGGAGACTGTTGTTACCCAAACTTCACAGAGCATTGATTTTCAAGGAAGTGGATATGGGGAGCCATATTTGTCCACTTTACCTTTTCAAGTGTTTGTTTGAAATCCTTCCTCTACTGCACTATTTCCAGCACACCTGGAGGGCATGCAGCGCTGCTGAACATATGTAAGCTGCTAACCATGCGCTGCTGCTTCTCCACTCTCTCCATTTGATCACTCCTTTCTTCATTCAACATGACCTCTATTTTGAGGATTGTATTTCACTACTCTCTCCAGGACCTGCCCTCCATCCCTCTTTACTCCTTTCCCCTTTAAGTTACTCTGCCTTGCTGACTCTCTTGTACACCCTGTAGGAGAAAGGTAGCTCCACTGAGTTACCTGCGCCTAGGTTTTTTCTCCATTCTTTAAACTCCCCAGGTAACCACACCTTCTGCTCCTTTCCTTTCCTCTGTCCTCCTCCGCCTACTTTTTCCGTATTTTGAAAGATATCCTATTGACAGAGGTCCTCTGTTCGCCTGAAGTAAAATGCAGGCTAGGGAAAGGCCAAACTTAGTTTTATTATTGACATAATCCTAAAAGCTTGCGCCTGTGAAGCCAGATCAATTCTCTGCACCTTATCCTATTATTAAAAGCTGTCCTGAGGGCTAAGGACATCCGATCTTGAAAGTAGAAAGAGAAGCAGAGGAAAAACACATAGCGAGGAGGATGGAGGCTCACCTGCCAGCTTGAGCTGATAAAACATGGATCTAGTATGAATTTGATTTTCCTATACTGTCATTAATAGATGAGCTAGCTGGGGCTGGGTTGCGGCCTATGGAGCGGGCAGGCCTGCTGTAATACTCACAGACAGGAGTGAAGATAGAGACAATCACGGTTGCTATGAACCACACTTCATCACTGTCACGTTTGGGCAGAATTCAATTTGCAGATGTCGAACTCGGCCCCCTCTGTCTCTGAGCCATGTCTGGATATTGAGAAAGGCACACACAGACTCACGTGTGCATGTGCAAAAACCCCTACGCATACACAAATGGTGCAGGCCATTATGTGCTTCTTACAGTAGAGAGCTATATCAGGCAGAGATAAGTGTGTTGTTCAGAATAGACGGTGGGAAAGGGGGGGGGGGGGGGGGGATTGAAGAGCAGTGGATGTGCACTCCAAACATTTTCCGGTCTATACATAAGATCAATGTGCTCTTTTGTGTGCATCATGCTATAGCAATATGATTTGTGAGGATTGTATCTTACCTATAGTCTAATGTGAGTATATTGTGTATAGTATGTTATTAGAATGGAAAACACATCGCATTCCCTACCACAGTATAAAAGAAAAACTCAATACACACATTTAAACCCAGAGAAACTCGTTTTAAATTGCACGCTGCACAATGTGTAATCAGTAATCATGCATCTTTCACTGAAGGCAGTTTTAGTGTGCATTTTCTTAACAACAATAAAATAAAGCGTTTATGATTTTCTTAATAGTTTGATTTAGTAGACTCCAGAAAATTGGAAACCAGAAAAGAGCCGAGTATAAAAAGAAATCAACCATCCTGCAATTATGGCAAGTGTAATCAGCCGACGGAAAATGACGATGTGACGCTGGATGAGCAGCAGCGTAAGTTGAAATCGTGCTGTAGTGTGTAGACATGTCGTCTGTGTTAACAATATCTGTCATATGAATGATGTGAACCCTGGGTGAATTGATGTTTATTGATTATTTCATCAAACTGACAAGGTTTTCAGTGCTTCATTATCAGCGCTTGTTGTGAAGTCTGCTCTCTGCTGACAGTGGCTGAATTTAATATTGATATGCTCATATGCTAAGTGATTAACTGCAGACACAAATATTTGAAAAGGAAAGACATGGCACATTATCAAGAGTTTATTTGCTTATTTTATTGGCATGGGATATAATAAAAACGTTTAAAATTGAAGCCCTCAAATCTCATTGTAATTTTGAGTAAACATTTAATATTCTATCGGCGCATACATTTGGATATTTGACTACAAGCACTTTTGACATTAGCACGAAAATACTAGATAATTACAGAGTGCGAAAGGGACTGCTTTACTTTACAGCCCACATACCCCAAATGCACACTACTCTTTCTCACACATTCATATTGCTGTGCTCTCATTGCTGTGTAAGAACTTGATACCTCTTTTGTTGATTTTCTGAATGACTCACTACAATTATCTTTTACACTGTATGATGTTCAATACACTTTGATGGAGTTGTCTGTTAGGTACAGGAAGCTGTGTTGGTACCAAAAAGGTTAACATAAATGAATATTACAGCATACAACTCATTCCTATGCAAACAGTTCGTACAGTAAAGGGTTCCGTCGCAGAACAAGCTTTCCTCGTGTGATTGTTGTAATCCAAGTTGTAATGCTGCATTAGCATGTTGCATTCATGTGAGTCCCTGTCTGCGGCTATCTAATGGTTGCCGCTAGACACTGTGCTCATATAAAGGTTACTGCTAGTAATGCTGTCATGACTGAAGGGGCTGTCCTGAAGGCTTAACACCCACCCTCCTGTTTCCCTTTAGGTTAACACTGTTATCTATGTCAGCACTGTTGTCATTGTTTTCTTTGTCTGCTATGTTAGCACCGTTAGCTGCTAGCACTGGCTCAGTTGCTGCCATGTTAAATGCCGCATTGAGGCAATCGCTCAATCATTATTTTTTTCTTCTGAATTCTGCATTGAGAACCTTGTTAATAATACATAAAATAAAAAGTATAAGCTTGTCTTCTTCTCTGGCATTATTTTTTATTATCATGATTTTAATACTTTAACTAAATTATAGCTGTCGCTATACACGTTGTTAGCTACTCATCTGCATATATATATATATTTATTATTTAGAATAAATGCAAAGGCTTGATTTAATGAAAAGAGACAAAAATAATATGACTGTGTTTATTGAAAAAGGCTTAAAAGGATTTTTTATGTCCACAGAAACTATTAAAATGTCTCATGCAAAGGTTAGGCTATATGAGATGGCCAAATAAAAAATCATGCAACTTGAGACAAGCATTCATGTTTCCCATCGTTACATGGATAATAAAAGTGGCAAGGCTGTCAAACTTTCTCAAATAAAATCCAGATCTAAGTGTAAATCACACACTATCTTGGCTTGTTTGCCTTTTATTGCACAGGGGTTTGAAGATTGGACTGGACAGGAAAACACTATGTAATTCTGATATGACAGTGTACCATTTCCCTGTTAAACAAAATCCCTTTTCTTCCTCTCTGTCTTATTTCTCCACTGAGATTGTAAAACCACAACGTTGAGAAAAGTTCATGTTGATTTGTGCATGTTTATAATTTATCACATACAAAGGATCGTTTTTCTGTCTGGGAATTGACACAATAATGGCCGCCTGTGATGTATTTGACCACTTTGTTTCTTACTTTCAAATCCCACACATAATAGGTGGTGATTACGCCAGCCAAGCTGCACAACCACAAATATTTCCTCTAAAGAATGGAACAGTTTGAACCCCTTTCAGCCCAACATAAATGGAATCGATTAATGATTGCCTTTTCTTATTTGACAATGAGTTGTTATTTCATGTTGCCATTTGTGTGCCATTTGTGTACCATTAGATTTGTGTGGCTAGCGAGGCGAAGTTTATGTGTGAGTGTATATCCGGGGACTCAAGCCTGTGATTTGTTGCGTTGGTACCTGGGAAATGTATTCTTAATTGCATCGAAACCTTGTTACACCGGCAGACTGGCAGGTCACAAATAACTGGCCAGCTGCTTTGTGGCTGTGGGCACACAGGGAGAGGAGAATATAAAAGGGATGGATGAGAGAATGTGAGAGTTCGGAGGGGAGGAGTACTTCATTCCCTCATCAGTGAGGCTGCAGGTGTCCTGCTGTCAGGTCTGGATGGGCAGGGTGTGATGTGAATGTCTGATCTATCTACAACCCCGTTCTTTGCAAGAGAGGCTGCCTTCAGGTGTTTTATAGATTTACATTCACTGGATCCAGAACATCTTAGCATGATGCCGAGTTGTAACAGAACAGATTGATACAGTATTATGGTAAGATGAAGATAAGGCGAGATACCCCAGGCAAAAACATAGTGTTTCATGCATGGTTTCAGGCTATTTGGCTATTATAATATGTCACCTTTCAGACAAGAAGAAAGAAACATATTTATTTCACTTTGTCTGTTTGTTTATGTAGATTCCTACTAAATTCGCCAAAAGTTCGCACTTAATAATGACTGATTTGCATACAACATATCAGAAAATGCCTAGGGTGTTTTACAAAACATGACTTTAAAGGATGTATTTTTAAAATTACTTTTTTTTATGGACAGCATTTTCCCTTCAGTAGCACGTAGGCCTACATACTGCACACTTTCGGTATGTATTTCTCTGGGTGGGGGGCGAACGCAGTAACCACTCTCACCCCCGTCGAGCGGGCCGGATGAGAATGTCTGGCGGGCCGGATGTGGCCCGCGGGCCGCCAGTTGGTGGTCACTGCCATAGAGTGTGGTCAAACCTTAACAAACACCTGCAAAGAACACATGCTAAGGTGAAGCTAATAGCTAAGGACCCCCGAACCCAGAGTGAGGATGTTGTGAGTGCGCCGCCGCCGAAGCAACACAAATTAGAATTTGGAGGACCGGTAACCAAAGCAGAGATGGACAGGCTTGTAGCATCCTTCATAGTAGAGGACATGTTGCCCATTTGCACAGTGGAATCACCATCGTTCAGAGATATACTGCGCAAAATACAGATAGCAGGAAACAGAGGACAGCCATGGTCAGGTAGGAAAACATTCAGGAGCTATCTGGATCAGTCTTATGCGACAATGGAAACTGAACTAAAGAGAACATTTTAAACTTTAGCAGTCTGCGTGATCTGCCTGTAGGGAGGTGCGGGCCGGCCCTGCGAGTAAAGTAACGAGTAAAGTAACGAGTAAAGTAACGAGTAAAGTAACGAGTAAAGTAACGAGTTACTTTATGTGGAGAGTAACGAAGTAGTGTAATATATTATTATTTTTAAATGTAATATGTAATATATTACTTTTTTTTAGTAACGACCCCATCTCTGTATACAGTAACGCCTTATTTGCATATTATTTATAAAACTTGACAAAAAAGTCTGTACACACAAAGAATTGTCCTAAAGGTCGTCATAAACTGGAAAGGTTTCATGGTCATATATAAAATAAAAAATGTTTCCCTTGCCTTTTTTAGTGTCTCCCCTAAATGCAATGCGTACCTACAGTATGGGCTGTGTTTTTTTTTTTAAGCCTGTAAGCAACATAATTGTTTTTGATTGAAGAATGCATCTCCATATGTTCAGAAAATGCTTTACCTCACTTCCTTGATCAGGCAGATCAAACACTACACAGGGGACACCCCCTTTAAAATGTCCCATTGATTTCCAGCCCTTTCCATGTCTTGGTGATTATGAACACGATTGGAGTGTTAGCTTAAATGGAGATGACTGATGTTTATTGGCTGCTAATAAGCTATTACCTCAACCTTGCTGCAAGCTAGAAGGCAATCCATGCTCATTTTACTTGTAAGAAGAAGGGAGGGGTTGGAAGAAGGATGGTAAGGGGAGTGGAGGGAGGTTTGGAAGTATTAGGGAGACAGAGCGCAGAGTTAGATAAAAAGGAAAGAACATCCGTGTTTGTATTTCAATGTGCTGAGAGTAAGCCGTAGCTTAAAGTAATTTATACACCTGTGAAAAATGTGCCAACCATTTAATGGCTGTGGAATTAGCTGGGAATGGAACAGCACCTATTTCAAGGGCAGGGCTGCTTGCAGATAAGCATCACCATTTACTGTAATATTGGAGCCGGAGGATAGAGTCGTGTTACGGAGGAGATTAATGAGGCCGGCGTGTGGGGGTGTACGTGTCTGTGTGGATATTGTATTTATATCTTTCCTGGAAATGTTAAGGTTTCCAGGAGCAAAGAAATTAATATTTTTTCGTTTTTGACACAGTACACCACACATTAATTGATTCTAGCGCTTTCAAAAGCGAAATAAAATCTCATAACAGTGCCATCCAGTGGATGGAGATCTCTTGTGCAACTGTGTGTGCCAGCACTTATGATTGAGCCAGCATTTTTGACCTGCCCTACTCTGCCTTATTTGCAATATTGGTGCCTTAACGTAGAGATACATGCATGCATGCACTCACACACACCCACCCACCCAGTCACAGAACATTTTCCCTATTTTTTTATTTTTATAAAAATGATAGATGAGAGTACAGTTTCTGGTGTATTGATTGTATGCTTTTATGGAATTACATCTTTGGAGCAGGTTGGGCTTTAGGGAAGACAAATAGGCCTGACTAAATGAGAGTAAGCACAATCCACCGTGAGCTGGCTGGATAGATTGGGCGTGGGGGCACCCAAGGGCCAGGACCAGTTCCAGCACCGCAGACAGACATCCATCCTTCCTGGCCTCCTGCATGTCATCACTCAGGAAAGAAAGATAGCGGTCCCCAAGTGGAGATTTTTTGAAATGGAATCCACTCCACTTCCTCTACGGTACATGCTCCACTCGCTGATATGGCAACTCACTGCAGCCCTGAAAGCATCGGTTCAGCTTGATGGGTTTCTCCTATTGCCACAACATTTAAATGGACCCGCTCTATTTCCTTTATTGATTATTATGAAAGCATTTCATTATTCAGGAAGTTATATGGCCAACAAGCAATTATGAATTCAATACCGCAAATGTAAACTGAAATATGTCTTCGAGGCACGTGTGAGAGGTGAAAAAGTCATTAAGCACGCTTTATGAGCACAAGCTCCCCTAAACACACACACACACACACACACACACACACACACACACACACACACACACACACACACACACACACACACACACACACACACACACACACAAACAAACACATTAAAAGTAAGGGGAGCAGGGAACACCGCCATTTTTGGATATGAACTAATTCACTCACTTGGCTGGCAGTGTGGTGCCGGGGTAATTTGGTGATGGCGAGGCAGTCCATTTTCAGAATCAGAAATATGGAAATGGTGCTTTTTCCCATGGAGAGGCTTCAAAGAGGCACCGACTCCCACCCCCACTACCTCAACCTCCACCCTTAGCAGGGACCAGCTAATGTGAGTGGACACTGAATAAAAAATTACAACACAAATATTGAGTCGAATATGTATCTGAGATGTTAAGACATCCACGTGCAGTAGATAATGTGTGATGTAGTGTTGCACGAGGTGTTTTATGGACACCATGTATACATCTGAGCATAACCGTTATGTGACTGTAAAACACTTTATTCCAAAGGACATTATAATGCTGCTAATTGTTATGGGAGGGCCCTTCACAAGATATTGGATTATTGGAGAGAGCCTATGGCTGCAGGGATTGGTTTTATTGGTAAGTTCCTTCACACCAAACGGGACAAATGATTTCCTTCTGTAATTCTGTTTTCTGCATAGAGGGACATTTTAAAAGAGAAAGCGGCATCCCCACACAGCCACAACGTTGGAAGCACACTATTCCCAGGGCCCCAGGTATGTTCCTCATTCAGATTGGAACATTTGAATGGTCTTTAGAGTCCAACAATTCAAAACTGTCCAATATTGTACAGAGAAGAAGGTCACTAATTGCAAAATAAGATAAAGATAAATCACACAACATTTAAGTGTTCCCTTCGCGATCCCTTTATTAGACCCCAACCCCCAGCTTGAATTCACTGGTTTAAACTGATTGTGGGTGGTAGCATTAATATTCCTTAAATCATAGCCAAAGGGCTCTTATAGTATCACACTGGAGCAGGGAGCATGGTGGACCCAAATGAAAGAGACAAGGGAGCAAATGTCTTCATTTTCACGTTGTCTAGTCACAGCAAAACAAGGCAAACAGACCTTAACTTCATAGAAGGGGCCCTATTAGGTATTTCGGGGTTTTCCCTTCCATTAGTGTGTTATAAAGCTTTAGTCCATGTAAATGATCTAAAAGGCTAAAATCCCAAAGTTCTCTCCAGAGGGAGTTTCTCTCCCACATTCCCCTCCTTTCTGAAACGCCTTAATTGGACTATTTTGTTAATTTCTGCCACATAGTGACATCACAATGTAACACTTGTGCTTTTGCTGGCTTTACTGATAAACTAAGGGGTGGGAGACCTCTAAGCGGTTGACCAATCACAACAGAGCAGGCCAGCTAAGCAATCAGATCAGACTGAGCTCTGGTTTCAGACAGAGGGTGAAAAGAGGTGCTGCAGCACAGGCAGTATGAGAACAATAAAGAGCTTTTTGAACATTAAAGCATGGAGACATGTCACCGTAGAGGCTCAACACACAAATACGCACTGAAAATGAACATAAGGGCCCTTTTTAACTTACACATACATGGATCTGCCAGAGATAAAACAGAAAGCTGAACTATAGAGAGGATAACGCAGGTGCAGGTCAGGGGGTCGCAGGACTCAAAGGGAACAGATGAAACTAATAAAGCCAGGAGAGACAATCAAAACAGGAAGGAAAACACACAAAGTCAGGAAGTAAAAATCAGGCATGTCCCATGACAAAATCTATTTGAAAAAAAGGCGTGTATAATACTTTTTGTAAGCAGATGCAGTTAATCAAAATACATTTTCCCCCAAGGTATCAACTTCTTCAATGTTCAGTAATTGGTAGCTTTTCCCCCCTTAATTTAGTGATTTCCTGTATTGTATTGTATTTAAGCTTAACTAACATGTTGGAACAATTTTAAATCATGGAAGGATTATTCAATGGATTTACGGCATTAGGATAACTTCTGCATTTAAAGAGTAATTTGGTGGAAAGAACAATCAACAACAATTATCTGTCACTGTCCTTCGAGACAAAACAAGGGGTAATGAAGGCAATCCATCCTTGTTTTGCTTCTTACAGTGTAAGATGTAACATTGAATGCGCCTGCTTTTTGGACTACTGCTACTGTCAATGTGGATTTGGTATATTGCCTCTTTCATGTGGCCAATTACCCACATGAAAAAGGCAAATACATCATTAAACAAATTTATCCCATGAATGCAACTCAAATTCCCCAGAGCTGTTTTTCACCCAACCCTATTAAGCATTTTTTGGTAGTATGATGAAAGGACATCATACTTTTAGGTATATTTGGGTGAAAACTACACCCACGTTGACTTCACACGTTATCTGTAAATTCACTACAGTCATAAATGGGAATTTAGACGAGGGAGAGGGGATTCATTGCAGAAGGATATTTAACCTTTGAGTCATTTTTGAACAGGGATTATGCACAAACTGGAATAACTAATGCCAGATAATAAATGAATGCAAAATTGAATGTTTAAAAAGTTTCCCATTTAGCAAAAAACGGACATGTAACTTTTCTTCGGCATGAGGGGGCAAGGGGAGAAACATCTGAGGTAGATGCAAGGCAAAGAAGGAAGTGAAGATTGGTCCTGTTCTTAGCGCCTCAATCCCCTCGAGTGATCCCGGTGAGCGAGAGCAGAGAGAAAAGGGAGAGATGTTCCTGCTGCAATTTCTCTGCCTGATTTGTAATAGACCGATAAGCTTGGCAAGCATCCCTGCAGGACAACTGACCAATGGCGGCCCACTTCTTAAGCTGAGAAAAGGATAGAGGCGGAGGAAAACACGCGGCGTATCACACAGAGCGCTTTCCCCATCTCTCTAAGTCTCTGATTGTCATACATGAACCGCCTCCAAGGACATACATTTTTAAATATGTGCCGCGCCTGATGTTATTTGTTTGCAGTGATTTGATATTTCTCCATATGAAAGCCTGTCGGGGGGCGCGTCTGCGAGCAACGTGGGGTTATCACAAGCATTATACA
This sequence comes from Harpagifer antarcticus, assembly GCA_902827135.1. Taxonomy (NCBI): domain Eukaryota; kingdom Metazoa; phylum Chordata; class Actinopteri; order Perciformes; family Harpagiferidae; genus Harpagifer; species Harpagifer antarcticus. The sequence continues at coordinate 6,921,601 of CADEHL010001042.1, read as the reverse complement.
AATATAAACAAAAGGAAATAAAGCGTAGCACAACAAAGGGAAATCATAGCTTTTGTATAGTACATGCATTGTAATGATGCCTGCAGATACCTCGTGTAAATGTAAATGGGCTTCAATTGTGAATATCGAATTGAAAAAACGAAATGCATTTGCTTTAAAGATGTGGAACGTTTGAAGCCTCCATTGCTCTGGACATAATTGTGTTTACCATAATCATAGCCCCCATGGGCAAAGAATATCAATTGGACGATGGTATTGATATTCGATTTGCTTAACTGAAGTCACTCTTCTTAAATAACATCCGTCATACACTGCCTTTCATTCGGTGTGTGTGTGGGTGTGTGTGTGTGTGTGTGTGTGTGTGTGTGTGTGTGTGTGCGTGTGCAGGAGCAAAGCTACAGGAATGATTCTGAAAGGCTGGTCCTTTATCAGATATATCACCGAGAGCAAATGAAACCACGTGGAGTCAAATAGCCTCAATAAGAGGTCTGAAACGACTCAACACAATATTCTCCTTCCACCAGGAATCTATAAATGGCCCATTTAGCATCTGTGACCCCAGCGCCTGCTACTGAAGGAGAGTTATAGCCTTTCAAAAGGAAACTATCATAGATTTTAGTGAAGTAAGAAAATGTCCCCAGGTAGCGCTCGAGCAAATGAAATTATGCATGACGTCCTCATTACTTGACTTAATAAGTGATCTATGCACTGGGAACAATAAAGATCCAGATGTCATGGAGACGTATGAACAGGAGAGATAAAAAGTGGATAACGAAAATTCACAGAGCTACATGGCTATAGAGCTTGCATGAAAAGTCTCATTCTTTCTCTTTGTCATTCACACTCGCACATGCCAAGGACTGTGATATCTGTCTCTCATTGGTATTCATTGACCCTGGGATGGAGAAATGGGCATCACAGTTTTCATTTAATCAGACTCTTATGGGGATCAGCTGTAAGCATGTGTGTGTGTGTGTGTGGGGGGGGGGGTGAGTGTGCTCGGTAGACATGGGCTGTCAGCAGATATTAACGCAGACTTGTCAAGGTGGAGGAGCAAAGAGGGCATGGAACCTGAAGCTGGGTTAAGTAATTGGATTCTTGTTCAATAAAAGTTGGCCTGAGAGTGTGTTTGTGTGTGCCGATGGATGTGTATGTGGGTTCATGTGTGCTTGCATGTGTACGTTGAAGGGAGGGTATAATTGGTTTTGTGTGCTTTGCATGTTGAGAGCTTTCCGCATGCTTAGAAGTTGAACTTGAAGATTTGCCCTGCAGGTATGTGTGTGTGTTTTGGGGATTATGTGTGTTGTTATGGAAGGAGTTTTCAAACGGTGGGGCGTGCCTCCCCTTTGGGGCTGTGAGAAAGACGTAAAGCAAAGACACTGCATAAGGAGAAAGGGACAGGTGCATGTCGATGTTCTGAAACAACAGGATGTTAGTTATTTAAGTTTTGCCTGCTGATTTTGCCGTTGGAGCTGCAGCTGTGACACAAAGCTCTTTCAAAACCCATAGCAACGTGATTGCGGTAATTTGCATCTAAACTCACACTGTTTCGCTGAGTCATAGCAAATGTGAAACCACAGGCGTGAGACACATATTTTTAGATTCAGTGTGACTTACTGACTCCTAGATAAAAAGAAACTGCTCTGAAAAAGGTTATATTTTTGCCACACAACTAGGGTGGTTTAATTAAAATCACTACATTGCAAACTAAAACTTCTAATAAGATCATTTAAATGCTGCCAATTTCCAAAGAAATTTAGGCTAAAGAAGTGTGTCTCAAGTTGTTGCCCCCAAAAGAGCTCACTTTCATCCATTGTTCTTCCTGTTCACATTCTCCACCTGTAGTTTGAGAACTCTTTTCATCCGGCAAATAATGACAGGACTGATATAATCCATTCATTTTCATATTCCATACTATAAAAATAAACGTTGTTCTGGGAAGATGTGATTTGGTGCACAATATGCAAAGGCTAAAGCCCCTGTCACACTGTCCCGAAATTGACACCCGATGGACACGATAAAGGAAATGTTCAAATTCGGCTCTGATCGTAACAACATCGCGCCATTCGTGAGGGCATCTTAAGCCATCGTATGACCGCCGGTGGAGTTTCTCAGGCTCCGGCAGCAACTTCATGAGCGGCAACTTCGTAAGGCACTCGTGAGGGCATCTTGTCGAATCGTGTCATCTTCGTGTTATCATCGGTGCCATCGGGCATTCGCCTTCACTCTGATCGGGGCGAATGCCCGATGGCATCGATGATAACAAGATGCCCTCACGATGGCCTTACGAAGGGCAAAATTGACACACGAATTCAACACGAAAATGAACCTTCGCAAGGTCCTTCGGCAATTTTTTGGCATGCCAAAGATTTTCCCACCGCTCACCAAGTTGCTGCCGGAGCCTGAGAAACAACACCGACGGTCATACGATGGCTTAAGATGCCCTCACGAATGGCCCGATGTTGCTACGATCAGAGCCGAATTTGAACATTTCCTTTATCGTGTGTCCATCTGGTTGTTTATTATTTTGAAGGAGAGTTGACAGGAAGTTGTTGTTGCTATGGAAACAACATTACGGAGAAAACGTAATATTTTCTACATATAAAGACGGAGAAAGTAAAGAACAAAGTCTGAAGAAATCAGTACAGTATCATAGTACTGTAACATAATTGTTGTTGTTACTTTCGTTGCAGTTGTATGTCTTAAATGTAATGTAAATGTTGCCTTCGTGTGTGGTTCGGGGTCATCTTCGTGCGAAATTCACAATTCCATATTCGTGTGTCCATCGGGTGTCAACTTCGGGACAGTGTGACAGGGGCTTTAGCGGATAGGGCTCGGTGCAGGAACAAAGGGCGTTATGGGTTGAGGCCTTTCAGATGCTTGGTAGGTAATATCTGTCTCTCCTAGGATCGACATATATATATATATATATATATATATATATATATATATATATATATATATATATATATATATATATATATATATATATATATATATATATATATTTATTTAGATATTGTTTCAGCATATATAAAAATACTTATCATCAAAAAACTGAAACTAAAAAGGACACTTAAAGGTCACCTATTATGAAAAATCAATTTTTGCATGTATTTTCTACATAAACAAGTGTCCCCTCAGTGTAGAGAGATTCTGAAAGTTTCAGGAAAAAAAGATTCTCTCTCTTTTTGTCCTGATCCATTTATATAAAGACCTGTCTGAAAATGAGCTGATCAGATTTTGGCCACTTAACGATGTCATAAAGATGTTTTGGCTTGTGTAACCATTAGCCAATTACCAACCAAGGTAACCCCCCCCCCCCCACCTATCACCTGCATCTCCTCCTAGAGCACCAATGTGTTCTTTTTAACCAAATATCTCTCAGAGGGGCGTGAGGAGGGGCTCCTTATTTTCATCTAAAGTAACAGAATCAGCACTTTTGAAACAGGGCTGAAACAGAGGGGATTATGGGATGCTGCAATGCATGATCTGTTTGGTGTTTGGATCAAACACTTCAGAGACATGTTTTGTATAACTGAGACCTATAATATATTGATGAAAAAGCGTATAATAGGGGACCTTTAAACTAACATTTTAGGGAAACATCATTTACAAAACACCATTAACAAAACACATATTGGATTTGTGAGGCGCCGGGCGGGTGTGGGGATACTCACAAGTCCCCGGTTGGGTGCTTCGTTGTTGGAGTCTACCCCAGTGGACGAGAGGGTTGCCTCCCTACGCCTGCGGGTTATGGGGGGGAAAACTCTGACTGTTGTGTGTGCTTATGCACCCAACAGCAGTTCAGAGTATACGGCCTTCTTGGAGACCCTGGAAAGAGTCCTGTATGGGGCTCCTGAAGGGGACTCTTTAATCTTGCTGGGAGACTTCAACGCACATGTGGGCAATGATGGAGACACTTGGAGGGGAGTGATTGGGAGGAACGGCCCCCCTGATCTGAACCGAAGTGGTGGTTTGTTACTGGACTTCTGTGCTAGTCATGGATTGGCCATAACAAACACCATGTTCGAACATAGGGATGCTCATAAGTGTACGTGGTACCAGAGCACCCTAGGCAGAAGGTCCATGATCGATTTCGTTATCGTATCATCGGACCTGAGGCCGTATGTTTTGGACACTCGGGTAAAGAGAGGGGCGGAGTTGTCAACTGATCACCATCTGGTGGTGAGTTGGGTCGAGTGGCAGGGGAAGCCTCTGGATAGACCTGGTAAGCCCAAACGTGTAGTTCGGGTGAACTGGGAACGTCTGGAGGAGGCCCAGGTTCAGGAGGCCTTCAACTCACACCTCCGGCAGAGCTTTTCGGGCATTCCAGTGGAGGTTGGGGACATTGAACCAGAGTGGTCGGTGTTCAAAGCCTCTATTGCCGAAGCCGCGGCGGGGAGCTGTGGTCTCAAGGTCCTAGGTGCCTCAAGGGGCGGTAACCCTCGAACCTCCTGGTGGACACCGGTGGTCAGGGAAGCCGTCCGACTGAAGAAGGAGGTCTTCAGGGATTTGTTATCCCGGGGGACTCCCGAGGCAGTTGCAAGGTACCGACAGGCCCGAAGGGCAGCAGCCTCAGCCGTGGCCGAGGCAAAGCAGCGGGTGTGGGAGAAGTTCGGAGAGGACATGGAAAAGGACTTTCGGGCGGCACCAAAGTTGTTCTGGAAAACTGTCCGACACCTCAGGAGGGGGAAGCAGGGAACCATCCAAGCTGTGTACAGTAAGGATGGGACGTTGTTGACCTCAACTGATGGAGTGTTAGGGCGTTGGAAGGAGCACTTTGAGGAACTCCTGAACCCGACAACTCCGTCCTCTATGTTAGAGGCAGAGCTGGAGTATGACGGGGGATCGACACCAATCTCCCGGGGGGAGGTCACTGAGGTTGTTAAACAACTCCACAGTGGCAAAGCCCCGGGGGTGGATGAGATCCGCCCAGAAATGCTGAAGGCTCTGGGTGTTGAGGGACTGTCTTGGTTGACACGTCTCATCAACATTGCGTGGAAGTCGGAAACGGTACCGAAGGAGTGGCAGACCGGGGTGGTGGTTCCCCTTTTTAAAAAGGGGGACCAGAGGGTGTGTGCCAATTACAGAGGCATCACACTACTCAGCCTCCCCGGGAAAGTTTACTCTAAGGTACTCGAAAGGAGGGTCAGGCCGATTGTCGAACCTCAGATTGAGGAGGAACAATGCGGATTCCGTCCTGGTCGTGGAACGACGGATCAGCTTTTTACTCTCGCAAGGATCCTGGAGGGGGCTTGGGAGTACGCTTATCCGGTCTACATGTGTTTTGTGGACTTGGAGAAGGCGTACGACCGGGTTCCCAGGGAGTTACTGTGGGAGGTGCTGCGGGAGTATGGGTGAGGGGGTCTCTACTCAGGGCCATCCAATCTCTGTACTCCCAAAGCGAGAGCTGTGTCCGGCTCCTCGGCAGTAAGTCGGACCCATTTCCGGTGAGGGTTGGCCTCCGCCAGGGCTGCGCTTTGTCACCAATCCTGTTTGTAATATACATGGATCGGATTTCGAGGCGTAGTCATGGGGGGGGGGGGTCTGCGGTTCGGTGGGCTAAGGATTGCACCACTGCTTTTTGCAGATGATGTGGTTCTGATGGCTTCATCGGTCTGCGACCTTCAGCACTCACTGGATCGGTTCGCAACCGAGTGTGAAGCGGCTGGGATGAGGATCAGCACCTCCAAATCTGAGGCCATGGTTCTCAGCAGGAAACCGATGGATTGTCCACTCCAAGTAGGGAATGAGTCCTTACCCCAAGTGAAGGAGTTCAAGTATCTCGGGGTTTTGTTCTCGAGTGAGGGAACAATGGAGCGTGAGATGGGCCGGAGAATCGGAGCAGCGGGAGCGGTACTGCAGTCGCTTTACCGCACCGTTGTGACGAAAAGGGAGCTGAGCCAGAAGGCAAAGCTCTCTGTCTACCGGGCCATTTTCGTTCCTACCCTCACCTATGGTCATGAAGGATGGGTCATGACCGAAAGAACGAGATCGCGGATACAAGCGGCCGAGATGGGTTTTCTCCGCAGGGTGGCTGGTGTCTCCCTTAGGGATGAGGTGAGAAGTTCGGTCATCCGGGAGGGACTCGGAGTTGAGCCGCTCCTCCTTTGCGTCGAAAGGAGCCAGTTGAGGTGGTTCGGGCACCTAGTTAGGATGCCACCTGGGCGCCTCCCTAGGGAGGTGTTCCAGGCACGTCCAGCTGGGAAGAGACCAAGGGGTAGACCTAGGACCAGGTGGAGGGATTATATCTCTTCGCTGGCCTGGGAGCGCCTTGGGATCCCCCAGTCAGAGCTGGTTGATGTCGCCAGGGAAAAGGAAGTTTGGGGCTCTCTGCTGGAACTGCTACCCCCACGACCCGACCACGGATAAGCGGAAGAAGATGGATGGATGGATGGATATTGGATTAATCAATTTTTTCTAGAAGGAAAGTAAATAGTTTGCCTCATTTAATCCATTTGGTTAAATTGTATAATTACAGTAGGTTTGTCTGCGTAACAATGGCAACTTGTATTACACATGAGATGCTGGATTTTAAACTGTTGATACCGAACTCTTGAGGAAGTTTGGCATTTGGGCTTTTTGTCCAGTTGGTCTATCTGTATTGAACCCTGTAAAGCCCAAATATAGAAAGACATTATAATTGTTTCTCCAAGTCTGTATCCCCTGGCATTGAATGGTTCTTTTTGGATTTTAATTTGAAATTCTGGTCTTTCTAAGGTTGTGCCTTATGACTGCAAAACATATTTACAGAAAATATTTAAAAGGGAAAAAAGTCCATAGAGGGATTATTCTCAATCAAGGTCAGCTGTAACTTGTTGGGATACAAGTGCTCGGAAGTCTTGAACAGTTCGATTTCACTGCCTCGAAAACCTCTTGGAAATAAAAAAAAAGTAACTTAGCCTCTTTACTTGCCGTTTGAATTCCCTGCAGCCATGGTGGACAAGCAGATAATTATTTATATAATTTATTGTATTATAAAGTCTGAACACACTTATGCTTCTGTGACAAAATCATTTCCCAAATTGTGATCAATAAAATATATATCTATCTATAAGCAGAGTATCAATGAGGCACACTCCTGTAGGCCCCAGTCAAGTATGAACCTTTCTCTCTCATGCGCCCACACAACCCCTCTGTGACTTGCAATAAGAAAACTGACGCCTTAAAAGTCCTCTGTGAATAACTCAATGGTCTTGTAATATTTAGCTAATCTTGAGTGGAGCAGCCCCAGTGAAATCTTCCATTGATCCATCCACTGTCCCATCCTCATTAGTGTCAAGCACGCGACAAAGTATGAACGCCTTTTTAGCTGCTCAGTGGGAGTCCCCAAACCAGCTGGAAGTTGTAGACCCTTCAGCATGTCCTGGTTCTCCCAGCAGTCGGCCATGTCATGTCAACCCCCATAGCAGATTTCGCAGTAGGTGTCTTCTTTACCCTTGTCCCTGATCAGGCTGTATTGATATCTTCAATTTGTAAGACCTATCTCTTACAGTGTTTGATGCTATACTTACAACAATTAATAGAATGTTATTTGTGTATGCCTATATGCAATTCAAATCAAGTTGTGTTTATTACATGTAAGTGTGAAACAGTAAGTATTAAGAGTGAAGTCAAGGTAGGTAGGAAGTTGGGGTAGACTGGTGGGTCTAAAATCAATGGACAAAGAAAATAGCTATTCTTGTTCCCTGTGATACAATAATTGATTAATCTCTCAAGTAACTTTCATATGTTAAAGTTTCTTTGGTTACTTTAACCCAAATGTTGACTCATTGGCCAAGTAACCTCACCACTTCCGTATACTACATTTAACCCAACTAAACTAAGTCATTTTTGCCTAAACCTTACCAAGTTGTTTCTTGTGGAAGTAGGAAGTTCATTAAAATAAAATGGTATGCATGTGACAAGCGGCAATTGACGCATTTATAGCTTTTTGTAAGATATCATACCAACTGTTGCATGAGGATATCTTGCCTAAATTTTTCTCCCTTGCTCTCATTAGTGTTAAGAAGTTGCAGCCTGACCTAGAGGCTCTCTCAGATCATTGTGTTGGCAACCAATTGACCTTGGGATAAAACAAGTATGGCTATGTATGTCTATCGGTTAATATTCTTCAGTTATATTTGACTAAGGGTGATGCTCAAACAGAATTGGAATGGGAAAATTAGAGTTTGGCCTTGTGTCTCTGCTATCCCTCGGCAGTGCACTCTAATACAGCTGCTGTTTATCGTAGCCCTTGCACTAAAATGACAGTCAGTTTCATCATCTTCTTCAAGGAGAGAATCATGCTTTCTGATATCAAAGAACAGAGCATCACCCCACATAGATGGAGAAATCCTGTTACAATTGGTCTAAAGCATAGGTTGGATTAGTTTAGGTTAGGTGAGGGTTTATTAAAGGAGTCGTATTGCGCTCATCTGCAGTTTAATAATTTTGTTTTTGGTTTCCGTTTTTGTTTACATGGTTTTATGTTCTCATCTGGTGTGTATGAATTTACAGGAGCACCTGCTCTTTAAACCCCTAGTTTCGAAAAAGCCCAATCTGCTTTTATTGCTCAATGTTTACAGGTTTTCCCCATGAGTACCTCTGGAGTCTAAGGGTATTTTCTCGATTTTTAGATGTTTTCTTAAATCACCTTTTAAATGTATTGCTTCTAACATGGCACCCCAACTGTTACATATCAAAATGTTCAGGACAATCTCTGGTATTGCTATATATGCAAATTACTCACCTTAGAGCACTGTGTGATGAGATAAGTAGCTCAAAAGCTTAAAATTTGACATCCGATTTTCGGAAAATCCTCAAAACTCTTGTGAAAACACAAATTTACTCATGTGATCGAATTGTTTTGGTGTTTTAGATTTGGTTACCAAAGTCTTAGGATCACAAAAGCAGTGAGATATTTGAATTACACTGTATATAAATGTGTAATTCATGTCTAAAATGAAAAAAATGTAATTCGAATTTTGAGTAAAATAGGTGTTTATCACTCTACTTTCACCACAGCAGGGACTGAGATACATTAGGACTGAATAATGACTTCATATTACATACCAAGGTTCATGTGATGTGTACAAATACAAATTGAGCATTCAAACCTTTTTTTTCAACCAACTATTTATATAAATATAAGAAACTGGAAAATCTCACTATTTACAATATTGAACATCAGAACTTTCAACCAACTCTTCATTATAAATGTCAAGACAGTGTCAAGGTCTTTGTCTGTCTTCCAAAACAGTGGGTCTGGCTGCTTTGAAGATGGGGTGATGGTGCATGGGCTGCTGTGTAGGTGGGGTATACAAGTGCTAAACGAGGCCACGGTAGATCTTGACCTGGGGGCCGGCACAGATGGATGTTCTGGTTGCTGGATAAACACCGCCTGTGGGCCACTAGGCCCAGGCAGCTGTGAAACCTCTCTGTAAAACAAATTAAAATGTAGGACAATAATTACAACTAATTTCATTGAAATATTAAGTAAAATGTTGCTCAAGCACAAATAACAATGCACACATAAAAAGAAAGCTTGGGAGGTTGGACAGGAGTCTCTCTCTCTCTCACACACACACACACACACACACACACACACACACACACACACACACACACACACACACACACACACACACACACACACACACACACACACACACACACACACACACAGGTATTTCCAGTTATATTACATTCAGTATAAAATCACAGACATACATATACATAGGCTACATCTGATTACAAAGTCTCATCTGTACAGGACGGTAAAATAATAACAGCCAGGCACACATATAAATACATCTATGACAAAGTCTCATCTGTACAGAACAGTATGATGAAATAATCGATGGCAAACACATGTCTATAGCCACTGTAAATGTCTCCGTTGTGGGACGAATAAATGATTAATTTAATCATCTACACAGTTAATCTCACTTTTACACACCAAAATAACGTTAACACAGAGTAAACGTTTGCTAATGGAGAGTCTATTTTTTTCCCAAGAAAAATGTCATGACTATCGATAAAAAATATATATCAATAAACCTATTGTTCATTTTCGCGGGAATTCCCCACACATTGCCAGTACACTATTACTGTGATAATTACACTTACCCATGTCCAAATGGATCCTTGTTGTTGTCTTTGTGTTCTTCTTCTTCAGAAGAGTCGAAGACTTCAGGTTCTGAGGCTCTATCTTCCAGTAATGTAAACACAGGTATGGTGAAAAAAGAGAGAACTATTCGAAGCCGAAAAAAAACAGCGTAATATACCATCTGACAAAGGCCTGTGCTATAATGCTTCAATTAACTGGCTATTCTTTATAATATACTCAGATCAATAGGAGACAGAGATGTTAAGTTATAAATCAAGGGTTTTTATTATTATTTACAGCAGGGGTGGGGAACCTTTTTCCTTTCAATTTTTACAACATCCTCCGAGGGCCGTACAAATGATTGAACTCAACCTCTGCTTAAAAAAACTAAAATCACAGCCCATTCATTTGGCCTTTCTTTCATGCTGTGCAAAGAAAAAGCAACCTCTTAATCCAGATATTTTACCATGACTCGCGCATGCATGCACATGCACGGTTGTGGCATGACCACCAAAACAGAAAGATATGGACACAAGATGTGTGCAAATGTGTTTAGTATCCTATCCATGTGAACATGATTTAAGTGTGGGGGGGGGGGGGGGGGGGGGGGGGGAACCTAACCTCTTCTAGGGGGGTCCGGGGGCATTCACCCCCGGGAAGATTATTTTTTAAAATATTGAAGTTATAAGCATCAATCTGGTGCACTTTGAGAGCAACATTAGGAGATCTATGGACATATCTCCACAACCATATGAAACAGAACTGTAAGTAGATTCTTCTTTTTGGATATTGTACCAATCACTCCCCTTTTAAACTCTATTCTTGTTATTTTTAACAACTTTTTTGTTACTGTCATATAGTATTTTATACCTGTCATTTAGTCTCTAATGTCTCATTAATAACTACAATGATCATATCAAGGTGTGCCTTAACCTCACTGAGCTGAGCCTCTCAGGAAAGAGCTCTCTTCCACCTGGTAGTAGAAAAGCTCTTTAAATTCGTTAGCATAGCTAGCTAACCACATGCTAATAACAACAGATCGCCACTGCACTGTGTTTACAACTAAAGACACAGTCACGTTACGCTCATGTTGTGTTCAAGGAACCTGTCCTTGCCCAGGAAAAACAGGCACTCGCTTGTTTAATTATTTTGTGGTCTAGATTTCTTCTTCTTTTTTGAAGTGAGAAGTTGTCCGTCAGTCGGACTGACGGACGGACGGACGGACCCCCCCCTCCATCCCCAAAACGAAAAGTCTTCGGTTCTCCACGAATTACACAAGTCATCCAAAAAAAGCGGGAGGCGCCGAAAAGCGACTCATTTGCATCACTGATCTTCACTGCTGCTAGCGAATTTTTTTTATTTTTTAGACATTTGCTATGGAGTCAGATTTGGGTCAATATTCTAGCACGCAAAACAAGCTACTCACCAGCGGAAAATGTGCTTTTACACGCGCATGAAATGACCCTCGCGCGCAGATTAAACCCCCGCGACCGGCTATGCGCTCGCGAGAGAGACAGCCCTCTTGCTCGCTCGCGGGAGTGTCAGCCTCACTACGCACTCGTGAAAAGTTTCTTGCACTTTGGGGTGGAGCCACTGGACTTTGATTGACAGCTGCAAGGAAGCCCGGAGTTGCCAGGTTTGATAAATGCCTGAACTACCAAGAGCAGAGGAGTGAAGCTGTAAAATCAGTTGGACGAGATTGAATGGTAAAGTTGTCCATAAAAAACTATTATATTCGTAAAGTGTACAGCTAATATATATATTACAGTGACGTGTGGTGAGGTTCATGGCTGGTGAGGCATTGACTCTTTCAGAGTCAGATTTACGAATATTTTGACCTTAATCGAATAATTCGGTTAATTTCAAAAGCTTTTTTAGTCTGATGCTTCAATTCCTTTTAAACAGACCGTTCAACAAAAGGATACCTAAAATCTAAATATTGGATTGTTCTTTCTTAGTAAGATCCCATTTTCATTACAATTGGGGTCTTACCTTGACTTGAAGATGAAGTCCATGCTATCCTTCTGGACAACAATCTCTATTACTTTTTTGTAAAAGTCCTCTTTATCTTCCTCTAGTTTCAAAAGTCTAGCTTGTTGTTTGCGTCTACCGTCTCTGCGTAGAATAACAGTAGCAACAAGAACCTGTGGGCGCACTTGCGCCCCCTTCAGTTATGGTTATGGCTGCCTCCCCTGGTGCTTTTTTCATTGCCGTTGTATGATGAGACCAGCGAGCCTAAATATCATATATACGTGAAATAAGTTATTTAGAGACTATGGATGGCGAGGATAAATGTAATAAAGGGATCTACAAACATTACATTGGTAACATACAGTGAGATGGTGCAGGCATGCCCTTAGGGCAGTAGCGTGGCGTGGGAAAAAAATTAGGGGAAGCCAATAATACGTCCTTTCTTTTGGGTCGGGGGTGTGGTGATCAATGTAATAACGTAACCAGATGAGTGATTACAGCACCCGGTATCATTTTACACACATTTGTATCAGATGCAGGACTTACACAAGCCTGTTATCTAACCGACAGGTCCGCACGCACTCTCCAGCCGAAACTCTAATAAGCATTAATTCACAAACTAAATCAGGAGACCTTTAATGTTTTACGTCCGATTCGCTCCTTTTTCCCTCGTTGTACAGAGCTCCAGTTTGGGCATTGGCCTGTCATCAGATTGTATTTGTTGTTGCTGCTGTAGCGGAAGTTTAGTACAATTATTTTTGAGTAAATACTCCAAATCTCCACCCTCCATAATTGCACTTGCTTCAGTTGCAGGCTACTTTCTAACGGCGGTGAGAGTGATGCAGTGACGCTATCTATCTTCTATCGATTAGATTTATGATTAGAAAATTATAAAAGTAGGGTAGACATGTGGATATTATCCGACTGAACAAAACTTGCATTTATCTAACAGGTTCGTTATCCACTGACCTTATTTCCAGCTATTTTCCTAAATCCTATGGAGAACTCCCATTGCTTTTTTGTCGAGGGAAACCGAGAGCAGCTTACTTCCGGATTTTAGGACGCGTCACTGCAACACTAAGTTGATGCGATTTGATTGGATTGTGAGGGAAGCCAGCCGCCTCTGGCTTCCCTTGGCATGGCCCTGACTAATCACAGGTTGGCAGGGGCATCACGTGACATCACCCTCCATTTTTTTTCACCAAGGGAAGCCAGATTCGGCTGGCCTCCTCTCGCAACAGTGAGTGCAATCTACTGTTTCACCATAACATCTAGAGGGGCGCTGTTTGTTTCACTCTTTGTAAAATACTCAATGAGAATGGGGGAGAGACGGGCCGGCAGCAACACACAGCACAGGAGAATTATCAAAACGAAACAAAGTGTTTTTATTTATTTATTTAAATTATAACTACAATCCGAAAACACAGGGGAAGCCTGGCTTCCCTTGGCCTCCGGGAGAAAACGCCACTGCCTTAGGGCCCGCTTTCCAGCCAGTTTCTGTGGGGTGACGCATTCTGAGGTGAGGCAGATCTCAGTTGTAGTTGTAGCCCCCTTGCCAGCGATTCTCTCTCTAGTTTAGCATACTCATCCCCACTCAGCCTGGTTGTTCCTGGCCCTAGAACCACGATTTTATGGGGCCAGAAAAACTGTGAATTAGGACCCGCTAGCCGGTACTAGGCCAAGTGGAAACGCAACCAAAAACGGGCCCCGCACGGCTCGGCACTGTCTGTGTCATGGCGAATACAGTCGCTGGTTTATTTATGTCTGTAGGCCGTTGTTACGAGTGTGGAGTGAGCATATACAACGTTAGCTTAGCCTGGTCGACCCAATCTCCATTCAGAAAACAAGCATTCTAAAAGGTTTTTCTCCTGCCGTCTGTCTGCAGACTTGTGAAAGCATTAATTCATGGTTTTTACTAACCGGTATCAGTATGTTGTTACGTCGGCATCATTTAGAAACGTGTATTACAATTTAATCACGGTAAAATATGTTCATTTTGTTGTAGTTGTAGCTCCCGAGCGCGTCTTGTTTGAATGATGCGAGTAAACACAGCTGGCAGCCGCGGTGAAACTCGAGCGTTTAGAGCGATGCGATAGGAGCGTTTAGAGCGAAGCGAATATTCGCATCGCGTCCGGTCTGAACGCAGCATTAAAGCGAGCTCCGCGCTGCATTGGAAATGCGCCATTACATCACCAGAAGTCCTAATTTAAGGAGTAATTTCTCCCAAAAACAATTTTTTTACTCACTATATCAACAGCCCCACCAAAAATATTTTCCACCAGCCGCCACTGTCCATGTTCATAAAGCAAAGCAGCAGCATCAGAGCATGGTGCAGAGTCTCTAGATGAGTCCGCCATTTTTATTAAACATCCATGTTGTAGTCCGCTGTATAGAAAACTGTAGTTTCCATAGTTTCCCCACAGCAGCAGACGCACATTCATGACATCCGCTGGCGCATCATAAACACGTCGGATAGTGAAAGTGCATTCGGATTCTCTAAAGTACCAGAGTCTCTTCTCCTAAGTCCTTTTGAATTCTCCTATCCACTATCCCTTAACCCTGTGACGTTTCACTCAGAGGTCAAGGAATAGACGATAGGGTTAGAATTTAGGACCTGATTTTTGGATTATCGGAACGCAACCCAGGTTACAGTCTCACAGGAGATACCGCTGGAAAGCTACTCTTCCAGCGATTCCCCGGATATCTGAATCATATTTCTACTCCTTATAATCGAAAATATATGATTAATTACGTAAATGATGCGCACCTGAACGAGCCGGCGCGTCCACCGACTCCAGAGGGTTAATGCTCTCTGCACAATCATTACATTGAGGAAATAATTGTTACGGCACTATGACAGCACTTTCAAACTTTACACATATAGTTCAGACATCATAAAGCTTAGATTTGTCTCTTTGGTGTTTCCACATTGTTGAAAAAGCACCGTGACCTGTTTTAGAAGAAATATTTGCTTTAAAAAACAAATCATAAAATGTTTGACCTTTGAGAAAGACACTTAACGAACAGCTACTGTATGTGAACAAGCTGTGAGAGCTTGTCAGAATATGTGTAATTATGGAAGTTTTAAAGCAGCTTCCTTGGATAACGTTTTCTTTTTTTGTATTGCATGACATGTGGTAAAACACAGATCTGGTCAAAAACAATCTCTCGCTGGCTCTATTCAGTGGCAGCTCTGGAGCTTTGACTGCATCACATGCTTTTCCTTAGCTTGCCCAGTTGTGATGTAATTATAGATATTCATATGTCCATGTTTCTGACACATTTAAGAAGTTCTTCCCCTATTTTCTTCAAAGTTCTTCAAACACATTTCTTTCAGTTACTGAATAAACTATTTGAGAAAATCATTATCATTCAATAAGCCTAATGTTATTTGCTATTGTGACCTAAATAATGTCTTCAGAGGTAAAAAGAAAATTAAATAATGTATTTCTTTACATTATTAAGTCACAAATGTAAAAAGATATGCTAAATTCAAGGTTATTATATCGTATCAATTGGCAACAATGTTACAAGCTGGATTTATCTAATCCAGAGACTAATACAGTATATATTATTTATTGCAAATAATGATTATCAGAATTTGATGACTACAAGTAGAAGCACATTTGTACAATACATTCACATTCAATATTTTATTCAGGCAGTGCAGTGCAGGTGTTTTGCTTGGTACAGAGCAGCACTCAGTCTTTATTACTGGAAGAGCAGGAGAGTCTGTCTGGAGCCCGGGAAGCTCAAGGTAGCATCATAGATTTGACCAGTCAGTCGTGTAGAGCACTAAGTCCTTCATTTACTCTCCACATTCCCCTGCCTGCCAACCTCACACCAGTGCCCTCATGTGCACAAAAAAACACACAACCAAACACACTAAACACGACGCGCAAGCACACAGACATGTTTTATGTAGGCAGTACGTCTGCTCATTCTCTCTCGCACACACAGTCCTTGTTTCCCAACTCGCTCACTCCACCTCTTCACACACACTATTTTAGCAGCCTTGAAAAGCTAAATGGTGTGAAGTTGAGTGTTGGTCCATCTGTCTCTTGGGTGTTTGGAAGGGATGAGAAAGACAGTGAGCAGTGGGAGGGACATTGGGGGAGAAAGATTGGAAGAAGAAAAGGGAGAGGAGGGATTGGGGTCAGGTCCATTAATATGAATCAGAAGTAGAACCCCACAGCGGACCCATCTGTGGTGGTTCTCCGCCCAGAAACATTTCTCAGTCAAGACAACAGGACATTAATAGGTGAATAGGGGAAACAAGTACTTATGTTACTTATGTTTAAGGTTTCAGAGGCATTACTGTCTATCTAAGATGCAGGCAGTAGACAATGCCATGACAAAAATCAAATGTCACTGCTGCACCTTCCTGGAAAAAGCCCCAAAATTGCAGAATAATCTTTAAACTTCACAGTTTTAATGTGAAACAAGTATATGCTTCTTGCTAAATGTAGTTCTCAGTCAGAAGAGTCAGACTTTAATGTACTGTAAGAAGCAGACTTGAAGAGCCTTTTATGGTGTAATTGTATTCAGCACAACATGACAGAAGAAGGACCTCAGACTATTGAGTTCTCCTTTTACAGATACTTGGAACACTAAAGGCCCCTCCAACAGGCAGGGATACAAAGCCAGTGGCCAGTATGTGTCACACACACATGAACATACTGAATAATGCAGACCCACTATAGATGTTAAACATGGCAGAGGGGAAGATTTTTAATGGAGGGTTTTGCTTAATACAGATAAGAGCTGCTTTATATATCATTACAAACATGTTTCTAAAGGCATTCATAATGCAAAATGCATGAGGAACAAAACAGGCCAAATAATTAGTGAGAAATCTGATTCTTCTGGCAAAGTTTTACAAAGAAAATGCTTGTGAAGAAAATAAAATAGGCCATTGCATAAAGAGAAGCACTTTCATCTGGTGAAGAGAGGTGCTGCAGCATAGGCAGTATGAGACAAATTAAGACCTTTTTGCATGTGAACAAGTCCCAGGCACACAATACAAATGTGAACCTGAAATGAGCAGAATAGATCCCCTTTAACTGAAAAGTGAACCTATTATTTCGCTTTCTGTTAGCTTTTCCTACATCCGGTTGGACACTCTTCCATTGTTGCATGGGGGTTTTCACCAGAGTAGTTTCTTCGTCTGGAACCCTCCCCAGCCACGTCCGATCTGCAATCACTCTCACATCATTCAAAAAAAGTTCACAAAACTCACCTTTTCACTCGTGCCTTCAACTCCTAATCCACTAACTCCTTGCCCCTATTCCACCTAGCTTAGCATTCAGTAATGTGGTTGTTATTTTCGCTTTGAACACCAGAAAAAGCGCTATATAAATAACATGTATTATTATTATTATCATTGTTGATCATTTTAAGGCTATAGTTGCCCAAATGTGTAAATCAGTAATAGTGGAACTTATTTTTTCTTTTTCGGTAGCTTTAGTAACTTACAACCATATACATTTTTTTAAGTATTTTACCCTCTGTGGTAATGTAATGTTTTGTAATGGAGTGGAGACTCCAAAAATACATTTAAATAATATATAAAGTCCACAGTTGTGAAACATTTATTCTAGAGCCATGACAAGTTTGAGATATCTCCTGCATCGTCATAGCTACAGTATCTACAGCAGTGACCTATAGGATTTACCAATTGCCTACATCAGTCTGTAATAACAATCTGATTTACTCACTGCAGTACATCTTTCTATTGATTTTTGCAGTAAAACTTGAATACCAGGGTTGGCTGCCTATATTTAAAATACATGTCCTGCATTTCTACAGCATCATAATATTTGTGAAATGTATTATAAGATTGAACTTCCTAGAGTTATAGCGACTTGTGTTATTGAATAAAGGGTTGTTCATCATCAGCAAATACTTATGACCATGTTTCTTAGCAAAAATGCTAAATTAATTGTTTTGTTTTTGTGTGAGAGTGTGGAAGATATGGAGTTAACTTTGATGGAGCAATGGCGCACTGATAACATTGGATTAATAATTAAATCACTGAACACTCAAGACAACAAAAACCGAATTATTTCCTTGAAGGACAACAGTACTTCAGATGCCAACATTGGAAATAGAATGATGTGCTGAACCTAGTTTCCTGATATATTGAAATTGGTTGAGCTCCAGAAATGTCCCATGGCATGTATCTGTGTCTTTCTGAAAATATGTTCTTAGGCCCTCCAATTTGACGAAGTACCTAACGGCCATAAGACAAAGAATGCAAGGACACAAGCTGAATTATAAACCTTAAAGTTTACTCACAGATGAGGATGAATGCGCAGCCCCAAGGCTCGTCATGAGGGTGATGCATCATGTCTACCGAGTGCTTTAGGAGGACTATAAAATGGTGCTGACTAAACAAGGTGGCTTGTGCATCCTCCACATCATTACACTTCAGGAAGTTTTTTAACTGTAAATCTACACATGTTCCTCAGAAGCTTGTTTTATCCAGGACAAGCTTGAGAAAAACGACCACCTTCTCGGTTTTGATAATCACAAAGACTGAGGGCTTCTGCGGCAGTAATGTGCATCCAAGCTAAGATTATATCTCCCTCTGTCCAGTGTGAGCGAAAACATTACTGGGTGTATTTAGGGGAAGCTGTCAAAGCTGTCCCTTCCAGACTATGTTCAATTCCAGTTCCAGCCCCCAAGGGGTGGTGTCTGGGAATTAAAGCTGTCTCATTGTCTCTCACCCACCCACCTGCACATAAATCCACACACACAAACACCCCTGTTGGCCATGACCCATCTGGTTTCTTTCTACTTCTGTTCTTTCCGGTGTCTGAAAAGGGAGACGGAGCTGGTTAGCTGACAACATTACATTTAATTACCCTCCAGCATCCCACCTTCCCACAGACAGGCAGGCAAAAAGCCACACACACACACACACACACACACACACACACACACACACACACACACACACACACACACACACACACACACACACACACACACACACACACACACACACACACACACACACACACACACACACACACACACACACACACACACACACACACACACACACACACACACACACACACCCACACACACACACACACACACACACACACACACACACACACACACACACACACACACACACACACACACACTGTTACAGCCGCTGTTTACCTTGTGCCGTTAACTCTGTTTTGTGTGTATATGTGAATGAGCTGTGCAGTTCATCAGCTGTTATTGGCCGTCCCGCCCTCGCAACATCCGCGGTGATTGGACTGACGTCATCTAATCCCGCTTCTGCCACGTCACCCGGGGGAGGAGTATAAAGGCCGGGCAAGGACATCATACGAGAGGCTCTGTATTGTGGGACAGACGCCTCAAGCCTCTCATTCTGTTATTGCCATATTCTGTGTCTCGTTAGACTGCCTAGCCGTGTGTTGAGTAGAGTTTCTGTGTTTAGTACACTGATTAGCAGTGTGTCGTAGTGTTTTGTGTTTAGTATAGGGTGTGTGTGTGTATGGCTTAGACCAGTGGTTCTCAACTGGTCAGGCCTCGGGACCCACTTTTTACTTGGTCAATACATCGCGACCCAACATTTTGAAGCACTCAAATCTATTCAACAAAAAATCGTGCTGTAATATATACGCTTTTCAGCATACAATATTAATAAAAGTGAAGTACAGTGCATATATCCCTTATATCCCTTCACAGAACTAAAGTATGCTTTTAAAAAAGGTTTAATGAGATGATGGAATCAAAGCTGAACTGTATAAATTGGCACGCATGCTGAAAACCCAACCCCAGAAGGGGGTCTGGGGGGATTCTCCCCCATGAGATTTTTAGAAATACTAACATAAATTATGCATTCTGGTACACTGAGAAGAAAATAAATAAATCTATTACTACCCGACATATTAATAATATTTTATGCCATTGTTTGTTTTTTCACTTTGTTCTGACATCTTGCTGCGAGAAGAGTAAAGAGGAGATAGTCTGTGTGACTTAAATTGTGGGTAAGGGCAGATAGCTCCCATTGTTCTGTGACCTGTCAATCATCAGACCGGGGGTCATATTTCATTATGTGTTCATGTATATCTGAAGTTGTAACCATGGATGTATAAAGAAGAGTTCTACCGCAAAGTTATTCTCCGTGGGGACTTCCGGCAACAATCTTGATTCTGATCAAAGGCCAGAAGACTCGAAAAAACATCAGCAAAGATATTTTATTGAGAAGATGATCACTATGTCACAGAAGTTTTCAAAACCATTTATGGTCTCCGGTACTTCCAGTCCAACGCCGACTGCATGCACAGCGTTAGAAAATCGGGCCTTCAAAATAAAAGTTTGACTTTTTCCACAAAAAAAAAGAAGAAATTTAAAAAAAAAAAAATTCTATTTTTTTTTCTTCACTCACACATCCGCGACCCACTCGAAACGGGTCCGCGACCCACTTTTGGGTCGCGACCCACCAGTTGAGAACCACTGGCTTAGACCCAGGTTAGCTTAGCGCCTGTAGATCAGCACTTGTATGAGTATTGGTTGGACCCAGGTGATTAGCACCTGTCGAACACCAGCAGCTGTGGTTTTTGCACAGCCCTTTCAATTACATGTACCACGTTAACGTGAGGTTTTGTTTCCCTTTTATTTAATTATTACTCTGTATGATTCGTTAGACTCCTTTTGAGTTCTCCTTTTGTTCGGTTATTGTCAACCGGTGCCCTTTTGGTCTTTTTGTTTGTTCAGGCTGCTTGCCGGCCATTTTTGTTCACCTTGCTTTATAATAAACCCATTTATGGTTATTACCAATTCCAATCTGGTCGTGTCGCTTCCCTTTTGGTTCCCCTAGCGAGCGTAATTACCCTCCAGCATCCCACCTTCCCACAGACAGGCAGACACACACACACACACACACACACACACACACACACACACACACACACACACACACACACACACACACACACACACACACCACACACACACACACACACACACACACACACACACACACCACACACACACACACACACACACACACACACACACACACACACACACACACACACACACACACACACACACACACACACACACACACACACACACACACACACACACACACACACACACACACACACACACACACACACACACACACAAGCAAGGGATTGTCCAGGGATTTCTTTTTGGTAGAGGAGTGGAGGGTTGGCCTGTGAAATGACCTGTCTATCCACTTTAGCTTGTTAAAGTCTCGGGGGAGTAGATTGACTGTGACATGTCTAGTCTACCTGTCTAGAGAGGGTTACATAATAAGTGAGTTTGAAGGTCTTGAGATTGCCTGATGGGTCAGCTCAGAGGATGTGTGTGAAGACATGTCCAGGTTTAAAATGTAATGCTAGATAAGGCCAAAAGTAAAGGCAATGACTAACAAGTAAAAGTGTTATACTACTACAGTATACGCATATGGCGCTGACGTGCTATGGGCAGTTAGGTGACCTACATTTGATCAGTTTGCTTTACTTCAAATCGGATTAGGTGAAAGACAAGTTTTGGAGGAAAAAAAGGATATTTTTCTAGTTTTCTTAGCAATACTCTTTTAGGACACCATAAAGTATCAGTTCTATATCTTCATCCATGTATCAATCCAAGGTGACAATGTATTTAACCAAAGTAGTGAGTGGAAGACAGATCAACTGACACACCAACCATCGCAGGAAAATGAATGATTTCAATTTGTGCACGTCAATGAAAATATTTTCCTGTTGTTTCCAACCCTCACATTTGATATGGATGAATACATTCTGTGTTCTGGGTTTTAGTATTTTAAGTATTAAGTGTGCATATGGCAGGCTCACATTAAAAATGTAATAAACTGTTTACTAAGATTGCAAAGCAATTTAGCACTGTGACAGCAATATGATTCTTTGCTGCAGTAAAACAAAGGTGTGTTTCCAGAGCCTGGGGCCAACAGTGCTAACAGTTTGGAAAGGCCCCTGCCGAAACACATCATGTGCAGCCTGGTGACCTGGATAAATCAGTTCAGACCCGCCTCAGGCAGCTGTGAAAAGTGTGAGTGGGTTAAGAAAGGTGTTAAAATGGGGTGGAAACCCCTCTGGTTACTTTCACTATTTATGTCAACACCCCTGATCAGACATCAAAGAGCATAGTTTTCAAGAGGCTAAATGGATGCATGTCTTTGCCATTTACCATCTGTTGTATAGTAAATAACTCACAACATTTAAAACCACCAGACAATTTCAACCAAATTACAAACCCAACGTTCATGAGACTCCTCGCTAGATATTCAAAAACTTTAACAGCTTACTCAATATGTTCCAGGCCAGAACACAAGAAAAAGCATCTTGACAAGCGTCTCTTGTCTACTTTGAAACCAAATCTGATTCTATCTCAAACAACAATACCACTTGCTTTCAAATCACATCATTTCAAACAGTGCTGAACAACAGAAGGGAAGGAAAACCTTGCTTGGTGGTTGTAGGACCTTAGATTTTTGATTTGCTAACACAAAATTGACTTTGTCAAACCCCTTGACGACTCAAAATAGTACATACATTTTTCTGACAATGATAACATGCTGCTGAAATAAACTGTATTATTTTGACTCTGAATTGAGCCCTAGTAAAAAGAAGTCTAAAATTGGTTGTATGGAGGGGACTGGCAAAGCAGAATATAAGCGAAAGTGATAGAAGGACAGAGGGGAAGAAATTGACGGCTGGGTATTAACGGAGAATGAAAAAACAGTGAAGTGATTGCTGAGCTGAGACAGGTGGATACTAATAGAGAATGGTGTGAAGGCAGCAGGCTGTGGAGGATATGCATGTCGAGTATCTTAAGCAGACAGGAGGACACATCAGTCAGTCTGCAGGGGCGGGGCAGGACTGCAATCGTTTTCTGTATCTCATCTTTCAGTCAGTGTTAGGGCGGAGCCGGGGTCAACATGTCCGTCTGTTAGGGGACAGGCACATCTGTCAAACAGAAATAAAAACATACACAACCAGAGGTAGGCGGATGTATGAAACAATGTCCCAGGTGACAGACAGTGATTTGTGGGTTTGATAGCATAATATATGTTTGGTTTAATTCCAACATTAACGTTTTCATTCCTACCAAGACGTGCGTCCACCCTCACACAAATCCGGCAATGGATCATTAAACACATCAGCATTTAAAGTAACCAGGCACAGCTGGGATTTTTCATATAATCAGTGGTGCATGGAAATGCTTCCAGGCTCGACGACAGGCGGGCCATACACTCGCTCACACACACAAACTGTAAAGGACAACTTAGCTCAGGTAGTGCAAAGCAATCTTGGCAGCCAGCCTTGGCATATTCGCAGCCTTTTACACATCAACACAGTGAAACGGAGGGCTGACTCACAGCGCGTTGGCAAGGTAAGGTGTCCTTGGGTAAAGCGACGTACAAACTGCAGACAGGAAGAGATTCTATACCGCTCCTAGATTGTAAGGCCTCACCAGCTGGCTTATGCCTCTGTTAATTTGAAGTTGGCGAAAAGACATCTCTTTGTGTCACTCAGGAGAAAGGCTGATGGAAGGAAGTAAAGAAAGGGGGGAAAAAAGTCAGAGCGAGAACGAGCAAGAATGAACAAAAGCTAGATAGAAAACTCTGACATAGAGCAACAGATGCTGAATATTGTGCTCATTTATTCAGGGGCTGCTGTGTTAATGGCTATGTAAATCTGCTGGTCTCACTGAGTGGTAGAAACTAGCATTGGCAGGTCTCAACAATGCAGCCTAATTGGAGATAAGCCTGAACAACAAGCCCATAGTATAGTCCCATAAATTATAGCTCCTACACCACCCAATCCATTCCTGTTTATTTTTACCATTTGTCATTGGTTCTCTGCTTCCTGCACTAGCCTTACTTTTTCTTAGTTTCTCTAATTCCACTTTGTGATAGGACCATCCTCCGCTCCTCCTTCCATTCCTCCCCTCTTCCCCACTTGCCCTGGCCTTCCCTGCGTTGTAAAGAGGGCTGTGCAGATTGAACAGTAAATTAAATTAATGTAGGCCATTTCTCAATCATTTTTCATCCCCCTAAAATGATTAAGGCTGACGTAAGAAGTTCATTAAAACAGAAAACATTAGGCTCATTAAAAAGCCATTAAAACTATCGCAGAGAGGTGATTTATGCCTGAGTACAACTGAGGGAGGAAATGATTGGACGGGGTGGGGAGGCGAGTCCGAACAGGAGGAAATGGGAGACAGAGGAGGTTGATGGCGGGGAGACAGCTTTTTAAAAGGGAGGCCACAAAGAGTCAAAATTAGAGAGGAATTGAGCAAAAATGAAAACAGTGGGTGTTAAACATTAGAGGTTTTTAAGTGGCAGGACTCTTCTCTTCCATTGCACCTAAATCAGAGCTCTGCCTGTTAAAGACAACAGGTCCCTCCATCTAGCTAATGCGCTCACACTAAATCAGCAGAGCCTCCAACCAGACATCATTAACTGTTCTTAACTCTGCCCATTTGGCTCTGGCATTTACCAAACTAAATGTCATTGTTCCTAATCATCATTTGTAAAGCAAGACACAATGTGTATGCACGGGACAGCATGCACTTGCAGAGGCACTCTTGCATTCTAATGCCTTAAATTCCACCCCAGTCAAAGTGACAGAACTCTTCCACTTGTCTTGTTCTATATATTCCATCCTTTGTGAGTTACATCTGTTCGTAATACAGCGCTTTCTGAAAGATAGCATCTCAAAGTCCATTCTCTTCTTTTGACAAGGCAAAGGTAGCGCTTTCAGCCTACTGTTGCAGGTACAACGTGGCAGAGAGATTGGGCAGAGATGGAAAGGCGGAGGGGACTGTTTTGAAGAAGGCCTTTGAAGCAGCAGGCAGCAGTTCTGTGTCAGATAGATTTGGATGCATGCTTACGTAGCAGCCGGTGACTCAGACAGCAGTGAGCCAGGTTTCTAGAGCTGCACTCACCTGGAGAGGCTCAGCAGATCGGTGTTTAGATTCTGCTCACTCTCCCTCTTGCTGGAGGCAAGGTTTCACTGATATGTCTGCTGCTATCAAGCAGACATGCTTTCTGTGATACTAATGCATCAGCGCATATTTTACTTGGCAAACATAGAAGACATCCTGTATTATGGGTTGTAGAAATGTGAGGCTTTGGTTAAGACACATTTGGGCCAGGCTCTCCAGAGGGAACAACATGAACATTACTTTATTTATTATGTTAATCTCTGTTACTTTTATTGGTTTATTTCTTTCATCTTTTACTTTGCACTCATTTTTTAAAAGGGAAATAGTATATAACTAGCTGAACTTATCAGGAGAAGAAATCCTTTACACATTATTCATTCTGATTCGCTAAAGCATGGTCTATCGGTTTGCAATTTATTCAAATATTCACTGTTCTCTTTGAATGTGGAAATGCATACATATTGTTACCGTCGGACACATAAAGCATGCAGAGCAGGCTTGAAGGGCTGATACACTGCAGCTCTTTTGCTCCCAGGTATTCTCCACTCTGCTGCATTTCCTCCTTTGAAGACAGAAGGAACCTTAAGATGCAAATGCGCTAGTGTGTGTGCAAACAAACACATAACAGGCTCACACTTCCATGCAGATGTTTTGGTGTTTGAACAGAATTCCAAATTGCGCCATACGATTAACGATAAGCCAGTCGATGCTTTTAACCCTGAAGGGAGACCATTGCAGGCTTCCTAATTGTGTGTGAAGCTGCCAACTGTTTTTTCCTCAATGTGTGTTTAGTGTCTAACCATCCAGCTGACAAATACACACTTTGATTTATTGGCAAAACAGTTGAGCTAGTTAGCTTTTTGCAGACATGGACAGAGTTTGTGTATGTGTGTGAGTAGCATATGAAATAAAGGCTGAATAGTTTGTGTGGGTGGTTTAGCCCCACACAGAGAGTGTTAAAAATGTTGTTGGCTGCTGGTCACATAACCAATTTGCAACAGTTCAAAGTTTCATTTAATTTAATTTAATTTTTATTTGTCCCGCTCATGGTACGCAAAACCAAATGTACAATAATTGCCACAAAACATGACTCTACCATTGAGCGAAAAGGAGCAGGGAGAAGAATAACATCTTATGCCCCTTTCTAAAAAAAACAAATAAATACAAATAGATGGTCTGCCCTTCATAATAATAATTTTTTTTTTTTTTTTTCACAGCCAAACATAACAGTATCTTAGGATACTAAGAGAAAAACACAACAACAAAAAATACTTATTTCCCACTTGACCGTTAACGGAAAGAAACAAAACAACACCAACACATCACATATATAAGGAAAAGAAAAGTGCAACACCCTCATCTGAGTCCTACTGGAAAAGAAGGTGGAAAGCGACGCATGATGATAATAATAACAATAACTACAATAACAATGGCAATGGGACCCGCAAATACAGAGGGGACACCACATCAAAGACATCAAAAACATGAAGGACCAGAGTACATAGACTTATTCACATTCTGCTTCATATAGTCCTATCTTTCTTAATTTATACAACTTCTTTAACTGAAAAATACATATACAATTCTTTAGATCCTTGTGTTGAGAATTCCCCAATTGTACACTAACTACTGAAATACACATTTATATAAGAGTAGTCCTTGCATATGGATGCTTAAAATGTAATTTCCTTCTGTGATCTTCCTTGTCTGATCCAAAAACAAACAACTGTTGTAAATATGCTGGTAACATTCTGCTTTTTGCCCTGTGCATTACTGATAATGTCTGCAGCTCAGCTATGTCTTTGAGTTTCAAGAGTCCTGACTTAAAAAACAGTCTGTTGGTGTGTTCTCTTGAGTCAGCTTTATTCTTACTGCCCTTTTCTGTAATATTGACAATGGCTTTATGTTGCTCATATACGTGTTGCCCCACACTTCTATACAATAAATAAAAAATGGCAAAATGAGTGAACAGTACAACATCCTCCTGGTTTTAACATGTGCTATGTGTGATTTCCATGTCAGGTTTTCATCCAGCGTCACATCTAAGAATCGAAATTCAGAAACCTTTTCAATAAAAACTCCATCAATGGACAATGAAATGTTTTCATCTTTTTTTCTATTAGCAAAAACCATAAACTTCGTTTTATTCAAATTTAGGGTTAACTTATTTTCATCAAACCATCTTTTAAGTTTGACCATTTCATGTCCAATACACTTTGCTAAAATGTTTAAATCATCTCCTGAACAAAATAAATTTGTGTCGTCTGCAAACAACACAAATTGTTGACGTTTCACATATGTCATTGATGTACAAAATAAAAAGTTTAGGCCCTAAAACCGAGCCCTGCGGGACACCACATTCTATGTTCATACATTCGATGTACTACCAGCAAATTCTACATATTGTTGTCTGTTACAATATGTCTGGTAATGGTCTATGGTGTCAAATGCCTTTTTTAAGTCAATAAATACACCTATTGTGTATTTCTTTCTTTCTATAGCTGTTGTAATTTCTTCTGTTATTTTCATTAAAGCTAAAGCTGTAGATCGATTTTTCCTAAATCCATACTGACTCTCACTCAATAACTAATTTTTTTCAATAAAATTATCAAATTTTTGGACAAACAATTTCTCAAGGACCTTTGGAAATTGTGAAAGCAAGGACACTAGTCTGTAGTTGGTGAATTGGCTTTTGTCCTATTTTAAAAAGTGGGATAACTTTAGCTATTTTCATGCTATCTGGGAAAATACCTGTCTGAAATGAAAGATTAAAGATGTAGCTTAGCGGTTTAATTATGCAGTCAATAGTGGTTTTCATTAATGTCATGTCGATCCCATCACTATTGTTACGGTGTGTGTGGGAAGTAGGACCCAAATGCAGATTATAGTGACAAAATGACTCCTTTATTTCAAAGCTACATAATCATACAGACAGAACAGAACACTCACCGCAGACCAGGTCATAACACAAGACGAACCGACAAAGACAGAAAAACCAGAACTTAAATACACACAAGACTAATCACACAAACAAGACACAGGTGAGGAGGGAGGAGAAAACACAGGAACACCAGGTGAACACAATCGGGTAAATTAGACACACCAGGGAAACTGACAGGGAATCACAGACAGATTACAACAGGCAGGAAACGGGGGGTGAACACTTTACAAAATAAAACAGGAAACTAAAGACAGAAACAGACAGACAAAACATAACACGGACAGATCGTGACAGAACCCCCCCCTCAAGGGGCGGATCCCAGACGTCCCTAAACCCCAAAAACAAAAATCCCACACAGTCCAGCAGGGTGGGTGGAGGGGGTCCGGAGGAGGGACGTATCCCTAGGCCACCAGGGTGGGTGGAGGGGGTCCGGAGGACGGGACTAAGCTGACCACCCAGGAGCCCAGTAGGGGACCAGGAAGGGATCTCGGGCGGACGGCCCGGGGGCAAGGCAGAGTCTAAAGTGGGGAACTCGGGCGGACGGCCCGGGGGCAAGGCAGAGTCCAAGGTGGGGGTCTCGGGCGGACGGCCCGGGGGCAAGGCAGAGTCTAAAGTGGGGAACTCGGGCGGACGGCCCGGGGGCAAGGCAGAGTCCAAGGTGGGGGTCTCGGGCGGACGGCCCGGGGGCAAGGCAGAGTCCATAGTGGGGCGAAGGCCACAGCGGGCGAACTCAGGGGGCCGAGCATGAGGGGCGAAGACCAGACAACTCCGGAGGCCGGGCAGGACCCGGTGTCGGCCGGACAGGAACCGGAGCCGGCGGGACAGGCTTCGGCAGGATCCCCCACGGAAGAGGACCAGGAGTTGGCAGGACCCCCAGCAGGAGAGTGGACGACGGGACCTCCAACGAGACAGGACAAAGGGTTGGCAGGACCCCCGGCAGGGGAGTAGACGACGGGACCTCCAACGAGACAGGACAAAGGGTTGGCAGGACCCCCGGCAGGAGAGTAGTCGGCGGGGCCTCCAACGGGACAGGACAAAGGGTTGGCAGGACCCCCGGCAGGAGACTAGTCTGCGGGACCTCCAACTGGACAGGACATGGGGTTGGCAGGACCCCCGGCAGAGGGCTAGTCTGCGGGACCTCCAACTGGACAAGACATGGGGTTGGCAGGACCCCCGGCAGAGGGCTAGTCTGCGGGACCTCCAACTGGACAAGACATGGGGTTGGCAGGACCCCCCGGCAGAGGGCTAGTCTGCGGGACCTCCAACTGGACAAGACATGGGGTTGGCAGGACCCCCGGCAGGAGACTAGTCTGCGGGACCTCCAACTGGACAAGACATGGGGTTGGCAGGACCCCCGGCAGAGGGCTAGTCTGCGGGACCTCCAACTGGACAAGACATGGGGTTGGCAGGACCCCCGGCAGAGGGCTAGTCTGCGGGACCTCCAACTGGACAGGACATGAGGTTGGCAGGACCCCCAGCGGAACCTCCAACGGTACAGGACATGGGGTTTGAGTGGGGACTCGAGAGAGGACTTGAGAGGAAACTGGAGAGTGGACTCGAGAAGGAACTCGAGAGGTGACTCGAGAGGTAACTCGAGAGGGGACCTGAGAGGGGACTTGAGAGGGAACTCGAGAGGAGACCTGAGGGGAAACTTGAGAGGTGACTCGAGAGGACACTGGAGAGTTGACTTGGGAGGTGACTCGAGAGGACACTGGAGAGTTGACTTGAGAGGTGACTCGAGAGGACACTGGAGAGTTGACTTGAGAAGGAACTCGAGAGGTGACTCGAGAGGGGACCTGAGAGGGGACTTGAGAGGGAACTCGAGAGGAGACCTGAGGGGAAACTTGAGAGGTGACTCGAGAGGACACTGGAGAGTTGACTTGAGCGGTGACTCGAGAGGACACTGGAGAGTTGACTTGAGAGGTGACTCGAGAGGACACTGGAGAGTGGACTTGAGAAGGAACTCGAGAGGTGACTCGAGAGGGAACTCGAGAGGAGACGAGAGGGAATTCGAGGGGAGACTAGAGAGGGAATTCGAGAGGGGACCTGAGAGGGGACTTGAGAGGAGACTGGAGAGGGAACTCGAGAGGAGACTAGAGAGGGAATTCGAGAGGAGACTAGAGAGGGAATTCGAGAGGGGACCTGAGAGGGGACTTGAGAGGGAACTCGAGAGGAGACTCGAGAGAGGGCTTGAGAGGGAACTCGAGAGGAGACTAGAGAGGGAATTCGAGAGGGGACTAGAGAGGGAATTCGAGAGGGGACTCGAGAGGTGACTTGAGAGGGAACTCGAGAGGAGACTCGAGAGGGGACTTGAGAAGTGTCTTGAAAGGGGACTCGAGAGGTAGCTCGAGAGGGGGCTCGAGAGGAGACTAGAGAGGAAACTAGAGAGGGAACTCCGGTAGGAACTTGAGAGGGGACTTGAGAGGGGACTGGAGAGGGGACTGGGGAAGGAACCAGAGGAGGGACTAGAGAGGTGACTTGAGAAGTGTCTTGAAAGGGGACTCGAGAGGGGACTCGAGAGGTAGCTCGAGAGGAGACTTGAGAGGGAACTGGAGAGGGGGCTTGAGAGGAGACTAGAGAGGAAACTAGAGAGGGGACTCCGGTAGGAACTTGAGAGGGGACTTGAGAAGTGTCTGGAGGGGAAACTTGAGAGAGTTGGTTTGCCAACAGAACACGGGGTGCTGGAGTCGGCCGGTACGCCGACAGGACACGAGGAGCTGGTGTTGGCTGGGGAGCCAACAAGAGACGAGGTGCTGGAGTCGGCCGGTACGCCGACAGGACACGGGGAGCTGGAGTTGGCTGGGGAGCCAACAGGTGACGAGGAGCTGGAGTCGGGACCATGACTGATGGGGCCGGTACTTGAGCCGGAACCATGGCTGTATGGGCGAGCTCTGGTGCAGGGACCATGGCTGCATGGGCAGGTTCTGGAGCCGGAAACATGGCTGTAAGATCCAGTTCTGGAGCCGGAAACATGGCTGTAAGATCCAGTTCTGGAGCTGAAGCCTGGATCATGGCTGTGTGGACCGGTTTTGGAGCCGGAAACATGGCTCTAAGGTCCGGTTGTGGAGCAGGGACCATGGCTGCAGGGGCCGGCACTGGAGCCGGAACCATGGCTGCTGGGCAAGGAACCGGAACACGGATCCATGGCTGTGTGGGATGGTACTGGAGCACGGTACCATGGCTATGTGGGATGGTACTGGGGCACGGAACCATGGCTGCTGGGTCCGGCACTGGAGCCGGAACCATGGCTGTTGGGGGCGGAGCGGAAGCCTGGACCCTGGCTGTGTAAGCCAGGTAATTGAGTATGGAAGCAAAGCTGCGTGGGCCGGTACTGGAGCATGGAGCCATGGCTGCAGGGGCCAGAACTGGGGCCGGAACCATCACTGCTGGGTCCAGAACTGGGGCCGGAACCATGGCTGTGTGGGCCGGTTCTGTAGCCGGAACCATGGCTGCTGGGGCTCGGGCTAACCTGGCCTTGCGACGACTCCTCTTAGCAGCCGCCTGAATACTCCGTGGACCTCCAGAAGCCAGACGAGTTCCGGAATACAACTCCTGGACCGGAGCAGGAACTGGAGCAGAAGCACGGGTTGACTTCAGGCGGAACCCACCAAGGCGTATGGTGCCAGGTTGGGAATTGGGAGACATGGAGTTAGCATGCCTGGAGCTAGCAGGCCGGAAATCACATGTTTCAAGGAAGTCCAAAATCCAGTCAGGTAAGAACTCCACAAAACATAGTCTCTCTGCTGCCAACCGGTGCGCCTCTACCAGAGCGGCCCTCTTCTGCCGAACACTGGACGCTCCCATCCATCGATGAGCGCAGACAGACAAAGAAAAGGTCAAATCCAAAAGTTCCTGCTCAAACGGATCTGCTGGGCCCATATTTGGTCGGTTCGTAATGTTACGGTGTGTGTGGGAAGTAGGACCCAAATGCAGATTATAGTGACAAAATGACTCCTTTATTTCAAGGCTACATAATCATACAGACAGAACAGAACACTCACCGCAGACCAGGTCATAACACAAGACGAACCGACAAAGACAGACAGAAAAACCAGAACTTAAATACACACAAGACTAATCACACAAACAAGACACAGGTGAGGAGGGAGGAGAAAACACAGGAACACCAGGTGAACACAATCGGGTAAATTAGACACACCAGGGAAACTGACAGGGAATCACAGACAGATTACAACAGGCAGGAAACGGGGGGTGAACACTTTACAAAATAAAACAGGAAACTAAAGACAGAAACAGACAGACAAAACATAACACGGACAGATCGTGACAACTATCTGTCGAAGTCTTATTTTTGCATTTGTCTACAATGGATCTAATTTCAATTTCGTTTATCTCTCCCAGAAACATTGACTGCAACACTTTACTTCCCCCAATTCCGCCATCCTCTTTTTGCCCATCGTGTTGTTTTGGAATAGTCTTTGCAAGATTAGGTCCGACATTTACAAAAAAAGAGTTGAATTCATGTACCACTTCATTCATGTTTTTTACAACCTTATTGTTGTCATCAATGAAGTGACTGGGCAGGCCAGTGGATACAGATTTATTTCCAATAACATTATTTAAGATTTTCCATGTGCCCTTGATATCATTTTTCTTTTCTTTTAACATATTATTATAATATTCTCTTTTTGCTTGTCTCATTATAACTGTCAACTTATTTTTATATGCCTTGTATTGCTTTTCAATTGCCTTTGTCCTACATTTTATGAAATCTTTATAAAGGTTATTTTTCTTCTTGCAAGCATTTTGTAAGCCCTTGGTTATCCAAGGCTTTTGATGATAAGTACCTTTATATGTACGGAGTACAGTGGGACAATGTTTGTCATACAGTGATATGTAGATTTTTAGGAAGGACTATGCAGCATTTACATCTTCTCCATAAACCCCTCTCCACTCTTCCTTTAAGAGGTCACTCCTAAATGTGTCTTTTGCTTCAGCAGTCCTTACCCTGACATATCTACTGCGAGTCTCTTCCTTCTTTTTCTTTAATTGCCAATCATATGCTACAAATACAGGTAAATGGTCACTTATGTCATTTATTATTAGCCCACTCTTAGCACTGTTTTCCATGACATTTGTAAAGATATTGTCGATCAATGTTGCACAAGTTGATGTTATTCTACTGGGCTTAGTGATTAGGGGATAAAGCCCCCTGCTGTACAATGCATCCAGGAAATCAGAAGTTGTTTTGTGTTTAGATACATTTAGAAGGTCGATGTTAAAATCCCCACAAATAATACATGTTTTATTTTCATTTAGGCCATCCATTAATACTCCTAAACTATCTTTAAAAAGCTCTACATTTGATCCTGGTGCTCTATATGCACAAGTCACAACAACATTTCTCTTCCTTTCCATTTCAATTTCTATAGTTATGCATTCCATTAAATCATCAGTCACAATTGACATTTTTTCAACCAGTGTGCATTTTAGGACGCTGTCCACATAAAGAGCCACACCCCCTCCTCTCTTATTGGTTCTGTTGATATGGTGTAGCACGTAACCCTCAATTTGGAAATCAGTGACTTCGTCTTTATTTAGCCAAGTCTCCGATATGGCAATTACTTTGAATTTACTTTTAAATGTATGTAGGTATTCAGTGATCTTATTAAAGTTTGCATACAGACTCCCTGCATACAGACTCCTGCAAAGTACGTTCACTGAGTAGCTATATATCAATTTTGTCTCCAAGAACTTCTGTCTATATATTTGGAAAAGCAATGTTTTGGAGAATACTAATGCTGCCAGGATGTTTGATAAGGAAGAAACAGTATTGATTACCATCATTTGAAAAGTCATTAAATGTTGATATTGAACAAAGCTTTCACTAACTTGGTAATTTAATGGTTCTCTTGAAGCACTCAAAGCAAACTGGTTAAGGTTAAGGAAACATTGCTATCTGGTGTGAGTGATGAACAAGTCAACAGAGGCTTGAGCACGAGACGAGTTTGGTTTGACATTTAGCCAAACTCATAATCTTTCACTAACCTTTAGGAGAGAATTTGACATTTTGGGTTTTCTTCTTTCGGGTGAGGGTTAGATGAGAAGATGATTTCATTCACATGTCTGCACCCTGAGAATGCATTCACACCAAATCAGGCATTGCATCGATGACCAAGGGGATATGAGTCAGAGTGGGAGTGTCACTTAATTAATGGCTAAGCGGCTTCACAACTTAAAACAGCTTTGTCTCATGGCATTTCGTGTTATAGTCACGAAATGTAATCTATTGATTCGTGTTCACCAACACGATTTCCCCCTTTTTTTCGTGTCTGTTACGTGGGATGAGGAAGTGCAACACACACCAGTTGGAATTGGTAATAGTTATAAGTAGTTTTATTATAGAACAGGGTGAAACAAAATGGAAGGCACGCAGCCTGAACAAACAAAAGGGCCAAAAGGGCGCCGACTTAACTAAAGAACAAACGAAGGAGGGACTCTAACAAAAGGAGCCTGTGTACAATAGCGAACTAAATATAAACTAAAACCCTCACTGTAAAAGTGGTACAGTCTAAATAAAGGAAGCTGTAAGAAAACACAGCTGAGGCAAAGTACAACTATCACACAATACTAACCACACAATACTAACCTAATCGAGGCTCAACTACTCACAATAATACTATTCAACACTGACCACACAAGTTAACCACTGTTTAACACATTTGCACACAAACGAGAGCAACTAGCGAGAGGCATCCGCTCACACAGCAGAGCCTCCAGAGTAATGATTGTCCCCAGGCTTTGCAGTCATCTCCAGCAGGTGTGCGCCGGTTGTGCGCTGCGATTGGAGTGCGTCGGGCCCGGCGTGCTCCAATCACAATCTTCAGGGGGCGGACCAGGAGATGGCAGCCAATGACGTCAGGGCAACCGCACAGCTCATTTACATATCACACAGATTAACACAGTTAAGACGACCAGGAAGGCAGCAGCCGTAACAGTGTCACACAGAACGATTTTAAAAGCAATGTATTTCTATTGGTAGTATGTTTCGTGCCTGCAACATGTCTTTTTGTCCGGTCGGGTCTTGGAAGACCGGAAGCTGTGTGGTTCATAAAAACATGTTCTTACCATAGGTTCTTTCTCAATATCAAGCCACGATTATTGTTTTTAAGTCGTATAATGTCAGACTTCTTTTGCCGTCCGTGAGGAAAAGAAATGAAGCTTAGCGCAAGTTCAGGCAGGAAGACCTATCACTCCGTATTGCACGTCATGGCAATACTCGCTCCCTTCACTAGATGACAGGGAGCGCCACTCCTTAGCTAACCTATCACTTCCCTCCATTCACAAGCCTAATCATCGCACCTGTTAATCCCCCTTTTCTATCAGCTGTCTTCCAGGTGTCAACGCGCAACCCTCCTCCACCCCTTCGCCTCCTGCTTCCAACTCAGGACCAAGCTTAACCTTCTCCCTTCCAACTGGACCTAACCACTTATCAACACCACCAGTGTCTAGACCAGGGTTGCCAACTCTCACGCATCTGGCGTGTGACACACGCTTTCACTCTCAATCTCACGCTCTCACGCTGCCCAAACTATTCTCACGCCAAAAACAAGAATACCGAAGACTAGAAACGGTTTTGAAAACTTTTGTCAGGTAGTGATCATCTTCTCAATAGAACATCTTTGATAATGTCTTCTGGCCAATCAGAATCAAGATAACGGCCTGGTGTCGTTGCAGGAAGTCCCCACGGAGAATACTTTTGCTGTAGTACATCTCTATACTCGATACAACATTACGTGTTGATAGAACACGTAATGAAATAAGACCCCACGGTTTTGATGGTGTCTTTCATTTTGACACACAGAACAATGGGGGCTATCCACCCTTATCCACAATGTAAAGTAATTCACACAGCCTCTTCCCTCTTCTCTCTGTGAGGAGCAGCAGGTTCAGCTTTCAGAACAAAGTAACATTTTTTTTAAATATGTCGTGTAGTAATAGATTTATTTATTTTTCTTCTCAAGAGAGTACCAGAATGTGTATTTTATGTTAGTATTTCAAAAGATCTCCTGGGGGAGAATCCCCCCAGACCCCCCTGCAGGGGTTGGGTTTTCAGCAGGTCAACTCTTTCACTTGTGGGGAAGTTGCAGGATTGGCTCCAGGTCGCCCTTTTTATTTACTACAAGACAAATGTGCCTTTTTATTTCATACAGTTCAATTTGGATTGAGACAGGGAAATAATCTAAACCTCACACGTGGCGTTTCACTGTCAAGCGGAGCGTGTATGTAATTACATTGCAAATACTGACTTGAGCCCCACCACTGTATGGGTTAGCCCTACCATAGATTACCTAACAAAAATACTCTCTCGCAACTGCCGACCCGTATTGCGCAAGCGCAGATCTAAGATCCAGTAGAAATGATAAAAAAGTAAAAGTCTGCTGCTTATTGTTCTACTAGGCAAAAATAGAGTCAAAGAGTATATGAGAGTGATAGTGTGTTAATTAATATGTTTGGCAGTTTGGAGTAAGTCTGTAGATTTGTTTGTGTGTGTTTCATGTATAGCTCTCACGATAATTAATTTTGTTGGATACATTTTCCCGGAAATTATTGCGATAACCGATAATATTGTCGGCACCGTTGTATGACCATTTTAGACCACTGACATAATGATAATATATAATAATAATCAAGTACATCCCTTCAAACTGCTAGTCACATCCTCATGTAAATGGCAATTTATCGAGTTCATTTTTATTTATCGTACGATAAGTCAATTAATTGCTTATCAGGCACACAATAAAACAGTGGAAACAAACATGTGTTTGACTTTCATTAGTGAATGAAACTGTGTGTCCTTTATAGTCTGTGTCCAATATTGTGTATTTGTATATATTGTATATACAGGACTGTCTCAGAAAATTAGAATATTGTGATAAAGTTCTTTATTTTCTGTAATGCAATTAAAAAAACAAAAATGTCATACATTCTGGATTCATTACAAATCAACTGAAATATTGCAAGCCTTTTATTATTTTAATATTGCTGATTATGGCATACAGCTTAAGAAAACTCAAATATCCTATCTCTAAATATTAGAATATCATGAAAAAGTATACTAGTAGGGTGTTCAACGAATCACTTGAATCGTCTAATTAACTCGAAACACCTGCAAGGGTTTCCTGAGCCTTGAAAAACACTCAGCTTGGTTCAGTAAACTAAATCACAAGTATGGGGAAGACTGCTGATCTGACTGCTGTCCAGAGGACCGTCATTGACACCCTCCATCAGGAGGGTAAGACACAAAAAGAAATGTCTCAAAGAGCAAGCTGTTCACAGAGTGCAGTTTCAAAGCACATCCACAAAAAGTCTGTTGGAAGGGGGAAATGTGGCAGGAAACGCTGCACAACCAAGAGAGATGACCGCAGCCTTAACAGCATTGTGAAGAAGAGTCGCTTCCAGAATTTGGGGGAGCTTCAAAGACAGTGGACTGAAGCTGGAGTCCAGGTATCAAAAGTCACTGTTTACAGACGTGTCCGGGAAATGGGCTACAATAGCCGTATTCCCATGGTCAAGCCACTTCTGAACTCAAGACAACGGAAGAGGCGTCTGACTTGGGCTAAGGAAAAGAAGCACTGGACAGTTGCACAGTGGTCCAAAGTCCTCTTTTCAGACGAAAGCAAGTTTTGTATTTCATTTGGAAGTCAAGGCGCCAGAGTCTGGAGAAAGGCTGGAGAGGAGCAAAATCCAAGTTGCTTGAAATCCAGTGTGAAGTTCCCACAGTCAGCGATGGTTTGGGGAGCCATGTCAGCTGCTGGTGTTGGTCCACTGTGTTTCATCAAGCCCAGAGTAAATGCAGCTGTGTACCAAGAGATTTTAGAGCACTACATGCTTCCGTCTGCTGAAAAGCTCTATGGAGATGAGGAATTCATTTTCCAGCATGATCTGGCACCTGCCCACAGTGCCAAAACCACCAGTAACTGGTGTACTGACCATGGCATTACTGTCCTCGATTGGCCTGCAAATTCCCCTGACCTGAACCCCATTGAGAATATGTGGGGTATTGTGAAGAAGAAGCTGAAAGACACCAGACCCAACAATGCTAATGAGCTAAAGGCCGCTATTGAAGCATCCTGGGCATCCATAACACCTCAGCAATGCCACAGGCTGATTGCCTCCATGCCACGCCGCATTGATGCAGTAATCCGTGCAAAAGGATTCCCAACCAAGTACTGAGTGCATTAATGGACATTTTCAAATGTTTGATTGTGTTTTGCTGTTATAAATCTTTTTTTTTACTTGGTCTGAGGAACTATTCTAATTTTTTGAAATAGGATTTTTGAGTTTTCTTAAGCTGTATGCCATAATCAGCAATATTAAAATAATAAAAGGCTTGCAATATTTCAGTTGATTTGTAATGAATCCAGAATGTATGACATTTTTGTTTTTTTAATTGCATTACAGAAAATAAAGAACTTTATCACAATATTCTAATTTTCTGAGACAGTCCTGTATATCCTATATGCTAAGGTCCCGCTGCTGACACGATAGCAGTCATTTTGTGCGCATATAAACCCATGATATCAAAATCTCACTCCAGCCAGGTACCCAAAGTTGGCAACCCTGGTCTAGACCCGGGGGGGTTCATCCGAAACGGTTCTTTCCCTTCCCGAATGATATCCTACAAAACCTGGGCCTAATCGCCAAACACTATTTCATTCACTTGTTATAAACTGTCATCATTATGTTTCATTTATATAATGTGACCGATAATAAACATGTATTCCATACATCACGTCTCTCCTGATTGAAATGGGAATCAGAGCCTCAGAATACTGAAATCTGCATTTTTCAAATCTTTTTTTCCTTCTAATTTGTTATTCTTTTCTAAGTATCACACTGTTATTTACTCAACAATAACACACAATTATCCTTGTTTTTATTTATTTGTTTAATTCCATAATCTCGTTTTTTTTTTGGCGTCAGTCAGGAACTGAATTTCAAAATAAAATAACCGGAAACAGATACACACCCACTGAACTGATTACCCAAGATCCTCAGCTATGGTTTAAGCTCGGTGATTGGATTGTTTAGCCGAAATTCACGTTACGATATGGTGTTTATCTCTATTGAGAGAATAGTCAGGGGTTTTGGGTGATGGGAGACACATCTATGGAATCAGAATTGAAATAGCTTACCATTAACTGACAGATATACCTTTGTGTCTGTGATGTTTTAAAAATCAGATATTAATGTGTAGCAGTAAAACATGTGAAATAATATGGCAATATCCTGTAAAATTATGTGAAAACATGAATAAAACTAAACATCTTCAGATGTTATACCTACATAAGTGTCCTACACTAATAATACAAAGTTATTATGTTATTGTATGCTGTGTGTACAACACACTCTCACTCCCTAAACTTCCAGGAGCGACGCTTGGTCAGGGTCCCTTGGCGTGCAGTTGGGACACGCCGAGGCTCCTTCAGCTTCATAAACGGAAGCAAAGAGCTTTCAACTGATTGCAATGTATTCCCATCGGCGGTGGTATTTGACGCTCATGGAAGCACCGCACCCGTTTATGTCGGCAGCTCTTAAAGGCAATGTGAGCGTCCATTCCCATTGGATAACGGAGAATTGTATACCTGGAAGTAAGTATTCTCCTTACTGTCGATTGATTTGACAGTGATATCTCCACCGCTCATCAACTCAAAACCACCAGATTACCTTGTTAATTAAACGACATTGATAGGTTTAAATTGTGTACAATGCTTTTTTGTGTTTTCCCCTTCAATTCTGAGAAACAACTTGTTTTCTCTGAAATGTGGAGCGCCAAAGAGACTACACTACCCACAATCCCCAGCTATTGTTGTGACTAGCATGTCCGCTTTGACAAACCTTGTGATAAGTCAACAAGCTCTGTGATTGGATGAAACATAAATTCATACGAAAAAAGTCCAACCCTGTCTCCTAAAAATTATGTTCCCACAGAACTAAACTGCATTCTCAATTACATTTAGCTAGAAACTTATTTTCTCCCATGTTACGTTTGTTATGAACGTATCTTAAATACGTTCATTTTCTACATATCTTTGCCATTTATTGTTTTGCTTATAATAATGATAATAGTCATTTATAAATATCATTTTAGAGCACACATTGGAAATCGAGAATCAGGCTCGATATATGGCTAAATTAAAATCAGTAGGCGAGGCTGTAATTTTGCCAGCTGTTACTCTCATGAGCGAGGCAGAAAATAATAGTTTTAACATGCCAAAAAGCTGCTGTGTCGTTTATTGCACCTCAAACATTAAAACTAATGCTGTCAAAATGATCGCGTTAACGGCGGCGGTAATTCATTTTTTTTATTAATTGCGTTAAAATATTTAACGCATTCAACGCATGTGCAGAATGGCCCGCCCCATACATCCCACCAGTGGCAGCGCCAGGGCTGGGGTAGGCTACACCCATACCAAGAAATGGCTTACCCCACCATGAAATATGATGTTAAAGTAAGCAAAAATAAAGCCTGCCAACTCGCGCGGAGTAAATTGCACAGACAGCAGTTAGTAAGATTGATTTCAGTAGCCACTTGTCTGGAAATAACGAAGACCAGAAACGGTTTTGAAAACTTTTGTCACGTAGTGATCGTCTTCAAAAACCATTCTATTTATTCTAACGTAAATTACATG
Source organism: Harpagifer antarcticus (assembly GCA_902827135.1). Taxonomy (NCBI): domain Eukaryota; kingdom Metazoa; phylum Chordata; class Actinopteri; order Perciformes; family Harpagiferidae; genus Harpagifer; species Harpagifer antarcticus. The sequence continues at coordinate 6,880,968 of CADEHL010001042.1, read as the reverse complement.
CCAGTGTTTTATCTTTTTATTACTTATATTTTTATACTTTATTTGCTATGAGTTATATCTGAAGCAAATTATGTTTCTGAAGATGTGTAGTCAATTCCACCCTTCAATGTAGCATAAATGTGAACTCTCATTACAGGAACAAAGATAAGATCCTCAGCTCGCTGATTGGATGTTTTAGCCGCAATGCACGTTTTTAAAGATATTACGGATTTTCTTGAATTAAAGAATGTAAATACTGAGTTGAGAGAATAGTCAGGGGATTTGGGTGATGGGAGACACATCTATGGAATCACAATTTCAATAGCTTACCATTAAATGACAGATATACCTTTCCGTCTGGGATGTTTTACAAATCAGATATTAATGTGTAGAAGTAAAACATGAGAGATATTATAGCAATATCCTGTACAATTATGTAAAAACATGAATAAAACTACACATCTTCAGATGTTATACATAAGTGTCCTACACTAATAATACAAAGTTATTATTAGTATGCTGTGTGTACCTTGTGTGCACCCACTAGTGGTTAAAGCACGTTATTGAATTATTTTTGTTGAATAATGTTATTTTTGTTGAATAATGTTATTTGATGAAAAAAATATTAAGAGTACATACAATCATAGGGGGAAAGTAGAAGGTCAATGATAGAAATGTAGAATATAAAAAATCAAGAAGATACTGTAAGTGATCTCTACAATAAAACAGTTTAGTGCCGGATGTACAAAGATATTAAGAGGAGTATGTGCAAAACAAACAAACTAATTAACCTTTATTAACACATTAAATAATACTTTAGGTTAAGGTAAAAGAGAAAAGCTTTGGGGGTATCAACAGATAAATATTAAGCCTGACAAAGTACTTAACGTCTAATATATTGCTTTCCTGCAATGTTAACTATGTTGAAGCACTTATTTTAACTGATATTATACACATGAATTATACTCTTACGGCCCGTCCACACAGCGGCGTGCATTGAAGCTTACAACGCTTCTGCCCATTCACTTTGAATGGGGTGACGTCACTTTTAGCCGAACTGCATTTTGGGAAGCGACGTGGAGCGACGTGGAGCGTTGCTGGCGTTGCTGGCATTGCTGGCGTTGCTGGCGTTGCTGGCGTTGCTGGCTTCAAAAGTTGAGCAATGTTCAACTTATGACGCCTCGACGGAGGCGTCAGCCAATGAAATCCCGTTTATGCAAATCTGCCAGTGCAAGCGCTTGCCAATCAAACCGCGTGTATGCTGGGAGAGACTACGCAGGTCATTTCCTCATATTCCAAAAATGGAGGGAAAATTCATTATAGCGGTAGTGAATCACCCGGTGCTGTATGATCAGTCTCTGTTCATCTACCGGGATACAAACCGGAGGAATCAGGCATGGAGGGAGGTGGCAGAGACAGTGGATGAAACTGGTAGGTTTTCGCCTGTTTGGGGATTTTATATCCAGTTTACTTCATTTTAACATTGCTATTGCTTTGTATGTCGGGGGCGGGAGATTCATGTGATTGGTTGTTGGTCGCGTTGCTCGCAAAAAATCCCCAAGCTTCAGATACGCCTACCTCCAAGCGTCAACGCACGCTGCTGTGTGGACGCTCCGTTATGTATGTAGATAGTATAAGAAATGTTCAGAATGTGACAGTTTAATGGTGGAGGTATACACACATATTGATAGATGTCTTGTAATGCACTGTTGAGGAACCTGTGACCCAAGTGTTTCATTCATTGCATAACTACACCGTAGTTGTGTATATGATATGTCAATAAACCTTTGAAAATCTTGAAATCTGAAAGGGATGTGCAAAAGAGAATTAGTAGAGAATAACGAGTAATGAATATACTTTATAGGGATCTGCAGATACATGCTTAGTCTTCTCAAGCACCAACTATCAAATATCTCTCCTGATTGTTGGCACTTGACAATCACCTTTCCTGAATTTTACTCAGGTGTAACTAAAGTCTGATTTAAGGGTTGTTTATATTTCACATCATTAATCAGAATCTGCAAAGTAACTCAACTAAGTGTAGTGGAGTAAAAATACCAGGTTAACCTCTGAATTGTAGAGGAGTAGAATTACAAAGTAACAATGAGCTGTCATGTGGGTATATATTAATGCCCATTATGGACAGAAGCAATTTTCACCCATTTATATATGTTTTAAATGTGTTAACACCAATGTGTTTAATACTGGCAGCTTCTAATTGTGGGAAAAATGAAAACGTTCCCAGGAGAGACGTCCATAGAACATTTTGCGAATAGCCAGCATGTGTAGTTCTGGGGGGGGGGCTGGTCCCGTTCGAGTCCAGTTTTGGATTGTCTGCCGTGGTTTCGTTCCATTTCAAAGTGCTGTTTGACGCTCGGCGTAACCTTGGTGCACTGCCACTCCAACATCCAATCCCAGAGCGTGAAGATTAATCACAGGGACTGTCTGAGGATTATGGGTAGTGTCGTGTCCTAAACTCCGAAATGCTTTTCGGATTTCATATCGAAATGTCCCATATAGGCCTACATCTGTTTCCGGTTAAGTTATTTTGAAATTGAGTTCCTGACGGACGCCAAAAAAGCCTGAGATTATAGAATTAAACGAATAAATAAAAACAAGGATAATTGTGTGTTATTGTTGAGTAAATAACAGTGTGTTATTTAATCAATAGATCAAATGTCTTGACTATAACACGACAACAAGTGCCGTGAGACTGGGTTGATTTAAACTACCTTTAAAAAATAGTGAATATTTGCTTTTATGTATGATTTCTGTTTGGATCAAAAAGTAAGATAACGTTATGTTAATTGAGTTTTAGACGTGCAGGTTGGATGATTTGTTTACTGTTGTGCATAGCTAGGCTAGTTGTTTCAGTGTAAGCTAGCTGGCTGCTAGCTGTGGCTTCATGTACTGAACAGATTTTAAGTGCAGTCTTTTCTTCTAACTCTGGGGCAGAAAGGAAACGTGAATCTCCCAAATTGTGCAACTATTTTTTAAACCAAATAGGTTTTGTTGCCCATACTTCCTCATGTGAGACTCGCAATGATGCAAACCCTGGTTTCTAACGGCAAGAAGCTGTATCTTTACTTGACTTCTAGGAGACAGGGTTGCATATGTAATGTCATGTTATTCATTTGATCTCTTTCAGTCTTCAGATTGTTTTGAAATGTTCTCACAACTGTACTTGTTTTACCCTTTCCTTTTATAATGTCCCGCTATCACTCTATGCCTTTGCTTTTATTACATAATTTGTTCACACAATTCTCTGATCTGTTCAGCTCCAAAGGATCCTGTTGACACATGAATTATGGATTTGGACAATGTTCAACATTGTTTGCGAAGCCCTCTTTACATTGTGTTGCCATGTATTTATTGGTATGAAGTGCAAATCAGAATAAAACATGACAGGGACCCTGATCTTTTGTTGCAAAGTCTGATGCAATGTTGGCTTACAGCTGATCTGCGCAGCTTCTGTGTGGTTCGGCTTTAAACACACTGTTCTCCTACAGAGTTTTGTATTATAATGCATATGCAAACGTAACTCAACATGTGTCTACCAGGGAGATGCATTGGATCTTTATGGGGTGAACACATAGAACTGCTTTCGTATTGTCTTGTGGTTTTTTGAGCAAACATAGTTTAGAGCTGTGTTGAGCCCCATGGAGTAAAAGCAGACTTGGCTGCATATTCATGGCCTGTGGAAGTATACATTTGTGACTCTTTTATTCAGTCTAATTACAACTGATTCTGAAACCAGCTTGTGGTGTGTGTGTGTGTGTGTGTGTGTGTGTGTGTGTGTGTGTGTGTGTGTGTGTGTGTGTGTGTATGTGTGTGTGTGTGTGTATGTGTGTGCACCACATCCTGTCAGGAGTGGAGGTTTGGTGGTCAGCATGAAACACAAGTGTGTCCACCCAAACTCATACCATGATACATTTGACTGCACACACATACGCAACCCAGGCTGAGTGTTATCAGTGGACACCCTCAACCCCAGTGAGTGGCATGCAAGATAGGATTTAGCTTTTTTAATGAATTAGTTATAACTGCCATCATCAATCAATCAATCTATCAATCTCTCAGTCACTCCATCAGGGCCTCTATGGCCACATGCATAATGCATAATGTGTTCGTTTGAAAAGGGAGACAATCCGCTCATTTCACATGAATACATTTTTGTAGATTTCTAAAGCACCTGTGGTAAACGTATGAAGCGTTAAGGTTTGGTGATGCTAACAGTGAGGCCCCAGCTGCATGAGTGAGTAGAGCTCTGATGGAGTGACTTGCAGCTACCTTAGCAGACCATCAGGTGATTTTCTCTCTGTTCTCTCTGTCAAGACTGATACATGTCACCCTTGATTTAGTAACTGAAATACGGCTACCTCTTAGGTGCTTGTTTTTCCTAACTTTTTTTTGGGAGTGATATATATATTATTGAGGGTCAATACTTTAAAACATGAAAACATTTGAATCCAAAGGCCTCTGATGTGCAATATCACTGATGTGCATTATGTACCGCTTTATGGTTATTACTAGTATTACCGGCTGCTAAATTAGACAATTCAATTACTATAACGACATCTGTAAACAACGTTGTGCAATATAAACGTTTGCTTTTATTACTGTTATCTTGCTTCTATAACACTACTTTCTACATGCTACCATTTTTTTTTTTAATACTGCAACCTTTTTTGGATATGTAATTTATATCTGATATACTTATTTAATATTTAGCTATTTTGGGACGATTAAAGGCATTTCGATTTTTGATTTGTTCTGCTGAATATAAAATAATAAATGAGCATATTACTTGCATTTTACGAATTAATTATATTCCTTTCACTGAGGGGTACAACAATCTCAATAATTAGGGTTGGAGTTATGTTTTCTGTATTTGTATCTTAATGTCGACCAAATGACCAAAATAAACTATGACTTTTAACAATAAACAAATATTGCAAGCACCTGTTGTTTCTGTCTGACTCAATACCACAGACACCCTTGAATACTCATTAGTGCACCACCTATATATTAATCCATGGTTGCTAATCCTCCTCAGGAAATGTAGTATTTACTCCTTTTTATGTTATTTTCACTGGGGATCCCCCATAGTACTGAGTTTTTGGGTATTCGGAACAATGGCACCCAGTTGCCCAGCTGTTTAAAGAAGTAACTTTTTACTTGTCTCAAATAAAAAAATGTGTTTGTGTCCTGCTTTGCTGTATACTGTATAGATGGTGCAAAAGGTTTTAAGAGACAGACTTGTTGGTTTGTCTGATCCTTTTTCCAGGATTTGTTGACTAAGAAGGTGAGGTGAGGATATTAAAGGTCCCATGTCATGCTTTTCCGGTTATTACCCGTCCCCAAGGGTGTAACTTTGGTTTGAGAAGTGGGGGGGACACAAAACAGGGGGTCCTCCGCAATGAAACATTTTCTCAATTTAATTCCATTTCCTGCCTTTCTACAAATCTATTAGGAACTATAGTGTTAACAAATCCAAGACAAATGTGTAGTGTGTATATAATGAATGTGCACACTTATGTAGTATCCTATCCATGTGATCCTGTTTTATTTGTAATGACCTAACATCCTCTAGGGGGGTCCGGGGGCATGCACCCCCGGGAAGATTTATTTTCTTTAAATTGAAGCTAAATGCATCAATCTGGTGCACTTTGAGGGCTACATTAAGAGATGTATGGATACAGCTCTCAACACTCATATGAAACAGAACTGTATATATTTCAATAATCAAAAACCATATGCTCACAACCAATAACAAATCATTGATAAACTCCTCGCCTATCTTTATCTTACCTTGTCTGCATTCTTTCTTTTTATTTATGCGTATTTTACTAATCTCTCCCCTTTCAAACTGTGTTTTTTATTTTGTAGGCTACTGACCTATAGTAGCCTACACATTGGAAGGATTTCTTAACTTATATACAACTAATATTACATAGATGGAAATATTTATTTACAAAGATGACCAAACCATTTGAGACCCACTGAGATAACTAGACACAATCTAATCTAATCGCTCAGAGTCCTTTACCTCCCTGAGCTGACGTTCTCTCTCTCTCTCTCTCTCTCTCTCTCTCTCTCTCTCTCTCTCTCTCTCTCTCTCTCTCTCTCTCTCTCTCTCTCTCTCTCTCTCTCTCTCTCTCTCTCTCTCTCTAAGTCCAACAGGAAAGAGCTTTCCCTCTCCTTATTGTTGAAACAGATCTCCGTTAGCTCCGAGCTAGCACCAAATGCTAACAACAACCCCCTTGCGTAAAAAAAAAAAAATAATAAACACATTTAAAAAGTGGGGGGGACACAAATGAGATTTAGAAAAGTGGGGGGGGACATGTCCCCCTGTCCCCAGTGGAAATTACGCCCATGCCCGTCCCCTTGTGTGTTATGAAGGTTTTTATGCATGTAAACAGTCTGCAGAGACAAACACTCTCAAAGTACACCCTGTAGCGAGTAAAACTCTAACACAGAAAATACATCCCCAAAACGCCTCGTTGGAGATTTCTCATTTTCCAATGTTTTCTTCCTGGGTATCACTACATAGGGATACCCAGTAGCCACGCCCAGAGCTATGGCCGCACCCTCTGCCAGCCTTTCATGAAACAAAGCTTCACAAACCTTTCAGGGATTCATGCCGGACATGTACAGCGTAGGGCACTGAAGAACGATGCTGTTCCTACTTTGTTTGGACCAGCGGGAGATTCGGGTGCACAACCTGTAAGTATTCATTGTTGTTTGTGTATTTATGATGTTTAAAACAAACAAGGTTTGCTCTCCGCAGACCCATTCTCACAGCGTTATAAACCTTTGTCTTTCTCAATATAAATACAATACAAGCCACACTTGTTCTTTTTACTTCGGCTGTGAGTGTTTGTGTGTGCTCAGGATGAGTTTCGCTTGTTCTCCTGTATCGCCGACACGGAAGCATGTCTGCTCCGTTGCAGCTGCGAGCAGCAACGAGCCTCTCAGCTTCGCGAACAATCAGAGCACACTGGGGAAACAAATCTCCCATTTGGAGGGTTACTGCTCTAGCATTTCATTGTAACCAAGCCATAAACAGGACAGTGAGTTGCTGAAAAATTACATAAATAAACCCCAACACTAGTGTTATACAAAAATACTTTTTCAAAGGGGTTATTCCAATGTCAGTGGATTGACTCTTTAAAAATTAATGCTGTAGCCTACTTAAAAAGTGAACGTTGTCCTTCACTTATTATTTTCTTTGTTCTGCCCGGCTCAACTCTTCAGAATCACACGAAGCTTGTTATAAACTCTGAGGTCAAACAGCGAGATGAAATATGTAATGTGTATCCTCAGCAAAAACTGCTTTGACTTGCACACTTCACACCTCGGCCTCCCATCCTGCTTTTGGTGGATTCATAATTAATGATCCATCAATGAATAATGCATTTTCATTTCACCCACTCCAGTAAAACAAGAATTTGTGGCGTGTGACCATGTCCACTCAACTTAACAAAACTGTTTGCTTCCCAACAATGGATCCTCTCCTCTCCTGTTCCCTCCTCTCCTCTCTTTCCTCCTTTTCCTCTCTTGCTTCCCCCGCTCTCCATTTTCTACACACCTGCTTACCTCCAGTCACTGGAATCACCTTTTTTTGTCCCCACACTGATCATCCTCTTGCTGGAAACATCTCCTGCCCGAAAGAGAGACGATCCATTAATCAGCAAATAGTGCATTACCTTTGTAATTAACATTCAACTGAGTTTCACCCAGTAATATTTCATTAGTTTATATGCAAATAATTTTGAGCGATTGCCTCATTTAGTCTGTGAGTGCAATGATGTATCGGTCTGATGACGGAATGTGTGTGTGCGTGAGTGTGTGTGTGCCTGTGTGTGTGTGTGTGTGTGTGTGTGTGTGTGTGAGTGTGTAAGTGTGCACGCACTTATACAGTAGGTTAACGCATTTTTATGAACTCCCTCTATCTCTCTGTCTGTAACACACATGCCCATATATTTTCTCCATATTCCACATATACACAAATGCACACATGCAGACACACGCACACATAATGGATTGCTAGGCCATATATCCTTGTGCTGGGTTTTAAAAGGCATTAAGCTCTTTACTCACATCGAACTAATTTCAAATTCACTGCACTCAATCAAACCCGAGTCGACTGTTAAAGCAGCTCAGTCAATTCCTTCACGGTTTACCTGAAAATGTACCAGCAGATGTTTAAGGGTTGCCTCTCAAACAGCTGCCACTTTAGCATGTTTATTTAACCGTACATGAGAAAGCTTAAGAAATAAATAAAGGTTGTACTATTAATTCTGCAAGCTCGGTATCCAGTGTATATTTTACCATCATTGCTTGGTCTAGTCATTAAAGGCCATTGAGCCTTGTTAATGAGTCTGCACTTATGTCTGTAAGCATTATAATGGTGCTCATTCATTGGACCAGTCGTGGAAAGTAACCATGCACCATCGTAAAATACACAGCAGGCTATAACCAAAAATAACTCATCCTGAATAAGAGCTTTTAGTTTGATTTGTTGTAGATTTTGCTGTATTTATGGACTTTTAGTGTACAATTCAAAGTATATGGATTTAAGTATGATGAAGGCGTTTAACAACTTAAATCTTAAAGGTTAAATTCAGACTGCTAGCATAGCTAATTTGTACTCAGATCAGATATTTAAGATAAACTATCTGCAGTAATTTGCAAATGAGTATGAGGCGTTAGTGTTGCGACATTCAAACACGCTTTGATCTTCACATGTAACCCTCACCATGAGAGCAACACCATCAACATGTCAAGCTATTCCTTTACATGTTGAGATATGGGAATGCATTGCAACATTACTCTAATGATACAAGAAACACTATGGTAAAGTGGCAAGGCTTGCCGCCTTATCACTTAACCCTAGTTGGGTTTTGCTGTGCCAGGAGCAATTATGACCAGCATTTCATAATGGTAAATGGACTGTACTTATATAGCGCTTTATCCAGTCTTTACGACCCCTCAAAGCGCTTTACATACATTCACCCATTCACACCCATTCATACAGAGCAGTACCACTTGCTCTAGGACCTAACATTCACACACCGTTGGCCATGCCATCGGGAGCAACTCAGGGTTAAGTATCTTGCCCAAGGATACATCGACATGTTGGCTGCACGGGCTGGGATCGAACCCACAACCTTCTGGTTGAAAGACGACGCACTCCCTCGCAGCCACAGTCGCCCACTTACCCTCAGCCTTTTGGTTTTACCCTGGACATAATTGGCTAAAGTATTGACTTGTTTACTTTCTCTATTAGATCTTCTAAACATTGTTTTATCCGTCAACTGCTATACTATGTTGTAGCAATGTCAACGTGCTTTTACATTTCGGCAATTATCATAACTGAAAAAAACAAACATAGAATACTAAGAGTTTAAAAAACAAGACCAAACTTGTAAGGTTGAACCTGAAAATTGTACCCAATCTGGTGTTATGATTACAATATCCTATATACTGGGCTCATTTGGAGCGAAGACAGTAAATAAATTACGAACAATAATTATCCAGATCCATGGTCCTTGTCCATCTGTGGGAGACTCAATCATTCAGGGCCCCTGCCAAACTGCACCCCTGCCAATATGTAGTTTGCTTGACATATGGCTTCTTGTGTTTCTTACTCATCCTATTTTCATATACAAACAGCTAATAAATCATGACTGATATTGGAAGACAGAGAGAGAAGGAGTGTGTGTCAGTGTGTGTACTCATTTATAATGCATCCTGTCAAAGAAGTGGAATGATATTGGATGTGATGCACATCAGAAAATGGTCGTCAAGACAACTCAAGACAAGGCTTAACCGGAAGGGACAGATAACTCCTCGGTGTGTGTCTCTTTGTGTGTGCATACATTCCGTTATGCCATTTTCCAAAAGGACTTACTGCATGTGGCTGCACCTGCATCCTTGCTTTGTCAGACTAAATAACTTTATAGAAGGTACTCAGTGACGGTGTGTAATTATATGGGATCAGGCAAGGTGAGGACAGGAAAGAGATGGAAGTGAGATCACCTTTAGCAAAATGTTACTGCATTCAATTTTATATCTAGTCAGACATAAATTGCCAGCCTCAATAGATTTCAAATGCTGATAGGTGTGTTCAAGCAAGCATATTTCCGTTCATTCATTATAAAATGTTGCATTCCTTTGAAGTGCATTGATATTTCGTCCCAGTCGGGGGTTTGTACTGAGTGAACATTATTGATATTGGAAAATAGTTATAAATGGAAACATTTTTTTGTGAGTCGTACATAAACACTGCTTAAGGTTTACCTATGGCGATGGCTGGGCCTAGCTTATATTGGGGAAATGTACGTGTTGAAAGACTGTCATTGCTAACATGTCCACTTCACATCAGAATCCTCATTTCTGTTTAAGATAACAAATGCAACAAATTGCCACGGAGCCCGGCCGGGCACAGCCTGAAAAGGCAACGTGGGCAACATCTCCGCTTCTCCGTCCCGCGGGCCCACCACCTACGGGAAACAGCGGTGGGGTCGGGCGCGCTGCCAGAAGGGTGGCAGTGAAAGCAGAGTGTCTCGACGGACCAGACCCGGGCGACAGAAGCTGGCTTTGGGGACGTGGAACATCACCTCTCTGGGGGCAGGGTCGGCGTCATGGAGGGTCATTCGCGGGCCATGCCCCCCCAAATGAGTCACTGTGCCCCCCCAACGCAGGGTGGGCAAGCCTTGCCACTTTGCCGTTTTTTTTTTTTTTAATCATATCAGTGAAAACGTTTCCACTAAAGGTTTTTTGTGTGAAATACATCAGAAATAAAGAATACAAATATAAAATACAGCCTGAGCTGTGCTCACTGCTGCTCTCTGATTGGTGTGTTGCTTGACCAATGACCCCCGACTTTTGTTTTGTTATCATTACGTGGCTGTGTGTTTAGATGAAAGCCGGTGGCAATCTGTTCATCTGTTACACTGATTATACATTAAAGTTCGGTACAACAATTATTTATTTTGAACAGTAGTGCAAGTTTCAGTTTAAAAATAAGGAACTCTAACATTTTGAAAAATTAACTTTATTACACAGACACAAACCACAAACAGTACCACACACACTGAGATGGCCATATTATTTATAATGGCTATCAAACAAAAAGGTTCAATAAGCTGTAAAACTAAAAAGAATGTCTTAATAAATGTCAAAATAAATAATAAGATAGTGTTTCAATCACTTTCAATCACAATCAATAAAAGCCGGAGTTATTACTATTGCATAAGGGCGCACATAGCCGTTGAAAAACATATGCCAAAAGCTTCCGTTATTTATTTTGGTCTTTCGGCTTTCATGTCTATTGGCTTCTTAAAAACAGCGGGGATAAACTGTTGAACAGCTGTTGTCTTTTGCCTGGCTCCGTTGATTGCCAAATCTGGGTGATGCCTTCTGATATGATTTAGCCTGTTTGGCTTGTGTTACCATTAGCATACCGCACCGCTGTCGAACAACCACACCGTCCTCGTCCGATCCACCACTCGCACACTCCATCGTTATTGTAGTCCACAGGGAACCCAAAATGTTCCGACACAGCTGATTTAAAAGAAGCAGGTGGGTTCTAGCTCCTGTGTGTTATCTGAACTCGCAATACTAGTGATGTGTCGGTCACGAACGAGCCGATTCTTTTGAACGGCTCTTTGGTACGAACGAGGGGAACCGAGTCGTACTTGGTGAGAGCTGTTGGTCCGCACTCACTGCCTGCCAACATCCACTCGCCTTTTAAAAAGATTGATTTTGTTCTCCAAATGTATTCTGTGAAGACCCGCCCCTACTCTGATTGGAAGGTTTCAGCACGAGGAGTGAGATGGGGTGGGTCTTAACGGAATACGCGAGAGAGAGAAGTCATAACAAGTGGTACAGGACAGTTAGACGACGTGTTTTTCGGAAGGAAAATTAGCAAAACGCGAAAACGCAGCGGCAATTGGATGCACTTCAACCAAAACCCAGGCAGTGATGAAGCGCACCATTTGTAAAGGCAAAATATCCTTTAAAGCAGGATCAACAAATAATCTCCATCGCCACTTAAAAACATAGTAGGCCTATCTAATTACATTATTACATTACATTTAGCTGACGCTTTTGTCCAAAGCGACTTACAATAAGTACATACGACCAGGAAGACACAGCCCAGATGTCACAGTTCTGTCTAGGTTTGGGTGTTTTCACTGTTCTCTGTCATGTTTTCCTCCTGTCGTTAGTGTCCCTGTGTGTTCTCCTCCCTCCTCACCTGTGTCTCGTTAGCTAATTGTGTTCACCTGTGGCTCTTGTGTTTTTCTCCTCCCTCCTCACCTGTGTCTCGTTAGCCGATTGTGTTCACCTGTGTCTTGTAATTATCCCTCCCTGTATTTAGTCTTGTCTCGTGCTGTGTTCAGTGTCGGTGCTTCTTTTGTTGGTGACGGACTTCACCGGTGAGTGTTCTGTTTTTGTCGGTATTCGTTCCATTTAGCCTTGAAATAAAGGTTTATCAAAGTTATCTGCGCTTGGGTCCTGCTTCCTTCACTCAACCGTGACAGAAAGCACCGACCAGAGATGGACCCAGCAGATGACCCATTTGAGGTGGAATTACAGCATTTTTCCTTTGCTTTGGCTGGCTGCTATGATTGGTGGAGGGGAGCGTCCAGTGTTCGGCAGAAGGAGGCCGCTCTGGTAGAGGCGCACCGGTTGGCTATGGAGAAACCGGACTTGGTGAAGTTCTTACCTGACTGGATGTTGAACTTCATCTGGGTGTGTGATTTCCAGCCTGCGGACTATAAACGTCTCGGTGTGTTCCGTCTGGAGTCAACCAGTGCTTCCGCCCCAGTTCCTGCTCCTGTCCAAGAGGCGTTTTCTGGAACTCGGCTGGCTTTTGGAGGTCCACGGAGCCTTCAGGCGGCTTCTAGGAGAAGGAGTCGCAAGTCCAGGCTAGCAATCCGAGCCCCAAGAGTCATGGTTCCGGCTACAGAACCGGCCCACACAGCCATAGTTCCGGCCCCAGTACAGGCCCCAGCAGCCATGGTTCCAGCCCCAGTTCTGGCCCCAGCAGCCATCATTCCGGCCCCAGTTCTGGCCCCAGCAGCCATCATTCCGGCCCCAGTTCTGGCCCCAGCAGCCATGGTTCCAGACCTAGTTCTGGCCCCAGCAGCCATGGTTCCAGCCTTAGCTCTGGCCCCAGCTGTCCTAGTCCCTTCTCTAGTCCCTTCTCCAGTCCCACCTCTAGTCACTTCTCAAGTCCCTCCTCGAGTCACTTCTCTAGTCCCTTCCCTCATCCCATCTCAAGTTCCCTCTCGAGTCTTTTCTCAAGTCCCCTCTCAGGTCCCCTCTCGAGTTCCCTCTCGAGTCTTTTCTCGAGTCCCCTCTCAAGTCAACTCTCCAGTGTCCTCTCGAGTCACCTCCCAAGTCAACTCTCCAGTGTCCTCTCGAGTCACCTCTCAAGTTTCCCCTCAGGTCTCCTCTCGAGTTCCCTCTCGAGTCACCTCTCAAGTTTCCCCTCAGGTCTCCTCTCGAGTCCCCTCTCAAGTCCCCTCTCAGGTCCCCTCTCGAGTTACCTCTCGAGTCACCTCTCGAGTTCCTTCTCGAGTCCACTCTCCAGTTTCCTCTCAAGTTCCCTCTCAAGCCCTCTCTCGAGTCCCCACTCATGCCCCTACTCATGTCCAGTTGGAGGTCCCGCAGACTAGTCTTCTGCCGGGGGTCCTGCCAACCCCATGTCCTGTACCGTTGGAGGTTCCGCTGGGGGTCCTGCCAACCTCATGTCCTGTCCAGTTGGAGGTCCCGCAGACTAGTCTTCTGCCGGGGGTCCTGCCAACCCCATGTCCCGTCCAGTTGGAGGTCCCGCAGACTAGCCCTCTGCCGGGGGTCCTGCCAACCCCATGTCTTGTCCCGTTGGAGGTCCCGCAGACTAGCCCTCTGCCGGGGGTCCTGCCAACCCCATGTCCTGTCCAGTTGGAGGTCCCGCAGACTAGCCCTCTGTCGGGGGTCCTGCCAACCCCATGTCTTGTCCAGTTGGAGGTCCCGCAGACTAGCCCTCTGCCGGGGGTCCTGCCAACCCCATGTCTTGTCCCGTTGGAGGCCCCGCCGACTATTCTCCTGCCGGGGGTCCTGCCAACCCTTTGTCCGGTCTCGTTGGAGGCCCCGCCGACTACTCTCCTGCCGGGGGTCCTGCCAACCCTGTGTCCTGTCCCGTTGGAGGCCCCGCCGACTACTCTCCTGCCGGGGGTCCTGCCAACCCTATGTCCTGTTCCGTTGGAGGCCCCGCCGACTACTCTCCTGCCGGGGGTCCTGCCAACCCTGTGTCCTGTCCCGTTGGAGGCCCCGCCGACTACTCTCCTGCCGGGGGTCCTGCCAACCCTATGTCCTGTCCCGTTGGAGGCCCCGCCGACTACTCTCCTGCCGGGGGTCCTGCCAACCCCATGTCCTGTCCCGTTGGAGGCCCCGCCGACTACTCTCCTGCCGGGGTTCCTGCCAACCCCATGTCCTGTCCCGTTGGAGGTCCCGCCGACTACTCTCCTGCCGGGGGTCCTGCCAACCCTATGTCCTGTTCCGTTGGAGGTCCCGCCGTCTACTCACCTGCCGGGGGTACTGCCAACCCTGTGTCCTGTGCCGTTGGAGGTCCCGCCGTCTACTCTCCTGCCGGGGGTACTGCCAACCTTTTGTCCTGTCTCGTCGGAGGTCCCGCCAACCGCTCTCCTGCTGGGGGTCCTGCCAACTCCTGGTCCTCTTCCGTGGGGGATCCTGCCGAAGCCTGTCCCGCCGGCTCCGGTTCCTGTCCGGCCGACACCGGGTCCTGCCCGGCCTCCGGAGCTGTCTGGTCTTCGCCCTCGATCCCGACCCTCTGTGAGCCGCGGTCTTCGTCCGCGGGCCCGGCCTCCTGACTCTTCCTGCCGCTGCCCTCGTCCTCGGGCCCGGCCCCCTGACTCTTCCTGCCGCTGCCCTCGCCCTCGAGCCCGGCCCCCTGACTCTTCCTGCCGTGGTCTTCGCCCTCGATCCCGCCCCTCTGTGAGCCGCGGTCTTCGTCCGCGGGCCCGGCCCCCTGACTCTTCCTGCCGCTGCCCTCGTCCTCGAGCCCGGCCCCCTGACTCTTCCTGCCGCTGCCCTCGTCCTCGAGCCCGGCCCCCTGACTCTTCCTGCCGCTGCCTTCGCCCTCATGCTCGGCCCCCTGAGTTCGCCCGCTGTGGCCTTCGCCCCACCATGGACTCTGCCTTGCCCCCGGGCCGTCCGCCCGAGACCCCCACCATGGACTCTGCCTTGCCCCCAGGCCGTCCGCCCGAGTCCCCCTTCTCGGCTTCTGCCGTGCCCCCGGGCCGTCCGCCCGAGATCCCTTCCTGGTCCCCTACTGGGCTCCTGGGCGGTCAGCTTAGTCCCGTCCTCCGGACCCCCTCCACCCACCCTGGTGGCCTAGGGATACGTCCCCCCCCCCGGCCCCCCTCCACCCACCCTGCTGGACTTTTTTGGATTTTTGTGTTGGGGTTTAGGGACGTCTGGAATCCGTCCCTTGAGGGGGGGGTTCTGTCACAGTTCTGTCTAGGTTTGGGTGTTTTCACTGTTCTCTGTCATGTTTTCCTCCTGTCGTTAGTGTCCCTGTGTGTTCACCTCCCTCCTCACCTGTGTCTCGTTAGCTAATTGTGTTCACCTGTGGCTCTTGTGTTTTTCTCCTCCCTCCTCACCTGTGTCTCGTTAGCCGATTGTGTTCACCTGTGTCTTGTAATTATCCCTCCCTGTATTTAGTCTTGTCTCGTGCTGTGTTCAGTGTCGGTGCTTCTTTTGTTGGTGACGGACTTCACCGGTGAGTGTTCTGTTTTTGTCGGTATTCGTTCCATTTAGCCTTGAAATAAAGGTTTATCAAAGTTATCTGCGCTTGGGTCCTGCTTCCTTCACTCAACCGTGACACCAGAAGAAAACAGAATCATATAAGTACATCAGGTTTCATAGAGCCAAACATTTCAAGTGCTACTCAGCTGGCTATAGATAAGCCAGTCCTATATTAGTATATAAGTGCTTTGTTAGTAATTCTATCGCTCGAAGTGGAGTCGAAAGAGATGAGTTTTCTGTCTGCGCCGGAAGATGTGCAGGCTTTCTGCCGTCCTGATGTCAATGGGGAGCTCATTCCACCATTTTGGAGCCAGGATAGCAAACCCACGTGTTTTTGCTGATGGGAACTTGGGTCCACCTCGCAGCGAGGTTGCAGCGAGTCGTTTGGCTGATGCAGAGTGGAGTGCACGCGCTGGGGTGTACAGTTTAACCATGTCCTGGATGTAGGAAGGGCCAGATCCATTCGCGGCATGGTATGCAAGTACTAGTGTCTTGAAGTGGATTCTAGCAGTTACCGGGAGCCAGTGAAGGGAGCGGAGGAGCGGAGTGGTGTGGGAAAATTTTGGAAGGTTGAAGACCAGACGATATTAATATTAAGAGTTGCGTGAATTTCATTCAAGGCAAGGCAACTTTATTTACTTAACACATACAGAGGGTGCATTTTAAGTGGCACCACCTTGTGTCATGTTTACAATGCAGATTATTGACATTATGTCTGGCAATACAGTCAGTCATTATCCTGGTGATTATTTTGCAGTTCAACCAAGTAACCCCGCCCCCTTTAAAAAAAAAAAACCGGCTCTTTTGAACGGCTCTTTGAAAGGAACGGAGCCATATGATCCGGCTCCCTTCAAAGAGCCATAATTCCCATCACTACGCAATACTAACTTTTCTTCTTCTTGTATTTTGTTCGTTTTGTTGTGTTTTCTTTCTTCTTCTTCATTTGTTGTTTAAGGGCGGCTGGCAAACATCTTTTAGGCGCAATACCGCCCCCTGGATTATATATAGTGCAGGATACTACCCTGAATGACACTTTTTTCCCACGCGTATTCGTTGTGTGACTGCATGCACCGAACCGTGATGTCCTAACCGTGACGGTACGGGACGAATACGGATACCGTTACACCCTTACTTTTTACATTTACAGTGCGAGTACAACAACTCACATTGTAATAGTCATACACACATACAATGTTGCAACTGAGGACTTATTTCATGCTGCAAAGAAATCCTAAATGCTGTTGTGCAAAAAATGGCAGACACAATCTGAATGACTGATAGTCGCTGACCTCATAACAAATACACCGTGCTTCCTGTCAGTTTAACTGCTTTAATGTAAAGAAGCAGTAGAAAATATTGGATTGCATTAGCTGTAATTTAATACAGCTCTGAAACAGCGTAAAGACAGTGAGAGCTTGCGTCATTGAGAAAATACATTTTTTTCATCTTGCAAGGGAATAGTGGAATCCACCACTAACAATAAAAGATTATAGGCCTCTGTAGAAAGGTAATTCCAATACGAACATTTTCAGGATTTTAGGATTTGTTTTATTTTATTTCCAATTCAATTTGGTCGCAGCCTGATCAGCACCAGTTTTCAACCTCTTAAAACTCCCCCAGAAACTCTGTGTGTGCCCTGTGTGTGCTTCTACAGTATGTCAGCATCTGTTTGTGCGACACTAAGGCAATATCATTACATGACAACTGCCAATGTGTCCACTGGGGCTGATTCATCGGCCCTGAGTCTGGGGGCTTGCCCGGGAAAGAAGGCTCTACATCAAGTTGGAAGTGAGCAGACGCTGGCCCGAAGCTGACAGCTTTCCAATATGCAAACTTTCTGTGTTTATTTATTTGCTTCTTAATGACCTCAGGTTCAAGCCAAAGGGGCATTTTTTTTTCTTCTGAGAAAGAAAAAGAAACAACGCAGTCATTTTTCCTGCTGATCATTCATCACTGGCACATCAAAGTCAAGGGCCGGAATAACTTTGACGTAAAAGTTTGCTTTACACTTGAGATGGATGCCTTTTGAAAGTTTACCCTTTAATACCAATAAGTGCTTATGTCATTCCTGCCCCCATCGACACCCATACACTTTTCCTTTACCTCTGCCCACACACCTTCTCCTCTTCTTCCCCCCTTCCTCCCTGCTTTAATCAGAGTAATGCCAACCCATCACAGCACTATGGGCTAGGTTAGACAACAAGACGGGTAATGAGATTACACACGGACTACAGCACTGCATGCAGTTACGTTTGCAGGGGTGGAAAGGGCCAGCTTCCACTGCTCTGCCTTTGTAAGCTTTTGGAAGGGCATTCAAATGAGTTGGCTGAGCAGGAAACGTAGCGCTCTGTCACATCACGCCTCCTCCTGAAAGCAGCAGCTAGTTACCTGTGGCACTTTCTCGACTCGTCTCAATTGAAGAGAGGATCGGGCCGGCTGTTACTTTGATGTGTTGTTATAACTTCCCCCAGCCCCCGTCTTCAAGTGACTCTTGAAGTTGCACTGTCTCAGCCTCTCTGTGCATCAGACTCTGGCTTTTTTCTGCATGTTAATGAACTCAGCTATAATCCCTGTTGGTGTTTTTGGCAGGGGTATGCTTGGGACAGACAGCTCACTGCTTCTCTTATTTTCCACGTATCTTTCAGTATGGGCATGCATGTGTGCTGGTTTTTGTGTCAGTGCACTTGTGTGTGTCTGTGTAGTGAGTGATAATAGGGGTGAGTCAGAGTTACTCATCAAGAAGAGAGGCAAAAAACAGAAAGAAACATGGCAACGTTGTTTTAGTCCAACAAGACTAATTAAACCACTATGTTTGCACTGCCAGAGATCACTGCCTCCGAGGCTTTTTGGAGGAGAAGGTTGCTACCATCAGTCCACTAGAATAATCATACTGCAGCTGTAAACCAGGATCTGCCTTTTCATCATTGATCAGCACCTGAACTGTGTTTGATCTGGCTGTGCGATCCCCCCTCTGGACTGCTGTGTACAGGATGTATGTATTTCAGTATGTGTTTACAGGAGGCATGCAGGGAGGCTCAGGGAAAACTATTTTACATGTATCACAAGTGTGTGTGTGTGTGTGTGTGTGTGTGTGTGTGTGTGTGTGTGTGTGTGTGTGTGTGTGTGTGTGTGTGTGTGTGAGTGTGTGCGCTCCTCCTGTGTTCCCAGAGGACAGGATAAAACTTCAAAGGCATCCATCCAGATTATCTTTCATTAATGCAAATCAGTGCGTTTGAAATTAAGTCAAATATATGAATGCATCGACAGAGATTGTTGTGAAGTGGGTAGCTTGCTCTTTCAGCAAATCTCTCTTTTCTTCCATCCTCTCCTCCCCCCTCTCTCTCTGACTCTCTTGCAAGTTGCACCTCCTCTGCTGTTCATTATGCTTTAATACCTGAAATGTCAACATCATGGATATGCCCGGGTTTTCCTCCGGCTTGAGTGATCTGCATCCGAGTGTCACTGATGACCACAGCGCCTCCCGACAGGTCATCCATCACCATGGTAACCGGACAACAGGGAGCAACTAGTAATGCAACAATTGATCGGTGTGCAAACTGTAATTAAAAAAGCTGCACTAATAAGTACCTGCAGGGAGCAATAGCCATTTCGCATTCGTGGTCAAAGCGCGGGAGCAAGCGCAAGAAAAAAAGGAAGCAGGAGAGATGATGGAGGACGAGTGGGGGTATAGAGCAGTGGCGAGCCGTCAGGGCCCTATAGGCCCTAAAATATTCTACAAAATAATATTTAAAAACATTAAAAAATATATATTATTTTAAAATATATTTTGTTATATTTTTCATTAGTTTTACCAAAATAACTTGATTTAATTGTATTTAAAATAACATTTCCAAAGAAATAAATCTGCCTGTTCAGTTTCTTTTTGAATGTGAAGGGTTAAATGAAAGAAGCTCATCTCTTCGAGTTGCTGTGAAGATAGGAGTTGGTCCAGCTGTAAATTCACAGAGGGCCCACTATAGTCACTGAATGAGAGAGTAATGTCAAATGACAGTACAATTGACCATACAATTGACCAATCATATCTTCCCACTAAATGGGTGGGTTTTATTATCGTGGACTTTATGACAAGTTCCGCCCGCTGTGAAGCTTTTAGTGTTTCCATAGCAACAACAACTTCCTGTCAACAGCGTAAACTCGCCTTCAAAATAAAAGCATGTCCATACAAACACAATGCAATATCCTTTTCAATTTCAAAGAACACAAATTGGGTTATTTATAGGTGTTGTTTTGTGTGTTAGAGGGTCGCTGTCATTGATGCGTTTTGCACCCCGGCCATTGTTTTGATATTCCGCTGAAGTATACGCTGTGACATAACTCTTTTTTTTTTTTTTCGAAGGATGGGGTGGGGGCCAGAGGGCCTAGGAATAAAAGTCACGGCTCGCCACTGGTATAGAGTGAGGGATAAGAGAGATGGAGATGGAGATGGGAGGTATTAAAGATGAGTAGAGTTAGAGAGAGGGGGCAAGAGATGCTGGAGGGCAGGAATGCAGGCCTGGGTGAGAAGATCAAAGCTCAAGTGTTACGATGGACAGATTGAAAAGCATGGGGTCGGGGAAGGCAGAGGAGGGTGCTGTTGGCGGAATATCTAACAAGCAGAGAAAAAACGGGAAGGTGAGAGGGCCAGGGAAAAGGTTTACATGGTTTGGCTGCAAAAGGGAAAATATCCTCTTTGGATTATGACACATTTTGGGGGCCTGCTTCTGAGCCAGATGTGTGTGCCTTTACAAACAAACACTAATAAGTAGGTTTGTTCCCTGACTTTATAGTTAAGAGTATATTACAGATCCAAGACGAAAACTGACTCAGATAAAAAGTCGCAATGGCAAATCTGTCTACACTATATTTAATATGGTTGTCCGATGTGATGCAACACAAGTCAGGAACTAGTCTGGGAATAAGTTGGGAACTATTTAATCGACCGTCGTCAATTATACGTGACCCCGCCGTAAAGCCCGCCACAATAGACAAAAACACACCGAATCAAAACCACTGGACTTTTTTTTAGCTTATCCCTAAATCTTTATAACACTTTTAGCAGCCTCTTCTGACTTAACTGGTCTCTAACCTTAAACACTCTTAATTTAAAAACACACACATTATTATATTTTCCGGCTTGAAAACACAGGCGAGCGTCTGGTGGCCGGGCTTGCCACGGAACTGTACTGTGTACAGTAAGGATGGGACGTTGTTGACCTCAACTGATGGAGTGTTAGGGCGTTGGAAGGAACACTTTAGGAACTCCTGAACCCGACAACTCCGCCCTCTATGTTAAAGGCAGAGCTGGAGTATGACGGGGGATCAACACCAATCTCCCGGGGGGAGGTCACTGAGGTTGTTAAACAACTCCACAGTGGCAAAGCCCCGGGGGTGGATGAGATCCGCCCAGAAATGCTGAAGGCTCTGGGTGTTGAGGGACTGTCATGGTTGACACGTCTCATCAACATTGCGTGGAAGTCGGAAACAGTACCGAAGGAGTGGCAGACCGGGGTGGTGGTTCCCCTTTTTAAAAAGGGGGATCAGAGGGTGTGTGCCAATTACAGAGGCATCACACTGCTCAGCCTCCCCGGGAAAGTTTACTCTAAGGTACTCGAAAGGAGGGTCAGGCCGATTGTCGAACCTCAGATTGAGGAGGAACAATGCGGATTCCGTCCTGGTCGTGGAACGACGGATCAGCTTTTTACTCTCGCAAGGATCCTGGAGGGGGCCTGGGAGTACGCTTATCCGGTCTACATGTGTTTTGTGGACTTGGAGAAGGCGTATGACCGGGTTCCCAGGGAGTTACTGTGGGAGGTGCTGCGGGAGTATGGGGTGAGGGGGTCTCTACTCAGGGCCATCCAATCTCTGTACTCCCAAAACGAGAGCTGTGTCCGGGTCCTCGGCAGTAAGTCGGACCCATTTCCGGTGAGGGTTGGCCTCCGCCAGGGCTGCGCTTTGTCACCAATCCTGTTTGTAATATACATGGATCAGATTTCGAGGCGTAGTCATGGGGGAGGGGGTCTGCAGTTCGGTGGACTAAGGATTGCACCACTGCTTTTTGCAGATGATGTGGTTCTGATGGCTTCATCGGTCTGCGACCTTCAGCACTCACTGGATCGGTTCGCAACCAAGTGTGAAGCGGCTGGGATGAGGATCAGCACCTCCAAATCTGAGGCCATGGTTCTCAGCAGGAAACCGATGGACTGTCCACTCCAAGTAGGGAATGAGTCCTTACCCCAAGTGAAGGAGTTCAAGTATCTCAGGGTTTTGTTCTCGAGTGAGGGAACAATGGAGCGTGAGATGGGCCGGAGAATCGGAGCAGCGGGAGCAGTACTGCAGTCGCTTTACCGCACCGTTGTGACGAAAAGGGAGCTGAGCCAGAAGGCAAAGCTCTCTGTCTACCGGGCCATTTTCATTCCTACCCTTACCTATGGTCATGAAGGATGGGTCATGACCGAAAGAACGAGATCGCGGATACAAGCGGCCGAGATGGGTTTTCTCCTCAGGGTGGCTGGTGTCTCCCTTAGGGATAAGGTGAGAGGTTCGGTCATCCGGGAGGGACTCGGAGTTGAGCCGCTCCTCCTTCGCGTCGAAAGGAGCCAGTTGAGGTGGTTCGGGCACCTAGTTAGGATGCCACCTGGGCACCTCCCTAGGGAGGTGTTCCAGTCACGTCCAGCTGGGAAGAGACCAAGGGGTAGACCTAGAACCAGGTGGAGGGATTATATCTCTTCGCTGGCCTGGGAGCGCCTTGGGATCCCCCAGTCAGAGCTGGTTGATGTCGCCAGGGAAAAGGAAGTTTGGGGCTCTTTGCTGGAACTGCTACCCCCGCGACCCGACCACGGATAAGCGGAAGAAGATGGATGGATGGATGGATGACTTGAAAACACACACATTAATATCGGGCAGCGCCGATGATAGAACAAAGAGACAAACAAACTTAACTGCTCGTTCCAAAAACAGCGCCACGTGTTCAGTTTTAAAGCAAATGTAGTCTTTAACATTAATCTAGGCAGTCTTTCTCAGGAGGTTCATTTACCAGACAGACACACACTCCTAATGATTTACTATGTAATCTATTGAAGATTTTGAATAAATAGGTTCTTCTTTACCTTTCTGTATTGGGCCCGAGTGTTTATTTGCCGGTGTCGTCGAAGCTCCTTTCAAAACGTCACGTCACATCGGCAGCGCCAGGGTATGGCTGGGGTAGGCTACAGCCATACCAATAAATGGCTTAGCCCCAACATGAAAAATGATGTTAAAGTAAGCAAAATAAAGTCTGCCAACTCGCACGGAGTAAATTGCACAGACGGCAGTTAGTAAGATTGATTTCAGTAGCCACTTGTCTGGAAATACCGAAGACCAGAAACGGTTTTGAAAACTTTTGTCACGTAGTGATCGTCTTCTCAATAAAACATCTTTGATAATGTCTTCTGGCCAATCAGAATCATGATAACGGCGTGGTGTTGTTGCAGGAAGTCCCGACGGAGAATACTTTTGCGGTAGTACATCTCTATATACATCGATACAACATTACGTGTTGATAGAAATCAACACGTACTGAAATAAGACCCCACGGTTTGATGATTGATAGGTGTGTGGGCTGTCTTTCATTTTGACACACAGAACAATGGGCGCTATCCACCCTTATCCACAATGTAAAGTAATCTAATCAACCTCTTCCCTCTTCAATGAGGAGCAGTAGGTTCAGCTTTCAGAACAAAGTAACAAAAAACAAAAATGGCATTCATTTTTTTAATATGTCGTGTAGTAATAGATGTATTTATTGATCTTCTCAAGAGAGTACCAGAATGGGTATTTTATGTTAGTATTTCAAAAAAATCTCCTGGGGGAAAATCCCCCCGGACCCCCCTGCAGGGGTTGGGTTTTCAGCATGTCAACTCTTTCACCTGTGGAGAAATTGCAGGATTGGCTCCAGGTCACCCTTTTTATTTACTACAAGACAAATGTGCCTTTTTATTTCACACAGTTCAATTTGAATCGAGACAGGGAAATAATCTAAACCTCACGTGTGGTGTTTCACTGTCATTGCAAATACTGACTTGAGCCCCACCACTGTATGGGTTAGCTCTACCATAGATTACCCAACAAAAATACTCTGGAGCCTCCACTGCACGTCGGGGTTCACCAAAACGTCACATCACGTCGGGGTTCACCAATGGAAGATGTATTCTTTGGTTCGCAGCCAGGAGAAAGTGAAAAAGAGACGAATGGAGTCTCAAAAAGTTCAAATGAGTAATTTAATAAAGTAACGTTGGTTTTGGAACAAACAAGCAAGTTAACGCAGCGCAGTGTCCAGAAAAAAGAGAGAGCTTCTACATGCTGTGTGTGTGTATATCCGGTTCCTTTCTCCTCTTCTCATTTGCTGCTTCGACGATGGGCGGATCTTCCTCCCGGCTTCGTTCCTCTGTGATTAATATTGCATCAAATAATTGGAATTAGACGTTGTGTGCTTATTGTATAACTCCACACGCCTTTTCTCCTCCTATTCTCATTCATGACCTTTTATTTAATACATTCTGACGGCTGTAAACAAGGATAAAGTGAACCCGGAAGTGACGGTATTTACTGCCGGAAAACGGAAGTCATGTTCTGAACATTCGCTTTTCAGAATAAAGCAGATTTAAGTTAAAACAGTGTATGTGAACTTCCAGTTTTCAAAATAAAACAGCTTTAATTAAAACAGTGTATTTAATTTAAATTACGCCATATGAACATTGATTTTAATTTCTTACAAGTGCCATGGATTTATCAATACGCAGTTAGTCTACTGATATTTTGAAGGCCGTTGGTCGAGACCCTAGATTATACTGTAACTTGCACAAATCTCAGTCAGATAGAGCAGTGTTTCCCAACCGGGGGTACGCGTACCCCTAGTGGTACGCGAGGGAACTGTAGGGGGTACGTGGAATTCCAAGGTGACAAGTAAAACAAATAATAATCCCGTCAAAAATGATAGTGCGCGATTTGTTTCCCTAGGGAGACAATAGTCTGTGGCACGCACAACCGCGCCAAAATCCCACAATGAAAACAGCTGCTTACCTGCAGCCAGAAAAATACTGGTAGGTCTGCGCTATGGATAAATGGCTGAAACGTCCGCTTGCTCTGGATTCAGGCCAGGGTTCAGAGGAGCCCGCCGAGAAACGTAAGAAAGAGGCCAAACTGAAACCAAGGCAGTACAGTGAAACATATATATTATTTTGATTCATTTATACTTCTGTGGACCCACCACAGCCTCAGTGCTTCTTTTGCGGTGAAGTCCTGGCTAATAGTGCGATGAAACCAGCGCATTTACAGAGACACCAGAGCAACAAACACTCGGGAAGTGTCGATATAAGTAAATAATTTTACAGACGAAAGCTGTCGGAATTTAAGTCGAGCCAGACAGTAATGATGAAAGCCACGAATGTGTCAATGAAAGCACTCGAGGTATCTTACGCCGTGTCCCTGCTTGTGGCTAAAAAAAAACCTCACTCTATTGTTGAGGAGCTCATTCTCCCTGCAGCGACTGCGTTGGCCGAAATTATGATAGACAAGAAAGCAGCCGAAGCACTCAAGAAAGTTCCCCTGTCGAATAACACCGTATCCCGTCGGATCAATGATATGTCTGTTAATATAATTGGACAAGTGGTGAACAAAATAAAACTAGCCGGTCAGTTCGCTTTGCAGCTGGATGAAATTACAGATGTGAGTGGAGAAGCGCAGCTCCTGTCCTTCGTGCGTTACAAAGATGCGTCGGACATAAACTATGGGGGTTATTCCCTATCTTTATTCAAGAGCGTGGTATTTAAATTTGAGAGCATACTTTATGTATTTATTTCCCTCAAACCCTGTCCTCGCACTCAAATAGTGCCTGCTTGCACTTAGATTTGCTCTGCTTCTGCTCAAACTGTACGCTTGCACTCAGATATATTGCTGCTTACAGATTTTTTCTGTTCTCAGATTTATTCTGTGCGCGCTCGAAACTTTTGTGCAACAATCCTGTCAAAATCCCTCAACCAATAGGAGGCCAGGTGTCCTTGCGGGTGCGATCGCTTTACTTATTACAGCGTCCCGTAAGGGCGGTTACTCTTTGGTTTATAAACACCCGCCCTCCACGGCTTTATAACATAGCATGTACTGCACTTGTTTGATTTACAACTACCTTACATAATAGCTACGTTCAGTAGCGGACTGGGACTAAAAATCAGCCCGGGAATAAAATAAAATCGTCCCTCCGTTGCCTTCTGCACATAGTGAGAGGTGGTTGCTATGCAACAACAATAACAGATAGCGAATGTCGTCGTTTAGGTGCTTTTTTTTCTGGAGATAGGCACTTCTCAATCCACTCCTCCATAGTAAGCCCACCCCGGAGGTCGAAGTTAACCTTAAATGTTTCCATCGGCTTAGTTAGTTAGTTAGTTAGTTTACTATATAAAGTTTAGTTTAGGATTTTATAACGGTTCTCAGACGCGGAGGGATACTGATTTGTGAAAAGTAACAGCAACTATTCCCTGGATATACGCTCATTATATCACGGCTAAGAAACATCAGATTGCTTGATTTGACTTGTCCGTTTTATAAACATATACTAACTGTGCTTAACCCCCCCCCCCCCACATTTTTTTGTAAATGACTGGTGAAAAGAAACTGCTAGGCCTATACTGATTCTGGATATTATTTTGCTAAGTCTTTTGTTCCTGAATTAAAGTTTAAATGCCTGTTTAAAGGGGACTTATTCAAAGGGGCTCCATGGTTTAAGCCTAAATGTTACAAGATATATATATATATATATATAGCAAAGATAAGTTGATTATTTTGATTTCATATGTATTTATTTGATTATATTATTTATTTTCAAGGCAACATATTCATTTTTATTTATTTGTATTGAGTGTATTAAGTTAAAATTAAGAAAATGCCTGAGAATTAGATGTTCAAATTAAGGAGATGAAATAAAGTTATTTTCATTCAATAATCAGTTACGTTCTACTGGTGAAGGATCATCAGCACGTATGAGTGAGGGGGTGCTCATGGTATGACAAAAGGCTCAGGGGGTACACAAGACAAAAAAGGTTGGGAACCACTGAGATAGAGGATCAATGATTTAGCCTCTTAAGCCCTGAGCCTGTTTTTCAGGTTACAGGCTCGAAAATGCCACTAACACAACAAAGACTATATCTTCACTTCTAAAAGGGGTGCATTAATAATCATTTCTCTCAAAGCAAGGTTACATCTGTGAGTTGGATGTAGAAGTGTCAGAATCAATATAGATGTTTTTATTTTAAAGTAAATTCAGATGGAACATAGTAAAAACATGTAAATTCTAATGTCTGCCTAAAAAAAACCCATTACTTATAGTGAAAACCACCCTTCAATGATGGGTTAGTAGACTAAAAGCTTTAGGAATCCAAACTATAACATATAATAAGTACCCTGTATCAAGATTGATGCAAAACAAGTGAAATTTGACCTTATTAGAGAGGTTTAGAAAAATAAAGTCCAGGCGGACTCACCTCTGGGTAATTTGGGAACCATCAGTTCCATTTGACCTTTTTCACTGTAAAAATCATGTTATTACTTTGAATTATCACTATAGGTATTCATTCCATCCAAATACAACTGTTGTGAAAAAAAATTAAATTAAAAATAAAATTAAAAACATAGGCTACTCTGTTATCCTCTTAGGCCCCACGGACCCGGTTCCGGGGCCGAAATCGTGTCATTTGCAGGAAACAACGTCTAAGGAACCTTAATATTTAATAAACTATGAATATTTTATATCCATATAACGGGAAAAAACTCATTTAATTGATCTTTTTCATTTTTCTTTTAAAAAAAAAAACACAATGCTAACATTGAGCCTCTGAATTAGCCCCGAGCAAAAAATGCTAACCTATTACTGCACCGAAACTCACTCCTAGCTCCCTTTTTACTTATCCTAGGTGCACATCCAACACATCGTTTATGATCGTAAAGACACAAAATCTAACGGTGCACACCTCAACACTGAAAGATACAAACTCGCGACGTTATCAACAAAAACGTACATCAAAACAAGTGGCGCTAGGTACTAACATGCGCTAGGCTAACATGGCTTACCTTCCTCTTTGTCTGGTCTAAACTGGTCTTCAATGGGATTAAAACGATAAAAACGATGATGTAGTTAATCCATAGGTTAATATCCAATGGGGCTGTTCTGATAATCTATAAGCAATACAACTGCAATTCCGTTATCTGCTGTCTGCTCTGTGCTCCGTGTGCTCTGGGTCCTGCAATTCCTGCTTCCTTAGTAAACAATAAGTAATGTCTGCTACGTAATGTACTTACGCTGGCTGGCATTCTTTATACTTTCCGCAGGACCATATCTCTGGAACCCATTGGTCGATTTGGGTGATTTACACCTTTTTCTTAACCATTACATCCAATAGAATCGATGGGCAGTTCCCAAATCCACGTAAACATTACCATTGCGGACGTAATAGAGAAGCAAACGAAGCATATCTGAAAGTACAAGCCTGTACGGCAAAACGTTATACCCAGTATATTGCCATAAATATGATGATGGATTATCAGTAAAAATTTCTACGTGACACAAAGACATTGGATTAACCTTGAGCGGCGTTTTTATTACGTTGAACACAACTTTTGATCACAAATCAAAAAAGGTTAGACGTAATTATTGTAAATATTTTTGAAACCGGATGTTGTTTACTTTCTCTTTTCTGGCTGATAGCTCCAGGAATTCGGGGTCGTACAGTGATGACATTACATGTGTGGAATCTGTGGAGTCTCAGCTTTAATCAGATATCTTGTTTGTGCAGTTACGATAAGTAATAAGGGCATTTCTACCGTGAGTGCTTTGCAAAGGTCCGTTAGCATTAGTTAGCATTTTTTCGCTCCATGCTAATTCAAAGGCTTGGTATTACTCTTGTGTTTATTTTAGCTAAACATGGTTCATATGGTCAGTTAGCTGAGTTTCTTACCGTTAAAAGGGTATGGAACATTAATAGTTTCACAAATGTTAAGAAGCCCTGAGACATAGTCTCATAAAAAAACGGTGGGAGGGGTCCACTGGGGGGACCCTCGGGCTTAAGAGGTTAAGCAGACTGTACTCTTTTTTGTATGCAATCAAGATTCAAGATTCAAAGATGGACTACGGTGTAATTAATGTATGAAAAACTAAGATCACAGGTTCCTCAACAGTGCAATTACAAGACATAAACAAATATATACATACAAAACAACAATACAAATAAAATGATGCAAGCTCAGGTGTTAAATGGTCTCATGTGTCTGTCCCTGAGTCTGGTGGTTTTCAGGATAATCACCTGAGTGATGCGCCGGTGAAAGATGGCCGCATTGTCTTTTGGCTCCTCTCCAACTTTCCCCCTTTTCGTATTTTGTTTGTGTTTATTTACTTTTTGCCGTTTGCTTTTAACATGGTTTGCAACATGCAAGCCGACCACACCAACTCTGCTATACAATATAGCAGAGAGGAACTTCTTCACATCAGAAACTTTGTGGACAATAACCCACCGACAGACAATGGAGATTCGCCATGGCTGCCTCCTGCCGTCCTACCTGAGAGAGTAATGACTAATAACAACTGGTGCACAGATGTGAGGATTATTTCTTCGGACTGTTCTGCTCATTTAGAGCACCTCATAATCACATGCCGGGCTTTTCACCTGCCGAGATAATTCACATCTGATGTGATAACAGTAGTGTATATTCCGCCGCTCGCCGACAACAACACTGCACTCGATCAGCTGTTTGGGATTATTGACAAGATCGAGACATCACGGCCAGAAGCGGTGTTCGTTGTGGCCGGGGATTTTAACACCGCTAACATGAAGAAGGTCCTGCCGAAGTACTACCAACACATCAGCACGCAGGGGAAACATACTGGAGCAGGTTTATTCCCCTTTTCAACATGGATATAAGGCTCTCCCTCACCCTCCCTTCGGCAAATCAGACTACATCTCACTGCTGCTGCTGCTGCCTGCTTACAGGCAGAAACTTAAACGGGACAGACCGGTAACAAGGAAAGTACAGCGATGGAGTAAGGAGTCAGATTCAGCACTGCAGGATTGCTTTGCATGTACGGATTGGAGTGTGTTTGAGGACAATAACATCAACACACACACGGATACGGTCATCTGCTACATTGAGAAATGCATCGATGACGTGGTACCGAAGGTTTCTGTACGAACATTCCAAAATCAAAAGCCCTGATAAACAGCGAGGTGCGCACCAAGCTGAAAGCGTGCACTATCGCGCACAGAGCTGGAGATTTGGAGGAGTTCAGGAATTATAGGTATGAACTCCGGAGAGCTATCAGTAGTGCAAAAAGACAGTACAAAGACAAGGTGGAATCTGACTTCAAAGACTGTAACACCCGGAACATGTGGGCGGGACCAAGAACAATGACCGACTACAAAGGAGCAGCGGGGGGTTGCTGCGGGAGTGTCTGCGTGCGCATCTCTCCCAGGTGAGCTGAACAGTTTTTTTGCTCGCTTCGAGAGCAGCCAGGCTGTGGGTACAGAGAAGTATCAGGAGCCCTGCCCTTTTCAATCAATCAATCAATCAATCAATCAATCAATCAATGTTTATTTATATAGCCCAATATCACAAATGTTACATTTGTCTCAGTGGACTTCACAGTTTGTACAGAATATCAGAATGACAATACGACACCCTCTGTCCTTAGACCCTCACTTTTGTTTTAAACAGGGAAGATGTGTGTAAATCCTTTAAAAGGGTTAACCCACACAAGGCTCCTGGACCTGATGGCATCCTTGGCCGTGTTCTCAGGGTGTGTGCAGTTCAGCTGGCAGAGGTGTTCACAAACATCTTCAACAGGTCCCTGCTGCAGTCTGTAGTCCCCACATGTTTTAAACACTCCACCATCGTTCCTGTCCCCAGCCTCAGACCCCATTTACATGGGAACGTTGCGTTACGCACCGTATGCGTTTTCAAAAAAGTCTTCGTTCACACGTATTCGGCTCAATTAACGTGTCCGTTCACACGAAACCGCTCGACACGCTGGAAACGCTGTAGTACATATGCCGGGCCTGTAAGTGGCGCTGCTGCCGCCACAAAATACACCAAAAGCAGCGAAGAAGACCCCGGAGCATGGTTGCCCTTCTGTTTATTCTCCGTGGTGGATGATGTGTGCTCCTGCTGTAAATCTCTCCAGTAGTCCACCAGCAGATGAAAAACACCCACCTCTCCGCCTCTTCCAAAGGACGAGGGGACCACGTGGCAGAGTTTCCGTTGACATTTTTTTCCGCCGGGTCAACCGTTAAAGTTTAAATCTTCCCTACAAAATTAGAAAAGTGCCGGTCTTCTTTGTTATTTATTGAGCTTTAAAACAAATTGATAACGACTATATAATAATATAAGAATAATAAACGGAGCCTCTCTTTTCCTCCCCCTCTTCTGACAGCCCAGCAGCTGATCTCTGAGCAGGAGATGGGGGGAGGGAGACGTGGGGAGAGGGAGGCGGGGCTATTTCATCGTTGTCAGAAAATGATCGTATAGAGGCTTACACACGGAGCCGTTTGCCCCCCCAGAGCGTTCCGTTTGCAGATCTATCCACCTTGGGACCCGTTATCGTTTGCGGGGTCCGTTTCTATCGTTTTGTTATGGCCTCGTGTAAACGAAAGGGCTATACGCAAGAGAAACTATGCGGATTGTAGGAGCAGATATCTCTGCTCCGCGCCGATCCTATAAGAGTTTGCTTTAAAAGAAGGAAAACTCAAAACAGCCAGGATAGGGGTTAAACAATAATCTGTTTTAATGATAAACGGTAAGAATACAATACACTTCTCAAAGGGGTAGGCCCACCCCTGCCCTGGTCCAAATGCCGGGAGAACCTCATCGTCTTGACAGCAGGAGGAAAAAGAGACCGGACACAAGGACTCAACAGGAGATATATTAAAAACAACGGGAGGAGCTGTGTGGATGCTACTCACATACAGGTAATCTATTGGCCCATATACAAACGATGGGCTTTCGTAGCGTATCAGCGCGCGCCAGCCGAGATGATCCGGAAACAGTCCCTTAGTTTGAAGCAAAACAACCACATCTGGTGTTCGCTGTCTCATTCTGTTGCTTTCACACACACACACACACACCACACACACACACACACACACACACACACACACACACACACACACACACACACACACACACACACACACACACACACACACACACATTCTTCCGACTTCCCTCTCTGCTCCCCTCCCCCATAATTTCTAGTCTCCTGTCCTGCACAACTGCACCCCCCCCCCCTTTATGCTGAGTAATACAACATGTTTAAGCTAACTACTCCACAATGTTGTAGCAATTTTACCCACACATGAAAAAATACAGCAGAGAAGTCAATAAAACACAAGTACAGGTATCATTTGGAGCAGTAATCCCATCTAGCTGCTGCAATAGACACACTTCTTCCCCAAACATCTTTAACGCACACACATCTTTATTATTAACATAAGTTGATTATTCTTGTAGCCTAAGGGCTTCTGTGAACTTCCCTTCACCTCGGAGTCTGCTTTACTGGACTGAATACATGTATTGATAATTCAGAAGGACTATTGATAATTAACAACTCAAGCGGCCTCCCTCAATATCTGGAAATTGCAACAAGACTTTCTGCCATTCAAACGTAACACTTCTTATATATCAGGTGATAACATCTTCAATCCTCCACATTTCCCCCTTTTGATCTTATTTCCAAAGATCAACTTAAACAAGGCATTTGAAACATAACTACTGTTATTCTTTTCTACTGGTCTGTCCCCCAATATTGTATGAATCTATCAGAAACTGAGACCCTTTGGGAACAGAACACAACTTTCCATGGCAGTGAAGGAACCATTAGAGGGCAACCTGAGTGCTAGAAAGCAGTCTCCTTGTGTGGTGAATCATCAGCCCCCCCCTCAGAGGAAGACACCAACAAGGGCAGCTGATAGGGAGGGGGAGATGCGGCTTTCCCTTCACTGGTGGAACTGATCAGAGAGAAGTAGACTCCTCTGCTGCCTCGACAAGTCCCCCCGCCCGCTGACAGCCGCTTCCGAGTCGACCTCCTCTGCGAGGGCCACGTCCGTCCGGATGTCGTCCCCGGTCCTAGCAGGTGGTTTCCCGCTGCACACTGGCTCCTGTGGTACAAGCTGTCCCCCTTTCCTCCTTGGCGGATGGCATGAGAGATCCGCTGGATCACTCAGTCGGGGCCGGAGAGCCTGGGGTTGAGCCACTTTGTCCTGATGACCTTCAGCCAGACGAACTCCGCTGTGTCGGCCTCCTGGTTCCCCCTTTGGCGTCACCAGCCTGTGTGGAGAAATCTGATACAAATCCCTCAAGCCTACGCTCAGGGCTCCTCAGCTGTTTCACCCACCACTGCGTAGGCCGCTTGGAGCCTGTTGGTGGGGTGTCTTAAAACAACAGACGTCTGTGAACAGGTATTCTAAATTAATTGTAGACCTGCTATCTGCCAATGCAGCTTCAGAATCTTAATACTTGGCCTGTGGCAACAAAACAAAACTCCAACATCTCTAAATAACATATTTCAATAGCTCTGAATTTCTGACAAGCGTCTGTGTTATTCTTAATGCAATCCTTGAGATCCCATTTAAAATCTAAATATAATATGAACTGCTAATGTTTCTGGTAAAGAAACACACTAATGTTATGGATTTAAAAACAACCAAAATCACGATACTGACAAAGTGAATGATTTCCTGGTGATACTGTTTCTACCTGTCAGTGCTTAGATATTATCACGCTGAAAAAATTAATACAGAATTCCAACAAACTGTCATCAAATATCTTTCTATTATGAATTTAGATTAAATGTATATCTCCATAATGACCTAAACAATAAAGTCTATGGCTTTTACTTCTTTACCAGGCTAGTTACATGATGTTGTTTAAATTAAATTCTGTCTCATTACATTACTATGTTTTAGCTTTAACTGTAATATGTTATTTCTACATTTAAAAGCTCAGTTACTTTAATACCTGTTGAAACATTACTCACAGGTCAACTTCTTCAGTATTCCATTCTGGAATTACATCTCTCACAGTAGCCTCTTGGCCACTGATTCTACATCTATGTTACCTGTTATAACTCAATCAATATTAGAAACATGTCAACATTCATCAAACAGTATCTTATCCCCAGATATGGAGCAGGTTAATTCTAAAACTGTCAATCAATGGTCAGATTGAACATCCGAGTTGGGGCAGCAGGTTGCTTTCAGTCCCTAAATGAAAAATGTAGATTGTGAAGTTTACACTCCCTCTTTTTACACATGAACTCATGTGTAACCAAAATCCAGTATGGGAAGAAAACCTTCAGGTAATAATGGATTATAAGAAAATACCAAACATTATTCACAAATGTACATCATTTTCCACAGTAAACACTTCAGTGAAATGAAGTGTTTCTCTCCATCCTTCAGTCCTAAAAGAAACAGAATCTTCATGGGAGTGAAATATCATCAAGTAGATCGAGTAGAAACGGGTCACAAGTGCGGTTTTCCAATTCTGTGGAATGTTAGGAAACCTCTCGTTGCCCACAGAGCCCCAGAATAATGTGTTAGTCCAAAAGCATGCTTGATTAGTCATTGTTTTAAATCATGCAGTTGCACTGATCACATGCAGACAAACACTCACATTCACACTGTCAGGTTGGAAAGTCAAGTTTGGTCAGAGTCACGCCAGAGTCAGTCATTGACAGTGCCTTCTGAAGTTACACTGTCGGTCAGGGTCGAAGGTCAGTTGTTCTCAGTCTTTTTGGCCATGTGTCGTGCTCTGCAGAGACTTTGATATTTCAGCATAGGCCAGTATCCTTTGTCTACAAAAATCCATCATATATGGAGCGCCATCATTCATTAATTCACGATTACAACTATAATTTTCCAGATATCTCTAACTTTTCATCGGAACAGCTGTTCCCCACATTCCATGAAAAGTGTTAGCCAAAAATGTAACCTCCTTATAGTACTACTACTGCAGTTTATTAACACCTAATCTATATTAAAATGTCTAATAGATCTATTTCAGAAACTTGTGCATATAATTATTATCTTGAGTCAAACCATTACTAGGACCTGTGTAGCTTTGCAATTCATAGGTCATTATACTCATTTATCTTCAATTCTGGTCTACTTAAAAACAATGTTAAATTCTTTAGCAGTGTGTGGAACCCTGGGTGTCTGAACACGCAACAACTACTCCCTACTTTATCAAGGATTTAAAAAATAGAAGTAATTTCGTATGTCCATCCGAAATCCCTCCTATGGTAATAACTATGGCATAATGGTGAAATCAATAATTTATAGATTGGAATACTATATTTGGCTTGGCACCAGCTCTCCCTTTAACCTTATCCATACAAATAAAGATTTGTCTTATAGAGTGGTTACTAAAATTATCCTTTTAATGGTGATCAATATTGTAACAAATGAGATCAGTACTTTATTCACAGGTGAATAAAAATATCTTGAAGAATAATTTGTTAACATGATGAAAAGATTAAAGCATATGGTTCTACTCTGTCATGTCTCCCCCTTTATCCCTCAGTGTGTTTTAGGATGATTTTCTCATTTTACTTTAATAGTTTCCACTTTACTGCTATTTTGTATTTACCCATTGATTAATTCATGGTTAATACATCTTTTTATCTTCACTTATTTATCAAGTCAATTCAAGTTCTTTAAATGTGCGGTTATAATAAGTGTGTTTATGTGTAAACTCACTCATTCCCGTTGGTTCCCTTCTCCTCTCCTCTGGTTTATCTCAAGCCTTGATCCCGGCCACCTCACATTCTGCTCGACCAACTCCTCTGACTCTGACAACTCCCCCTTTGTCCATCAGCTCGCTGTAACTCTTTGAGGCAGCCATCTGCCCAGCTACATCTGCAGCCCCCATCATGCCACTGTTCTTGTCCTGCTTTGCATTTCAACTCCTCCTTCACAGTCTCTCTGCTGCTTTATGGAGGGCGGATTCTGCTCTAATGTCCCACACTTTGCTCTTGTGCCAAATTTCGTGGCTCAGCTTGTAACTTCATGCACTGCCTGAGGGACTGATGAGAGTAGATCTCTGCCTGTCAGCAAGCTGTTTGGTTCTGGATGCCACAAGTGGAGATAGTTCTGGCTGCAGTTTGTATTGTTGTTGTTGGTTCAGCTCTGGTTCTCTGTCTGGTCTATTGAGAAGGAGCAGTCACCTGGTTGGGATAGGCCTTTGTTTGCTCCGGCGGATTGGGGCCTTAGCCGTCTGACATGCAGAGAGAGAGAGTCCAGGTCTCGGGACGCATTACCTATAGAAATTCTAGCACACTGAGGTTAAATAAATCTAACCCTTTCCACTCTGTCTCTTTCTAATCATACGATTTGTGTTAGTAGTTAACTGCCATCTAACAACACAATTAATGTCTACTAATGATATTACAAAAACTCCCTCTAATAATCGTTTCATCCATTGTGACATATTTACCCAAACTAAGTTTTTCAGGAAACCATTTTCTCCTATAAATCGGAACACCTACATGTTTCCAGCATCACATATTCCACACACTATGAAAGAACCCCTCCATACTTTCGCCAATATTTTAAATCCCACTGTTACCTGGAACAATAGTAAACCTGCAGAGCACACTAATCAGATCATAGTAATGTAATTTGACCCAAGTGTAGGCCTATGTCGTTCCTAAAAATGTTAGCAAACACCAAACTCCAACTACAACATTTATAGATAAATTGATTTAGCAAAATGAAATCTTATGTAATTCAAAATGTGACAAAAGAACAATGATTTGTCTTACACAAGATTGTGGTCTAACAGAATGACTCTAGACCTCCTGGGGTCAAATAAATTGGATGCTGATCATCCCTAACATGTGGCCTGAAGAACAAAAGGACCTCTTAATCATTAACACAATGGACTCTCAGAGATGAGATCTAGCCATGAGGTGGCTGACTTTAAAATGAACTGTGACAAAGAAACCACCTGCGTGTGGGTACATTATAGTTTATAAATATAACACAAAACAACATTACATTAAAATAATAACCATTCAAATGAGCTTTGGTGAAAAGCATGAAAAACAAAACAACCAAATCTACTCTCATTGTTCGTGTACATCTTTACTCCAACTATTTCACCATCTAGTAATGCCAACTGGCTGGCTAACTAGCTTAGCAGTATAGCACTAACCTCATGTGACTGGGGGAAGGGGAGGGGAACACTCAAACATGTGCAGATACAAACCACACTGCTTGGAGACTGAGTTCAATACAAATTAAACCATACGACTTGTAGTCTGGCTTCAATAAAAATGTAACCAGCCAAAACCAGTAGAGCTGAGCCTAAATTTCCCAACATCTCATCTCCTATCATTTGATCATAGTTCCTTGTCTCTCTCTCTGTTTCTCTCTCTCTCTCTGGGCCCGGCAGCTGCCTGCTCCTGTCCACAAGCTTCTCTCATCAATCACCTCTGTGTTTATCCAACCGTGTGAGATGGCTTTCAGCCTCGTGCGGCACCTCTGTAATGTTTAAACATTAACAGCTTCTCTCTGACTGACAAACTTACAAAACCTAATTGTGGTGAATTGTTTGCGTTTTCAGTTTCCTATCTCACTGTTGTATGATCAATACAACTCCTAAATAACATTACAATATATATTTCTTACTGTGAGTTTGTTATCTAATGTTTAACAAATTATCCTCTTTCTATGTCTAATCTAGGTGGAATAATCCACTATTATATTTAATTTGAATCGACCCTTAACCTCAATGTACTTCATAATATACTCAGTAAACCTCTTTTTACTTTCCCTCAACGTTACTGTATGCAATTAAATTCTTCTGAAATATAATTAAGTACAATTCTCAGTTAATGACAAATACCAGGAAATTCACAATGCAATGCAAAAGTAACAAGCAGTTCTCAAAACTTCTCATAAAAATCACAATGTGACGTGTCTGTATCCCACAAAAACTATGCTAAAAACAACAAATTACAGTTTCTTATTTATTTCAATATCTACCACCTCAAATCACACCTTGATCTATTAATGTTCAATGTTATTCACTCCAACTTCAGATCACTCATTGATCTTTCACTCCTTGGTTTAAATTCAACGCTCAGCAGCCATTTTCCAGGCATTAGAGAAAAAGAACAAGCAGTCACACTCCGGGCCGCTGCTCAGTAATTAGAGCGGTAATGGGGAGAAAGGGGGGCTTTCTTGAAACCATGAGGCGCATTCACACCGCAGTACTTTTCCCACAAAGGTTCATGCGAACTTAGTTCATGCGAACTCTTTAGTTCGCATGAACTAAGTACAGATCGCGTTCACACCGGAAAAAGTCCCTGGGGGAGGATTAGGCAAATGAAGCCGCTGACGTCACTGCTTCTTCTTCTGCTTTGGGTTTACTGGCAGGCTACAAACCACTTCACGGCGTATACTGCCGCCCACAGTCCCCGGCCGGAAGTCCCCGGAGTTGGGGAAGGCTTCAGTAGAAGTTGCTGGGACTCCCAGCAGCTTCTACTGAAGCCTTCCGAGTAAATCGCCAGAACGCCGACACCTCCTCATCTCCACCGCTCCCATGTTTTATTTTGTGTTGCCATAAGTTAGTCTCTCTGCATTTCTGCGCTGGGCTAATGCTAATGCTAATAATGCTAATGCGAGGATAATAAAATGGCGGCTTCACAAAACTCTTTGGGAGTTTTACGGGGCGTGGTTTGCAATCCGCCCAGCCAATCAGAAATATAGCTCTTTTCTCACAAGAGAGCCGCTCGAAAGTCCCTGCTCTCTAGCGGGGACTTTCGAGGGGGTAAAAAGGTTCACATGAACTAATTTTAGTACCGGCTCTTTTTGGTGTGAACGCGATAAAAGAGTTCTCATGAACTAAGTTCGCATGAACCTTTGTGGGAAAAGTACCGCAGTGTGAATGCGCCTATGGTATCCTTCCATTATGACTTCGTATTTCTTTATCTGACTAAGGCTATTCTATGTTCAATAATATATTCTATTCATTCACAAGCACATATATATCCTCCTCGCTGTCTGTTCAGCTTTTAAGATGCAACATTTCTTTCAACAGAATGGGCGTTAAACCCAACAGAACAAGACAGTGAGAAATCCGTTAATTTCAATGGCTTTTGAAGTTCGGATTTTTTTACATATAATACAACTGCAGCTCCTATGAGACTGGAAAGTATTATTCAGATTGGTCACGGATGGAGACTCGATACAACCATTTGACCCCCCCAGGAAGTACAGCCTGTGAGAACTCAATATCTACACTAAGCTAGAGACGCTATGCCCTTCCTGCCGTCAGAGACTCAATACCTGACGCTGAAAATACTTCGCTGCTTCACTTGTAGCTAACGAGTTTAGCCGTATGATTCTGAAAAATCTAAACCGTTGCTTTATTTATTTTATAACTTACCTATCTATGCTAAAATATGTATTGCATTATACCGTCAATACTATGACACTGGGAAATATCTATCTATGACAACTCTAAAATGTAGTTTAGTTCAGCCAATCACAGATTTTTGATATAAAACAGGCATCTGTTTTACCTTTCAATTGTAGGATCCTGGTTTTAGTTGTCAAAGATTATTCCAGGCATCTCCCTCCGTCCGCTAGCTGCTAGTGTTTCCTCTAAAAAAACCTACTCATGACGTCACCACGTCGGCACCTCCTCACGTCACCACGTCATGACGTCATCACGTTGGGTCCACCATTTTGTAGGAGCAGATATCTCTGCTCCCCCCCGATCCTATATGAGTTTGCTTTAAAAGAAGGAAAACTCAAAACATCCAGGATAGGGGTTAAACAATAATCTGTTTACTGATAAACGGTAGGAATACAATACACTTCTCAAAGGGGTAGGCCCACCCCTGCCCTGGTCCAAATGCCGGGAGAACCTCATCGTCTTGACGGCAGGAGGAAAAAGAGACCGGACACAAGGACTCAACAGGAGATATATTAAAAACAACGGGAGGAGCTGTGTGGATGGATCCCATACAGGTCATCTATTGGCCCATATACAAACAATGGGCTTTCGTAGCATATCAGCGCGCGCCAGCCAAGATGAAACAGGAAACAGTCCCTTAGTTTGAAGCAAAACAACCACATCTGGTGTTCACTGTCTCATTCTGTTGCTTTCACACACACACATTCTTCCGACTTCCCTCTCTGCTCCCCTCCATCATAATTTCTAGTCTCCTGTCCTGCACAACCGCACCCCCCCCTTTATGCAGAGTAATACAACATGTTTAAGGTAACTACTCCACAATGTTGTAGCAATTTTACACACACATGAAAAAATACAGCAGAGAAGTCAATAAAACACAAGTACAGGTATCGTTTGGAGCAGTAATCCCATCTAGCTGCTGCAATAGACACACTTCTTCCCCAAACATATTTAACGCACACACATCTTTATCATTAACAGAAGTTGATTATTCTTGTAGCCTAAGGGCTTCTGTGAACTTCCCTTTACCTCGGAGTCTGCTTTACTGGACTGAATACATGTATTGATAATTCAGAAGGACTATTGATAATTAACAGGGAAACTCAAGGGGCCTCCCTCAATATCTGGAAATTGCAACAAGACTTTCTGCCATTCAAACGTAACACTTCTTATATATCAGGTGATAAAATCTTCAATCCTCCACAGGATACAACCCGTATCGTCCTCGTGTAAATGGGGCCTCAATGACTACCGCCTAGTAGCACTCACCTCCATCATAATGAAGTGCTTTGAGCGGTTAGTCAAATCATTCATCACCTCCTCCCTCCCGGACCCCCTGCAGTGTGCCTACAGAGCAACAGGTCCACAGACGACGCCATAGCCTTCACCATCCACACTGCCCTCTCACAACTGGACCAGAGGAACACATATGTGAGAATGCTGTTCATTGATTACAGTTCAACCTTCAATACCATTGTGCCCTCCAAGCTGGTCATCAAGCTCAGAGACCTCAGGCTCAACAGCACCCTCTGTGACTGGATCCTGAACTTCCTGACGGGCAGACCCCAGGCAGTGCGGGTGGGAAACATCACATCCTCCACCCTGATCCTCAACACCAGAGCCCCTCAAGGCTGCGTGCTCAGCCCTCTCCTTTACTCCCTGTTCACTCAGGACTGCGTGGCCATACACAGCTCCAACACCATTGTTAAGTTTGCTGACGACACGACCGTCATCGGCCAGATCATAGACGGCGACAAGACGGCATACAGAGAGGAGGTCGAAAACCTGACATCTTGGTGCCAGGATAACAACCTTCATCTCAACGTCAGCAAAACAAAGGATCTGATTGTGGATTACAGGAAGCAGCAGAGAGAGGGATACGCCCCCATCACCATCAATGGGACTACGGTGGAGAGTCAGCAGCTTCAGGTTCCTCGGTGTCCACATCACTGAGGACCTGACATGGACTACCACCATCACCAAAAACGCTTGACAGCGGCTCTTCTTCCTCCGCAGGCTAAGGAGGTTCAACATGGACTCCAGGATACTCTGCAACTTCTACAGGTGCACCATAGAGAGT
This sequence comes from Harpagifer antarcticus, assembly GCA_902827135.1. Classification (NCBI taxonomy): domain Eukaryota; kingdom Metazoa; phylum Chordata; class Actinopteri; order Perciformes; family Harpagiferidae; genus Harpagifer; species Harpagifer antarcticus. Next base: position 6,839,591 of record CADEHL010001042.1, on the reverse strand, counting down.
ATCCTGACTGACTGCATCACGGCCTGGTACGGCAGCTGCACCGCCCTCAACCGTAAGGCTTTACAGAGGGTGGTGAAAACTGCACAGAACATCACCAGGATGGAGCTCCATCCATGGAGGACCTTTACTCCCAGCGGCTCAGGAAGAAATCCCTCCGGATTATAAAAGACCCCTAACTGTTCTGTCTGCTGCCGTCTGGCGGGCGCTACCGCAGCATCCGGACTAAAACCACCAGACTCAGAGACAGTTTCATACCAGAGGCAATAAGACTGACACCTGAACTGTTGAAACAAAATCCATAACATTCATCTGCTACTTAGTAATTATTTATCTATTTCTCTAATATATCATTCCAATAACTTGCATATAGACTCTTATTGCACTATTTCACTTTTTTTAAAGAATTTTTATTTTTGTATTTACTATTTACTTGCACTATATTTTTCTGTTTATCTGTGTTATTGTGTTGCACTGTTGGAGAAGCCTGTGACCTAAGATTCATCTACATAACTACACTGTAGCTATGTTCTTATGACAAAATAAAGAACCTTGAACCTTGAAGTTGCAGAGTATCCTGGAGTCCATGTTGAACCTCCTCAGCCTGCGGAGGAAGAAGAGCCGCTGTCAAGCTGTTTTTGTGATGGTGTTAGTGTGATGAGTCCATGTCAGGTCCTCAGTGATGTGGACACCGAGGAACTTGAAGCTACTGACTCTCTCCACCGTAGTCCCATTGATGGCGATGGGGGCGTGTCCCTCTCTCTGCTGCTTCCTGTAGTCCACAATCAGCTCCTTGGTTTTGCTGACGTTGAGATGGAGGTTGTTATCCTGGCACCAAGATATTAGGGTTCTGACCTCCTCTCCTCATCGCGGCGATCAGGCCGATGGCGGTTGCCGTCGGTAATCAGGCTGATGGCGGTTGTATCGTCAACGAACTTCACGATGGTGTCGGAGCTGTGTGTGGCCATGCAGTCGTGTGTGATCAGGGAGTAGAGGAGAGGGCTGAGCATGCAGCCCTGAGGGGCTCCGGTAAAGAAGGAGTATGGCATCAAAATTACCAATATGCATGGCTCTTGTATGAATATGTAAGCTCTCGCAGTGTGACAGTTTATCGAATAACACTTCTATTAACTATTAAAAGTATAATAAAAAGACTGAATTAATATGCCTACTTTAACTTTTATTCAATGACAGGTAATTTTGCTGCCTCAACGAATACACATCAAAATGCTGGGCTCCCTTCACATCCCCAATGGAGTGATGGATGGAATGAAAAAGGCTTAAAAATGCAGCCCTTTGTTTCTTAATCTTTTGCCATATCTTAATGGGCTGCACCCTCATACACATGCTAATTAAAACCCCACCTTAAGTCCTGGTAACAATGAATCACAAATGCGACTCCCCAACATGTGTGGGTTGGAGAGAAGGTAGACACGCACGCTCACCCGCACCAAACTCATAAACCTTGGGTGGGATATTCTTCTAAATCCCTCCGTAAACAATTAGGCAAGTTATAGAGTGTTTAATGAGATAAAAGCAGATAAAGCCTTGTCTTTTGTTTGTCTGTCCGTTGGGACCCAGAACCAGGAGTTAGTTTGTGTTATCAGTAGGATGTCTCCCCTGAGGCGGCTGCACGGCTGGAGAACTCCAGGCTTTAACACACACCGATACGGTCTGGGGGTGTGTGGGTCTGCGGCGCGTGTAGGCGTCTGTTTCAACTCCAGTACGACGCTCCAGGTGTAAACGAACATATCGAGTTTATTCAATTTTTCTATTTACTTGGCTCTGCTTTTTCTGCTTTTTTTCCTTTCCTTCCTGGCCCCCTTTTTCCCCAGCCCTGAATATATGTAAGGCTTCTTTTCTGAACCCCGTACACCTTCAGACAACAGCACAGCAGAGGCACGTTTCAATTGCCCAGGAGCCGGCAAATTAAACAAGGCTGTGAAGGAGAAATTCCTCCTTGCTTTTCATTTGAATTTGTGATTGCGTGCTGTGGTGTTGCTGTCTGCCGCTACACATTGGGAAGCATGAAATGAGAATAGCTTTAGTGTTTATTGAGACCCATGCGGTGTTAAGCGGACAGGATACAGTGAAATCTCATTTTCATTCATAGCAGCCAGAGTTCATTCAAAACAATGCGACAGGAGTTCTGCTACAACGGCCCCAGAATTTTGAAGAATTTTGAAAATTACAGCTGCTATTACTACCAGCCACTTTCCTTCTCTCTGCCCTTCTGCCTACCTCTTTATGTCTATCTTCACCTCTCTTATCAATTCCTCTCTCACTGCCCTTGCTTGCTAGTTATCGCAGATCACCCACTAATCGAGAGAGAAAGGCCTGTTCTGTCAACAACCTCGCAAATCCAGAAGATCGTATCTGCCATCAACACATGTCTGCAAATATTTTGTCCTATAAATGATTCATGCTTCTGTGCATCTGACGGCGGAATTCATATCCTTGTTTACTTGTCCTCACCCCATGTTTTAAATGTGATGTGGCTCTTTATATAAGATTGCTATTACCAGTGTGCAGAATAGCCAAGGAGGAAAGGCAGCAGAAATGCCACCACACTCGACTGAGCTAAACTGGCTAAGCAATGACAAGCCCTCTCCCTGTCAGATAAACAGACTAACAGGCATCAGGGTATAACGTACACTCCGCCATCCTCATTAGGAGAGGCTAATGTGGAAATTGGCAAGATATCAAAACCACTTGTGATGTAGGGAGTGAGTAAAAAGTAGCAGAGCTCCAGGACCTAATCCCTCATGTACAAATACTTTTTTTCTGTCATCAAAGGGTGAGTAGGTGTGGGGGTCATATATTTTCTCCATCATCACAGGAGATGAAAGATTGTGCATTCCTTCGATTTTTATCCTCACACGAAGTGACCTCGGGAGTTGCACTCGCTGCTTCTTTTAAGGTTACGGGTCGTTGCCCTTTATATTTCAAATAATAGCTTGAGCTGCAAAGTGTTCCTCGAGCTTTCACTTTCGGAACAAAAGCGGTATTTCCTTTGTCAGTTTCACATTGTTTTTCCTTGTCCTGTCCCAAAGCTGCAGCTGTCTTCCTCCCCTCCCCGCCGCCCTCCTCTACCCTTTCTGCTCCCCGTATACTAATTTGTGTATTGGCTAATGACACATTCATCTTCGGTCACCTTCAATGTGCTGCTTCTCAAAGCAGTTCTTGACAAATGCTCTCTCTTTCTAGAGGCCGCCGGTGTCAAAACATCAGAAGGTGGAGTGGCAGTGTAAATACCAACAACTGATGCTTCCTTTGGGATAATCGCCACTGCTGCCGGCCTGTTTCTGGCACTCTGTCCCCCGCTTGGCTTCTCTCTTTGATTTGCAGCAGTAGGGTGGGAGGGTTGTCCTATCCGTGTGCGTGCGAGCTTGCATCTATGTGCGAATAATCTATACTGAGTGAAAGGTAGGGTGCAATCAGCGCTCCATTTGTGAATAGGAAAGAGCTCTGTGACCATGAAGGGGAAATGGGAAATGGGAGATGGCGTGTCCAGTGTTTTGGCAGGGTAATGGAGCCTAAGAAGTCATTTAGGACCAGCTCTGGCCTGTCACATGCCTGTCACACCGCTGGCTCAGCAGTGTCAGATCCAATGTGTGTCTGGTCGAGTGCCGCGTGCTACGCTGGCATCTCCCATAGTCCCGCGTCAGTCAAAGACAACACACATCACAATCAAAAACAAAAACACAGATACACACTCTGTCGTTGAGTCATGGAAAAGGCATCCAAGATGCAGCGGCCCCGTCAAGCCATCAAATCTGTCCCCGCCAGATAAACATCCTCCCGACACTGTGACATTTTCCCCAACACAAGCCAAGTGTGAAGGCTGCAAACGCGTGTGTTCCCTACGTGTGTGTTTATGTGTGCATGTCTCCCTGAGAGTTTTATTTATGCATGCAGAAATAACAGGCCTTTTATATAAAGACCAAAATTAATGTATGACCCTGCTGTACGGGTAATAAATCACCTCTCATGAAGGATGAGCAGTCCTTTTTTTTGCTACTGCTCTCCTACCGAAAATGTTACCATTAGCATTTTGTTGTGTTTCATCGAGGTAAATGCTTGTAAGATAAATGCAAAGGGAATAAGATGATGCCAAGTGTTTTTGGCATGGTCACGAGTGTCATGTCAAACGCTCCTGTTTTTCGATCAATGGGAAAAGAGCGGCGAGTAGACTTCATTCCACTTGACGTGCACTTTTCACTCCCTGTCAAGTTGAGTTTAATTATTTGACGTTTGTCTTTCTTTTTACGTACGGCTATATTTACCGAGCATTTGACATTCTAATGTCTATGACAGCAAACCGTTTTCTCCTTTGTTCAAAATTAGAAAAGTTATAATCCCCATCAGTGTCCACTGTATAATTTTTAAGGACCAGCATAATGGCTTTTTTTTCATTTCAGTAAACATAATCTAAATCATTTTGATGTAGATTTGTAGACCCATTTATATCCTCTTATCGTTCATTTTGTAACCGAGACTCCAATGCAATCAATCCAGCCTCGGAGAACTTAAGCGTAGCAGTTTGCCTCTCGGTCAGACCACCTCTAAAGGTTTCACTTTCACTCTCCAAAGTCCTTCCTCTTCCCTCCGCTCCATTTGTCCTCCTCCTCCCTCTCCACACCCTGTGCGAGGTTGAATTAATGTTTGACTGTGGGAGACTTGTAGATGGCAAATGTTCACATTCATTATGCATGACTTCCATGTTGCTGTTAATTTCTCGGAGCCAGCCAAGTCGAGGAAATGATTTTGTACATTATGTTTGTTTAATGAAATTGTCACACTAATGGATGTGAGGCTGAATAAGATTGAGATGACTGTTCTGTTTGTCGTTTTTATGACCTGTTTTCTTTTTTGAACATCACAACCAGTTTTCGCATCATCACCCTCAACCAGTATTTATGAACCTACTCAATATTCAGAATTGAGAAAGACAGGAAAGTATTCTTTTGGATCACTGAAAATCATTCATCTGCTCACAGTTGGTGGTGTCTCAGCGTGTTATCATTCATTCAAAGAAATATTAGATGTCTATGTGCGTACGAGCACCTGTTTACAGCATGTGTTTGCGTACAGCTTGCACACAAACTCACATTACTCAAGGTCTGCATGTATTTTGAAAGCTGAGGATTCCTATGTGTGGGCTTGTGAATAATTCAGCTGTCTGTAAGCCTCCTCTGGTCATAGATCTCTCTAAGCAAACATGCTTTATCTCAACCCCTCACTGCACCTGAATTCTGACGGTGTAAATCTACGATCCTAATCACGGTTCTGTGTTTCTTCACCTCCAAATCAGCCTTTACTGGTCGGGCTCCTACATCAACTGACTTGTTGATTAGCGGCAGTTTGTGCCACATGTATTCCCATTACATTCCAGTCACAGAGGTAAACACCAGGTTTACCCCAACAAATAAATAACAGGCAATCTTTGGAGAATCATCAAGGTTGTTTAAACCACTTGAAGGTGTTTTCAGTATCTTCATGATTCTTCAAACCATATGGATGATAAAAGATTCAGTACATAATATAATGCTGTGTATGTTACAAAAATTATAGCAGTTTTTACAAATCCGTGCTGAGCTTGTTTATTTCTTTCTTAGTTACACTTTTCTAAAAGAAGATTTGGCTATTGGGCATTTCAGGTTTAATGTGGTGCACTGACTTTATATGACATTAATATCAATCTATTTTCTTTCATGCAGATGAGTCTTTCAGTATTATTTAAATACTTTGTGTGCTAACATGAGCTTCTGGGTTCTTTAAAGATTGACTGCTACACCTAATGTTTAACTCGGTAAAAACACAAGTGGCACAACCTGGGGATACTTTGGTTAAATTAAGGTCTGCCGTTTTAGTAAATCTAAGGAATATACATAATGCATTGGTTATTTTTTTTAAATATGTAAAAAATAAGGGAAGATTACAGCCCCCTGCATTGTTTAGGAATCTGTAAATAATCCACAAATGTTAAATACAGTTCTAAGAATTTAGATTATCGTCACTGTGAATAGATACTGTATTGTGCAGAAGAAACAAATCCCTTATCCCACACATGCCTCTTCCATTTAACTTTCACATATCAGCACTAATCCTTTTGTACACAGAACCTTGTGTGCAAATACCTAAGTGTATGCACATGTACATGTGCTTGTGTGTGTTTATTGCAGTGGTGCTGATGCTGCCTCCAACCCAAAATCCATCACTGAGTCCAGCCATGCGATTACAGCCTGCCATGGGAAACGCTGACTACTGCTGCTACTCTATTAGGCAAAGTGCTTGTGTGTGTGTGTGTATGTGCATGTGTGTGTGTATGTGTGTGTATGTGTGTGTGTGTGTGTATGTGTGTGTGTGTGTGTGTGTTTGTGTGTGTGGAGAGAGAGAATAGGTATTATCCCAGACCAGGTGCTAAGTGCTTCTCACTACCCTCTTTTCGGTCTAGGACCATTTTCTCACATACCGCACAGATCTCTCGACACTCCACGGCTGTGAATCAGTCCGTCCTGCAGAAGAGCGAGATTACCGTATGCTGCATTGCAACGGATGTATTTCTACTCTCTCCGCTTCCCATCTTTTCCCCCCCATCCTTTTGGTGTCTCCTGTTCTTTCTCGTAGATAAATACTTAGTCCAAAAGTCTTTCCAACCGTAATGTTTTTTAAACATCTGCTAGGACAGATATGTGGAAATGTCAGTCAAGTTTCTGTGTGTGCATATATATTGCATACCATACCATACGTGTGCATGTTAATGTGAGGCAGTGTAGGAGGCCAGGCGGGCTGTAAAATAGGGATTGATGTGTCCATTTGAAGACAGGTGTTTAGAGTGTGACTGAGGGCTGCGGCAGCGTCACTCCACCTCGGTCTGCTGCCTCTGTCGGCTTGGCTCCACCGCTTGGCTTTGATTACTTGTTGTTATTGGAGTGTGAAATCTGAATATGCTTTTTCATCACTCAAAGTTTGGCCTGTGCCGGTGCAAGGAGGCGCGCAGGCAATGGCAGTGTTTTGGTTTTATGATGTGTAGTTGGTCTGAATTTATGTTCTTAGTTGCAGTCATGCAGAGTTTGAACTCTTGGGCTCTTTTTGAAACATATTTTATTTAAATCAAAACGTAGAAAAATTACATCCTTTTGCAAATGATTTTTCTGTGAATTTTAGGGATGGTTGGTTACCACTTTGATCCGTGCTGATATGATGGGATGGCATTATTTTACTGTTATTTCTAGTCTTCTAGTAGTTCTAGACTTCCATAATCCTATGTTTTTTTTCCTCCTGCACTATGTGTCAGTCTGCAGTATCCATTCTAAGATAATGTTATCTCACTAACACCGCGAATTAATACTATATTTAAAACATGTGATTAAACATGCTAAAAATGTGCATCTTAGCATTGTCATTGCTAATATATTTATATACATTTAGCTCACATCCTCTAGTACCTTGTACATCCTTATAGAGCTGCTAGCTTGGTTTTATTCAAATAAAGCTTAACTTGATTTGATTCTCTTTTTGTCTGAGTTACTTTTTCTTCTTACTTGTGTCAGATGTTTGCTATGCTACCCTTTAAGTATATCCATGGGTTAAGGCTTCCTTTAAATGACCTCATGCTGTAAGCTGACAGCCAGACAGCTGAGCGTTTAAATAGCTGGAGTGTGTTATAAAAGACAGAGAGCACCTGGTAAAGTCTATTAATCTTCAGGTGCTTGGAGGAGACATTCGTTATCAGAGCTTGGGAATTAAACATGAGCATGAAATTCTTCAGAGGCGCAATATAAAAAAGAGTTGGATAATTTAGAAGGGATCACTCACCTGTAATTTTAGCTCCCCTCAAAGGCCTCTCTGTCCTCTGCCGTTTTAGACCTAATCCCTTTTGGAATTTGAAAGCTGTGTTCTCCAATATGTATTCACAAAGTGGATTAAAGAGACTCAATAGTTCAGTTTTTGTTTTTCATGTGATTAAGTGAAACCTGTGAGAGTGATTAGATTTTCCAGCAGAGAGAGAACGTGAAAGGCTAAAAAAAAGACATGTAAACACTTGGTATTATGCCAGCAGCATTTTCAGGAGGAAGTGATTGTGACTATGATATGACACATTTGGCAGGTGAGATGCCTGTTGTCTGATCTTGAAACAGGTTGAGAAAATAAATGCCTGTTAATGACATTAAGTCTGGCTATGATTTCATTTTAATTGTTGCGGTTTCTTTTGGAAAGCGCATAAAGGCAGCGTGTTGTGGGAGGGCCATTAAAGTGGCGGCTACAGGATTCAAATGGTACCCCTGATAGCACAGCGCAGTGTGATTGATTATTCTGACCATGGCAATGACTGCTTTACAACCGATTAGCCTTTGACCTTAAAGGTGAGGGATCACGTCAACTGCTGGGAGGATGATTAGGTGGGAAACGGGACGGTCCTAATTTACGGACCCATTATCGCAGCCCTGTCAGGACGGACCGGAGGAATGAGAGCCGTTGGGACAAAACAGAAAGAAGAAGGATTAATCAACAGGGAAGGCAGATTAGAAAATGCAACTGTAAAACACAGAGAAGCAGGAGCCAAATGCGCCCTAATTCTGATTGTTTATTTTATCTGAGGTGGCAGGTGTGCCGTGTCCACAACCTTGCAGGCTTTTCTGGCCGTTCTCGCTGGCTGTGCGGCTCGCCTAGAGATAACACTGTAATGAAGCCGGATGGGAATAACACAGACCACCAAAAGGAAAGCCATTGCCAGAACGGTTGCTTCTATCCATCCTCCCTCGGCTACCCTTTGTCCTCCACAACATAAATTTGATCCCTCATCCCTGTCCTGCTGGCTCTGTTTGTTTAGGGACTGCCCGATGAAGGAAAAATAAGTTGCACTGATTCCCAGTGGGCAGGTCGAGCCACTGGAAGCCTCGTGTCTGTCTTATCACACATGCGGCTTCAAACAGGGCGAGTTTAATAGTAGAAAGCTAAATGTGGGACTTTCAGAGCCAAAGGATCAGTTTAGCCTGCATCGTCTCTGGTATAGAAGACATTCAGGATCATGAGGCGTTGTTCATATCCTTTGAGGAACACAAGGTTCAAGAGGAGGGAAATAATCAGCAGTGCTTTAATTAGCTGCAGCCTAATGAGCGAAGGTGTCTTCGGGATTTTCTTTTCATTGTCATCTCATGTTTGGTCCCAAGTTGTGTATTGTTGGACAATGCTGCAGAGCATGTACTGCAGTGTATTTCATAAGATATTTGCTAAGTGTTTCAAACGTGGATGACCTTAAACTTTTTGATGTTAAACACGACCAAAACTGAAGTTATTGTACTTGGCCCGAAGAATCTACGAAACAAAATTATCTAAAGATATACTAACTATGGATGGCATTAATTTGCCTCCAGTGAGAGACTGTAAGGAATCTTGGTGTATATTTGATCAGGATTTATCCTTTAACGCCCACATAAAATCAATTTCAAGGACCGCCTACTTTCCATCTACATAACATTGCAAAAATCAGGCATATCTTGCCTCAAAAACGATGCAAGAGAAACTAGTCCATGCATTTGTTACTTCAAGGCTGGATTATTGTAACTCTTTATTATCAGGGTGTACCAAGAAGTCAGTTAAGTCGCTTCAGCTGATTCAAAATGCTTGCAGCTCGTGTACTAACCAGAGTTAGGAAAAGGGACCACATTACTCCTGTTCTGGCTGCCTTACACTGGCTCCCCTTAGAACACAGGATAGAATTTAAAATTCTGCTTCTCGCCTACAAAGCCCTTAATGGGCAGGCGCCATCTTACCTTAAAGAACTCAGTTATACCCTACTGTCCTACCTAGGGCATTGCGGTCCAAGAATGCAGGGTTGTTGGTTGTTCCTAGAGTCTCTAATGGGCGCGTTTCCACTGCAGCGGGTAGCTCGCTTTAAGTGCCGAGCCGTGCGGGGCCTGTTTTTGGTTGCGTTTCCACTTGGCCTAGTACCGGCTAGCGGGTCTAATTCACAGTTTTTCTGGCCCATAAAATCGTGGTTCTAGGGCCAGGAACAACCAGGCTGAGTCGGGCTGAGTATGCTAAACTAGAGAGAGAATCGCTGGCAAGGGGGCTACAACTACAACAAGATGAACATATTTGACCGTGATTTAATTGTAATACACGTTTCAAATGATGCCGAAGTAACAACATACTGATACCGGTTAGTAAAAACCATGAATTAATGCTTTGACAAGTCTGCAGACAGACGGCAGGCGAAAAACCCTTAACCCTAAATGGAGCTTTGCTAAGCTAACGTTATATATGCTCCGACCGTCCACACTCAAACAACGGCCTATACAGACATAAATAAACCAGCGACTGTATTCGCCATGACACAGACAGTCTGTGGTTTGTACTTGTTTAACTTTTATCTAGTTTCTGAACAGATATGAGGAGCTGTGAGCTCTGAGTGCTAAGAGCTAACGGCTGTGTGTTTTTCTGGGGCTCTCATTGAAGATGACGTCACGGCTCCGCCTACACTGCGTTACTATAGTAACTGGGGTAGTACCCCAGTTTCTAAACTGTAATGGAAACGCAGCATTAAAGTGAGCCGGGCCTAATAAGGCCTAACCAAACCGAGCGAGGCCTGCAGTGGAAACGCGCCATAAAAGTACAATGGGAGCCAGAGCCTTTTCTTATCAAGCTCCACATTTGTGGAATCAGCTTCCAGTTTGTGTTCGGGCGGCAGACACCCTATCCATTTTTAAGAGTGCGCTTAAGACCTTCCTTTTTGATAAAGCTTATAGTTAGGGCTGATTAGATTCAGCCCCTAGTTTTGCTGATATAGGCTTAGTTTGTCGGGGGACATCTTACTTCTTCCTTCTCTCTTTCTATACCTGTGTACTCTCATGTTCCGATTAACCCAGCTTCCCCAAACTTCTTTCTTTTTGGTGTCTATATACGCCGGGATCCGGAGTCATGGATGATCCTGCGGTCCTGTGTCCTGGATCGCGAGCCCTGGATCTTGAGTCGTGGCTGTGGTCCTGGATCATAGGTCCTGGATGGATATCCTCGTGGATTCATCTTCCTATTATACACACATGCATTTCCAAACATTTGGACTACCTATGTTGCAAATGTATTATCTTTTCGATTTACACACGGCATCTATTGCACGTCTGTCCGTCCTGGGAGAGGGATCCCTCCTCTGTTGCTCTCCCTGAGGTTTCTCCCATGTTCCCCTTTAAACTGTGGGTTTTCTCAGGAAGTTTTTCCTTGTACGATGTGAGGGTCTAAGGACAGAGGGTGTCGTATTGTAATACTGATATTCTGTACAAATGAAGTCCACTGAGACAAATGTAACATTTGTGATATTGGGCTATATAAATAAACATTGATTGATTGAAGTGTGAAGTGTAGTGTGTACAATGGTGATTAATATATCCAAAACTTATATCACGTTAAGCTTTTCTCACAGTTTTGCTCAAGCATATCTATAACACTGATTACTCGTTACAGTATAATAAGCATGGGCATGTGGAATCAGTCACCACTACATCTTCACAATGTTGGATAGCAAACATGGCAAAGTGGACTTAAAGGCGCTATTTTGCTTTTTAGGGTTTTCCCTTTCCTGTAGTGTGTTATATAGGTTTTTGTGCATGTAAATGGTCTGCGAAGGCCACAAATGTGTTTTGTGTGGACATGATTCATGAGCAGTTTTTTCCAGCCTGTCCTCCTACAAAAAACGACCATATAGGTCGATTGTTCAGCAGCTAAATACGACCCAGAGTCACGTTTTAAAGTGTAGCACCTCTAGTGGTCGTGTAAGAAACAACATGCTAACGATTGCAAACGCTCCGGAGGGTCGTTTTTCACAAATAACCCTCTCTGGAAAATCCTAAATTGTGGAATTGTTTGGCCATTAAAATGCTTTTTGATTAGATTTCTAGCAAGAAGTGTATATTGTACTTTTATAATCTACGTCCAGTGGATGTGTAGGATCTACAGTTTGATAGATATACGAAGATGATTTGAGGTCTCGCCAGGAGAATGTGTACTGTATATGGGGCAGCTTCCATGTAAAGTTAGCGTGGGTGAAAACAGTATTTCCGGTCTCGAAATGTTCATAATAAAACCGGAAGTATTCCCCACACTGTCAAGTGATTACACAGTGATATCTCCATTACTCATCCACTAAAAAACATCAGTTTATCCTTGTTAATTACACAATATTGATTGGTTTAAATTGTGTACAATGCTTTTGTGTTTTTAACCTTCGATTCGGAGAAACAAATAGTTTTTTCGGAGTTTAGACACTACAGAGTTTCCGAAGACACTACACTACCCAGAATCCCCAGCTATCGTTTGGGACTACAACATCCGCCTTGCTTTACAAACCCCGTGAATAGCCCTCAAGCTCTGTGATTGGATGTTGGAGTGGCAGTGCGACAAGGTTACGCCGAGTGTCAAACAGCTCTTTGAAATGGAATGGAACCACGCCAGACTATCTAAAACTGGACTTGGACGGGTCCAGCCCAGCCCTCCCTCCCCCCCCAGAATTACACATGCTGGCTGTGTGTTTCGCAACATGTTCTATGGCACGTCTCTATTGGGAATTGTAGTTTTAAAAGACGTTTTCGTATTTCCCACAATTACAAGTTGCCAGTATTAAACTGTGTACATCCCTGGAGGTTTAGGGGATACGAAACACATTGGTGTTATCAAATTTAAAACATATAATGAATACATGGGTGGAAATTGCTTGTGTCCATAATGGGCAGCATTAATATACCCACATGACAGCTAAGGTCAGAAGAGCTTTATTTAACAGGAGGTCGTATGTCTGTGACCCCTCCTGTTGTTAATTGATAAGCCTGAAACATGCACTTGTCAAGGTTCAGATACACATTTGGCAAATATGGCAGTAGCCATCGATCATCTTAAGATAAGATATACTTTATTGATCCCAAGTTGGGAAATGTTTTTGTTACAGCAGCATGTACTACTTTGTTCTACTCCACTACAATTCAGAGGTTAACCTGGTATTTTTACTCAACTACATTTATTTTTGTTACTTTGCAGATTCTGATTAATGATGTGAAATATAAACAACCCTTAAATCAGACTTTAGTTACACCTGAGTAAAATTCAGCCTTATTAGTTTGTCTGTTTTGCACATCCTCCTGTTAATATCTTTGGACGTCCTGCACTAAACTGTTTTATTGTAGAGATCACTACAGTATCTTCTTGATATTTTCTATTCTATATTTCTATCATTGACCCCTATTTTGTATGTAGGCTACTCTTAATATTTAAATGTTTTCATCAAATATAACTTATTCAACAACTACATTCAATAACGTGCTTTAACCACTAGGCGATGCGGGTTAAAAAAACAGTGGTGTAGTTAATAAAACATAATAATATCAAACATAATATAACTATTCACTTTATTGTGAAATTAAAACAGAACGGTAAAGGAAAATACAGTTTCAGTCTCACAATGTGAAGCTTATGCATTGTACCATGAACCTGTAAAGACCTGTAATAGTCAACTGCATGAGGAGTTGGAAAGGTAGTTCAGAAAATCAGTAATATCTTTAAAAACTACAAAAAAGTCCCTTTCTATCAGCTATGCACCGTTATGGTGTAAATACAGACTATCTACTAATTGGATCAAATATAAAAGTCAACCGAATTAGTGTTGATACTGCAAGGAGACGTATTGTGTGAAAAGAAATGGAAGATGTTGTTTATTGTTGATATATTTATGGTCCACGTCACGTATTCAGTTTTGGCGGCATTCTTTACAGTTTGTCAAAAGGTCTTCTGATCAGGGCTCTATAAATAAATATCTACGGCATATGTATATTTAATGAAGCCGAACCGTGTATTACAATGCCGTTATGTGATGACTTTCAAAGAGAAAAGCAAGAACACTCGGAATAAAGTATTATTTTATTTTTTAAATGTTTTCCGATTTCATATCACATAAACACCATATCCCGACGTGCATTGCGGCGTGATTTTAGCCTATCAAAACCTCTGAAAAAAGAAAGGTGTCTCTCAGAATCGAAAGAGAAAAACCTATGGGAAAAACACAAAAGCATTGTACACAATTTAAACCAATAATGTCGTATAATTAACAAGGATAAACTGATGTTTTTTAGTGGATGAGTACTGCAGATATCTCTGTTAAATCATTTGATCATTGGTTTTATTATGAAAACGTCGAGACCGGAAATATGTTTTCAACCCGTAACTTTACATGGAAGCTTGCGCATATACACAAATCTAATCATAAAGCGTTTTAATGGCCAAACTATCCTACAATTTAGGATTTTACAGAGAGGGTTATTTGTGAATAAACAACCCTCTGTAACGTTTGCATTCAACGGGAGCACTAGAGGCCGACAACTTTAAAACGTAATTATAGGTCGTATTAAGCGCTTGAACAATCGACCCATTTGGTCGTATGAGTTAGAGGACTTGTTGGTTTTTTCATATTTCATTGGAGTACACAACAATATATTTCTATTATATTCATTTTTCTTGAATTATCTGACCATTCAGATTATTTGTGACACCAATGCCATACAGTATTTTAAGAGGCTCAAAGCTCGCCTACCACTAATTGAATTGTCTATTTATGCAAGTCAGTGACCTCTTAACTATAATGCTTACAAATGATTACCCATCTGAACCTAATTTATCGATCAAACTTTATTAGCCATTGACTTTGGTTTTCAGCTGCCTTAAGTCCAATGAGTCAGGGCATTAAAAGATGTCTAGTTATTATAATAACAATGATATTACACTTTATGTATATAGCTCCTTTCAAAGAGATGTTCAAATATGCAATACAGTCAAAATGCAATAAAATAAGAGGAAAAAAAGAAAATAAACAAATTAGACAGATAGTATGACTGGAAGAAAAAACAACAACTTTGGACTGATCTTTAAAAACATTTTTAAGAGAGATATTTAGATGTGGTTTAAAAGATGTTACTGATTCTGTAAGCCTCAGTTCTTCAGTGTGGGAGTGAAGATCTAAGGCTGCATCAACCATCAAGTGCTTTAAACAAGCACGCGTTATTGTTGATTTCATGTTAAAAATCTTCTGCTCTGCTTTCCAGGACATTTTCAAGAGTAAGATGAAAACAGATGATAGAGAAATTATGATAAACTTCAAGGCTTGACAATTAATTATTGACTTTGGAAACAGAGGTTGAAAAATAAACTTTTCTAACTGAAGATGCTCATTTGATCTGGA
Organism: Harpagifer antarcticus; assembly: GCA_902827135.1. Lineage (NCBI taxonomy): Eukaryota > Metazoa > Chordata > Actinopteri > Perciformes > Harpagiferidae > Harpagifer > Harpagifer antarcticus. The sequence goes on along the minus strand of CADEHL010001042.1, from coordinate 6,824,371 downwards.
GCTTTTGAATGAAATAAAAATCCACGTCAAGGCTTTAAAAGTCCACAAAAAATGAAAAACTTCAACATGAACAGCTTGTAGCAACTGAGCTAAATCTGCGATGAATGCTTAGGAAGGAGGAAGACGGTGTTATGAGTTGAGATGTTGAAATTATTCTGTCAAATCTCTCAATTCTATTAGAAAACATCTTCTAGAGAGGATCCGGCCAGCAGGATGATGAATTCTGACATGACCTATTACCAAAGGAGCAGAAAATCATAGGCTTTCTTTCAAACTGTAAGCTTATATGTAATTTGGCCTATTGGTGTCATTACATTGCATTTTACTTGTTAGACTCTTTTATCCAAAGCGTCTTACATACTCAATACTGTGGACAATCTCCACAGGAGCAAATTGGGGTGAAGTGTCTCAGGGACACAACGACATGCTGACTGCAGTGGGGTTTGAACCTGTGCTTCCCTGATCCGAACACCAACGCACTATTCCACTGCGCCACACGCCCCCCCCCGTTGCAATGACATGGTTCACGCCCCAATATGCTGAGACATTGAGAACACAAACATGCCATTATAATACTTAACCCACTTAAGCTCTCAAATGCTTTGCGATACACCCAGAGATGTGTAGCAGTGTGTGTGAGCTGCATAACCTGTTTCAGGTTGTCTGAAAAAGACAGTTGCACTGCTTGGTGTAAGCATGAACACACTGACAGGGTTTGAAAGCTGGCTGTGTGTTGATATTTTTAGGGAGAATGGATTTCGCATTAGAGCCCTTGTTTCCTCTTCCTCCCCTCCTTCTCCCTCTTGTCCCTCTATCCCACTTTCCCTCTCCTCCTATTATTCTCATTCTGCACTAGAGGGCCGTCAGCGAACCCTGAATGCATTATGCTGTCTGCTCCATTGTTTGTGCTGTTTCTCTGCGCCTGTGCCCCACTCTCCCCCAATATTTGTTTTCATTAATCACAATGGGTGCCTGCTGCGGGTGTCTTGATGACTTTTTTGGTCGTCTTTTGTTCCGCCGCACAGCTTTTGTCTCTAGGCATTGGCTTTCTGTGTTTTGTTTGTGCGCCTCTGTGTTTGTGTAGGCATGTGTGCGAAAGAGTTTGTGCACAGGTGCTCGTACAGTACATATATGCGAACATGCAAGCACGAAGACAATGATAGGAACAGGACGTCATGCACGTTTCACTTCCTCGCCCACGGTAATGTATCCCTCCTCCGTTCATGTCTTTCTTATATCTCGGCTTCTTACTGGCGTTTACAAAGGAATAAGTGGGTATAAATAGGGTATTTTACTGTTTACAATGCTGCATTTGCACACATGGTCTCTTACAGATCACTGATGTTTTTGATGTAATCAACAGTCAAACATGATTTATTGATTAGAACTCAACTGATGATTTAAAGATATAATATTTGTCCTTTGTTCAAAGGTGGAAAAACAACGACACCTATGTTGTTTATCTTCTTGTCTTATGTTACATTATCCCAAATGCTTCCAACAAGCATACAAGCAGAGTATTCTGTAATTTGTGTTCTTCTGTCAGACATCCATAATATCAGCATTATGAATGTCTGATAAACAATAAACGTTTTAGATCTTAATCATATTTGAACCGGAAAAAGGATTTAAATCATTGCACCTCTGGATTTTCATTTTTTAGAGAACAAAGCTGAGGAAACCTTAATCGATTACCTGTGTCCACCTGGGAGACACAGATTGTTTACGAAACGTGAAGATACAGGACTTTAACCTGTTTTAACCACCAGGTCCGCTTGTTTAGGAGAGGAGAACCCTGCAGGACATTTGACTCCATGTATTAAAGTCCTGAATGTCAGGTTTTTAAGGAATCCGAGATAGTATCCTGACTGACTGCATCACGGCCTGGTACGGCAGCTGCACCGCCCTCAACGTAAGGCTTTACAGAGGGTGGTGAAAACTGCACAGAACATCACCAGGATGGAGCTCCATCCATGGAGGACCTTTACTCCCAGCGGCTCAGGAAGAAATCCCTCCGGATTATAAAACCCCTAACTGTTCTGTCTGCTGCCGTCTGGCGGGCGCTACCGCAGCATCCGGACTAAAACCACCAGACTCAGAGACAGTTTCATACCAGAGGCAATAAGACTGACACCTGAACTGTTGAAACAAAATCCATAACATTCATCTGCTACTTAGTCATTATTTATCTATTTCTCTAATATCATTCCAATAACTTGCATATAGACTCTTATTGCACTATTTCACTTTTTTAAACAATTTCTCTTTTTGTATTTACTATTTACTTGCCCTATATGTTTCTGTGTATCTGTGTTATTGTGTTGCACTGTTGGAGAAGACCTAAGATGTTCATCTACATAACTACACTGTAGCTATGTTCGTAAGACTAAATAAAGAACCTTGAACCTTGAAGTTGCAGAGTATCCTGGAGTCCATGTTGAACCTCCTCAGCCTGCGGAGGAAGAAGAGCCGCTGTCAAGCTGTTTTTGTGATGGTGTTAGTGTGATGAGTCCATGTCAGGTCCTCAGTGATGTGGACACCGAGGAACTTGAAGCTACTGACTCTCTCCACCGTAGTCCCATTGATGGCGATGGGGGCGTGTCCCTCTCTCTGCTGCTTCCTGTAGTCCACAATCAGCTCCTTGGTTTTGCTGACGTTGAGATGGAGGTTGTTATCCTGGCACCAAGATATTAGGGTTCTGACCTCCTCTCCTCATCGCGGGATCAGGCCGATGGCGGTTGCCGTCGGTAATCAGGCTGATGGCGGTTGTATCGTCAACGAACTTCACGATGGTGTCGGAGCTGTGTGTGGCCATGCAGTCGTGTGTGATCAGGGAGTAGAGGAGAGGGCTGAGCATGCAGCCCTGAGGGGCTCCGGTAAAGAAGGAGTATGGCATCAAAATTACCAATATGCATGGCTCTTGTATGAATATGTAAGCTCTCGCAGTGTGACAGTTTATCGAAGAACACTTCTATTAACTATTAAAAGTATAATAAAAAGACTGAATTAATATGCCTACTTTAACTTTTATTCAATGACAGGTAATTTTGCTGCCTCAACGAATACACATCAAAATGCTGGGCTCCCTTCACATCCCCAATGGAGTGATGGATGGAATGAAAAAGGCTTAAAAATGCAGCCCTTTGTTTCTTAATCTTTTGCCATATCTTAATGGGCTGCACCCTCATACACATGCTAATTAAAACCCCACCTTAAGTCCTGGTAACAATGAATCACAAATGCGACTCCCAAACATGTGTGGGTTGGAGTGAAGGTAGACACGCACGCTCACCCGCACCAAACTCATAAACCTTGGGTGGGATATTCTTCTAAATCCCTCCGTAAACAATTAGGCAAGTTATAGAGTGTTTAATGAGATAAAAGCAGATAAAGCCTTGTCTTTTGTTTGTCTGTCCGTTGGGACCCAGAACCAGGAGTTAGTTTGTGTTATCAGTAGGATGTCTCCCCTGAGGCGGCTGCACGGCTGGAGAACTCCAGGCTTTAACACACACCGATACGGTCTGGGGGTGTGTGGGTCTGCGGCGCGTGTAGGCGTCTGTTTCAACTCCAGTACGACGCTCCAGGTGTAAACGAACATATCGAGTTTATTCAATTTTTCTATTTACTTGGCTCTGCTTTTTCTGCTTTTTTTCCTTTCCTTCCTGGCCCCTTTTTCCCCAGCCCTGAATATATGTAAGGCTTCTTTTCTGAACCCCGTACACCTTCAGACAACAGCACAGCAGAGGCACGTTTCAATTGCCCAGGAGCCGGCAAATTAAACAAGGCTGTGAAGGAGAAATTCCTCCTTGCTTTTCATTTGAATTTGTGATTGCGTGCTGTGGTGTTGCTGTCTGCCGCTACACATTGGGAAGCATGAAATGAGAATAGCTTTAGTGTTTATTGAGACCCATGCGGTGTTAAGCGGACAGGATACAGTGAAATCTCATTTTCATTCATAGCAGCCAGAGTTCATTCAAAACAATGCGACAGGAGTTCTGCTACAACGGCCCCAGAATTTTGAAGAATTTTGAAAATTACAGCTGCTATTACTACCAGCCACTTTCCTTCTCTCTGCCCTTCTGCCTACCTCTTTATGTCTATCTTCACCTCTCTTATCAATTCCTCTCTCACTGCCCTTGCTTGCTAGTTATCGCAGATCACCCACTATTCGAGAGAGAAAGGCCTGTTCTGTCAACAACCTCGCAAATCCAGAAGATCGTATCTGCCATCAACACATGTCTGCAAATATTTTGTCCTATAAATGATTCATGCTTCTGTGCATCTGACGGCGGAATTCATATCCTTGTTTACTTGTCCTCACCCCATGTTTTAAATGTGATGTGGCTCTTTATATAAGATTGCTATTACCAGTGTGCAGAATAGCCAAGGAGGAAAGGCAGCAGAAATGCCACCACACTCGACTGAGCTAAACTGGCTAAGCAATGACAAGCCCTCTCCCTGTCAGATAAACAGACTAACAGGCATCAGGGTATAACGTACACTCCGCCATCCTCATTAGGAGAGGCTAATGTGGAAATTGGCAAGATATCAAAACCACTTGTGATGTAGGGAGTGAGTAAAAGTAGCAGAGCTCCAGGACCTAATCCCTCATGTACAAATACTTTTTTTCTGTCATCAAAGGGTGAGTAGGTGTGGGGGTCATATATTTTCTCCATCATCACAGGAGATGAAAGATTGTGCATTCCTTCGATTTTTATCCTCACACGAAGTGACTCGGGAGTTGCACTCGCTGCTTCTTTTAAGGTTACGGGTCGTTGCCCTTTATATTTCAAATAATAGCTTGAGCTGCAAAGTGTTCCTCGAGCTTTCACTTTCGGAACAAAAGCGGTATTTCCTTTGTCAGTTTCACATTGTTTTTCCTTGTCCTGTCCCAAAGCTGCAGCTGTCTTCCTCCCCTCCCCGCCGCCCTCCTCTACCCTTTCTGCTCCCCGTATACTAATTTGTGTATTGGCTAATGACACATTCATCTTCGGTCACCTTCAATGTGCTGCTTCTCAAAGCAGTCTTGACAAATGCTCTCTCTTTCTAGAGGCCGCCGTGTCAAAACATCAGAAGGTGGTGAGTGGCAGTGTAAATACAAACAACTGATGCTTCCTTTGGGATAATCGCCACTGCTGCCGGCCTGTTTCTGGCACTCTGTCCCCCGCTTGGCTTCTCTCTTTGATTTGCAGCAGTAGGGTGGGAGGGTTGTCCTATCCGTGTGCGTGCGAGCTTGCATCTATGTGCGAATAATCTATACTGAGTGAAAGGTAGGGTGCAATCAGCGCTCCATTTGTGAATAGGAAAGAGCTCTGTGACCATGAAGGGGAAATGGGAAATGGGAGATGGTCGTGTCCAGTGTTTTGGCAGGGTAATGGAGCCTAAGAAGTCATTTAGGACCAGCTCTGGCCTGTCACATGCCTGTCACACCGCTGGCTCAGCAGTGTCAGATCCAATGTGTGTCTGGTCGAGTGCCGCGTGCTACGCTGGCATCTCCCATAGTCCCGCGTCAGTCAAAGACAACACACATCACAATCAAAAACAAAAACACAGATACACACTCTGTCGTTGAGTCATGGAAAAGGCATCCAAGATGCAGCGGCCCCCGTCAAGCCATCAAATCTGTCCCCGCCAGATAAACATCCTCCCGACACTGTGACATTTTCCCCAACACAAGCCAAGTGTGAAGGCTGCAAACGCGTGTGTTCCCTACGTGTGTGTTTATGTGTGCATGTCTCCCTGAGAGTTTTATTTATGCATTGCAGAAAATAACAGGCCTTTTATATAAAGACCAAAATTAATGTATGACCCTGCTGTACGGGTAATAAATCACCTCTCATGAAGGATGAGCAGTCCTTTTTTTTGCTACTGCTCTCCTACCGAAAATGTTACCATTAGCATTTTGTGTGTGTTTCATCGAGGTAAATGCTTGTAAGATAAATGCAAAGGGAATAAGATGATGCCAAGTGTTTTTGGCATGGTCACGAGTGTCATGTCAAACGCTCCTGTTTTTCGATCAATGGGAAAAGAGCGGCGAGTAGACTTCATTCCACTTGACGTGCACTTTTCACTCCCTGTCAAGTTGAGTTTTAATTATTTGACGTTTGTCTTTCTTTTTACGTACGGCTATATTTACCGAGCATTTGACATTCTAATGTCTATGACAGCAAACCGTTTTTCTCCTTTGTTCAAATTAGAAAAGTTATAATCCCCATCAGTGTCCACTGTATAATTTTTAAGGACCAGCATAATGGCTTTTTTTTCATTTCAGTAAACATAATCTAAATCATTTTGATGTAGATTTGTAGACCCATTTATATCCTCTTATCGTTCATTTTGTAACCGAGACTCCAATGCAATCAATCCAGCCTCGGAGAACTTAAGCGTAGCAGTTTGCCTCTCGGTCAGACCACCTCTAAAGGTTTCACTTTCACTCTCCAAAGTCCTTCCTCTTCCCTCCGCTCCATTTGTCCTCCTCCTCCCTCTCCACACCCTGTGCGAGGTTGAATTAATGTTTGACTGTGGAGACTTGTAGATGGCAAATGTTCACATTCATTATGCATGACTTCCATGTTGCTGTTAATTTCTCGGAGCCAGCCAAGTCGAGGAAATGATTTTGTACATTATGTTTGTTTAATGAAATTGTCACACTAATGGATGTGAGGCTGAATAAGATTGAGATGACTGTTCTGTTTGTCGTTTTTATGACCTGTTTTCTTTTTTGAACATCACAACCAGTTTTCGCATCATCACCCTCAACCAGTATTTATGAACCTACTCAATATTCAAGAATTGAGAAAGACAGGAAAGTATTCTTTTGGATCACTGAAAATCATTCATCTGCTCACAGTTGGTGGTGTCTCAGCGTGTTATCATTCATTCAAAGAAATATTAGATGTCTATGTGCGTACGAGCACCTGTTTACAGCATGTGTTTGCGTACAGCTTGCACACAAACTCACATTTACTCAAGGTCTGCATGTATTTTGAAAGCTGAGGATTCCTATGTGTGGGCTTGTGAATAATTCAGCTGTCTGTAAGCCTCCTCTGGTCATAGATCTCTCTAAGCAAACATGCTTTATCTCAACCCCTCACTGCACCTGAATTCTGACGGTGTAAATCTACGATCCTAATCACGGTTCTGTGTTTCTTCACCTCCAAATCAGCCTTTACTGGTCGGGCTCCTACATCAACTGACTTGTTGATTAGCGGCAGTTTGTGCCACATGTATTCCCATTACATTCCAGTCACAGAGGTAAACACCAGGTTTACCCCAACAAATAAATAACAGGCAATCTTTGGAGAATCATCAAGGTTGTTAAACCACTTGAAGGTGTTTTCAGTATCTTCATGATTCTTCAAACCATATGGATGATAAAAGATTCAGTACATAATATAATGCTGTGTATGTTACAAAATTATAGCAGTTTTTACAAATCCGTGCTGAGCTTGTTTATTTCTTTCTTAGTTACACTTTTCTAAAAGAAGATTTGGCTATTGGGCATTTCAGGTTTAATGTGGTGCACTGACTTTATATGACATTAATATCAATCTATTTTCTTTCATGCAGATGAGTCTTTCAGTATTATTTAAATACTTTGTGTGCTAACATGAGCTTCTGGGTTCTTTAAAGATTGACTGCTACACCTAATGTTTAACTCGGTAAAAACACAAGTGGCACAACCTGGGGATACTTTGGTTAAATTAAGGTCTGCCGTTTTAGTAAATCTAAGGAATATACATAATGCATTGGTTATTTTTTTTAAATATGTAAAAAATAAGGGAAGATTACAGCCCCCCTGCATTGTTTAGGAATCTGTAAATAATCCACAAATGTTAAATACAGTTCTAAGAATTTAGATTATCGTCACTGTGAATAGATACTGTATTGTGCAGAAGAAACAAATCCCTTATCCCACACATGCCTCTTCCATTTAACTTTCACATATCAGCACTAATCCTTTTGTACACAGAACCTTGTGTGCAAATACCTAAGTGTATGCACATGTACATGTGCTGTGTGTGTGTTTATTGCAGTGGTGCTGATGCTGCCTCCAACCCAAAATCCATCACTGAGTCCAGCCATGCGATTACAGCCTGCCATGGGAAACGCTGACTACTGCTGCTACTCTATTAGGCAAAGTGCTTGTGTGTGTGTGTGTATGTGCATGTGTGTGTGTATGTGTGTGTATGTGTGTGTGTGTGTGTATGTGTGTGTGTGGTGTGTGTGTTTGTGTGTGTGGAGAGAGAGAATAGGTATTATCCCAGACCAGGTGCTAAGTGCTTCTCACTACCCTCTTTTCGGTCTAGGACCATTTTCTCACATACCGCACAGATCTCTCGACACTCCACGGCTGTGAATCAGTCCGTCCTGCAGAAGAGCGAGATTACCGTATGCTGCATTGCAACGGATGTATTTCTACTCTCTCCGCTTCCCATCTTTTCCCCCCCATCCTTTTGGTGTCTCCTGTTCTTTCTTCGTAGATAAATACTTAGTCCAAAAGTCTTTTCCAACCGTAATGTTTTTTAAACATCTGCTAGGACAGATATGTGGAAATGTCAGTCAAGTTTCTGTGTGTGCATATATATTGCATACCATACCATACGTGTGCATGTTAATGTGAGGCAGTGTAGGAGGCCAGGCGGGCTGTAAAATAGGGATTGATGTGTCCATTTGAAGACAGGTGTTTAGAGTGTGACTGAGGGCTGCGGCAGCGTCACTCCACCTCGGTCTGCTGCCTCTGTCGGCTTGGCTCCACCGCTGGCTTTGATTACTTGTTGTTATTGGAGTGTGAAATCTGAATATGCTTTTTCATCACTCAAAGTTTGGCCTGTGCCGGTGCAAGGAGGCGCGCAGGCAATGGCAGTGTTTGGTTTTATGATGTGTAGTTGGTCTGAATTTATGTTCTTAGTTGCAGTCATGCAGAGTTTGAACTCTTGGGCTCTTTTTGAAACATATTTTATTTAAATCAAAACGTAGAAAAATTACATCCTTTTGCAAATGATTTTCTGTGAATTTTAGGGATGGTTGGTTACCACTTTGATCCGTGCTGATATGATGGGATGGCATTTATTTTACTGTTATTTCTAGTCTTCTAGTAGTTCTAGACTTCCATAATCCTATGTTTTTTTTCCTCCTGCACTATGTGTCAGTCTGCAGTATCCATTCTAAGATAATGTTATCTCACTAACACCCGAATTAATACTATATTTAAAACATGTGATTAAACATGCTAAAAATGTGCATCTTAGCATTGTCATTGCTAATATATTTATATACATTTAGCTCACATCCTCTAGTACCTTGTACATCCTTATAGAGCTGCTAGCTTGGTTTTATTCAAATAAAAGCTTAACTTGATTTGATTCTCTTTTTGTCTGAGTTTACTTTTCTTCTTACTTGTGTCAGATGTTTGCTATGCCACCCTTTAAGTATATCCATGGGTTAAGGCTTCCTTTAAATGACCTCATGCTGTAAGCTGACAGCCAGACAGCTGAGCGTTTAAATAGCTGGAGTGTGTTATAAAAAGACAGAGAGCACCTGGTAAAAGTCTATTAATCTTCAGGTGCTTGGAGGAGACATTCGTTATCAGAGCTTGGGAATTAAACATGAGCATGAATTCTTCAGAGGCGCAATATAAAAGAGTTGGATAATTTTAGAAGGGATCACTCCACCTGTAATTTTAGCTCCCCTCAAAGGCCTCTCTGTCTCTGCCGTTTAGAACTAATCCCTTTTGGAATTTGAAAGCTGTGTTCTCCAATATGTATTCACAAAGTGGATTAAAGAGACTCAATAGTTCAGTTTTTGTTTTTCATGTGATTAAGTGAAACCTGTGAGAGTGATTAGATTTTCCAGCAGAGAGAAGAACGTGAAAGGCTAAAAAAAAACATGTAAACACTTGGTATTATGCCAGCAGCATTTTCAGGAGGAGTGATTTGTGACTATGATATGACACATTTGGCAGTGAGATGCCTGTGTCTGATCTTGAAACAGGTTGAGAAAATAAATGCCTGTTAATGACATTAAGTCTGGCTATGATTTCATTTTAATTGTTCGGTTTCTTTTGGAAAGTGCATAAAGGCAGCGTGTTGTGGGAGGGCCATTTAAAGTGGCGGCTACAGGATTCAATGGTACCCCTGATAGCACAGCGCAGTGTGATTGATTATTCTGACCATGGCAATGACTGCTTTACACCGATTAGCCTTTGACCTTAAAGGTGAGGGATCACGTCAACTGCTGGGAGGATGATAGGTGGGAAACGGGACGGTCCTAATTTACGGACCCATTATCGCAGCCCTGTCAGGACGGACCGGAGGGAATGAGAGCCGTTGGGACAAACAGAAAGAAGAAGGATTAATCAACAGGGAAGGCAGATTAGAAAAATGCAACTGTAAAACACAGAGAAGCAGGAGCCAAAATTGCGCCCTAATTCTGATGTTTATTTTATCTGAGGTGGCAGGTGTGCCGTGTCCACAACCTTGCAAGGCTTTTCTGGCCCGTTCTCGCTGGCTGTGCGGCTCGCCTAGAGATAACACTGTAATGAAGCCGGATGGGAATAACACAGACCACCAAAGGAAGCCATTGGCCAGAAACGGTTGCTTCTATCCATCCTCCCTCGGCTACCCTTTGTCTCACAACATAAATTTGATCCCTCATCCCTGTCCTGCTGGCTCTGTTTGTTTAGGGACTGCCGATGAAGGAAAATAAGTTGCACTGATTCCCAGTGGGCAGTCGAGCCACTGGAAGCCTCGTGTCTGTCTTATCACACATGCGGCTTCAAACAGGCGAGTTTAATAGTAGAAGCTAAATGTGGACTTTCAGAGCCAAAGGATCAGTTAGCCTTGCATCGTCTCTGGTTAATAGAAGACATTCAGGATCATGAGGCGTTGTTCATTCCTTTGAGGAACACAAGGTTCAAGAGGAGGAAATAATCAGCAGTGCTTTAATTAGCTGCAGCCTAATGAGCGAAGGTGTCTTCGGGATTTTACTTTTCATTGTCATCTCATGTTTGGTCCCAAGTGTGTATTGTTGGACAATGCTGCAGAGCATGTACTGCAGTGTATTTCATAAGATATTTGCTAAGTGTTTACAAACGTGGATGACCTTAAACTTTTTGATGTTAAACACGACCAAACTGAAGTTATTGTACTTGGCCCGAAGAATCTACGAAACAAATTATCTAAAGATATACTAACTATGGATGGCATTAATTTGGCCTCCAGTGAGACTGTAAGGAATCTTGGTGTTATATTTGATCAGGATTTATCCTTTAACGCCCACATAAAATCAATTTCAAGGACCGCCTACTTCCATCTACATAACATTGCAAAAATCAGGCATATCTTGCCTCAAAACGATGCAGAGAAACTAGTCCATGCATTTGTTACTTCAAGGCTGGATTATTGTAACTCTTTATTATCAGGGTGTACCAAGAAGTCAGTTAAGTCGCTTCAGCTGATTCAAAATGCTGCAGCTCGTGTACTAACCAGAGTTAGGAAAAGGGACCACATTACTCCTGTTCTGGCTGCCTTACACTGGCTCCCTATAGAACACAGGATAGAATTTAAAATTCTTCTTCTCGCCTACAAAGCCCTTAATGGGCAGGCGCCATCTTACCTTAAAGAACTCAGTATACCCTACTGTCCTACTAGGGCATTGCGTTCCAAGAATGCAGGGTTGTTGGTTGTTCCTAGAGTCTCTAATGGCGCGTTTCCACTGCAGCGGGTAGCTCGCTTTAAGTGTGCCGAGCCGTGCGGGGCCTGTTTTTGGTTGCGTTTCCACTTGGCCTAGTACCGGCTAGCGGGTCCTAATTCACAGTTTTTCTGGCCCCATAAAATCGTGGTTCTAGGGCCAGGAACAACCAGGCTGAGTCGGGCTGAGTATGCTAAACTAGAGAGAGAATCGCTGGCAAGGGGGCTACAACTACAACAAGATGAACATATTTGACCGTGATTTAATTGTAATACACGTTTCTAAATGATGCCGAAGTAACAACATACTGATACCGGTTAGTAAAAACCATGAATTAATGCTTTGACAAGTCTGCAGACAGACGGCAGGCGAAAAACCCTTAACCCTAAATGGAGCTTTGCTAAGCTAACGTTATATATGCTCCGACCGTCCACACTCAAAACAACGGCCTATACAGACATAAATAAACCAGCGACTGTATTCGCCATGACACAGACAGTCTGTGGTTTGTACTTGTTTAACTTTTATCTAGTTTCTGAACAGATATGAGGAGCTGTGAGCTCTGAGTGCTAAGAGCTAACGGCTGTGTGGTTTTTCTGGGGCTCTCATTGAAGATGACGTCACGGCTCCGCCTACACTGCGTTACTATAGTAACTGGGGTAGTAATTACCCCAGTTTCTAAACTGTAATGGAAACGCAGCATTAAAGTGAGCCGGGCCTAATAAGGCCTAACCAAACCGAGCGAGGCCTGCAGTGGAAACGCGCCATAAAAGTACAATGGGAGCCAGAGCCTTTTCTTATCAAGCTCCACATTTGTGGAATCAGCTTCCAGTTTGTGTTCGGGCGGCAGACACCCTATCCATTTTTAAGAGTGCGCTTAAGACCTTCCTTTTTGATAAAGCTTATAGTTAGGGCTGATTAGATTCAGCCCCTAGTTTTGCTGATATAGGCTTAGTTTGTCGGGGGACATCTTACTTCTTCCTTCTCTCTTTCTATACCTGTGTACTCTCATGTTCCGATTAACCCAGCTTCCCCAAACTTCTTTCTTTTTGGTGTCTATATATGCCGGGATCCGGAGTCATGGATGATCCTGCGGTCCTGTGTCCTGGATCGCGAGCCCTGGATCTTGAGTCGTGGCTGTGGTCCTGGATCATAGGTCCTGGATGGATATCCTCGTGGATTCATCTTCCTATTATACACACATGCATTTCCAAACATTTGGACTACCTATGTTGCAAATGTATTATCTTTTCGATTTACACACGGCATCTATTGCACGTCTGTCCGTCCTGGGAGAGGGATCCCTCCTCTGTTGCTCTCCCTGAGGTTTCTCCCATGTTCCCCTTTAAACTGTGGGTTTTCTCAGGAAGTTTTTCCTTGTACGATGTGAGGGTCTAAGGACAGAGGGTGTCGTATTGTAATACTGATATTCTGTACAAACTATGAAGTCCACTGAGACAAATGTAACATTTGTGATATTGGGCTATATAAATAAACATTGATTGATTGAAGTGTGAAGTGTAGTGTGTACAATGGTGATTAATATATCCAAAACTTATATCACGTTAAGCTTTTCTCACAGTTTTGCTCAAGCATATCTATAACACTGATTACTCGTTACAGTATAATAAGCATGGGCATGTGGAATCAGTCACCACTACATCTTCACAATGTTGGATAGCAAACATGGCAAAGTGGACTTAAAGGCGCTATTTTGCTTTTTAGGGTTTTCCCTTTCCTGTAGTGTGTTATATAGGTTTTTGTGCATGTAAATGGTCTGCGAAGGCCACAAATGTGTTTTGTGTGGACATGATTCATGAGCAGTTTTTTCCAGCCTGTCCTCCTACAAAAAACGACCATATAGGTCGATTGTTCAGCAGCTAAATACGACCCAGAGTCACGTTTTAAAGTGTAGCACCTCTAGTGGTCGTGTAAGAAACAACATGCTAACGATTGCAAACGCTCCGGAGGGTCGTTTATTCACAAATAACCCTCTCTGGAAAATCCTAAATTGTGGAATTGTTTGGCCATTAAAATGCTTTTTGATTAGATTTCTAGCAAGAAGTGTATATTGTACTTTTATAATCTACGTCCAGTGGATGTGTAGGATCTACAGTTTGATAGATATACGAAGATGATTTGAGGTCTCGCCAGGAGAATGTGTACTGTATATGGGGGCAGCTTCCATGTAAAGTTAGCGTGGGTGAAAACAGTATTTCCGGTCTCGAAATGTTCATAATAAAACCGGAAGTATTCCCCACACTGTCAAGTGATTACACAGTGATATCTCCATTACTCATCCACTAAAAAACATCAGTTTATCCTTGTTAATTACACAATATTGATTGGTTTAAATTGTGTACAATGCTTTTGTGTTTTTAACCTTCGATTCGGAGAAACAAATAGTTTTTTCGGAGTTTAGACACTACAGAGTTTCCGAAGACACTACACTACCCAGAATCCCCAGCTATCGTTTGGGACTACAACATCCGCCTTGCTTTACAAACCCCGTGAATAGCCCTCAAGCTCTGTGATTGGATGTTGGAGTGGCAGTGCGACAAGGTTACGCCGAGTGTCAAACAGCTCTTTGAAATGGAATGGAACCACGCCAGACTATCTAAAACTGGACTTGGACGGGTCCAGCCCAGCCCTCCCTCACCCCCCAGAATTACACATGCTGGCTGTGTGTTTCGCAACATGTTCTATGGCACGTCTCTATTGGGAATTGTAGTTTTAAAAGACGTTTTCGTATTTCCCACAATTACAAGTTGCCAGTATTAAACTGTGTACATCCCTGGAGGTTTAGGGGATACGAAACACATTGGTGTTATCAAATTTAAAACATATAATGAATACATGGGTGGAAATTGCTTGTGTCCATAATGGGCAGCATTAATATACCCACATGACAGCTAAGGTCAGAAGAGCTTTATTTAACAGGAGGTCGTATGTCTGTGACCCCTCCTGTTGTTAATTGATAAGCCTGAAACATGCACTTGTCAAGGTTCAGATACACATTTGGCAAATATGGCAGTAGCCATCGATCATCTTAAGATAAGATATACTTTATTGATCCCAAGTTGGGAAATGTTTTTGTTACAGCAGCATGTACTACTTTGTTCTACTCCACTACAATTCAGAGGTTAACCTGGTATTTTTACTCAACTACATTTATTTTTGTTACTTTGCAGATTCTGATTAATGATGTGAAATATAAACAACCCTTAAATCAGACTTTAGTTACACCTGAGTAAAATTCAGCCTTATTAGTTTGTCTGTTTTGCACATCCTCCTGTTAATATCTTTGGACGTCCTGCACTAAACTGTTTTATTGTAGAGATCACTACAGTATCTTCTTGATATTTTCTATTCTATATTTCTATCATTGACCCCTATTTTGTATGTAGGCTACTCTTAATATTTAAATGTTTTCATCAAATATAACTTATTCAACAACTACATTCAATAACGTGCTTTAACCACTAGGCGATGCGGGTTAAAAAAACAGTGGTGTCGTTAATAAAACATAATAATATCAAACATAATATAACTATTCACTTTATTGTGAAATTAAAACAGAACGGTAAAGGAAAATACAGTTTCAGTCTCACAATGTGAAGCTTATGCATTGTACCATGAACCTGTATAGACCTGTAATAGTCAACTGCATGAGGAGTTGGAAAGGTAGTTCAGAAAATCAGTAATATCTTTAAAAACTACAAAAAAGTCCCTTTCTATCAGCTATGCACCGTTATGGTGTAAATACAGACTATCTACTAATTGGATCAAATATAAAAGTCAACCGAATTAGTGTTGATACTGCAAGGAGACGTATTGTGTGAAAAGAAATGGAAGATGTTGTTTATTTGTTGATATATTTATGGTCCACGTCACGTATTCAGTTTTGGCGGCATTCTTTACAGTTTGTCAAAAGGTCTTCTGATCAGGGCTCTATAAATAAATATCTACGGCATATATGTAATATTTAATGAAGCCGAACCGTGTATTACAATGCCGTTATGTGATGATTTTCAAAGAGAAAAGCAAGAACACTCGGAATAAAGTATTATTTTATTTTTTAAAAATGTTTTCCGATTTCATATCACATAAACACCATATCCCGACGTGCATTGCGGCGTGATTTTAGCCTATCAAAACCTCTGAAAAAAGAAAGGTGTCTCTCAGAATCGAAAGAGAAAAACCTATGGGAAAAACACAAAAGCATTGTACACAATTTAAACCAATAATGTCGTATAATTAACAAGGATAAACTGATGTTTTTTAGTGGATGAGTACTGCAGATATCTCTGTTAAATCATTTGATCATTGGTTTTATTATGAAAACGTCGAGACCGGAAATATTGTTTTCAACCCGTAACTTTACATGGAAGCTTGCCGCATATACACAAATCTAATCATAAAGCGTTTTAATGGCCAAACTATCCTACAATTTAGGATTTTACAGAGAGGGTTATTTGTGAATAAACAACCCTCTGTAACGTTTGCATTCAACGGGAGCACTAGAGGCCGACAACTTTAAAACGTAATTATAGGTCGTATTAAGCGCTTGAACAATCGACCCATTTGGTCGTATGAGTTAGAGGACTTGTTGGTTTTTTCATATTTCATTGGAGTACACAACAATATATTTCTATTATATTCATTTTTCTTGAATTATCTGACCATTCAGATTATTTGTGACACCAATGCCATACAGTATTTTAAGAGGCTCAAAGCTCGCCTACCACTAATTGAATTGTCTATTTATGCAAGTCAGTGACCTCTTAACTATAATGCTTACAAATGATTACCCATCTGAACCTAATTTATCGATCAAACTTTATTAGCCATTGACTTTGGTTTTCAGCTGCCTTAAGTCCAATGAGTCAGGGCATTAAAAGATGTCTAGTTATTATAATAACAATGATATTACACTTTATGTATATAGCTCCTTTCAAAGAGATGTTCAAATATGCAATACAGTCAAAATGCAATAAAATAAGAGGAAAAAAAGAAAATAAACAAATTAGACAGATAGTATGACTGGAAGAAAAAACAACAACTTTGGACTGATCTTTAAAAACATTTTTAAGAGAGATATTTAGATGTGGTTTAAAAGATGTTACTGATTCTGTAAGCCTCAGTTCTTCAGTGTGGGAGTGAAGATCTAAGGCTGCATCAACCATCAAGTGCTTTAAACAAGCACGCGTTATTGTTGATTTCATGTTAAAAATCTTCTGCTCTGCTTTCCAGGACATTTTCAAGAGTAAGATGAAAACAGATGATAGAGAAATTATGATAAACTTCAAGGCTTGACAATTAATTATTGACTTTGGAAACAGAGGTTGAAAAATAAACTTTTCTAACTGAAGATGCTCATTTGATCTGGAGCTTTTGAATGAAATAAAAATCCACGTCAAGGCTTTAAAAGTCCACAAAAAATGAAAAACTTCAACATGAACAGCTTGTAGCAACTGAGCTAAATCTGCCGATGAATGCTTAGGAAGGAGGAAGACGGTGTTATGAGTTGAGATGTTGAAATTATTCTGTCAAATCTCTCAATTCTATTAGAAAACATCTTCTAGAGAGGATCCGGCCAGCAGGATGATGAATTCTGACATGACCTATTACCAAAGGAGCAGAAAATCATAGGCTTTCTTTCAAACTGTAAGCTTATATGTAATTTGGCCTATTGGTGTCATTACATTGCATTTTACTTGTTAGACTCTTTTATCCAAAGCGTCTTACATACTCAATACTGTGGACAATCTCCACAGGAGCAAATTGGGGGTGAAGTGTCTCAGGGACACAACGACATGCTGACTGCAGTGGGGTTTGAACCTGTGCTTCCCTGATCCGAACACCAACGCACTATTCCACTGCGCCACACGCCCCCCCCCGTTGCAATGACATGGTTCACGCCCCAATATGCTGAGACATTGAGAACACAAACATGCCATTATAATACTTAACCCACTTAAGCTCTCAAATGCTTTGCGATACACCCAGAGATGTGTAGCAGTGTGTGTGAGCTGCATAACCTGTTTCAGGTTGTCTGAAAAAGACAGTTGCACTGCTTGGTGTAAGCATGAACACACTGACAGGGTTTGAAAGCTGGCTGTGTGTTGATATTTTTAGGGAGAATGGATTTCGCATTAGAGCCCTTGTTTCCTCTTCCTCCCCTCCTTCTCCCTCTTGTCCCTCTATCCCACTTTCCCTCTCCTCCTATTATTCTCATTCTGCACTAGAGGGCCGTCAGCGAACCCTGAATGCATTATGCTGTCTGCTCCATTGTTTGTGCTGTTTCTCTGCGCCTGTGCCCCACTCTCCCCCAATATTTGTTTTCATTAATCACAATGGGTGCCTGCTGCGGGTGTCTTGATGACTTTTTTGGTCGTCTTTTGTTCCGCCGCACAGCTTTTGTCTCTAGGCATTGGCTTTCTGTGTTTTGTTTGTGCGCCTCTGTGTTTGTGTAGGCATGTGTGCGAAAGAGTTTGTGCACAGGTGCTCGTACAGTACATATATGCGAACATGCAAGCACGAAGACAATGATAGGAACAGGACGTCATGCACGTTTCACTTCCTCGCCCACGGTAATGTATCCCTCCTCCGTTCATGTCTTTCTTATATCTCGGCTTCTTACTGGCGTTTACAAAGGAATAAGTGGGTATAAATAGGGTATTTTACTGTTTACAATGCTGCATTTGCACACATGGTCTCTTACAGATCACTGATGTTTTTGATGTAATCAACAGTCAAACATGATTTATTGATTAGAACTCAACTGATGATTTAAAGATATAATATTTGTCCTTTGTTCAAAGGTGGAAAAACAACGACACCTATGTTGTTTATCTTCTTGTCTTATGTTACATTATCCCAAATGCTTCCAACAAGCATACAAGCAGAGTATTCTGTAATTTGTGTTCTTCTGTCAGACATCCATAATATCAGCATTATGAATGTCTGATAAACAATAAACGTTTTAGATCTTAATCATATTTGAACCGGAAAAAGGATTTAAATCATTGCACCTCTGGATTTTACATTTTTTAGAGAACAAAGCTGAGGAAACCTTAATCGATTACCTGTGTCCACCTGGGAGACACAGATTGTTTACGAAACGTGAAGATACAGGACTTTAACCTGTTTTAACCACCAGGTCCGCTTGTTTAGGAGAGGAGAACCCTGCAGGACATTTGACTCCATGTATTAAAGTCCTGAATGTCAGGTTTTTAAGGAATCCGAGATAATAGATGAGCATTTTGACTCTTCCCTTTTTCTCTGATTCATTCTTTCTTTAACATTTTTTGTGCCCCTCCCTTCTTCGGCTCGCCTTTTTCTCTGATGTGTGAACCAACAGGTTTGTATTGTCTTTTTGTGTGGAAAGGCTTTGTATCACAGACACAGAACACATGTACAAATCGGTGCATGACACCCTCCTCTCCAATGTCCAAGATGTATGGATTTGCCCATGTGTTAAAATGTTCAGCTGCTCCACAGGATCAATTCCAATTAAATATCAAATAGGGTTTCTATTTTCTTCCCATTCCCTGCAGTCTCAAAGCAGCGTGTCCAGAATTTTTCAGCATTCTTCTTTCCCCTACCAACCTTGTCTGACTTATTTTCATTTTTTCTGTATGTCCTTCAATATCCAGGTTCAAACCAGGTTTCCTACAATGTGTAATAATTAGGATGAATCCTCTGGGTGTACTCAGAAGGACGCAGTTTTCCTACGACCACATGCAGTTCTCTTTTCAACAGCCCAACAAACTAGGGACAATGGGAGAAAAAAGTTTTACAAAGTTAAGCGAGGTGTTGTACCGTGCATCACGTTTCAGAACACTGAAATGCACACAGCGAAAGTTTGGCTTTTTAAAAAGCAATGGAAAAATAAGCACTGTTCCCTATCAGCTCCACAGGAAAAGTTCTACTAAACAATCTGAAAAAGTGGCATCTAGTGACAGCTCAACACTTAACTCTCTCTTTCACTTTTGCACCTGTCGGTTGCGTCATGGTGAACACAAAACTGTGAGTGTGTCTATCTGTATTAAGGTGTGTGTGTGTGTGTGTGTGTGTGTGTGTGTGTGTGTGTGTGTTCCTGCAACTGTGTGTAACAGAGGAACTAAAGAGCTCTAGGGATACTTCCATCCTAACATTCCGAACTACAATGACCATTGTTCCAAAAATGTATATTAAACACTGAGGACTTGACCTTATTACATCCTCTAAGGACCTCATGCGATACACAGTACATCAGCGCTTCACCCTGACTGCTTTCTCTAAACATAAAGTATAGCCTAATTCTGAATAAGGGTAAGGGTCAAATGTATGTGGACACTCAAACAAAACACTGTCGGCATTGAACATACTATAAGTCTTAATAAGGTGGCGATTGCTCCTGTATGGACCTAACTTGGGTGATTGGTGTTGTATGCACTAATTCAGCCTCCAGAGCGTGCGGGCAGGAAATCATGTTGGAGATTAGACCTAAAATCCATCCCAAAGCTGCTGGACAAAGCTCGTGCACAACAAAATGGTACAGCCATTTCTTTGGACCTTGCTCTGTGATAGGACAACATTATGGTTAATCAGTCCTTCAACACTGTCCAGACTTTTGGGATCAGGATGGCTCCAGAGTTCTGCAGGGATGCCACATTGGCATTTTCAGTTTCCTACGAAGAAAGCCAACTCGAATTTTCTATTTTCTCATAGGTTCTTCTTTCAGCATTAGAATTGTCACGAGTGTAACCATTTCTGAAAAGTAAATGCAAAAGGCAGAAGTAAAAAGCTAACGTCAGGCTGTAAACGGAATACACCATCATTGCCCAACCTCAATGTCAACAATAGAGCTTTTCTGTGTTTGGCGTGATATAATTTATTGTTGCAGCCTCCTTGGTTTCATTTAGCTTGCTAGCTACTACTGTTTTAAGGAAAATCTTTCAAATGTACAAGGTGGGGCTCACCTCTTAAGCCCCAAGCCTGTTTTTCACGTCTCAGGCTCGAAAATGACATTCCCAGAACAAATGACCATATCTTCCCTTCTAAAAGGGTTAAATTAATAATCTTTTTTTATTTAATTTAAAGAAAATTCAGATTGAACATGGTAAAAAACTGTAAATTATAGTGTCCGTCCAAAAAATATTGCTGCCTCCGAACTGGAAGTAAACAGAGCTAGCTCAGGCTAAGAAGCTAAGCTAACATTAAATACATGCATACCAAGTTACTGCTAACAGTGTAGTTCCCCTATATAAACGTTACATTCATAATCAAATGAGACAATCTGCAAGAGAATTAGCTATATTTTGTTATTCTTAATGCTTGCCATTCACACGTTGAGAAAAGACGGACTCCACCGCCTGAACCTAACGGAGCCGCAGTGGGCTAGCTCCGGGACACCGGCTGGAGCTAGCCCCCTGCGGCTCCGTTAGCTCCGGCGGCCACCACTGGGATAATTGGGTCCCCTATTAACATTTGCTCCCGTTTAGCATTATGGGCGTCATAGCCATCGACTATAAAAGTCTTACCCAAGGTTAATAACTCGTTAACGCAAAAAAAAATTAACGCCACTAATTATTTTAACACGATTAACGCATGTGTATTTTTTGTCCTCGGCCGCCCCGTAGTTTCAGAGCGCATCTAGTTTAAAATACCATCTACAAACTGATGCTGACAGCCCCGCTCCTGCTGCCCACTTGCAGCAGACCACACTTCCACGCTCACCGGCAGGCACCGACTGGCCATCGGGAGGACCGGGAGGGTGTGTGTATGTGTGGCTCGAGCGAGAGAGAGACCTTACGTGCATTGTTGTTGTTAGCATCTGGTGCTAGCTAGCTGCGCTAACGGATATAAGGAGCTGAAAAACAGAGGAGCGACATTTCGCTACAACTGCGCCGAGCACTTGACTTTATGCAGGAAGCCAGACAGTGGGACATTGTACGAAAAGTCAGCACACTCAGCACGGATAGTGCGCAACATGATTGCAGCGTCCAGGCAGCTCCCGTTCGAGCATATGCCTTGAGTTGCACATAGCTCCAACGATCCATCACACACACACACACACACACACACACACACACACACACACACACACACACACACACACACACACACACACACACACACACACACACACACACACACACACACACACACACACACACATGCACGCACGCACGCACACACACACACACACCATTTGTATTGCATTATTGTATGAGAGCGGTTCCAGGTTGAATTGAGGCGAATATTTGTAATGTTCAGAGGTTGTTGTGTTTAATATTCATGAGAATATTTGTCATTGTTCAAATGATAATAAACATTAGCATAAAGCATATTTGTCCACTCATATGTTGATAAGAGTATTAAAAACTTGAAAAATATTCCTCTAAGGTACATTTAGAACAGATAAAAAATGTGCGATTAATTTGCGATTAATCGCGATTAACTATGGACAATCATGCGATTAATCGCGATTAAATAGTTTAATCGACTGACAGCCCTAATATGTATGCATAAAGGGTTACGTCCTTAGCTGGCTAATAAGTAGCAAGCTAAGCTACCAAGCACAAACACACCAGTGAACGGGGTTAACATGTATAATATTATCATTTTAGACTTCTTGGAGGTTCTGTTAGTACATTCAAGCGCACAGCACGACATTTTAATTGTCTGGGATTTGCAACAATATTCCCTAAAAGGCACAATCACCACGAACATGGCTAAAGGGTCAAGTACTACTAATACTATGACTAACTAACGTTGTAGCCTCTATGGTTGTAGCCTAGCAGAGTGGACAAGTTGCTGTTAGCTGACAGTGAGGCATGTACATGTCCATCAAAGTGACCACGCATTATTCATGCAAAAGCTTTAAGGCTTAATATTAATTAAACAGATGAGTTGAGAAAAAATTCACCCCCCACACAGTAGTCATGAAGGGGGAATCTAACTATACAGAGAATATGGTTTTTTGAACCACGATGTAAACATGTTTATTTCTGCTGTAAAGTTGGGCATTTTAACATGGGGGTCTATGGAAATGACTCCCTTCTGCAGCCTGCTCCTACTGGCCACTGGATGAACTGCAGTGTGTGGCACTTCCGTATTGGCGTCCCGTCTCTTCCCCAGAGTTTGCCACTTGGGCGGGACTTTATTTAGCTGGGCTACCATGCGGCCAATCATATGCGAGGACACACTAGGATCATACCATTATGTGAAAGAAGGGTGGGGGGCACAGCAGGTGTAGTGGTACAGGCCAGCTACACAGAGCGACGGGGAGACGGATTTAAATGCAAGTGTGTCGGAAAAAGTCAAGAAATGAGCGAAAACCGAAAAAAGAAGCAGCATCTGACTGCATTTCAATGATATAGGAGAAAGCAGAGTTGAGTGCAGGATTTGTAAAATGAAAATAACCTTTTTTGGTTACCTTTATTTTGGTAACCACTCAGGAGTGTAGGAATACTCGGTTACAATAAAAAGTCCTGCATTCAAAATGTTACAAGTAAAAGTACAAAAGTATTAGCATCAAAATATAGTTAAAGTACCACCTGCAGAGCAATCTAGATGCAGATGTTCTTTTCCCCATAGAGACCGCCTGGCTGCACATTATCCCTTGCATAAAGATAGATAGTGGGTCCCTTACAACATGTTAACATGACCAATGACTTGGTCCCACCTCTGGTATTCAGTCAAGCGGGTCAAAGTTACAATGTAAAATTGTAAGTACAATGTAAAGTCCTGTACTCTGCACTCTGTACTCTGTGCATTGTTGCTTTATTGGGGGGGTCTGGGGGGGTCCGAAAACCAGGCAGTATCTGGTGTGAGGGTTAGGGTTAGGGTAATGTTGTGAATCGAGTGGCCTGTGTTCGTCGTCCATAACATACGGCTGCCCATACCATAACCCCACCACCACCATGGGCCACTTGATTCACAACATTACCCTAACCCTACCCCTATCCCTAACCCTAATCCTACCCCTCACACCAGATACTGACTGGTTTTCGGACCCCCCCAGACCCCCCCAATAAAGCAAAACTGCACGTTTCAGAGTGGCCTTTTATTGTGGCCAGCCTAAGGCACACCTGTGCAATAATCGTGCTGTCTAATCAGCATCTTGATATGCCACACCTGTGAGGTGGGATGGATTATCTCGGCAAAGGAGAAGTGCTCACTATTACAGATTTTTTCAGATTTGTGAACAATATTTGAGAGAAATGGTTATTTTGTGTATATAGAAAATGTTTTAGATCTTTGAGTTCATCTCATGAAAAATGGGAGCAAAAACAAAAGCGTTGCGTTTATATTTTTGTTCAGTGTTTGTCAAATTTGTAATGCTAAATGTATATCATTTTCTCACAGGATATAGAACGAGACAACACAGTTTGTATCCATTGTGTGTGAATGCTTCAGCTCTTCAGACCAACATAGCAAGACGTGAGCATGTTCCTAATTGTGTTGGTATGCAACCGGTCTGGTCTGTTTAATAAAGCAAATCTGCCACCAGTGTATTGTAGAAGCAGTCTTTAATTGTTTGTCCTAAACATAGCAATACATGCTTTTGAAATGTAACATGTCTTTGAAAAAATAATAGCATACAGTTTATATTGTGTATCACCTTTAGCTTGAAAATACATAGATGTTTTTTTAATCTATAAAATAAATAGACAGACAGACACTTTATCGATCCCAAATTAGGAAATTATTTAACAGTATGTTCAGGTATTCAAATATTTAAAGTTGGAATAAAGTATAAACTTCACAACACAAGTATAATGCACAGCAATCCATAAGATAAGTCCGATATGTTCATGAAACTCCCCAGGAGACACCAACACAAACGTTGCTGCATGAGCTGCACTGTATGATCTGTGGTTTAGAGGGCTGTCACTCAAAAACTGAGTAGCCAATGGGGGGACACCCCTGAAAGTCCCACCCACCTGGGATGTTTGTGTCAGAATCGAAAACAAAAAATGAAGGAGCGTAAACGAGAAGAGCTGCAGCGAGAGCAAATGTCTGATCATTGAGAAAGAAGAAACAAGAACTGCAAACAAAAACCTATGTTAAAACAAAGAAAAAAGACTTATAGTCTCATGATTACACAAATGATGTGTGTTTGCAACTTATATACTTTTATTTTTGAAATTTATTTTATTTTGCTTGACTCAGTTTTTTTCTTTTAAACTCATAGTTTTGCCATATTCTGAGAAAGTGTTGCTTTATCTTTATGATACAATACTAATCCCATATATATGCCCTTCACCAAACTTTTACCACAAAGATTGAAGCACACTATTCTAAACTCTAATATATTACTATATGCAGAAGCCTTAAGATTTCCTTTATTGGAAGTAAGTCGCTTAGCAGTGGTTCTCAAAGTGGGGTCTGCGACCCCCCGGGGGTCCGTGGCACTCTGGCAGGGGGTCCGTTAAAAGTTTTCAGATTCATTAGATTTTTTTTTTTTTGTGACGCAACACTTTTGGAGAGAGAGGACGCTGGCGTTGTCTGTTCGCCGCTTCTCTGTCCGAAAATGTATCTGCCGAGTTTTGGACCAATGTTTCTACCTCAGTTTCCATACGTTCAGTGGCTTGCACACGCTGTTCTGGACACTTTTGTAACACCCGATCGCAACTTTTTACGGATGCTCCGCTTCCGACCTGTCCACCCTGCTACACCTGCTAATGTTGCTCCTGCTTCAGGGCTAACGCTATCGCTAACGTTAGTGTCTCCATCTGACGACAAGCCCGATTCTCCGTCTCATTTTACCGTTTTGAGTCCCGATCCTGCTTCACTGTATCACCTGCTTAGCTGCTGTTTGAGTTTGTTCTGCCACAAAAGACACAACAACGGTCCTCTCCACCCAGCCAGTCTGACGGCGATCAGAAGCTAGCCAAGTTCTACCTGCTCAGGCTAGCCTGCTCTGGCCACCACCGGTGCTCCTCTGCGACAAACTTCTTCAACTTCCACCATCTCTCCTCAGTGCTGTCCGTCCTTGAGTCGCTTCCTGGACAATCCGCGACCACAGCTAACGCTGTGCTAACCTTAGCATCATACCATCGTGATGCTTCGTTACTCCGCCTCGCAACTTTTTAGGATCAACCACTTCACTACACCCCCTCTATATCTGTCAGTCATTGAATACCTCGGGCTGTTACGAGTTGGCAGACCCAGTTTCAAAACGTGGGTTTGTTTACACCGGCTCAGCTGACACTATCCCAACTGTGTGGTCCCGGCGCCCCGTCACCGCCCACTTACGTCATCACAACAAACCACACGTGTGCAGTGTTAACCTGAAGCCCTTGGCCTGTGTTGATGGCATCACTGTTTTACCAGCCATTGCAACATATAACAACTCCCACACATTCATGTTGTTAAATCCCGCTCCCTTAACAACAAAGCATCACTTATTAATGAAATCATCATTGATAGGAAATTGGATTTTCTCTGACTCACTGAGACATGGCAAAACCAACAGGACTTCCTCACACTCAACCTAGCCACCCCCCAGGTTATGCTTATCTCCAACAGCCCCGCTCCATTGGTCGTGGTGGTGGGCTGGCAGTCATCCACAGAGCAGATATCCCTGTCAAATAGCTGAGTTTCTGTCACTATTGGAGTGCTTTAACATCACGCAGCATGTCCAAGGTCCCACCCACACTAAGGGCCACACCTTGCGTGTCTTCACTTGCAGAGAGAAGCAATCAGCTTCATGGACTGCCTTGCATCACTCCAATAGTGTCCAGAGCTGGCTGCCATTACAAGTAGTGGTTTGGGATTGTAGCAATGCAGTTGCAGTTGTTTTGCAATTTACTTGATATATGTTGCAATGCAGGCATGTGTTCAATTGTTTATAGCCTGCATTTATTTTGTGATTAGACTTTTATAAATCATTTAACTAAGAGTGAAACACTTGATGTGTTATTTTTATGTGTGTGTGTGTGTGTGTGTGTGTGTGTGTATGTGTGTGTGTGTGTGTGTGTGTGTGTGTGTGTGTGTGTATGTTCTGAAATGCACTTCAAATGATCACTTTTGTCTTGATTTCCCTTTGATATTTTGTTTAGGTACAGTGTTACTTGCAGCTAATTGATTGATTGTTTTATGGGTATTCTGTGTTGAGATGGTGCAAATATTTTTAATACATATCTAATATCTTTCTAATACATTTCTCTTGTGTTGTTCTTTCACATAACTAAGACTATAGAAGTGTAACAAATAGGCTACGTCAGATTATTCCAAGGGACATACAAGTCAAATCAAGTCAATTTTTATTTATATAACCCAAAATCACAAATCAGAATGAGGGGGTCCTTGGTGTATTCTCTATCTTGTTTTGAAAAACAATTGAGAACCTCTGGCTTAGCACACTCAGAAACACACAAAAGTACTGGATGTCCACATACCTTTGGCCATGTATTATGTATTTCATATGGCTGGGGATACCTTGAATTAATCTTAATCTGTAACAGACACAGTGTCCTTTAATTGGATGAAATTACACAGAGGATTCAACAACGAAGCCAAAGAGCAGTCACCTCTGCACACACACTATACGTGGTCGTGTAAAGTAGTGGACATTCATAAGTCCCTCTGATCCCCCATGATTAAAGAAATCCCTCAAAGCTTCTAAAAACCAGAGCGAGAGAGAGGCAGTGAGCTCATTCATTTGTGCATGTTATATTATACCTCAGTGGATTGACCTTTGACTTAATGCTGACTGTCCTCCTCCCCCTCTCTCCCCCTCTCTCCCCGTGCAGATTCTCAAAACTAAGCTTTAACCATCTGAGCTACAGAGAATTAATGAATTTGAAATCCCTGTGGATACATTAACTAGACCCACTTCATATGCCATGACTCGAAGTACATCAATATATGCTTTCTGCATCTGTAAATGCCTATCAATTATTAAAGTGATGTCATTACCAAGGCAATATCCATCATGAATGTGTAATATATGTCATGCAGCATTGTTGCACAATCTGCAAATAGTTTGGCACCCTATCGCAAAAGCGTCAGCACTCACAGAGATGAAATATTTGAAAAATGTTTTGTTTTTTTCAAAGACCCCCTTGGCGAGCACTTGGGGGCAGCACAACAATCTGAAAATACAACATTGACATATTATCACCTTATACACCAGATATGGCTGATGTGTGTGTTCTTAAATTAAATCACCTGTGTAATGTCAGTCCAACAATGACTCTCTTCTGAACTTTAAAATTGAAAAATAATAGTATACGTAAATGAAGCATGTGACTACATTGAAAATAATTTAAAGATAGCGGTGAATCGTCAGATCTGTAACATTACTAATGCTCTAACACTACAGCACTCTTTGACCAGCGTCATTTCATTGCACTCTCTTCTTATGCAATGGTTTAATTGCATGAAATTACATAATATTTGTAGTTACTTTTACATTGTTAGCGTTATATTTTGATAGAATAGGTTTTTCATTGCTGTGAAGAAAGCAAATTCCACTTACTCATTTAAACAAGCCCGATTATGCTTTTTGGGGTTTTACTGTAGTTTTTTGTGCATGTTAATCTGCAAAAGCTAAAATCCCAAAGTTCTCTCCCACACTCCCCCCCCCCGCCCTAAACACCTCAAATTGACTCCTTTGTTTACTTGCGTAACGTAATGACATTTGTAAAACGTGCACTTCTATTGGCTAGCACTCCAATACATTGTATGTGATAGGCTAGGGGCGGGACATCACTAAGCGGTTGACCAATAGCCACCCAACCAGCTAACCAATCAGAGCAGACTGGGCTCTAGTTTCAGACAGAGGGTGAAAAGAGGTGCTGCAGCACAGGCAGTACAAGATTAATATAGCATGTCACAGTAGAGGCACAACATACACATATGAACCTGAAAATGAGCAACATTTGCCGTCTTTAAGTGAGGTGAGGTAAAAGATTATTTGAATTCAGGAGATTCATTGAATATGAATAATGAATCATAGTTATTACTAAAGTTGGGAAGCATGTTTTACTTTTTTATTATTTAATTAAGTAATTAATTTTCATCTGTCTCTTGGAAGCCCACAACTTTATGGAAGTGCAATATTTGAATCATTGGAATACCCCTTTAATATTTCTACAGCGCAAAAAAACAACATAAAAATCCAACTCAGCCCTGTGAACTTTTCACACTTTAACATCAAAGCAGTCCATATATTTCTATTTAGTTCTAGGACGTTCCCCATACTCGTGCATTGAAATTGCCTCTAAAAATTCAATTTTGCTTGCTCTCTGTCTCACTCAGTGTCTCTCTTTGTCTCTCCCTCCTCCCCCCTGATGCAAAAATCCATACTGTTGTAAATGAAGCTGTGAGGATCGATGCTGCAGGCAGGGTAATGTCGGAGCGCTGCCACCAGTGTATTGCTACAATGATCTAGTGGTTAAAAACACATTCACAAACAGAGAGGGGAAGATAGATCTGAGCCAGCAGCACGCCCACATTGCTCTCGCTGGAGACATCATCAAATTAAACAACAACTATGATGTGTTTCTGCTTTGTGCCCCCGCTACCACACCACCATGTTGTCTCCACACACACACACTCTTTTCTCTTCTGCTATTGACAGGAACCTCCGGTGGGGTAGAATTATAATGGAATACATGACATGATTTGTTTCGAGTTCAGAATGAAGGCCAATTAGTTTAGCAAGTACGAGACAAATCTTGTTTGACAAAAGTTTATGTCAGGGCATGTGAAACGTATCCACTGGGAGATTTGTTGCACACACACAGACACTGACACACACCATAAAACTAGGAATAGGCTCTTGGGGTTCAGGGTTTTCTACAGGAACCCATATTTTTATAACGTTCAGGAGCAAACCCCAAAGTAATTTTACAGTGTGGTAATTCTGTAACTATTTAAATTGCCCTTCCCCATTGGACTTGAATATGACTGCACTGTTCAGAATCAGAAACCTTTATTAGTCCCATGGAGGGGAAATGTGCGTAGTTACAGCAGGAAAAAGAGCCACAGACAGCTTAATGTTACATATGTTAAATATGTGACATGCATTACAAATAAAAAAATAAAAAGTACTATGATATAATACAAAATATAATAAAAAATGAAAAGTTATATAATTTAAAAAAATACACATCCTGTAACAGTTCTTAGGATTTAGCAGCCAGGTATATATTACACAGTTATTAACGGCATCTATATATTGCACATATTGTTGTGGTGTGTGGATGGGGGGGGGGGTCAACTAGGGGCTGTGCTGGTTGTATAGTCTGACCGCTGCAGGAAGGAAAGACCTGTGGTATCTCTCCGTGAGACAGCGGGGGTGCAGCAGCCTATCGCTGAAGGAGCTGCACAGTGAGGACAGGGTGTCCTGGAGGGGGTGGGACATATTGTCAAGCAGGGAGGACCATTCTCCTGTCTCCGACCACCTCCACAGTGTCCATAGGACTCCCCAGGACAGAGCTGGCCTTCCTTACCAGTCTGTTTAGTCTCTTCCTGTCAGCAGCCGAGATGCTTCTGCCCCAGCAGTTCAAAGTCAAAGAAGGTCTGAAGGAGTGCCACCTGCACCCCGAAAGACCTCAGTCTCCTCAGCAGAAAGAGTCTGCTCTGTCCCTTCTTGTACAGAGCAGCAGAAGTATCAGTCCAGTCCAGTTTATTGTTCAGATGAACACCCAGGTATTTGTAAGATTTCACAATCTCAATGTCCACTTCCTGGATGTTCACTGGTGTCGGTGGGGAGTGTTGGCGCCGTCTGAAATCCACCACCAGCTCCTTGTTCTTCGCTGCATTCAGCTGGAGGTGGTTCCTCTGGCACCAGAGGGTGAAGTCCTGCGTCAGCTCCCTGTACTCCCTGTACTCCCTGTCGTCCTCGTTGGAGATGAGGCCAACGATGGCGGAGTCGTCCGAGAACTTCTGCAGGTGACAGGTTGCAGTGTTGTGGGTGAAGTTTGCAGTGTAGAGGGTGAAGAGAAACGGTGCCGCCCCCTGGGGGGCCCCCGTACTGCTGACGATGGTGTCTGATTGACACTCCCTGGCTCTCACGTACTGTGGATGGTTTGTGAGGTAGTAGAAGAAAGAGGGGCTGATGTGAGAGATGTCTGTGAGCTGATGGCCGGGGGCTGAGTAGAGGTGGGAGAGGTGACAAGGCCATTTCCAGGCAGTGGGGACAATGGGGGGTGCAGCATGGAGGAATGGGTCAGGGGGAGGGTGCACGACTGATCTAATCTGTTGAAGAAGATATTCAAGTCGCTTGCCCACTGACGGTCCCCACGGACCTGGGAGTCTGGCTCTTTGTAGCCAGAGATGGATTTCAGGCCTCTCCAGACTCCGCTGACGTTCCTCTGCTGCAGCTGTTCCTCCATCCTCTTCCTGTAGCTGTTTTTCCACTCTCTGATTTTCCACCTGAGCTCCCTCTGCACAGTCTTCAGCTCCTCTCTGTTGCCAGATTTGAAGGCCCTCTTTTTGTCTTTCAGGAAAGCCTTTAGGGGTAATCCAGGGTTTATTGTTGGGAAATGACATTTTCCTCACAGAAGTTAATATAGACCGTGATGCAATCTGTAAGGCGGTTGATGTCCTCCCCGTGAGAGTCAGTGAACACATCCCACACAGTAGTGTCAAAACAGTCTTTCAGGGCCTCCTCAGACTCCTCAGACCACTTCTTCACGGTGCATGTGGGCACCGGCTGTCTGGAGGTGAACCAGGTTGTGATCAGAATTGAGGAGGATGGTGGGGTGAGCTGTATGCATCCTTGGTGTTGGCATACAGTAAGTCCAGTGTTTTATTGCCTCTGGTGGTGCAGGTAACATATTGTTTGAAAGTGGGCAGAGTTTTTGAGAGAGAGGCATGGTTGTAGTCTCCAGAGATCAGGAGAAGAGCATTTGGGTGCTGTGTCTGCAGTCTGCTTACAGTAGAGCTGATGACGTCACATGCCTCTTCAGCGTTGGCCGAGGGGGCAATATATGCAGCTATCACGATAACATGCGTGAATTCCCGAGGTAAATAGTGGGGCCTCATGCTAACAGCTAACAGCTCTATGTCCCTGTTGCAGATTCGTTCTTTAATAGTGATGTGCCCTGGATTACATCTAACATTCACAAACACAGCCAGCCCTCCTCCTTTCCTCTTACCGCGCTCTCTCGTCCTATCCGCCCGCAGCAGATGAAAACCATCCAGTGTAGCGTTAGTGTTACATTGTTATATGTACAAAGCACCAGGATCATTGTTGCCATTTCTAAGTATGTCCTTGGATGGCCTCCAAGAAAAGACTTGGGATGATCTTTTGTTCTTTATCTTTCAACCGAACTTCTTCCTTCTCAATGACTTTTTCCCCTCCCTCTTTTCTTATTTCCCGTGGGATTAACGTCACTCTACCTCTGTTTCCGTGTTGCCACAGCAGCCCTCTGGATTACAGAGACTCCTCATCTCTACAGCAAACAACACACAGATGCTCACACACAAACATACATCTATCATGGGTAATCTTCAGAGGGCGACCCCTTTCAATCCTGCATGGGAACAATTTATTTACCGGCACGATCACGATATTTGGCTTCGTGTTAATTTTAGGCTAGTTTGTGGGGATAATGTATCTATTAATTTTGTCTAGACAAAACAACAGGAGCGTTGGGTCTTTATATAGTAAAGCCAGTGTTCTAAGGGTCAAGATGTTGCCCCTCTGCACAGTCTGTGTCCTGGGCAGATTACATCCATCATCCCTGCTCACATCAGCTTTGATCAAAACAACACACAAACGCAGCTTCTCTCTCCTTGCGAGCTGTGCCGATGAAATGCAATCGAAACATATAACCGGTGCTGAGAGAAACAAAGTGTCTTCTTCTTTTCAGTCGTTGCCACTGCTTGTGAAGTTAAACAGCAGGTAGACCAGCGGGGAATGCGTCCGACCGTGAACAAACTTTATCACAGCGCCTAGTGTTCGCTAACATACTGGGCATTATGAACACAAGACTTTGACTCGAGCCATAGTCTGATCCTTGTCTCAAATCCACTGAGCAGCAGAGTCAACAGGCGATGGCAGCGCAGATAGCCAACTATGTGGAGTGTCAACAGGCCGCTCGGCTCCGGATAATAGCTCTGTTTGTTTGGCGAGGCTGATCCTTTCTCTATTCTTCTGGTCTTGGACTTTCTCCGACAGCATTTTGGACCATCGGCTGAGCAGTACAGATTATGTCTGATCTCACAGGTATTTCAGGTCAACATCATCCCACCACTGGAGTTTAAAGCTCCTATCCTGATCTCTGCACTTAATCACCTCTCGCTCTGCCACTCTCCCTCAGTGATTTTCATCCCCTCCTGTTCCTCACGCCGACCCTGCTGATTAACATTTTTACGCAAATGCGTGTTGTTCCAACAACACTGAGTGGCGACTGCTTGAGATGTAATTAGAATTAAGGATATTGATCACACTGGGCCAGACGATGGCGTTATAAATAATAGCTAGCATGAATAAGTGAAAGCGATAGGTGAGCTCTCAGTGATTTATGTACAGACTGCCGTGGTCCGCAGCATAAATCACCAACAGCCATGTTCTTATTGAGTTATGAAGCCCCACAGTTTCAGCTAAATAATGGCCAACTCTCCGTCTTGTGTGTGTCTACTCAATCTATAAGATAACACCCGTAGAACAATATGCAAACAGTAGTGTATGCTGTGTTTTACTGAATTAGTTTGTTCAACTCAATTATATATTAATTCAATTTTACATCCTGTGTGTGTGTGGTTTCTTGGTGTAAGTGTGTGTTTCTAATGGCTTTTTCAGCATTTCTTTTAATTAGAAAAACCACAACTCATGATGTTGGAACAGCAGTTGACAAAAGACTGTGCTGTGGATGTTCCATCTTTACATGATTTTATTTATTTGTGTTTATTTGTTTAGGGAAGTTATGTACTGTATAGCATAAACCAATGCCACACACCACAGAATGTATAGCTATTTATTGCAATTCCTTTCCCTTTTAAAATACATTCAACTCAAACCCAAATACACAAACAGGAGACTCAACCTAAAGTATTGTATGTAAAAAAAACTGAGGACTCAACAAGACACTATAAAACGAAACAGGACACATGCATAATAAATCCCCAGAAAACGGGAAGCACAGGATTAGTCATGACTACATGACTGATGGTCCAGTTTGAGTTAAATTACTTTAGGTAATTCCATATAATGATACACCTGAAAAGAAAAAGCTGTTTCATTGAAATTAGGATTTATGTTAAGGTAGTGTTAAATTAACGTAAGTGTTACTGAGCCTGAAACTCTGAGTGGAACCAAAGGACACCAATGCCAGAGTCTGGTTAAGTGGGAATCTATAGTGTGCTAAAAGGATTAGCAAGTTAAAAACAATTGACCAAATTGAAAAACAACTTTAAAATAGTTTTAGCATGTTAGCTTAACCTTTGCCTATTAATAATAATAAGCATTACATTTTTTATTGGAGCGCTTTTACAGGTGCTCAAAGCGCTTTACAAGTACACATTACACATACTAGACATGTAAGAGTCATTACTGCGGACATTACCCACAGGAGCAAATGCGGGTAAAGTGTCTTGCCCAAGGACACAACGGCCTGACGCAGTGGCGGGATTCGAACTGGAGTTCACCAGCGCCCCTTAATCTGATGACCAACGCTCGAACCACTGCGCCAAAACCACCCCATATTAGCACCACTTGCCTATCAGAGGTGCTAATAGGCAAAGGTTAAGCTAACATGCTATGCTAACATGCTAAACTAAGCAACGGTGTATCCCCGTCAGTGTTCATTTCGTCAACGAAAACATAAAGCTTATAGTTAGGGCTGATTAGATTCAGCCCCTAGTTTTGCTGATATAGGCTTAGTTTGTGGGGGGACATCTTACTTCCTCCTTCTCTCTGTCTATACCTGTGTACTCTCATGTTCCGATTAACCCAGCTTCCCCAAATGTCTTTCTTTTTGGTGTCTATATACGCCGGGATCCGGAGTCATGGATGATCCTGCGGTCCTGTGTCCTGGATCGCGAGCCCTGGATCTTGAGTCATGGCTGTGGTCCTGGATCATAGGTCCTGGATGGATATCCTCGTGGATTCATCTTCCTATTATACACACATGCATTTCCAAACATTTGGACTACCTATGTTGCAAATGTATTATCTTTTCAATTTACACACGGCATCTATTGCACGTCTGTCCGTCCTGGGAGAGGGATCCCTCCTCTGTTGCTCTCCCTGAGGTTTCTCCCATTTTCCCTTTAAACTGTGGGTTTTCTCCGGAAGTTGTTCCTTGTACTTGAGGGTCTAAGGACAGAGGGTGTCGTATTGTCGTACTGATATTCTGTACCCACTGTGAAGACCACTGAGACAAATGTAACATTTGTGATTTTGGGCTATATAAATAAACATTGATTGATTGATTGATATGACGAAAAATTTTCGTCAGCGACCTTTTTTACATGACTAAGACGAGACGATGACGAGCTAAAAATAGATTATTTATACCCAAAACTATGCCGAAATGTATACTAAGTTTTTTTTGACAAGACGGGACTAAGGTGTTAATGGTGGACTATTTGACATTCAAAATGCAGCATATCTTCCCCCAAGTGTCCGTCTTGTCTGTCAAAATGCATCTTAGGTTTCTAACTTGCAATATCATTATTCCCGCTCTCTTCACTCCAGAACGGCTCGTCCACAGAGTGGCTTGTGGTGTCGCTTGTCGGCGGGGGGGGGGGCTGAAACTCGACCAACAACCAGTCACATGAATCTCCCGCCCCGGACACACAAGCACGCGGTTTGATTGTACTGGCAAATGATTCGATTGGCTGACGCTTCCGCCGAAGCTTCAAAAGTTGAACATTGCTCATCTTTCATTGTAAGCAACGCGAGCAAATATACGCTTCGCTCCCACAATTCAGTTTGGCGAAACATGACGTCACCCCATTCAAAGTGAATGGGCAGAAGCGTTGAAGCTTCAACTTCATCTCCCTGTGTCTCTCTGTGTGCTGTGTGCTGTGGGCGCGGGGCCTAACAGACATACTACAGCGGCACACAGAGATCTGCCGGGGACGGAGCGTTCAGAGAGTATAGAGACACTCTACAATGCTCAATGTGGACAAAGCTTGTTTGCCATTAGTGTTTTCGCATAAGCGTGTTGACACGAGTAGAATAGTCTGTCCAAACAGCTGGCCAAAAGGCGTCATATTCAATCGGAGAAATGCACAATTTTCGACTTCCTTAACTCGTGGCTCTGTTGCCCCAATTACGAGTAACGTTATCACATCAGGTGCGCAGAGGTGGGAGAAGTACTCAGATCTTGTAAAAAAATACAATAGTGTAGGAATACTAGGAGTTACGGTAAAAGTCCTGCATTCAAAATGTTTCTCAAGTAAAAGTAGAAAAGTATTATCATCAAAATATAGTTAAAGTAGCGACAGTAAAATAGTCATTGTGCATCCATTTCAGAATAATATAAATGATATGTTTTCTAATAATTGATGATTAAAGTGTTCTCAAAGCTGGTAAAGGTGCAGCTAGTTTGAATGACTTTGTATACTGCAGGGTAGCTTGTGAATTTACTCCAGGTGGAACTAAAGTCTGATTTAACACTTGATTCTAAAGTCTGATTTAACACTTGGTTATATTTCACTTCATTCATCCACATCTGTAAAGTAGCCAAAGGTATTACATAAATGTAGTGGAGTAAAAGTACACCATCTACCTCTGAACTGTAGTGGAGTAGAAGTACTAAGTAGCAAAACATTTAAATACTCCAGTAAAGTACAAGTACCTCAACATTTTACTCAAGTACTGTACAATAATAACATAATTATACAACATAAAGCATTTCAGAAAACACAATGACATTTCAGAAAACATGACAGCATTTCACAAAACGCTTCAACATATCAACTTTTACGGAAAGGGTATTCCTTTAGGCCAGGGGTCTTCAACTCAAATTCAACGAGGTCCAGTTAGAGAAAATCTCCCCATGCAAAGGTCCGGAACATCAACATGTCTAACTTGCTTTATGAATTAGTGTAATATTGAAGTAGCTTGCAGCTTTATCAACGTCTGCATGTAATAAACAACTGACTGCCAATCAAATAAAGAAAGTACAATTAAAAAACAACCATATTTATTGTTAATTAACATTGAACTATACAGATATACAGTACATACTGTGGATATGTGTAATGTTCCTCTCGGGCTGCATTTAAAAATAAAATAGAGAAAATAAATAAAATAGCTTTTGAAAATGTGTGCATCTTAAAAGTGCTTAATTTTAGATGAATCAAATAAAGTGTAGCAGCAGCTTGAGTTTCCCTTTTTCTTTGTTAACCGTTTCACATCATGACTTAATAGTTTCAGCCGATTATAGAACAATATCAGTCTTTACACACCATAACAATTGAACAGTTTTAAAGTTTCTCTTTCTTTCCCTCTTATATTGCAGTCCCTCACTCACTTTGTTCTGTTCAGTGCGAGAATTGAGCTGGCGCCTGTCCTGCCAGGAGTTGAAATCTGGGCTGAAATGGTGTCAGAGCCATTCTCATACACACATGCAGGTGCTCATTGGTTAGCCTGGGTTAGCCTGCGCTGGAACGATATTTATTTGTTGTGACCTCAGTTCTGACTTGAGAGGGAATGTTTGGTCAAACACTTTGTGTTTTGTCTCAAAGTGGAGTTTTGGCACTTTTAATGAGTGCCACGGTCTCTGAACAAATGAGACACACTGGTTCTGTGCTTCCAGAGGGCAGGATGAACATGAATGAGTCCGTTCTGATTCTGTCCACTCAGGGTTAAAAGCTCTGTTCTCACTGTCCACTTTCCTCTTCTTGGAGAGCGCCATGTGTAATTATTTGTCTCTCCCTGTCTGCCGCTAACACGCCTGTTCACTCTCCGCTACTCTTCCTGTATCGCTAATTATTGTTTTCATTCACTTTCCTCTCCGCTTCTCTCTGCCGCTCTCTCGTCTCTTCTTCTGTGTTTCTCTCCCTGTATCGCTCACCCGTCTCTTTCGCCCCCTGTCGGCGGGCGGTTAAAACAGAATCGCCCCGTCAAAATTGAAATTCCCTATTCATGTATTGATTATAGGTCCGGGTCCGTATAGGTCGGCGCCTGGGTCCGGATCCGGACCGCGGTCCGCCTGTTGCCGACCCCTGCTTTAGGGAGACGACTTCTTGTTTGTGATTGGACAGAGCCAGACAGAGAAGCACTGCTGTGATTGGTTGTTTTAGCTGCCAATCAAGAAATGACGCTTCGTGATTGGTCAGCACTGGACAGCTCAACATGTCCCAAAACATCAGCCGTTAGCTGTTAGCACACAGAGCTCACAGCTCCTCATATCTGTTCAGAAAGTGGAGCAAAGTTACAGTTTTTCTCGATTGCTAACACACTAAAATTATACATAAAGCACAATTATTTTAACTGAGCAAAACATCGGCTCAAATCTCCAAAACTCTAAACACGTTTTCAGCTTTTCACACAATTTGCAAATCAACATGGCACCTTTTGCAAACCACTGCACACGTTTCTCCACGTAAAACACAGGAATCTGTTCCACCTGACCAAACACCTGATAGCATAATTGTTGGCTCGTCAATCAGGATGTTAGCACTATAAAAAGACCACAGGTGAGTACTTTCTTACAGCAACAATGGAAGCCAACATGGAAGCAAGAGCAAGAGGAAGAGGTGGGTGAGAGGAGGAGGAAGAGGTGGGTGAGAGTGAGAGGAGGAAGAATGAGAGGAGGAAGAATGAGAGGTAGAGGTAGAGCTGGAGGGAGAGGACGTGGACAAAGAAGAATACTCTAATGAAATTAAATGTTATCAACCATGGTTTGACGATGAGAGGCTGGACAGAGGGTTCAGCCTAATCTAAGCCGATTTACTGTCGCCTCTGTAATCCGGACACTTAGACTTGATAACAGGTTAGTTAGTTTGTAGCTCTGCATAATTCATGATATCTCAGTGCTTATGTCTGTTGTGTGAAACGTATTTACTTCATTACTGTAATTGAATTGTTGGCATGTTGCATACTATAACTGTACAGACATCCTGCACAATGTACTGTGGTAAACTCACTTTTATGCAACACAGACACTGACCGACCACTATATCTGTGTTGTTTATCTGAAGGACTGAGAAAAAAATGGTGCAGGTGGAAGGCTAAGGATTATCAATTAGGCACAGGAAGCAGCAGTTACAAACTGGGTTTTGGCAAACAATGCCTCACACTTAGAGAGATCCGAAGCATAACTATGTGCTGAGATGCATGTTGCACAATGTTATTTTTGAATAAAATGTGATTTCTTTCGACAACTCATTTGTATTTCTTCATTTACTGTATTTCTGTAAACTCAAGCAATCTTTCTCTGCAGAAACCTCTATGTACAGAGATAGCCCATAACAGATGAAAGTGCTTTATATTATGCTCAGCAGTCTGTATTATTATGAATGAAGTGTGTTATATTTGGTGCAAAGGTTTATGTAGTTTTGAGTGCAGTTCTTCATTTAGCAGGAGAAATTAGGTGTTTTGCACTTTGGGTGTGTGGCTTTGTGAATTGTGTAGTGTTCTGAGAAACTGAGCAATTTAAAAAAAGAATGTGTGTTAGCAATCGAGAAAAACTGTAAACATGAACAAAACACAGACTGTCTGTGTCATGGAGACTATCGCAGCTTTATTTCTGCCTATAGGACGTTGTTGTGAATGTGGACGGAGCAGCTACAGGTTAGTTTAGCCTGATCGATCCGATCTCCATTCAGAAAACACGCATTTGAAAAGGTTTTTCGCCTGCCGTCTTGTCTGCACACTTGTCAAAGCATTAATTCATGTTTTTTAGTAACCGGTATCAGTATGTTGTTACTTCGGCATCATTTTGAAACGTTTATTACAATTAAATCAAGGTAAAATGTGTTCAGCGTTTTATGAAATGCTGTAGCGTTTTGTGAAATGCTGTAGCGTTTTGTGAAATGTTGAACTGTTTTCTGAAATGCTGTGTTTTCTAAAATGTTGAACTGTTTTCTGAAATGTTGTTTTGACTTGCACTTCAAGGCCAAGGTTTTCAGGTGCTATTACTATCTCAAATAATAATGTATATTATCACATTGTATGAGGTAATGCTTTTTTGTTTCATTTATCCCTACATAAACACAAGCTTTTCACAAGTGTACTATCTAACCAATTGGAGGTTGTAATGGCCATGACAAGAACATGTCTTTACAGTTAGCAGGCTTATAGTTAGAGTCCTTACAGTTTGCGCTGCATCTTTCACACCCTCCTCCTAAGTGACACTAAGCCTCAGCAACAGGGGAGGCTTTTTAACGGGGCCCACGAACAGCCATTAGCCTGAGCCTCTTAAGTGCTTTCGTTATGGTGCGCTGACAGATCGCTATCCCCCCTCCGCTACTGTGTCGCTGCCAACGGCAGGGAGAAGGAGATTTCATCCAACCTGATCGAGGGGAGAACAAACAGCGATCCAGACAACACGCATCACAAGCAAACATGCACCGCAACAGAGAAGCGCTTTTGGGCTGCTGTGTGTGCCTGTGTGTGTTTTTACTGCTTGTGATGTTATCTGTCTTTAGTATGAAGCACTTTTTGTACTCCACAAACACAGCCATGCGGGGCAGCTTAGGTCAGCATAGACTGCTCTCTTCCATCTAACATTCCCTATGTGTTCCAATGACATACACACACTCAGGGACGGCAGGTAGGGGAGACCAGGGACAGTTGCAACACGGGTCGGTTGTAACCAAGCCCCCAGGAAGTGCGCCGGACTCAGATGAAAATATTCGTGGTGGCCAAACGGCGGTACTACACTTCCGTTTGGTTGTCAGGCCCGGAAACACTTTTTCCCATTGACTTACATTGGGAAAGAGTGGTCTGTAAATCGTTGGATAATTTTTTTTAAACTAAATAAACTACCCAGTATGAACACTTGTATAGCCCTTTTTAAAAACATTCGTTCCTCAAGTTGTAAACATTTGCTAATAACGTTATACTGAGAGTTATTTCCCTCTGCATTATGAACACGCATCTAACCCATGGGAACGCGCCGCCCGGGACGTTCATGTGATGTGACGTGTTGAGCACTACATGCGTTTATCTTTCCCCATGGATCAACACACTCTCACTCCATAATCGCCCAGGAGCGACGTTTGGTCAGTGTCCGTGGCGTGCAGTTGTGACGCTCCTAGGCTCCTTCAGCTTCATAAAGGGACGCAAATAGCTTTCAACTGATTGCAATGTATTCCCATCTGCGGTGGGATTTGACGCTCATGGAAGCACGGCATTCGTTTGTGTCGGCTGCCCTTAAAGTCAATGTGAGCGTCCATTCCTATTGGATAACGGAGAATTGTACACCCGGAAGTAAGTATTCCCCTTACTGTCAATTGATTTTACAGTGATATCTGCACTACTCATCGACTAAAAACCACCAGGTTATCCTTGTTAATGACACAACATTGGTTGGTTTAAATTGTGTGTAATCCTTTTGTATTTTTCCCCTTCGATTCGGAGAAACAAATATTTTTTCGGAGTAAAGGATGGCAGAAGACACTACACTACCCAGAATCCCCAGCTATCGTTTGGACTACACCAGGGGTGCCCAACCAGTCGATCGCGATCGACCGGTCGATCACGGGGAGATTCCCAGTCGATCGCGAGCTATGTCTAAAAATAGAACAACAATATTCAGTTTTATCGTTAATGTCCTATAACATAATCTTCCTGTGCCAGAATAATGCACTTGAAAGCATCAAAGCTTTGTGATTGGCCGGCGTGACCCCATGTGTCGGGCGTGGCTTGTGGGCAGTGGGCACCAGGGTGGGCACTAGTTCGCTGATGTTGTCCGTGTCAACAGGAGTGACAGTCCGCACACACACAAGACCGCAATTATGGCAGAAGCAAAAATGCCCAAATTATATCATTTTCACTGCGAGTGGGAGGATGATTATATTTGTATCTATTCCAATTCAAAGTCCATTTGTCTCATCTGCAATGCGAGCGTGGCTTTATCGAAGAAGGGTCATTTAGGAGCGGCATTTCAAAACAGTGCACGAGATGGAATTCCCTCCTAATTCTGCCCTACGCTCCCAAAAGGGGAGGGGCCTGAAAGGACAGCTAAATGCACAGCAGTCCATTTTCACCAGGCCCAACAACAAGAGCAATAGCATCAGGGCTCATCAGGGCTCTATAAATACAGAACTACGGCAGATATGTAATATTTAATGCAGCCGAACCGTGTATTACAATGCCGTTATGTGATGACTTTCAAAGAGAAAAGCAAGCACACTCGGAATAAAGTATTATTTTATTTTTTTTAAATGTTTTCAGTCTGTTTCCGGTATTTGTTAATGACGATGTGCTGTGAGATGTGAGACTGGAATTGCACCGGGGAAAATAACGTATCTTTAGATGCGGATTTTGTTAAACTAATACGTTTGCGCTGTGGACCAACACTATACATTGACGGGGAAGGGGGTAGCAATAAAGATAACACCATTAAACAGTTACACAACATAACAGAAATAATATCGATAGCAGTGTCCCTAGCAACCACCTTGGTAACAATGAAAACGTTCTATGGACGCAATTTCCTGAAGTAATCTTTGTAATAACTAGCAAACTAAAGATCATGTACATCCACTGCACACATAATCTGAAATAACAACTCATATTTCTCGCATCAAATGACATCAAAACGCATTTTAATGGCCAAACTAACTTTAAAATAGGCATTTTCCACCGAGAATAAAACGAAGTTCGGCCATGTTTTTTTTTCTGCAGGGAGACATTTGAAATCACATGACAATAGGCGCATTCACACCGCAGTACTTTTCCCACAAAGGTTCATGAGAACTTAGTTCATGAGAACTCTTTAGTTCTCATGAACTAAGTACAGATCGCGTTCACACCGGAATAAGTCCCTGGGGGAGGATTAGGCAAATGAAGCCGCTGACGTCACTTCTTCTTCTTCTGCTTTGGGTTTACTGACAGGCCGCAAACCACTTCACGTCGTATACTGCCGCCCAAAGTCCCCGGCCGGAAGTCCCCGGAGTAGAAGCTACTGGGACTCACAGCATTGCACACAATTTAAACCAATCAATGTTGTGTAATTAACAAGGATAATCTGGTGTTTTTTCGTCGATGAGTAGTGCAGATATCACTGTAAAATCAATCGACAGTAAGGGGAATACTTACTTCCAGGTGTACAATTCTCCGTTATCCAATGAGAATGGACGCTCACATTGCCTTTAAGGGCAGCCGACACAAACGAATGCCGTGCTTCCATGAGCGTCAAATCCCTCCATGGGAGCCTGCCTGCAGACCTCCACTCTCAGGACAGTTCCGGTGCAGACCTCCAGTCTCAGGTCACCTCCACTGTCAGTACAGGAAGTGACGATTCTGACGCGGTTTTTTTTCCACCCACCGAAGGACTCGTTTGATGGAAGTTTTCAAATCACAATGGAGACTCATCACGGAGGTGATGAGTCCGCCCACCGTGCACTTTGGGTCGGCCTTGGTCAAGCCCTTTTGACCCCCCCAGCCTGGTTCTCGTAAAAGTTTTTCGCTCAAATGACACCATGGAGGAATGTAACGGGAGTTCACAGGGGACTCTGCCCGCCTCACGAGTGCCTATTTTCGGACACATTTTTTCACTTTTCTTTTTGGCCCGGTTTCTACTGGGGACATTGCCCGGTCTCGGGTGTCCCCCCACGGCCTGTGTCCAGCCGTGTCCAGCCGTGTCCCCCCCCATCCATAGATTGACGCAGAGTGGGGGACTTCCCCGTGCGTGTCTCTTCCTTCCCGAGCCGGCCGATATGAAGCGTGACCAAGACGCACCGTCCAGGGGTCTCGCAGTGGGGTGGAGGTTCCCAGCTGGAACTCCCCACCTCCGCTGCGGTGCACCCGGCAAACACGGTTGTTTCTCGAACCTTCCACTGTTGTCTAGCGGGTGTAACTAAAATACAAGATGTCGTATTTATATATATATAAATAAATATATATCTATATATATCTATGATATAGAAAATATATTTCTATGATATATAGATAATAAGTGTCAGTACGATTTTATTTTGTATTTGCGTGCATTTCCTGTTTGGAAAGCGGCACTGTACTGATAGTGGTGATTTTATTTTGGAATTCTTAGCGTGCACTTCCTGTCCTGAGAGTGGAGGTGTCCTGAGAGTGGAGGTCTGCATCGGAACTGTCCTGAGAGTGGAGGTCTGCAGGCAGACCCCTCTCAATCCCTCCGCAGATGGGAATACATTGCAATCAGTTGAAAGCTATTTGCGTCCCTTTATGAAGCTGAAGGAGCCTAGGAGCGTCACAACGGCACGCCACGGACACTGACCAAACGTCGCTCCTGGACGATTATGGAGTGAGAGTGTGTTGCATGGATGCATAATAAGAACGGGCCATATCGTCCATATCCCACGGAGCTGTAATAATGGATATATTGCACATGTTTGCTGTAATTCATCATTTGTAAAATATTATACTACATGGGCTGTATGATGTAAATATTGTATTAAAAAGTTAATATTACCGACGTAGATTAACGTCCCTGTAGCTTTTTATTGCACTTGCAATATATACCATTAAAGGAGTTGAACGTTGCTGTTTGCTATTACTATAATACCACGCAGGGATAAACCAGAGTTTACAACCTTTGCATGTGGGCACAACACGTTTTGACCCAGATGAATTAGCTATACCATATGATATCGCCCGAGGAAGTCGTCATACTTATCCATATATAAATAAAGATATGTGTCAAAGCTCTAATCAAATTAACAGTTGTATTAATTATACTTGTATATATATATATATATATATAGCCTGTGTTGTATATTTATACACACAAATGAACAACTTTGTGTGTGTCAAATAACAAGTTGTATTGTAGTGTTTATTTTAGTGTTGTTTTATGCTTATCCACATTTTGATTTCAGAGCACAGGAGAATGCTGAACAAAACCATCACTAGATCCTGTTACATCAGCGTAATATTGTAGTACATAACGATTGATGTTACATTAGCATAATTACTAATGGCTCGGACGTTACACTAGCTAGCCGCTAGCTGCTAACTGCCGCGGTAGCCAACCGTCCCGTAACCGTCCCGTATTAGCCGGGACGCCCCGTATTTGAGCCAAAAGGGGCGTGTCCCGTATGGGACTTTGTTTGTCCCGGACTCTGTGTAAAGGGAAAAATAAAAAATATT
This sequence comes from Harpagifer antarcticus, assembly GCA_902827135.1. Classification (NCBI taxonomy): domain Eukaryota; kingdom Metazoa; phylum Chordata; class Actinopteri; order Perciformes; family Harpagiferidae; genus Harpagifer; species Harpagifer antarcticus. Next base: position 6,779,478 of record CADEHL010001042.1, on the reverse strand, counting down.
TCTCTGTTTGCGCGCAATGCAGTGTGTCTGGCTGCGTGCCTGTGTGTTTGTGTGCTGTATCCGAAGGGCGCTAGGACCGCTCAGTTGACAGGGCAGGCACAATGCTCGCAGGTGTGTGTGTGTGTGTGTGTGTGTGTGTGTGTGTGTGTGTGTGTGCGTGCGTGTGTGTGTGTGTGTGTGTCCGGTGGGCCGCGGGCATCATTGTTTGTGTGGCATGTCAGCCTGTTCAGTCGTGTGGGGAAATGAGCGCTGCCGGTGGAGGAGGTGATAATGAAAGAGGAGAAGAGAGAGAGGATGTGGTTCTGGGCCCTGGCACTTCTAAAAAGAAAAGACTTGTGTCTTACAACAAACAGTGGGAAGAAAAACACAGTTGGGTAAAGCCCGTGAGTGGAGATCTGTCTCGGGTCTTCGGCGTGTGTGTGTGTGTGTGTGTGTGTGTGTGTGTGTGTGTGTGTGTGTGTGTGTGTGGTGTGTGTGTGTGTGTGTGTGTGTGTGTGTGTGCGTGTGTGTGTGTGTGTGAGTGAGAGTCAGTCAGCCGATTGATGGGATAATGGTTGGTTAAAGGATAACATTAAGTCTAATAATGATGTACCGTGCATGTTCACATCATGTATACTTTGCATTACTTAATACCATTTTTCAAATATTTAATTTTTTAACATTTTGGACAAAATAGCCAATTGTACATCGAGGTGCCCAGATGTCCCTAGTGCCCACCTATCCGATTTGAACATGCTGATGTACAATGTGATGTAGTAGCCTAATGCAGGTGTAAGACCATTGTGTTTGTATTGTGTTATAGGTATGCATAGTTTTCTATGCATTTTGAGGGTTTTGAGGGGTTTGACCCCCAAACACATTTTCGAACCCTAGGGGCTGGCTCCCCCAAAATAATGAAATAACATAACCCTAACCCTAACACCGAAATAAAGTAACATAAAAAAGTAACTAAATCCGCCAGAAACCCGAAAATCTTCGTGCGCACACGCGCGGAGGAAGCATGTGTGTGTCCCGTTTCTTCATTTCTGGAAGTTGGCAACCCTACGCGGCCGCCATCACAAATCCATCATAACAATCCAGAACGCGCGGTGCTGTTACGTGGCCTATACTGAACAGATAAGTGAAATATTTTCTCACCCATGCCCATCCGTCCACATCCAAAAGCTGGACCAAGGAAGCAGACCACAAAGGTCCTCACAGACACTCCTATAAAAAATCTACTCGAGGCTGAGAAAAAAAGATCTAACGCAAAGAAGTCTAATGCGAAGACACAAATCAATTTCTGGAACAACAAAAAAAAACAAGAAGGAGAAGATGCAGGGCCCAATACTGCATTGTGTGACTGGAGAGCTACTCCAGGTCCAAGGAGATCTGGCTGCAGTGTTGCTCCTGTAAAGCCGGCACACAAGGACTGCACAGATGGAAGTGCCTTTTACACCTGCCACAACTGTGAATCTGATTAATTCTGGTGTTCTGTTTTAAGTTCTGTTCATTGTTTGATGGAGGATGTGTGAAACCCCATTACAATCTTGTTGCCTTAGAATTTGACAGCTTTCCCTATTTTTTGTCATGTAGTGTGAAAAAAGGCAACCGTTATGTTACAACCGTGCCTGGCATGTGCTACAACTGTCCCTGTACACAAAGACAATTGTAACAGTTGAGTTTTAAAAAGAAAATACATTTTCCAACCTGTACTTATTTCATAAAAACATCTTAAATACATTCTTTCAGTAGCTGACATATTGATAATGTATAATATAGCCAAATGGCTATCCTATTGTAAATGTTTTTTTACTTATTGGGGTAAGCCCAAAAAGTGTTGCAACTGTCCCTGGTCACCCCTACTCTAGGCTAGGGAAATATTTTTGTCACTGCATCCTGGTAAAATTAAAATAATGTTTATGTGTTTGACATTAGCGCTTAGCTATGCAGCCACCAGTAAACTGTACTACAAAGCCAGTTCAGCATACCCTGGATATGTTTGAGTTATCTTAACTGATCCTAACAAACGCGATCTCGCTATGCGGTCCTACGACGCTGGTTATCAACTCAGTAAATCAACCCAGGGTTTCTCTGTCGGCTGAGAGCGCGTTCAAGGGGCGGGGCAACATTTGACCAATCACAAACATGGACAAGCGTAGGCCTACTGACAGCGCAGCGTCATACTTCATTAATGAAAATGAAACTATAATATTAGAAAAATATGAAGAAGTTAAACTTTAAACATCCATGACTTAAACACTTTATCCAGGATAAAAGCAACATAGTTGCACATGCAAGGTGAATACAGAACAGCTGGTTAACAAATAAATGAAGTGTTTGAATGCGTAGGCCTACATTAACAGGTTTATGATATCACTGCCTCATCTAAGACACGACTGATCTTGACTTAATAATTTAATAATTAACATAATTACATTTGAGTTGAGTGTTTCGTCAACTTAATGGGTTGCTTAAAATAATACTTCTGCATAGCCTAGGCCAGGGGTCGGCAACCTTTTTGATATGAAGTGCCATTTTAAAAAGAAATTGTTATCAGCATACCAACGATCGAGAATTATCAACGGGGGGGGGGGGGGGGTTTGAGGAGCTTGACACTCGTCAACTATCAGCAGGAGGGCGGGGGAGCCTCGCTGCGGGGAAGCAGTGTGTGGACCTGTCAGCGCAACTTACATGATGCCGAATTAACAAACACATTTAAATAATTGGTTTAAACGGCATAATAATAAGGAGATCGTCTGTTCTGTGATTCTCCAGAGCACACATGTTATGATATTAGGGTCATGCAGAGTGAGATGAGATCGCTGTCCCTTTAACAGAGAGAGAGAGAGGGGTGTGACCTGTGTTTGTGGATGGTAGAGCGACAGTGAGGGAACGTGTGTATGTTTCTGGAAGTGAAACGAGGCAGCAGAGAAACAGAGGTCTGGTATGTATTTTGTGAAACAGAAGAACAGCTAAATAAATGCAACGGCCTCCCAAGAAGAGCTCGCCTCTCTCCAGTCATTTAAGCTAAAGTGGGGTATTGAACCTGAAGCTTGTTGCTTCTGCCCTGGGAGACAACAGAGAGTCATCCCCTCGAGCCGACAGGAAAAGTTCAACACACAGATGGACAGTCCGCCGCCCCTTTGTAGCATATTATTTCGATGAGAGATGAGCAGATCGCCACTGGGCTTTCAACTAAAGACACAGCCACGCAAAAACTGCGGCATTTGTACAGCTCCTTATGGGTACTGCAATTAGTGAAGTGCTTTCCTCCGTGGTGAAACGATCTGCACCACGGAGGAAAGCGGCAGAAAGTCACCTGGAGTTAAAGAGAGCGGGGCTGCGTTGCGTGCATGGCTTCCTTCTGCAGGTAACCGGGAGACGCGCTCTGGCGGCGGCCTCGTTCAGGATCCGAAAATACAATTTAAATATTTTGCACACTTATTCCACTTATTCCTAGTGTGCCACTGGTTACGGTGCCGCGTGCCAGCATTGCCAGGGGTTGCCGACCCCTGGCCTAGGCTATGTGACACTGTAAGTGTTGCATGGCTAGATACGGCTCGAGAAGCTGACTCAGATAAGGAAATATATGATATATTATGATATTATATGATCGATGATCTGATTGATGATGTGATATGAATGATAAGTGCGACACGTCGGCGTCTTCGGTGCATACTGCAGTTGTTCTGTATTTCCTTTATCCTGTAATATATGACTTGATAGATTTAAACTCCGCACACTGATCTCTGATTGGTCAGCAGGCGGTGCTTTCACTGAGAGTTGATCTCCGTTGATCTCTGATCTATTGACGACGGAGGCGGGCAGCGTCAGGTAAAAAAAGCTATTTAGCCTTCCCAAACCTGAGCCTCACGCGCCGCCTGCACACACTCACATATATGCCTCCCCCTCAGCATGCCAGCTCTCTGGGGCTGTGCGGAGAAAACCTTTCATCAGACACACTCAGTGAAAAAATATTTCAGCCAGCAGGAGAACAACAGGGGCTGGTGAAATTGATTTTGATTTGAAAGTGACGGCAAATAATGGGGCTTGGAAACTGTCCCTGAATCTGATTCTCATTCTAACATGTAAATAGCTCACATTGAGACTTCTGAGGGTAGGTTTGAATTATAAACACACACAGCTACAAGGCCACACGCTTTCACATGTACATTTGCATATATACTTATACGCACACACAGATACACTACAATTCTGGGCTGGCAAACATGCATGCGCCAGGCTTTGATAGAAGCGCTACTGCCTGTTCTCATTGCACAGGTCAGTGAACGCCTCTTTGACTCTCAATGGACAAAGGACATTTAAAGATCACGTTCATGCAGGAGCAGCATTTCAACAGCCTTTCCAGACAGATACTGAGCTCTGGTATGTTTCCAGATGCTGCATGATGGGTAATTTGTGATGAAGCGTGGTTCACAGTTTTTTCCCAACATGATTTTAAGCCTGTCTGAGCTGTGGTTGTGTTCTAGGCTTTGGCTCTGAAAATAGGCCCACGCACACAAACAAAACTTGCAAGTGAACACATACCCCTGCCTGCAGAGAAATATGGACAAACATAAGTTCTGCTAGTATCTGTCACTAGCTAATTTGCAATAATTGAATTGTTAAAAAGGCACTCTCAGCAACAAAATCACAATTACAATATCCCCAAACCCAGTCTTCCTCTAAAGCCCATCTCCAAATACATCTCTCCATAGCTGTCAAGTTGACAGCTATTGAAAACAAAATGGAGTTGCCAAATTATACATCATTAAATTCAACAAATTAATCATGATTTTAAGTGACAATAGTGTGGTGTAATAAAGGAAGACTGTCAAACAAAGCCTGGTGCATCACCACTTCCAAATTAATAGTGACTGACACCAACACCCCCACACTTAATTAATGGGAAACAAAACACAACAAGAACATCCATCTAGATACGGGAAAACAAAGAATGGGTCGGCTTGTGTCGCTCTACGTTTGCTGCCCGCTGACAGTGAAATGCAACACTGAGATTGATAGTGTTTGCGCGAGCGCGTGCACAGGCATGCTCAAATGTTGTTTTTCTAGACTGCGATCTCTTAAGCAGACACCTAACACGCCCCGAGTCGCTGACATTGAGTTTATAAGCAGGCATTATTTTTAGCGATGCTGTCATGTTTTAGGAGTGACATCTCTTAAAAGCTTCTACAGGCAAACCCATCTCCTTTGCACTCTAAAGCCATGTCTTCTTAACAGCGACAACTGGGCTATTATCTTACAAGATGAAAGCTGACGCGTCGCTATGCTTTTCATTTCTGCAAAGACCATTACTTTAGTGCTGAGCTCTTTGATGTTTGATTTGTCCTCTCATTCCTGCCCGCCGTGTGGCCACGGTCAATATTAGACGATCATGATAATATCCGGCCGTCGGATGTCAAGATACTTGTTTTTTTGTTTTACCCTATTTAAACCGCACTTGGACGTGAAATAAATAGCATACCAAAGGACAGAGAGAGGGGAGAAAGAGGGGAGAAAGAGGTCGGAGCAGCATTTTAGAAAACCACTCTGGAGAAACAGGACACTCCCTGGCACTTTGTCACATCAATTAGGAATTCTATCTGGGCAATGGGATCATAACCTGCAGGGCATTGGACAGGACAGCCATTCTATATCTTGTTGCTGTGTGTGTGTGTGTGTGTGTGTGTGTGTGTGTGTGTGTGTGTGTGTGTGTGTGTGTGTGTGTGTGTGTGTGTGTGTGAATGTATGTATGTTTTGGTGTAAATGTGGGACAGAAAGGAAGAAAGAGAACTCATCCTTTGAACTATCGACTTTTGCCTCCCTGACCCAGGGGAAAGGTAATTTTAGCCTCTGTTTCGCAGTAGTTTTAATTGCTTCACATTGCTAATTTCCTCTTCACTGAGGCGTTAGTTGCCCTCTCTGTGCCTCTCTGCTTCTCTCTCTCACCAACATTCAGTCAGGCAGTCAGGCCTCGAGGCTGTCAGAGGGGGAACAAAGTGACTGGGTGATGAGCCAGACGCCCGTTGTCTGATCACATAGACTGATGCTGTGCCAGACACCACAGCCACTGGCTCACTCAACAAGGTTCCTCTCACAACAGAGAAACGTACTCACGACCTGGGTCTTTCATACTTTTCCTGTCCTCCTCTTTGTGTATTTCAATATTTCCCATCTGCTGGTTTCCTCTTTTCCTCCCATCTGTCCCTCTCAGTTACTCTTTGCATTTACAAACACTTTGCTTGTTGTTCCCTCCTGTGTTATTTAAATGGGAAAGATGCGCGTCTGCAGTCATCGCCCTCTCTGTCTCTCCCTCTTTCCTTAATTGTTCTCTGAGTGAGAAGGTGGGTTTCCTGCTGTGTGCAGTATTACTGCGACACACACACACAAGTCTATAGCCTTTATGGGGAATCAGCATTTCTAAAAAGGCAAATTGTGAATGCAGACAACTGTGCAGAGCATCTCCCGTTCTCTGGCAAAACTCCAGACGCAGTATGATACAGAAACACATACTCGGAGAATGACATCAACTGGCATTGTTTTCAGACTTATACAGTACATTTGTGTCTAGTTGGCACCCACTGTTACACACTGCTCTGACAGCCCTCATCTATACTGAATCAAATCCTCTGAGACGTGTGTACAAAACAACTATATTTTTGTTCTATGAATAAACTGACTTCCCCTCAGATTTGTAGCTCCCAGCTGCAGTGGGCTATGTATAAATCAATGCCTTGGTGGGCTAGAGAGGGAGCAGTTATATTTACCCTGTTTCCTAGCTAGCAGCACTAGTTGTACAAGGGCTAAAGGAATTCAATACACACCACTGGAAGGCGAAGGGTTTTTCACTCACTTACAGGAATGGCAGTTCTGCTGAAAGCAAAAGACTAATGAAGGAATACTGGCCAGTCAAGCAAGAAAACCAACCTGATTTCTGTCATGCACCCCAGGAGAATATGTCAGTATACTGAACATTGAAAGTAAACACACCTCCATACTCTTAACCCCACGTTCGCCCTGAGAAATATCCCCAAATCTACCTCATTGATTGTAATTGTAATCTATAGCAGCATTCAGATAAAGCCCTTGTGTGTTTCTGCTCTTCATCTGCAGTCCGTGTCTGCGGCGCTGAGTACTGGATTAAGGTTGATGGCAATAAATTATACATGCAGTCTGAAATGTAATTCTCTTCATTAGATGACAAATCTCTTGTTTGAATATTGCATACTGTGGTAATAATACTGCCTTTATCATAGGCCACTGGAGTTGTGGGACTGAGGAGGAATGGTCTTGTCATTGATGTAACGCACCGCTGCTAATTCGTTAATTCAACGACCAAATTAAAGTGATATCAAATGTAGTTGTTGCTAAATTAATTCCAACACAAGATAACATGCAATGTCTGCTTTTCATCTGCGTGGAATTGAATGAAGTGCCTTTATGCGTTCCGTGGCTGTGTGTCTTTTCCAGACTTTTCCTGTGTATGAGCTCCTGCCTGTGTGTTTCTGTACGCCGTGAGAAATGAGGGCTGGGCCTGGTTAATAATAGTGGCCGAGAGGGTCTGTTAGCGTAGCCCTCTACATCACTCCATAGCAGGGAGACATCTCCAGGGCTCCATGCTGCTGTGATGGAGTGTTGGAAGGGGAACTGACTGGTACAGAGTGCTGGTGATGGAAAGGGGATCGGAGGATGGAGGCTGGAGGACAGATGAGATTCAGGCAGCAGGGAGGCAGTGAACAGAAAAGTGAACAGTAGGGCATTTTCTTTGTTCTCCATTTGTTCATCCTTTTACAAATACACAGGATCTGATCTACTGTCACATATCCTTGAGTAGATAGAGGGTTATGGGGGTTTTACCTACCATGAGAGATGTTTAGCCTTGAAAACTCTCTATACTGTATGTTGATGACATACACAATACGTACTGTATGTTTTAAAGGGATATTTTTGATATATTTAATGCATGTATGTACTTTAGTATGCTTATTTGCCTTCCTGCCAAGACTGATACTACACTGATTTGTTGCTGCTGGACAACCCAGTCTAAAGGCATTTCGTGTTATAGTCAGCACATTTTATCTATTGATTTGTGTTCACCAACACGATTTACCCCTTTTTTTCATGTCACACAGAACGATTTTAAAAGCAATGTATTTCTATTTGTAGTATGCTTTGTGCCTGCAGCACGTCTTTTTGTCCGCTCGGGTCTTGGAAGACCGGAAGCTGTGTGGTTCATAAAAACATTTTCTTACTCAATATCAAGACACGATTATTGTTTTTATTTTAAATCGTATAATGTCGGACTTTTTTTGCCGTACGTGAGGAAAAGAAATGGGGCTCAGAATACTGAAATATGTATTTAAAAAAAAAAAGTGTCCTTCTAATTTGTTATTCTTTTCTAAATATCACTATGTTATTTACTCAAAAATAACACACAATCATCCTTGTTTTTATTTATTTGTTTAGTTCTTTAATATTGGGCTTTTTTGACGTCCGTCAGGAACTGAATTTCAAAATAAAGTCACCAGAAACAGACATAGGCGATACACACCCACTGAACTGATTACCCAAGATCCTCAGCTATGGTTGAAGCTCGGTGATTGGATGTTTTAGCCGCAATGCACTTTGGGATATGGTGTTTATGTGATATGAAATCCGAAAACTTATATATAAAAATAGTAATAATACTTTATTCCGAGTGTGCTTGCTTGTCTCTTTGGAGGTCATCACATAACGGCATTGTAATACACGGTTCGGCTGCATTAAATATTACACATCTGCCGTAGTTCTTTATTTATAGAGCCCTGATGAGAAGACTTCTAGACAAACTGGGAGAACTGCCACCGAAACTGAATACGTGACGTGGGTCAGAAATATATCAGTAATTAAACAAAATCTTCAATTTTCTTCACACAATACGTCTCCTTGCAGTATCAATACTAATTCGGCTGACTTTTATATTTGATCCAATTGGTAAATAGGTTATATTTACCCCATAACGGTGCACAGCTGATATAAAGGGACTTGTAGTTTTTAAAGATATTACTGATTTTCTTTGAATTAAAGAATGTAAATACTGAGTTGAGAGAATAGTCAGGGGTTTTGGGTGAAGGGAGACACATCTATGGATTCAGAATTTCAATAGCTTACCATTAACTGACGGATATACCTTTCTGTCTGTGATGTTTTACAAATCAGATATTAATGTGTAGAAGTAAAACATGTCAAATAATATAGCAATATCCTGTAAAATTGAATAAAAACTACACATCTTCAGATGTTATATATACATAAGTGTCCTGCACTAATAATAAAAAGTATAATTTGTTGTGTTAACACTTTAAACGTGACAGTTTAGTGCCGGATGTACAAAGATATTAGTAGGAGGATGTGCAAAACAGAAAAACGAATTAACCTTTACTCAAACATTAAATAATACTTTAGGTTAAGGTCTTGTTTTAAATAAGAAAAAAGGGGTTTAAGGGTTGTTTATATTTCACATCATTAATCAGAATCTGCAAAGTAACTCAAATAAATGTAGTGGAGTAAAAATACCAGGTTAACCTCTGAATTGTAGTGGAATAGAATTACAAAGTAACAATGAGCTGTCATGTGGGTATATATTAACTACGGACTACGGGTCCGCACCTATGGTCCGCGCCGAAGGCTGGTAGCCGAGTAGAAGAGATCCACACACCATACATGCCAACCTTTCCAAATCCAAAAGAGGTAGGTTTGCGCGCGGCAAATGTCAGAAGAAATGGAACCCCAGTAATTACATGTATAAACCATGTATTTAACATATATTGCATAATTCTATGCATTTTTCAGAAAAACTGGTAGTTTGGTAAACAGTGACATCAACGACATGTTTGGTCTGTAAAATGCCCGAAAAGTAAAAGAATGGGAGATAAATATCCGACACTGATATTAACGGGAAAACCCTGCAGGACTCAAATGCCTCGTCTCTGTTCCCTTAAACTCCTTTGGGAGTGATTACCCCCGGTCTGCACGTTGTTTCTCTTTCAGAAACACAGAGGACTGTTTGTATGATGGGATCACAGACACGCTGCAAACGGTGTCCTCCAAAAGTCGAGTCCAGTGTCTATGGAGTGTCATTTTTATTTGTTATAGTTTGGGAAGATTGAAAATCGGTAGGGAAAGTCAGCTAAGTCGGTAGGCGGTAGAAACATGTCAAAAGCGGTAGACTACCCCCAAATCGGTAGGGTTTAGAAGAAAACAGAATCATATAAGTACATCAGGTTTCATAGAGCCAAACATTTCAAGTGCTACTCAACTCGCTATAGATAAGCCAGTCCTTTATTAGTATATAAGTGCTTTGTTAGTAATTCTATCGCTCGAAGTGGAGTCGAAAGAGATGAGTTTTCAGTCTGCGCCGGAAGGTGTGTAAGCTATCTGCTGTCCTGACTTCAATGGGGAGCTCATTCCACCATTTTGGAGCCAGGATAGCAAACCCACGTGTTTTTGCTGATGGGAACTTGGGTCCCCCTCGCAGTTCGGGTGCAGCGAGCCGTTTGGCTGACGCAGAGCGGAGTGCACGTGCTGGGGTGTACAGTTTAACCATGTCCTGGATGTAGGAAGGGCCAGATTCATTCGCAGCATAGTACGCAAGTACCATTGTCTTGAAGTGGATTCTAGCAGTTACCGGAAGCCAGTGAAGGGAGCGGAGGAGCGGCGTGGTGTGGGAGAATTTAGGAAGGTTGAAGACCAGACGAGCCGCTGCATTCTGGATGAGCTGCAGAGGTCGGATGGCACATGCAGGTAGACCAGCCAGGAGGGAGTTGCAGTAGTCTAGGCGTGAGATGACGAGAGCCTGTAGCAGGGTTGTAGCAGCGATGTTTGCAGTGAAGGACGGTTTAATAATAATATTGTATGCTGAAAAGCGTATATATTACAGCACGATTTGTTGTTGAATAGATATGAGTGGTTAAAAATGTTGGGTCGCAATTTATTGACAAAGTAAAAAGTGCGTCCCGAGGCCTGACCTGTTGAGAACCACTGCACTATTGTATCTATGTCAGGATATCATGTGTTTAGGAAGGACAGACTGAAGGGAAAAGGAGGGGGTGTGTTTGCTTTATGTGAGGAATACCATTACTTGTAGGGAGATTGCTCTTCCAGATATATTGTATATATATATATTGAGTTTGGTTGTGTTGGTGTGGAAATCACACTATCTGAGGAAATGTTCCTCACCATGATTTGCCTATATCGACAACCCACCGCTAAGGTAGATTTCTATGACAAGGTAAAACTCATGCTGAATTCCTGTGACTCCAACAAAGAGCTAATCATTTTAGGAGACTTTAACATAAACTGGAATGACAAACAAAATAGAAAGAACTTAAAACGGATCACGGATAATCACAACTTAATACAGCTAATGGATCAACCGACTAGAATAACCAAAACCTCTAAGACTATGACAGATTTATTATTTACTAACAAAGCTGACAGAATAGTTGAAATCTGCAACTTCCTGACTGGTCTTTCTGACCATAACCTTATTCCTTTTACCAGGAAACTCACAAAAAATAGGTTCATGGCCACACCTAAAACCCCTGCCTGGGGTTCTCGCTTCATCCCCAAAAATCTGCAACAATGTTTTATGGATGCAGTGAAAATGATTGATTGGGGGGACACTCTGTCCTCTGAAGATATTGGTGAAAACAGTCATCTGTTTATATCTAAAAGTAATGATACAATCTTCCTTCTCACGGAGAGGGTGCCTTAGGGACAGGAAGCAACATCATCTTCCCTGGCTGAATCTACACTGCAGGAATCTCATGAAATCTAGTGACCAACTATTGAAGCAGAGCTTAAAATCCGGACTATCCACTGACAGACAGAAATTCACTCATGCTCGTAACAAGGTAACACACACAATAAGACAGGCCAAAGCGAACTTCTTCATCAACATAATTGAAGGTGCGAAAGGTAACAGTAAAAACATTTGATAAATCCTAAATAAACTATTAGGTAAACATACAAAACAGGAAAATAATGTACTAGAATTAAAAATCAATGATGCCCTGATAAAAGACCCTGCAGTGTTGGCCAGCTCTCTCAATGAGTATTTCTGAAATAGTGCTTTGGACATTACAAAGCTCTTCTCGCCATCTGAGGTCTCACCTAGCCCGACTGTGGATACAAACCCTGTTTTTGACCTGGAGGAAATCACAGAGGTTGAGGTAAAAAATATAATCTCAGGGTTAAGAGGTTCTAAGGCTAGGGATGCATATGATTTCGACACCAACTTTAAAAAGACACATATCAACGTTCTAATAAAACCAATTAATGGGGCGAAGCCTGCGAGCTAGTTCAGGCAGTCAACTCGAGCACTTATGCTGCATTCATACATAACGCCCCTTGCCACTCTACAACCAACCAAACAGAGTCTCCTTAATAAGCCGCTCTATTTAACCTGCCAGATATCTCTCTATGCATTGCTTGCTGCTGCTATTGCTGCAATTACTTCCACGTCGCTGCTGCTTGCCTGCCCCACCACCACCCCAGCTTTCACCCCCACCTGTAGGCTCGGGGGGTTAGTTATTTAATCATCACTCATCGTGCTATGTATATCTGTGGGGTGATGAGACCCGAGCCTAGACGCCAAACTCAACTATATGCTGCTTCTAATAAACATGTTAAAGAAACACGTGAGTTGTCTGACTGAACTATGCTAGTGAATCAATCTATCAGCACGAGTCAAGTTCCATCATCCTGGAAGGTGGCCACGGTGACACCAATCTTTAAATCTAGGGATAAGGCAATGATGTCCAATTATAGACCAATCAGCATCCTCCCCTGTGTCTCTAAGATTGCTGAGAAATGGGTGTCAAAACTAATCACCAAACATTTAGACAGAGGTTTCGCTCCACTCCACCCAATGCAGTTTGGTTTCGGGCTCACCACTCCACTGAGACAGCTAACTGTTTGTGGAAAAGGTTAAATGTATGTTGGACATGAGCCCATATGTAGGTGCTGTCTTCCTTGATCTCAGGAAGGCATTTGACACTGTTGACCTCCAAGTGATCCTTACAAAGCTGAGTCATTTAATTTTTTCTGCAGTTTCTATACATTGGTTTAAGTCTTACTTATCGAACAGAAAACAGTGTGTTTTGGTCAACGGTGCCAAATTCCCCTACGTTGTCAACCCTGTTGGGGTTCCACAAGGTTCCTTTCTTGGACCGTTACTGTTTTCACTGTACATTAATGACTTGCCTAATGTATGTCCTGAGTTGAATGTGCAAATGTATGCCGATGATGTGGTCATCTTTGTACACGGGAAGAACACTGCAATGATCTCATGTTGTCTCTCAAATGCTTTGGACAAGGTTCAACACTGGCTGAACAACATTTGCTTACAGTTAAACGTAAAAAAAAACAGTATGCATGATGTTCAGTAAACGACCAGTCAAAATCGAAGGATCCTATTTTTTTTTTCAAACGGAGCAGAAATAGAACTAGTCTCCCAGTTCAAGTATCTTGGAGTCATATTGGACTCAAACTTGACTTTTAAGAAACATATTAAGAAAGTATCAAATACCATTAAATTCAACTTGCAAAATGTTAAACAAATTAGACCTTTCTTAACTGTCAATGCTGAAAAGTCACACCTCCACTGTATGATTCCACATTGAATACTGTTTGACAAACTGGTCGTTTGCTTGTGCCAAAAACCTTAAACCAATAGAACAGCTGTACAAGAGAGCTATCAAGGTTTTTGACAAAAAGCCAAATTCATACCACCACTGTGCCATCCTTGAAAAACACAATTTCTTGAGTTTTGACAATGTTAAGTATTTTAAAAGTATCTGTTTTGTAAATGTTTACATGGACTGGCCCCCCCGCTCCCTTAGGGGAATTCATCCACAGAAAACACACTGGACGCTGCACTAGGTCAGAAACCAGAGGAGACTGTCAGGTCCACCGTAGACGGACCACTTTTGGACAAAATGTCCTCTCCATTAAAGGCAGCTCTTTGTGGAATAGCCTCCCAACTGAGATACAGATTGTCCCTCTCTCAATAGGTTCAAAGGTCAACTCAAAGAATGGTTGAGAAACAAACAGACGTGCAATCACCGCTAAATGCACTTTAACACAGGGGTATCTCCTCTTGCACTTGATGTAGCTCTTTTATCTTCTCTTGGACTTTATATGTCGTAGCTGCTACATTGTACTGCCATGTGGTAAATACTTGCATATGCTGCTCTGGCTCTTTTGCACTTTTTGCATATCATGTATTTTGTTTTTGCTATGTTTGTAAAATGTAATTTTCTTAAATGTTTTATGTGAGGAACTGCGGATTGAAATTAGCTCAAAGCTAAATCTGGCACTGTAACGCTTGACACATTTTTAATGTTTTAAGTCTTCATCACTGTGCATTGTCCCTGCCAAAAAAAAGATAAAAAAAATAGAAATAAATAGAAATACATTGCTTTTAAAATTGTTCTGTATGACACGAAAAAAGGGGGAAAATCGTGTTGGTGAATACGAATCAATAGATTAAATGTCGTGATAACACAAAATGCCGTGAGACTGGGTTGAAAGTATGTTACAGTACGCAAGTACAATTTTGAATTACTTGAACTTTAATGTAGACCACTATTTGGTGTTACTTAACAATTTAGAGGGATTTTATTACTTTTTATTTCCAAAAAATATATTCAACAGATATACTAGTTTTAAGTTTGAGATTTCACTTACAAGATAGACATCCTATAAGTTTTGAAAATCCAATGTCAATTTAGCACCAGTGTTTCTAAGCCTTTTTGGCATGTGACTCTAAAACCAGTATGTAGTAGTTGTTGCTTGCCATGTTTCAGACGTCTATCAGTTGTTTAATTTACTTGTAACAGAGTATTTTAACCTACTGTAGGTTGAAGGCTATCACTATTCTTACCTCATTGAACTCTCTGAATACTCCATCTACCATCGGTGGTTTCAATCTTGTTATCTAACTCTAGGCATAAAAAGTGAATAAGTATATTTTTACGAAATGTCAAACTTTCCATTTAATTACCAAGATATATATTTCTACTTTCTCAAATCCATTATAACCTAAAGTCTTCGCAAAGCTTATAATAACAAATGAGGAGCTTGAGTTGTTTCAGCATGAATAGTAATGGGTTTCAGAATACAAAAGGCAAGCTAATCCGGCGTATTACCCATAATGGAGAACCTTTTTAAATAATAAAAAAGAAGTATAGCATTATGACAGGTTGGTATTACGCCTTAAATTCAAACCATAGAACTTTATAACATCCTTTCTAATTCATTATTTTCATTGAATCAAACACTTAACCCCTGAAGCATTCCCAAAATAACTTAGTTTAGACAATGTTGTGGTGTACATTTTTTTTAAAAGTGTGACAAAGTCTGGTTCAAAATCTGGGACGTAAATGGGAGACGATAAAAGGTTAAATATATCAAAAGGCATATTTATTAAGAACCATGTGCAGCAAACAAAACCAAACAACAGCTTTTTTCAAAGGAGCAGCCTTTGTCAGGTGCTGAGATTTATATCTTCAACCGCCCAGGTGTGGCTGATTAAGCACACAACCTGAATCCTGCATGTCAAACAGAGAGCCAGCAAGCACACAATACAGAGGCCCCTAGTGGCTCGGAGGAACAGTTTAGAGTAAACAAATACTATAGTTTCCTCAACCATCTTAACTTTGCTGCTATAAACACTCAAGTAGCTTCCTTGCCACATTTCCAACTTGGGGAAACCAGAAAATGTAACAAGCTAAGCACTTTCCTGGAAAACATTGGCCTTTCAATGTGGCCGCGGCTGGAAAAATTGAAAAAAATGCGCCCCCTTGCCAAAGCTGACACACTGGACACTGTAGCAATGCAAGCCATTGACTGGAATTGTGTTTAGGATACATCCCATGCATTTAATGGTTATTAATAGCATTAACTTTTGCAGCACTCTTTACAAATATTGTAAATATACAACCAATCCTTTGCCTTGAAGTATACATAAATGCAACATACTAAAGATAAATGCTTGCCCCTGTGGATGTGTAGTATTACAACATTACAATCAACCCAGGTAAAAAGAAAATCCTGATGGAGTAGTCACTGCGTAAACATTTAAGTTAGAAGCACTTTATGGATATTTTATGCATATGGATGAAAATAAACCTCTGCCCAGAGGTGCAACCTTTAATGCACATATTGTGTAAACATATACAAACATTTGTAAATGAAAGAGATGTAGGCAAATGTTTTTTTAAAGGTCACCTATTGTGCAAAATCCACTTGTTCATGTCTTTTATACATAACCATGTGTCCCGCTCCTTATTTTCATCTAAAGTAACAGACAGAGAATCAGCCCTTTTGAAACAGGGCTGAAACAGAGGGGATTATGGGATGCTACAATGACCTGTTTGGTGTTTGGAGGCAAACACTTCAGAGACATGTATTTGTATATATCTGAGACCTATAATATATTGAAGAAAAACAGTATAATAGGGGACCTTTAAAATAACTTTTGAAGCACATTCTAATTTACATGAATGCACCTCTGCTGATTACATTGTGTTTCAGATCTGTTTCTGCATTAAATAATATTCTGGATGTACTATAACCAGTTCCTTGACATCCTCTGTCATAATTTAAACTTGATTGATGAGGTCTTCTGATCTTCCTTGACCCTCTTCTGTTTTGTCTTTGTCGCCCTTTTTATTTTTATCAGATGCTGTAAAAATAGAGAATAGAACTGAGGACAAAGTATGGCTGACGGATAACAGGAGGAGCGTCCTTTAAAGAATGACTGCAACAGACCAGAGACAGAGAGCGAGGCCAGGCACAGAATGAACAGATTTATATGGATGAAACTGAATGCCAGGAATTATGTGAGGTTTGGAATAGATTCCTCTAAACCAAGACTGCAGTGGGGGGGGGGGGGGGGGATGACTGTGTGGGGGTGGGGTGTCGAGAAGCCGCAATGATTTGATTTTTTTGACACTGACTGAACACCATAGTTGTCTGAGTCACTTTTTTTACCCTCTCCAAATGCAGCTCATGTCATTTCTCTTGATCAGCCCAGAGCTGATGCTGATGGATAATATAATTTGATGGATATGCAGAGACCTCAGCACTGAGGTGAGGCAGGAGACGTGAATGTGACCCCCTCGCACAAATCTCCCCACCTCACCACCAACCTGCTACACCTCAGTTGCCCCTCTTCAATATGCTCTCATTTTAGATAATGAAAGAAGTCTGGAGGGGGAAGCCACTGCAGAGATCACTGATCCACTCTAAGTGAAAACCTATACTCAAGTTAATGTGAATACCCCCAGGGGACGAGGACTTGTAATTGATTAACCACTTTTCCCGGATAAGAGTTGAACTCTCCTGTATGAGAGCAGCTCAATATGGGCGTCCATGTGCGTTGGCGAGATATAGATAATGAACATTTCTTCACTGCAGCATCTGTTCTGTGCTGTACTGCAGGTGTTTATGGCATCTCTGCAAATATAGACTCATGCCACCAGAGGCAGTGTTGAATCAGATATTCCCTCCAGCTCCAGCCAGGTTGTCACAGCAGTTGGAGCATGAAAAAAGCATCATGGGAATAAAACTGCAGCACAGAATGGGTTCAAGATGCATCCTTTCGAGTGAAGTCAGGTGCTTGTGCATGCTGATCAAAGCTGTGCTGTGGTAAAAGAAAAGTCCTCCTGAGAACACAACACGTTTAGAGCTCATGCTGAATATTGCCTCATTCTTATTTATTAGGATTTTTAAATTACAATTGAAGGCCTTTCCTTTTCTTCAAACATTTGAGAGCTTGTTTCTGGGGTTTACATATTTCCCCGTGAACATTGCATAATGAAAGCTTGGTAGCTAATATTTCACTCATCACTGTGTGGCATGGCTTTAAAGGCATTCCTTTCACTTCTTCTCACTTCTTGACATTGACACCACAGTTGTTAATAAAACTTGTCCTCCTTTTAAGAAGCTCATGCAACCGTCCTCACTGTTTTGAAACAAGGTGCCACCGATCAAAATGCTCTTTGATCTACCAAGTAAGAATTCTAAAGACAACGTAGTGGCTTTGTGTCATGGAGAAAACACAGTCACCTGCATGGTGGGAGCCTTACAAATCCAATAGAGACATTTCTTTGCTGCTTGAGTCACAATAAAGCTTGGAGGGCAGCTAATTCAGAATCAGACCTGCATTCCAATGTGATGTCCTTGGGGGTGTTATAAAATGTACTCAGGGTGTCATCAGAAATGCTGCTTTGAAAATTACCTTGGGTTTTGCAACATTCTACATGCAGGTAGGTGTCAGAGAGTCAGTGGGAGTTCTTTGAAGATTAAGTCCTTTGAATATGAAACACCCTCTCACTTGAAATGTGGCTGTAATAAGTGTGCTTCTCGGAGTAGAGGCTGCGGTCAGCTTGGATTAATTGTGGCTACAACATGTTGCTAATGCTGTCATCCTTTTGCAGCAGTTTTACAAATATGTGTCTGAGGCCGTTATATTTTTAATACTTTATGCTTCTACCATTATATATATTAAAGGCAAAACAAATGCACAGTGAAAGTAGTTACTTTGTAAATAATAATATAGTTGTGATTAAACTGCACATTCAGAAATATACATGGAATAATCCAATATAACATGTTATAAAACATGATACATGTAATAAGAACTTGTGTTTCTAATATTTGGGTAATTTGGCTCCTAATACTTCTGTACTTAAATGTAAATACCGTTTGGATTACAGGAACTGTTTGCCTAGGGTTGGGTGAGAAGAAAGATCCTACTCTCTGTTAAAAGGAAGCTGGATCCAGGACATGTTTAGCTTGGCTTAGAATAAAGCATAGTAGCATGGGTAAACAGCCTGGTTCTTTCCAAACTAAAATATCCCACACAAGTTAACAAGATACAAAATGGTAAATCATGAGCTTTAGAGGTGCTAGTCTTTAGATAATTCGATTTTGTTTGTCCACAAACTCCAGCTGGTCAGCTAAGCTAACCAGCTAATACTTCTACCCAGGGGTGCCGCTTGGGGGAGGGTGAAGGATGTGTTGGGGGGCAGGTCTCTTCTACCCGGGGCCCCCAGAGTCTCTTGCAGCGCCCCTGCTTCTACCCACTGTGATTTGGACACGTTAAAGGGATTGGCATTTTAGCTAGCATGACATCCATTAGTCATTAAACCAGGAATAAAACCAACAATTTAGCTAGAGGCATAGTTTTGTTAAGCTAGCCAATGACTGAGACAGGACCAATATGCAACCAATAGCAGAGCAGGAAACCCTTGAGTGCACAAACCATTACAGGGTATAACACATCAAGGCCAGACCCATGGACTCAATGTGCAAATGATTTTTATTCATTTTGACAGCGTGTCCACAGAAGTCAGCTTTGAATACAACAGCGACCAACAAGGTGAGAGAATGTTTGACATTTTTTAGCGGGAGAGAGTTTATGCTTCAAAGGCACATTTTACACCCACTGTAAATCAAATAAACATTTTAACTTGCCTGTGTTGCACTTCAGTACAAAAAGCTGCCCTACCTGTGAAGCTGCTGATGTGTTTAGGTTATGTTGTCATGCTGCAGTGTTATGACAGGGCCAGATGAACTTTTGTCCACCAATTCCCTGGTTGGTTTTTAAGCTTGCCCACAGACCGTGCCCTTTTTTATGGGCTTGTAGATTGCTAGGAAACACATCAATCTCCTGTGGTTGTGATGCAGTATGTCTTTCCCCTCTGTGCCGTGTGACCCCATTGCCCTTCTTCCAGTGTCCGCTGGGTTGCTCATGTCTGGTTCCTGAACCTCCGCTGCCCTGGTTATTAAAGAGCACTGAGCGATATCCACCCTCGTCTTTCTTTCTCTCTCCATCCGCCCTCGCTCGCTTTGTTTCTGCCTGTTCCTCTCTCAATTTATCTATTTTTCTGTTCATTCACATAGAATAGCACTGGAGATTGCTGTTGTTCTATTCCTGTATGCTGCTATCTCACCGCGTTGCACAGAAAAGCCCAATATTCAGTGGTGACACCCGCGCTACCTGTAAAAACCTGTACGACAATTACCAATGGGAGGTTTTATTAATTGAAATGTATTTATAATCCTCATCAGTAATCATGGACCCGTTCCTTTGTTCTTGTTCCATCAATCACAGAGGAGTATGGCAGGCTGGCCCACAGGTAGAGAGGTTGACTAATTAATGAATGAGAGGTTTTCATTCCACACATTAGGATATGCTCCAGCAAAGAACTCGAGTGAAGCACATTTTCGTCTCTGTATTTTCTCAGGTAGGAGAATGCAGGATGGCACTCATACAGAAAACCTTCGCAGGAGACGCCTCGACCAAGAGGTCCACTCGATTTATCTTGTTTGGTCATCCAAAGAAATTGGTGAACTCTGCTCAATCAAAAAAATCCCTGACATATTTATATCAGGGCTCCTCACAGTCTCAAAAGGTTGCTGTGCGGAATGTTTAGTCTTTTACCAACACATCAGTTTAAACATATTAATAGTATCACAATCTATTTTCTTTATTCCACCTGAACCCTGAGTAGAAAGTAGCAAATGTGCACAAGTTCTCATTGTGTCAGCACCTTAATTTTTTTATTTTCCAAATGGTTTGGACCTGAAAGGAAAGGTGGTGTTTAAAGATTCATATCACTGAAGACAGTTTATCATGTGGTGATGTTCCCTTCTTTGACGATCTCTGCAGTTCATTTATAGGCACACCAAAAGCCCTGCTGTTACCAATTTACAAACCCTGAGGTCCTCTGCCAAATGTGCTGACAGGTTCATTGACTGTCTTGTCATAACAGTTGATTGAACATTCACACTGATATTCCAAATGACAAAACTGCAAGGGGGATTTTGTGTTTTCATGTACATGTTGTATGTTGCAACATATGAAAGGGCCCAAATACAAGCAAGGGCACAATCAGATGTTCTTGTTAGCATGGGTCTGGATAGTTTCCATGCCAGTGCTAGTGGTAGGTTTTTTTTTATCTTATACAAGTTCAGTAAATATAAAATAATGATATGCATAAGTGAGCATAACAGTGGCTGTTTTATGAAAGCAACGACCATGACAAAAACATCAGTCTCTGTTGATTCTGTCTGATGATTTAAAATGTACAATTTATTGAAAGCAGAAAGCACCATGGAGAACTCAGAAAATAAAATGTATTAAAGCTGACTGCAAGTGGAAAAAAGGAACAGGAATATTATGTATTAACTTGTTTACAACCGAACGTACCCCCTAGCCCGGTTGGCCCCTGACTTCTTGTCTTTGAAAACATACATTAGGTTAGCATCTTGTTGGTTAAACACATCGAATACATATCCAATTAGCTTTACATTCCTCCATGTAAAAAACTAGAACCAGACATTACATTACATTACATTACATTGCATTTAGCTGACGCTTTTGTCCAAAGCGACTTACAATAAGTACATACGACCAGGAAGACACAGCCCAGAAGAAAAACAGAATCATATAAGTACATCAGGTTTCATAGAGCCAAACATTTCAAGTGCTACTCAACTGGCTTTAGAGAAGCCAGTCCTTTGTTAGTATATAAGTGCTTTGTTAGTAATTCTATCGCTCGAAGTGGAGTCGAAAGAGATGAGTTTTCAGTCTGCGCCGGAAGATGTGCAGGCTTTCTGCCGTCCTGATGTCAATGGGGAGCTCATTCCACCATTTTGGAGCCAGGATAGCAAACCCACGTGTTTTTGCTGATGGGAACTTGGGTCCACCTCGCAGCGAGGGTGCAGCGAGTCGTTTGGCTGATGCAGAGCGGAGTGCACGCGCTGGGGTGCACAGTTTAACCATGTCCTGGATGTAGGAAGGGCCAGATCCATTCGCAGCATGGTATGCAAGTACTAGTGTCTTGAAGTGGATTCTAGCAGTTACCGGGAGCCAGTGAAGGGAGCGGAGGAGCGGAGTGGTGTGGGAAAATGTTGGAAGGTTGAAGACCAGACGAGCCGCTGCATTCTGGATGAGCTGCAGAGGTCGGATGGCACATGCGGGTAGACCAGCCAGGAGGGAGTTGCAATAGTCTAGGCGTGAGATGACGAGAGCCCTGGACCAGAACCTGGGTGGCTTTCTGGGTCAGCTGGGGACGAATCTTCCTGATGTTTTACAGCGTATATCTGCAGCAACGGGTTGTAGCAGCGATGTTTGCAGTGAAGGACAGGTTGTTATCTAGGATCACACCCAGATTCTTGCAGTCTGAGTCGGGGAAACAACAGAGGTGCCGATGTTGATTGTCAGGTCAAGAGTGGGACAATCTTTTCCCGGAAGGAAAAGCAGTTCAGTCTTAGACCATTGCAATGTTCAATGATAATATTAGTACAACTCTTGGGGATGTATTGAAAGGTCTTAACTTGTCACCTGCAGTTTTGACACCATGCCAACCACCTTTTACAAATATATTCAGTTCTTAGAATTGGATCTGCTTAAAATTGTCCATGGCTCACTTTTATTAGGCATTTTTCCAAAACCACTGACAAAAGCAGTTGTTAAGCTCCTTCTGAAGAAATACAACCTTTAATATATTACAAAGAAATAAGAATCTTCCAGTCATTAAATATTGAGAAAGCTTTTGATTCAAAAAGCACTTTTTGAGTCTAGCAACCACTTAGAGTGCTTTATACACGCTAACATTTCACATTTATACACAAGATGGTGGGGGCTGCCATGCAAAGGGCCCACCTTAGACTGGATGTTGCCAACCAGCTCTTTGGGAGTGATTATTGGTTCAATGTCTTGCTCAAGCACACTTCGGAACAAAGGATCAAACCTAGACTATCTCCTGCGCCATCCACCCAATGTCAACGTAATCACTTTTTTAATGTTCATGGCCTTTAGGAGAGATTTCAATTTGGCTTTAGACCACATCCTAGCACTTAGACTGCATTATTAAAGTGTTGATGACGTTTGTCTCAGTATGGTGGAAGGTAAAACATCAGTTTTAGGGTGCTAGATCTTAGCGCAGACTTGATACTGCTGAGCATTAAAACCCTTCTTGACAGACTGTGCTGCAGACATTCCCTAATCGATTTTCTTTTCTTTTATGTCATTGCCTACTGTTTTGAAGGTCAGTTGTGTGTTGATGTGGGTAACGTATAGTATAAAGCTGCTACCTCTTGCCTA
This sequence comes from Harpagifer antarcticus, assembly GCA_902827135.1. Classification (NCBI taxonomy): domain Eukaryota; kingdom Metazoa; phylum Chordata; class Actinopteri; order Perciformes; family Harpagiferidae; genus Harpagifer; species Harpagifer antarcticus. The sequence goes on along the minus strand of CADEHL010001042.1, from coordinate 6,756,335 downwards.
GCCTTTTTCTGTCTGTGGTTATAGAAGTTTAAAGGGATATTATTACCATATAAGAATAGAAAATGCTGCTTTACTCAATATTTTGATTTCAACTTTGACACCTTGTTTATGAAATAAGTCAGTTGCAGTGACAAACCCACAGATAATTATAACCCAACTCTGCAGGTGTAGATAAGCCTGTCAGTCCAAGTTCAAATCATGAGGCAACTTTCTTGTTTGTACCTATAAATAGTTTTTTCTTTTTTAATTTGACTTGGATTTTAGGAGTTCAAGGACATAGCACGGATCGATATATTTGTCAGACAGCTGCTGTTTGATAACTAAGTCGAGGGCCTGACAGGCATATATATTGGGGGGTGTATATTCCTATAAACTAATGCACAAAGTCAAATTCGAGCAACATTGTGCAAAATGTCTAGCATATAAGGAAACAAGAAATCATGGTGGCATTTGAGAATCTCCCCCTTCACTATCACAAGTTGTTAAGATACCCTTATAGGAATTTAATTACTCTTGACAAAGAACAACGTTTTAGCAATTCTGTAGCCTTTTTACTTTTTTTAACTACGGTGTTCCTCCCAATTTTTATGTTGCAATTTACACTCAATGCCCAAACTGCTGCCCACGCTACCAAGGCTTCAGTGTAAAGTTTGTTCATTTTGTCATTTAGCACCTTATTTGCTTACAAACTGTTGATTGCTTTGTCCATGAAAGTCGCTATTATGAGGCAGTTCTGCAAGCTTTCATCCTGAGAGCTGTTGGCATCAGTGGATGTTTAACATTAGTACCAGGCTTAACATGATGTACTAATGATACAAATGTGACGAGCTGGAACAGTAGATTCATAATAAACTGTGTATGGCTGCGGATTGAAGTGTTCCTGTGTTCATGTCAGTATGACCCTACATATACATCAAAGCGGTTGATCTTACAACAAGCAGACGGCAAACACACCGAGAACGCATCACTAAACTCACACTTTGAGGTGAGTATGACCTCATTGTTAGTGTACTAGGAACACACAGCATATGCATTGTATGTGTTATTAGGGTACGTCTGCTTGCTGATAATATGAGCTTGTAAAATCAGCCAAGTGTTGGTAGCTGGATTGTATGCTGTGTAAAATCCTCCCTTTATTTGGAAGGGTAGAGTTTTCCTTTTGCAGCCAAGCTCTGCCAAAGCACTATTAATAAAGAAAGTACCTTGAACCATCAGTGGTGCTCATGGAGCTCATTGAGCAAACTGCTTCCCCCTGACGTTGGTTTGACTGAAGCAGCTTTTGATTTTTACAAGGCCCTCAGTGTCACCGGCATCAGAATAAGCAGAATAGCTTAAACCTGCTGCTTCACATCAGCCTCCCTCACTCACTCAGTACCTTTTAATGAAGATCGTCCTATCCTAATAGAGTTCTCTTAAACTCCAATCAATTCAACCGCTCTTAACCCCTCCTCTTATTCTACCATTCACCTCACACTCCTGCCAGCCTTTCTCTCAGTCTCTTTTTTACTCCTCTACTGTTTTAATTGCCTGAAGGTCATTGACAATAATATGACAACTTATTAGAAACCCCATCTGATGCCACTGATTTTATACCTCGCTTTGCCACAGCGCTTGATTTCCAGGCAATTACTGAGCATACTATTTATTAATTTCACGGTTCACGGAGCATCACACGCTATAAATAGTGAACGATGATAGCTCAGTCATTCACAATGTCGGTGGCTCTTATCGATTTTGAGTGAGATGCTTTGGTGGGATGGAGACTTCATCTTGTGGGCTTTAAATACTGGGGGAAAAAAATGCACCTTTAAGAAAAAAGAAAGCAGAACAAACTGTTTAAATGCCCATTATGCTGCTACAGGCTTTAAAAATGTCATGATTGTAATTAGAAAAAAACATCCAACTGCACAGTGTGCCCTTTTTATTTCCACAGGAATCCATTTATTTCCAAAGGTAGTTGACATCCACATACAAGTGTTGTACAGAACTAACAGTACAAGTGCCGACACCAATTATGTGTTGTTTCCTCGAAGCAAGACAGTTTGCTATGCTCCTCCTCCTAAACACTCAGTGCCAAAGTAATGTTACTCTGTGTTACGGGAACCATTTAACCTGTCAAGGCAAGAGTTCGGTGTGTTTCTGGAAACAATTCAATAAATTAAGGAGACGAACCTCAGCCAAGAAGTTTGACTCAGAAAACAAAAACAACATTTTCCAACCCTTTCTGCAAAAATGAATATGTGTTATCTATAAACGCTCAAACAGTTGAATCTTTAGAACCCTTTTTTTGGATGTCTTTTGAATTAGCAAGTCATCTATAAAGACATGTTTGTTTTTACCCCCTAAAGGGTCCTCGAATGCTTATTCCACACATCCTCCAGCTTTCTCTTTTCAAGTCTCACTTCACATGAGTGGCTCTCTCACATCTGCAGCTCGTGCTTCTGCCTGAAGGTGTGAAAAAGGCAAGGGAACATGCACAGGGCTTTGACCTTTCAAGTCAACAGCATAAATGTTGACTGTTGTCTTGTTATCATATCTGAGCCACAACACAGTAACCACAAACGTCTCTCCGTCCACGCTGATGTATGGGTTTGATCACCAAGGGGCATTGAGCTAATATATTCATAAGAGCAGTGAATGGTGCTTGGAAATAAAATCTGAAATTAAGCCAGTAAAAGTCTCATAGTTCAAGGTTTTTTTTGCAGGTCTCACCAAGCAGGATACAGCCTCATGTTTTACAGCGCCCATGCAGGTACAGTGGAGCACATATTGTAAATCAAGCCTACGAGCACTTAGTGTGTTGACAGTGTCTTGTGGAGACACTTGTGCTTCAAAATCCCACTTTAATGTCTTTCTATATGAGGCCATATATCTGTGGTGTTAAAGTCCTACTGGAGGGCATGTGTGTGAGGTGTCCTGTGTTTTTCTTCAGCTGTAAAGGCCTCCCTGCAAAAAAGGGTTTCCTGATTGAGAAGGCGGCTCCTTTAATGGTCCGGAGCGCTCTGAACTTTACGAGAGCGACAGCAGTCCTTCCATCCAGTATCCCAGCTGAAATATCATGTTTGTTTATCTCTAGGGAGAATTTATTCTACGGATTCATTGGCTGGCACTCCTGCAACGGCTGAAGGAATTCGATTTTCTCTTTATTTATTCGCTTCATTTTTCCTCCAGTGGTAGAGTAGTCTCTCATGCGATACGGCGGGAAAACTTCTTTCCTCCTCGCCATGGTCCCCTGTGAAATGAGATTAGAGAGAGGAAGGTAAACCAGAGATAGAGGACAAGGGACATATAGAGTTGTTATTCATTGTAATCTTCATTCTCCCGTTTTTGTTCTGCTTTCACCTTCAACATAGCCTATTATATTCAATAAACATAGCAATGTAGCAATTCATCAGTGATCATATTTGAACAACAGAATAACTGAAAGTGTTTTTAGCAGACCACATAAGACTTTTTTGGACTGTAACTCAATATATTTACAATGCGTCACAAAAGCACACAAATATTCAGCGGTTACAGGGGAAGGGGTTGAAGCATATCATTCAGATGGATTGTCCAATATATTACAATTACAGAGCTGGTAACAGGCAGAGCAAGCCTTACTACCATGAACGATCTATTCTAACTTATTATGGAGGTTTATGATTTGAGACGGATATGACTGGATGTGGTTTCACATTCATTAAAAATGACATTGAGAGATGATAAACCGCGCTTGGGAATTGTGTGTGGCAAAGCAAAAATTGTGACCTGTGCCAAATGGCTTCAGAGGGAGCAGCCTAGTTGTGAAGTAGCTCACAGACTTGTGAAATAAAATAAGTTAAGGACTAAAGCAGGTGGCCTGCTTTGATGTATCATGCAAACACACTTCAGACACAAGCTTCTCTAAATCCCTTTGTCTGGGTTCTGTCGACAAAGAGATACGGAAGCAGTCCGCATGTAAAATCGATTCATCCACCATCAGTCCCCGCCTGTCTTTCTGAAATGGTTTGGTTCACAGGACAAGCCCAAAGTGCTGGTGTCAGGGCTTCAGGGGAGAACGCGACACACCTTTGCCATTTCTTTATTCCTCCTGCAGTTTTCACGCATCTGATGTGCAATCAGCTTGATGTGTGACCGCTTGGCATCACGTGTCAGCACATGGACAGCCTCTGAACCACAGGGAAAAGACTCATCGCATGACACACTCCTCTAGAAGCACAAGGTCACGTGGACTTTACATGTAGGTCATATGGTCCCCATGTCTCTTGCTCCGGTCCAACTCCACCAGCAGCCACATGGGACCGGATCATCGGACGAGCCAGATCGAGGCTTCTTTTCTTGTTCCTGCTGGCACAGATTCAGCATACACTGTTGGTTTCAGGCAGATTTTCCTCTCACCTTCCTGAATGCATACATTATTACATTGCATTTAGCTGACGCTTTTATCCAAAGCGACTTACAATAAGTACATTCGACCAAGAAGATACAACCTTGAAGAAAACAGAATCATATAAGTACATCAGGTTTCATAGAGCCAAACATTTCAAGTGCTACTCAACTGGCTATAGATAAGCCAGTCCTTTGTTAGTATATAAGTGCTCTGTTAGCAGTTCTTTGTTAGTAATTCTATCGCTCGAAGTGGAGTGAAAGAGATGAGTTTTCAGTCTGCGCCGGAAGACGTGCAAGCTATCTGCTGTCCGTGTTATAGTATAGTATACATATACTGTATTGTGTTGTTATTAAAGCTAACATTTGTTAAGGTAATAAACACAGCTTGCAAAAACATAAGAATTAGCTTCATGGCATTACGATTGCGCTGTTAATTAAGTAGGACGGATAACTCATTTGTTATCTCTTTTTTTGTTTTATTCTAGTTCTTTCCGTTCTTCATTCACCAATTGGTTAGTGTACACACTCAGTGTAAACTATATTACGGTGGCCGACAGGTGCGACTGGGCTTCAACGGCCCAACACACTTACATTAGGCAACGCACTGCACTTTCAGAAACTATCCAAATAAAACAATACAAATGTGCCTAAAAAAAGGTTTAATAAAGGTTAGCGATGCTAGCTAGCCAGCCAGCAGATCTACAATAATACTGTGAAGAATCATGTTATCACATTGTTAAAATGGGCCAAAAACTAAGTTCCAAACAACAGTGACAGTTGTGCAACTTTATAATCTCTGAACGTCAACAGGCACTTCAGTCCCGGCTGTGTGCATCACTTTTTAGTGTCCCCGATTACTGTACAACAAACTAATGTTAACAGAGTTATTACCCGGGTTCTTCTCATATAATTATGTAAATAAAACAAAATTAACTTTCTTGTAGTATTGACAACAGCCTCTTTTGTAAACACATTTGATTACGCATCCCTTTGCATCTCTAATGTGAGGTAAACTAAGACAACAAACACCTTAAACTGGAGCAATTGCATTTACGATTCACACGTGCAATTACTTTTTGACTGATTGTGTTTCAAGGTAATATTTTAGAAAAGAACATAATACAGACAACTTGATAAGTGCGCCTTAAAGGTCCCCTATTATACTGTTTTTCATCAATATATTACAGGTCTCAGATATAAACAAAACATGTCTCTGAAGTGTTTGGTCCAAACACCAAACAGGTCATTGCAGCATCCCATAATCCCCTCTGTTTCAGCCCTCTTTCCAAAGTGCTGATTCTCTGTCTGTTGCTTTAGATGAAAATAAGGAGCCCCTCCTCACGCCCCTCTGAGAGATATGTGGTTACAAAGAACACAATGGTGCTCTAGGAGGAGTGCAGGTGATAAAGTGGCCAAAATCTGATCAGCTCATTTTCAGACAGGTTTTTATAGAAATGGATCAGGACAAAAAGTGAGCAAATCTTTTTTCCTGAAACTTTCAGAATCTCTTACACAGAGGGGACACATGTTTATGTATAAAAGACATGAAAAAGGGTTTTGCATAATAGGTGACCTTTAAAATGTGGCACCATTTACTCTTGGTGCCCATGCATGGTGTTAAATCAAGATGCTCTACACATTACCTTGCTAAGAATATTATTTTGTCCTGAATGAGTGCAGAATAACTTCCCCAAATGAAATGAATGTAATAGTTTGTTTATCAGACTGAGAACAAACTGCTTATAACTGGGAAGAGAGAAGTTGGTTAGCGATAGTTGGTTAGCTTCTCTGCTACCCACCTCTGGTCAAGAAATTACCAACACTTCAATCTGCCGTGCCATTTGAAAATGGAACAGTAAATGTTCTCTGGCTGTCTCCAGCAGCAGAGCAACAGATTAATCATGTGTCCTCTGCAATTTTCAGAACATCAGGGGTTATTGGGGATGTTGGCTCTGTCAGTCACAAAGTTGTTATGCCGCTCAGGAAATAAAAAGTAATTGCATCTCCAAAATGTGTCCATGTCTATACTTGGGTTCCAAATGAGTATTAATATTTGTTCAGGTTATTCACTATGGGGTTGCAAACATTATTTTCTATATGGTGTGTGAAACCAAGAGGTGAAACAAACACAGATATAGAAAGATTGCCTAATGACCATATCTATATAAATAGTCGTCACTCCTACACTGAAATAAAACAAGCTAAATTAAACCAACATTTTTAACATGATGCTTTTCATCTGTACTTTAGCTTCTTCTTTTGATCTTCTCTGTTTCATTTAAATCCACTGGTAGTAGATGCTGCTTATTTAATGTACGATGAGACAGGTACCTGTAGCTGGACTCTAATTGTCCCCCAGGGGCATTTCCACTGTTTCAGCTAGGTAAACGCTTTGTGGCTGTAAGCCTATTCTGAATTGTATCAAAGGAAATTAGATTAAAGCAATTGGATTTTCATGGCAAATTACTCTTTACCCCTCAAATGACCCACTGAATGAGAGAATGGCACCACAGGCGGATCTAAGTAACTGTAAACTACTGCGCCGTGCTATGTGTGGAGATTATGTTTTTAAAGCATTCTTCACTCCAACAAATTCATTTTCAAACAAACAAAAACAGTACAGTTATGGTTCAGGGCTATTTGTTTTAGGGAAGTTACTTGAGCTTTAAGAACTCTTAGTGCAGTATGCACCACAGAAAGTTTATGTACAAAAAGGCTCTCTGTTTGTTTGTCTTAGGTTGATTTGGTGGTAATGGATGCACCACTTGATCAGCGAGCAACATGAGAAAATAATATGCCATGAAAGTGACTTTTCATTTGCTGGTCAGCACACATAACCACATTACACGCTAAACACAGGAAAAGCAGAAGGACAAAATTAGGGGTTGTTTTCTCTGAAGCTGCGTATCTAATTTGCATGACTTTGCATAATATAGTTCATAAAGGCAGCAATATTCATAATGTGACAGCCAAATCATATTTTCCTTGATAGTGCATCAACATTAATTTCACTTCGGATGCACGGTAAAAAAAGAATGCCCCGATTTGGGATTAGGTGCCAGGAAGAAAGAGGGAAAGAAACACCTCTAACACCTCTAACACCTCTCTTGTGTTTTGGATCAAATCTTTAAGTCTTTATTTAGTAATGTCTGTTGCAATCAAGTCAAGCATTACAGTTTTTTTGTTGAATGTCATTACCAAATTAAATGTGAGAATTGAACTTGGGAGAAAAATGAGTAATGGGACTCTTGGATTCTGAAGTATATCTGTGGTTCTTCTAGCAATTCATATGCAGCGCTGCTTTTGTCTATTAAAACATTTCAAGTGCTACTCAACTCGCTATAGATAAGCCAGTCCTTTATTAGTATATAAGTGCTTTGTTAGTAATTCTATCGCTCGAAGTGGAGTCGAAAGAGATGAGTTTTCAGTCTGCGCCGGAAGGTGTGTAAGCTATCTGCTGTCCTGACTTCAATGGGGAGCTCATTCCACCATTTTGGAGCCAGGATAGCAAACCCACGTGTTTTGCTGATGGGAACTTGGGTCCCCCTCGCAGTTCGGGTGCAGCGAGCCGTTTGGCTGACGCAGAGCGGAGTGCACGTGCTGGGGTGTACAGTTTAACCATGTCCTGGATGTAGGAAGGGCCAGATTCATTCGCAGCATAGTACGCAAGTACCATTGTCTTGAAGTGGATTCTAGCAGTTACCGGAAGCCAGTGAAGGGAGCGGAGGAGCGGCGTGGTGTGGGAGAATTTAGGAAGGTTGAAGACCAGACGAGCCGCTGCATTCTGGATGAGCTGCAGAGGTCGGATGGCACATGCAGGTAGACCAGCCAGGAGGGAGTTGCAGTAGTCTAGGCGTGAGATGACGAGAGCCTGTAGCAGGGTTGTAGCAGCGATGTTTGCAGTGAAGGACGGTTTAATAATAATATTGTATGCTGAAAAGCGTATATTACAGCACGATTTGTTGTTGAATAGATATGAGTGGTTAAAAATGTTGGGTCGCAATTTATTGACAAAGTAAAAAGTGCGTCCCGAGGCCTGACCTGTTGAGAACCACTGCACTATTGTATCTATGTCAGGATATCATGTGTTTAGGAAGGACAGACTGAAGGGAAAAGGAGGGGGTGTGTTGCTTTATGTGAGGAATACCATTACTTGTAGGGAGATTGCTCTTCCAGATATATTGTATATATATATATTGAGTTTGGTTGTGTTGGTGTGGAAATCACACTATCTGAGGAAATGTTCCTCACCATGATTTGCCTATATCGACAACCCACCGCTAAGGTAGATTTCTATGACAAGGTAAACTCATGCTGAATTCCTGTGACTCCAACAAAGAGCTAATCATTTTAGGAGACTTTAACATAAACTGGAATGACAAACAAAATAGAAAGAACTTAAAACGGATCACGGATAATCACAACTTAATACAGCTAATGGATCAACCGACTAGAATAACCAAAACCTCTAAGACTATGACAGATTTATTATTTACTAACAAAGCTGACAGAATAGTTGAAATCTGCAACTTCCTGACTGGTCTTTCTGACCATAACCTTATTCCTTTTACCAGGAAACTCACAAAAAATAGGTTCATGGCCACACCTAAAACCCCTGCCTGGGGTTCTCGCTTCATCCCCAAAAATCTGCAACAATGTTTTATGGATGCAGTGAAAATGATTGATTGGGGGGACACTCTGTCCTCTGAAGATATTGGTGAAAACAGTCATCTGTTTATATCTAAAAGTAATGATACAATCTTCCTTCTCACGGAGAGGGTGCCTTAGGGACAGGAAGCAACATCATCTTCCCTGGCTGAATCTACACTGCAGGAATCTCATGAAATCTAGTGACCAACTATTGAAGCAGAGCTTAAAATCCGGACTATCCACTGACAGACAGAAATTCACTCATGCTCGTAACAGGTAACACACACAATAAGACAGGCCAAAGCGAACTTCTTCATCAACATAATTGAAGGTGCGAAAGGTAACAGTAAAAACATTTGATAAATCCTAAATAAACTATTAGGTAAACATACAAAACAGGAAAATAATGTACTAGAATTAAAAATCAATGATGCCCTGATAAAAGACCCTGCAGTGTTGGCCAGCTCTCTCAATGAGTATTTCTGAAATAGTGCTTTGGACATTACAAAGCTCTTCTCGCCATCTGAGGTCTCACCTAGCCCGACTGTGGATACAAACCCTGTTTTTGACCTGGAGGAAATCACAGAGGTTGAGGTAAAAAATATAATCTCAGGGTTAAGAGGTTCTAAGGCTAGGGATGCATATGATTTCGACACCAACTTTAAAAAGACACATATCAACGTTCTAATAAAACCAATTAATGGGGCGAAGCCTGCGAGCTAGTTCAGGCAGTCAACTCGAGCACTTATGCTGCATTCATACATAACGCCCCTTGCCACTCTACAACCAACCAAACAGAGTCTCCTTAATAAGCCGCTCTATTTAACCTGCCAGATATCTCTCTATGCATTGCTTGCTGCTATTGCTGCAATTACTTCCACGTCGCTGCTTGCCTGCCCCACCACCACCCCAGCTTTCACCCCCACCTGTAGGCTCGGGGGGTTAGTTATTTAATCATCACTCATCGTGCTATGTATATCTGTGGGGTGATGAGACCCGAGCCTAGACGCCAAACTCAACTATATGCTGCTTCTAATAAACATGTTAAAGAAACACGTGAGTTGTCTGACTGAACTATGCTAGTGAATCAATCTATCAGCACGAGTCAAGTTCCATCATCCTGGAAGGTGGCCACGGTGACACCAATCTTTAAATCTAGGGATAAGGCAATGATGTCCAATTATAGACCAATCAGCATCCTCCCCTGTGTCTCTAAGATTGCTGAGAAATGGGTGTCAAAACTAATCACCAAACATTTAGACAGAGGTTTCGCTCCACTCCACCCAATGCAGTTTGGTTTCGGGCTCACCACTCCACTGAGACAGCTAACTGTTTGTGGAAAAGGTTAAATGTATGTTGGACATGAGCCCATATGTAGGTGCTGTCTTCCTTGATCTCAGGAAGGCATTTGACACTGTTGACCTCCAAGTGATCCTTACAAAGCTGAGTCATTTAATTTTTTCTGCAGTTTCTATACATTGGTTTAAGTCTTACTTATCGAACAGAAAACAGTGTGTGTTTGGTCAACGGTGCCAAATCCCCTACGTTGTCAACCCTGTTGGGGTTCCACAAGGTTCCTTCTTGGACCGTTACTGTTTTCACTGTACATTAATGACTTGCCTAATGTATGTCCTGAGTTGAATGTGCACATGTATGCCGATGATGTGGTCATCTTTGTACACGGGAAGAACACTGCAATGATCTCATGTTGTCTCTCAAATGCTTTGGACAAGGTTCAACACTGGCTGAACACTTTGCTTACCAGTTAAAAACGTAAAAAAAACAGTATGCATGATGTTCAGTAAACGACCATCAAAATCGAAGGATCCTATTTTTTTTTTCAAACGGAGCAGAAATAGACCTAGTCTCCCAGTTCAAGTATCTTGGAGTCATATTGGCACTCAAACTTGACTTTTAAGAAACATATTAAGAAAGTATCAAATACCATTAAATTCAAACTTGCAAAATGGTTAAACAAATTAGACCTTTCTTAACTGTCAATGCTGAAAGTCACACCTCCACTGTATGATTCCACATTGAATACTGTTTGACAAACTGGTCGTTTGCTTGTGCCAAAACCTTAAACCAATAGAACAGCTGTACAAGAGAGCTATCAAGGTTTTTGACAGAAAGCCAAATTCATACCACCACTGTGCCATCCTTGAAAAACACAATTTCTTGAGTTTTGACAATGTTAAGTATTTTAAAAGTATCTGTTTTGTAAATGTTTACATGGACTGGCCCCCCGCTCCCTTAGGGGAATTCATCCACAGAAAACACACTGGACGCTGCACTAGGTCAGAAACCAGAGGAGACTGTCAGGTCCACCGTAGACGGACCACTTTTGGACAAAATGTCCTCTCCATTAAAGGCAGCTCTTTGTGGAATAGCCTCCCAACTGAGACAGATTGTCCCTCTCTCAATAGTTCAAAGGTCAACTCAAAGAATGGTTGAGAAACAAACAGACGTGCAATCACCGCTAAATGCACTTTAACACAGGGGTATCTCCTCTTGCACTTGATGTACTCTTTATCTTCTCTTGGACTTTATATGTCGTAGCTGCTACATTGTACTGCCATGTGGTAATACTTGCATGCTGCTCTGGCTCTTTTGCACTTTTTGCATATCATGTATTTTGTTTTTGCTATGTTTGTAAAATGTAATTTCTTAAATGTTTTATGTGAGGAACTGCGGATTGAAATTAGCTCAAAGCTAAATCTGGCACTGTAACGCTTGACACATTTTTAATGTTTTAAGTCTTCATCACTGTGCATTGTCCCTGCCAAAAAAAGATAAAAAAAATAGAAATAAATAGAAATACATTGCTTTTAAAATTGTTCTGTATGACACGAAAAAAGGGGGAAAATCGTGTTGGTGAATACGAATCAATAGATTAAATGTCGTGATAACACAAAATGCCGTGAGACTGGGTTGAAAGTATGTTACAGTACGCAAGTACAATTTTGAATTACTTGAACTTTAATGTAGACCACTATTTGGTGTTACTTAACAATTTAGAGGGATTTTATTACTTTTTATTTCCAAAAAATATATTCAACAGATATATACTAGTTTTAAGTTTGAGATTTCCACTTACAAGATAGACATCCTATAAGTTTGAAAAGTCCAATGTCAATTTAGCACCAGTGTTTCTAAGCCTTTTTGGCATGTGACTGCTAAAACCATATGTAGTTAGTTGTTGCTTGCCATGTTTTCCAGACGTCTATCAGTTGTTAATTTACTTGTAACAAGAGTATGTTAACCTACTGTAGGTTGAAGGCTATCACTATTCTTACCTCATTGAACTCTCTGAATACTCCAATCTACCATCGGTGGTTTCAATCTGTTATCTACCTAGGCATAAAAGTGAATAAGTATTTTAACGAAAATGTCAACTTTCCATTTAATTACCAAGATATATATTTCTACTTTCTCAAATCCCTTATCACCTAAGTCTTCGCAAGCTTATAAGAACAAATGAGGAGCTTGAGTTGTTTCAGCATGAATAGTAATGGGTTTCAGAATACAAAAGGCAAGCTAATCCGCGTACCCATAATGGAGAAACCTTTTTAAATAATAAAAAAGAAAGTATAGCCGTATGACAGGTTGGTATTACGCCTTAAATTCAAACCAGAGAACTTTATAACATCCTTTCTAATTCATTATTTCATTGACTCAAACACGTAACCCCTGAAGCATTCCCAAATAACTTAGTTTAGACAATGTTGTGGTGTACATTTTTTTTAAAAGTGTGACAAAGTCTGGTTCCAAATCTGGGACGTAAATGGGAGACGATAAAAGGTTAAATATATCAAAAGGGCATATTTATAAGAACCATGTGCAGCAAACAAAACCAAACAACAGCTTTTTTCAAAGGAGCAGCCTTTGTCAGGTGCTGAGATTTATATCTTCAACCGCCCAGGGTTGGCTGATAAGCACACAACCTGAATCCTGCATGTCAAACAGAGAGCCAGCAAGCACACAATACAGAGGCCCCTAGTGGCTCGGAGGAACAGTTTAGAGTAAACAAATACTATAGTTTCCTCAACCATCTTAACTTTGCTGCTATAAACACTCAAGTAGGCTTCCTTGCCAACATTTCCCAACTTGGGGGAAACCAGAAAAATGTAACAAGCTAAGCACTTTCCTGGAACACATTGGCCTTTCATGTGGCCGCGGCTGGAAAAATTGAAAAAAAATGCGCCCCCTTGCCAAAGACTGACAACACTGGACACTGTAGCAATGCAAGCCATTGACTGAGATTGTGTATTTAGGAATACATCCCAGTGCATTTAATGGTTATTATAAGCATTAACTTTTTCAGCACTCTTTACAAATATTGTAAATATACAACCAATCCTTTGCCTTGAAGTATACATAAATGCAACATACTAAAGATAATGCTTCCCCTGTGGATGTGTAGTATTACAACATTACAATCAACCCAGGTAAAGAAAATCCTGATGGAGTAGTCACTGCGTAAACATTTGTTAGAAGCACTTTATGGATATTTTATGCATATGGATGAAAATAAAACCTCTGCCCAGAGGTGGCAACCTTTAATGCTCTATTGTGTAAACATATACAAACATTTGTAAATGAAAAGAGAATGTAGGCAAATGTTTTTTATTCAAAGGAAAGGTCACCTATTGTGCAAAATCCCCTTGTTCAGGTCTTTTATACATACCATGTTCCCAGCTCCTTATTTCCATCTAAGTAACAGACAGAGCAATCAGCCCTTTTGAAACAGGGCTGAAACAGAGGGGATTATGGGATGCTACAATGACCTGTTTGGTGTTTTGGAGGGCAACACCTTCAGAGACATGTATTTTTATATTCTGAGACCTATATATATTGAAGAAAAACAGTATAATAGGGGACCTTTAAAATAACTTTTGAAAGCACATTCTAATTTACATGAATGCACCATCTGCTGATTACATTGTGTTTAGTCAGATCTGTTTTCTGCATTATAATATTCTGGATGTACTATAAACCAGTTCCTTGACATCCCTGTCATAATTAAACTTGATTGATGAGGTCTTCTGATCTTCCTTGACCCTCTTTCTGTTTTGTCTTTGTCGCCCTTTTTAGTTTTATCAGATGCTGTACAAATAGAGAATAGAACTGAGGACAAAGTATGGCTGACGGATAACAGGAGGAGCGTCCTTTAAGAATGACTGCAACAGACCAGAGACAGAGAGCGAGGCCAGGCACAGAATGAACAGATTTATATGGATGAAACTGAATGCCAGGAATTATGTGGAGGTGTTGGAGTAGATTCCTCTAAACCAAGACTGCAGTGGGGGGGGGGGGTGGAGGGGGGGGGGGGGGATGACTGTGTGGGGGTGGGGTGTCGAGAAAGCCGCAATGATTTGATTTTTTTGACACTGAACTGAACACCATATTTGTCTGAGTCACTTTTTTAAACCCTCTCCAAATGCAGCTCATGTCATTTCTCTTGATCAGCCCAGAGCTGATGCTGATGGATAATATAATTTGATGGATATGCAGAGACCTCAGCACTGAGGTGAGGCAGGAGACGTGAATGTGACCCCCCTCGCACAAATCTCCCCACCTCACCACCAACCTGCTACACCTCAGTTGCCCCTCTTCAATATGCTCTCATTTTAGATAATGAAAGAAGTCTGGAGGGGGAAGCCACTGCAGAGATCACTGATCCACTCTAAGTGAAAACCTATACTCAAGTTAATGTGAATACCCCCAGGGGACGAGGACTTGTAATTGATTACCACTTTTCCCGGATAAGAGTTGAACTCTCCTGTATGAGAGCAGCTCAATATGGGCGTCCATGTGCGTTGGCGAGATATAGATAATGAACATTTCTTCACTGCAGCATCTGTTCTGTGCTGTAGCTGCAGGTGTTTATGCATCTCTGCAAATATAGACTCATGCCACCAGAGGCAGTGTTGAATCAGATATTCCCTCCAGCTCCAGCCAGGTTGTCACAGCAGTTGGAGCATGAAAAAAGCATCATGGGAAATAAAACTGCAGCACAGAATGGGTTCAAGATGCATCCTTTTCGAGTGAAGTCAGGTGCTTGTGGCATGCTGATCAAAGCTGTGCTGTGGTAAAAGAAAAGTCCTCCTGAGAACACAACACGTTTAGAGCTCATGCTGAATATTGGCCTCATTCTTATTATTAGGATTTTAAATTACAATTGAAGGCCTTTCCTTTTCTTCAAACATTTGAGAGCTTGTTTCTGGGGTTTACATATTTCCCCGTGAACATTGCATAATGAAAGCTTGGTAGCTAATATTTCACTCATCACTGTGTGGCATGGCTTTAAAAGGCATTCCTTTCACTTCTTCTCACTTCTTGACATTGACACCACAGTTGTTAATAAAACTTGTCCTCCTTTTAAGAAGCTCATGCAACCGTCCTCACTGTTTTGAAACAAGGTGCCACCGATCAAAATGCTCTTTGATCTACCAAGTAAGAATTCTAAAGACAACGTAGTGGCTTTGTGTCATGGAGAAACACAGTCACCTGCATGGTGGGAGCCTTACAAATCCAATAGAGACATTTCTTTGCTGCTTGAGTCACAATAAAAGCTTGGAGGGCAGCTAATTCAGAATCAGACCTGCATTCCAATGTGATGTCCTTGGGGGTGTTATAAAATGTACTCAGGGTGTCATCAGAAATGCTGCTTTGAAAATTACCTTGGGTTTTGCAACATTCTACATGCAGGTAGGTGTCAGAGAGTCAGTGGGAGTTCTTTGAAGATTAAGTCCTTTGAATATGAAACACCCTCTCACTTGAAATGTGGCTGTAATAAGTGTGCTTCTCGGAGTAGAGGCTGCGGTCAGCTTGGATTAATTGTGGCTACAACATGTTTGCTAATGCTGTCATCCTTTTGCAGCAGTTTTACAAATATGTGTCTGAGGCCGTTATATTTTTAATACTTTATGCTTCTACCATTATATATATTAAAGGCAAAACAAATGCACAGTGAAAGTAGTTACTTTGTAAATAATAATATAGTTGTGATTAAACTGCACATTCAGAAATATACATGGAATATCCATATAACATGTTATAAAACATGATACATGTAATAAGAACTTGTGTTTCTAATATTTGGGGTAATTTGGCTCCTAATACTTCTGTACTTAATGTAAATACCGTTTGGATTACAGGAACTGTTTGCCTAGGGTTGGGTGAGAAGAAAGATCCTACTCTCTGTTAAAAGGAAGCTGGATCCAGGACATGTTTAGCTTGGCTTAGAATAAAGCATAGTAGCCATGGGTAAACAGCCTGGTTCTTCCAAACTAAATATCCCACACAAGTTAACAAGATACAAAATGGTAAATCATGAGCTTTAGAGGTGCTAGTCTTTAGATAATTCGATTTTGTTTGTCCACAAACTCCAGCTGGTCAGCTAAGCTAACCAGCTAATACTTCTACCCAGGGGTGCCGCTTGGGGGAGGGTGAAGGATGTGTTGGGGGGCAGGTCTCTTCTACCCGGGGCCCCCAAGTCTCTTGCAGCGCCCCTGCTTCTACCCACTGTGATTTGGACACGTTAAAGGGATTGGCATTTTAGCTAGCATGACATCCATTAGTCATTAAACCAGGAATAAAACCAACAATTTAGCTAGAGGCATAGTTTTGTTAAGCTAGCCAATGACTGAGACAGGACCAATATGCAACCATAGCAGAGCAGGAAACCCTTGAGTGCACAAACCATTACAGGGTATAACACATCAAAGGCCAGACCCATGGACTCAATGTGCAAATGATTTTATTCATTTTGACAGCGTGTCCACAGAAGTCAGCTTTGAATACAACAGCGACCAACAGGTGAGAGAATGTTTGACATTTTTTAGCGGGAGAGAGTTTTATGCTTCAAAGGCACATTTACAACCCACTGTAATCAAATAAACATTTTAACTTGCCTGTGTTGCACTTCAGTACAAAAAGCTGCCCTACCTGTGAGCTGCTGATGTGTTTAGGGTTATGTTGTCATGCTGCAGTGTTATGACAGGGCCAGATGAACTTTTGTCCACCAATTCCCTGGTTGGTTTTTAAGCTTGCCCACAGACCGTGCCCTTTTTATGGGCTTGTAGATTGCTAGGAAACACATCATCTCCTGTGGTTGTGATGCAGTATGTCTTTCCCCTCTGTGCCGTGTGACCCCATTGCCCTTCTTCCAGTGTCCGCTGGGGTTGCCTCATGTCTGGTTCCTGAACCTCCGCTGCCCTGGTTATTAAAGAGCACTGAGCGATATCCACCCTCGTCTTTCTTTCTCTCTCCATCCGCCTCGCTCGCTTTGTTTCTGCCTGTTCCTCTCTCAATTTATCTATTTTTCTGTTCATTCACATAGAATAGCACTGAGATTGCTGTTGGTTCTATTCCTGTATGCTGCTATCTCACCGCGTTGCACAGAAAAGCCCAATATTCAGTGGTGACACCCCGCTACCTGTAAAAACCTGTACGGACAATTACCAATGGGAGGTTTTATTAATTGAAATGTATTTATAATCCTCATCAGTAATCATGGACCCGTTCCTTTGTTCTTGTTCCATCAATCACAGAGGAGTATGGCAGGCTGGCCACAGGTAGAGAGGTTGACTAATTAATGAATGAGAGGTTTTCATTCCACACATTAGGATATGCTCCAGCAAAGAACTCGAGTGAAGCACATTTTCGTCTCTGTATTTTCTCAGGTAGGAGAATGCAGGATGGCACTCATACAGAAAACCTTCGCAGGAGACGCCTCGACCAAGAGGTCCACTCGATTTATCTTGTTTGGTCATCCAAAGAAATTGGTGAACTCTGCTCAATCAAAAAAATCCCTGACATATTTATATCAGGGCTCCTCACAGTCTCAAAAGGTTGCTGTGCGGAATGTTTAGTCTTTTACCAACACATCAGTTTAAACATATTAATAGTATCACAATCTATTTTCTTTATTCCACCTGAACCCTGAGTAGAAAGTAGCAAATGTGCACAAGTTCTCATTGTGTCAGCACCTTAATTTTTTTTATTTTCCAAATGGTTTGGACCTGAAAGGAAAGGTGGTGTTTAAAGATTCATATCACTGAAGACAGTTATCATGTGGTGATGTTCCCTTCTTTGACGATCTCTGCAGTTCATTTATAGGCACACCAAAAGCCCTGCTGTTACCAATTTACAAACCCCTGAGGTCCTCTGCCAAATGTGCTGACAGGTTCATTGACTGTCTTGTCATAACAGTTGATTTGAACATTCACACTGATATTCCAAATGACAAAACTGCAAGG
Organism: Harpagifer antarcticus; assembly: GCA_902827135.1. Taxonomy (NCBI): domain Eukaryota; kingdom Metazoa; phylum Chordata; class Actinopteri; order Perciformes; family Harpagiferidae; genus Harpagifer; species Harpagifer antarcticus. The sequence continues at coordinate 6,738,051 of CADEHL010001042.1, read as the reverse complement.
GGATTTTGTGTTTTCATGTACATGTTGTATGTTGCAACATATGAAAGGGCCCAAATACAAGCAAGGGCACAATCAGATGTTCTTGTTAGCATGGGTCTGGATAGTTTCCATGCCAGTGCTAGTGGTAGGTTTTTTTTATCTTATACAAGTTCAGTAAATATAAAATAATGATATGCATAAGTGAGCATAACAGTGGCTGTTTTATGAAAGCAACGACCATGACAAAAACATCAGTCTCTGTTGATTCTGTCTGATGATTTAAAATGTACAATTTATTGAAAGCAGAAAGCACCATGGAGAACTCAGAAAAATAAAATGTATTAAAGCTGACTGCAAGTGGAAAAAAGGAACAGGAATATTATGTATTAACTTGTTTACAACCGAACGTACCCCCTAGCCCGGTTGGCCCCTGACTTCTTGTCTTTGAAAACATACATTAGGTTAGCATCTTGTTGGTTAAACACATCGAATACATATCCAATTAGCTTTACATTCCTCCATGTAAAAAACTAGAACCAGACATTACATTACATTACATTACATTGCATTTAGCTGACGCTTTTGTCCAAAGCGACTTACAATAAGTACATACGACCAGGAAGACACAGCCCAGAAGAAAAACAGAATCATATAATTACATCAGGTTTCATAGAGCCAAACATTTCAAGTGCTACTCAACTGGCTTTAGAGAAGCCAGTCCTTTGTTAGTATATAAGTGCTTTGTTAGTAATTCTAATCGCTCGAAGTGGAGTCGAAAGAGATGAGTTTTCAGTCTGCGCCGGAAGATGTGCAGGCTTTCTTCTGCCGTCCTGATGTCAATGGGGGAGCTCATTCCACCATTTGGGAGCCAGGATAGCAAACCCACGTGTTTTGCTGATGGGAACTTGGGTCCACCTCGCAGCGAGGGTGCAGCGAGTCGTTTGGCTGATGCAGAGCGGAGTGCACGCGCTGGGGTGCACAGTTTAACCATGTCCTGGATGTAGGAAGGGCCAGATCCATTCGCAGCATGGTATGCAAGTACTAGTGTCTTGAAGTGGATTCTAGCAGTTACCGGGAGCCAGTGAAGGGAGCGGAGGAGCGGAGTGGTGTGGGAAAATGTTGGAAGGTTGAAGACCAGACGAGCCGCTGCATTCTGGATGAGCTGCAGAGGTCGGATGGCACATGCGGGTAGACCAGCCAGGAGGGAGTTGCAATAGTCTAGGCGTGAGATGACGAGAGCCTGGACCAGAACCTGGGTGGCTTTCTGGGTCAGCTGGGGACGAATCTTCCTGATGTTCTACAGCGTATATCTGCAGCAACGGGTTGTAGCAGCGATGTTTGCAGTGAAGGACAGGTTGTTATCTAGGATCACACCCAGATTCCTTGCAGTCTGAGTCGGGGAAACAACAGAGGTGCCGATGTTGATTGTCAGGTCAAGAGTGGGACAATCTTTTCCCGGAAGGAAAAGCAGTTCAGTCTTAGACCATTGCAATGTTCAATGATAATATTAGTACAACTCTTGGGGATGTATTGAAAGGTCTTAACTTGTTCACCTGCAGTTTTGACACCATGCCAACCACCTTTTACAAATATATTCAGTTCTTAGAATTGGATCTGCTTAAAATTGTCCATGGCTCACTTTTATTAGGCATTTTTCCAAAACCACTGACAAAAGCAGTTGTTAAGCTCCTTCTGAAGAAATACAACCTTTAATATATTACAAAGAAATAAGAATCTTCCAGTCATTAAATATTGAGAAAGCTTTTGATTCAAAAAGCACTTTTTGAGTCTAGCAACCACTTAGAGTGCTTTATACACGCTAACATTTCACATTTATACACAGATGGTGGGGGCTGCCATGCAAAGGGCCCACCTTAGACTGGATGTTGCCAACCAGCTCTTTGGGAGTGATTATTGGTTCAATGTCTTGCTCAAGCACACTTCGAACAAAGGATCAAAACCTAGACTATCTCCTGCGCCATCCACCCAATGTCAACGTAATCACTTTTTTTAATGTTCATGGCCTTTAGGAGAGATTTCAATTTGGCTTTAGACCACATCCTAGCACTTAGACTGCATTATTAAAGTGTTGATGACGTTTGTCTCAGTATGGTGGAAGGTAAAACATCAGTTTTAGGGTGCTAGATCTTAGCGCAGACTTTGATACTGCTGAGCATTAAAACCCTTCTTGACAGACTGTGCTGCAGACATTCCCTAATCGATTTTCTTTTCTTTTATGTCATTGCCTACTGTTTTTGAAGGTCAGTTGTGTGTTGATATGGGTAACGTATAGTATAAAGCTGCTACCTCTTGCCTAGCCTTTTTCTGTCTGTGGTTATAGAAGTTTAAAGGGATATTATTACCATATAAGAATAGAAAATGCTGCTTTACTCAATATTTTGATTTCAACTTTGACACCTTGTTTATGAAATAAGTCAGTTGCAGTGACAAACCCACAGATAATTATAACCCAACTCTGCAGGTGTAGATAAGCCTGTCAGTCCAAGTTCAAATCATGAGGCAACTTTCTTGTTTGTACCTATAAATAGTTTTTCTTTTTTAATTTGACTTGGATTTTAGGAGTTCAAGGACATAGCACGGATCGATATATTTGTCAGACAGCTGCTGTTTGATAACTAAGTCGAGGGCCTGACAGGCATATATATTGGGGGGTGTATATTCCTATAAACTAATGCACAAAGTCAAATTCGAGCAACATTGTGCAAAATGTCTAGCATATAAGGAAACAAGAAATCATGGTGGCATTTGAGAATCTCCCCTTCACTATCACAAGTTGTTAAGATACCCTTATAGGAATTTAATTACTCTTGACAAAGAACAACGTTTAGCAATTCTGTAGCCTTTTTACTTTTTTAACTACGGTGTTCCTCCCAATTTTATGTTGCAATTTCACTCAATGCCCAAACTGCTGCCCACGCTACCAAGGCTTCAGTGTAAAGTTTGTTCATTTTGTCATTTAGCACCTTATTTGCTTACAAACTGTTGATTGCTTTGTCATGAAAGTCGCTATTACTGAGGCAGTTCTGCAAGCTTTCATCCTGAGAGCTGTTGGCATCAGTGGATGTTTAACATTTAGTACCAGGCTTAACATGATGTACTAATGATACAAATGTGACGAGCTGGAACAGTAGATTCATAATAAACTGTGTATGGCTGCGGATTGAAGTGTTCCTGTGTTCATGTCAGTATGACCCTACATATACATCAAAGCGGTTGATCTTACAACAAGCAGACGGCAAACACACCGAGAACGCATCACTAAACTCACACTTTGAGGTGAGTATGACCTCATTGTTAGTGTACTAGGAACACACAGCATATGCATTGTATGTGTTATTAGGGTACGTCTGCTTGCTGATAATATGAGCTTGTAAAATCAGCCAAGTGTTGGTAGCTGGATTGTATGCTGTGTAAAATCCTCCCTTTTATTTGGAAGGGTAGAGTTTTCCTTTTGCAGCCAAGCTCTGCCAAAGCACTATTAATAAAGAAAGTACCTTGAACCATCAGTGGTGCTCATGGAGCTCATTGAGCAAACTGCTTCCCCCTGACGTTGGTTTGACTGAAGCAGCTTTTGATTTTTTACAAGGCCCTCAGTGTCACCGGCATCAGAATAAGCAGAATAGCTTAAACCTGCTGCTCTTCACATCAGCCTCCCTCACTCACTCAGTACCTTTTAATGAAGATCGTCCTATCCTAATAGAGTTCTCTTAAACTCCAATCAATTCAACCGCTCTTAACCCCTCCTCCTTATTCTACCATTCACCTCACACTCCTGCCAGCCTTTCTCTCAGTCTCTCTTTTTTACTCCTCTACTGTTTTAATTGCCTGAAGGTCATTGACAATAATATGACAACTTATTAGAAACCCCATCTGATGCCACTGATTTTATACCTCGCTTTGCCACAGCGCTTGATTTCCAGGCAATTACTGAGCATACTATTTATTAATTTCACGGTTCACGGAGCATCACACGCTATAAATAGTGAACGATGATAGCTCAGTCATTCACAATGTCGGTGGCTCTTATCGATTTTGAGTGAGATGCTTTGGTGGGATGGAGACTTCATCTTGTGGGCTTTAAATACTGGGGGAAAAAAATGCACCTTTAAGAAAAAAGAAAGCAGAACAAACTGTTTAAATGCCCATTATGCTGCTACAGGCTTTAAAAATGTCATGATTGTAATTAGAAAAAAACATCCAACTGCACAGTGTGCCCTTTTTATTTCCACAGGAATCCATTTATTTCCAAAGGTAGTTGACATCCACATACAAGTGTTGTACAGAACTAACAGTACAAGTGCCGACACCAATTATGTGTTGTTTCCTCGAAGCAAGACAGTTTGCTATGCTCCTCCTCCTAAACACTCAGTGCCAAAGTAATGTTACTCTGTGTTACGGGAACCATTTAACCTGTCAAGGCAAGAGTTCGGTGTGTTTCTGGAAACAATTCAATAAATTAAGGAGACGAACCTCAGCCAAGAAGTTTGACTCAGACAAACAAACAACATTTTCCAACCCTTTCTGCAAAAATGAATATGTGTTTATCTATAAACGCTCAAACAGTTGAATCTTTAGAACCCTTTTTTTGGATGTCTTTTGAATTAGCAAGTCATCTATAAAGACATGTTTGTTTTTACCCCCTAAAGGGTCCTCGAATGCTTATTCCACACATCCTCCAGCTTTCTCTTTTCAAGTCTCACTTCACATGAGTGGCTCTCTCACATCTGCAGCTCGTGCTTCTGCCTGAAGGTGTGAAAAAGGCAAGGGAACATGCACAGGGCTTTGACCTTTCAAGTCAACAGCATAAATGTTGACTGTTGTCTTGTTATCATATCTGAGCCACAACACAGTAACCACAAACGTCTCTCCGTCCACGCTGATGTATGGGTTTGATCACCAAGGGGCATTGAGCTAATATATTCATAAGAGCAGTGAATGGTGCTTGGAAATAAAATCTGAAATTAAGCCAGTAAAAGTCTCATAGTTCAAGGTTTTTTTTTGCAGGTCTCACCAAGCAGGATACAGCCTCATGTTTTACAGCGCCCATGCAGGTACAGTGGAGCACATATTGTAAATCAAGCCTACGAGCACTTAGTGTGTTGACAGTGTCTTGTGGAGACACTTGTGCTTCAAAATCCCACTTTAATGTCTTTCTATATGAGGCCATATATCTGTGGTGTTAAAGTCCTACTGGAGGGCATGTGTGTGAGGTGTCCTGTGTTTTTCTTCAGCTGTAAAGGCCTCCCTGCAAAAAAGGGTTTCCTGATTGAGAAGGCGGCTCCTTTAATGGTCCGGAGCGCTCTGAACTTTACGAGAGCGACAGCAGTCCTTCCATCCAGTATCTCCAGCTGAAATATCATGTTTGTTTATCTCTAGGGAGAATTTATTCTACGGATTCATTGGCTGGCACTCCTGCAACGGCTGAAGGAATTCGATTTTCTCTTTATTTATTCGCTTCATTTTTCCTCCAGTGGTAGAGTAGTCTCTCATGCGATACGGCGGGAAAACTTCTTTCCTCCTCGCCATGGTCCCCTGTGAAATGAGATTAGAGAGAGGAAGGTAAACCAGAGATAGAGGACAAGGGACATAATAGAGTTGTTATTCATTGTAATCTTCATTCTCCCGTTTTTGCTTTCTGCTTTCACCTTCAACATAGCCTATTATATTCAATAAACATAGCAATGTAGCAATTCATCAGTGATCATATTTGAACAACAGAATAACTGAAAGTGTTTTTAGCAGACCACATAAGACTTTTTTGGACTGTAACTCAATATATTTACAATGCGTCACAAAAGCACACAAATATTCAGCGGTTACAGGGGAAGGGGTTGAAGCATATCATTCAGATGGATTGTCCAATATATTACAATTACAGAGCTGGTAACAGGCAGAGCAAGCCTTACTACCATGAACGATCTATTCTAACTTATTATGGAGGTTTATGATTTGAGACGGATATGACTGGATGTGGTTTCACATTCATTAAAAATGACATTGAGAGATGATAAACCGCTTGGGAATTGTGTGTGGCAAAGCAAAAATTGTGACCTGTGCCAAATGGCTTCAGAGGGAGCAGCCTAGTTGTGAAGTAGCTCACAGACTTGTGAAATAAAATAAGTTAAGGATACTAAAGCAGGTGGCCTGCTTTGATGTATCATGCAAACACACTTCAGACACAAGCTTCTCTAAATCCCTTTGTCTGGGTTCTGTCGACAAAGAGATACGGAAGCAGTCCGCATGTAAAATCGATTCATCCACCATCAGTCCCCGCCTGTCTTTCTGAAATGGTTTGGTTCACAGGACAAGCCCAAAGTGCTGGTGTCAGGGCTTCAGGGGAGAACGCGACACACCTTTGCCATTTCTTTATTCCTCCTGCAGTTTTCACGCATCTGATGTGCAATCAGCTTGATGTGTGACCGCTTGGCATCACGTGTCAGCACATGGACAGCCTCTGAACCGCAGGGAAAAGACTCATCGCATGACACACTCCTCTAGAAGCACAAGGTCACGTGGACTTTACATGTAGGTCATATGGTCCCTGCATGTCTCTTGCTCCGGTCCAACTCCACCAGCAGCCACATGGGACCGGATCATCGGGGACGAGGCAGATCGAGGCTTCTTTTCTTGTTCCTGCTGGCACAGATTCAGCATACACTGTTGGTTTCAGGCAGATTTTCCTCTCACCTTCCTGAATGCATACATTATTACATTGCATTTAGCTGACGCTTTTATCCAAAGCGACTTACAATAAGTACATTCGACCAAGAAGATACAACCTTGAAGAAAACAGAATCATATAAGTACATCAGGTTTCATAGAGCCAAACATTTCAAGTGCTACTCAACTGGCTATAGATAAGCCAGTCCTTTGTTAGTATATAAGTGCTCTGTTAGCAGTTCTTTGTTAGTAATTCTATCGCTCGAAGTGGAGTTGAAAGAGATGAGTTTTCAGTCTGCGCCGGAAGACGTGCAAGCTATCTGCTGTCCGTGTTATAGTATAGTATACATATACTGTATTGTGTTGTTATTAAAGCTAACATTTGTTAAGGTAATAAACACAGCTTGCAAAAACATAAGAATTAGCTTCATGGCATTACGATTGCGCTGTTAATTAAGTAGGACGGATAACTCATTTGTTATCTCTTTTTTTGTTTTATTCTAGTTCTTTCCGTTCTTCATTCACCAATTGGTTAGTATACACACTCAGTGTAAACTATATTACGGTGGCCGACAGGTGCGACTGGGCTTCAACGGCCCAACACACTTACATTAGGCAACGCACTGCACTTTCAGAAACTATCCAAATAAAACAATACAAATGTGCCTAAAAAAAGGTTTAATAAAGGTTAGCGATGCTAGCTAGCCAGCCAGCAGATCTACAATAATACTGTGAAGAATCATGTTATCACATTGTTAAAATGGGCCAACAAAACTAAGTTCCAAACAACAGTGACAGTTGTGCAACTTTATAATCTCTGAACGTCAACAGGCACTTCAGTCCCGGCTGTGTGCATCACTTTTTAGTGTCCCCGATTACTGTACAACAAAACTAATGTTAACAGAGTTATTACCCGGGTTCTTCTCATATAATTATGTAAATAAAACAAAATTAACTTTCTTGTAGTATTGACAACAGCCTCTTTTGTAAACACATTTGATTACGCATCCCTTTGCATCTCTAATGTGAGGTAAACTAAGACAACAAACACCTTAAACTGGAGCAATTGCATTTACGATTCACACGTGCAATTACTTTTTGACTGATTGTGTTTCAAGGTAATATTTTAGAAACCAAGAACAAATAATACAGACAAGTTGATAAGTGCGCCTTAAAGGTCCCCTATTATACTGTTTTTCATCAATATATTACAGGTCTCAGATATAAACAAAACATGTCTCTGAAGTGTTTGGTCCAAACACCAAACAGGTCATTGCAGCATCCCATAATCCTCTCTGTTTCAGCCCTCTTTCCAAAGTGCTGATTCTCTGTCTGTTGCTTTAGATGAAAATAAGGAGCCCCTCCTCACGCCCCTCTGAGAGATATGTGGTTACAAAGAACACAATGGTGCTCTAGGAGGAGATTCAGGTGATAAAGTGGCCAAAATCTGATCAGCTCATTTTCAGACAGGTTTTTATAGAAATGGATCAGGACAAAAAGTGAGCAAATCTTTTTTCCTGAAACTTTCAGAATCTCTCTACACAGAGCGGACACATGTTTATGTATAAAAGACATGAAAAAGGGTATTTTGCATAATAGGTGACCTTTAAAATGTGGCACCATTTACTCTTGGTGCCCATGCATGGTGTTAAATCAAGATGCTCTACACATTACCTTGCTAAGAATATTATTTTTGTCCTGAATGAGTGCAGAATAACTTCCCCAAATGAAATGAATGTAATAGTTTGTTTATCAGACTGAGAACAAACTGCTTATAACTGGGAAGAGAGAAGTTGGTTAGCGATAGTTGGTTAGCTTCTCTGCTACCCACCTCTGGTCAAGAAATTACCAACACTTCAATCTGCCGTGCCATTTGAAAATGGAACAGTAAATGTTCTCTGGCTGTCTCCAGCAGGAGAGCAACAGATTAATCAGTGTGTCCTCTGCAATTTTCAGAACATCAGGGGTTATTGGGGATGTTGGCTCTGTCAGTCACAAAGTTGTTATGCCGCTCAGGAAATAAAAAGTAATTGCATCTCCAAAATGTGTCCATGTCTATACTGTCGGGTTCCAAATGAGTATTAATATTTGTTCAGGTTTATTCACTATGGGGTTGCAAACATTATTTTCTATATGGTGTGTGAAACCAAGAGGTGAAACAAACACAGATATAGAAAGATTGCCTAATGACCATATCTATATAAATAGTCGTCACTCCTACACTGAAATAAAACAAGCTAAATTAAACCAACATTTTTAACATGATGCTTTTCATCTGTACTTTAGCTTCTTCTTTTGATCTTCTCTGTTTCATTTTAAATCCACTGGTAGTAGATGCTGCTTATTTAATGTACGATGAGACAGGTACCTGTAGCTGGACTCTAATTGTCCCCCAGGGGCATTTCCACTGTTTCAGCTAGGTAAACGCTTTGTGGCTGTAAGCCTATTCTGAATTGTATCAAAGGAAATTAGATTAAAGCAATTGGATTTTCATGGCAAATTACTCTTTACCCCTCAAATGACCCACTGAATGAGAGAATGGCACCACAGGCGGATCTAAGTAACTGTAAACTACTGCGCCGTGCTATGTGTGGAGATTATGTTTTTAAAGCATTCTTCACTCCAACAAATTCATTTTCAAACAAACAAAAACAGTACAGTTATGGTTCAGGGCTATTTGTTTTAGGGAAGTTACTTGAGCTTTAAGAACTCTTAGTGCAGTATGCACCACAGAAAGTTTATGTACAAAAAGGCTCTCTGTTTGTTTGTCTTAGGTTGATTTGGTGGTAATGGATGCACCACTTGATCAGCGAGCAACATGAGAAAATAATATGCCATGAAAGTGACTTTTCATTTGCTGTCAGCACACATAACCACATTACACGCTAAACACAGGAAAAGCAGAAGGACAAAATTAGGGGTTGTTTTCTCTGAAGCTGCGTATCTAATTTGCATGACTTTGCATAATATAGTTCATAAAGGCAGCAATATTCATAATGTGACAGCCAAATCATATTTTCCTTGATAGTGCATCAACATTAATTTCACTTCGGATGCACGGTAAAAAAAGAATGCCCCGATTTGGGATTAGGTGCCAGGAAGAAAGAGGGAAAGAAACACCTCTAACACCTCTAACACCTCTCTTGTGTTTGGATCAAATCTTTAAGTCTTTATTTAGTAATGTCTGTTGCAATCAAGTCAAGCATTACAGTTTTTTTGTTGAATGTCATTAACCAAATTAAATGTGAGAATTGAACTTGGGAGACAAATGAGTAATGGGACTCTTGGATTCTGAAGTATATCTGTGGTTCTTCTAGCAATTCATATGCAGCGCTGCTTTTTGTCTATTAACTGTTCAATTAGATGCTCAGTTGACATCTAGAAACGTTCTTTATTGAAAGTACAAACCTATTGGATGTTATGGAAATCGTGGGTTCTAGTGTTGTGTAGTTCTTAATCTCTGGATATCTCAAGAAAGAGACTGTAGAAAGGAGCTTATGATTTGGAGCGTTAACTATCTCAGACATCCAGTACAATCTCTTTTTATAGTCACAAATATTACATCAACTTTCATCACTCACTTATTGACGCTGAATCTGTTCTTGGGACAGTTGGGTCATCATGGTCTGGTGTCACAATGTTTTTGCAGTTCTTGGAAATGGTGTTGTATGTGCCCCTTATTCATTCTAACCCCTTATGCAAACCCAAATACACAAGTTTAATCAACACCACTCAATACAAGATATATACATATATTCATATACTATATAATCCATGTAATGACCCCTATAGGGGGACCCATGACCGTAGGGGGCAACAAAAATAAAGTAACAATGTATTAATTCTGACAAAGAATTCAACCTAACCCTAACCCTAACTTCAACAATACTGAGCACTAATGGATTTGCAAGAAAGTAGTTCTGCCTCATCTTTCATTTTGGATTGTATTTATTTTAAATGGAACCACAACTTTCTATCAGAATATTTTGTGATTTTTCCGTCCCTTACATTATTCCCACTCTGTTTACATGTCACTGAGAAGATGTCCAACCGTCCAATTTATTTTCAACATACTTCATCCCATAGCAAATGCTATGAATGCAGGTGTGACTGAAATGTCCAAGGAGATGTCCATATACTGTCGGCTCAAGATGCGCTGTGTCTGGCCTTGGATAAGGGCGCAAATCAAATTTTGGGTTTGGTTTTGGGCTGATTATTTAAGTGTTTTTTCTATAAAATGACAATTGATATTTGCCAGAACCCAAGGTGACTTATTTCCGACCTACAGTATGGCACGGAAGGTTATTTGGTTTACAATGGTATAAAAAGGACCAAAGCAGAGAAAATTGGATAAAATAAAATCTCAACTGGTTTAATCTCTATCTGTACTGCAGGTCTATCTGACAGGGACGACAAGGGTGTGTGCAAAGGAGCATGAGATCGGGAGTGTTTGGCATCTTGGTGAAAAACAGAAGACTAATTACCTCCTGAAATAATTTAATGTCAGCTCTGGTGTGGGCCCCCCTCAGCAGGACAGATGAACAGGCCCAGCCCTCTGCTGGGAGATTCATCTCTGTCAGCTTAAATAAACCTGCCGGCCATCACCGCGTTGGCACACACATCCTGCTCCTAGACCCGAACAAAAAAAAGCCTGATGAAGCTATCCTGTCCTGCCCTCACTGGAAAAGACAGGAGGCCTAAACGAACATGAGCTTTCATTACTGCTTCCCTTTTTAGCACTTAAGAGATGCATCTGTTTGTGTATTTCTTTTTTGCATCCACCTTTATCCTCCTCAGGCATAACCAGCTGCCATCCCTCTCGGTAACGCTCCTGTCGGATTGTAAGGTTTCGTAGGTGTAATGGGAGTGAGTAAGCAGTATGTATGACATGCTCTCTCAAAGAGTTTTCTTATCACCAATGTCTATCACAAAATGCAGTCGTCATTCACTATTACAATGTTGAAAACAGGGTGTCATGGGCCAGCTTAAAACACATTGATGGGAATAATAAGTATGACATGACCAGAGTGAGGAAGAGGGGCTGACATTTATATTTCAGATGAGACACTTATTCATATTTTCTTTGGGCCCTCTGCTTGAAAGATTTAAAAAAATCCTTCAAATATCTGAAAAAAAACGTAAAAGAAAAAGATTGGTACACCATTTTAACAATAATTACTCAAATTGAATACCTAATTTCAGATGACATATACAGGACTGTCTCAGAAAATTAGAATATTGTGATAAAGTTCTTTATTTTCTGTAATGCAATTAAAAAAACAAAAATGTCATACATTCTGGATTCATTACAAATCAACTGAAATATTGCAAGCCTTTTATTATTTTAATATTGCTGATTATGGCATACAGCTTAAGAAAACTCAAAAATCCTATTTCAAAAAATTAGAATAGTTCCTCAGACCAAGTAAAAAAAAAAGATTTATAACAGCAAAACACAATCAAACATTTGAAAATGTCCATTAATGCACTCAGTACTTGGTTGGGAATCCTTTTGCACGGATTACTGCATCAATGCGGCGTGGCATGGAGGCAATCAGCCTGTGGCATTGCTGAGGTGTTATGGATGCCCAGGATGCTTCAATAGCGGCCTTTAGCTCATTAGCATTGTTGGGTCTGGTGTCTTTCAGCTTCTTCTTCACAATACCCCACATATTCTCTATGGGGTTCAGGTCAGGGGCATTTGCAGGCCAATCGAGGACAGTAATGCCATGGTCAGTACACCAGTTACTGGTGGTTTTGGCACTGTGGGCAGGTGCCAGATCATGCTGGAAAATGAATTCCTCATCTCCATAGAGCTTTTCAGCAGACGGAAGCATGTAGTGCTCTAAAATCTCTTGGTACACAGCTGCATTTACTCTGGGCTTGATGAAACACAGTGGACCAACACCAGCAGCTGACATGGCTCCCCAAACCATCGCTGACTGTGGGAACTTCACACTGGATTTCAAGCAACTTGGATTTTGCTCCTCTCCAGCCTTTCTCCAGACTCTGGCGCCTTGACTTCCAAATGAAATACAAAACTTGCTTTCGTCTGAAAAGAGGACTTTGGACCACTGTGCAACTGTCCAGTGCTTCTTTTCCTTAGCCCAAGTCAGACGCCTCTTCCGTTGTCTTGAGTTCAGAAGTGGCTTGACCATGGGAATACGGCTATTGTAGCCCATTTCCCGGATACGTCTGTGAACAGTGACTTTTGATACCTGGACTCCAGCTTCAGTCCACTGTCTTTGAAGCTCCCCCAAATTCTGGAAGCGACTCTTCTTCACAATGCTGTTAAGGCTGCGGTCATCTCTCTTGGTTGTGCAGCGTTTCCTGCCACATTTCCCCCTTCCAACAGACTTTTTGTGGATGTGCTTTGAAACTGCACTCTGTGAACAGCTTGCTCTTTGAGAAATTTCTTTTTGTGTCTTACCCTCCTGATGGAGGGTGTCAATGACGGTCCTCTGGACAGCAGTCAGATCAGCAGTCTTCCCCATACTTGTGATTTAGTTTACTGAACCAAGCTGAGTGTTTTTCAAGGCTCAGGAAACCCTTGCAGGTGTTTCGAGTTAATTAGACGATTCAAGTGATTCGTTGAACACCCTACTAGTATACTTTTTCATGATATTCTAATATTTAGAGATAGGATATTTGAGTTTTCTTAAGCTGTATGCCATAATCAGCAATATTAAAATAATAAAAGGCTTGCAATATTTCAGTTGATTTGTAATGAATCCAGAATGTATGACATTTTTGTTTTTTTAATTGCATTACAGAAAATAAAGAACTTTATCACAATATTCTAATTTTCTGAGACAGTCCTGTATACTAAGCAATATAATTATATCAGATGAGTAAATTATAAATAATATGATATGCCAGTAAATGGTTAGCCCCTCACCAAGGGTGCAGGAGAGAGGGAGAGAGCTCACATGCGTCATGGTAACGGTAACCTTTGGTTTTTCACACATGATGATGAGATTCTCTGCCAATCTACTGATAACACATGTAGGCATTAATGAACAGAATAATGTTCCAATCTGTCAGCATGTTTCACTGAACTTCACCTCTTACTCGAAAAGGTTACCAATGAATAATGGCGTAATAGGGCCATCGTAGAAAAATAAAAAAGGGTATTACCTTATTGCCTAATCTGATTGCAAAGCAAAGGTTTGATTAGGTCATCCACTACAGGCATAATACACGGCAAGCGCTCATATCTCGATTGTGATGAAGTTGGGTAAACCTTGCGAAGCGAAATTATTTGGTTTCTTGATTTAATCTTAAACTAGTGATTTTGTAGTCTCACAGTATTTTCAAACTTTATTCCTGTGAATTTACCAAGGTAAATTGGAAATGTTCTAGATTTGTTCCGAAAATCTCCTCTGTTTATTTTTTAATTTATACCTACAATGACAATAATTGCCTGCAGTTCTGATTTCTGTATCAAAGGGGAATACATAAATGTCATACTCGTTAGGAAAAACAATCTAAAAGTATTTTGATAGCAATATTGAGTTTTTGGTTTTTCAAGATTAATTGAATCCTGAAAGTGAGAAATTAATTATACTGCTTTGTTCGCCCTTCAACACCCTCACACATTTAACACAGTCCCTAAAGTAACTCCCTTGTAACTGTGATAATCTAAGGAAAGTAAAAGGTTTGAAGTGATGATATATGATACTGTAGCTGCACCCTGTGCCCCTCACCTGCTCCTCCTCTCTTATGTGTCCGGTGATGGACAGCTGCTTAAGATCAGCCATTCTTAGAAAAGGATGATGTATATGAATAGCAGCTACATGTGGGTGCACCAACCCACAAGGACATCAGCCCCTCATCATCGGTATCATCTCTTTAGTTTCAGCTGCAGAACTAAGTAGCTACCTGTTGCCTTTTTGAAAAGATGAGATTCATTTGTATTCATAACATAAAGAGAACACTTAAGTAATATGTCAATAAAAAAGCATCCAGTGTATAAATAAAAAACATGCTGTTTTTACAGACGCAGACAAATGGATTTACTTGTTGGCAACACAATGATGAGCACAAAGGGAGGCTGACAAGTAGTCTTTGTTATGTGATGGGCATGAGAAAAATAAATACGCTTTTCTTGATGATGCCATGCTGCCTCTTTGTTTTGTGAGAAATGGACACAGAGTGGAAAATTGAAAAGCATCAGTAGTTAAATGTGTCTTCGCAGACTTGGGCTTTTGTTTCTGATTGATTGTGCACGACAACAGACACACGGATTAAACATTGTTTTGAGTGAGGACGCTGTTGTTGTGTATCCATTGAAATGAATTTCATCTTGCTTTCTCCTTCTTTCCCCTCACTATCTTTCTCTCTCTGCGCTCTTCACACTTCCTCTTAGATCCATTTCTTAAAGGTTAGACGGACTACCGTGTCCCTGTACTTGCACACCCTTTCGTCAGATGTAGGGTCTGTAGGCGTGAAAAACCTGGAGCCGTGACATTGTGACCGTTTTGTTGCTCTGAACAAAAATGCTCCTCTGTACTGTCCTTGGGATTTTTATTAGATTAAATTCTTGTTTTTATCTTACAGTGAGTTCTGTCTCTCAGATCAGGTTATACGACACCTCTGGTGTGCGCTTTATGAATGGATTTTTACTGAGCACTGACATGGCCGTGTTCAAGGGTAAACAAGCAGTGATAATATCAATATATTCAAGTCAACAAAGATAATCATGTTTTTTATTATCTGAATATTTCACAATTGCCTTTGGTTCAGGAGATAGATCTAGCAACATTATTTCCCCGGTGGGTGTTTAAAAGTAGTTAAAAGGATACTCAAGGAAGCTTGGAGGCCAAGACAATAACCTGGATTACATTTCTTGAAATAAATTAATTTACCCCGTCCTTTCCAGCACTTCTTAGCATGTTAGCGCTGAGAGGTGCACTTGTCCCCGAGATTCAATCTCTCACTGTGAAATTGAATTCCTACACTGTGTGGATGAACGAAACAGCTTGGAGCAGGTGTCATTCAAATATGAAGGGGCCAGAGTTTGAAATAACACCACGAGTCAAACAGGCATATTCATCAACGCTTCACCTCTTCCTCCATTTATCCTCTTTTTCTTCTTTCCACCATTTTTATTTTATTCTACAGTAAGACCCCCATCTTTTTGTCCCACAAATGAATCCCTTCATGAACAGCACACAGAGGATGGAAAGAAGAAGAGAGTGAAGGATGATAGAATCCTAAAGCTTTAAGGTGAACAGCACCACAGTATCTCTAGGTGGTGTAGAATGGGCTCCATTATTGCTCTCAGCGCTCAAATTGAAAACATTACTGCTCCCATTCACAGTCCTCAGACACAGAGGATGGTCTTTATTTCCAATCTCCGTCTCCTTTCTGGTTGAGGGAGCGCCCACCCTGTGTGCATGTGTGTGCGTGTGTGTGTGTGAGCAGAGAGAGACAGATTGTGTATTTTTGTTTCTTCAAGAGTGTCTCAATAAAGTCATCCCTGCTGATACTGTGCATATACGTGACCTCTCCTGAGTCATTTCCATTACCCCCTACCAGTCGCAGATGGAGACCTCAGTGCATTTTTAAAGAGTGCCTTTACATTGCAAAAGCTGTGGAATTAGCCGCCAGTTGCGCGGTGCTGACCTTGGTAAGCCAAGACATCATCAGTATGCATTGTGTTGGATTCAAAAGGACACGCCATATTCTGTTGAGGTCGTAAATGAGTCACAAGTTACTTGCAAGCACTTGAATAAAGTTGTGGTCCTAATATTCTTTGCTTTAAAGTTTGAGCATTTGACTTTACTGTGTTTATTTTCAGCTTTGCATAAAAACTAGGACATTTAGCTTAGAAACATCATGCGCCAAAGATATTTTTGCTTTTGAAATAAAGTAGATCAATTGTGATTAAATGATGAAACACTTCGAGAATACTGATGAAGGAAATCGAGCATGCACTCTCCTTCTGTAGAACAGGGCGTTCCAACCTGTCGTTTGGCTCATTTCTGAAGGGCTGTTTACCTAAAAACAATCCTCTGGAAGAAGAAAGGTCACATCTCCCTCTTCCCTCCTCCACCCTTGTTTCCCCTCCAACCCCTCCATTTTATCCGGGGTAGGCTGCCAGATTGCTTTAGCCTTTTTAGTGCAGCTAGCTGACAGACAGACAAAGCGCTGACAAGGTCACAGCTAGGAAAAAGCATTCATGATGGAAACACCAGGCAGCAGAAGAAATACAGTATTTATGATACACACTGTGAGGCAATTCCGTTCCAACTAAAACAAACAAATGTTTGCTAAATCCAAAATGATGTTAAGATGCTTCAAATATGGGTATTAAGAACTAGCTAATTATTATCAAACATTGTTGATCAAGTGTCATCATTGAAGCATATTTCCCATTCAAAAAATAATAAATATGTATTGAACTACATTAATGTTCTTGCCATAAACCATCTCCCAGTAGCTAAGTGCCGGACCAACAGCTAGTTTAGCCAAAGTGACTCAACATAATTTTCCCGCCTTGTAAAGCTGCAGTGTTTACATATGCTCCCTCTCTAAACAAATCCCCAATGATGTATAGTTGTAGGCTATAGTGTATAGTGGCCGGCTATGAAGACAAAATGTGTTAATATATAGATCACTTGGAGTCATTCAATATTGAATCTTGAATCAATTTTTGAACTCCTAGGAGATGTAGCCTTGTTTCAAAGTCAGTCCTCTTTGCTTTAGTCACATTTGTCACTCTTCCGTCCCAGATTTTAGAGAAGGCACATGGAATCGTTCATGCTTGTCTGGCCGTAGCAATAGCCATGGCTGAGAGGGGCACATCCATGTGTTGGGCCTCGAGGACAAACACAGGTTGTGAAGGCTAATGCTCCTCCAACTGACAGCTTGAATAGAAGTGGCTAATTGGGCTGAATGGAGGATTTGCATTAAAGAATGACAAAGGTGTTTTGCTCCCTAGTCGCTTTTCATCATAAGAAAAGAAAGAAGAAGCGCTTCTCCAACAAAGTTGAATTATCAAATCAAATCAAGTTTTATTTATAAAGCACATTTAAAAGCGATTTTTGGTCGAGCCAAAGTGCTGTTTTATATAATTATGCTGTTGCCCTTGCACATCAATTCATTGACCTTCAACCTTTACCATCACTTATATAATAACACTGTTAAAGTGGGATTAATTGTGAATTATTAAAGTAAATAAGATCCTTTCTTGCCATTGTAATCCAGTCCAGAATGGTGTCTTACAACTACAATAAGCTGAATCACTGCAAATCAGCCATTGCCTGAGAAAAGTGAAGTTAGAAAGGTTTATCGCTCATGTGCTTTACAAAGTTAGACTTCACCTTGTACGGGGAATGTTTCAAACAATGAAATATGATGTTAACAGCTATCTGTGGGCAATGGCTAAGAACCTTTGGAACGCTCCTGAGCATATATTCTCTTTTATTGTCCTGCTTTTTGGCTTCTCTGATGTTTCAGGGCTTAAGGCAACATTTTTCACCGCACAACAGTGGCAGTGAAAGGACGGAACAGATGTGTCCGCGTTGTAAAAAAGGGAGAAAGCTGACAAAAAGATAGATGATGAGATAAGAGCCGTGAAAGAGAATGATACAGTAAAGACAGAGAGAGATTGGAAAAAGACTGAGGGTGAAAGATGAAGTGGCGTGATGCCAGTCCATTGCCTTACCTTGTTATCTTCATCGCACTCAGTTTTAGACTGATCTACGCGTCTGACAGGAAGTATCGAATGTATCAGAGTCTCCAGAATTGTGCTCATTTTCTTGTCAATACACACCGCCTCACACAGCATCAAATAAAGACTCTGGTTGTTTATCAGTTTGTATTGTTATACTTGGTTACAAGGTCGTTAGGGAGCAGAGACTTAACAGGAAATCAATCCATCTAATCAAGTACTAGATTTAAATGTGATCTCATTTCCCTCTACACTTGTGTGTGCCAAAGAATCTCAGCACAAAAAAGGTTTGGATCGTAGACCAGGCCTTGTAGATATTGTATGATATTGTATTACCAAATTGATGGAAACATTATTTCTGGTATGTAAAAATAAATGTATCATCCATATTCCCAGCCTACAATGTCAAGCTACTTTCAAAGTACCCTTGGTGGTATTTGTCGTTCACCTAACAGATCTTTCCTGCACAGCAGTGATGCAAATAAAATGTGAATCTGTAATGTTCATGAGTTCACATACATTATTCTAAGCAGGAGATGAAGCGTGATGTTCCTATATAGCAATGTCAGAGAGCATTAGTGGAACACTCTCTCTCTCGGTAAGATCAACGCCTGATGAAGCATTAGTTTAGCAACAATGTCAAACCCTGTTTACTGTGAGGCCAATGCATTGTCACATAGGACGAGAGATATAATCGTTATAACAGGTAGAGTCTTCATGGGACCCTGCGGTTTTAGCTCCTCACCTAGATGTCTGTGCCATATGAGAATGTTCTTGAATGTGATATAAGAGCCTTTTTGGGGGCTGCTTGTCACAATATTCCGCATTTGATTCTAGGTTGACTAATATAACAGTCGTTTGAATACTTAATGGACTCCATGTCGCTGAACACCGACCTTTTGAAACAGACAGGATGACCAATGCCAGAGGACGAGGGGAAGGTTGGGATGTTTATCAAATTGAGAGAGCTGCTATTTTGGTCAATTGGAAACTGTTGCAAGGGTCAACCGCCAAGTCTGAAAAGTGAAACCAATATGGAAGTGCCTTGATTGTATAGAAGTCTATGAAAAAAAAGACTGTATATTCTCATAAGGTTTTTTTCCTCAGTAAACATTTTCCTGATGATTTTAGGGTCTCTATCACCTACAATAGAGCATAATGTTCATTTTGTAAATTATGTTTTCCCTTTAGAGCAACAAAGTGTGAGGCGCGCCTCCCTGGGGGGGCGCCAGAGAGCTTCAGGGGAGAAGCAGCATGAGGAAAAAATAACGAGAAAAACATGAGTAAAGTGTCACTTGCACACTTTTGTCTGTGGAGACCGAGTTCCCCCACTTCGCCAACAAGACTGTAAACGTGCTCATTCCCTTCACCTCCACCTACCTGTGTACCAGCCTCACATGCTTTTTAAACAACAGGAAAGTGGCGAACCGTGCCTATCACAACTGGACCTTCTGTAGACACACACACCCCCGCCGCCACCCCCCCTCCGGAGCATTATAATGTCCGTCTTTTCACTGAATTGTCGTCTTGAAAAGGGCACTCACAACAATTCCGCAACAACTTCATCTTCACCTGTTGCACTTGTCATCTCAACGTTAAAAACAATAAAACGGCATGAATTGCTTCGTCGCATTCTCAGATCCTCTGTCTCGAGCCAGTTAACTAGCGGGCCTTCTAGCCTACCCTGGAACCGAGAGAAACTCTGAAAGAATACGCCCATTGGCTACAAATCAATATATGATTGGTTGATCAAACTGTCAGTCCAAACGTACGCTCTCATTCAGTGCAACGGCCAGGGAATTCTATCAAGGATATGATGAATTGGAAATGGGGGACCCTGATGTAAACAAGACGAAAGTCTTTCTCTGGTCTGCATCCCCTTAACAATTGTATGTTTTGAGCTGTACTGTACTGTACCCAATATACAAGCTGTTAATAAACTTTTCAATCAATCAATCAATCAATCAATCAGGATGTAGAATACCTTGGTTGAAGGATATTCTACCTAGAGACCCAGAACAATATCTGATTGGTTGCTTTCTTTTCTAGCACAAAAACCACTGAAATGCGTAGTGCATGGTCCGAGAAGGACAAACAAATCAACGTACCACTGTAATATTACAGATCAACAACACAGATAGAGATCATTTATTCATTTTATTTTGATATACTTTATTAATCCCTGTGTGGAAATTGTTTCTCTGCATTTGACCCATCCTAGTTAGAGTGCGCCCGGGGAGCAGTGTAGGGAACGGTGCCTTACTCAGGGACACCTCGGTAGCACTTGGTCTTGCCGGGACTTGAACTGGTGACCTTCCAGTTGCCAAGCTAAATCCCTATTGACTTCGCCACCACCGATCGATTTTTTGTGTGTTTTATCTGAGTGTTCCAGGGTATTCTCTGAATACCTTGAAGGCCCTGACGGTTCGCCACTGGGAAATAGTGACCTTGATTTCACACAGAATATGAAACAAGCACAGCCATTATTTTGTCAACACTTCACTGACACAGTTCCACTAATATACATTCACTGTCGATAGTTATTTTTTAATAATCTTTGCGGAATTTGGCCGTGTAAAATGTCCTCTTGGGTTGCCGTACAGCCAATGCGTGACGTCATTGGTTAACGTAACGGACCCCGAACAGATCTGGTAGGCCGAACACATGCATCTGGTACCTACACCGGTCAAGGCTGCAGCCAGAGGATGATCTGCGTTTATTCCTGTCTACATTGCATCCCCGCATCATCCGCTTGTGCTCATCAAAGACGCAGACTCATTGTTCCCAAAGAGTAGGGATGAGTGTAATAAGGAGGCAAAGTTGACGTTCAGTGTGTTGCCGGGAGCATATAAGGATTCATCCATGATGTTGAAAATGTTAAAAAAATGTAAAACATAAAGATAAAAAGGTTTTAAAATGTTTTATGTTTTAAGGAGGTGACGCTACTCAGTCACTGCAGTCGGTGAGTCAGCACGATAGATTCAAACACACACACAGAGAAAAGACAAGAAGAGAGAAACAGTCGGAGTCATTTCAAATGGCGTGCTCAAAAAAGAGAAAGGTAGACAGAGCATTTAATGACATTTTCTCTCACTGGACCTCTTTGAAATGCAATTGAATAACCCTGCATTATAGCAACAACAACAATAATAATAATAATTGCAATATTAATTGGGAGAGGGGGCGAGGCTGTTCTTACATTCTCTGAGGGGAGGCTCACCTTCCCACACTTTGAAAACCCCTGCTTTAGAGTCAAATCAACATTAAACAGATTGGATTTAGAGTATCCCAACAATGTGACCAAGGTGATGTCCGGTTTGAATATTGTCTGTAAAACCTTTGAAATAAACCCCTTTACAGTGTCTTTTTATTTCATGAAAGAAAATTGTAGCATGTTGGTAGCCTAAATGTTTTGTTTAGCATTCACTTTACCGAGCTCCACCCTCTTGTGTCACATGGTTACAAAAAAAACAAGATGGGGTTGGCCAAAACATGTTGATGACTATGTGGACTTCTTTATATTATTTGAACTCGTTGAACTCTATAATGATTTTCCTGTAGGTTTAAATAGTTCCTTCTAGATTTACTTCTGCCAACAGTGTGCTGGGATACTGTACTGCTTTGCATAAGCATGTTACATTTTCTTAAGCCCCCCCTCCCAGCATTCACCTGTAGGCTCTGATTATGTTTCTCTAGGGGGGGATTTGTTATGATCAATTCCCACTCCCAGCTGTGCTGAGCTTGGTTTTAGCTTGGGGAAACAGCCTTGTAAACACTATACATTCACTACATTCACATAGTAATGTGGTTAGCGGAGTTAACTGTACTAAATCAAATGCTTCTATTTAAGTGTAGAGAGGCAAAACTGCAGCGTGTGGTGCAACTGTATAACGTTTGGCTGACAGGTGTTTCAATTACTTTGTGCACCCCATTGGTAATGCAACACAGCAACAGCACCCCACACTGCATCCCTTGAAAATAAACATGAAGTTGAATGATTTCTGCAGAGCGCATCAGACTTCTTGGAAAATAGTGTTTTTGTTCTATGTTCGTCCTGTTTTATAAAAATGGTGAAGTGCTTTATGTTTGAGAAACCTGTACTGGGGATGTAAGCTTGTGCAAAGATTGTAAAGGCCTCCCTGCTGAGTGATACAATTCCCACCCAGGTGCCACTTTTATCTGTCGCATTGCTCTTCAAGGTTATCTCAAACGTACGACAAAAAGTACTTTACCCGGCAAAGAGAGGAAGCAAGGAAAGGAACCAAAACCATCAGTCACTAATTCTATTTCCCAGCTCGGGGAAGTTGTACAGCCGGAGGGGAGGAACACTGACTTACACACCTCCACTTAGCCCCAGCTGAGGGCCCCCCACCACCCCTGAGATAGAGTTACCACAGGGGGCCACTTGGAGGCTAAACGCCCTCCTCCAACAGACCCCTCAGGGCCCCATTGTACATTTGTCCCTCAGTGGGAACCCTTGCCATTGCAATCTCCAGCCAATCACCTTCCCCAGAGACAACCTCATTTGTGTAGAACCTGAGCGAACTTTATGTGGATGTGAAACGAAATTCACACTCCAAGGACTTGTTCAATGGAGGCTGTTAGATGTGTTTTTTACCTGTCTGCAAAAACTGCAACGTGTGATGTCCCAAAGTATGCCACAGCTTTGTAGTGGAATAAAAGGCATCTGTGTTTAGATCAAACTGATGTGGCTTGTTGATGACCTCAATACAGCAGATTTATGAACATCATGACCTGAATTGCTTCACCTGTGCCAATTCAAATCCGAGTTTAACTACCTCTAACTCATGCTCTTTTGTTTTTCATTATATGTGTTATTCAGTCAGTGACGTCTCAGTTAAAGAGTAGCAGGGCATTATCTTTCTCAGGGGGAACACAGCTTTGTGAAGGAATTTGTCTTAAGAAGATAGCTTTTCCTTTTATAAAGGGATCTGGTGCTGCAGGCTCTGCACCATGTGGCCTTCAGCGAAAGGCCACGTCTGTGTAGCTTTACCCAGAGATAGGGTCTCGAGGCAGGGGATGGATCAGGTGCCTGTACCCTGTCCTACACATGCTGGCTCACACTGGTGATAACACCTGGTGTAAGTCCTCAAAGTCCAGCACTGGATAGGTGCTCCGCAAAGCGTAATAAGCCAATATAGCGGCTTTTCTTTGCATTCAGCTTCCTTATCACTAGCAGACGGGAGTCTTTTCTCCTGTTCTGTCTTTGTCACTGCTGGAGAGAAAATAAGGTAACAATGGGGGCTTACACTGGGCCTTCTCAATGTGATATAAACATTCATTCTATTTTTAATTCAAGGTTGTTTTTTTAAGTCAAAGGGAACTGACTTGAAGGGCAGATAAAAAGGTCAAACATATCAGTTTGCCTTTGAATCTGTCATGAAGAGGTATACATTCCCTGTCTGATCTGATGTGCTCAATATAGTGATCTGGAGAATGTGAGATGTTGTCATGTGCTCTGCTTTTCTACAGTGGATTCTCATTCTTTTATTCCCATATGCACTGCCCACACATCCATTATGAATGTACTATAGACAGGGATATTATATATGTCTTCTTATGTTTTGATTTGAGCCTCAAACTGCTGTTGTAGATCAATTGAACACTTTATTCCAGTGGGATATTGCTGTTTCATTTCCCTCCTGTCTAGTTTCCCCAGACTGCAAGGTCTGTGACTCTCTGTCAAACTGTACCGTATTTGGTGTGTGTGTGGGTCTCAAAGACACAAAAGTACACATCTGTCACAGCGACAACACTCCCCGGTGGAATCGATTACTAACTAGGCTACCACGGATCACTTCTTTTACAGGAAATCCTTTAATATTTGTCCGACTATCCTTGTCAGTTAAGCCAATTGTGTGCTTACGCAAGCAAGAAATGTAATAAAAAAATCTGTTGTAGATACACCACAGTAGAACATATTGTCATATTTTATTCTCCACAAGCTCTACTATTTTTGCCCCATCATGCAAACACAAAGCAAAACACTTCATGCAGTTGGTGCAGTGTAAACGTAGAGTGTTTCTGACAGATTTTACATTGTCCTTGGAGTATGTACAAATAGGTTTTGAAAGCTCTAGTTATCTGTTCGACAATATCTACTAAGATAAGCATTGTGTCGACTAGCTGCAGGCCTGGTTTGGTGCGAAAGGTTAGCAAAGTCATTGAGCTGCAGCCTGTGCAATGTTGCTGCTGCAGCATCCATCTTTGTGAGAGTAATGTGAGCGCCGTGACATTCTCCTGGTTTTAGTGAGGGCACAGAGAAAGATATGGACTGTCAGCATGACGCAGATTGGTTGCAGGATGCTAAAGGTGCAACGCTGTAGAATATGCACTCAGTGGCCCTAATTTGCATGAAGTAGTTTGTATTCCAAAGCAGTTTGTAACATGATGTGCAAGTAAGAGATATGTGCATGTGCAAAGCTAATGTAAGGCAACCATTTGTATGCAGGGAAGCATCTAAACCTCCCTTGCCTCGTGCTAATTTCTCTCTTTTCCTCCCCATCTCTTCGGCTCACAAGAAACAGATGTCCAGGCGACCTGCCTCCATTCACCAGAGCTCCTCTGGAGTATAACGCTTCTCCAGACCCCGCTAAGCCTCCAGACACCAGGCCCAGCCCTCGCCATCTTTCTGCCCAGACATAGGACTTCTACAACGAACTCAGAGACTGTGACAGCAGGGGCAACAAGCCAAGACTGGCTCTATCTTCATATAACTCCTGCTGGAGGTGGGAGAGTGCGAGCTGGACTCTGCCCATCCCTCTGCTGTAAGTGGTCATTAAAGAGCCGGCTGACAGCGCTTTCCTCTATGAGTAGTGGTGGAGGTGTCCTGTTCGCTGCACTAGCTACTCCACTCAACACCACAAGGTTCAATTTAATGGTGTCTGCTGGTTAGTCCTGATCCATCTGTCACTGTGTGAGTGTGTTAGCTATCATCATGCTCTGCAGCACTGCGCCGCAAACGGTGTCATTTCTTCACTGACAGTACTAAACTTCAGCTTTGAATTTACTTTCATGCTGATAAGATATGGAAAGATACATGAAGAGATAAAGGAGAAGTCTACTTTTTGTCTTATTTTGAGTTCCGTTTGCCTCAAGTGAACCTGATTAGTATTAGAGATCAAGAAACAACTGGAGTGCAGAGGGTTGACAGGTTGATCCTGGGGTAATCTCGCTTAGGGCCTATCTGTCTTATTACTGTGGACTGTATGTGGAGCAAATCTGATGTTTTATACAAGAGGCCTGTAGATTCCTGCAGATGAACAGGACTCATCAACAATGCATATCTGTGGGTCTGCAATTACCATCATTACACATGACAGCCTTCAAGAACTGTACATATTTATCTGGGGATGTGAGCAGGTGGCAGCCCAGCAAATGTTTCATAGTTTGGGAACAGCAGATCTGGTGCCAAATCTGCTCTGATCAAGCGAAACTTCCAGTTTGTATATTAACGGAAAAAATAGGGCTCTTACATATCATGCCCCACTATCACGAATCATGTGGCATTGTTTTCCCTACAACATATAATCATCAATATTGATGAGGCATCATTTGATTACCATGGTAGTGTTATCCTTAGAGTTAATGGCAGATGTAATTTTATACCCATCAACTACAACATAATGTTCTATTTCTTTTTCATCTTTCAATTCCACCGAATTGTTCTCGCTCCAGGTATTCCGGCAAATGGTGAATAGATTACTTGGAGACGCCCAGAAGCCTTTATGGGTTTTCATTGTTATTCATTCAGTATGGTTCTGGTTTTTATTTATCTATCTTTATTTTATGTTGGAGAAACACGGCAGATGATCTTAGGGACAGGCATGGGAGAATTAAGCCGCATTGTGCCCCCACCCTTTCTACTTTCCCTCTTCCCCCCGGTTCTCTCCCCATGCCTGCCTCCAAATCCAATCTACCTCATTCATCAGATGGAAGTGATAAGCTGGGGGTGCACATGCAGAGTCACTGTGTCAGCTTAGCTCTCGCTGTGACTGTGTTATTTTGCAGTGGCTCTATCATATATGTCGCCACATTACAGTAAGTGTAAGATTTTTAGCATCTTCTGCTCATGTATTTCTTTGTGTACAAGTTTGAACTGCTGTTAACAGTGGAAGAACTCAATTTACGATTTAAGCTTCCATAATGGCGGAGGATATGTACCGTACAGCGGTGCTCCCCAAACTGTTAAGTTGTTAATTGGATATCATTTGACAATATTAATAACACAGAAGTGGGTATTGTCACAATAATCTACAACAAGTGTTATATAATGAATGGATTGTATGCATAGTACACTTTGAAGTCTAATCCTAACCCCATGATAATGAAGCGTCGCAAACAATGATTAAGAAAACTGTTTAAAACTCTTTATAGAAAACAGTGAGCAAAAGAGCTACATGTGAGAAAAAAAGAACAGAAAGTAAAAACCCACAATATAAAATAATTAAAATAAATCAAGTGGGCTTTTTAAGTAATCAATAATATGTTAAAATAAGGCAACATTTGAGTAATGTGCTGTCTTTATTATAACATGTTCAAGCTTGCATTTGTGATACCACTTCTAATGGCTGCACTTTGAAATGATTCCTTATTTTTTGTAGATTTTTTTAAATGATGTTTAGATAGTTAAATAGTTTAAGCAACATAATATATGTTATTATTATTATTTTTGTTATTTTAAATATTATTTTATAATGTTGTATTTATACATTTAGCCATGTACTTGCTCTCTGCTTGCATGGTTACTCGCTTACCAGTATTCACACACTCCTATAGCACATACTGTTCAGGTGTTACTGCTGACTCAATATGTGGGTATATTCTGTAATTTCGGTTCTTTTTTTACGAGTTGAGCTATAATATTAGTACCACCAACAGCAGAATTACCCCCTGAGGTACGAGAACCTCAATTTGGGAATCACTGCTGCGCTGTGTATTTGCAGGTGTGACGAAGTGAGACGCAGACAATGAAAGACAAAGAGAAAGCGATTTAATCTCCCTAGCATAATGAGTATATCTTCCCTACTGTTCAATTCTCCATGTTAAAACTTATCCCCGTCGATGGACATACATTAAATCAAACAGGACCTCTGCTCCGCTGCTATAAAATGAATTGCTTTCATCCTTTCATTAGACACTTTATCTAACTTCCATTCTTCTATTTATCTATCTGGGAGAGCATTCATGTGTCACTTTCTCTTATCCTTGGAGACGAGCGTGGAGACAATGGTTCCACTGCAGCATTTCCTCTCGTTCTGTCTCTGCTCAGCAAAACATGACGGAACAAATGAACCAATTAAGTGTGCTGGTGGCTGTGCTGTCCCAGGGGAGGCATCTAAGGAACTGAGACGGCCTGATTAGCTCCAAGGTAGGCCTGACTGAAGACAGCCGGCAAAGAGTGAGATGGCACTCTTATGTGAACACACACCGCTCCACAGTGCACCTGTGTGCATTCTTGGTTCATGGCATTGTGATTATAGTTGATGATGTTTCAAACTTGGAATATTTACAGAGGGACACACACACATCAAATTTGTGTTTGTCAGATTATCACTTAGAGGAGACTTGACAAATGTGCTGTGGTTGGTAACTGTATTCCACAACAGAGAAACCTTACAGCCAGCAATATACCCTAAAACTGGGCCAACAAATCACCTCCATGAGTGACAACACCAGATGGGGAGTTTAGGAATGTTAAAGGCAATGTGACTTTATTTCCATCGATCCCGTGGGCTTCAGGAACACCTAGATGGGTTTCCTCTTGACTGTAAACAAGAATGATCAGTTAATACCTTCAGTATTGATCCGACTTGACCCTCTAACGTTGAATCTCTTTGACGACACTGTTCAATCTTTCTGTTATCATATACTCACAGATTCAAAGCTCTCTAGAAATTGCAGGAGAGAAAGTATCGCTTACAGGGTGACATCTATTTCTCTTCAAATATGTATTTTGCTGGGTTAGGATTCTTTCTGTCAAATCTGGGATTCACTGAAAATATCTGTGTTTAGGAAATGCTTAACTTGCAGTCAGTTGGTGGTTTTGTGATTCCAAGTTAATCCAAACCCCATTGAGGTAATCTGTACTGCATTTTAGCTGAGCTACACACAATGTGATGGAGGGACACTCCTTTGGCCTTTGACACACAACATGCTGAATGGGTGACTATGTCACCTCAGTTGTTCAATACTGGCTTTTTATTTTTCTATCAATCCTCGACTCACGGGGTTCAGATATTGGCCCTGCCTACTTTTCCCTTCCTATTTTGCTTATTTCTTGACACTGACATTCCCCGTCGTGTTCCTGTCTTTGTCATTCCGACAAGATCTGCAGTTTCCGATCCTATGGGAACGGAACATTCAAAACCCCTTCATCTCTGAGGCAATTTTGAGGCACCTTGTCCCCTATGGTCAATTTGTCACTATGTGGAATGCCAGGAGGTATCCTTGGGGCTGACCACCGGTCGTTGCTCTCCCTGACACTTGGAGAGAGAAAAAGAGGAGAGGCAAAGAGAGGGAGAGAGGAGCAGAGGGAGAATGAACCTGACAAAGGCCCTGCAACAGATCTGTCCCACTCAGCAGAGCCAAGGGAGTATGCAGTCGGGCTGTCAGCACCTCTCATTAGTCAAAGGCAGCCTCCCTGACAATGTGACACTGATTACTGAAAGCCCTGATTCAGACTTTCTCTCCTTCTCCGTGTAGCCGCAAACAGTGTCAGCTAAAGCTGCATGCACGTGTTCGCTCACACACACTCACACACACACACACACACACACACACACACACACACACACACACACACACACACACACACACACACACACACACATTGTCTGAGGTGTTTAAAAGCGCTTATTCCCGACCCAATCCGGTCGTCTGAATTCCTCCTCAGCTCGTTATCTTGCACGTCGGATCACCATTTGTTAGATATTGAAATGGATTTACGCTCCACGTTTCAAATCTCTCCGCGTCCGTCTAGAGCTGTTTTATATGGAAGGAATTCAGTGCCACCAAGTCAACAATAATCTACTTTAATGGCAATATTACAATGCAACACAAATCATTACATTCAATGCAATAATACATACAATACAATATACATTCAATACAATATACTTGGGAACCCGTATTTACCTGGTGATCACGTCAGCCAGCCAGCAGAAAAGAGACTGAACACAGCTGTGTCTCTTCATTTGTACTCTCTAGCAATGGGAGGGGTCTCTGATGTCCTGCTGACATCCTCCAAATATCCCCTGCTATCACCTTCCCCCAATCTTAAATTCCCCCACTCACAGGTGGCGAGAGCATTTGCATACAGTGCAAGTCAACACATGCGGCCACCTTCCCCCGCTGGCCCTTTGTCCTCAAAAGTCCATATGGTCTCTCTGAAGTCACATGTGATTGCATCCAAGTCCAGCTTACAGTTTTACCCAAATCATTAATACATTCAAATATTCTACTGCAACACACACACACACACACACACACACACACACACACACACACACACACACACACACACACACACACACACACTAGTTAAATCCACTCAATTTTCACCAGAAAATGCATTCAATTCATTCAATTCATTTAAAAATTCCCCTCCCGTCTCCAAAGGGACTAAAGCCTTCATTGAGTGATAAAGGGCAAACGGTTGTCTCCCGTTCTATTTAAAATCTATTTATTGATTTTCACAGGGTGCAAGTAAATATGAAATGGCATTACTGTGCATGGAGGCTTTCACACTTGCAGGAGTGGTGGAATTAGAGAGGATGAAGAGTGGCGTTCATTAGGTGTTTATCATTTTTATTGATCTGGCTGACATGTCTCAGCACTGAGGAGGATCTGATTGCTTTTACTTAATCACTGTATAGAGTTGAATGGATGATTGAAATGAATAATCAGTAGAAGGGGTAAAAAAAAAAAACGGAATTGTCTACAAATACCAAATAGAACAATGACAGATATTACTCTGGTTTCTTAGCATGAAGATAAATGCTGCATGTTCCTACCAAACATGTATTTGACTCTGGATCCAGTACAGGAAAAGCATCCATGATTGTGAATGAATTTTCTTCAATAAAAATGTGCACAGGATATTGTTTCCTCTTTTTTATTTCATCACTTAGCTTCAGTTAGATGATGTCTTGGACATAAAGGCAGCATGAATTCTCACTGGGTTTTCTTAGTGATAAAATCCAAATGCTTAGTGATAACTGTAATGTGAGATAACATTGTTAGCTAAATAAACTCAGCTTGCCTCTCTTTTATCTTTTATTTCAAAACAGACATTTATATTTGATGATAAGGGATTAGTTATCTCAATCCCAGTGAAGCAAATCAGAACTTTGTTCACGGCTTTTGTTGAAAATGTTGAAATGAGTGCGTTCGCTCACGACTGTGGTTTTAATGCTTTGTTCTATATGTTGTGAATATAAGGGTAGTTTAAGTGCTTCTGTAGTTAAATTCAATATGTATTGATATATTATTGCTTTGATCTTGAAGCACATCATAGCTGGCAGATTTGTGAGGAATTAATGAATGACCTTTTTGTTTCTCAGGGTCGCATTAATACTCCTCTAGGAGCATGCAAGCACTACTCAAAACTCTGTGGTAATTAAATGCAAATTCAAACAAAGTCTTATAAGTGTCCAATAAGCCTAGCTTGAAAAAACTACAACACGTTGTTTTGTTTTGCCACGTTTTCTTCTTTCTGTGTCTTTGTATGCACCACATGTACCAAAGCAAATTCCTCGTATGTGTTAACCTACTTGGTAAATAAAATCAATTCTGATTCAATCAAATTATATAAGAATATAACATAGGTGTAATGGGCAATGTAAAGAAACTTCAATATATACACTAAATCTAAGATATACTCATTTGCTTTATACTCCAACAACATAGAGAACATGCCCTACATAAGATTACATATTATCATAGGAATAAATAAATACAAATATGATCAATAGGAATAAAACAAAACACAAATAGGATACACTGTGAAGCTCAAATAAAAGATACATATACAAAAATTGATAATGTCAAGGCAACACACAAAAGGTCTTTAGGGGCACATATTGGGGTAACTCATACTTAATAATAACTCGTGTTCATAAAAGGAAACACAAGTTGCTGCGTACATTTTTATGTCAATAAGGGCATTCAGATGTACAAAACTTGCCATTGTAGGAAATGATCATTCACATTTTTGCTAAATCAGGTTTGAGACACTTCTGTTTTGACTTCATTTTCAGACAAGACGGCTGCTTTGTACAGTCCTGATAACTGATGATGCACAAGGTCAATCACTAGGAGTTCCGTGGTCTCTCTCTCTCTCTCTCTGTGTGTTTACAGGATCCGGTGCTGTGGGGCCGGCGTTTTACCTGATGAGCTGCACCTGGGTCGAAAGGGCCTAGAATAAGAGAGCCCAGCCGGACACGTCCCTCTCACTCCTCTGGGCACTCTCTCCGTGCAAGCCTCGGGGACCTGTTGCTGGTTCCATTCACTATTTTGTTTATTATAAATAAACAATTGTTATATTCTTACCCCTCGTCTTGCCTCCCTGCTTTTTGTTGCAGCCCAGGAGCCGGGTTGTAACAGTATAAATACTTTATTACTTATGGGATCTGCCAGAGGTGTGGACTCGAGTCACATGACTTGGACTCGAGTCAGACTCGAGTCACATGACTTGGACTCGAGTCAGACTCGAGTCACAAATTTGATGACTTGAGATTCGACTTGACAACATCACAAAACACTTGCGACTCGACTTGGACTTGAACACCAATGACTCGGGACTTGACTTGGACTTGAGCCTTCTGACTTGAGGTGACTTGATACTTTAATTCAGAGGTCTCCAACACGCAGATCGCGAGCTGCTTAGAAGAGCAGACTCCCGTCGAGGAAAGCAGAATCTTCAGACGCTCCTACTCTTGCTGAGAATCCTTGCAGGCAGGGGCGGGTCTTTATTTAGCTGGGCGACCATGTGGCCAATCATATGCGAGGACACACTAGGATCATACCATTATGTGAAAGAAGGGTGGGGGGCACAGCATGTGTGGTGGTATAGGCCAGCTGCATAGAGCGACGGGGAGACGGATTTAAATGCAAGCGAGTCGGAAAAAGTCAAGAAATGAGCGAAAACCGAAAAAAGAAGCAGCATCTGGCTGCTTTTCAATGATATTGGAGAAAGCAAAGCTGAGTGCAGGATTGTAAAATGAAAATAACCTTCAGAGCAGGGTTTTTTTTTGGTAACCACTCAGGATTTATTGTCAGAGGTGGGAGAAGTTCAGACAATTACAAAAGTTACAATCAGGGTTCCTGCGGGGTCTTAACAAGTCTTAAAAAGTCTTACATTTGATAATCTGAATTTAAGGCCTTAAAAAGGTCTTACATATGATTTAGAAGGTCTTAAAAATTATCAGATTTGTTAAATTAAGTTAAAGGCGTCTAAATGTGTTTTTGGGGAAATGTTCGAGCTGCAAAGTAACCAGTACGGTAATAGCCTTTCAGTTCCCCCCAACAATTTGTATTGAATTAAATCAACATGGAACCAGTAATCACTAACTTTGTTTCCCCCGGCCCCTTATTGGAGAACACCCAGCTAGTAACCGAGCAACCAAGCTTCAGCTCATGTAGCCTATCTTCGAATCTACTTACAAATAAATATGGGGAAGTGTCAGTTCAACCGTATTTGGTTGGAAAACATCTAATTTAGTGCTTGGTTGAAACGAGTGGAGGGAACGTGTTTGAAGCCCGCTGCACCTTTTGCAAAAGAAATAAGCGTTTGTTTTGCTAATGTAGCGTTAGCTAGTGCAGCAGCAGCTAATGTAGCATTAGCTAGTGCAGCAGCTCCCGCAACAACACCGGGGGACCTCCGGGCGAAGTTTGGGTCGACGTCAACCCTAAAAGCGGAGGTGCTGTAGACGCTAAATACCATAGCTAAACACCGTAGCTAAACACCAATCATACAACAGCAACGATGACATAGTGTAGCCAAGGCAGCAGAGCTCTGAATATAGCTCTTGTCACTCTCTCTCAGACACACACACACACACACACACACACACACACACACACACACACACACACACACACACACACACACACTAGGGCTGCTCGATTATGGCAATCAAGATTATGTTGGTCAATAATTAATATCATGATTATTAAATACGATTATTCATTGACTTTGAAAACATCCATTTATTGAACTTTAAAACAAATAATAATTTGAACAGTATCTTTTTAACTGTTGATTACCCTGACAGTATAATTCAACTGAAAAACCAATACAAAAATTAATTAAATAAATGATACATTACTAAAAAAATGAATTAGATAAAATATGTTGTAGTGCACTGTCACAACCTAGCAAAGCAAAGTAATCGGTTTTTTCGATTATGTTGTTTTCGTAATTGTGGCAGGCCAAAATCGTAATTGCGATTAAAATATGATTAATTGCACAGCCCTAAAACACACACACACACACACACACACACAAACACACACTCAAGCACACACAGACACACTTTTTGTCTAACACGCTAACACAGTTCTGTACTGTTATGCTGTTATGTTCAGTCATTGATCTTATGTTGAACATGAATACATTTACCTTGTAAGTGATTATGGGACGTATTTCTTCTTTCATATCAATTTTCCTTCATACTTTATTGCCGTGAAATAGGTCTTAAATTCTATTCAAAGTGGTCTTAAAAAGGTGTTAAAAAGTCTTACATTTGAGTTGGCGAAACCTGCAGGAACCCTGTACAATAAAAAGTCCTGCATTCAAAATGTTACAAGTAAAAGTAGAAAAGTATTAGCATCAAAATATACTTAAAGTACCACATGCAGAGGGATCTAGATGCAGATGTTCTTTTCCCCATAGAACCCGCCTCGCTGCACATTATCCCTTGCATAAAGATAGATAGTGGGTCCCTTATAATATGTTGTACACAGTGGAAATAAACATTCTGGTCACCTTAACATCAGGGATCTTATACATTAAACTCCTTCTGAATCAAACCGTCACGGTAGCCTTACCTTACTGATCCCTCTTAAATTAGAAAGAAACACGTTACTTTACCAGCAGAGAGAAAATGGATCATTAAATTATTAATGTGACTAATAAAGAGCAGTTTGATTATTAAGTATTATTCTGTTGCTCAATGTCATTACATTTGTTGAAAAGCACATAATGACTTGTTTAAGACTCGTTTTGTCAAAGTTTAGGACTTGGACTTGACTTGAACTTGCCCATCCTGACTTGAGACTTGACTTGGACTTGAGCGCAAAGACTTGAGACTTGACTCGGACTTGCAAAACAATGACTTGGTCCCACCTCTGGGATCTGCACAAACAGCAAGCTGAGATTCTACAGATCCTAGAGGTATTAGTATCATCACTGAGCGATCAGAACTCGCGACAGGGGAAACAAAACCAGACAACACACAAAGTAGCTTTAGGTAGCAAAAAATGGAGATATGCTTACCTTTTGCTGTTATTCTGATCAAAAGTTGTGTTCAATGGCATTAAAACGAGAAAAACGTGGCTGAAGGTTAATCCATAGGTTAACCCAATGTGTCTGTCACTTTGAATTTTTTTTGATAATTACATTTTTATGTAAAAAACTGACTTTTCATATTAGCTGCTAATGATAGCTTCCAGAGTGTATGACAGCTTCCTTTTTTGGGTATTCTGGCTACGCGGCACTCTCACTCCTTATTTGGTAACATGTGTGTGTATGTGGAACCTCCCCTCGATTCCATTGGCTCTAACAGTTAAAAAGAGATGTCAATCAACAAAATCGACCAAGGGGGGCCAGAGATAGGTCAAATCCACCCAATTGACCCCAGAAGCAGGCCCGGACTGGCCATCGGGAGGACCGGGAGGTTTCCCGATGGCCTGGCCTGTTAAGTGGCCTGCTGGCCTTTTTTTTATGTATTGTGAACACAACGGTGCGCAAATGTGGGTCTGACTCTGCCTCACGGAGGGTGACTGGCTGTCTACATGATGTGGCCTGCCAACATGGTCACTTTCATACAGAGCATACATTAATGCCCTCGATTCGATTGGTCTCTGTGTGTCATTCAAGCTCGGGAGGGTGTGTATGTGTGTCGCGAGCGAGCGAGAGAGAAAGCGCGTGCACCGCGGTTACGTGTATTGTTGTTGTTAGCATCTGGTGCTAGCTAGCTGCGCTAACGGATATCATGAGCTGTCAACAAGGTGGAGGGAGAGTCCTCTCCTGTCAGACTGAGAGACTGATAACTACAGCTCAGGTGAGGTAAAGTGTTTAGATAGTTAACTTAGTCTAAGTTCTCTGTGGGTCTCAAACGGTTTGGTCACCATTTATGTAAACACATATTTCCATTTGAAGGGGGAGTGATTAGTAAAATATGGATGAATAATAAAACTAGGTGAAAAAAGGTAAAATAAACTTTAAAAACGTGTTGAGAGCTAAAACTAGTCTTTGCTGCTGCCTCAAAGAGGAGCAGGGGGAGAGGAGGGAGACAGCCAGGAGAGGCTGGTTCAGGAGCCCAGACACGCTCACAACTATAAATGAACCAAAAACAAATAAATAAAGTTTCAATGTTTTTTCATATTGGATATGGTATGTTATTGGTTATGGCCACGTTCTTATGAATTTATGATTATTTAAATGTATACAGTTCTGTTTCATATGGGTGTAGTCTCTTTATTTCCCCCTCAAAGTGCACCAGATAGATGCATTTAAGTCCAACATTTAAAAAAATAATAATCTTACCGGGGAAGCATGCCCCCGGACACCCCTAGAGGATTTGAGGTCCACCTCCACTTAAAATATGTTCACATGGATAGGTTCCTAAATAGATTTGCACATTTTATTTAAATAGTAACCCATGTCCATATGTTTATTCTGGGGTAGTAGATTTAAAGTTTAGGGCTATCACTATGGGCAGCAACGCTGTAAATATTGACAAATAAATCCAGAAAAATGGCACAAAAGAAAACTGGTAGTGGCCTGGTTGGGTGTATAATTCCCGGCCTGACTTATTGTCCCAATCCGGCCCTGCCCAGAAGTGTTTTTTTTGTTGCTAACTCTCTCTAAAAAGGTACATTTTCACTTATGTTGCATCAATCTTGATACAGGGTACTTATTATGTTATAGTTTGGATTCCTATAGCTTTTAGTCTACTATCCCATCATTCAAGGCTGGTTTTCACTATAAGTAATGTTTTTTTTTTGGACGGACACTATAATTTAAATTTTTTTACTATGTTCAATCTGAATTTACTTTAAAATAAAAAAACCCGAGCCGGTCTTTCAGGTCTCAGGCTCGAAAATGACATTCCCAGAACAAATTACCATAACTTCACTTCTAAAAGGGGTAAATTAATAATCTTTTTTCTCAAAGAAATGATAAACCTGTGAGTTGGATGGAGAAAAGTCTAAGTTTTAATTTGAAAGTACATTCAGAATGAACATAGTAAAAAAATTTAAGTTATAGTGTCCGTCCAAAAAAAAAACATTACTTATAGTGAAAACCACCCTTGAATGATGTGATAGTACACTAAAAGCTATAGGAATCCAAACTATAACGTATAATAAGTACCCTGTATCAAGATTGATGCAAAACAAGTGACACTTGACTTTTCTAGAGAGGTTTAGCAAAAATTAAAACACGTCTGGAGTCATTTGGGTGAATTTGCCATATCTCTGGCCCCCCTCAGTCAATTTTGATGATTGACACCTCTTTTGAACCGTTAGAGCCAATATAATCTAGGGGAAGTTCCTAAATTCACCTACACGTTACCCTTGAGGAGTGAGAGTGATGCGCACGCAGTTTGCCCAAACCGAAAACTCTGTTACGCTCTGAAAACTGAAAACTAGGCTTATTGCCATAAATGGAATGATGGATTATCAGTAATAATTTCAAAGTGACACAGACACATTGGATTAACCTTACGCAGCGTTTTTATTGTTTTAATGCCATTGAACACAACTTTTGATCAGAAAACAGCAAAGGTAAGACGTATTTGCCGTTTTGGCTCTGTAAAGCTAAGTTGTGTGTTGTCTGGGTTTGCCTTTGCTGCCCTGAGTTCTGGTCGCATAGTGCTGATACTTATACCGCTAGAATCTGTGGAATCTCAGCTTTCATTTGATGTATTGTGTGTGCAGATCCGATAAGTAATAAAGTATTTCTTCCGTAAGGTCTGTGCTATGTGCGTTAGCATTTTTTCGCTCAGTGCTAATTCAGAGACTTGGTATTACCCTTGTATTTCGTTTAGCTAAAAATGGTTCATATCGTCAGTTAGCTAAGTTTCTTCCCGTTAAGTTGGTATGACACATTAATAGGTTGTTAAATGTCAAGAAGCCCTGAGACACAGTTTCTTGAAAAAAAAGCCTGAAAACTCTGATAACCTCTTGACAGGACACAGATTGAGTTGGCTAAACAAAGTGTAATATAATCAAGGAGAGAATAATGATTTAAAATTCAAACCATCCATATAAAAATGTACAGATACCACATCCGTAAACATAATTTTCACACTGTTGAAAGGTAGTAAAATAATGTATTACGTTTATATAATTTCCTGTTGAAGATGCAATGAAAGTCACAAAACCACTCAACACTTTAACCTTGTGTAGGAGTTGAGTTCCATGAAGACAACAGCAGTGAGTTTCTTGGGACCCAGCTGTGATGAGGATATGAGAGTGGAAAACACCACCTGCCTGCGAAAGGACCCTCTTCATGTTTCTGCTCTGAGGGCAAGCGGCAGGAAGCCTGACCCCTCTGAGAAGGGCTGTCACCCTGCCCTTCAAGCACAGACACTACTGTCAGCCTGGCCGGGGCAAAGATTAAAGGGAAATTGTAGGGGGAGTCCTTGGCACATTTTGGACTCCAACATTATGTTTGCGATTTTGTACCACCTGTGGACATGCTACGAGTAGCATGGACTGTGTGCTTTTGATTGATCCGCGTGGAACTATGACCTGGAAAGGTTCTGTAGGCTCCTATCTTTATTAGAAAGCAGAGAGTATTTACCTCCAAGTCTTGTGTTTCAGCCTCCCTGACATGAATACTAAGTAATCTCTCCATGGCTTTCTTCCTTTATCCACCCTTAACCCTTTGACCAATTGACTGCTTCGTTTTGTTGTCAATCTGCCTTCACAGTGATGCACATGCTATGCTTCTCATTAGAGTGTTGTTATTCGAACTGCAATGCATAGTACGCTGTCTACTTGTCAGTGTACAGGGGGTGTGTTGTGTATCAGACGCTACAATCCTCCCTTCTCACTATCTGGGTTCTAACAAGGCCAGGGTAGCAGCTAGATTGACAGCTGCTGGGACATTTTAACAGGCGTGGTGTTAAACTGCTAACTCTGAGGAGGCATATGAATGATTGACTGCCAAACCACGCAGAACACAAGCCCACTGCCTTCACTGAAACCATTTTCCAACTGACCATAAGCTTTCACAAAGAGAAAAAAACAACATATTCAGCTATCTCTATAGATACAGATTTTAACGTTTAACTACATTTAAGTTTCGAGAATCGAAACAGATGTTTAAATGACATTTTGTGCCACCATTTCATTGCAATGATCAGTCATCCAGAAGCTTTTTGTTCATGATAATTATCATAAATAATTTATACAAACAGCTCTAAAACTATTTGTTTTTCCAAATCCTGTGATGAAGAATCCTTGCATTATTAATGATCCTAAACAAATGATCATGTATTCATTGTTGCATGAATTATGTGTGGATCAATAAAATAATTTGTAATTATCATTAAATGCTACGTTTTTTTATTTTCAGCCTGGGTGCCAAGCCTTTTCTCACTAAGAAAAGTGTTTTCTTTAAAGGTGTGAAAGTGTTGCTAGAAAAGTTTTACAATGGTTGTCAATTTCTCCTCAGAAGTATTCTGGCACATGTGTGAGTGGCTAGTAAATTAAGAAGCAAATGAGAACACTAATGCTACAGTACAATTTGCCAGTTCTTTTTCTCTCACCTCCCTGCCGTTCCAAAAACAGAGGGGAAGTCGTAAACACCATTTGTCTGTGCACATTACATGTCTGCTGTTATAGTCCCAAATGAAGGCCCAGTATGTGGCTCCTTTCAACAGAAGATGGTTACAGGCCTTGTTAATTGGACTTGGCTCAGTTCTCCATGAAGCCTTATTGCCGGCAGGAATGACTGAAGTCTGTTGGGCCAGAATTGGACCTTACATAGAGACACACACACCAACTGCTTTATATGGACATTGATTCAATAAAATTGATTTGTTACTAAGATCAAAGCATCTTTTTATTCCACAGCCTTTCTTCAGCTATGAGCAAAGAACTTACAAGTGAAAACAATTGTATGCTGGCTACATCACTCTTTATGATACCCTCAAAGTGATCTTCAAGTGCAGGAAAACTTCAGTCCCTTTGAAGTTTCT
The DNA here is from genome assembly GCA_902827135.1 of Harpagifer antarcticus. Lineage (NCBI taxonomy): Eukaryota > Metazoa > Chordata > Actinopteri > Perciformes > Harpagiferidae > Harpagifer > Harpagifer antarcticus. The sequence continues at coordinate 6,698,259 of CADEHL010001042.1, read as the reverse complement.
ATCGGATCAGAAGTTGGTTGATAGCTGCCGTTCAGTCAAGGACAGCAGTATATGTCAAGGGTTCTTTTGTCTCTTAGAGAGAAGTTGAACACTTTTGCAGGTAAGCCAGAAAAAACACCCTAGATAAACAAGATAAAGCCTTCCTCCTGTCCTCCATGTATATAACACAAATCAAGTTCGGTACAACTCAAGCCAATGCAGCATATCTAAAGAAATACACTACAATTCTGCATGTCTAGCTTTCCAACCGCGGCTTAGCGTGTTACAGTATTAGCGACTGAGCCAGGATGGTCCTGCCCCGCTGCAGAGAGTGAACGACATTCACTGGTATGATTGGATTGAGGCAGACCTAAGCGTAGCTCGAGCTGCACTTATCAGCTAGCTGGCAGATAGGACTTGTCATACTGCCTGTCAGATCTGATGAGGGGACCAGAAGCTTCACAATGGAGCTAAAATGCAATCTCCTCCTCTGCAGCTGCATCGCCTGCCTGAGGGACACGCTTATTAGACTTTGTAAACAGCCAAATGTGAGCGCTAAACTGTAAGAGCTACTGTCAGGCAGGCTGCCTCAGCCACTTAGCCAAAGCTGGGAGCAATTCTATATACAACTACTGTTGTAATAAAGGGACTTGTAAGAAAACAAAAACTAAAGTAAATGGTAGGGCTGATAGAAGAACATGTGGTCAGGGGAAGTCTTCAAGAAGCTTGAGAACACACACTAAAGCTGTATTTCACAGCAGTACAAAGTTGGAAGCAATTTATTTGAAGCCCACCTTTTCAGCACGTACAAGCAGCTAATGCATCTGGAGCACATTCAAATGTCTTTGTAAATAAATATAAAGGAAATATATGAGTTTAGGAGAAGCAGGGCTGGGTCCAGATTTATGGAGAAAGGGAGATATATGCTTTGTCTCCTCCCTCTCATCATGGGCAGCGTAAGATCACTGGCTCGTAATGGACAAGCTGGTGTTAGCTAGGAGTGAGACACGTCAAACATGGCTATACCAGGATATAGCAGTCAACAACACTTCCATTGATGGCAACTCTGACTCTCTCCCCATTTTCAAATCACGCCTCAAAACATATCTGTTCACACTCGCATATCCACCCTGATCATTATCCATCACACATCCTGTTTTTTATTTATTTGGTTATCTGATCTATTTATTTACTGCATTGTCTTGTTTATGTCGATTATGCTGGTGTTATGTATTGTGTATCTTGTTTTTTAAGTGTCTGTACGGCGACCTTGAGAGCCTTGAAAGGCGCCTTTATAAAATAAATGAATTATTATTATTATTATTATTATTAAGGACTGTTCAGGCATTTCCTTGAAAAACGTTTCCATTAACGTTTCCAACGTTTACTTTGAACCCTTGGGCTGACAAGGGTTGCACCTAGAGCTTCACCATGTCTTCATCCTGAGCCTAATTCTTCATTATGTCTCAACCGTGAGTCTGAGTCTGGCGTGTAGGAACGTCCTGCCTCTTTCCTGTCCCTAAGATGTTGATATCTGTGTCCCAACGGAACAAGGACTCTCATTGACACCGACACTGCACTCTCCTGGCTGAAATCCTACCTCACCGACAGACATCAGTTTATCAACATCAACAACTGCACCTCCTCCACTGCTCCTCTGTCCCAAGGTGTCCCCCAGGGTTCGGTGCTTGGCCCCCTCCTCTTCATCCTCTACATGCTCCCCCTTGGCAAAATAATTCGTCGCCACAACCTTCAATTTCACTGCTACGCCGATGACATCCAACTTTATATCTCAACAAAAACCATCACCCCCACAACACACTCCACTCTCACCAACTGTCTCTCAGAAATAAAAGCATGGATGCAAACAAACTATCTCCAACTGAACAGTGCCAAATCAGACATCATCATCATTGGCCCCCCATCCCGTATCAAAGACATCCATAATTTCAACTTCACCATTGACAGCCACACTCTATCTCCCCCCCCTCACATCCGCAACCTCGGAGTCATCTTCGATAGTCAGCTCAAATTCAACCACCACATAAATCACATCACCAGGACCGCCTTTTTCCACCTCAAAAACATTGCCCGTCTCCGCCCATCACTCTCCTCCTCTGCTGCTGAAACCCTGATTCATGCATTCATCACTTAACGACTCGACTACTGCAATAGCATCCTCTACGGCATACCATCCAACCTAATCAATAAACTCCAACATATCCAGAACTCTGCTGCCCGCCTCCTCACCCACACCCGCTCCCGAGACCACATCACTCCCGTCCTCCAGAACCTCCACTGGCTCCCCGTCCGTCAAAGAATCAACTTCAAAGTCCTCCTCATTAACCACAAAGCCCTCAACAATCAGGCCCCCCCCTACCTCACAGACTTGCTGCACCACCACGCCCCTTCCCGCTGCCTCCGCTCATCAGAAGCCAACCTCCTATCCATCCCCACCCGCACCAATCACCGGACCTGGGGGGACAGAGCCTTCTCCGTCGCTGCCCCCTCCCACTGGAACTCACTCCCCCAACCCATCAGAGACTGCACTGACCTCACCACCTTCAAAAAACTTACAAAAACTCACCTCTTCAATCTGGCTTTTAATGTGTGATTGTTTACTATATATTTATTTGTTGTTCCTTCCTTTTCCCTTCACTATATCTGTAAAGCGTCTTTGAGCACCTGTAAAAGCGCTAACAAATTAAATCTATTATTATTATTATTATTATTGCACATTTTACTTCAACTTATGCTTATATAATTATGTATTTATTTTATTCTAATATGGTGCAACGCTCACAAAACCTAATTTTGATTGATTAATTGATTGATTGTTAAGTGTATCCATGAAAAAGTTTAACTTTTCATTTCTTATATAAAGACTGTTTAGTGTCATTGTGACGGCACACCTTGTTTTGTGGACTACTGTTTTTAAGCCTCAAGGTTTAGGGTTTCAACTAAGAGACTAGTGTTGTTGTCAACAATTGCATACTTTAGTTCACGTAACAGACATACTTATTTTAGGTCGAACCATGCATTTATTTTTATAAACTTAACCAAGTTGTTTTATTGGTTTAAGATGACCAACCAGTTTTGTTGCCCTTTTCTTTTGTTTAGTCAAATAAACAACATTAACCAACCATTTAACCTACACTGGTTGCCGGTCAAGTCCCGCATATCATACAAAGTCCTCCTCCTTACCTACAAGTCCCTCCATGCCCTTGCCCCCCAGTACCTATCGGACATTCTTCACCCACATGCCCCACCCCGGAACCTGCGGTCCTCAGACTCTGGCCTGCTTACCACCCCCCGCACCAAACTGCGAACCTTCGGGGACAGAGCCTTCAGTGTGGCAGCCCCCACCCTCTGGAACGCTCTCCCTGCGGAGATTCGCAACATCCCCACACTCGACGCCTTCAAAAGGGCCCTCAAGTCCCATCTGTTTGCAAAGGCTTTCGGCCCCTAATCGATCTGTTGTTTTGTCTGTCTGACTTTTGTTTTGTTATGTTTGTTTTTGCCCTATTACTTGTAAAGCGACCTTGGGTCCCTTGAAAGGCGCTATATAAATCCAAGCTATTATTATTATTATTATTTGAATTACCATTTGTATTTGTAATCTGGTTGTAAATTTAGAGATGAAATTAATGCTTTTAAGTTTGGGAACTTAATTTTGTAGGAGGTTTGCTTTTGATATAATGTGAGATATAATTTGTATTTGTTGAATTCTAAAATGCGATGTACACATTTCTTAATACTTATAATTGTTGATAGACGCATTAATTAAAACTTAAAAGTGTTTAATTCTATCTGCTTATAACTAAAAAGCCTGTCAGAAATGGCCTTTTCAAAAGTAAGGTTTTATAATTGAGGTTTTAAACTTTTAGGTGAGAGAGATTAGAGAGGTGCTGAGGCATTATGCTGACATACCTTTGCCATGCAGTACACTGGCATGTCTACAAAGGAAATAATGAGGGACGGAATGAGAAATAGAGGTCTCCACAAAGCAGGACTGATTATCCTTTATTATCCTGTTCCTGCACTTTTAACTCTCACATCCAACCACCCAGGTACGGCCATGAATACTATACAGAAACCACAGCCTTGATCTTTCTTTGTATTTTGTATTAATTCTTTATTTGTTCCCTGTGTTCCCTTTTACATATAATCCCTCTTTCTTGTACTCTGATTATCCCTTTCACCAAAAAGCTCCTGTTCCCCATAAAATATGACATTTAAAAAGGGGGACATGCATATGGGTCGCCAGAGGAGGCCCAGAGATGTAATATCTAGCTGAGGACAAAGAGCGAAGGAGAAAGGGACCAGGTTGAGACTTGCTCCTTTTTCCAAGGAGTATGCAGTCTCTGTTCTGCTTTTTCTGAGATCATTAATTTCTCCAAAAGAGATCTCCCCGGGTGCGACTCATTCACATGCAGATGGCACTATTCCTCGGGAGCTCTATTGCTCTTTTTCTCTCTTTCCATAAGGCCTATTAGTGCTTCATTTTCTCTTTTTTCACTGCGTCGCTATCTCCTATATTAAGCAAACGGTTAGCTCGGCAGCCTTAGGTGACATAGCACTCATATTTCAGCACTTGGGAACGGAGTAATGCAATGTGCTGCTATGGATACATTACATGAGAATTTGTCTCTTTTAAGTCAGGAGGTCTTCACTTAATGATACAGGCATTTTTCTGTGGAGATAATTCCTCTTATCTGTCCTCTGTTCTTTGCTTGCCAAAATATTTTCTTCCTCCCACTTTACACATGACTCAGTGTCTGTGATATGTTGGTGTGTGTTGTAGATGTCATGCAGTTATTTAAGTGGGTTTAGCCTGTACCGCTTTTCTTTGTTGCTGTCGTCTGCGTCTGACTGTTAAAGGGCTCTGTGAGACCTTGTTTGCGTCTCCTCTGTGTCTAACAGCAGCCCCGCATTGGTGTTTGCCTTGGTAATTAGTAATTAGTGACCCGTTACTGCTGCATTTGTGCCGTAAGCCAGAAGCGTTAGCTGCAATCCCCCCCGCCCCCCCAACCCTCTCTCGTCCGAGTTCATATCTAACCTGATAGACTTTGATGACACGCTTCTTTGAAGACCTGATCAAAGACGAGAGACTTTGATGAGAGTGATGTTTGCTGTTGGTGAGGAGGTAAGGAGGAATACCAAACGTATTTTCCAGTGAGAGGCAGACGGAAAGAGAGAGCGATAGAGAGGGATTGGAAGAAAGCATGCACCACATTCCAAACTACTTTTTATTTATATCAGAATGTTTATTTTTTTGAGTATGTTAAAATATGATAATCAAGGATGTTTTTGGATGTTCTGTAGAAATTCTGTAACTTAAAGCTACAATCTGTATCTGTTTATGTCTTCAAATGATTTGCATTGATATCTGTGTTTGGGAGTGGACAGGGCCTGCACCTGAATTTGTAAGGAAACTTCTAGACTGCTAACATTTTTATGGTGAATCAATCAATTGCCATTTTCGGTTTTCATAAATGTGTAAATATAGCTGATCAAACCATGTATCTGAATTAATCAAATAATAAGCCATAGTTTTTGTGATTCTCACATTCAACAGAAAGTCTCAAATGAATGTAAATAAATTACTGTCTTGGTGTTAACATGATTATGTTCTTGTTCCAGCATAACTTAAACTATTATTTGATATAATTTTGTTAATTTCCCAAAAACTATGAAAGTTAAAGGAAGGCTGAGCATGTTAATATTTGCTTGTAGAAAGCAAAACAAAGTTCTCTACAGCTGTGGCGGATGGGAATGTCACTATTTATGCAGTATTTAGTTAAAATCAATTATGTTGGAAACATTTGAACTTTGAAACAATTATAATGTCCCAATGTATTCTGATTGGAACATTAACATGTTTGCCGATCCATCAATATTTGGCGACATTTTACGAATAACTCAACATCATCGTAGATGTGCTATATTGGAGTCGAAAGGTGATCACCAAAGTCACTGAGAATCATTGGCTACTATCTATGAGAAAGTCTGTACAAAGTTTGATGTCAATCCATCCTAAAGATGATGAGATATTTCACATGAAAGGTAAAAACCTTTAACTACTGGTGGCTCTACAAAAAAAGTTTGGGTATCAGAAAAGTCAATAGGTTTCATCCGCTTGGAACCATTGATTTCTTGACCAGATTTCATGGAATATGCAACTTAACCTCTGCAGCTCATCCAGAATGCAGCGGCTCGTCTGGTCTTCAACCTTCCAAAATGTTCCCACACCACTCCGCTCCTCCGCTCACTTCACTGGCTTCCAGTAACTGCTAGAATCCACTTCAAGACACTGGTACTAGCATACCATGCTGTGAATAGATCTGGCCCTTCCTACATCCAGGACATGGTTAAACCATACAACCCAGCACGAGCACTCCGCTCTGCATCAGCCAAACGACTCGCTGCACCCTCGCTGCCAAGGGGACCCAAGTTCCCATCAGCAAAAACAAGTCGGTTTGCTATCCTGGCTCCAGAACGGTGGAATGAGCTCCCAGTGGCGGAGCTGGGGGGTGGCCACCCCCAGCTGAATGATGCCCACCCTATTGGCCAACCCAAACACCATCACCACGGGGGCCCAAACAATTTTAGAATATTAAGAAAAAAATGTTTAAGTAACCTTTCATAATTTATCAATAATTAAAATTAATAGAACGTTATATTGACAATGTACACTAAACGTACAATTCATTTAACTTATTTTCTTCCAAAAGTTAATTATCCAAAGCCTCTGTACACCCCCTTCTATTTACATGTAATGGTTTGGTCCCACCTCCGCCTCCAAACGGCACTTTCTAGCAGAGAGTGAGAGCATGTGAGGAGCAGGGATGCTAGTACTTACGTGTGTACGATGTCTCAACGACTAACAAAGTCAGGCTTTCAAAAAGAAAAGAAAGGAGACAAAGACAAGAGAGAGGGACTAAAGGGCGACAGTATGTCACCCAGTTTTTCAAAAGAAAAGGTAGGTGTGGTCCATGAGTGGTGGAAATTAGTCTGTTAGATAAGCGTAATCCATTTTAAATAATAATTGTAATGTTTTGCTGACATTAAGTACTGTTAATATCTATAAAGAAAATGCAGAGGTTTTTAATTCCACTGCTCTTTTAGCTGACATTTAACAAATGCAGGTAATTTTTAGCAGCTATTCATACTCAATCAGTTGTCCCTCCCCCTGGTGCCAGGACCAGGGGGAGGGACAACTGATTGAGTATGAATAGCATCCTTAGGCTCAGCAGCCCTGTCCCCCCATAATGCTGAACCTGAACCAGCTTTTCTCCCAACTGAAGGAGGTGAGCAGCATTGTGTTGAATGACATGCCACTTAACGAAGGGTGACTGGAATACAAAATATATATATCAAAACAAAAAGTTAACATCTAATTTCAAATATACATTTCAAACACAGTATTTTTCCACATATTTAAGTTATATTTATTTGGATTTATGCATTCATGTTGAGAATGTTCCATTCAAAAATGTTATTATTAAAAAGGCATACACCATAAAAGATGACTATTGAGGTCTATTGTCAGGAATGTTAGTGTTATATCAAAGAGTGAATTCTACTGCAGCAGAATGTTGCACGTCTGCACAGTGTTATATTTTCACAGCTTAGTGTCAGTAAATATTGTGCGGTTAGTATTGGACTACAAGATAGATGCAAGCCAGTACAGGTAGTTATTTAAAGCATAAATGAGTGGGTTGGGTTCTGGAGGTGTGGTTACAGCAATTGAGCTTGGTTGGCGTGGCTTGGGTCTGGTGGTGGGGCCCAATGTGATATATTTTCATGGGGCCCAAAATCCCTGCCGGCGCCCCTGGTTGTGTGAGTGTATGGCCAGAGGGCAGGACCTATAAACACATTTACTACCCAATAGCATTGTGAGGCTGAACTACAGGACCCTTTGACTATGTAAATGTAGTCTTTTAAAAAAACTGACTTTTTAGGATAGCTTAAAGTAATGTTGTAAAATTACAACCGGGGGCCTTACAGGGTTAAGGGCTATTGTTATTTACTTTAAGATGTTTATTATTAACCAATCATTTAATTTAAAAACTCTTATTTAAATGATGTGTATGTGTCTCTGTATTCCTGATGATACACTGAGAGAATGAGCTCATAGGGCTGCTGATCACAATAAACTAAACAGTCTGTATATTGCACTACATTTGTATAATGTAAGCTTCGTTGATACTTTGCCTGTGGGAATAAGACAAACATAGTTAGATATATATTATTTGATCTATTCCACCACTAGCTTAATCCCAAATAATGTAGAAGTGTGTTTTAGGTGCCTTAAATAACCCCTTATTTTCTAGTGAGAGGTCTTTTTATGTTCATATAATAGTGATTTCAATGCGACCCCAAAATGATCACTGGTTCCATCCTGGCCACCCCACTGAACATGTCCTGGCTCTGCCACTGTGAGCTCCCCATTGACATCAGGACAGCAGAAAGCTTACACATCTTCCGGCGCAGACTGAAAACTCATCTCGTTCGACTCCACTTCGAGCGATAGAATCACTAACAAAGCACTTATATACTAATAAAGGACTGGCTTATCTATAGCCAGCTGAGTTTCACTTGAAATGTTTGGCTCTATGAAACCTGATGTACTTATGATTCTATTTTCTTCAAGTTTGTATCTTCTTGGTCGAATGCACTTATTGTAAGTCGCTTTGGATAAACGCGTCAGCTAAATGCAATGTAATGTTAAGTATAACCATGGAAAGTCACACTATAGTCAACAACCACCTGGATGACTTCTGATACTGAGGTAGAGAAAGGGAGAAATGTATCGCTATAATTATTCAGATGTTGTTTGTATTTATTTAGAGTGCATAATCTGTTCATATCTTATTAATGTATTCATCATGTTAACATCCCTAATCTGTGGAATGTGCAGTGTATACACACGAGTTTCATACACTCTCTTTGATTCAGTCAACATTAAACATATTATTGTTCACAGATCACAAGTATAAATATAGTTTAAGAAGCCTAAACAAATCCAGCTTGAAAGATGAAAACAGACAAAAACAGGAAATCGGACGGGGAGGTGAAAGAAGGAGAAAAAGAGGATAGTGACGCGATGGAAAATGAATGATGTCAAACATCACCAGCGCACCGCCTCTCCGGCTGTGATATCGGCCTCGTATCTGATTTGTATTGTTGTTGTGTTTTTCCCTTTCATACCCGTTATACTGTCTACACTGGTGTCTTCCTGTGCCAGGTGAGAATAAAACCGGGGACTGAGCTCGGCATCTGTATTCAGGTGCACTAATGGAATCACTGAGGCTAAAATGGCAGGAGGTGAAAGGTGAGTGCACAGAGAACAGCAGACAGCTCCACACCACTGCTGCTGCTGTCGCTCTGCCAAACCACTCAGCTGTGATGGTATGGGAAGTGTGTGTCTTATTGTGTGTTTTCATATGGCGAATGAGCGAGAGGTCTTTTGTGTTTCTGAGGGTTATGAAAGGCGATCAATTATTTTTGTTCACAGGCATTCGTCTGTCGTTAGTTATGCTCTGCTGTGGGTCTTGAAAGATTTGCTATTAGGAGTGATGTTTTGGGAGTAACAAAATAGCTACTGACATGAATACACTTGAAGGCTTTTCTGACATTTCATAATATACGTAAGCTCTACCAAAGATGTTGTTCTCGACAATGTGTAGTTGGATATAATAATGAGTATTTCATTTCTCTCCACACTTTACTTTTGCTTGTCTTTGCCTAGAGAAATACAGAATAGTTTGTTTCAGCATCAGAGAGTTATTAGTTGCTGTAATTATTATTTACTGTTGCCAACTGTGGATCAGAAGAGCTTGAAGCCAGGATAATTAACAACAGATAGTGCTAGCAGTGGGATTATTTCAAGTATGAAAATCCTCTTTAAACATACACATGGCATGCAAGTGTTGCATTTACATAAACAAAGGGGAACTTTAAAACGCATATATCAAAAGTAGTTTTATTATCTCTAGGGATACTGCAGAGATGTTGACATTAGTGTTAATCTCTTCAAGTTTCTCTAAAGTATTGTAAGGTTCTTGGACAAACTTTTGGGGTAATGGAGAGTTCGGAGCTTGCTGTACCCTACTAATATCCTAACCGTTCTATACTTCACAATCAAACACTGACATTGACAAGTCAGTCATATCTGAAAGTTGTATTGAATTTGATTTCAGAACACCAGTGAATGCTACTCCTGCTAGAATCAAACCATTTGCTAAATCGCTTCCAGGAAGAAATACCCCAGTAGGCTCTAAAATCAATTCTTGCATGTTTCACAGAGAAAGAAAACGATATGTGCCTCAGCCAATCAGTTGTTGATCTAAGAGAAGGGTGTATAGAGGCAGATGTTGTGCAAATGCTAAACAATTTGAGAAGAAATTGCATGTAGTTCTGTTCTGTTGTTGTGGGTTCAAATATCATAACATATAAGGGTAAGATTACATATTTCCTAAAATAAATCAAAGATATTGTGAAATATCATCAAAAGATGGGTTTAAGTAAAGTAAGAGATCTAACAACAGGATTATGTGATTCACTATGAGCCAAAATGATAGGCCATATGTTTTTCACTCCTGTCAAATTAGAATTATGACTGACAGGCAGCTGCCACCATGTCTCTCATTGCAGCAAACACAGCCTGACATACACACATCGACCAGCTAAACACTGATCTGAGAGCCTGACAGATTCCTCATTAATCCTGCAAAACACGCAGTATCAGTGTGTGCTGACCTGTCCAAAATAATGTTCTGCTTGCATTTTTGGCAACTGAAGTTCAGAGCTGTCAGTTGGTCCAATACTTTGGCCCCGACTGAAATACTTGATTGGATATTATGAAGAGATCTGGAAGACACATTTGTGATCTCCAGAGGATAAATACTAACTTTGTCAATCCAAAGAAGACATGAATGGTTTCCAGACAATGAATCTTAATAAAATGATTGTTGGATTAACTTTATTATCCCACACTGAACACTGAATTTGTTTCGAGTGTGTGCACAACATTTCACATTCAGGATTACAAAGATGAGACCTAACATCTCTCATGGATTGGCATGTCATTTGCAACCTTTTCTGTCTCCCTCAGAATACATTTCTTATAGATTTGGTACTCTTAACTTTTCTACTAGCGGCTATCAATCTTGAACGTGAGACAATTGCTAAAAATAGGATCAACAGGGGGCAGGGCAATAAACAAGGGCGGTCAGGCGATCAAACAGCTACCAGTTTATTTAAATCACCTTTTGGAGGGGAACTGAAAGTCAATGCACTTCTAATGTCTTTAATCTTTCATGGACATCTAAACCAGACAGTTTGTGTTTAATTGTATTGCCTGCCTTCATTTTTCTCTTTTGAATTTGCCATACTGGCTGGCCTTTGTACAACTGGTTTACATGATTGTCTGCTGCTGCTCATGCTACCCCATTGAAGTTACTCTGAGCAATGGTGTTCCAAGATCCCAGCAATTAACTTGGTTAAGCACAATGTTATCAGTGCAGATGGCCAGAGCTATTAAAATACAACTCAAATTGCAATAAACCCTGGTTTTGCTTTCAGCAATATTGCTAAATTAGGATTGAATTAAATGACTTGTGAAAGGGTTGCTATTCCCCATTTAGCTAAGACACCGTTTTTCATTTTTGCAAACCACTTTGAATTGCCTTGTGTTGAAAGGTGCCACGGAATATAAATAAACTTGCCTTATCAAAATGTATTTTATTGTTTTCTTTTATCTGCTGGTATCACACTAAAATACATCAAACAAAACATTCAGGCAGCAAACGAGTCCTACACATTGTCCTCCAAAAGTTTAGTACAATTAATTGTTGAGCTTTTTCTTCTCTTTTAGCAGACAATGATAATACTTTCTAAGTTTTGTTTGACTAAAGTTTGAAGAGCAATCGAAATGACTCATTTGTTAATAAAGAAGCTGCCGGCCTTGTGCAGGACGGTGGGTTTTATTAGATGGCTGCAACATGGACACTTTAACTGTATCTCCTTGAACAAGTCTTTCAATGAGCTTTTAATATTCATTCAAATATAGCGCATGCGCTATCCGTGCATGTAGCCTGTTGCGACTGATGAATGAATATTTAGTAATTGTTTGTTGTTTACAATTAAGTTGCGACTGTTGTGCGTGCTGTGCAGCAACTGCAGGGCTGCAGCTGGTCGCGGGCAAGCAGGCTAGCATAGCGGTTGGAACAATACCCCCACTGAATTCAGAAGAATAAGGACACAGATGGGGGTAAACTGAAGCGAAGAATAAGGAGAGCTGGGTGCAGATTTATGAAGAAAAGAAGATATAGGCCATGTCTCCCCCCTCCCATCAACGTAAAATCAATAGCTAATGAAATGGACAAGCTAACAGTGTTAGCTATAGGGGTCGGACGGAACATATGGAGTATAGTTTAATGTGCTTACGGAAACATGGCTTCACCAGGATATGATAACAAAGTTTACATTGATGGCTTGCAAACTGTTTGGTATGACAAGGATTACACCCAGAGCTTTGACATGTCTTAACCTTGAGCCTGAATCTTCATGAGGGTCTTAGATGCTTTGTTCCAGTGGACTTTAATCACACATTTTATTTTATTCTAATATGGTGCAACTGTCACAAAACCTAATTCCCTCCTGGTATTTTCATTAATAAACCTCATCAGTTCCAGCTTTCAGCAGCATTTTTGTGTTTTCAGTATTATTGCTCAAAAAACAATTCCATCAAAAAAAGCTAAATGTTTACACATTTACACATTCAATTACATTTGATGAAGTTATTTTATAGTCTGAACATTGTCATTGATTTGCCAGCTTTGTACTTACGCAAACCTTGAGAAAACTGTTCCTCTTTGTTCTGTTTACACCACTCAGGAAGCACCAACAGAGTATTGTCGCACTTGGAGAACAAATGAATGTGGCATTGAAGTACCTGTTCCCCAGTCTGTTCCTCATATGTTGGCGCACGAAATGGGGACATGATGACAGCCTTAGCATCACTGTTATTTCAAGTGTCAAAAAGCACAAGCAGGAAGAAGCAGAAGGTCCTATAAAGTACATTGGGCAGTTTTCCTAACTAACCTCCCACCTTGGCTCACATTGTACTAGTCCCCCCCTCCCTATTACTTTCTTTCTTCAGTTCCATCTTACAAAGATATAGCTTAGTTCTCCATGTTTGTTAGACCTCAAGGACACACAATGAATGTTGCTGTGAAACACTAAATGGTAACATGTTTGTATGTAGGAAAACTGCCTTTAAAAGGTACCCTGTGGAGGACATCGAACCATGCTGTTTTGGTAGTCTGTTTCTACCCCACCCAACAGTAACACACACAAACATATAATATGAGACAGTAACAAGTGTCACCATAGATCTCAGAAAGCACAGATTTTATAGAAATAGCCAACACATTCTTTGCTATACAATTTTGTTTTTCGTACAAACAGACTAAAAGGAGATACATGTTAACAAAATGGACATTTTCAATGGGCTGGGTCCCAGGAGGACAGTGACGTTATGTCAGGATCCCTTGGCGTCACTATCAAATGCAGTGGGGGGCCCTTTAGCGTCGAGTTTCAACTATCAGGGCGTCCCATTGACTTGCATAGAGCTCCCTGACCGTTGGTAATAGACGAGTTGGGATCGAGGAGAAATGCTCTCCGCAGATCCATTCTCACAGCGTTTATCAACCTTTTTCTTACTCAATATCAAGGTACACTTATTGTTTTTACTTCTTTATTTAATTGTATAATGTAGGACATTTGTTGCCGTCAGTTAGGGGGAGAGTAGGGGCTCAGAAAACTGAAATCTGTATTGTTTCATTGTTTTTTCCTTCTAATTTTGTATTATTTTCTAAACCACACACTGTTATTTACTCAACAATAAGACACAAGTATCCTTGTGTTAATTGATTTGTTTGATATGTCGGACTTTTGGAGTCTGTCAGGACCGAGGGTCGGAGCAGCTCATAGTAGTTACTTTCAGAATTTCACACCCGGAAGTAAGTACTCTCTCCGCTTTGCTTGACAAACCCTGTGATTATTCCTCAATCTCTGTGATTGGATGTTTGAGTGTGCGCCGAGGGTTACGCCGAGCGTCAACCAGCGCTTTGAAATGGAATGAAACTACGGCAGACTATCCTTATTAGTTTGTCTGTTTTGCACATCCTCCTATTAATATCTTTGTACATCCGGCACTACACAGTTTTATTGTAGAGATCACTTACAGTATCTTCTTTATATGTTCTATTCTATATTTATATCATTGACTTTCTACTTTCCCCCTATTGTGTATGTACTCTTAATATGTTTATGTTTTCATCAAATATAACATATTCAACAAAAAAAATGCAATAACGTGCTTTAACCACTAGGTGGTGTGTGTTAAAAAAACTGTCAAGTTTACAGTGTTAACACAATACAAAATGTACTGCTGTTTCCAGTTTAGTTTATGATGAATGTATTTTGTTATCCACACATATATTGTTTTGATATTTGTAACGACAGAAAAGATGGTCTTAACATGACGCAGTGGTCTAGTTAATAAAACATATATTATTAAACATAATATTAAAATGAACTCTTATTTTGAAAATACAGCTTCCTGTGTTCGAATGAGCTGCTCCCCCTCGGTCCTGACGGACTCCAAAAGTCTGACATTATAAAATCAAACAAATAAATAAACACAAGGATACTTGTGTGTTATTGTTGAGTAAATAACAGTGTGTGGTTTAGAAAATAATACAAAATTAGAAGGAAAATGTATGAAACAATACAGATTTCAGTATTCTGAGCCCCTACTCTCCCCCTAACTGACGGCAACAAAACTACGGCATTATACAATTAAAATAAAGAAGTAAAAACAATAAGTGTGGCTTGATATTGAGTAAGAAAAAGATCGATAAACGCTGTGAGAATGGATCTGCTGAGTGCATTTCTCCTCGATCCCAACTCGTCTATTACCAAACGTTCAGGGAGCTCTGTCAATGGGAGTCCCCGATAGTTGAAAATCGATGCTAAAGGGCCCCCCACGTTTTATAGTGGCGCCAAGGGATCCTGACATAACGTCACTATAGTACGAGTTGGGAGTGAGAATGTGATAAAAATAGCAGCATGAATGAATGTATGAAACACTGGTGTTCAGCCACGAGAGGACGAGTTTGGTCATTGGGGATGCTGCTGTGAATCTTAGTTAAATGTAGATCATTGCACAATTGTCTTTAATGTTTGAGAGGCAAAATGTCTTGCTAAAATGTTAATGTCCTGTTACTGTGGTTCAGCTGAACGCTCATGTTCCAAGCAGTAAGTCGGAATAGGCTGGTGGAGCTATTTTGTCTCAGAGTTGAGCGAGAAGGAAATTACACTTTGGAAAATTGAGAAAAGGAAATTGGACAAATTGTGTAGCTCAGATGCCCGACAAATACAGCACAAAGAATTTGCTGCTATCTAACTCATATACTTCTGCAATGTTTACCAGCAGCATGAAAGTCCGGATGCATTACATCGTCCTTTTGAAGCTCCTCGGTGTTGGGAGGAAAAGAAGCAGGTCAGGTCCACGGGGGAGACACACGACTGTGAACACCGTCTCCTGGCTGACAGTGGGAGTGAGCAGTTCAAGGGGGATTGGACATTCAGAATAGTCGGAAAAACAAGGAAAAAAAACAAGACAAAACGTTTAATTGACACAACAAAACATATCAATATTGGGATTCAATTCAATACAAATGCTCTATTGTTTGTATTTGTACATATGTCATGTATCCTATCATTCTTTTTTTAAATATATTGTCTTTTAAAATAAACATGGCAAGCCACATTAAAATATTTTCCAGAAATACTGAATGAATGTCCTTGTAGAAAATGTAAATCAAAAACATTGACATATTTTCTTATAATTTTGATTAACTTCCTTGTAAATACAAGAATATAACTCATAATTATGACTGAATTCAGAAAGCCCGAATAACTCCCAAAAGCACAGTTGCAATAAAGTTGGATTTTAGCAAATGTACAACATAACTCTTAAGCAGATAGCGATGAACGAGGATATAATTAAAGTGTGTTTCACTAAAGGGAGAAAATAACAGACAAATGTCTTTAGTAACAGACTCCACAAGACACAAAAACAGCAGTGGGCTCCAAAACTGCTTAATTAAAGGAGAGAAGTAACAAGTGTAGTGAAATCAAGAGAAATACAGAATGTTAACATTCTCTCACCCCTGTTATGAAAATCAAACTTGGGCACTGAGGTTTGGCAACTCAGTGTGATGAAGCACTGTAGCGGACTGTTTTTGGGGCCTACCAGCTGCTACCGAGGGGAGATGCAAGGGGCGACCAGCCGAGGCAAAGTCAGCGGGGTGTTTTTCTGTCCCACAGCTCTGTGGCTGTAGCACTGCTACGGCCACCTCAAAGCCAGTGAAAAAGAAAAGATAAGAATTGAACACTTTTTCAATCTAAATTCAACATTGACTGACCAAGTGTTGTACTGTAAATCTTGGCTAAGGGTCCAGGTGTAGCAGGTGAGATTAAGGTGGCTTTAGCTAAGGGGGCTGGGATCAGAGGACACTTTTCGTAGCTCTGTTTGTTTGATTAGTGTGAACCATACTGTTTTGACAATGTGTTTGGGTGCATTCTGGAAACCAGGGACGTTGCTTGCCAACAGTAAAGGCAGGGCAACTGATTGGGGCCCCAGACTAGTAGGGGGCCACCAAAGAAGGTTACATTTGTCCACAGCAACGACGACATGGAAATGGCTTTGTAAAACACACTGCAATTGGGCGGGCGTGGGAAGGGGAGCCCAGTTCTCCCCTGCCTGATGGGGTTAGGGTTAGGTGTGTCTTCAAACGCCCCTCGTGGAAACCAACTATACCAACACACAGAAGTTGACTGCTACTTTACGCAAGTATCGGCAAGTATAGTTGAAAGGCCACTACAACGCAGTCTGTCTGGCCATTGGTGCGAAGGCAGGAAGACAGGCAAGAGGTTCGTTCTTGACATTGCCTCCAAAATATGAGCGACAGTAGGCATAATGCAAAGGTTGATTCCATTGTATGATTGATAGAATTTCTTTATAACATGATTTCTGAATTATAGGTAGGAAGTCAGATCATTTCCCCTCATTTAGGTAAAGCATTGACAAACTTGCTGTCTCGGAGAGCCGCTGTGATAACACTGTATCTGCACATATCATTTAACATGTGGAGGAGATTGGTCCAGTCTGAAAAAAAATAACTTGCGATGATGTCATGAGAGCTTTTAAAGCTCAGGCTTAGAAACAACACATTACTTATACATGGCATGGATTTTAAAAGACAGAGAGGGTCTTAAGAAATGATGCTGTTGGCTGCATTTTTCAAAATGTGGTGCTTGTGTTTCTGGGGCTTTCTAGGGACAAGAGAAGACTATTGCAGGAATACCCCTAAAACACAAACTCTTCTTCCAAAATAATATGAACCAATTGGTACGCGTCAAGATGAATGGGTGCTCCTTGTTATTTCATGTGACCTTTGTATTAATAATTGAGCTCATCAATTGAACACTTCCACAAGCAGAAACTCAGTGCTATTGGAATTTGGTCGAAAACAAATACTTTGGTGAACAAAAAACGTGATCTTCGTTTTGATATCATACAAAAAAGGGAATTTATTGTTTCAACTGTAGCTTTTGCTCTTAGTTTGTGAACCACCGTTCCTGTGTAATTGTTGCCAAAATCCACCCAACAAGCCACCGATCCCATCAAGTATTGTCCTCTCTCACACATACACGGTGTCTTTCTACCATCCTTACTATCTACACCGTCATATCACACACACACACACACACACACACACACACACACACACACACACACACACACACACACACACACACACACACACACACACACACACACACACACACACACACACACACACAGCCACCCACCTGTGTCCCCTGTGGGTCCTGTTCGGCGCTTTACTTTCTTTCCCAGTGAGGCGCCATTGTGAAGCCGTCGAGCCTGAGGGGAAAGACGCCAATTTAACCCTCCCTCAATGGCTCCTTCCCCTTTCCTCTCCCTCTCTCTTGTCCCTGCGGACTTGTTTGTCCCAGTGGTGTTTACCTCCTCCACTCCCTTTGTTTGGTTAGCGTCCATCCTGACAGTGTAAGGCCATTATTTTTCCTTTCTCACTTGTAGCCTCTCTTCTCACCATGTCCCTCTCTTTCTCTCTCCATCTGCCGCACCCACCTCCTTTCCTCTTTCTCTCTGGGCACCCTAATTGGCACAGCACTTCCCCCCCCCTGTCATCTCCAGTGTTGCTTTGAAAGCTGCAGTCAGCACAGCAGGAGACAGGAGAATGTGCAAGGCCCCCCTGCATTGACGAAGTCCAAACCACTGTTTTAGTATCATCATTATTCTAGTCTTTATTTACACTTCATGCTCCCTCCATCATCCCTAAACACACCTCTTCATGCAGGGGTGTAAACAGAGATTCATGCACTCAGACAAGCATATATTCATGCGTACATTCAATGTACAGGACTGTCTCAGAAAATTAGAATATTGTGATAAAGTTCTTTATTTTCTGTAATGCAATTAAAAAAACAAAAATGTCATACATTCTGGATTCATTACAAATCAACTGAAATATTGCAAGCCTTTTATTATTTTAATATTGCTGATTATGGCATACAGCTTAAGAAAACTCAAATATCCTATCTCTAAATATTAGAATATCATGAAAAAGTATACTAGTAGGGTGTTCAACGAATCACTTGAATCGTCTAATTAACTCGAAACACCTGCAAGGGTTTCCTGAGCCTTGAAAAACACTCAGCTTGGTTCAGTAAACTAAATCACAAGTATGGGGAAGACTGCTGATCTGACTGCTGTCCAGAGGACCGTCATTGACACCCTCCATCAGGAGGGTAAGACACAAAAAGAAATTTCTCAAAGAGCAAGCTGTTCACAGAGTGCAGTTTCAAAGCACATCCACAAAAAGTCTGTTGGAAGGGGGAAATGTGGCAGGAAACGCTGCACAACCAAGAGAGATGACCGCAGCCTTAACAGCATTGTGAAGAAGAGTCGCTTCCAGAATTTGGGGGAGCTTCAAAGACAGTGGACTGAAGCTGGAGTCCAGGTATCAAAAGTCACTGTTCACAGACGTGTCCGGGAAATGGGCTACAATAGCCGTATTCCCATGGTCAAGCCACTTCTGAACTCAAGACAACGGAAGAGGCGTCTGACTTGGGCTAAGGAAAAGAAGCACTGGACAGTTGCACAGTGGTCCAAAGTCCTCTTTTCAGACGAAAGCAAGTTTTGTATTTCATTTGGAAGTCAAGGCGCCAGAGTCTGGAGAAAGGCTGGAGAGGAGCAAAATCCAAGTTGCTTGAAATCCAGTGTGAAGTTCCCACAGTCAGCGATGGTTTGGGGAGCCATGTCAGCTGCTGGTGTTGGTCCACTGTGTTTCATCAAGCCCAGAGTAAATGCAGCTGTGTACCAAGAGATTTTAGAGCACTACATGCTTCCGTCTGCTGAAAAGCTCTATGGAGATGAGGAATTCATTTTCCAGCATGATCTGGCACCTGCCCACAGTGCCAAAACCACCAGTAACTGGTGTACTGACCATGGCATTACTGTCCTCGATTGGCCTGCAAATTCCCCTGACCTGAACCCCATAGAGAATATGTGGGGTATTGTGAAGAAGAAGCTGAAAGACACCAGACCCAACAATGCTAATGAGCTAAAGGCCGCTATTGAAGCATCCTGGGCATCCATAACACCTCAGCAATGCCACAGGCTGATTGCCTCCATGCCACGCCGCATTGATGCAGTAATCCGTGCAAAAGGATTCCCAACCAAGTACTGAGTGCATTAATGGACATTTTCAAATGTTTGATTGTGTTTTGCTGTTATAAATCTTTTTTTTTTACTTGGTCTGAGGAACTATTCTAATTTTTTGAGATAGGATTTTTGAGTTTTCTTAAGCTGTATGCCATAATCAGCAATATTAAAATAATAAAAGGCTTGCAATATTTCAGTTGATTTGTAATGAATCCAGAATGTATGACATTTTTGTTTTTTTAATTGCATTACAGAAAATAAAGAACTTTATCACAATATTCTAATTTTCTGAGACAGTCCTGTATGTAGTGCATTATGCTTAAAGAATTCTCTGTACATTTAAGGGTGTAAATATTTGAGTGGCTCCTGCAGTTGTGTACTGTATGCGTGCTATTACTCAGCTGCAGGGTAATGCTTTCCAGTTCTCCAGGGGTGAGACCTTGCAGCTTAGCACAGCTAAACCATTACACGTCCTCCTCAGGAGCCCCCATGTTGAAAATGGCAAACTGTCTTTAGTTATTCATGATGTGTTGCATTAGACTCACTGCTGAGGCCTTCTTCATACATATCTTGTCGCACGGCACTCGGTGTGCCGCATGTAGCAACTTGGAGTCGGACATTCAGTGAGAAACAATGTGTGAGATTCATCAGTATTCATGATAACACTTGATTCTTTCGACTTTGGGCCACAGCCTGCAAGCAAATGTGTTACCCTGGTATTACTCTGACAGCAGGGGCGTAAATATAGACGGTGTAGGCAGTGCGGTTATTTTGCCCAGCCGGGCGTGGGGGGGCGGGGGGTGGATCATAAAGAAAGCAGACCTGACAACAATGTGTAGGTGGAGTTTAGGGTCTTGTCACTGCCTCCGATTGCCACCTTGAAAATACGCCAATTGCTATATACAGTATGTCCTTAAAAGGTAAAGCACATTGTTGAGCAGTCAACAACATGATATGCTAATAGCCAGATATACATAAGAGGATTAGGGCAACATGTTTTTTGAGTTCAGACCATAAGTGAATTTTTCTTTTTAGTTCTGAGAAAAATGTCTGTATACTGACTTTAATCTGCCTATGTGGCCCTAATCCTCTTTTGTACAGATATAATATTGTTTGGGATTTTGTTTAGTTAATTTATCTGGATAAAGAAATGTGCCTCTCCATACTTGTCTTTACAAAACATAAATCAATGTAATGCATCATTTTCTATCGTCTTAGTATATATTCCAATGTCAAGCTCTATTTTATCATTGGACTGTGTCTGTGTGCGTGTGTGTGTGTGTGTGTGTGTGTGTGTGTGTGTGGCCTAGCATTACTATACTTGTGGGGACCTAAATCTGTTTACACAGTCACGTGTGGGGTCTCGCCTCCCTTATGGGGACAAATTGGAGGTCCCCATGAGGGGAATCATTAATTTTAGGGTGAAGACTTGGTTAGGTTTAGGATTAGGGTTAGGGTAAGGGTAAGGGTAAGGGTTAGGGTTAGACATGTGTTGGTTATGGTTAAGGTTAGGATAAGTCTCCAGGAAATGCATGTAAGTCAATGTAATGTCCCCTGAAGTGATGTATACATAGAATGTGTGTGTGTGTGTGTGTGTGTGTGTGTGTGTGTGTGTGTGTGTGTGTGTGTGTGTGTGTGTGTGTGTGTGTGTGTGTGTGTGTGTGTGTGTGTGTGTGTGTGTGTGTGCTTTATAACTTCGGTCAATAGGGCAAAAGAGCACGTTATAACGCTGTTCCCTGGGGTTCCTCTGTAACTAACTTACAATATATATCATTTCTTTTACTTCACAACAAAGAGATTATGATATTAAAGAAGGGTTCGAGATAAAAACACAGTATTAATGACCAGTGTTTCAGTAATGTTGCAAGCCCCTTCACATCCCATTGCCCCACCCCCAGGTCTCGTTAGTTAATTACTCTCGTTAGCTGGCTTAAAAGTGGAATCTCCCCAAAGCCTGACGCAGATTTATCAGCGGTAATTGAAAGGTAATTCCAAATCCTGCAGGTGTAGCTCAGCCGATGCTTCCAAAAGAGAAGTTAAAAGGGCCAAGTGGAGAGGAGAGGCATATCTGTGCTGCGGTATGTTTGACAACACGGCCATGGAGACTCCTGTGCTCTCTGTCTACATGTCTTGGCCCTTTGTACTTCCCCCTCTCGCTCTCATCGTTGCTTATTCCCACACCGCCCATTCTCCCCACTCCAGTTTAGAACCTCCCATCTTCTTCCTCTATATGCTCTCTCAAGATTCATCTTAATAATTAATCTCCGCTCCTGCTAAAGAGAACACAAACCCTGCGAAAAGGAAGAGATGAGAAAGAACTACCCCTCTAATAACACCTCTCTGCAATGCCACCGCGGTCAGGAGCCCCAGGCTTTTCTGTCTCTCTCCGTTTCTCTCTCCCTCACACCCATTTCATTGCACCCTCTCTCCTAACTCCCCTCCCCTCAGCGCGCACACATTATTTTCTAGCCCCGAGCATGCCCAAGATGCCCCCAGCTGTGAGAAAATGTCAGACGTTTACCACCCACCACCCTCCTCACCAAATATGCACACTCTCACAAACACACACAGCACAAGAGCATACAGTACATGCATGCACGGTAACACACTGGCATGCACACACCCTCCTTTGACACACAGCAAAACGGAGCAAATCTCATTAGTCAGAGGTTGGATGCCATTGATGTTTGCTTCTCTGGTCTTGGTGGTGGGATGTGGTTTGGCTCATGCTAGAGAACCCACAGCAACACCACGGGTTAAGCCGATTACATTTTTAGGGGAGCAGGGAGACCTGAGGGTCGGAAGGATCCCGTTTTGTTCCATTCCTCCCTATGCATCTCCCCTTTTTTCTCCCCCTTTTTCTCGCTCTACTGATTTATTCATATGCTCCTGTGGTTTAGCCACCATGGGCTTATGGTTGCATTCATTGACTTGAGCTGGAAATGATTTCAAATTCAGTGGATTACATTTGTGAATATTGAATAAAGAGACAAATGGGTAAAAAGGGAGGCGAGTTCCAGGGGAGGAAATCGCACAATGACTCACTAATACCGCCTTGTGAAAATAGACCAACGTGATAGCAATACTCAGGTTGATGAGCGGATATTACCTTGCTGTTGGCTATATTTAAACATGTGAATAGCTGAAAAGCCGGAACAAATTACAAGCTACCTACAGTATATCTGTCATTTCCATGCCCTTTATCCCCAAGCTTTGATCCAGCATCAGGTGTTTGATAGAAAAGGCTTGGCGTATTAAATTACATACAAAGTCGGGCTAAATGGATAGTACACATCAAAAAATAATTCCCCATTTGGAGATAAGGATGAATGAATCCAAGGTCTGCCATTAAGATATAAAAGTGAGTATAGCCAAAGTCATTACATTGCGTGGTGTCTGGTCATTTCATGCATGTGTCCACTGCCAGATGGTGAAATGCGGACCAGCATATGTGAGTCAAACTGGGTGAGAACAGAGGTCTCTCTGGTGTTGGCAAAGCCGTCCCCGTCGATTGAATTCTCATTACTTTTCTCTCATAATTGTGTTTTTTATTTTTTTATCCCATATTCTAATGGCTGCTGTTGCATGTAATTATGTACCAATTATCTGCTTGCCTCGAACTGGTGTTCCATCGCTGTAATTCAAAGTCAGATTGTGTCTTTTGCACTCCCTCTGGTGTGGATGGTTCACTTAGGGTAAGGTTACTCCATAGTGGACATGTTGGATGTTTACCTAAAATCACCACTAGCCTTAGCGTTTTAATGTGTTCATTGGTTTAGTTCCAATGATGTCTGGCACACTCTGTGATGCAGAAGGATGATTAGTCTGCAATCTTGAGGAGGAAAAAAATAATTTATATGTATTTTTCTCCCTCCATTTTCCTCCCCTCGAGTCAAGTTCATTCTTTGAAGTCGGGGCATGTATGAAATCACTTGATCTTTATTTCTTTAAGTTCATTACTTATTTTCTAGTTGTGTGCATGTCATGCATTTTTAACAAACCCTTTGAGTTGACTTTGTGATGTGTTGTAGCAGGGAACATCAAAGGGATCGCTCTCTCTGTCTCCCTTTCTCTCTCCCTCTCTCATTCTTTAGCCTTTTTATCTCTTTCCCCCTTTTTACAGTCTGAACTGGGAGCCCACTGAGCTTTTCTTTCAAGGCAGCAATGAGACAGAAAGGCAGAGGAAAGAGAGGTAGAGGACTGCCATTGTTGTTGTTCTTTAAACTAATTTGAACTTTTGTTCATTCCCATTCAGACTATTAAGTATGGTTGCATGCCAGCGATTAGATAATGAACACTTGTATTACTCCCGGAGGCAGGTTTCTTATAGGCTGCGTTAAACACTAAATTGCGTTTTAACTGCACTTTTTGACCCAAAAATAGCTACATGGAATTGGGTGACTTATTGTTTAGCATTTCATTAATACTTGTAGTATGATAACATATATGAATGAGATTTGTATTTATTTCTACAGATATTCAATCACCAATGACTTACACCAATCTGTCTTAGAAACAACACACAGGCGAGAATAATTACTATATTGTATAAATGTGAAAGGATTTGCAATTGTTTTCCTCCTCTCTTTGTCAATTGAAAGTATTGTATCAGAAAGGCTTCTATCTCAAAGCTGTCAATAGTTCATTAATCAAGAAAAACAGGGTTTTTGAGATGAATTACGATATTTCAATAGACATTTAGAGAGACGTATATCTATGCTAAAGACATGGCTTTATAGATGGCGAGTCGAGTATGACATTTCCATCAACTTTGCAAATAAATATGTGTTATCGTGCTAATATACTAAACTAATGATGTTAGCAAGATGAATACTATGCATTTAGCTCAATGTACTTTGTCTAGAGCCTTGAAGTGCTAGCTTGGCTGTAAACTTTTAGTCTTGTTTTGTTTAAGACAATTCTTCCCATCACCAGTCCTGAAGACCGCCTGTTCTGTGTAATTTTGCTGCCTAATCAACTGATTGGCTCTTGATGTGATGAGCGAACCTGATTCATATGAGCATGTGAGGTTAGAGCATTACATTACTATGCTCAGCCCTTTGAAATAGACTGTGTTAAATGGACCTTGTACAGTTGGCCATTGTTGTTTGACAAGATTAAAAGAAAATTAGGTTAAACCCATAAAACAATAAAAGGTGACATATGTAAGATCATTAACAAAAATATCTTACGAAAGGAAATTAATAAAATAAATGGTAAAATGACACATGCGAACTATCTCACCTATCAGTAAAAAAGTTATATCATATACAATGAAAACACTTTGAAATAGAGATAGAACATTTTAAAAGTAATGACAACAAGCGTCAATCATTCCGTAGTGTGTCACACTCATTAGTTTGAGAATGCCATTTTGACGTACTGTAAACTAAGCTGACATTGTCCTTATGTCCGTCTCTTGTTGATGCTCATCATGCACTGTAAGTTACATTCATAATTATCAATATGTATTTTTCCTGGTGTGTTACGAAGCCAATATGCTTATGCTTCAGACTACTCCACTGCTAGTTTGGTTATCACAGAAAAAACTCACCTCATTTAACCTATAACTTACCTCAAGTTGGTTAAAACGTTTTTTTAAAGTTTGCATGGAGGTATGTCTGCTCTAAACAACCTCAAATGATTTGCAATGGCAATGGTTCTATTTGTACGGCTCGGGCTCTACAGAGTGGGAACCTCTGGCCAAAGAATAATGTTACCTACCTGTAATGAAGGATCAGCAAACATGGAGTTAGATGGTTTCACTGGACAGCAGTAAATATCAATGATTACAGATGTATAATTAAAGGGGACCTATCACGCAAAATGCACTTTTTGATGTCTTTTATACATAAACATGTGTCCCCGGTGTGTTAGGGATTTACGTCCGATATGACGGAAATGTAGGCTGGCTTTACACCCACGGCACTATCAGAAACGTTGCTATCAGAAACAATGCCGACTGTTTTGGACGTAATTTGGTCGGTGCATGTTTACATTAGCATCGCTAACACTGGGGCGGACTGGGACTAAAAATCGGCCCTGGAATCTGATCCAGTCCGGCCCCCATGAAATGTCATATTATTTTTATAATACTATACTACTTGAATTAATAAAAGTGGGGTAGGTAATTTTGGAGAAACCAGCTCGAGTGCGCTAGAATTTGAAAAAACACAGCCGGAAAAAATCTGCCACTTCCTTACAGAGCCCCTCCTCCAACACACACGAACGCGCACATGACCAATGAGGGCACGAGATAAGTTTGTGCACAGATGGAAGGCTGACAGGCAGGTAGGCCATCCAGTTATTTTAGCCGGGCCGGCTAAAATGATTGGACAGTGCTATGGCTTCTACAGATGACATTTCTTTATGGGTTGTTTGTCAAAGGACTTAAGATATTCATTGCTATCGGGATGTTAAAAGCATTCCATGGAATATAACAAGAAGTGTATCTCGAGCCGGTTTCTCAAACTTACCTACCCCACCTTTAATACATGTTGACAAGTGACACCTACTCTCATGTAACAATTGTTTTATTTATTTTATTGCTTGCATGAGCAACAAACACCAACTGGAAAAATTACATTGAATATACGTGTCTTCTCTATAGTACTTACCACCTCTTGCTCTTGCTCTGCACTTGTATGTGCCAGTTGAGCTGGTTCTTCCACCAGCTCAACTCTCTGTCCCTCATGATGAACACAGCCTGGCTGTATATCTGAACTCAGACTCGCACCCTCATCATTCTCTTCATCATCTTGCACTTCTAAGCTGCTGATAGTGCTAGTAGTGCTAGTAGCACTAGCAGTGCTGCTGCCAAAAAGGTCTGTCAATTTGCAACATTTAGGGTGCATTCAGACCTGCCTTGTATAATCCGGTTGAATCGAACCCTGGTGCGTTTAGCCGCTTGGTGCGGTTCATTTGGGTCGGTGTGAACACAATCAGAGACTTCTTAAGTGAACTAAACAATTGGACTCTGGTCCAATAAAAGAGGTGGTCTCGGAACGCTTGCTTGAGAACTCTGGAGCGGTTCATTGCTGGTGTGAGTGTGAACACAGTCCGCACCAAAACATAGGAAGGTAGTATTTACGTGTCACAAGAACGCAGATGTCTTCAAAAATCTTTAGCGAAAGAGTCTTTCAAGACATCCGCGGTTGTTTAGTTAAAGAGTGAAGCAGAATGAAGTGTTGAACAGTGTCGTGTAAAGTAAAAATGCTACGTCAACTACATAAAATGAAGAACACCTGTCGTCGGTGAAACGTCCCTCCTTACTGCAGAACGTCTCTCATTATATGTGTTATAATGTTTTTTAACGGACGTTGTCTTATCATATGTGCGGGCCGCTAGTGTCTGTTGATCTCCAGATTAACAGCAGCATGAGAATAACCTGCCGAAAGTGCCGATGCTCCATGGCGGAGGCTCCGGTATAAATTGCCGGGATTTGCGTTTTTACCCCTTAATGTCTGACCAATGGTTGAACAGCATTTCCGTGCACATGACTTGTGTTTAAAGTGTATAGTCCTTGCCCGTGTGAACGCAAACCGAACCTTCTGAAAAATTAAACAATGTAACAAATTGTGGTCTGGTGCTCCCAAGAGAAGCGGACTATTGATGCTTCACCTGCTAGTGACTTCACCTTTTTTTCTCTTGCCTTATCAGCCCCACCCTTTTCTTTTCGTTTTCTTTGATTTTTATCCATGTTTTTTCCTTCTACCTGTCTGCCGTCTAATCCCTTCTCTTCGTATGATACACCAATGTATTCAGCTCTCTGACCGGTCTTTTTTCTTCTTCTTTGTGTGTGTTTATTTGACAGAACCACACAACTGCATTAGCGGCCGCTGTTGCCCTCTGTCGGCCGTCAGCGCAACTTAAATTATGATGTTAAACAATTTATTTTAAAAAGGGCCAGGCCGGGCAGTCAACGGCCCTTGACAACCGGCCCTTCCGTGGTTCTCCAGATTCTACAGATGGCCAGTCCGCCCCTGAGCTAACCTGTACTGGAGAGCATGTGTGTGAAGAAGCAGGAAATAAAAAGGAACTCACCTTGTGGTATATCCGACAAGAGAGAAAGCCATTGAGCTCCATACTGTTTCAGAAATAATCCTTGATAATCCATGATATGGCGTTTCATTACCGCAGAATCTGCCGGTAGAATCTCCCGCATCTCCCATTTTCATTTTTTTAACAATTTTTTTTTTTTTGTAAAGCTTTATACCCCAAATCATCCCTTTTCAAACAGGAAGTGAAATAGAGGGATATGAGGCATGGCTAGAATGGGTGATCTGTTTGGTATTTGGAGCAAAACACTTCATAGACATGTTTTTTATATATTTGTATATATCTGTGACCTATGCTATTGCCTAAAAATAGCATGATTGGTCCACTTTAACTTACCAGACATGAACAGTAATTACACTTTCGTAAGAACACTGTTAACCTTAATATTATCCTCATAGGGCAAACCTGCATGGGATCCTCTCCCTTATATTGAAACATTTACGTGACTTGCACTTGCATTTGACATATCCAACAATCAGCATTGACACACAAACGCCTCCATCTGTGCCCTGCCCTTGCCAGACATCTTGTGGCCTGGGGGCAGCAGCAGGGTGTGGTCTTCCCCCCAGGCACCAGAGGGGTGCCCTCTCGCCTCGAGGCTCTCAGCAAGCCCAGCTGCGCCATGGATGGTCCCTGCCCCCGGGTACCAAGAAAGTGTGTCGTCGGCCTTTGATTCCTTTTCACACACTCTGGTCACTAGCCAGCAAAAGTTTTCCTCATAACCTCTCGCTGGCAAACACGTACAAGCGATACAGATACCAACAAGCTTCATTCATGTCACGATCTTAAAGGTCCCATGTCCTGGCCATTTCCACTGATCATAATTCCATTGTTGAGGAATAATAAAAATAGATCTACATTGTGCAATTTTCCAAAATCACATTGGTTTCTCATACAGCATCTCTGTATAGTATATGTGTATTCACTCTCTGTCCTAAAGAGACACAGCGAAACCATCCCGAACATACACACACACACCCGCAGCCTGGCTGGGAGTTTGTGTGTGTGCTCACACACCGACTCACAGCCTTGCCGCGCCCCGCCATCTCACCCCTAGTTTCCACTGGGTCCGTCTGCGGCGCGTTACGGGCGCGTTGCGGCCTCACCGCGGCGTCCGCCAGGATCGCAGCCACTCTAGTCAATGGGTGCTATTCCACTAGACGCGCCGTGTTACGGCTCAGAAGCGTCCCAGAAGCGTCTCGCCGCTGGGCTCCGCTTGAAATAGGATTGAAGTATATTTTTCGACGCGACGCAGCCGTAAGGTAATGTCGGGCAGGAAGTGGAACAGCATCCGGCCCACCCCCCAAAACCGGTTCCTTCTCCTCCCCCCATCCCTCCTCTGAAGTCTTTCCAGTAGGAGAATAAAGGCCAGCGTTCTCCAGGCACTGTGTGTAAATTATATAGAATAATTATGATGATGAATCAGTTCAGGTGGTTCGGGCACCTAGTTAGGATGCCACCTGGGCGCCTCCCTAGGGAGGTGTTCCAGGCACGTCCAGCTGGGAAGAGACCAAGGGGTAGACCTAGGACCAGGTGGAGGGATTATATCTCTTCGCTGGCCTGGGAGCGCCTTGGGATCCCCCAGTCAGAGCTGGTTGATGTCGCAAGGGAAAAGGAAGTTTGGGGCTCTCTGCTGGAACTGCTACCCCCGCGACCCGACCACGGATAAGCGGAAGAAGATGGATGGATGGATGGATGATGAATGCATTTTTTTTACCACTAAAATACAGCAACCCATCTTTGATTGATGTTGTTTTTAACAGGACTATTACCATCCATCCATCCATCTTCTTCCGCTTATCCGTGGTCGGGTCGCGGGGGTAGCAGTTCCAGCAGAGAGCCCCAAACTTCCTTTTCCCTGGCGACATCAACCAGCTCTGACTGGGGGATCCCAAGGCGCTCCCAGGCCAGCGAAGAGATATAATCCCTCCACCTGGTCCTAGGTCTACCCCTTGGTCTCTTCCCAGCTGGACGTGCCTGGAACACCTCCCTAGGGAGGCGCCCAGGTGGCATCCTAACTAGGTGCCCGAACCACCTCAACTGGCTCCTTTCGACGCGAAGGAGGAGCGGCTCAACTCCGAGTCCCTCCCGGATGACCGAACTTCTCACCTTATCCCTAAGGGAGACACCAGCCACCCTGCGGAGAAAACCCATCTCGGCCGCTTGTATCCGCGATCTCGTTCTTTCGGTCATGACCCATCCTTCATGACCATAGGTGAGGGTAGGAATGAAAATGGCCCGGTAGACAGAGAGCTTTGCCTTCTGGCTCAGCTCCCTTTTCGTCACAACGGTGCGGTAAAGCGACTGCAGTACCGCTCCCGCTGCTCCGATTCTCCGGCCCATCTCACGCTCCATTGTTCCCTCACTCGAGAACAAAACCCCGAGATACTTGAACTCCTTCACTTGGGGTAAGGACTCATTCCCTACTTGGAGTGGACAATCCATCGGTTTCCTGCTGAGAACCATGGCCTCAGATTTGGAGGTGCTGATCCTCATCCCAGCCGCTTCACACTCGGTTGCGAACCGATCCAGTGAGTGCTGAAGGTCGCAGACCGATGAAGCCATCAGAACCACATCATCTGCAAAAAAGCAGTGGTGCAATCCTTAGCCCACCGAACTGCAGACCCCCCCCCCCCATGACTACGCCTCGAAATCCGATCCATGTATATTACAAACAGGATTGGTGACAAAGCGCAGCCCTGGCGGAGGCCAACCCTCACCGGAAATGGGTCCGACTTACTGCCGAGGAGCCGGACACAGCTCTCGCTTTGGGAGTACAGAGATTGGATGGCCCTGAGTAGAGACCCCCTCACCCCATACTCCCGCAGCACCTCCCACAGTAACTCCCTGGGAACCCGGTCATACGCCTTCTCCAAGTCCACAAAACACATGTAGACCGGATAAGCGTACTCCCAAGCCCCCTCCAGGATCCTTGCGAGAGTAAAAAGCTGATCCGTCGTTCCACGACCAGGACGGAATCCGCATTGTTCCTCCTCAATCTGAGGTTCGACAATCGGCCTGACCCTCCTTTCGAGTACCTTAGAGTAAACTTTCCCGGGGAGGCTGAGTAGTGTGATGCCTCTGTAATTGGCACACACCCTCTGGTCCCCCTTTTTAAAAAGGGGAACCACCACCCCGGTCTGCCACTCCTTCGGTACCGTTTCCGACTTCCACGCAATGTTGATGAGACGTGTCAACCAAGACAGTCCCTCAACACCCAGAGCCTTCAGCATTTCTGGGCGGATCTCATCCACCCCCGGGGCTTTGCCACTGTGGAGTTGTTTAACAACCTCAGTGACCTCCCCCCGGGAGATTGGTGTCGATCCCCCGTCATACTCCAGCTCTGCCTCTAACATAGAGGACGGAGTTGTCGGGTTCAGGAGTTCCTCAAAGTGCTCCTTCCAACGCCCTAACACTCCATCAGTTGAGGTCAACAACGTCCCATCCTTACTGTACACAGCTTGGATGGTTCCCTGCTTCCCCCTCCTGAGGTGTCGGACAGTTTTCCAGAACAACTTTGGTGCCGCCCGAAAGTCCTTTTCCATGTCCTCTCCGAACTTTCTCCCACACCCGCTGCTTTGCCTCGGCCACGGCTGAGGCTGCTGCCCTTCGGGCCTGTCGGTACCTTGCAACTGCCTCGGGAGACCCCCGGGATAACAAATCCCTGAAGGCCTCCTTCTTCAGTCGGACGGCTTCCCTGACCACCGGTGTCCACCAGGAGGTTCGAGGGTTACCGCCCCTTGAGGCACCTAGGACCTTGAGACCACAGCTCCCCGCCGCGGCTTCGGCAATAGAGGCTTTGAACACCGACCACTCTGGTTCAATGTCCCCAACCTCCACAGGAATGCCCGAAAAGCTCTGCCGGAGGTGTGAGTTGAAGGCCTCCTGAACCTGGGCCTCCTCCAGACGTTCCCAGTTCACCCGAACTACACGTTTGGGCTTACCAGGTCTATCCAGAGGCTTCCCCTGCCACTCGACCCAACTCACCACCAGATGGTGATCAGTTGACAACTCCGCCCCTCTCTTTACCCGAGTGTCCAAAACATACGGCCTCAGGTCCGATGATACGATAACGAAATCGATCATGGACCTTCTGCCTAGGGTGCTCTGGTACCACGTACACTTATGAGCATCCCTATGTTCGAACATGGTGTTTGTTATGGCCAATCCATGACTAGCACAGAAGTCCAGTAACAAACCACCACTCCGGTTCAGATCAGGGGGGCCGTTCCTCCCAATCACTCCCCTCCAAGTGTCTCCATCATTGCCCACATGAAGTCTCCCAGCAAGATTAAAGAGTCCCCTTCAGGAGCCCCATACAGGACTCTTTCCAGGGTCTCCAAGAAGGCCGTATACTCTGAACTGCTGTTGGGTGCATAAGCACACACAACAGTCAGAGTTTTCCCCCCCATAACCCGCAGGCGTAGGGAGGCAACCCTCTCGTCCACTGGGGTAGACTCCAACAACGAAGCACCCAACCGGGGACTTGTGAGTATCCCCACACCCGCCCGGCGCCTCACACCTTGAGCAACTCCGGAGAAGAATAGAGTCCAACCCCTATCCAGAAGTAAGGTTCCAGAGCCGACGCTGTGCGTAGAGGTGAGCCCAACCAGATCCAACTGGTACCGCTCCACCTCCCGCACAAGCTCCGACTCCTTCCCCCCCAGAGAGGTGACGTTCCACGTCCCCAAAGCCAGCTTCTGTCGCCCGGGTCTGGTCCGTCGAGACCCTCCGCTTTCACTGCCACCCTTCTGGCAGCGCACCCGACCCCATCGTTGTTTCCCGTAGGTGGTGGGCCCGCGGGATGGAGAAGCGGAGGTGTTGCCCACGTTGCCTTTTCGGGCTGGGCCCGGCCGGGCTCCGTGGCAAGCCCGGCCACCAGACGCTCGCCGACGAGTCCTCCTTCTGGGCCTGGCTCCAGAAAGGGACCCCGGGCTTCCTCCGGGCCGGGTATCCTCACTCCTTGTGTCGTCTTTCATGAGGTCTTTTTGAACCAATCTTAGTCTGGCCCCTTGCCTGAGACCAATTTGCCATGGGAGACCCTACCAGGAACACAAGGTTCCAGACAACACAGCCCCCAGGTTCATCAGGGCACACAAACCTCTCTACCACGGTAAGGTGCTGGTTCTTCAGAGAGGCCTATTACAATTAGTATTAATGTCTGTAGTCTACAACACAACAAAATAGGAAATAACAATAAACACGATTTAAGGACAGGGGAAGACAGGACTATTTAAACATGAGGTGAGTGGGAACAGGTGGAAACAATCAGGGGCGGGGCAGACGCTGACGAGGGCGGGAAAACACACAAAGGGAGGAAGTAACAGGGCCTGAAATGAGAGACAAGAGGTAAGTACAAAATAAAACAGGCAATGGAAAATGAGACATGACATGAAACACGGGGACTTGACTAGAGATGAAATTACATAAATAGACAGACATGACACATAAACATAACTAACACATTTGACGA
This sequence comes from Harpagifer antarcticus, assembly GCA_902827135.1. Lineage (NCBI taxonomy): Eukaryota > Metazoa > Chordata > Actinopteri > Perciformes > Harpagiferidae > Harpagifer > Harpagifer antarcticus. Next base: position 6,664,900 of record CADEHL010001042.1, on the reverse strand, counting down.
AACACAAAAATGCACTTCTTCTCGTGGTCACAGAAAAGCGTAGATAAAAAAAGGAAAGAAAGTATGTCAAGCCATGCATGCAGTACTTGCAAATCTATATTATTAATTCTTTAGAAAAGCAATGAAACACATCAGATGTCATTGTAGGTAGCTTTTTCGTTTTTCCTGTAATTTTCTGTATGTAGGAAACTCCATGCCCTTTCTCGGCTCAACAATTTGCCTCATCCTTGGGTATCCCCTCCCACATAATGCTCAGTGCAACGGCCAAAGCCTATAATCAACGTAATAAGCATATTTCTCAGTGCCTGCACTTTGAGAGATATGTGAATGTTCAGATTTGGAAAAGGCTCTCTCAGAAGTTTCATGTATTTCTGTTCCATTCTTATACTTTAGTCTTACCTACATAAAAGTCAAAAGAATGATCAGCTATGCTAAAACCTGTCCATTTTAACAGAAGACTTTTGGATTCAAATATTCATTAGTTTTTGTCCTTTTAATCATTCCCTGCAGGGTAATGGCAGTGACTAAAGAACAGCTATGTTTCTGGCAAATCAGAGTTAAACAATAGCCAGCTAATGGCTTTATTTAGTTGTGCGTCATTGTGGGATGTGCTGTGTGGGAAGTGCGTAAGGTAGACAGAAACACAAATGTTATATACACTGCTAAAGCTTTCCGGATAATGAAAGGTAAAGGTACATGAAAATAGTTGTACATAAAAAAGAACCTTAATAAACGTATAAATACCTTGTACCTTGTCTATTAAATGAAGAAAAATAATGAATGCACCAGCACTGTTTTGGCTTTTTGAAGCAAATATATCTACCCTTTTCTTGTTGTTCTGAGTTTGTTGGTTTATTACACTTATTGTAAATGTTGTCAGCTAAATGACATGGAAATTAATGTGAAACATATTTTTCCTTCTTGTTGCTGCAGTTATAAGTTGATGAATTTTTCAATGTCTGCTTTTGGAGATTTGATCATAATGTAAAGCAAAAAGTCCCTCCATTCTAAGCATAACGTCTTCTAAATCAATGGTGACACAATTCAATACATTGTCAGTGTCCAACCAATCTCAATCGAATGTTCAAGAGAGCCGCTGGAAAATCAGAGGAGCACTTACTCCTGCACAGAGCCTCAGCTGCTGTTGCTATAGAGACTGAGAAGTTGTGGGCAGAAGTTTCTTGTCGACTCCTGACTGGTGCTTTGTGATCAGGTCCCCCGATTCCCTTTAGCTCCTTCTGTGATTATTCACAAATACACACACAGTGTCAGTAAGTGAGGCCGATATAAACAGTTGTAATGTATTTAAATGTAATATACCCATATATAATTTGTTTAAAAAGGTGAGTTTTACTTAAATATTGATGACACGATGCACTTTATGCAATCAGATAATGGCTCTCAAATAAATTGTATGCAACTTGAGATGTCATATTTTGCCCTTGTATGTAGTCAGTATGTTTCATACAATGTGTACAGTGTGTATGTAGTCGCCTTTGGCAATGCAAACTAAAGTCACAGAAGGTAAGAAGTTAGCGAAACAGAGAGTAATACGTTATCTGCTTTGTGATATATCATTCAAATGGTATATGTGGGTGGGATGTAGTTAAGAGAGGGTCTTTTATCAATTCCTTTAAATTTGATTGAAGCTTTATATAATTAGCAAGCTGTACCATATCATATGATTGGATTGATATATTTAAAGCGCCACTATTCATAATGCTGCTGAAATTTCACAGGAAAACAACAAATACAAAGAAATGGCTGAACATTTAGGACCAGCAGAGAAAACTATAAAAGAGATGAATTATTTAATTGTTTCTTAGACAAAAAGACGTCTGTGAGAGTTGAAAATGTTTAACTTGAGCATCATTTACAATCTCGTCACATACATTTGAAATGATGAGTGTGCAGATGTAAGAGGGGTGATTTCTCAGCATGACCTTTGATATATTGTGAAAAAAACATATTAATCATTTTCAAGTAAGCATGCATGCTGTACAGTACAAGGTTGTTGTTGCTGATCATGCATATAAACTATATTTGAGCGCCTTTAGTATACAGCAATTTGTATTTTATGAACATTTTGTCAAGAAACAAAACTTGCTTAATACACTATGTACCAAAACCATGTACACTACACATATCCATACTTAGGCATACCGCATATAGGCAACATGGTGGTTGCATTTGCCACTCATCCCACGTGGTTGCAGCTTGAATTCATGGATGGATTTTTGTTATGCGGAATATGAAGCCTCAACGGATTCAAAATGAACTTTAGAAAGAGTCATATTTGACTGTAATTGCAGTTTTTGGTCGTAAAACATCTATTTTGTTATGCTGATCCATCTCGAAATGCATTTTGGGACGTATGGGGATTTAGAGTTGCAATACCTGAAGTGGCCACATGACAACATTGAAAGAAACACCTTTCCAGGTTATCCACCAGAAAGTTGACCAAAAACGTTTTGGTTTCTAGAACAAAAGTTTGAATGACAATTTTTACTCAAACAAAAACAAAAATGATCTTAGTTATTAAGGTCAGATCTTTTTTATTGTATTACACGTTTTAAACATCTTACAGACATTAACTACATTATTACACTGATTGTTAGGATACTGTTTTCTAACTTTTCACATTGGCTTGGGGTAAGAATAAGGAAATACGTGTGGTGTTTAGCCTTAACACACCTTTAGAATGTACAGATTTCCATCCCAGCATTTACATGGTAAACAAAAGTAACAAAGTAGAATAAAAGCCTGTCGTAAAAACCCTGCTGCCATAAGCGAAGCATTTCCTGAAAATATTGATGTTTTGAGACAAAACTCAACATGGTTTTTTTCTGGCTTTCTAATCTGTAGATATTTCCTTTGACTTCTAAAGAGTGAATAATCCATATGTTTCTGTTTTCATGATATACTATCAGGTAAATGTTGTAGAGCCCCAAAAAGGTAATATATAAAAAGAGATGAAGAAAACTACCTGAGAGAACGTGTCAGGGAGGTTAGCATCTACCACTGTGAATTCCATTTTCATCAAGATAAACCACTCCAACTCGAGAGGATACTTTGCTATTTCCCCGGACGTGAAAAGACATGAAAGCTCGGGAAAGATTGTCAGAAAAGTTGTTCATTTCTATTATATCTCGAATATATCAGAATGGCTCAGCAAACATCCGTCAAAAGAAAGACTGGAAGCTACAATGGTGTTGGACTAAAGTAGGGCAGTCTGTGCAACTGGGAGTAAATGTGTTCTTAGCCTATCCTACTCTGAAGTATTTGCGCTGAAGTGGAATAGAGAGGCACATCTATCAGAAAACACTCAGCCAGATCCATAGCCCAAGGCAGCGCAGTGTGAAACCTCCAACACCATACAACACAGCCATATTCCTGCTGGCCCCAGAAGTCATTTCTTTCATAAGTACAGTAAAAACAGTCAATACAAATATGCCTATTTTCTATAAAACTCAGCTCATTGTTGAAAAGCTTTACTCCACTCACATTTACGATGTTTTACCACAATTATCTCATTCTGTTCGACATGTCTGACTCCAGATTCTCAGATAAAAACACTTTCTCATTCTGCAAATTACCAGTGCAACTATAAATACATTAAAATAATTAAATCCAGAGGAACGGACACTTACGTTTTTGATTGTGCTTTTCATAAAGAGAAAAGCTAATTGAGCTATTCTTATTGTCTAATTACAACCGTACAGCTACTCATATCAGACACTGCCAGCTCTCTGCTTCCATTGTTGTAATTTAGCAACAAAGGTAGAAAGATCATAGTCCTATGAATATCATAGAAAAGCGAATTATACGGTTTTTTTTAGGAGTTTCAGAGTCCTACAGGTAGCAGTGACAGTGAAGAAAGGAAATAGGATTTTGGGGAGGTTCCTCAGAAGCGCTCCAATTTCACACTATCAAATTAAAGTGTCCATGTATCTGAGGATGTACTGTATGAGTGATATTCCTGCTAGGTGCTAGGTGGTCTGCCATTGCCATGAATAATTTGAATGTGTCACTGTGGGTGGTCCTCCTAAAGGAGATTGTGCGGGCAGGGGGCCGGGTAATGATAGATATACCAGGCTTCCCTTTCATCCCCCTCTTCACCTGGGTTAAAAGATTATGCAGACCCTAAAGGTAGGCGAGGGAGAAAGCTTGTGAATGTCTCTGGAATTTCATTTTAGGATATTTAGTTGGTGTATTTTCCATCAGAATGTGTACTGCCCTTTAACCTATTCCTCGTTTAGCATGCAGATTGTGGCATCTGGGGTCTTTTTAGGCATTTCTGGGACACTTAATGTGATATTTACACTCACAATCTAGATCTATAAGCCTTGGCGGCGGAGAAGAAAATAGCCTAAAATCATCTTCGGCACCACAGAGAACTCCCACACAGCTTCACACTATCACTTGCTGCCAAGGTGGCAGCCATGGTGACAGGGGCTAAGAGGGGAGCCTGTCATTTGAACAGAGAGGCAGGGGGGGTGACAACACAGGGACTCAATAAATTGTGAGAGGTAGTCGACAGGAAAAATAAAAAGGAAAAGGGGTGTGAGAGGCAAAGTGGTGGTATAGAGAAGAACTGACGGATTAGTAAAAAAGTGCTTGTTTTTTCTTTTCTTCAAAGTCCCGTTTGAAAACACATACAGAGTTGTAGTTCTATATATGGGAGGAAAAAGTGTGCACATTCTGACGTCCATCCAGCAGTAAGCATAGTCTTCCTCTTTCCTCCATCCTGCTCTGTTTCTCCCCCAAGGCTGTGAGTTGATGTGTGACTGACAGACAGGCACGGACAGTTTGGTTAGACACACCACACTCTGGGGAGGCCACCAGGACTGAAACCGAATAGAGGGGGCTGAAGGAGTGGGGCGGGGGAGGGAGGGGAGAAGCTGACGAAAGGAGTTTTAGCGATGGATAAAGCGAGGGTATAAAGAATCAGATTGGAGTCAGCGAGAAATAAAGAGATACAGAGCAAATGTAGCAAATATATTCTTAAAGTAAGATTCATACTGAATGTGTTACTTCACTTGTATTCCAACCCAGTCTCATGGCATTTCGTGTTCACCAACACGATTTTTAATCTATTGATTCGTGTTCACCAACACGATTTTTAATCTATTGATTCGTGTTCACCAACACGATTTTTAATCTATTGATTCGTGTTCACCAACACGATTTTCCTCTTTTTTTCGTGTTGCACAGCACGATTTTTTTCTCCGGTCGGGTCGTGGAAGACCGGAAGCGGTGTGGTTCATAAAAACATGTTCTTACTCAATATCAAGCCACAAGTATTGCTTTTATTTTAAATCGTATAATTTCAGACTTTTTTCAGTCTGTGAGGAAAAGAAATGGGGCTCAGAGCCTCAGGACACTGAAATCTGTATTTTTTAAATATTTTTTTCCTTCTAATTTGTTATTCTTTTCAAAATAACACACTGTTATTTACTCACGAATAACACACAATTATCCTTGCTTTTACTTATTGGTTTAATTCCATAATCTCGGGCTTTTTTGGCATCCATCAGGAACTGAATTTCAAGATAAAAATAACCGGAAACAGACGTAGGCATTTTGAGCGATTACCCAAGATCCTCAGCTATGGTTTAAGCTCGCTGATTGGATGTTTTAGCCCAGGGCTTCTCAAGGCCCAAGGCCGGATCCCGACCGAACAGCAAATCAATCCGGACCGAACCCTGTGTCCCATTATAAAAAATAAATAAATAATAAAAAAGAAAATAATTTAAAAAAAAAGAAAAAATCTGATTCTGATGTAAATTAAAGTGGACCGATTATGCTATATTGGAAAATATATATTGTAGGGCCATACCTATTCAAATATAGGTCTGTGAAGCTTAACACCAACACAGTTCACCCGTTGTAGCCATGCCTCATACTGCTCATACCCCTCTTGTGCAGCCCTGTTAGAGAAACGTGGATTTTGGGTCCTTAACTTGAAAAAAAAAAAAAGAGGAGGCGGAGCTAATGCCTGATCAGAATTCTACCGGAGATAAAGTTAAATTCTGTTGTGATAAAACGCCATCCTGTTCTAAACCACATCAAGGATTATTTCTGAAACAGTATGGAGCTCAAATGCTTTTTCTCTTGCAGGTTTATCACAAGGTGAGTTCCTTTTTATTTCCTGCTTTTTAAACACATGTGCTCTCCAGTACAGGTTAGCTCTGAGTGTTAGCGAGGCTTGCTAATGTAAACAAAGACGAGATTACGTCCAAAACATGTTCAAACCGCATCAGGCATTGTTTCTGATAGTAATTTTATGTGGGTCCGCTGCCGATTTGATGTCAGATTGGCAGCAAATCTGTATCCGCTCGTTGTACCCCTGTTTTTAAAAGATTTGGGTACGGAGGAAAAGAGAGCGGGTTTTATTTTCTGACGCTGCGTGAGTTCCCCGACGCACCGGGGACACATATTTATGTATAAAAGACATCAAAGTGCATTTTGCATGATAGTTCCCCTTTAATGTATATTGTCTTGTGTCTGACGCGTTCTGAGAACGAACGTGCATATATTTTCTTGTGTGCGCGAGCGTGACACGCATTTAAGTTAACCACAAGTTTACCTTGACTTTCTAATGCCATTTTTGCCGAGGTTCAAGGCATTGGCTACAGACAAACAGTGCCATTTCTCCCACTAGTTCAAGCCATGATACTGTATGTATGTATGTATGTATGTATGTATGTATGTATGTATGTATGTATGTATGTATGTATGTATGTATTGAATGTCTGTGTGTATACAGGGGCGCCGTTTACCGACAGGCAAGTACTTAGACCAGAAGGGGGCCCCCAAATAAGGTAGATTAATCCAATCCAATCCAACTTTATTTATATAGCACTTTAAAACCTCCTGACCAAAGTACATGCATCGCGCGCCAAAACTGCTTCTTAATTTCAGTTTCGTTGCTCCGCTCCGGGGGTGTGGGGGGGGGGGGACTTTACTGGCATTGATCCGGACCATTGACCTTGTATAAAATTCACAAGTGGACCTCTAACAAAAAAGTTTGAGTACCCCTGTATTTAGCCGCAATGCATGCTGGGATTTGGTGTTTATATTATATGAAATCCGGAAAACATTTTAAAAGAATAAAATAATACTTAATTTCCGAGTGTTCTTGCTTTTCTCTTTGAAAGTCATCCCATAACGGCATTGTAATACACGGTTCGGCTGCATTACATATTACAGATCTGCCGTAGTTCTTTATTTATAGAGCCCTGATGAGAAGACCTTTGGAAAAACTGGAAGAAATGCCGCCGAAACTGAATACTTGACGTGGATCATAATTTAAATATATCACCTATTAAAAGGTGTTAACATCTTCAATTTCTCTTCACACAATACGTCTCCTTGCAGTATCAACACTAATTCGGCTGACTTTTACATTTGATCTAATTCGTAGATAGGTTATATTTACACCATAATGGTGAACAGCTGATATAAAAGGACTTGTAGTTTTTAAAGATATTACTGATTTTCTTTGAATGTAAGAATGTAAATACTGAGTCTGAAATAGTATAGCAATATGCTGTAAAATTATGTGAAAACATGAATAAAACTACACATCTTCAGATGTTGTACATACATAAGTGTCCTACACTAATAATACAAAGTTATTATGGCTGTGTGCACCTTGTGTGCACCGCCTAGTGGTTAAAGCACGTTATTGAATTATTGTTTTTATGTGTTATATTTTATTTAGAAAAATATTAAGAGTACATACTTTCATAAGGGGAAAGTAGAAGGTCTGTGATAGAAATATAGAATATAAAAAATCAAGAAGATACTATAGTGATCTCTACAATAAAACAGTTTAGTGCAGGATGTGCAAAGATATTAATAGGAGGAGGTGCAAAACAGACAAACTAATTAAGCTTTATTTAAACTTCTTTTAAATAAGAAAAAAACTTTGGGGGTATCTATCTACAGATAAATATTAAGCCTGACAAAGTACTTAACGTCTAATATATTGCTTTCCTGCAATGTTAACTATGTTAAAGCACTTATTTTAACTGACATTATACACATTAATTATACTCTTATGTATGTAGAAAGTATAAGAAATGTGCAGAATATGACAGTTTAATGGTGGAGGTACACACATATTGATAGATGTCTTGTAATGCACTGTTGAGGAACCTCAGCTGTGACCCAAGTGTTTCATTCATTGCATAACTACACCGTAGTTGTGTATATGATATGTCAATAAACCTTTGAAAATCTTGAAATCTTGAAAGGGATGTGCAAAATAGCAATAATATACAGTCTTTAATTAACTATTAGTAGAGAATAACGAGTAATGAATATACTTTATTACTCGTTTCCATTCATGTCAATTGCAGATAAATGCTTAGTCTTCTCAAGCACCAACTATCAAATATCTCTCCTGATTGTTGGCACTTGACAATCACCTTCCCTGAATTTTACTCAGGTGTAACTAAAGTCTGATTTAAGGGTTGTTTATATTTCACTTCATTAATCAGAATCTGCAAAGTAACTCAAATAAATGTAGTGGAGTAAAAATACCAGGTTAACCTCTGAATTGTAGTGGAGTAGAATTACAAAGTAACAATGAGCTGTCATGTGGGTATATATTAATGCTGTGCATTATGGACACAAGTGATTTTCACCCATTTATTAATTATATGTTTTACATTTGATAACACCAATGTGTTTAATACTGGAAACTTCTAATTGTGGGAAAAACGAAAACGTTCAGTACAGACGTCCCATAGAACATTTTGCAAAACACAATAGCCAGCGTGTAGTTCTGGGGGGGCGTTCGATTCCAGTTTTGGATAGTCTGGCGTGGTTTCGTTCCATTTCAAACAGCTGTTTGATGCTCGGCGTAACCTTGGCGCACTGCCACTCCAACATCCAATCCCAGACCTTGAAGATTAATCACGAGGACTGTAGTCCTAAACGATAGCTGGGGATTATGGGTAGTGTAGTGTCTTCGGCCATCCTAAACTCAGAAATGTTGACAATCGCAATGAAGCTCGAAATGTCCCTTATAGGCCTACGTCTGTTTCCGGTTATTTTGAAATTCAGTTCCTGACGGATGCCAAAAAAGCCCGAGATTATGTAATTAAACAAATAAAAAAATAAAAGCAAGGATAATTGTGTGTTATTCGTGAGTAAATAACAGTGTGTTATTTTGAAAAGAATAACAAATTAGAAGGAAAAAAAGATTTAAAAATACAGATTTCAGTATCCTGAGGCTCTGAGCCCCATTTATTTTCCTCACAGACGGAAACAAAAGTCTGAAATTATACGATTTAAAATAAAAGCAATAATTGTGGCTTGATATTGAGTAAGAACATGTTTTTATGAACCACACAGCTTCCAGTCTTCCATGACCTGACCGGAGAAAAAGACGTGCTGCAGGCACGAAACACATTACCAGTAGAAATACATTGCTTTTAAAATCGTGCTGTGCAACACGAAGAAAAGGGGAAAATCGTGTTGGTGAACAAGAATCAATAGATTAAAAATCGTGTTGGTGAACACGAAATGCCATGAGACTGGGTTGTGTATTCCATGCCAACTAAGTGTATACATGCTCACCTCAAACCCATTCAAGGTCGTATTCTGATAGCTTTTTTTGTGTAAAAACGTTGATTCAAAGTCCAGCATAAATACAGGAATTTGTACAATGTGCAGATATAATGCTTCATGGACGTAGCCTTGATACTGAATGTGCCTTGTCCTGAGAATGTGAATATCTACGCTAATATGAATGCTTGCTTAGGGCTGGTTTGACAAAATGGGGAAAATGTTGAGTTGGATTAAAATAATTGGTATCACAAACATATGTGACACATATGTGGTGGATACAATTCAAGCTACAGCAACAAGTCTGTAAGCACAGCGATTGCAAACAGGTGGAAACAGTTAGCGTGCCTCTCTCCGTAAGAATCTGCATACCGGCTCTAAAGATCACGTCTCTGAACGTGCTATGTTGACTGTTAATCCCAACCAGTTCTGATTTCCAACTGGTTGCAAATGGATACTTTGGACTGACCCCTTGTTGTTACCTTTTAGCGCAATTGGTGGCCCTATGCACAAACGATGACATTAAACTACACACTCACATTTAACACGTGGTAAAGTTGTGTATTCAAACAAAACTATTTGGTTACGTTTTTTTAAATGTCTTGCTTTGGGCTAAATGTAAAAATTCTATACTTTTTACTAAAGTTGCGGGTTGTACTTAATTTAAATTAGTTAAGTCAAGTTGACTTAACAAAGGGCATAAACTATGGCCTTTTTGGTTAAAAGTTTATTTAAAACATCTATCTCGGTCACCGTCCAGAGCATATGTTGTTGTTGTTATTACCACCTCTGGTTTATAAAGGAAATATGTTTACATTAGGGTAACATGACTACCTGGTGTGTCTCATACAGATGATAAACAATTCCTAATACCTGTCTAATACCTGTCTAATTCCTAATACTGGCACAGAGGTCATCCAGTCTGTCATCCTATCCCGGTAGTAAACCTTCTTCCTCTGGTCAATTTGGTCATTTTAACATGGTGGCGTATGGTGATTGACCTGATTTGTTTTGCCTCAAGTGGCGATTTGAGGAACTAAAGTTTCACTCAAGGGAAACCTGTTATTTGTTTATCTTTTTCATGATTGACTTTCAGGTGTATGTAACTGTTTTGTTAAAAAGCCAACATATAAAGTTAATATATAAAAGTACCTCGCAAAAGGTGTCAGGGAGGAAGATATTTTCCACAGTGAATCCCTTTTTGGTGAAGATTGTAAACCACTTAAGGATACTTTCATTTTTCACCGGACATGAGAAGACATGAAACCCCGGAAAGAGCCACAAGAAAGCCCTTTGAAGAGCTCCAGTTTTAGGCTTCATTTTCAGCCTTGGAGAATGTGTCTTGCTTTGGACTTAGCAACATTTTCCAAACAGATATGAGAGAGATATCAACCTCCTCTTATAACTCTGGACAGAAAGGTGAATCAGCGCACATCCAATATATTTTGTTAAATGAAAATGTTAAATAGAAACACAAACAATCATAAAACTAAGAGAATGAATGAAGAACATGTTGTTGGAGATGGGATGAGAAAAAACTGTTTAAATTGTTCGTGTTTTCTTGTAATTTAATTAAACATAATAATCTAAATTCAACTATATATTTGTATTCATTCCTACACATATCACTCTGAACACCATCTTTCCCGATATATATGCACCAGAGATGCCTGAGCTGTAAATCACCCGTCAGAGATGTGCAGTCCTTACAGTCACTGTCAGCCCTTGGCCTCTAATCACCTTTCTTCTCATTTTCACCCCCCCCCCCACACCCCCCACACCCCGCTCTCCCTCATCTCCTTATCAAAGACCCAGCTTTTTTTAATCCAGCATGCCTCCATGGTCACATTCAGTCATGAGTGTCCTGGAAATCCACCCCATCTCCTCTTCAAATCCATGCAAATCACAACATCTAAGAGCAGCAGAGCTTCCTCAGAGACAGAATTATGCACATGTGGGGATTGGACAAGTGCAGGGGAGAGGGGGGGGGGGGGGGCATGTTCACGCCGCTGCTTCTCTCTCATCCTTAGCTATGTTTATGTCATGCTTCTCTTCAAAAGATCTCACATGTTCTTTTAAGTTGCTTCAATTTGGCACTGTTTGGCAATGTCAGGCAGGCTAGAGAGAGTAAGAGGGAAAATGTCCCAGGCACTTTGGAGAGATAAAATATTGTCTATAAGTGCTGGGGTTTAGGAAGTGCGTGAGGAGGGGTCGTTCTTCAGTTAAATCTGGGTGCAGAGAGGATGAAGGATAAGTGTAGGATGACTAGAGCGGATTGACATTACACACCCGTATTGTATGAATACACACACGTAGGTTTGCAGCGAGGGCTCAGGTCACATCTGGGTTTGAGTTAAGCTCTTTCTAAAGCAACACCGATATGTATTATATTTCAAAGTTATTTTGTGATTGCAGACATGTTTGGCACTGAAGTGGCAATGCGATTATCTGACATTAAAGATGCCTGTGAACTCCTGAATCCCTTCACAGCCACAGTTTACCAACTCCACAGCATGACTCAGTGAGGCAGTGCTGCTCTAAATATAAAGCTCACTGTCGTACGCCCATGAGAGTTTCATCACTTTCTTCCAATTTGAGGTGGAAATGTATGATAAATTGTAGCAACTCCAAATTGTGGATGTGTAAAAAACTGTAGGCGTTATACCGTTATATAGACATATGCTCATTTTCAGGTTCATATTTGTATTTTGTGCCTCCACTGTGACAAGATGAGATGCTTTAATGTTCAGAAAGGTCTTTATTTTTCTCATGTTCTGCAGCACCACTTTTCACCCTCTGTCTGAAACCATAGCCCAGTCTGCTCTGATTGGTTAGCTGGCCGGCTTTTGTTTTTGATTGGTTGACCGCTTGGAGATGTCCTGCCCCTTAGCCTGTCACGTACAATGTGTTTGTTCACAAGCCAATATAAGCATGAGTGTTACATAGTGATGTCACTATGTAAGGGGTTCAATCGAGGTCTTTCAGGCATGGGGGGGAGACAGCGAGAGAGAAACTTTGGGATTTTAGCCTTTAAACCCCCTGTGGATGCAGGGATTGAAGACAGCCAATCGTTATTTTCCAACTTAAATCAACAGTTGTTAGTCTTCTTATAACGGGTCAACTTAACAAATCAAGATTTAGATAAAAACTCCAACTGTCTTTTGTAACTCAAACACTTTTTTATTCTCTTTCATTAATGTACCTTTAACTTCCCTCATTAAGGCAATCTCATTAATCAAGCTTCAGCTGGGCTGCAACCATTATCTGCTCACTATGGTTGATGGTTTGTAGAAGTAGTTTCATTCGGGAACGTATCGCCCATTTATCACATCACCTCTCCTGACATTCCAAAACCTTATGCTAAAAAAAGATGAATGGATTTCCATGACACTTTTCGGAAACAGTATTTGTCAAAGGAGAAACAAATAAAATGCTTTTCAACTTCTCTCAGTAGACGAGGAAGCTAATCACTCATTATGAGCCCAATCAAATTACATTCTGATTACATTTAATGGGAGCTGATTGGTGATGAGGTGCTTTTATATTCTTCAATCATATCTTACAGAGGCTCGATTGCCAACCACGCCCAAGGGGACATGGAAAAATCCCCAGGCTCAATGTATGGCAATTGGCCTGAGGTAATTTGATTAATTATAATGCCGTTGGAAATATGGTACAATTATTTACTAAAGAATATTGCTTAGTGACTTGATAATAGTCTTGCTTTACCTGATTTTCTGGCCCTGTCTTGTTTTAAAAGCTTCATTATTCCAGATGATTTAATACATATCATTTAATTCAATCTGACTGTAACTGAACCAATATGATGGCCCGTACTATACCTATCAAACCAAGCATTTATTAAAACGCAAGGATTTTGAGAAGATTGAAGTTCATGTCACACCACTCTGTGATGTTTCATCATCGTCAATCATCATCATCATCATCATCATCATCATCATCATCATCATCATCATCATCATCATGATGATGATGATGATGTCAGACCACTCTGTGATGTTTGTGACTTTCTTTACTCTAAACACACTTTATATTTCATCCATAAAGATCAGCTGTGAGTGTCTGTCATTAGTGAAACTGTCATCATTATTTTGATGTTTTTTCCTATTTTGTGATGAACAGCAACTGATTTGAGTAACATCCTGCTATTTTTTTAACACAACATAAATATTGTGTTAACAGCATTGTTTTTCCAACAACAGTGTCTTATTGGATATAATCCTCTACAGTTTTGTGTGGAATTACATTCTACGGTGGTAATATCTCCTAACAGAGCCAAAGAAAAATGTCTGAGGATTATACAGACAAATGAAACCAAAAGCTTCTACATGGCTGGCTACCTATTCTATTAGCACCAATGTAGATATAACATAACTAAATTACAGAGCCAGGAGACGGGGGTGATTTGCAAAAGAAAATCTCCAAGATTGAACTCATAGATTTGCAAAAAGAAAGGTCGAAATTCTCTGAGATCTCTAAAAATATGCTGAAAATGTTCTCATAAATGTACAATTCTCAGATGTTATTTTCAGAAAACAAAACCTCTACTTGGCTTATTTTTATTTATGTTTAAACCAACATTGGCCTCAATATGCCACCATAGATTGAGAAAAGTGAGAAAGTGGGAAAATGCTACAGAATGTATATATTTGATACACAAGCAGGGCAGGTAAGGAATTGCTGCTCTTATTTACTGGTAATGCATCACAAGACTACATAATGTGACAAAACCCCAAGCAAACAATATCATGTGATTTATAAACAACAGGAGAATGCAAATGATTAAAACATCCAATCTTACCTGTCCTATTGGGTTTCTGTGAGTTCAACCTCTACATCCAAGACTTGATTTATCTCTCATATTACTGCTCTGGTTATAGATTCACACACAAATAAACTCATCAATACCCCTCACCTAGCACACACACCTTCAACCTCATAACCCCCCTTGTGCACGCACACATCGATACACACATACACACATACACAAACCCCTGCTTGGAGTGCTCATATCTGCAGAGTGCCAGATAGGTGCTGTGTGTCCTCTGAACATCCTGATTTCATCTCCTAGCAAAGTGATTGACAGCTCTGACAGCTGGGCTCTATCCACCGACATGTGGACAACCACACACACACAAACACACACATCAGCCTAGCAGCAGCAGAAAGATGAAGGAGTGGGAGTGAGGGGAGGAGAGACGGCGGGGAGAAGGGAGGGTTAGGTATTTCACAGATTGATGAGGAGATACTGTTCGAAGAGAGATTGATTGATAAATGTAGACATGGACATAAGAAAAGAAAACTGTAGGGTGGATGGGGAGTCAGAAGAGCGGCCAGAATGGTGCGGACAGGACATTTCTAAAGCATAATTATCCCCTCCACACATGCGCCACAAGCCTTAGGTATATACATGTGCATATTTAAACACGTATTCTCTCTGATATACACTTTGAAGAGCGATGAAAGGACAATTATTGGGACGCTCACTGAAGAAGCCTGGAGGACATGGGTGGAGTGCCTTTGGGGAATGCTAAGGGGTGTACCGAGCCAGGTGGTAGGTGTTTTGTCACACGCTAACAGACACACACCGAGTACTCATCAGCGGAGTGGAAGCAGCCCGTCCGCACATATTCAGGTGTCAGTTAGTAATCATGCAGCATGGCCTTGTTTTCCCTGACTGCTCAGGCTTGTCAGAAACACTCAGGGTAACATGCATCACTCACTGCCCTGACATCCATCTCTCTGTGTGTGTGCATGCACGAGAGTGTGTGTGGTCAACAATTATATGTGTGTGACCTATCTCCATCTCCGCCTGGGGAATGACAGCCAGCCCGTCATTAACCTCGCTGCAAGACTCCATGACATGTCGGCTTCCTGCGGCGGCCATTTTCTCTGTACCCGAGAGCCACGGCCTATATATAAACTGCGATGAGGACGGGCGATAAGGTGCTGGACAGGTCATTAGAAGACAGGTCACTAACTTAGCCGCGGCCTTACACATTACCCTTTAAATTTGTATCTATAGGCACGTCAATGAATACAACTGCCTCAGAGAGGAGAGGGAGAAAAAGGCTGTTGAGACTAAGACCTTATGAGATTGATGTATCGAGTGATGGGTTGCTCAAAGCCACTGACAGATACTGTCACTTGACAAAAAAGCAATGAGTTGAACTCGGGGCTCGCTCTAAGAGAGGATCCTCCAGGCTAAGACCATCGACTTGTAGCTGGATATAGTGTGGAGGCTGTGATAAGACTTGAACACAGCAGGAGGGCCTAATCCAAACCTCCTAACTCCTCAGATGCTGAGCCGCACAACACCATGGAGATGATTAAGCATGATTCCTCAAAGATAAATGTTTTCGCAACAGATTACTCCGTGATGCTGCATAGCAGAGAAGATAGGTCGCTCGCTGAGAGACCTCCTGAAATATATCATCTGTGGGTGAATTCTGGCATCCTCCTCTGCAGGAGTCTGTTATTCTTGAAATGATTGCTGATGGAGCACAGTTAGACAAGTAGGAGTGAACTCCTTTGGCTTTGGCTTTAAATGGTCTCTTAAGGCCGTTACACACCAACCTGAGACCAAAGAACGCGTACCGAAGGCATCCCGACTTTTACGTCCGCTACGTCGCTTGCGTCGGCTACGTCGCCCGCCTACGCTGCCCGCCTACGAACACACCGCAAAGACTTCAGTCGACGAGTGGCAATAACTGTCCTTACCAGCAGGCAGCGGTAGTGTGTATTCGTCATTCAAAAGAGCCAATCAAAGTTTTCTTTGGCCGACTTTCCTTGGCCGATTCAACATGTTAAATCGGCCGCGGGATGCCACGGGAGGTGTGAAAATGTGCCGTAAATCAACGATGGTGCGGGACACACCAACCTGAGCAGGGCACCACGAATGCCCGACTGCCTCTGACGGCCTCTGACTCCCAAAATCAGGTAGGTGTGTCAGGGCCTTTAGGGTATAGAAACATTCATACAAATGGTAATCCAGAACCCAAATCTGTTGTTTTTCAAACCAAGGTCTATAAATGTCATCTTTCTGTGCCAAACTAAATTAAGGAAAGGAACAAATAATGTGTTTTCTTGTTTTCCTCCATATAATGTGAGACACATACACTGAAGTGTAGCAGAGGTCCATCACACTTCATTTCCTCTCAGATTCTGTCCGGGGTATGGCCGTTTCTGTTGCTGAATCAACATCACGGCGGCCTGAGATAACACAGTGCAGTGACAAGATTATGTCCTCAAGTGTAATTTTACAGAGCCGGCCCGCTGCACTGACCAAGCGCAGCTGCTAAGCTTGACGGTTGTGTGTGTGTGTGTGTGTGTGTGTGTGTGTGTGTGTGTGTGTGTGTGTGTGTGTTTGTGTGTGTGTGCGCCTTTATCTCTCCCCATGTTCGGAGGAAATGTCTAGCATAGCCACTAGTACTTTATTACCTTTCCGTTAGGGCTGGGCGATATGGAACAAACCAAACACCCCATTATATCTGATCAAATACCCTGATATCGATACAGCGTCAATATTGTACGACGAAGTATTGGATAGAAAATGGACAGAGAATGAACGTTATTCACCATGCCATATTCCAATGCCATATCCCAATGTCCAAAACCGAAGACTATATCGAGTAGGGTCATATCGTTACTATAGAAACTGTCAGACAATGTGACACATTTTACCCCAGCAGCAATATAAGCACATTTACTTAAGTACAAATTTGAGGTACTTGTACTTTTCTTTAGTATTGCTAATGCTAATGTGTGCTTCTACTAAATGACATTTTCCAAAAGAGAAATGGAACTTTTAGAGTTTTTTTTTTCAAATGTTCTAGAAAAAAAAAGATAGGAGACGAGTACAAATATTTTATAGAACTATGTGAAGGATAAATTCAACTTTAATATCTCACAAACAACCCAACTTTTTGAAACATACCTAGTTTAAAAAAAAGGCTGCTCACATTCTAAGGCATCTGTTTATACAATCTAATACTGTCAAATATTATAACGCAACAATCACAGGGGACTTGTGACATGTTACTGCAATACGTTTGATACTTAGGGTGCTTTTGATACTACTTGTATTTAAATGAAAATGCAGGACTTTTACTTCTACTGGAATATGTTTCAATTGTTGTACCATTTAATATTATGAAACATATGTTAGTTACACCTTCCGCTGGATATACTGAGGCAAGATCAGGTTCATACTGTATTGCTATAAAATGTTGAAATAGATTAAAATGACACATGCTTATAGAAAAGCTTTTTTGCAGTGCGATGTGATTTCACAGATACGTAACATAAATCTAAAGAAGAGACAGCTGGATTCACTTTGTTAATTGTCCACTGCTATACCTGTTGACACCATGATTAAGGCGCTGTTTACACGAGAACGAAACGGGTTGTATCTGCTACTTTTCTCTCGCGTATAGCCTGTTCGTTCACACAAGGCCGTAACGGAACTGCGGAAACGGACCCCGCAAACGATAACGGCTCCCAAGGTGGATATATCTGTGGACGGAACGCTCTGGGGGTAAAAAGGGCTTCGTGTGTCCTATACGATCATTTTCCTGATAACGATGAAGCCATAGCCCTACCTCTCCCCACCTCTGTTGCTCACTGCTGTAGCATGGTCAGTAGCTACTGTCAGTAGCTACTGCTACTGACCATGCTACAGATGTTAGTGCCAAATCTACAGCTCCTCTACCACAACCATCAGCAACAAGTGGACATGGAACTACATGAACTACATATTACTAAATCCACCGCGGAGAATAAACAGAAGGGCAACCATGCTCGGGGGTCTTCTTCGTCGCTTTTGGTGTATTTTGTGGCGGAAATACAGCGCCACTTACAGGCCCGGCATATGTACTACAGCGTCTCCAGTAGGGCTGTGCGATTATGGCAAAAATCATAATCACGATTATTTGGGTCAATAATTGATATCACGATTATTTTGACGATTATTCATTGACCATTTATTGAACTTTAAAACAAATTATATTTTACCAATAAACAAGATCAACCAATATGTTGGAGTGTACTTCCAAATCCATACTAAACATATTAATATGATAAATAAAAATAAATTAGACCAAAATAAATTAAATCAAACATGTTGCAGTGCACTGTCACAACCTACTGAAAACTCCTTAACATATAGCCAACATGTTGGTAAAACATATTCAACATATTCCACTCAGTTAAACGTTGAAGGCTGGCCCACCGTCATGGTCCAGAAGTAACAGGAAATAAATGTTGAACAATTTAAGACCAAATAAAAATGCTGGTCGGGCTGCTCATGTCATCTCTTGAAGATTTTTTGCAAGAAACACCAGCCTGTTCATGGTCTGGTTTCAGAGATGAACGCAGGCAGGTGACGATATTGCCACCTGTACTGGAGACCCTCAGCCACGCCCCGACACATGGGGTGACGCCGGCCAATCACAAAGCTTTGATGCGTTCAAGTGCATTATTCTGGCACAGGAAGATTATGTTACAGGACATTAACGATAAAACAGAATATTGTTGTTCTATTTTTAGACACATCTCGCGATCGACTGGTTGGGCACCCCTGGGATAGACCATAGGTCCGTTGTAGTCGCAAAGTAGTCAGCTGAAGCCACATCTCTCTCAACTTCCCCACGGCATTTGTCATATAGCGCAGGCAGCACAGACCTGCTGAAATAACACCGAGACGGCATCGCATAACGCTGGTCCAACGTGTTGACAAGTTGCTTAAAGCCCTGGTTGCTAACAGTGCTAACTGGGCACATATCTTTAGCGATGTGAAATGTAATGGCACCTGTAATATCTCTGTGTCTCTGCGAGCTCGTCGCGTAGACCGTTGCTACAATGCGTCCTGAATCGATCACTGTGATGATATGGTGGATGAAGTCAAGCGGGCATCTGCTTTTTGTTGTATTATAGCCCGGTCGTATCGCACTTTGTGGTTGTATTTCAGATGATTAACACTAGAACCGCCAGAGGTCGCTGTATACCTATATCCGCCAACGGGTAGAGTTTACCCGCAATTGATTTCCAAGGTACAATGTATCATACAGAACAGTGAGTTTTGATCGCACAGGGATGAAATGTATACCAATATAATCTGTGGACTCTCAGCTTTTCATATTATATAGTTTGTACAGATAGCATGAAGTATAAAATATCGCTACAGTGCTGATTTAAATGCTTGGTGTTAGACTTGTGTTTTGTTTAGGTATATATCTCTCTCTCTCTCTCTCTCTCTCTCTCTCTCTCTCTCTCTCTCTCTCTCTCTCTCTCTCTCTCTCTCTCTCTCTATAACTATCTATCTGTCTATCTCTCTATCTATATATATATATATCTATCTATCTCTCTATCTATAGGAACACCTGTAGACAAAAGGCGTTGCTATAGCAACACGTCATGTTTATGTTTATGCGCGAAATCAATAGCGCGAGGATCGCTGCATATGGAAGAAATATTACCCACTCTCGCTAATAAACGCTTGATGTTAGGCTTGTGTTTCGTAAAGGTAAAAATGCTTGTGCATTTGCCACACACAGTATCCCCACACTTGACACATTTGCAGAACGTTTTATTCTGCATGCAGTGCGCCTTCACCATGCAGGTCATTCCCCTGCGCTCTTCTGCACCAGCACCGCTGAAGGGCAGGTCCGCAAGTGGTGGCGCTTTTGATGCCATCCACTCAGCGCGCAGCTCGTGTGCCAGCTGGAGCATGAAGTCTATCTCTCTATCAATACATCTATCTATGTCTCTCTCAATCTATCTATCTCTCAATCGCTCTCTCTATCTACAGCAGTAGACAAAAGGCGTTGCTATAGCAACACGTCATGTTTATGTTTACGCGCGAAATCAATAGCGCCAGGATCGCTGCATTTCTATGAGGTAAATATTACCCGCTGGCGGAAATAGGTATAAATAGCATTTTTTTTGGCGATTTTTTTCAATCTGACTTCATATTGACAATGTTTAACAACACAGGGTGCTACATAACACACTTTCAGGAAAAGTCACGGACTGGGAGACGTTAATATTTTATTGAAAAAAAGTTACATACAATAAAAAAACAGCTGCGGGTAAAATTTACCCGTTGGCGGTTCTAGTGTTAAAGAGATTGGTTGTGTTGGCGTGTGGTGCCAACACAACCTGGTAACAAATCATGCACTGTACTTTGTTTTGCTCCACGTCGGAGTCCTGAAAGCCAAAGTACTTCCAAATAGTGGAAATAGTTGTACCCTTCTTTTTAACGAGTTGCTGCTCTTGTTCTGACATCTTCGCTCGCGCTGAACACTCACAACACATGTCACTCCCACGTGGCCGAGTGGGCTTTTAGGGAGGGGCGAAAGCGCACCCAGCTAAATAATCGTATTTTGTCAATTATGCTGTTTTCATAATCGTCGCAAGCCATAATCGTAATCGCGATTAAAATACGATTAATTGCACAGCCCTAGTCTCCAGCGGTTCGAGCAGTCTAATGTGAAGGGACACGTTTATTGAGCCGTATCCAGGTGAACGGAATACTTTTTTGATATCGGATTCGGTTCGTTTGCGTTTGCCTTCCCGTGTAAATAGGGTCTAAGAAACACATAAGCAGGAAATGACTCTGCATGCTCACACGCCTCTTTTTTTCTTCAAAGCAACGAGCCGTGCCGGTGAAGGCAGTTTAGAGACGACCACGATTAAAGATCTGCGAATGCGTGTGTGAGTAGACAGTGGACACCCATAGTGAGGTGAACTTTAAACGTGTGTGTGTATGTGTGTGTGTGGGTTTGTGTGTGTGCAGTGCTTATATATTTGTGTTTGCCTCAATGTGAGCCCTAAATGCCAGATCCTCAAACTTAATAGGGCCCCATTAAGAAATTGTCTCTGGTGCTTTTGTGCCTTTCAACGGAAAAACCTAACTACCAATTAAGTGGTTGTGTGCCTAGATGGGCCATTTGCTTGGCTGTTGGTAATTATGGGTTTCCTCAGTGTTTCTCTCTTCTCAATCCGGCCCCTTTCTCCTTTTGATTAGGCTTCTCCAGTGTATTACAATCCACAAACTCTGTCACTCTCTCCGAAATTAGCTGTCAGTCCAACCATGTGCATTTTTCATCGTGCCCCCAGAGAATGAAACCGCAGTTAAAGCGCAGGGCTGGAACGGATAGAACAAGCGTTCCCGTTTATGTAAACATTGCTGAAAATGTTGCCGATCCACTGATACATCTTGTAAATGAGGTATTTTAGATGAAAATGTATGCAGTCAGATATACTGTACACATTGGAAATAAGCAGTTTATTTCTAGAGGGCAAAAGAATGCTGATTATTCCAGTACAACCCTAAATACAACAATGTGGTGTTACACATTTGTGCACTGTATTTCTATACTTCTGTGCCATTCTCTCTACATCAAATATCTTATTTCAGTAAATCATCAAGGATTGTGGATTAAGACAAGCAGAGATTAGCAGAAATAGAACATTTATATACATATAGGTGCACCTTACAAAGACCAAATCATAGAAAATTAGGCCCTGTAATCAAAAACATACTGCATATTGGTTTTGTTTAATTTATTTCTTAATTGGTGCCTTCTGACTAAACTTGTAATTGTTTTTTTCCCGATCACTGCCAGGTCAGGTGCCATGAACGAGACAGAATTACAGCAACATTGAATTAGAGTCTGAGACCAGAGGTCCGCGAAGACCCTATTGTAATCACGACAACATGAAACATGCACAGTAACAATAAACTAACAATTAAAAGCATATTAGCAGCAACTTCTAAATAAGAGAATGTAATAAATAAGGTGTTCCTATGATGTCACATTTTTCAATTATGTATTTACTTTTGTAAATACCAATGTTTAAATAATGTTTTGATTATATATGATGTTTTGAAAGGTACCACCAAATATATATTAAATCTGATCCTAAATAATGTATTCAAATAAATTAATACGATACAATAATACTTTATTGTCTGATGTATTCTCTTGCATCACAGCAGCTCCATTTGCAACATCAAGTATTTAAGACATGATACAAGGAAATAGAAATGTAACATAACTTCTCGATCACTGAAGAGAGACATGCTCAAGACCCTCTAACATGCATTTTACCCTGGATTTAATCTGTATTTAAAAAGAGTGCTTCAGTCTAAGCTTATCAAACTGAGGGACCCTGTATCTCAGATTTGATGATAAACAATGTTAACGCTATGGAAACGGTTTAAAAGGCCAACATTTGGCGTCAAGTGGTTTGTCAGGTCAGTTAATTTTTCAATGAAAAGTATAATTTGTATTTCAAAATGAACGTGTAGTGACGGCAACACTAAGTGGCTGTCATGTTGTTATGCCGCATGTTTGCAGATGTAGAACAAAGTGTTAACAGTGTTAGACAACAAAAGCACTGAATCCAATTTGTTATTATTATTTTTTCAATTAAGAGAAAAAAATCTAAAGTAAAAAGCAAAAATGAAGTTAATTTGTTAACCTATAGGTTCAGGAGCATGGCCACGCCTCAACCACATCTCTAATCAAGGCTAAGTCTATTTATATCCGGCCAAACATCCGGCCCTCGCTTGTCTCTAATCTCCATTATTCAACTTGTGTATATTTTAAATGTCTAATTCTAGGAATCTTCTGAGAGCCCGTAATCAGGCCGAGCAGCTCATGCTGGAGGCGGAACCCCCACTCTGAGTCTCCCTCTGCAGGGACCACAGCACATCCTCCCAGACCGGACCAACAGATGGCTGTCGTCACGATAATCTCATCATCCCTCCATAAAAATTCATTGTTACTCCTTTCAATAAACCTACAAACATCACACCATTGATGCATGGTCCCTTCGAGTGAAAGATGAGTTAAATGATTTGTAATTTTTTGCAAAAAATGTTCTGGCAAAATGATTGTGTAGCACAAAGACTGCAATCTCGCATCTTAAAACAAAGCTGAAATCAGCTGACAGGTGTCGTTTATTCATCCAGCTTCATGTTGAGAATTTGTTTCTCCCCGTGCCGTTCTTATCGCTGGGCTTTGTCTACCGCTGCCTGTCAAGGTCAATAATTGTAATTCAGGCTATTCAAGCTAATTTCCAATGTGGACACCTTTCATGCAGGGACAAGGAATTGTTTTGAAGCCTGGGAGATGCAGGGAGGGGGGGGGGGAAGGTCAATTGATTAGGAAGATACTTTTGCTGATTAGAGCCATCACTCAGTGTCACAATAATCAGTGTCATCAGCTCGTCTGCAGCACATTTGTGTTGTATCCCGGGACAGACAAACGCCCTCTGTGTGTCTGTGTGTGTGTGCAGTCTACCCCGCGCTATCGCACACACTCCCAATTACCTGATTGGATATATGCAAATTGATCCAAAATTAAAAGCCACCTGCAAGGGGACCCCTCATGGGACAGTTTTGTACACACACACACGCATGATTTCTTCAGTTTTACCCTTCAACTGTCCCAGTAGTGTGTTTAGCATGTCTGTTTCCAGAAAAACCTACTGAGAGTATGTAGGTGTATGGTTTAAAGCTACGATCATAGAGACGAGAACAAAGGAGCACATATTTCTTTCAATTCTCTGAAGTGCCCTTTGCAGCGTGTCTTATAGGATATACTTTTTTTCTCAATTGCTTTCATGATATGCTCTCGCTCCACATGCGTCTCTTTCTAATCCTGCACTGTATCTATGCATCTGTCCGCTCTCAGTGGTCAGTGCCTTCAGTTGTGTTACAAATGACCGCAGCCCTACTGTGACCAGCAGGCACTTCTTCTCTTCTCTCCTCACAGTTCTTCCCCTTTCATCTGCTCTCATCCATCCCAGCGTTCAGTCTCTTACAGAAAAGTCACTTTTTTCTCTCTTTTCCTCCCTTCCGTTCCGCTTCTCTTTGCCCCCGGAGAATTGGCAGGAGCGGAAATCTCTTCTCTCTCCCGTAGGCAACCCCAGTAAATCTCTCTAAGCTCTGCCTCCCCTGCCATACCTTTAGATTGAAGGCCACCTCCAAAGGTCACTGAGCAGAACTGATCCCCTGTATTCTCTTTATCCCAAAAGGCTGAATGAGACTGGAGAAGAGGGGTGGCCTGTATGGGATTAGTTTTGTATGATAAAGATAAAGCAACACTTTCTCAGAATAAAGCAAAACTATGAGTTTAAAAGAGAAAAAAAACTGAGTCAAGCAAAATAAAATAAATTTCAAAAATAAAACTATAAGTTGCAAACAAATCATTTGTGTAATCATGTAAACTATAAGTATTTTTTCTTTGTTTAAACATAGTTTTTTGTTTGCAGTTCTTGTTTCTTCTTTCTCAATGATCAGACTTTTGCTCTCGCTGCAGCTTTCTCGTTTGCGCTCCCTCATTTTTTGTTTGAGATTTTGACACAAACATCCCAGGTGGGCGGGACTTTCAGGGGTGTGTCCTCATTGGCTACTCAGTTTTTGAGTGACAGCCCACTACACCACAGATCATACAGTGCAACTCATGCAGCAAACTCCGGAGTCCACTCGGCCACGTTAGTGTCGGTGTCTCCTGGGGGTTTTCATGAACATATCGGACTTATCTTATGGATTGCAGTGCATTATACTTGTGATGTGTAGTTTATACTTTATTCCAAATATTTTAATACCTGAACACACTGCTGCTGTTAAATAATTTCCCAATTTGGGATTGATAAAGTGTCTGTCTATTTATTTATTTTATAGATTAAAATGTATTTTCAAGCTAAAGGTGATGCACAATATAAACTGTATACTATTATTTTTTCAAAGACATATTACATTTCAAAAGCATATATTGCTATGTTTAGGACAAACAATTAAAGACTGCTTTAATTGAACAAATTCTACAATATAAAAGTGGCAGATTTGCTTTATGAAACAGACTTGACCTAGGCTGCAAACCAACACAATCAGGAACATGCTCACATCTTACTATGTTGGTCTGAAGAGCTGAAGCATTCACACGCAATGGATACAAACTGTGTTGTCTCATTCTATATCCTGTGAGAAAATGATACACATTTAGCATTAAAAACTCAACATACTATTCCTAGCCTGAGGAAGATATGAATAATCAACAGATTTGAATGGAATCTAACATTTTCATGTATAATGAAGACAAAAGAGTGATTATACAAATTACATTTATTGAAATTTTAACCAGAAGATGAAGTCTCAAAGAATGTTTTAAATAAAAGGACATAAAACAAAAAGGTGGATAATAATAAATCTATTAAATGTACAGTATATGTAAAGACATTTGGTGAAATGAAATGACACTGAGCCAGTGATATGCAACAGCAACGCCCAGCGTGGATGAAGATGGTGCAGGTCTCTCTTCATGCCCCCCACGCTCACTCACTGCTAGCTTTGTAGCTAACTGTTAGGCTACTTAGCTTGCATTGTTATGGATCTAATTAAAGGTAGCAAAAGCTAACTTTCATAGCACAGCTTTACTTCTCACTTAACACAATAAAGAAACAGACCATATATTACAGCACAGACAACACAAATGATAAATACTTACATATATTTTCCCTTGTAGTATTATAATAATTGAAATGCTGGTTCTTCTGCGGGTGTTCTATCCACGCTCAGCTACCGCACCGCAGCTGCCTGCACTGTCAACACATTCTCATTCCATAATCGTCCAGGAGCGACGTTTGGTCAGTGTCCGTGGCGTGCAGTTGTGACGCTCCTAGGCTCCTTCAGCTTCATAAAGGGACGCAAATAGCTTTCAACTGATTGCAATATATTCCCATCTGCGGCGGGATTTGACGCAATGTTGAAGTTTGAAGGCAATGTGAGCGTCCATTCCCATTGGATAACGGAGAATTGTACACCCGGAAGTAAGTATTCCCCTTTCTGTCGATTGATTTTACAGTGATATCTGCACAACTCATCGACTAAAAAACACCAGATTATCCTTGTTAATTACACAACATTGATTGGATTAAATTGTGTGCAATGCTTTTGTATTTTTCCCCTTCGATTCAGAGAAACAAATATTTTTTCGGAGTAAAGGATGGCAGAAGACATACACTACCCAGAATCCCCAGCTATCGTTTAGGACTACACCATGTGCTCTGTTTGACAAACCCCGTTTTTTTTCACCATTCATTACAATGGCTGGCGTCTATGTCACGTGATCTTCAAATTTCTCCCTGCAGAAAAAAAAAACATGGCCGAACTTCATTGCTACCCCCTTCCCCGTCAATGTATAGTGTTGGTCCACAGCGCAAACGTATTAGTTTAACAAAATCCGCATCTAAAGATACGTTATTTTCCCCTGTGCAATTCCAGTCTCACATCTCACAGCACATCGTCATTAACAAATACCGGAAACAGACCGAAAACATTTAAAAAAAATAAAATAATACTTTATTCCGAGTGTGCTTGCTTTTCTCTTTGAAAGTCATCACATAACAGCATTGTAATACACGGTTCGGCTGCATTAAATATTACATATCTGCCGTAGTTCTGTATTTATAGAGCCCTGATGAGAAGACTTCTAGACAAACATGAGGAACTGAAAACGTGACGTGGATCATAAATATATCAGCCATTAAACAACATCTTACATTTCTTTTCACACAATACGTCTCCTTGCAGTATCAACACTAATTCGGCTGACTTTTATATTTGATCCAATTGGTAGATAGGCTGTATTTACACCATAAAGTTGCACAGCTGATATAAAGGGACACCTAGTGGTTAAAGCATGTTATTGAATTTCATTATTTTTATTATTAGATATTAATAGGATCCCTATAAAGTATATTCACTACTCGTTATTCTCTACTAATAGTTAATTAAAGACTGTATATAATGACTATTTTGCACATCCCTTTCAAGATTTCAAGATTTTCTAAGGTTTATTGACATATCATATAGGCCTACACAACTATGGTGTAGTTATGCATTGAATGAAAAACTTGGGTCACAGGTTCCTCAATAGTGCATTACAAGACATCTATCAATATTTGTGCATACCTCCAGCAATGTTAACTATGTTGAAGCACTTATTTTTAACTGATATTATACATGTATTATACTCTTATAAGATGTATGTAGATATTTCATCTCCGGCCTTGTCAGGTATTGAACAATCAATAAATAAAGAACACAGAATTGTTAAATATAAAACACAGAATTTGTGTGATTATACTAAATGATGTAAATAAACACCACAGCATATTTACAACTGTTACACATGCTGATGTAACGCAAATGTTCCAACTTGGGATCAATAAAGTATATCTTATCTTAAGCTGATCGATGGCTACTGCCATATTTGCAAAATTTGCCTCTGAACCTTGACAAGCGCATGTTTCAGACTCATCAATTAACAACAGGAGGGGTCACAGACATAAGACCAGCTGTTAAATAAAGCTCTTCTGACCTTAGCTGGCATGTGGGTATATATTAATGCTGCCCATTATGGGCACAAGCAATGTTCACCCATTTATTAATTATATGTTTTAAATGTGAGTGTTTCCTATCCCGTAAACCTCCAGGGATGTACACAGTTTAATACTGGCTGTTAGGGAAATAATTGTCCTAGACTCCTAGATATGACGTACATGACCAACCCTGACGTCTGTTTATCTCCTTTAAGGACATAGGCTGCTTCAGTCATAAAGTTATTGTTCCCATTCTGTGACCAGGCAACACTAGGTCACAGATTGTCTGTTGTGGTGGGTGCACTGGGACACTTCCTTCTTTGTTGTTTGTGGACTCCAAGGTATGAGATCTTCGAGGCCATAAGTGACGGATGCAAGTGACTCAGTGTGCCCAACTGTCTAAGCTATCTTATCAAAATATGTTGATCACTCTCTGTGAAACCAGTTAAATGGGCTAACGAGAGAGAGGCGCTCCAGAATTGACGTAGCAACTCTCCCGTGCAGTCTCACCGTGACTGATGTGACTTGTGATGTGAATCTCTCCGGCCGTAACTCCAAATAAATCATCAGTCTTTGACATGACAAAAGCTCCTGCTCTACCGTGTCTCCTTCCTGAGTCGGTGACTCCTACTGCATTGCTACACAGAAGTTTCCTCCACAAATTGGCGTTGTTGGCAGGATACCAACAAATCTTCAGAACTGGTAAGTGTGATTTCAAATCTACATTTGGACATTGCCTTACCAGGATCTGTGATTGACGGTATCCTAAAAATTACCTGTGAAACTGAGCGGCTGTGTTTCGTTTTTGGTTAATGAACATTTGGGGATAATAAACCCAGGGGATCAGTGTCTGGGGACTCAGTCCTGGCTGATTTCGTCTGTGTGTGCTGCTCGGGACGGAAGTGCCATACAAGCATACACAGCTCATGTTTAGAGAGACCTTAAAAGAAGGGCATCAGTAAAGTGGAGCTTCTGTGTGAAAGCAATGTAAAGATTTGTATTGAACAAGTCGCCGAATTCTGGGGGTTTCAGCGGCCAAGCACAGCAGTTGAAAATAAGCAGCCAGAGATATTACTGCTATCGCCTCTCTGTAAAACACGGCTCCAGCTACAGCCGCGGGTGTGTGTGTGTAAACCTCCCCGTGCTTGTGGAGCTGGAGAAGTGCAGCTGAGAGGGAGAAAGTCACATGTTTTTGCCTATAAAGTTTTAACTCACACCACCGCCATCTCTATTTAAAAAAACAAAGAGATGGTCTAAAAAGCACCCGTTGCTTGTGACCGCTTTCTCATGGTTAGACGGACCAGCGCGAGGTGCGTGCATCGCCCGATGCGCCACAGTTCCCTACACATTGAGGAGCAGGTGGCGGTCAGGGGTGCATACATACAATTATAGGCTAATTGATCACAGGTGGGTAGTGGCACGCAAGCACAGAGAAAACTGTGTTTCATCATTGGATGAGCTCGATGGCAAGTGTATAGGCTGGTCGTGTCGGACTACAGTCAATTGGGCTGTCGTTTGGAGAGAAAGGGAAGAGGGAAAAGTCTGTGGGCTCCGATCGGGGGGGCACAGCACCACTAGAAAAGGATAGTGGTGTCGCAAGAGGATAAGCTAGTTATCGCTCTTGGACGGCTTTCAGGCACCGATCTATGACTTGTATACAAGGGTGGGTGCGTGAGTCAAGGCGCCCCATCTGCAATTCCCCACCCCCTCTGAAACCTCCTAATTCGGACTAAATTGAGCTGTACCATAAAGATGTAAAGCAAAAAAATTCTGGTAGTATAAATGTGCTGCAAAATGAAAATAAATAGCAAAAGAGTGTTTTTATGTCCTGCCTCTGAGTGTGCAGAGGAAAAAGTGAACAAGAAGCACACTGTTCAGGGTGTGCGCTGTGTAAGAAGAAAATAAGATTATATTGCTTTAAGAATCCATTCTTAAATGGTATTGCTGGTATGTTAAGATATGTTTATGACCTTGTATAAACCATATGCCCCGTCCTGCGCCCCGAGACCCTCAGAGACCTGCCTGAGGAGATCAGGGTTGCAAAATCTGTTTTTTTAGGTCACTGTTGTATTATTTGTTTAATTTATTCTTAAATCTATGTATTGTATGGTAATAATGAATAAAAACGTAATGTATTGAACACATTCCGAAACAAAGCAGATAAGACAGAACTAGACTCAGACATAATACTAATTGTTGTTGAAACCTTTTGCGCTGTTGCTGCAAAATGGAAACTTTGCTGATTATCTTTTCCAACTGGCCACTGGAATCAGATAATTAATATAAGTTGAAGTTCAATTACAGTTTTAAGAAATAGTTCAAATTATTTCTCGTATCAACCAATTGGTCTCCATAGACATGACTAAAATTAAAATAGCTGTTAAACTACTGACAAGTTTTCTGAAACCGAGCTTATGAACAACAGAGTAAAGGTCGCTGGTTAAGCCAGGATCAATATATTTGTTGAAATGTTCTTATTGTGTGCATAATAAATGTGTTTAAATTAATTGAGCAATTCTTTAAAAAGTATAATGTTGCAATCTCTTTAAAATAAGTAATTACAGTTAAAAAAAAATAGATGTTGTTTTCCAAGGGCCTCTCTTTCACAGGCCCACACTTTAAATCATGACACTTCCAAGTCCTACAGAGATCAGTATCACTTTGTGTTGCAAGCCAAATCCAGGAGAACCCAGCTCGAGCTAAATGTCAAATGTATTTAATTAATGTGCAAGTGTTTTGATTTAGTTACAATGCTCCAGTCTAGCTTCCTTCGAGTTTAGTCTCATAACATTCTCACTGCTGTGCTGTCCCAAATGTTTTTAAACCTTGGGCAGACAAGCACACACCCACACCCACACACACACTTTGGATAAGTATTCACCTTATCCAAATTGTAAATTGTTGATTAGTAATTCAAGATTAATTATTAAATTAAATGTGGTACATAACATAGAATAAATAAAATAATTTTGACTTGATCATTTTGTTCACAACATTAGACCTTGTCCTCTAATCTCTACTAGAATAAGATAAGTGTGCATGTTTGGGTGTTTTAACACTCCTGTAATGTACCTAATCTTGTTATCCTTTTCGTTACAGAGCTGGGAAAATGGTGTATTGATTAGATTCTGATCCGTGCAAGTCCAATTTTGACTGACTTTAGTTCTAATGTTAATGTTAATTTGATTTCAACCCATAAGTAATTATTTAGATTAACTCAACATTTCACATGATGGATTAGTGTTCCACATTTTTTTCCACTCATTTGTTGTGCAATTAGGCCAATGGTAAAGAGAGACATTGATGACCTTGTGTCCCTTTTGTTGGTACGTGGTTCCATTTTGCCTATGGCCTTCGACGGCTTCACTAAGAGTCACCCAGTTCTACCCTGCTACAGTCCGGCTGAGTGCAGTCACAGAGATGCTATGGCTGCTCTACATGAAATGACATTAATGGTCTGGTCCGAGAATGGACACCATTTCCTGCTCCCAGAGAGAATGACGCTCCTCAAACTGAACATTACAGCCGTTGATACTGTCTCACGTGGGTCTGCTCCCCCCACCGAGCCATAAACTGAAAGCTTGACATCGGCTTTGAACACCTGGAAACCTCCCTGTCACACCAGCACCAACCCTTGGCTCAGTCAGATGGGATTAACGGCTTCACTTAGGGCATTTGGTTCAGAAATATGACTCTCGTTACCGCAGAGTGGGTTGTTTTTTTTAAGGCTATTCATACTGCTATGCAGAGGATGCCTGTAAGTTGGCAAGCTGTTAAAAGCCCCTACTATTTTTAAAAATAGGGCTAATGTCAGGGGCCTCTTAGTTCTACATGTATTCACATTATATAGACAAAGTGTCCACCTGGTAAAAACTAGAGGCTGCACGAAACTCAGGCTACAATACGACCATTCTGTTCTGCTCTAACGATTCAATTGATAGATTCTACGTCAAAACAATTAGCTTTCATTGTTTCCAATGATAACCTCACCTTAAGTGGAGGAATGCAAACCTGTTTTCAAATGTAAGTTTTGAATTTGTTTGACATTTCTCAGTAATGACACCCTCAGACACCCAATATCATTCATGCTATGCCATCAGTAATAACTCAGATGTTAAGGGGGATGAGGCTTTTCCTCCCAAATCAGATATGCTTTGTTTTTCAACAAAGGTATACATTTCCTGCATAATATATGTTTCTCACAAATGTTTTTATTGCAAGCTGCACACAGGTGATACTGAGTCTTCTCGAGTAATAGATTATAAACTACACCATGCTTAAATAGACATATGTAAGAAAAGGGAGGGAAGAGTCAATTATATTGAGTAATTGATTTTATATTGGAACATTTATTACTCAAACCTGTTTTATGGAAGAGGAAAAATATATATTTCCGATAAACTAAAATTTTATCAAATGGTGAATTAATATAACATTTAGAATCATTGAGAAGGGGTTATATCCAGGGACTAGCTCACCTTTAAATTACAATAACATTTCTCTGCTTTGGACTGATGAGTATATGATTCTTGTATGTTAAATGACTAACACAAACCTTACATTTATGCATGTGCATGTGTCAGGAAGGCTCCCAAATAATTCTGAGGGGCCTATCCTATTTTTGTAATTAAATGATAATGTGCTAATCCATTACTTTGAGTTGTCTGCACTCAGGAAAACATCCCTGTCAGGTGTTAACCCAATAACTAGGACAGCTCTGAAGGCCAAGGGTCAGAGAGAGAGGGTCACACTCTCCGGCTGCAGAGGGCACCCCCATCCACGGGCAAGGAGGCACGAGGTCGTTCGGGATGAGAGGATTATAATCTTCAACTATCTGAGGAGATGGGATGCTTCTTCACCATTCTGCTCTGTGGGCTCAGGCAGACAACCCTGCGGGACGAGCGAGGGCTTCAGAGGCTTCAAGGTTCCTTGTTTCTTGGAGGAGCAGATCTCTTCCTAACCTCTCCATCACAGGGGGAGACCTGGATGCACCATTTGGAATACGCAGTTGCACTGCTCTCAAGCAGATAGCAGAAGGAATGCAGGCTGATGAGCCTCCGTTTCACTGGGGGATCATACAGTGCTCACTGAATTGAGCCACACAAAAGCAGAGCAATTGGGGGGTTGACATATGGCGCTCTGATGACGAAGAGTTTGAGCCAATCAGCACCTCAGTGCTAATCTACAGTATCAGGATGCCTTTACACACACCAGACACTCTTTGTCATAAAGAGAGGAGGAGAACGAGTCAGAAAGACTGAAGGACATGTTCTTCCAGCTCTCGTACAAAGATGAACTTTCAATTGATTTTATATCTTGGATGTTTACAGATGTACAATTAATGACTGTCTTTATATTTCTAATGACCAGACATGTGTTGAATAGTGGTGATTAATATATTTTGCCGGATCAGATTACACTTTCGCACAAAACAAAATTAATTAATTAATATTTTCAGATTATAAAGTATTGAATAATAAGATATTTCTACTATTTTCACAGATAATGTTAATATCCTTAATCGTCCAGCAATCAGGCTTAACAACACTACTCTTTAATGTATTATCCATGCACAGAAAGACCTACAATGCTGTTTCAAGTACTGGATTAATTTCAAATATTTACAAATATTTATAATATTTCATATAACAATTATGTAGCATATTTGATCCTCAAATTAGAGAAGTATAATTTAAAGAAATTCTATATTCAACATTAGATAAACACAGAAGAATCCTTTCCAAGTACCATAAGTAGATGCTCAGGTAAGTATGGCTAATATGAATAATTGATAGACTTAATTTTGTACAGATTAGTGGTAGCATTTACAAATGTGATAATTCAAGTTTTAAGAATGTTTAATCCTTCCTCTCCAGGTTTTTACAAAAGTCTTTGAATATTTGCCTAACTTTTCCTTTTCAGATTTTGAACAATGTACTTGACTAAAATGAATGTATTGATTTGACTAAAGTGCCTTACTAATGACTAAAGCGTATGTAAGTAAACGTAAAAGTAATCCTAATATTGAGGACACTGCACTTTTGCAGATTACAGATTGATAACATCACAACTGTGAATTGTATACCTTAGCTGGATCTCTTAGGATCCTAAGTTTTCAAATGCTTTTGACTAGTGATTGCCTTGAAGTAAATCTTTAAAGCGGCAAGCTGGTTTTGATTTTATAGTTTGATGAATGAAATTAACTAATGATAAATGATAAGAGATATTAGTTTAAAACAAATATTTAGCTATTTATGCATCTGTGTTTTATGTGTGTTCATTATTATGCTTTTCTTATTATGGGAAATGTAAACGTCTTTTAAAACTACAACTCCCAGAGACGTGCCATAGATAGAGAACATGTTGCGAAACACAATAGCCAGCATGTGTAGTTCTGGGGACGGGGTGGGGGAGGGGGGGACGCGGTGGACCCGTTCAAATCCAGTTTTGGACAGTCTGCCGTGGTTCCATCCCATTTCAAGTGCTGTTCGACGCTCGGCGTAACCCTCGGAGCACACTCTCCAATCACAGAGCTTGAGGACTATCACGGGGGTTTGTCAAGCGAAGCGGAGAGAATAATTACTTCCGGGTGTAATATTCTCTAAAGCAAATGAGCTGCTCCGACCCTCGATCCTGACGGACTCCAACTTGTGTTTATTAATCAAACAAATAAACACAAGGATAATAATGTTTTATTGTTGAGTAAATGGAGAATTGCACAGGGGAAAATAACGTAGGCTATCTATGCCACAATTTTAGATGCAGATTTTGTTAAACTAATACGTTTGCGTTGTGGACCAACACTATACATTGACGGGGAAGGGGGTAGCAATAAAGATAACACCATTACACTGTTACACAACATAACAGAAATAATATCGATAGCAGCGTCCCTAGCAACAAGTAACAAGTAGTTAATAATAATAAAAGACATTAAGAAAAAGGCATTTTAAACAGTCATTAAAAATCAAATCAAATCAAGTTTTATTTATATAGCACATTTATAAACGATTTTTGGTCGATTCAAAGTGCTGTACATATAATAAAAATACCCTACAGTAGAGACACTTTACAGCAAATACAACAGCACAGATTGTTCAGAATATCAGTATGAGAAAAACGACACCCTCTGTCCTTAGACCTTCACATCGTACAAGGAAAAACTTCCAGAGAAAAAGCAACCCAATCTACCTGCATTGCATTACTCTAAACGTGTAATAACGTGCTTTAACCAGTAGGTGGTTTGGGTTAAAAAGCTGTCAAGTTTACAGTGTTAACAAAATAAAATAAACTGCCGTTTCTGCTTTTTTTACGACGGATATATTTAGTTAATGTTTTGATATTTGTAACGCAAAAGCGAAAAAACCCACAGCAACACAGAAAAGATGGTCTTAACATGACCCAGCGGTCTAGTAGTTAATAAAAAACAATAATATCAAAACAAAATATTACTACAAACTGAACGGTAAAAGAATAGTTTCCGGTCTATTCTGAGCCCGATCTCTGTAGATAAATAAAAATAAAGAACTACGACAGATGTGTAATATATTTAATGCAGCCGAACCATTTATTACAATGCATTCATGTGAATACTTTCAAAGAGTAAAGCAAGCACTGCTGAATAAAGTATGATTTTATCTTTTACGAAACGTTTTTTTTCATATTGCAGTTGGAGGTCAACCAATCACAGAGCTTGAAAACTAATCACGGGGTTTGTCAAACAGAGCCCATGGTGTAGTCCTAAACGATTGCTGGGGATGCTGGGTAGTGTAGTGTCTTCTGCCATCCTTTACTCCGAAAAAATATTTGTTTCTCCGAATCGAAGGGGGAAAATACAAAAGCATTGCACACAATTTAAACCAATCAATGTTGTGTAATTAACAAGGATAATCTGGTGTTTTTTAGTCGATGAGTACTGCAGATATCACTGTAAAATCAATCGACAGTAAGGGGAATACTTACTTCCGGGTGTACAATTCCATGGTTATCCAATGGGAATGGACGCTCACATTGCC
This sequence comes from Harpagifer antarcticus, assembly GCA_902827135.1. Classification (NCBI taxonomy): domain Eukaryota; kingdom Metazoa; phylum Chordata; class Actinopteri; order Perciformes; family Harpagiferidae; genus Harpagifer; species Harpagifer antarcticus. Next base: position 6,628,892 of record CADEHL010001042.1, on the reverse strand, counting down.
TTTAAGGGCAGCCGACAAAAACGAATGCCGTGCTTCCATGAGCGTCAAATCCCGCCGCAGATGGGAATACATTGCAATCAGTTGAAAGCTATTTGTGTCCCTTTATGAAGCTGAAGGATCCTAGGAGCGTCACAACTGCACGCCACGGGACCCTGACCAAACGTCGCTCCTGGACGATTATGGAGTGAGAGTGTGTTGGCACTGTACAATCGCTGGAGGACTGGGCTGTCACTCAAAAACTTAGTAGCCAATGGGGACGCACCCCTGAAAGTCCCGCCCACCTGGGAGGTTTGTGTCAGAATCTCAAACAAAAAGTGAAGGAGCGCAAATGAGAGCTGCAGCGAGAGCAACAGTCTGATCATTGAGAAACAAACAAGAACTGCAAACAAAAACCTATGTTAAAACAAAGAAAACATACTTATAGTGTACATGATTACACAAATGATTTGTTTGCAACTTTTATTTTTGAAATGTATTTTATTTTGCTTGACTCAGTTTTTTTTTCTTCTTTTAAACTCATAGTTTTGCTTTATTCTGAGAAAGTGTTGCTTTATCTTTATGATACCAAACTAATCCCATAGACCTGGGGCAGGGAGGAAGAGAGGGATTGATGGATACAAAAAGGAGGTTTGGTGTAGTGAGCAGGTAAGGTTTTGGAGGTGACGGTGTATATGGGAGCAGAGGAAGAAGGTGGGACAAGGAGTCGAGCAGAGGGGAGTTTGGGATGCTGCCTGAGGTGACGAATGAAGCACAGATGTGAAGTGCCTGAGGGAACTAAAGTAACACAGCAGGAAATTAAAGCAAAAGCGATTCCAAAGTTACATACAAGACTACTTTTCTAAATGTAATCTGCCCGAAATTAGTGATTAACTGCCAGAAATGCATTCTACTGGGCTCAAAGTCTGTATAGGAGTGGAAGAAGATGATGTCGAGGAATTAATACAAAGACTGGCAAGGGCCCAGGGATGCATCACAAGTGCGGCTGAGATTGCCAAATATTACTCCCTTTCCTGTTGTTTCCTTTGAATACAGCAATATATGCAAAAGCAAACACACACACTGACACACAGGAGTGCAATAATAGACTTTCTGCGAGCCGACAAGATGCAGAATGATACACTGAAGTGGTGTTTCATGTATATAATCTGGAGATGTGTGACATGTCAGGCGCTAAATGGCTGTTTCAAGACGAAGAGAGGAGGAGGAGGAGAGGGATGAGGGCAGTAATAGATCGGTCCTATAGAAGGAGCGGAGGAGAGAAACGTCCTGCCGGAGCGAGCAGGGTGATATTTGTACCTCTTGGGAAACCCTAAGCCTTTTGGATTATGTTCTGTTGTTATGGTGCTTATTATGTTTGTTGACAGCTAGATGGTTGTCAGACATCCTCCAGCCAAAAGATTGCAACTTAATATAAAGGAATTGGTGTTTGTGGGGGGGGTGTTGTCGGTGCACTCTATCAAGGGTGGAGGAAATCTTTTTCCATAAGTAAAAGTAGCAAAACACGACTGTAGAAATACTCTGTTATAAGGGAATCCTGCCACAAACAAAACATGACGCAAAGTTGACTCATTTGCAATGAAATGTTAATATTATGAACATATCGAACAGGTCTTCTCTATGCATCATAAAATAAACAACTCGTTTTAAAAAACTATTTTTGTATGTAATGTATTTCAGTGGTTTCAAATTTGAAATGAAAACCATATGAAACCAAGGAAGAAACTGATGGGACAGGGAATATGAAGAATTGTTATTTTTACCTCAAATATATGTTCTCACTGTTGAATACATTGGGTCTAATACAGTTATTTATGGCAGGGGGCACCAAAATACAAATGTCCACTTTCACAAGGGCTCACAAGCTAAAGGGATTGGGAAAAGTCATTTAATCTTTATCTTAATCTTACCAATTTAATGGTACTAGATCTGCAAATAAATTAATAAAGTCAAAGAAACTAGTAATTACCGTTTTAGTCAAGTGAAAAGTACTTGAATGTATGTGATTAGTTAACAAAAGCATTCCTGCACATGTTCTTTTGTGTGTCTCTGTGTATGTGTGTGTCCTTTCTTCCAGGTACTGATTGAAGCTAACAATGTCAGTTATTGCATCCATGCTCCCATACATCTCTGTCCTGGCTGATCCACGGTCTCCTCATTTACACGCCACCTTGCCTCTGTAATTTCTCTCTGTAATGAAAGTTCCTCTGCCCATCAGTGGCTGAAAATGATTCTGGAAATATTAATAAGGGGCCCTTTTTAACCAAATTACATTCTATCAAGGCCGAGATTAAATTAGCAAACGCCAAGGTGTGTAGGAACGGAGCGAATGGAATTGGATGACAGCACCAGTCAATCAACAAACGATTGAGGTCTCCCTTCCCGACCTTGTCCCGCCCACTCTTATCAATCCCGCACACACACGGAAAACGAAGCAGATTGTTAATTCTGCCTCCTGCATGCTGCATCTTCTGATAGAGCTATAACAATGTGCATGTCGGATGTAACCTCCAACAGAGAGGAAAAGCAAGCGTGCAGATAAACGTTTTTATTTTATTTAACGCCATGCCCGACCTGTGACTTCACGTTGACATGTATAAGGCTGAGAATTGTCTCGCAGATGGTGTCACTAACCACATTTTCCCCTTACAGCCTATCTCTAAAAAACAAACCTCCACACACACTGTGAGCATTACACCGCAGACACCTGCTTCAATGAGGAACATGAAATAGGGTTTGCAATACATTTGTACAGCCAGAGATGTTCAGAGACAGGCAGGGGCGGACTGGCCATTGGGAATACCGGGAGTTTTCCCGGTGGGCCGGTGCTGTGCGTGGGCCAAAAATGTAAATTTAATTTAAATAATTTTTTTTTTTTTAAATTTGGCCTAAATCCCACCGGCCCACATTTGTCAGTGTTCCGGCCACCCCACTGGGCTGGGCCGTTTTGATAGGCTACCTATGTTCTATCTATCAGATAGTTTCACTTTCACACATCAGGCCCGTAGCAGCTGTCACTGCGCAGTGAACGATCAGGAGTGAGTGACTGAGAGACCTAGCTGGCAGTTGCTTTCAGATGGATAAACAAGCTCCAAAGCGTAAAGGCGTTTTTGCATAGTTTGTGTATACAGTATTGTAGTGAACCCTGGGTTCAGAGGGAGGGGCTTGCATAGGGGGGGGGGGGGGGTTGCCGGGTAACGGGGTTCAGGGGGAGTGGCTGTACCCGTAGGATAGAAAAGGGGGAAGTGACTCAGAGGTCGCGCGGCTGTGGAGAAGAACGTGTTGCCCACATTGTGTTACTGATTTTAGGCTAGTTAGCTAGCAGGTTTATTGTTTTGGGTGCAGTCACTTTTGCCACCACTTGCTGTTCAAATAAATGCTGAAAGAAAAAGTAAATCTGTTCATATGGGTGTTGAGAGATGTATCCATAGATTTAGTCCCTAATTTTGCTCTCAAAGTGCACCAGATTGATGCATTTAACTTCAACATTTAAAAAAAAAATCTTCCCGTGGGAGCTTGCCCCCGGACCCCCCTAGAGGAGGTGAGGTCCACCACCTGCCCACACACCCTGTTAAATTCTCTCACCCACATTGAGGATGCTTCCTATGCCCATGTTTTATTCCATGTGTCAAGTCAGGCAAATTGGGTCCAAATGTTATTGCATCAATGATCTGTTAACATTAAAATCACTAAATATATGCTGTAACTATTTTTGCTCTAGGCAAGGCAAGGCAAGGCAAGTTTATTTATGGAGCACTTTTCAACACAAGGCAATTCAAAGTGCTTTACAACAAATGAAAGACATTAAGAAAATGGCATTTAAAATCAGTCATTAAAAAGAAAAGCTAATAAAATAAACATTAAAAGAAGAAATACATGGATAAACATTAAAAGAAAAAATACATGGATAAAAGTTATAGTGCAGTCTAAGATATGAATAGTTCAATTAAAAGCAGCGACAAAAAGAAAAGTCTTCAGCCTGGATTTAAAAGTAGTCAGAGTTGCAGCGGACCTGCAGGTTTCTGGGAGTTTGTTTCAGATATTTGGAGCATAATAACTGAACGCTGCTTTACCATGTTTAGTTCTGACTCTGGGGACAGAAAGCTGACCAGTCCCTGAAGACCTGAGAGATCTGGATGGTTCATAATTTAGCAGTAGATCAGAAATGTATTTTGGGCCTAAACCATTCAAAGCTTTATAAACCAGCAGCAGTATTTTGAAATCTATTCTTTGACACACAGGAAGCCAGTGTAAAGACTTCAGAACAGGAGTGATGTGATCCACTTTCTTAGTGTTAGTGAGGACTCGAGCAGCAGCGTTCTGAATCAGCTGCAGCTTCCGAATAGATTTTTTAGTGAGACCTGTGAAGACACCATTGCAGTAGTCGAGTCTACTGAAGATAAAGGGATGGACAAGTTTTTCCAAATCCTGCTGCGACATTAGTCTTTTAATCCTAGATATGTTCTTTAGGTGATAGTAGGCTGATTTAGTAACTGTTTTAATGTGGCTGTTGAAACTCAGGTCAGAGTCCATGACTACACCTAGATTTCTGGCTTTATCTGTTGTTTTGAACATTGCAGACTGAAGCTCAGCGCTAACTTTTATACGTTCTGCCTTGGCTCCAAAAACCATTACCTCAGTTTTATCTTTGTTTAATTGGAGAAAGTTCTGACACATCCAGTCATTGATTTGTTCAATGCACTTACTCAGTGTTTGAATTGGAGCATAGTCTCCTGTTGAAACTGTTACATACATTTGTGTGTCATCTGCATAGCTATGGTAACTTATTTTGTTGTTTTTCATTATCTGAGCCAGTGGTAGCATGTAGATGTTAAAGAGAAGAGGCCCCAAGATGGAGCCTTGAGGAACCCCACATGTCATATTTGTCAACTCAGATGTGTATTTACCAATAGAAACAAAGTTGTTTCTGTCCTTTAAGTAGGATTCAAACCAATTTAGGACGGTTTCCGAAAGTCCCACCCAGTTTTCCAGTCGGTCTAGTAATATGCTGTGGTCAACAGTGTCAAACGCAGCACTGAGATCTAATAATACTAACACTGAAGTTCTGCCACTGTCTGTGTTTAAGTGGATGTCATTAAAGACCTTTACAAGAGCAGTCTCAGTACTGTGGTTTGGACGAAAGCCTGACTGGAACACATCGAAACAGTCATTTAAATGCAAAAAATTACTCAGCTGTTGAAAAACAACTTTTTCAATGATTTTACCTAGAACTGGCAGGTTTGATATGGGCCTGTAATTGTTCATTACTGAAGCATCTAGATTATTCTTTTTTAAGAGCGGTTTAATGACTGCAGTTTTCAGGGCCTGTGGAAAAATACCTGAGTGAAGAGATTTGTTTACTATATGAAGTAGATCTGACGCCATGCAAGGCAAAACATCTTTAAAAAATCACGTTGGAATAATATCAAGGCAGCAGGAGGAGGATTTCAGAAGTTGAATAATGTCCTCTAGGTTTGTATCATTATGTCACGGTTGAGTGAAGGAAGCAGGACCCAAGCGCAGATAACTTTGGTAAACCTTTATTTCAAGGCTAAAATGGAACGAATACAGCCAAACACAGAACACTCACCGGTGAAGTCCGTCACCAACAAAAGAAGCACCGACACTGAACACAGCACGAGACAAGACTAAATACAGGGAGGGCTAATTACCAGACACAGGTGAACACAATCGGTAAACGAGACACAGGTGAGGAGGGAGGAGAAAAACACAAGAGCCACAGGTGAACACAATTCGCTAACGAGACACAGGTGAGGAGGGAGGAGAACACACAGGGACACTAACGACAGGAGGAAAACATGACAGAACAGTGAAAACACCCAAACTTAGACAGAACTGTGACAGAACCCCCCCCCTCAAGGGACGGATTCCAGACGTCCCTAAACCCCAACACAAAAATCCAAAAAAAATCCAGCAGGGTGGGTGGAGGGGGTCCGGAGGAGGGACGTATCCCTAGGCCACCAGGGTGGGTGGAGGGGGTCCGGAGGACGGGACTAAGCTGACCGCCCAGGAGCCCAGTAGGGGACCAGGAAGGGATCTCGGGCATAGACCAGACAGCTCCGGAGGCCGGGCAGGACCCGGTGTCGGCCGGACAGGAACCGGAGCCGGCGGGACAGGCTTCGGCAGGATCCCCCACGGAAGAGGACCAGGAGTTGGCAGGACCCCCAGCAGGAGAGCGGTTGGCGGGACCTCCGACGAGACAGGACAAAAGGTTGGCAGTACCCCCGGCAGGAGAGTAGACGGCGGGACCTCCAACGGCACAGGACACAGGGTTGGCAGTACCCCCGGCAGGTGAGTAGACGGCGGGACCTCCAACGGAACAGGACATAGGGTTGGCAGGACCCCCGGCAGGAGAGTAGTCGGCGGGGCCTCCAACGGAACAGGACATAGGGTTGGCAGGACCCCCGGCAGGAGAGTAGTCGGCGGGGCCTCCAACGGGACAGGACATAGGGTTGGCAGGACCCCCGGCAGGAGAGTAGTCGGCGGGGCCTCCAACGGGACAGGACATAGGGTTGGCAGGACCCCCGGCAGGAGAGTAGTCGGCGGGGCCTCCAACGGGACAGGACACAGGGTTGGCAGGACCCCCGGCAGGAGAGTAGTCGGCGGGGCCTCCAACGGGACAGGACACAGGGTTGGCAGGACCCCCGGCAGGAGAGTAGTCGGCGGGGCCTCCAACGGAACAGGACATAGGGTTGGCAGGACCCCCGGCAGGAGAGTAGTCGGCGGGGCCTCCAACGAGACCGGACAAAGGGTTGGCAGGAACCCCGGCAGGAGAGTAGTCGGCGGGGCCTCCAACGGGACAAGACATGGGGTTGGCAGGACCCCCGGCAGAGGGCTAGTCTGCGGGACCTCCAACTGGACAGGACATGGGGTTGGCAGGACCCCCGGCAGAGGGCTAGTCTGCGGGACCTCCAACTGGACAAGACATGGGGTTGGCAGGACCCCCGGCAGAGGGCTAGTCTGCGGGACCTCCAACTGGACGGGACATGGGGTTGGCAGGACCCCCGGCAGAAGACTAGTCTGCGGGACCTCCAACTGGACAGGACATGAGGTTGGCAGGACCCCCAGCGGAACCTCCAACGGTACAGGACATGGGGTTGGCAGGACCCCCGGCAGAAGACTAGTCTGCGGGACCTCCAACTGGACATGAGTAGGGGCTTGAGTGGGGACTCGAGAGAGGGCTTGAGAGGGAACTTGAGAGGAAACTGGAGAGTGGACTCGAGAAGGAACTCGAGAGGTAACTCGAGAGGGGACCTGAGAGGGGACTTGAGAGGGGACCTGAGAGGGGACTTGAGAGGGAACTCGAGAGGAGACCTGAGGGGAAACTTGAGAGGTGACTCGAGAGGGAACTCGAGAGGGGACTAGAGAGGGGACTTGAGAGGGAACTCGAGAGGAGACCTGAGGGGAAACTTGAGAGGTGACTCGAGAGGACACTGGAGAGTTGACTTGAGAGGGGACTCGAGAAAAGACTCGAGAGGGAACTCGAGAGGGGACCTGAGAGGGGACTTGAGAAAAGACTCGAGAGGGAACTTGAGATGGGATGAGGGAAGGGACTAGAGAAGTGACTCGAGGAGGGACTTGAGAAGTGACTAGAGGTGGGACTGGAGAAGGGACTAGAGAAGGGACTAGGAAAGTGACCTGAGGAGGGACTAGGGAAGGGACAAGAGGAGAGACTAGAGAAGGGACCAGGGAGGGGACTATGGCAGCTGGGGCCAGAACTGGGGCTGGAACCATGGCTGCTGGGGCCGGGACCATGGCTGCTGGGGCCAGAACTAGGTCTGGAACCATGGCTGCTGGGGCCAGAACTGGGGCCGGAATGATGGCTGCTGGGGCCAGAACTGGGGCCGGAATGATGGCTGCTGGGGCCAGAACTGGGGCTGGAACCATGGCTGTGTGGGCCGGTTCTGTAGCCGGAACCATGGCTCTTGGGGCTCGGATTGCTAGCCTGGACTTGCGACTCCTTCTCTTAGAAGCCGCCTGAAGGCTCCGTGGACCTCCAAAAGCCAGCCGAGTTCCAGAAAACGCCTCTTGGACAGGAGCAGGAACTGGGGCGGAAGCACTGGTTGACTCCAGACGGAACACACCGAGACGTTTATAGTCCGCAGGCTGGAAATCACACGCCCAGATGAAGTTCAACATCCAGTCAGGTAAGAACTTCACCAAGTCCGGTTTCTCCATAGCCAACCGGTGCGCCTCTACCAGAGCGGCCTCCTTCTGCCGAACACTGGACGCTCCCCTCCACCAATCATAGCAGCAAGCCAAAGCAAATGAAAAATGCTGTAATTCCTCCTCAAATGGGTCATCTGCTGGGTCCATCTCTGGTCGGTGCTTTCTGTCACGGTTGAGTGAAGGAAGCAGGACCCAAGCGCAGATAACTTTGGTAAACCTTTATTTCAAGGCTAAAATGGAACGAATACAGCCAAACACAGAACACTCACCGGTGAAGTCCGTCACCAACAAAAGAAGCACCGACACTGAACACAGCACGAGACAAGACTAAATACAGGGAGGGCTAATTACCAGACACAGGTGAACACAATCGGTAAACGAGACACAGGTGAGGAGGGAGGAGAAAAACACAAGAGCCACAGGTGAACACAATTCGCTAACGAGACACAGGTGAGGAGGGAGGAGAACACACAGGGACACTAACGACAGGAGGAAAACATGACAGAACAGTGAAAACACCCAAACTTAGACAGAACTGTGACACATTAATCTGATGGAATTGTGTCATGGTGTTTGAATTGATGTTAAGTGGACACAGAGACAACACATTTGCTGTTCCTGATGCAGAGGCACTAACTGCTTGTCTTATTTTCTGAATTTTGTCAGTGAAAAAGGAGGCAAAATTATTGCACGCCCTGGTGGATAGAAATTCAGAGGCTACTGACACTGGGGGGTTAGTTAGTCTGTCGACTGTAGCAAACAAGGCACGTGCGTTGTTTTTGTTTTTGGTAATGATGTCAGAGAAGAACGATTGTCGTGCGTTTTTCAATTCCAAATTATAAAGGCCAAGTCTCTCTTTATAGATTTCAAAGTGAACCTGGAGATTTGTTTTTCGCCACCTGCGTTCAGCTTTTCGACACTCTCTTTTTTCTGCTCTCACGGTCATGGCCTTTCTCCATGGAGATATTTTCTTGCCAGTCACTTCTTTTACCTTAGTTGGAGCAATGGCATCTATAATATTTTAAATTTTTTAATTAAAATGATCTACTAGCTCATTTACTGAGATGTTAGCAGGGGCAAGTGTGGAAGAAAAATTCTGAGTAAACATTTCCCTAGTATTTTCAGTTAAATATCGCTTTGTGGTTACCTCTTTTTGAACATTTTTGTGAACAGAAATAGAGCTCTCAAAGAAAACACAGGAATGATCAGAGAGCGCAACATCAGTCACCACAACCTTAGAGATATTCAGACCCTTTGAGATAATTAAGTCCAGAGTGTGCCCCTTATTGTGCGTGGGCTCCGTCACATGCTGAGTCAGTCCATGGCTATCAAGAACACAAAACAGTTATTTTAAAATCACCAACAATGACTAAACGGTCAAAGTCAATACACACCATAGACAGCAGTTCAGTAAAGTCATCATAAAAGCTTGCACAGTATTTGGGTGGTCTATAGATATTTAGGAACAGAGCTCGAGAGGAGCATTTCAGCTGAAGGGCCACATATTCAAAAGAAGCAAAGTTCCCATAAGATGTCTTCCTGCATTGAAGGGAATCATTGAACAGAATAGCAACTCCACCCCCTTGCTTATGCATTCTTTCCTGACTCATAAAACTATTTTTGTGATTTTGGTGGGCGTCGTTGAGCGGGGGTAAAGGACATGCTGCCAGCCCTGCGTATCGCCTTAGTTTGGTTATTGAAATCCAGGAAGGAATCGGTGCCAACCCTTTGTATCGCCTTCGTGTGTTCAAGGGCGTTGTCAGGGGGGGGGGGGGGGGGTGACGGGCAGTGGAGACTCCTCCATGTGTCTCATAGGTCTCCCATAATCAGAACATTCCTCAGGCGGGTGCAGTGATAATTCTTCAGGGTTTTCTGCACGATGTGTTGTGTCTTTCTCCTGTTTTGATTCCTCTTGCCGCTTGTCCTTGGCAGAGGGAACAGATTGATGACGCAGGCAGTTGAAAATGTTAGAGATAAACAATTTCACTCCTGACTTGTTCAGGCAAACTCCATTTGCCTTGAAAAGATGTCTGCGATCCCAGAAAAAGTTAAAATTGTCAATAAAATGGACAGAATGGTCAGTACAGGCATTGGAAAGCCAGGTGGTCAGTGCAAACAATCTGCTGAATCTCTCCACTCCTCTTCTGACTGGCGGTAGAGGGCCACTGATGAACACCTCCGCATTTAGAGAGCTGACAGTTTGCAACAAACATTTAAAGTCTTCTTTCAGCACTTCTGACTCTTGTTTCACAACATCATTTGTTCCAATGTGTAGTACCACATTCTTCACAGTTGGATGTTTAGCCCCAATATGCAGGATCTTCTCAGCCAAGTCAGAGACCATATCCTTGGGAAAACAGAGTACTTTGGTGTTGTTCTTATTACACAGACCTTTTACATCTCTCACAGCAGAGTCACCCACAATCAGAGTTTCAGGCCCAGTCGTTAGCTTTCCCTCTAGCCTTTTACTTTTGGAGTAGCTATTGGTTCTTACCCTGCTGTGTGAAGAGGACAGGTTATCCAGGTCATCAGAAAGAGATCTCCTGTTCTCGGTCAGCGGAGCGTATCTGTTCTGGATTGGCACACTTGGTGGTTTAGGAGGATTGTTTGTAATTTTCCCTTTAGCAGCTGTCCACTGCGTTTTCCTGGTTGGGACAGGGGTTGAAGAGGCGCTCTTCCTGGGTGATAACAATGCAGGCCAGCCGGTCGCATCACAGATTTCAGAGCGCTGGGCTCTGCCTGTTATCCGTCGTCGTAAAAATGTTGAAATATGGCTGAAACCCTCCGTCTATTTACGAAGATGAACTGTCCCAGTGATAAGTTAATGTCCAGGAGCTGCTGCTCGAAGTTTTCAGAGAATAAGAATCGGAAAATCAGCATAAAAAGTAAGCAGAGGCAGGAGCAAGCAGAAAAGCATCTGCACTGTAAGAAAGATAAGAGGGCGAAAAGGGTAACTCAAGGGCTCAGGTAATGTGATTACTATATGAATAATGGTCCAAAATAACATCAAATGCATAGGGTTTTTTGTTAAGTAACATACTTCCGTCGCCGGCCGGCCGATACATGCCGCGCATTAACCTCTTAAGCCCGAGGGTCCCCCCAGTGGACCCCTCCCACCGTTTTTACGAGACTATGTCTCAGGGCTTCTTAACATTTATGAAACTATTAATGTTCCATACCCTTTTAACGGTAAGAAACTCAGCTAACTGACAATGTGAACCATGTTTAGCTAAAAGAAACACAAGAGTAATACCAAGCCTTTGAATTAGCATGGAGCGAAATTACTTATCCTAACTGCACAAACAAGATATCCGATTAAAGCTGAGACTCCACAAATTCCACACATGTAATGGCATCACTGTAGGACCCCGAATTGTGGAGCTATCAGCCAGAAAAGAGAAAGTAAACAACATCCGGTTTCAAAAATATTTCAATAATTACGTCTTACCTTTTTTGATTTGTGATCAAAAGTTGTGTTCACCGGAATAAAAACGCCGCTCAAGGTTAATCCAATGTCTTTGTGTCACGTAGAAATGTTGACTGATAATCCACCATCATATTTTTGGCAATATACTGGCTATAAAGTTTTGCAGTCCAGGGGCGCACTTTCAGATATGCTTTGTTCGCTTCTCTATTACGTCCGCTATGGTAATGTTTACGTGGATTTGGGAACTGCCCATCGATTCTATTGGTTCTGATGGTTAATAAAAAGGTGTAAATCACACGAATCGACCAATGGGTTCCAGAGATATAGTCCTGCATAAAGTATAAAGAATGCCAGCCAGTTTAAGTACATTACGCAGCCGACTTCATTTATTGTTTACTACGGAAGGAAGAAGGAAGCAGGAATTGCAGGACAGAGCACACGGAGCACAGAGCGGACAGCAAATAACGGAATTGCAGTTTTATTGCTTATGGATTATCAGAACATTTCAAAGGGGACACAGCCCCATTGGATATTAACCTATGGATTAACTACATCATCGTTTTTATCGTTGTAATGCCATTGAAGACCAGTTTAGACCAGACAAAGAGGAAGGTAAGCCATTAGCCTAGCGCATGTTGGTACCTAGCGCCACTTGTTTTGATGTACGTTTTTGTTGATAACCTCGCAAGTTTGTATCTTTCAGTGTTGAGGTGGGCACTGTTAGATTCTGTGTCTTTACGATCATGAACTATGTGTTGGATGTGCAGCTAGGATAAGTAATAAGGGAGCTAGGAGTGATTTTCGGTGCAGTAATAGGTTAGCATTTTTCGCTCTGGGCTAATTCAGAGCCTCACTGTTAGCATTGTGTGTTTTTTTAAAAATAAATGAAAAAGATCAGTTAAATGAGTTTTTTCCCGTTATACGGATATAAAATATTCATAGTTTATTAAATATTAAGGTTCCTTAGACGCGATTTCGCGTCATTTGCAAGAAACAGATTATGTTTCCTGCAAATGACGTTAGGATAACAGAGTATGTTTTTATATTTTATTTTTTACTTTTTTTCACAACAGTTGTATTTGGATGGAATGAATACCTATAGTGATAATTCAAAGTAATAAAATGATTTTTACAGTGAAAAAGTTCAAATGGAACTGATGGTTCCCAAATTATCCAGAGGTGAGTCCGCCTGGACTTTATTTTTCTAAATCTGTCTAAAAAGGTCAAATTCACTTGTTTTGCATCAATCTTGATACAGGGTACTTATTATATGTTATAGTTTGGATTCCTAAAGCTTTTAGTCTACTAACCCATCATTCAAGTGTGGTTTTCACTATAAGTAATGGGTTTTTTTTAGGCGGACATTCGAATTTACATGTTTTTACTATGTTCCATCTGAATTTATTTTAAAATATAAACATCTATATTGATTATGACACTTCTACATCCAACTCACAGATGTAACCTTGCTTTGAGAGAAAAGATTATTAATTTACCCCTTTTAGAAGTGAAGATATAGTCTTTGTTGTGTTAGTGGCATTTTCGAGCCTGAAACCTGAAAAACAGGCTCAGGGCTTAAGAGGTTAATTAAGAGGGCCTGTCTGTCAATTAATCCCCGGGCGACTTTTTCCCCCCAGTCCGCCCCTGGAGACAGGTTCATCAGAGATATAGCAAATATGTGTGTATGTGTTCGTGGAGACAGTCTGCAGGTTGCAGGATGAAGGTATATGTAGTGATAATAATTATATCTTGTAATAGCATGACAATGAGTTGGACTGACTGGCCCAACAGTGCAAAGGTCTCTCCTATACGTGTCGTTTGATAAATACTTTTTTATCTCTTACCGTATGTGTCTATGTGCAAAGTGGAACCCCAGTAATATTTTTCTTGCACATTCTCTTTTATTTTCAACCCTCTCTGATCTTTTTCCTCTTTCTTTTTCACACTTACACACAAACACACACACACACACATCCCTTTGTGTCTCCCCAGGTGTGCCTTGGTCCAGGTGTATGTCTTCACGGGAGCTCATCACTGCTCTAATGAGAATGATCACCGCTCATCTGTCTTCATCCACATCCAACAGAGAGCACCTGCTACTATCTGTGTGGGTGTGTGTGGATCACTTTGTGTGTTTATGTCTATATTATAGTCACTGCATATACAGGTAATAAAGAGTACATTAGTTTTATGTATAGCCAAGGTGAACCCATGTGAGAAGTAGATGAGCTGCACCTCATCAAGGCTTAAGATTTGCAGGCTTAACACCTCTGTTAGTGACTCCTCATTTAACTCTGGCTTGTTAACATTGACTTATGAACAAGAGGCTTTGTTTGAGTGTCTTTAAAAACCCCTAATGCACTGGCACCTCTCCACAGGGGTCAAGTTGTTTTGATTTTACCCCCCGAAAGCATCCTTTGTCGTTTGCATTTGTCAGCCGAAGTGGTTTGACGTCAAATGACTCAGATGAATGAATCAACCCACAGCGAGCGACGTCAATCACACAATCTGGAATTGATACAGACTGTGAAAAATACCCGATCAACTTTTTATAACTCAATGTGGTCCCTGAATACATTCAGCCAGGTTGGCTGACGTTAACCTAGCTAACCTTGAGCTTGTTGACTTCATTAAAGGAACTACTGGAAGTAGGGTTTATTATACCAGCTAAATAGGGCTGTTTGGTTGTAATAAATAATCCTTTCCGAGCATTAAAAAGCTTTTAAGACAGGTTATTGTGCAATCAATATTAAAACTGTGTACTGTTTTCTTAGGCTGCATATTGTAGTGAGAAGGTTGACACAGTGCTGGTATTTATATTGATTTGCAGCTGAACACATGTAAGGAGCTGAGTAAGACTCTTAACTTTAAAAGAAAACATTGTTACAGAGTTACCTAGATACTAACAGTACACTACTTATATAGAACCAGCCATTCATCCTTAAAAGCTGCCTTGATCAATATGTGTATGTCAACATTGGATCAAATAAGGATGTGTATTGTGCTTGTGGTGAAGAAACCACAGTGAATTATCACATCATTCTGAATCTGTGCAGGCATCGACCGTTCATCAATTCTTTGGGGGTTTTGGCACCCAAACAGATTCACTCCCATCATGCTCATTGTCTTGACTTTACTTTCAGACCAAATCTTAAAATGATTGTAGGATTGACACAAACAAAGTGCTGATGTTCTTCTATGTCTGCTACATGTGTGAATATGCAACTGTTTGTGAACGTGTTCATCACAACAATATTATAGGCTAATAATATTTATAATATTTATTGGATCACCGTTGAGGATAGAGTGTGCCAGATTGAACAATAAAATACGGTTCCTAGGATGTTCAATGGCAGAGTTCATAGTTACCTCAAAAGCTACTAACTTATCAGTCCACAATCCAAGTACCTTAGAGTAGGGTCACTAACTTGTACATGTATATGCCTTGATCTATGTTGATGCTATACAGAGTAGGATACATTTACTTTTAGAGGTGGTGCGCAGAACTCATAAAGATATATGGTCATTTTAAAACTTTTACATCAGTTTATTTATTTTAATTTAATTTTTTACACATAATAGTAATCTTCATCATAATAATAAGATTTGTATAGCGCTTTTCCCTAATGCTCAAAGACACTTCACATAAAATCAAAGCATGGTCATCATGGTGTAGCAAAGAGTGAATAATGGGACATCAGGGACCATAATGGAAACACCTTCTGGAGTGTGTGGTGTGATCCCTGACAATGCCCTCAACGCTGTTGTGCATGTCTGGTTGTGGTACTATATGAAGCAAAGACTGCTTGGCTCTATTGTGATGTATCTTACAGTACATAATAGAGACTGCAGCAGAAACTACAGCCATTTGCGATGCAAATTAAAAAGATTTTGGACAATATAAAAGGGACAAAGAAATTGGTCATTGAAAACTGCTGCTGACACAAATGTAATTGTTGCTACTTGCCTGGTTGTTAAAAACAAATGTATGACGGTTCTGTTTGTATACATCTTGAAGCTACGTGTTAAATATCTCTATCCTCCACCACGCTCCGTCCCTCCAGAGATATCAGATTGTTATTCTTTTTAACTTTCCTAGGCTTTGATCCTTGTGGTGTACGGCATTTCTTTCGACTTTGAGAACTGCCTGACTTTGTCCTGAAGAGTGTGTGTGTGTGTGTGTGTGTGTGTGTGTGTGTGTGTGTGTGTGTGTGTGTGTGTGTGTGTGTGTGTGTGTGTGTGTGTGTGTGTGTGTGTGTGTGTGTGTGTGTGTGTGTGTGTGTGTGTGTGTGTGTGTGTGTGTGTGTGTGTGTGTGTGTGTGTGTGTGTGTGTGTGTGTGTGTGTGTGTGTGCATACCTAAATCATGGGGTAAGATGGTAATGATCACATCTGCTTTCTATCCATGAGTACTCTTTCCTTTTTCCAGGCCCGGCACTTGAAAATATATTTACTTAAAACCAATCCAAGAGAGAAAACAAAACAACAGAGATTGCATTCACCCCCCAAAGGCCGCGTCAATTGGCTATTGTCAAAGTCTAAGTAGATTTTATGTAAAACTCCCAATCCATGCTGTTAGTATTGACCAAACGACAAAATGCTTGTTCATTTTTTTTCTCAATCCAATTAGTTTTCTTGTGGCTTTCTGACAGCTCGTTTATATCTGTGAGTGAGTGCCTGGTGATGAATGTGTAATTGTGCAGTTACTGTGCGCCTACCATTGTGTGGAGTATCTTGTTACCTGAGTTTCTATGGGAATACAAACTGAATTGATTTGGATCTGAGATTAATAAGGTAACATTGTGATGGGCTATTGATTGTTTTCTATGATCAAATGAAATCAAAGCTTATGCACGCTGAACAAAGAATGGAGGGCCTTCCATTTTATTATTTGCTTTGTGCTACATTAGAACTTATTGATTAAAAAAGTACAGAAGTTATTATACGTTTATGTATTGTGTATGTATACATGAAAAAACATATATATATTTAATTAGACATGTAGACTGCAGTGTGTGGATTACATTTGGAGTTTGAGGCTGCATTTACGTGTTGGTAAAAGCTTTGATTTCTCTAGCCTGTGCATTACAAAACACATGGCATTACAAATAAAAACACATGCTGTTTTAAAGTTACTATAGGATTTAGGGTTAAGATAAAGTGATGATCAAAAATGTTTTTGAATGATCATAAAAGGTTATCCAGTGTCACTGAAGTAAAAGCTATTTACCCAACAGTATTCTGGTGACTATAAAACCTTTTTACATCATTAATGGTTGATTATCATTTACATACCAAAGGCCCCTGAACCTGGCGGGTTTGGAGAGATTAAAAGATATGTAAGGACTTATTCATCAGGAACTCACCTTTGTCTGACTCTTGAATCAACACCAACAATTCACAGGTAATAGCTAATCTTGGACTTGTCAGTTTCTGCTAACAGGCCGTTGATAAATCAGCTTCGACAACAGAGAATGGCAGTTTAATCTCATTCAAAAGGTTGTTTCCCCTCAGTTTGTCAACACGCTGTCTTGCTGTTAAGTCAGTTGGTCCTCCAGGTGTACAACGACGGCTTGATTCCGAGACATGAGTGGCGCTGACAGTGATGGAGGGAAAAGGTCAGATATGACACAGTGGTTATGGAGCGGGAACACAACAAGCACTTTGACATTTCTGGGCAAAATCCGTGCTCTGCATTTTAATCATCGGGTGAGAGGAAACAACTTGATCTCGAAGCTCAAACATTCGAGGTGGCAGATATAATGAGATAACATTGAAACTCTGCATTTATTTCTCAGTAATAGAGTCTTCAAAACTAGAGCAGATGCCCCAAATGGCACACCCTGAGAAAAGTTTGTCAGGCTAAAAGACCATGTATAAGGAAAGTGTACTGCTGTGAGAGTTCTCTGGGCAAAGGGAGATGTACTTTTGCCGGAAGCTAAGAGCCATCTTAATTTCACCTAAAGGTCAATATGTAAAGTATACAGTAAGGCCAATATACTTATATTGCATTTTGCCTCACTACACAATAATAATGATCCCATTGCAGAGGGGGATTCATTTTCACGGTAATGACAGTTAAGTACTCCCCATACTATGGAGGAAATTATCATTTGTTTTACGTAATGCATACATTCTGCTCGCTGCCAGAGGGAAGTGACCCTGAAGGCTGATGATGTTGTTCAGCCTCCAGCTGCCGGGTCAATGAGGTTGCGTTTCCCTGTCCAGCTCCGTGTCTTCCTAGTGAGGTGACATAAGCCATCCTTGGCCTCTGTCTTCCCACAGTGCCAGCTCTAGGTCCATGAGAAGCCATTAAAGAAGCAATTAGCAGCCCCAATTAAAGAATGATGAAGCAGACTGGAGAGTTTGCATAGTGTAAAGTGACTAAAGGGCTTCTGTGCTTTAGTTATCAGTGGTGGGATTATATCATCCACTAGAAATCCATAAAGTTGGTTATAGCGTATCCCAATGTGTTTCTCCATTTAGAGAAATCCCCCTCAGAAACAAAGTAATAAAAGTTACTGGCTAAAAAGAACCCATACATATCTCTCCATACAAATCAGCAGCCAGCACCTTTGTAATCAGGAACAGGAGATTGCTTTGTATCATTTTAAATCAGCTGTCAAGAAAAGAAAAACCCACCGTTAGGATGTTTGGGTTTCATAATTGAGCCAGAGAGTTGGTTTGTGCATACAGGCCTCTGCCAAAAGTCTTTGACGTGAACAGAATGTAGAACATACCTGAAACCCTGAGATGAAAGCGCTGCTTATTCATCTCTTGATCTTGTTCACCTCATGCTTTTTTGCCATTTTTTTCTTCAGCAGCATATTGCAAGCCAGCTAATGGTATCTTTACCGCTTCAAAGGGCCTTTCACTTGATAGGGACAGCGTGGACGGCTGTGCGGAGCCATACGCACACACTAAGCTTGTTATGGTAACCCTGCTCTATACCAGTGTCCTCATTAAAGAGTCAGTATGTATAGAGACGAGTCGCGTATAGGACCTGACAAGGTCTGTGATGATTGTGTCTGTGTGTGTGTGTGTGTGTGTGTGTGTGTGTGTGTGTGTGTGTGTGTGTGTGTGTGTGTGTGTGTGTGTGTGTGTGTGTGAGAGTACATTTTTAACTTGATCACACCAGCCCCTAGGCAGGCCACTGATCCTCTCCAAGAACGATACATACAGCCATACTGTGATGCTAATGAAGACGGATAGAGACGGAGCAAGAGCAAGAAAAAAGAAGTGATGAAAAGATGAAAGGGGAAATATAAGCACTATTCTACAACGCTGCAGGTTAGAATGTAATTGTTCCTCCCTTGACTATCACTATAGGGTATCTAAGGTAGAGCAAACAGACATACCCCAAGGCCAAACTCCCACTAAGTATTTGACTCTGCTTATGTAATACAATCTTAGGGTGACTGATGGAATTAGTCTGGGACTGTTTTTGTATAAGATAGCAAGTGAGAGCAGAAAAAGGAGGGATTTTGGGAGGGGCGTATTAGGGTTGAGGGTTCGCTCCCTTCCTGATAAAAGGGCCAAAGACAGGAAGGAACACGTTCAAGCAAGGGCGATTGTGCCTCGCTGGCAGCCGTCCTCATTACCATCCACCGGCGGGACTGGAGTGCCCTATTAGACAACTATTACTGCTGCTGATGGGAATCTGTACTGTAACACTGACACAAACAAGATGGAGAGATCTGGGAACCGCGCCGAGGCCTCAGTGCCAGGCCCTCCAGGGAATGGGTGAGATGAGTCTCTCCGCCCCATCGCCACACTCCTCGACTGGGTCATGGTGTTTTAAGTAGCGGCCGTGTGTTAGCGTGCCATGTCTGGTTCCCCTGGAGCTACGATGTGTTCACCTAATTAAAACCTCTCTTTCCCTATACCCTCCGGGAGACATGGGCAGAGGAATGTAGTTACAGAGATGGTGAGGTATAGAGAAAAGGGGGAGTAGTCAAGCGCACCAGTGACAGAGACACAGGACAGGCACTGAGGGAAAGTACGAAGAATTAAGATGGGATAATTTTGCAATGATGATAAACAGTAATGCGGTACTCTGCAGAGGAGGGGTCATGCACCCTGCCAGCTCGGCTCATTCAAAAGTTTTCAGAGTTTGGTTCCGTATTCACAAAGAAATAGAGAACTTTTTTTACTATTAGACCCCCAGGGCAGCATATTGATTCCAAGGTTGTGCAAACACAGAGAAAAGGAGAACAAAATAAAGGAAAGGGAAATGGTGACGGAGTACATTGTTCATACAGTAGATGGTTTGAGGTGCAGAGGTGCAGGGAAGAAGAAGAAGAAGAAGAGTCAGACAGGTACTTGTGAATTAATACAACAGCAGTTTCCATCTAAATAATTCTGCATAAGGTTGCTGGCTCTTTTTATGACGTTCTGAACTACTCTGAATTATACCATATTACACAGAGACCGATTTTAAAAGCAATGTATTTCTATTCGTAGTATGTTTCGTGCTTGCGCCACGTCTTTTTATTCCGGTCGGGTCGTGGAAGACCGGAAGCTGTGGGGTTCATAAAAACATGTTCTTACTCAATATCAAGCCACGATTATTGTTTTTATTTTAAATCATATAATGTCTGACTTTTGTTGCCGTCTGCGAGGAAAAGAAATGGGGCTCAGAGCCTCAGAATACTGAAATCTGTATTTTTTATATCTTTACTCCACTACACTTATTTTAGTTACTTTGCAGATTCTGATTAATGATGTGAAATATAAACAACCCTTAAATCAGACTTTAGTTACACCTGAGTAAAATTCAGGGAAAGGTGATTCTCAAGTGCCAACAATCAGGAGAGATATTTGATAGTTGGTGCTTGAGAAGACTAAATATTTATCTGCAGATCTGTATAAAGTATATTAATTACTCGTTATTCTCTACTAATAGTTAATAAAAAACTGTATATTATTGCTATTTTGCACATCCCTTTCAAGATTTCAAGATTTTCTAAGGTTTATTGACATATCATAAACACAACTACGGTGTAGTTATGCAATGAATGAAAAACTTGGGTCACAGGTTCCTCAACAGTGCATTACAAGACATCTATCAATATGTGTGTATACCTCCACCATTAAACTGTCATATTCTGCACATTTCTTATTCTATCTACAC
Organism: Harpagifer antarcticus; assembly: GCA_902827135.1. NCBI lineage: Eukaryota > Metazoa > Chordata > Actinopteri > Perciformes > Harpagiferidae > Harpagifer > Harpagifer antarcticus. Next base: position 6,608,147 of record CADEHL010001042.1, on the reverse strand, counting down.
ACATAAGAGTATAATTAATGTGTATAATATCAGTTCAAATAAGTGCTTCAACATAGTTAACATTGCAGGAAAGCAATATATTAGACGTTAAGTACTTTGTCAGGCTTAATATTTATCTGTTGATACCCCCAAAGCTTTTTTCTTATTTAAAAGAAGACCTTAACCTAAAGTATTCTTTAATGTTTAAATAAAGGTTAATTTATTTTTTCTGTTTTGCACATCCTCCTACTAATATCTTTGCACATCCGGCACTAAACTGTTTTATTGTAGAGATCACTTACAGTATCTTCTTGATATGTTCTATTCTATATTTCTATCATTAACCTTCTACTTTCCCCCTATGTATGTACTCTTAATATTTTTTTCATCAAATATAACATATTAAAAATATAATTCAATAACGTGCTTTAACCACTAGGCGGTGCACACAAGGTACACACAGCATACAATGCCATTATAACTTTTTATTATTAGTGCAGGACACTTATGTATATATAACATCTGAAGATGTGTAGTTTTATTCATGTTTTTACATAATTTTACAGGCTATTGCTATAATATCTCTCATCTTTTACTTCTACACATTAATATCTAATTAATATCTAATTAATATCTGATTTGTAAAACATCACAGACAGAAAGGTATATCCGCCAGTTAATGGTAAGCTATTGAAATTCTGATTCCATAGATGTGTCTCCCTTCACCCAAAACCCCTGACTATTCTCTCAACTCATTTACATTCTTTAATTCAAAGAAAATCAGTAATATCTTTAAAAACGACAAGTCCCTTTCTATCAGCTGTGCACCGTTATGGGGTAAATATAACCTATTTACCAATTGGATCAAATATATAAGTCAGCCGAATTAGTGTTGATACTGAAAGGAGACGTATTGTGTAAAGAGAAATTGAAGATGTTGTTTAATTGTTGATATATTTATGATCCTAGTCACGTATTAAGTTTTGGTGGCAGTTCTTCCAGTTTGCTAGAAGTCTACGGCAGATGTGTCATATTTATTATGTGATGAATTCCAAAGGGAAAAGCAAGCACACTCGGATTATTATTTTTTTTTTTTAATGTTTTTTCGGATTTCATATCGCATAAACACCATATCCCAACGTGCCTTGCGGCTAAACAATCCAATCACCGAGCTTCAACCATAGCTGAGGATCTTGGGTAATCAGTTCAGTGGGTGTGTATCTGTTTCCAGTTATTATATTTTGAAATTCAGTTCCTGACGGACGGCAAAAAAGCCAGAGATTATAGAAATAAACAAATAAATAAAAACAAGGATAATTGTGTGTTATTGTTGAGTAAATAACAGTGTGTTATTTAGAAAAGAATAACAAATTAGAAGGAAAAAAATATTAAAAAAATACAGATTTCAGTATTTTGAGGCTCTGAGCCCCATTTATTTTCCTCACAAACGGCAAGAAAAGTCCGACATTATACGATTTAAAATTAAAAACAATAATTGTGGCTTGATATTGAGTAAGAACATGTTTTTATGAACCCCACAACTTCCGGTCTTCCAAGACCCGAGCGGACAAAAAGACGTGCTGCAGGAAACATACTACCAATAGAAATACATTGCTTTTAAAATCGTTCTGTGTGACACGAAAAAAAGGGGAAAATCGTGTTGGTGAACACGAATCAATAGATTAAATGTCATGACTATAACACGAAATGCCGTGAGACTGGGTTGTTTCTTAATGCTAAGCTAGTTTGCTAATTCCAACATGCTTCCATGCTACAATTGTAAAACTATTAACGGTATAATCACAGTTACAGTGGGATGTTAGGGTGGAGGAACTGCAAGACGCCCTAGCTAAATATTGTCTCATCTTTGGTTAGATGAACAGTAAATTCATCAAAGTCAGTTGCAGCTAATGTGCCAGCCTGGACAGCCTCTCAAGCCCCCTTACACTTTTTTAAAAAGTGACCAGCTTAGGCTACTGCTTTATTTTGTCAAGGTTATTGTGTTTACTAATAATGGTAAATAGAACTATTTTATGCACGTTTTGTAATAGTGATTTTACGTACATTAAATTGGAAACTAAATGATTTCCTGGTACATACTCTAAGTAAAGTAGTTTGATTTAGGATCCAAAATATATATTTGTAAGTGAAAACCATTTCTTTAAAAAAAATTGTCTTGGCCTAACCTTAAAAGTATGAAAGACTTCAAAAAAGTACAACCATTATTTAAAAAAATGGCAGTTTGAATGGATTCGAAGAATACACTAGGAAGGATGCACACTTTGAGGCGGGGTTCTAAAATACTGCAATTGAGCATGCAGTGCTAGAAATTCATCGAATACATCATTCGAACCGACTAGCTTTTAATTGGAGTGTGCGCTTCATTAACCTCGGATGTGGATCATCTTTTGAAGGTGCATGATGTGAAATGGTGGTTTGATATGTGGGTTATTGTGGAGAATGTGTCTGAGACTGATTGTCCTTTGATACGTTTCATCACTTAAATATGTTCCATGGACAACTCTTTTATTGTTTACATCAATCCTTGTGCCTTTCCTTTTAATGAAGTCTGCTTTTTCATAAAACTGGTATCAATTTTAGTTGGGCAATGGTATACAAAAAATACCACACGTTGGATTTGAATGGTTGTCCGGACAGGTTGCCATGGTGAAGGCAGTGATTAAAGCTATTAAAGCTGCAGGCGTAGGGTTAAATGGGAGCTCTGACTGCTCCTGCTGTCACAAATTAAAAAGAAAGGGGGAGAGAGAGGAAGAAAGAATATAAAAGACGAAATTCAAAGAAAAGAATGCACTGAGAAAAATAAATTGGAGTAAAAAAAATCAAGTGTGGGTGAGCAAAATGTTATTAGTTGTGCTAAAAGCAAAGCAGGATCCTACCTAGCTCTTAATTGATTTCTTTTACAGCAAATGAAATAAAAGGTTATAGCGTTCCAACAATATCCTTCCTATCTGAGCCCAGACAGGGGGCTTTATCGCACTGTAAAAGACAGAAGGCTTGTTTATCATCGATGTGTACCACAGGAGCTTATGGTGTAAAGGCTGAGGGAGAGAGAGTGGGAACATCTTTTTACAGTACATGTTATAATCTGGTGATTTAGAGTGACATGTTAATTTAACCTCCTGCAGGCTCAGCTGTCTGTGAAACATGAATCCTAGGCAGCTTGATCAGGATAATGTCATTTTGCTGCAGGATCCTAAAGACAGTCAATACAAAGAGAATCATAATGCCATCATTTGGTATAAGGCTGTTGACAAGCAGGCGTCCAGGTGCATGCAGAGGTACATTACATCATGACCCATTGACCCAACGCAAAGTGACTGCAAATGTATGCTGATGATACTACTGTTGTGTCTTCTAAGGAGTACGTCAAGGTCCATAAAGATCTATTTTGTTCTTGTTGTTTTACTTTACATAGCCGTTATTATACATCTATAATAGTGCAAATAGCCTCTTTGTTCATTTCTACATGATTTGCTGTAATGGCGGTCCTATAGATGTCAAGAGAGCTTCAGGCACTTTATCAGATCCTGCCACTCTTCCACCATGTCAGTATAATATTTACTGTAATATTAAAGGTACTTAATGTTGGTTCTTCTTCAAAACAGGGCTCGAAAATGTAATGCAGTAGCTACTTTAAAGCCCATTTGGGTTTAGATGTTATTAGTGCAAATGACCAGAAAAGTGTGTGATGGAGTTACTCCCATGCAGTTAACAAGGGCCTTTGGGGGTTGTTGGCCTGTTTAACAGCTTGTTATCATGGCAATGAAATCAGCTGACCATGACCAAAACATAATAATCCAATTGTCCTTACACATTGACGCATCCATAATAATATTCCAATATATTACACATCCAAAAACATTTAATTGTATCTAAAAAATAACATACAATGCCTCAAAAAGACCCCCATATTGTACTCCAGTGGGAATGGACGTACAAGTTCTGACCCCTACAGCCACCCCCCAAGAAAACAAGTGAGGTATTTTGCTGCCTCCATTGTATCAGCCTGCACCTCTCCGTTCCACGAAACGCCAGGTGTAAAAAGACTTACGCAGCCTTTCAGTGTGTGTATGGGAGGGAGAGGGAGAGGGAGAGGGAGAGGGAGAGAGTGAGGGAGATGAGAGGTATAGGCTGCTGAGTGCAGGAGCTGTTGATTGTGTGTGAGAGCTTTGAGAAAGGGTGCAGAGAGCATCTATCTGTATCATTCACTCTAAAAGCCTGGAGAGATGGAAAGGATGGATGGGAGGACAAGTAGAAGTCAATAAAGAGATGGTTGAAATGGAGAGAGGAGATGAGAGTAGTTATATGTGAAGATGACTTAGAGTCGTCTCAGGGAGGGAGGGAGAGAGGGAAAGATGAGCACAGAAGTGGAGGAGGGCGAGCCAGGTACCCGGGGATGAAATAAAGTGTAGTGAGAGTTTGGCAGGGCAGGAAAGAGGAGTCATGCAGTTCTAAGACAGAGGGAAGGAAACGTTACGATTGGTAGAAGAGAACAGTGATGTACAGCGAAAGCAAATCATGATGGGGAATGGAACAGCCAAAAGTGCAGTATTCTTGACACAAAACATATTCTACAGCATGAGACAGTTCCACATCAGTAAAGCCTCTTTATATGAGAGATACACATCTATCCTCTTGGGGTAAATACATAAAGTCACCTTATTCCACCAGCATGCTTCTCTGTTGACTCTACTGAGCCTGATAGGCCGGTGTGTTTGCCCGAGGTTACACTTTTGAATTATTGCTCGACTTGTCTTCCTCCCTCTGCCTATCCCTTTGCACAGCACTGCAGAGACAGTGAGAAGTCAGACATTAGTTTCCACTATCAGGTGATTGAAAGTGAAGAGTCTCCCTCTCCCTCCTCTCACATGGTGATTCATGTTTGACGATGAATGACTAATGCTCTGTTTTTCTCCAAAGTTGGAGTCAAAGGTTTTACACATAGTACACGCTGTTACGAGGTATCCCTGGCTTCTCGGTGTAGCGTTGAATATTGGTTGACGTACATTTATAAGCTACAACAAGCAGCCTCTGATTTCCCTGTTAGCTGCCATACAAGGGAAGCACAAACATATTTTAGCCACTAAGCCAAGGAAAATCACCACAAATATTATCCATCTGCTAAAACGCATTGAAGGGTTGATCCATCCAAAAAGGGCCGACAGATAGGTCAGAGGTCTGAGAGTAAATCCTCACATTTGTGCTGTGCTAAACGGAGCATTATGCAATGTTTGGCGTCGCTAACTGAGAGCTTTTACTGAACATCTTGTCCTGTCGCTAATCCTGCCAACAGCCACCAGCCAGGGAGAGAAACAAACTCTGACCCTCAATACATGCGCACTCTCGCGCACATGTCGGAAAAGACACACGTGCAGGCCCTGTGACAGGCAAAGAAAACACATAAAACACACTTAGTATGTATGAGCATGTTCACAAGCACATATGCATGAAACACACCCAGAAGCTCTCTGCCTCTTTTGAGCATAACGGTGATTTGTTATTCAAATAACCTTAGAACAACATGCTTAATGTGACCTGCCAGACATTCAACATTACAAATAATAATTCTACTGTTGGGAAAAGCTAATTCAAGCTCATGCAACATCTGCATTTTCGGTAATGTTTAAAAAAGAGGTGTTTTCCCCTGCACCCTTTTACACATTTGCATTTTTCTGCTCTAAATTCAATCAAGCACTGGAAAGTAAATAATACAAAGGCATGAATTTCTATTCATTAGCGTAAATCCCCGTGTCGCAACTAGCTGGGGATACTGGTGTGTTAATGGATAATAAATCTATATTTAAGGATATAGGAGAGCGGAAATCCAATTTGTGTCAGGGCTCTCCACCCGATCCCCACTTTTTATCCCCATACGCGCCTGGCTGGAGGAGTAATCGGCTTTGTGTAATAAAATGATGATGATGACTTTATCTGACATTTGTAAAAGGAGGAGCCACCATGATTTCTGTAGGTCTATATTATCAGCCTCTATCCAGTGACTCTAATCCTCTGACGGAGTGAGGCAGAGTGAAAATGTTGTTCTTGGGAGTAAACACAGGGGTCATATTGAGGTGAACGGAAGGAATGTGTTTGCAGAGGGTCGTTGTGTTTGCTTTAAGTGTGTCTTTCTCCCTCTCTGTGTGTATGTGCGTACATGCTCTCGTCTTCTCCGAGATCATGTCCTTACCTTCCTCACCTGCGATGTGGAGGAGGATGATTACATACCAAGAGGTCAACCTTTTTTCTCTGTGGAGATCCCACAAGGTACGAAAAATGCGCTCAGATGACCTCTCCATTACCTGCAGAAAAAACGAGGGATTGGAATGAGAGCACAGCAGAAACACAGACACAATGAGATTGTAACCAGCTCTCTGTGAGCATTGCCCCATAAAGCAGCATTTTCAGATGAATCTCAGCTGATTCAACCTAATGATCGGAGGAACACACATCACAGCCTCTTGCTTCATTAGCTTCAAAAACACATCAAGTCTCAAAGCCATGACGTGCATTCTCTTTTGCTCCAAATACGTCGTTTTTCTATACTGGATTTCATGGTGTAGGGTTTCTGGAGTGCTTTCACAAGGGCCAGATTCCATTAATGTGGCAGTGAGTTAAGTGGGCCCTCAGGGGTTAAGGTCTGTCATGTCAGATGGATCTGTTTGTGCGGAGAAGCAGAATATCCCACACTCCACTTGTCTTGTGGAGGGGGTGTGAGATGCCTCCGAGCCCATTTCAGCATTTCCCTCTCAAGTATGGCTCGAAGGAATTTGATCTTAGAACCTTCGAGTCTCGTATAAGGAGATTTCAGAACCTGTCTTTTCCCGTTGGGTTATAACTCACAACCTGCTTTGAGGCTTGCGGGTTAGAAATGCATAACGTTATTCTGTTTAAGAGCTCTTCAAATTGGCATGATACCTTAAAGTCAAGGAAAATTGCTAAGTGCATAGAGAGCGAAGCCAGCAATGTATTTTTCATAGATAGATCATACATGTGTATATGAATTGCGTTTAATTTTTAAAGATCTTCTATGGAAATAGCTAAAATATTATGACACACTGACAGGAGGGATCCTTGTTGCTTTCATTATACTGTTTTCACAGAGACAGTGTGTGCCTCCTCTTGTAAATTAAATGGAGTGTGATGTAACAGCTAGTGAGAACAGCTACGTTATCATCTAAGACCAGGCTAATTGATGAGTGCTTGTCTGCAGGATTTCAGAGACGACTTGTTTGTGAACCTCCCTGTATGACGTGCCGATCTTCTCGCTCTCAGAGCAGCGCCGTAAGCAGCCATCTGAGTAAAAAGCGTGTCACACAGCCAGACGGTGACACCAGCCAAATATCAAGGGGCAAACGCCCACACCCTTTCTTTAGAGTGTCTGCAAGAGAGCACAGCCATCTTAGGAAGAAGAACAACAATTGTTTCCTGCAATGTGTTTAATTTAAAGTTTTAAAACTAAATTGATCACCTGGCCCCTCAATTTTCTAATATAAAAAAGGTTCCTCCGATTCACCTGCATCGACTTCAGCTGTAACAGTGATGTGGTTTTACTTCAAATAACAGCATGATCTAGGAATTAAAGAAATCCTACACTGGCATTTGGTTGTTTTTAAAAACAAACTGCCCTTTTCTTTACCATTCATTAAGGATTTTAATCGATATTTTTATATTAACAAAAGTCTGACTCACAGGACTTAGACGGTGCTCATAAGCCTGCAAATCTCTGCCTTTTAAGATTAGATTGTCCACCAATATCCATCTTGCAAGAGCACTGCATTGGGCAAGCCTCGCCCAAAAGAAAATCAAACAACCAAGAACGTTTTCCCTAAGCGTGTTTAGCTTGATGCTTTGGATTCGCAGGCTACAACTTTGCTATTTGATTCCATCTCACCATCTCATCAATGTGGTTTTTAGCAGATAAATCTAAGCAAAACATTCAAGTAAATAAGCAACTGTTTAAAGTGAATGTTCATCAAATCAACAGTTCATGTTGGCCAAAGAATTAATGAAGGTTAATTGAAGGTTATAGTTTTTAAAATAAATGTTTTGTTGGCAAGTCACATATCACTCTGCTTAATAAATTGAAACCAAAATATATAAAACAGAAAGAACTACGAAGATACCAATAAAAAAGTATTGGCTGAGTTCCTTCCAGCCTTTTTTGCCGATAACAATAATTTCACATTCTTTATCAAATGCACTCACTCACGGTAGGTAATATGTCTGCATGGTATTTTTAAGTTTTAACAACATCACAGGAATTTCTATTGTGGCTCTCCTTAAAATAGTGAATGTGAGCTTTGGACAAGCAGCAACATTGTACTGCAGTTGCAGGGAGGGGCCCCTACTCCCCTACTTGTCTTATTGTGGTCCCTTGGAAGCCTCCAGAGTTTGAGCCCCTGTAGATTCATGTGTCAAGTAGGCACTGGTGAAGACTAACTCATTACGTCATGTCTTGGATAGACGAATGAAGAGGATATGGAAGGATACATCCAGCCTCATTAACACTCTTAGATGTTTGAGTGATAACGTGAGACAGGATACCCTCTCTGGTATTGTGTTTCTCTTCCATTTATCTTTATCTGCTCCCTACTTACCATTTTATCCATGTATTTTTCCTGTCCATCTACTCTCCCCACAAGGGCAAATCAAGACAGGGCCGCTCACTTATTGAATTAACAGCAATCGGGAAGCATTAGGCAGAGGTCTCCCGCCTGATTCTCCGCTCAATACTGTGGCAAATGGGGACAACACACAGGGACAGAGGCTGTGGCTTGGTTGGACAAGTCAAGCTAGTGAGAAAGCCAAGGGCCGGAGGAGAGCCACCAGAAAAAAAAGGTTAGGGCTGAGGCTATAACTGGACACGCAGACCCAACCTCCCCATGGATTGTCATGTCTGGGGTTGGCACCAGAGCCAGGGAACATTGCGGCGCTGTATGCAAGCCTTGGAGAAAGGGCACAGATCTGGACTGAAGGCAGCTGGGAACATCTTATCACAGCCTGGCTTCTTCAGGCTGACTCACAGCCTCCGAGCCCGCCTGAGGACACGGTGAGGGAGGCAGGCTTGGCATGGCATGTGCTCAGGACACAAGCACACATACAGACACGCAAACACACTGGTACGGGCTAGGCCTCATAGAGTCTCATAAAGGCTTTGTCACCATGGCAACTACTTCATCATTAGAACGCACTGGTGGTGGCCAGTGCCCGTGCACTTTCCTCCTTTGTCTCTTTTATACTGCCTTGAGTTTTGTATTTACATTATTACATCTAACATGGCATTTAAGAGACATTCTTACAAATAGTGGTAAGTAATTAATTTTTTACTTTTTCAAATTTGAAAAAGAAAAAATCTTATAGTTCTAGTCATTATTTTCAGTTACAAAACATGTTTGCTTTAGCTACCCTACAATGCTTTTCATTACCAATCAAAGCAATAAAAACAGTTATGTGTCGTTTTTATTGTTTAATTTGAACTCTGAGTAAAACAGTATTGGGGACTTGGGATGTGTTTCACACTGACAATACATATCAGTTCAAACAGTAGTCAAATAAAAACGTGAGTTTAACTTCTGTTATATGAACAATTTCAACAATTTGGTCATCCAATTGTTGTCATTGTAGCAGCACCTCCAGCATAGTTGGGCTTTCCAACTAACAGCAATGGTGGCAATGGGAGGTCATGACCTTGTCAGTAGAATAGGACAATTCGGATCTGTTGGCAAAGTGTGTTGCTGTCTGTCACCAAGTTTGATATTGTTACATTGTGCACAAGACGGCGTTAACACAGAAAAGCTTTGATGATTGCTTCCCTAAAATCAAACATATTAGAAAATGTATTTGAAAATAGAAATGTGAAAGAAAAGGGCTAGAAAATGAGGTATATTTGGTCAACCAAATTCTCACACCGAGTGGTCAACAATGTGTGTTTGTTTAATGGCAATACACTGCAAACAAGCTAGCTATTAGCACTGCCCTTTAACATCAGGGATGGCATGTCAATTACCACTTGGTTTAGGCAACACAATTCCTTGGTTGAGGTAAGTAATAGAGTAAAGATGACATAAACGTCAGTGACAAACAAGTTACATGACCAACAATGGCGAACAAGACATAATTCAGTTAATTTAATTAAGTAAATTCCTTTTGTTTGTGAAAAAGGGTTGATTTTAATACATGACTTTCAAAATAGGCTAGTATTTGGTTTACTTTATAAAGCTTTTTAGGACTTGCATTTCTACATTGTACTCAGATCCAGGAAAATGAAAGAAGAGTGTTAGCTAATTTGTGTTTAGAAAGTGCTCTATAAATAATGTTTTACTTAAAATTCACCATTTTGTAAGTAGTTTCCTAGTTTTGCACACATAGGAAATACTTCTCCGAAGCTCATAAACCCTGTAATATTCTGCATTTTACTTACAAAGAACTGATATAGACAAGTAAGAAAGCCATGAGGATTTGTACTCATCTGTGCTAAATCATCAGGGACATGGCATTAGTGCTGTCATGTACATATCGCACAAATGTAATTTCATAAACCTTACTTTGTCTCCCAAGGCATGGGTGTTTCACTTAGTTGTTGGTCCTTTATCTATGTATGCATCAAATCAAAAGGGACAGTGAACCACATTTAGGGAGTGGAAAGTGTATCCTGAAGAATTTAATAAGAAAAGAGATCTTGATGGATTGCAGACCTTCTCCACATCTGAGAAATGTTCAGAATGATAAATCACAAAGGCCTTTTATACTCCCTCTTTCCTTTCTTTTTTCCTGTCTCTCTCCCATTCTCCCTTTCCCTATGCCTCCTCTCCTCATCTCATGAGCCTTGGTTTTCAATTGTAAGAGATTAAAGGAGCATAGCCGGACTGTGGCCCGTCGAGGGTCTTTTATTAATATGATATGCATATGAAACAAGCCAATTCTAAGCTGGTCGGTGAGCAGCTGAACCCAGCAGCCCCATTGTGTGCATATATATGCAGGAACCAGTGTGTGTGGCGGTTATGCGTCTGCGGATATACAGTGTACTGTATGTGTGTGTGTTTCCTACAGTGCCTGTGTTTATGTGTGTTCCATTTGGCCCTAACCGCTTCCCATGTCCAGGCCACCTGAGCCACCAGTTATGTACCAGAGACCACGAGCAGTGTTTCCCACCAGGAATTTGATCGTTAGCAGGACTTCTGGCTCTCTGTCCTCAAGGTTAAACAGGACCCGGTGGGGGCGCTAAATCTGCTAACAAGTTTGGAGCCTGGCAGTCAAGGCTATCGAGGAGCTGATATCCGCTGGTGGAGAGAGCAGAAGGAGACTAATCCTTCATACATAATAGATAACCAAATCCTCTAAAACACAGAGACACTAGCTGCCTGCACCACAGAGGCCCTGCCACTGCTAACAGATCAGACATCAGGCATCCACCTCCTCGCCACCTTCATTAATACTCAATTACAACAGAGCTCCTCGAGCCGCACACCATTGTCTCCTCCAGAAAAGCTGGCTTTTGTGAAGAGAACAGGTTTAGCTGTACATAGAGATAATGCTGAATAATATTTCTGCCGCCAGAGTAAAGTGGAGAGGAGAAAGCCCCTCCTCGGAATAACACCGCCTCTCAATGCAACCACTTTGTCTGTCATGCTGTTGTGATCAAACAGAAAGAAAATGAATAGATCTGAGGGAACTTGGTGTTTATGCTCGCAGCACACTGGAGTGGTTGTTTCTTAGAATGAGAATAAACAAAAGCAGCATTTCATTTAGTCTGTGGTACTATGTGCCTGCAGCTGCACAACACATTCACATCAAGGCATGAAGAAAAAGCTGCATGCTGTAAGCATACTCTCTCCGCGATATTGTCTGCACGCAATATTGGAGTTGACACATGCATAAGGGTCTTTTGATCAAGTGACAGTATGTTTTAGCACCAGTGTCTTGGTGCTGCTTAACACTCATTTATAGTGATAACTTTTACAGTTATTCATTATTCTGTTTTGCAAATGACACATTTGCTGAGTTTTTTTTTCTTCTCACCCATTTGCATTTCAAAGAATGCATCTCTACATTTGATATTAAATATAAATTATTATCGTCAATGCTTTAAAAACATGGAAATGTTACACTTAATTATACCATATAATAGTGTTTGCTTCATCAAAAGAGGAAGGTATGAAACAGTCTGTCAAATGTACGGATTTGTCTGCTACCAAAACACCTGTCTACAGTATTTTTGAAAGCCCTAAAGAGCTCTTTAATTTCACCATGGGACAAACCTGAAGGTGCTGACTTCAAATGATTTTATTTTTTTGTTTAACACTTGAATATAAGCACACTGCACTGTTATATTAAAAGTATTGACATAAAATACCCAAGGTCTTAAAATCCCCCTGGATGCTGTCAATCTGAAAGTCCAATTTCATTCTCTTTTAAAAGACATAATCAAGCAGGCTTAGACGCTTCGGAGTTATTACTTTCCATGTTAACATTTAAACCCTGCAATAAAAAAAACATGTGTTGGAATAATTCCAGCCAGGATTTGCTTCTCAAAATTCTTGTTTGTTATTTCAGTTTTACATTTTCAAAATCTACATTCCCCTTCTCTGTGTTAAGTGCACATTCTATCGAGCCATTATAAAGTAATAAAATGCTTCCCTCTCCTGGGTTGTGGCCCTATTCTTAACATGTGTGGCTGTAAAGCACTATGCTGAGTGGAAGATGTCACTTACAATACTTCCTGTTGTAGAATTAGACACGCAGGAATAGAGTACCGCTGCTGTTGTTCCAATTAGCAAGTCCCTGCTTGACTTGAATCTCCTCCTCACATCCCTTCTATGCAAGCCTTTACATTGCCCCATCCCTCCCATTATACCCAATTTCGTCCTCTCACTTGTTTTTTTTTCTCCTTCTCTTTTTCCTTATTTCCAAAACGTTAGCCTCCTTGCTGCCTTTGAGGCTTCGAGATATACAGACAGAAATAACCGAGCAGGTAAAGTTCTCTGTGTGCCTCGGAGAATGAGAAACCGAAGAGAAGCTTTTACTTTCCCTCTCGGCATCTATCTTTCTCTTTTACGTGGGCAGGGCTCCCCAGGCAGCAGAGGTCCCACATGGGCCACTGGCGTGATCTGTGGGTGTTTAGCTGTTAATCTGTCAGACTAATTTTATGGACAAACACCGCACCGATGTATAATTCCCAGTGTACGATAAGAAAGGACGTGGAGGCTATAGGCCAGCCTGGAGACTGATGAGCCACATGAGCATAATTAAGGCCAGCACCTCCCTCGGGATGAGCCAGCACGTCCTTACTCCTCTCTGTCTATCTATCTATCTATCTGTGTCCTTTATATCTCCCTCTTCTCCTTGTTTTTATCTTCCTTTCCATTATATCGTGTCCCTGGTGGCACTCGATGAAATATCCCTTTCTTCTATGCTTATATTACAAATAATGAGAGGGAATGAGAAAAGGAGAATGGTACTGGATCTATTATTTGTGCAATAGTGTTTGTGAGTAGTTGTTCATCAATGTATTATTGCTACCCACCTCTGAAACAGATGCATGTTTAATTGTTTTCTTGTTTTTTTTGCACAATAATGAGGATTTTCAGGGAAACACTGAGCTGGCTGAGAACAATGCTTTCTACATAATGGCTGTTAATTCCCCATTTCATTTTCAACCATTTAAGGATTAGCCTTGAGTGGAAAGGGGGAATTTAAAACTAACTATGTTTATTTCACTTTGTAGATAAAATCCATACGAATTTAACAAACACTAAATGGGTTTTATAATATCTTTCTATTAACATTGCTTTAGAAGTTGTGCAAGTGACGTCACTGTAAGGAAAAAGTCAATGCAGTTACACACAAGAATACTGAGTAGCTGCATTAGCTTTCAGCTTGGGTTTCTCGAAACAACACAGTCTCACTCCCTGATCGCCAAGGGCGACGCTTGGTCACGGTCCTTTGGCGTGCAGTTGTGACGCACCGAGGGCTCCTTCAGCTTCTTAAACGGACGCAAAGAGCTTTCAACTGATTGCAATGTATTCCCATCAGCGGCGGTATTTGACGCTCAGGGAAGCACCGAATCTGTCCATGTCGGCGGCACTTAAAGGCAATGTGAGCGTCCATTCCCATTGGATAACGGAGAGTTTTACACCCGAAGTAAGTATTCTCCTTATGTCGATTGAGTTTTATCAGTGATATCTGCACTACTCATCAACTCAAAAACATCAGATTATCCTTGTCAATTACGCAACATGATTGGTTTAACTGTGTGCAATGCTTTTGTGTTTTTCCCCTTCGATTCTGAGAACAAATATTTTTTCGGAGTAGGATTGCCGAAGACACTACACTACCTTTAATCCTCAGCATCGTTTGGGACGACGGCAGTCAGCTTTGCTCGACAAACCCCTGTGATTAGTCCTCAAGCTCTGTGATTGGTTAACGTCCAACTGTATTCCATATGAAATTTCGTAAAAGATTAAAAGCATACTTTATTCAGCAGTGCTTGCTTTACTCTTTGAAAGTCATCACATAAATGCATTGTAATAAATGGTTTGGCTGCATTAAATATTACACATCTGTCGTAGTTCTTTATTTATCTACAGAGATCGGCCCCAGAATAAACCGGAAACTATTCTTTTACCGTTCTGTTTTAATTTCACAATAAAGTTAGTAGTAATATTAGTATTGATATTATTATTTAGTATTAACTAGACCGCTGGGTCGTGTTAAGACCATCTTTTCTGTGTTGCTGTGGTTTTTTTTCCATCACTTTTGTGTTACAAATATCAAAACAATATATATGTGGATAACAAAATATATCCGTCGTAAACTAAACCGGAAACAGCAGTATAATTTATTGTGTTAACACTGTAAACGGGACAGTTTTTTAACCCGCACCATCTAGTGAGTAAAGCACGTTATTACATGTTTAGAGTAATTGCAATGCAGGTAGATTGTGTTGCTTTTTAATGACTTGCCTTGCCTGAGGTCTGCTGCATGTTTTGTTGCATGTGTTATATTTGATGAAAACATTTAAATATTAAGAGTACATGCAACATAGGGGGAAAGTAGAAGGTCTGATAGAAATATAGAATAGAAAATATCAAGAAGATACTGTAAGTGATCTCTAGAATAAAACAGTTTAGTGCCGGATGTACAAAGATATAATAGGGGCATGTGCAAAACAGACAAACTAATGAACCTTTATTAAAACATTAAATATACTTTAGGTTAAGAGATATCTCTTGTATGCACTGTTGAGAACCTTGACCCAAGTTTTCGAGTTTTTTTTTTACTACCCCGTAGTTGTGCACTGTAAAATATTACTATGATTTCACAATATTTAGCTGTAATAATTTTACAATAAATTACTGTTTTACCACTTTACAGTCTTACCTGTATGTTCACAATATAATACTGTCATTTTGAATTTCACAGTGAAACCTATGCAGGCACAGTTAATGACTGTGGAATGTACAGGATAAATGATTACCAGGATTTCACAACATGTACTGTATTATTTCACAGTAAAATACTGTATTCAGACCATCCGCTGTGATAACACAACAAATTAAGTGATTTTCTTGCATGTATCGCTCTTGCTTGGCTTACTAATTTCTTTCTTTGGTGCAGGTTTTACTTAAATTGAAAGGGGGCACCGCTGCATGAGCCTTAAAATAACGATGCCAACACATAAATCTATGTAAAATTGAAATTGTTGTCTTGGCTTATTGTTTTCAGGTGCTTCCTGGGCATTAACCCTGAGACGGGCTCGAAGCCAAAAAGAGGCATGGCAATTTAAACCCCCATGTCAGCACATTCTTCAGAAAAATTGTTGACTTCGAGTGGATGTCTGTGTATGTGTTACGTGCTCCCCTCCTTGTTTTCTTTTCTGTCTCCCTGCTGCAGGTGCACCTGGTCTGCCCCTGGCTCCGCCTCTGCCCAGGTGTTCATAATTCCACTCAGCCGTGTATATATAAAGAGAAGCTGTGGATTTTCTCCGAAGTTTTTCCTTGTACGATGTGAGGGTCTAAGGACAGAGGGTGTCGTATTGTCATACTGATATTCTGTACACCACTGTGAAGACCACTGAGACAAATGTAACAATTGTGATATTGGGCTATATAAATAAAACATTGATTGATTGATTGATGAAGCTGGAGGAGAAGGATGTCTCGCCTATCCCTAACGCCGGGAGACACTCTCCTTACCTCTTTTCCTTTTTGAGCTGTAGGCCATATTTTTGCAGATGTGTTTATGTTTAGCCTGGAGGACCTGGTAGTCCAATTTTCGCGGCTTTATTTTGTTTCCCATATGGGTTTATATTGAATTCTGGTTGGGGAGAGCTCTGGGTCCTACGGTCCGTGGTGTTGCTGGCTCGGGTTCCCTCCTTCTGTTTGTTCCTTTTGGCCAGTCCTCCAGGCCTCTTTTTGTTTCCCGTTTCGCTTGTGTGAGCAAACGGCTGATTATCAATAAATTCTCATTACCAAGTTATTGCGTGTATTCTTTCATGTTGCGGGTCTCAGCAGAGCCACTACCCGCGGAGTAGAGGTTGGGCCGTAACAACATGTCCAAGACACTGTGAAATGTACTTTGCACTTCAATGGAGTAATAAAAAGTTAAAATGGGCATTTTCTTTGTTTTTCTTTGTTGATTGAGCTGATTGAATTGTTAGTTATGGTAAATCCCAGTTAACTAGTCAAATTTACAATATATTATCGTATTATTTACATTTTATATTTACAGTAAATTACTGGCTACTGTGTTGCATTACTTCTACAGTAAAAGTGTAAAATACAGGTAATTACTGTAATTTATGTACAGCAAGGTACATAATACCACAGCTCTGTACTGCTATATCACAGTAATTCCATGGGCATGGCACTGGTAAACTCACAGTATTTAGTTGTACTTTTATTCTAAATTACTGTAAAATATCTACAGTAAATTACTGGGAAATCCATGCAACTAGTAGCCAGTAATTTACTCTAATTTGACAGCCAAACATTTTACAGTGCAGGTTAACCTCTGAATTGTGGTGACTAGAATTAAAAAGTAACAATAAATGTTGTACATGCTGCTGTAACAAAAACATTTCCAAACTTGGGATCAATAAAGTATATCTTATCTTATCTTAAGATGATCGATGACTACTGCCATATTTGCAAAATGTGCTCTGAACCTTGACAAGTGCATGTTTCAGGGCTTATTAACAACAGGAGGGGTCACAGACATAAGACCAGCTGTTAAATAAATATCTTCTGACTTGAGCTGTCATGTGGGTATATTAATGCTGCCCATTATGGACACAAGCAATTTTCACCCATGTATTAATTATATGTTTTAAATGTGATACACCAATGTGTTTCCCATCCCCTAAACCTCCAGGTATGTACACAGTTTAATACTGGCAACTTCTAATTATGATAAAATATGAAAATGTATTTTAAAACTACAATTCCCAGTAGAGACGCACCATAGGACATGTTACGAAACACACATATAGCCAGCATGTGTACACTGTAAAAAAAAAACGTTGTTTTTACGGTAAAAAGCTGGCAGCTTTGTTGCCAGAATAATGATGTGAAAAATACAGTAAACTGTAAACAACTTTACAGAACAACGTGTATATTTTACAGTTTAAAACTGTTGTGATTTACATTTTAAATCTGTAATTTCAACAGCCCTTTTCTGCTGAATTAGCATGATCACGTTGCTATTAAACTGATTATTTCAGTAAGATTTACATGCAGTTGTTGTATATTGTACATTGAATCCCATTCAATTTTACAGAAACATACCAAACAAATAACACTAACTGTAAAAGCATCAGTGTAATGCAGTGTTTTACGGTGAAAGCAACATCTAAATACTGCAATTTAAGTTTTCTGTAAAACGTATTTACTACAATTAAAATGCAGAAAAAACTGTCTATGAATATCAATCTCAAATATATAGTATAAAACCGCCTGTAAAGATTATTGCTCAGTGGAAAAAAAATGTTTTTCCTATACATTAGTCAGATTGAAAGATTTAATTTAAACTACACTGTCTTCGTATATATATATATATATGTTTGACTATTAGGACTGTGCATCTTCACTGGTCTCACGATTCGATTACGATTATCCTGTCAACGATTCGATTCAATTTGATATCCCGATGCATCATGATTCATACCAATGCGTTGCATCCTCAATTTTCTATATTACTGCACATGGCTTATTTTTCATCAATGCATACATGCAGTAAATACATATGAACTCTCTTTTATTATTTAAAAAGTGCTTCAGAAATCAATAACATAAATGTCTTGACATTAATTTATAAACCAAAATAAATGAATTGTATAGGTCTAGCCTCCCTATATCTGTGTGTGAAGTTGTTCCATCCTCAAAAACAAAAAAATAATGCTTCTGCAGTCTAGCTGCAGCATTCTAGCTACAGTCTTCTTTTAAAAAAGGATACTGAATGTCCTGAATGTGGCATCACACACAGGACTTGAGTCTGAACACAAGCAGACAACAGCGAGTATTTACAATAGCATACAAACAAAAATACTGCATAGATACCAACACATATACTGCCAATACTTGCCTTTCCAAGAAATGTATTATATATATAATAGCAGTGATCAAAACATCTGTCATTTCTCAACATACATATTGGTAAAACATACAAACTGTCATGTGGGTATACATTAATGCTGTGCATTATGGACACAAGCGATTTCACCCATTTATTAATTATATGTTTTACATTTGATAACACTAATGTGTTTAATACTGGCAACTTCTAATTATGGGAAAAATGAAAATGTTCAGTAGAGACGTCCCATAGAACATTTTGCGAAACACAATAGTGTAGTGTGTAGTGTGTAGTTCTGGGGGGGCGTTCGATTCCAGTTTTGGATAGTCTGGCGTGGTTTCGTTCCATTTCAAACAGCGTTTGACGCTCAGCGTAACCTTTGCGCACTGCCACTCCAACATCCAATCCCAGACTTGAAGATTAATCACGGGGACTGTAGTCCTAAACGATAGCTGGGGATTATGGGTAGTGTGTGTCTTCGGCCATCCTAACTCAAACATTTTGACAATCGCAATGATGCTCGAAATGTCCCTTATAGGCCTACGTCTGTTTCCGGTATTTATATTTTGAAATTCAGTTCCTGACGGACGCCAAAAAAAGCCAGAGATTATGGAATTAAACCAATAAATAAAAGCAAGGATAATTGTTGTGTTATTGGTGGAGTAAATAACAGTGTGTTATTTTGAAAAGAATAACAAATTAGAAGGAAAAAAAGATTTAAAAAATACAGATTTCAGTATCCTGAGGCTCTGAGCCCCATTTCTTTTCCTCACAGACGTCAACACTAAAGGTCTAAAAATAAAGACTTAAATGAATATTTGGGATGTTCTTGCCTTTAGATTCTCCCAATAAGTCCAAGTACAGAGGGTGTCTTTGCTGTGAAAAAAACACATTTCCACCAAAAAAACGTTAGCAACCATGAATGTGTACATAGCAACCATGAATGTGTACATATTCTTAATGTGAATTTAACAGTTTTGTTTGGTTCAGTACTTTACGAAATGTTACTGTAAATTAAACACTGCTTCATTGTTTCTCTATTTACAGTTTTTTGATGTCGTGATTTTACAGCTTTTCCTTGTTAATTTCACAGACTTTTTTACAGTGTTCTGGGGGGGACTCGTTCGAATCATGTTTTGGATAGTGTGCCGACGATGGGCTTTATTCCGTTTCAAAGAGCTGTTTGACTCTCGGCGTAACCTTGGTGCACTGACACTCCAACATCCAACCACAGAGCTTGAGGACTGGTGTCATCCCAAACAATAGCTGAGGATTTTGGTAGTGTAGTGTCTTGGGCCATCCTAAACTCTGTTAAAACTATTTGTTTCTCAGAATCGATGGGGAAAAACCATAGACTGTAATATATAAATGGACGTAGTGTCCGTGACGTCACCCATAGGATTCTGCAGAGTTGCGGGTGAAGCCCTTAGTAGGCAGAGTTGGCCACTAACGGCTCGACAGTGACGTCAGAGTCTAATCCCTGCTGCCTACGAACTGGAAGTAAACAGAGCTAGCTCAGGCTAAGAAGCTAACGGAGTCGCAGTGGACTAGCTCCGGGACGCCGGCTGGAGCTAGCCCCTGCGGCTCCGTTAGCTCCGGCGGCCACCACTGGGATAATTGGGTCCCCTATTAACATTTGCTCCCGTTTAGCATTATGGGCGTCATAGCCATAGACTATAAAAGTCTTACCCAAGGCTGAATCATAAACTAAAATGTATATGTATGTATAAAGGGTTACGTCCTTAGCTGGCTAATAAGTAGCAAGCTAAGCTACCAAGCACACAAACACCTGCGAACGGGGTTAAGATGTATAATATTATCATTTTAGACTTCTTGGAAGTTCTGTTAGTCCATTCAAGTGCACAGCACAACATTTTAATTGTCTGGTATTTGCAACAATATTCCCTAAAAGGCACAATCACCACGAACACGGCTAAAGGGTCAAGTACAGTACTATGACTAACTAACGTTGTAGCCTCTATGGTTTGTAGCCTAGCAGAGTGGACAAGTTGCTGTTAGCTGACAGTGAAGAATGTACGTGTCCATCAAGTGACCACGCCCTAATTTATGCATAACTTTAAAGCTTAATATTAATTAAACAGATGAGTTGAGAAAAATGCACCCCCCACACAGTAGTCATGAAGGGGGAATCTAACTATACAGATAATATGGTTTATTGAACCACAATGTAAACATGTTTATTTCTGCTGTAAAGTTGGGCATTTTAATATGGGGGGTCTATGGAAATTGCTCCCTTCTGCAGCCTGCTCCTACTGGCCACTAGATGAACTGCAGTGTGTGGGACTTCCGTATTGGCGTCCCGGCTCTTCCCCAGAGTTTGCCGCTTTGGAAAAACACAAAAGCATTGTACACAATTTATACCAATTACTGTTGTGTAATTAACAAGGATAAACTGATGTTTTTAGGCGAGTTCACACCGCAGTACTTTTCCCACTTTAGTTCCAATATAGTTCCGAAATGTTGCGTTCACACCAAAAAGAGCCGGAACTCAAATTAGTTCATGAGAACCTTTTCACCTCCTTTTCCGTCCCTGCTAGAGAGCAGGGACTTTCGTGGAGAAAAAAGATTCCTATGTCGCCATTTATTATCCTCGCATTAGCATTATTAACATTAGCATTAGCCCAGCGCAGAACTTATGGCAACACAAAATAAAACATGGGAGCGGTGGAGATGAGGAGGTTGTCGGCGTTTCTGGCGATTTACTCGGAAGGCTTCAGTAGAAGCTGCTGGGAGTCCCAGCAGCTTCTACTGAAGCCAGTCCCCAACTCCGGGGACTTCCGGCCGGGGACTTTGGGCGGCAGTATACGCCGTGAAGTGGTTTGCAGCCTGCCAGTAAACCCAAAGCAGAAGAAGAAGAAGTGATGTCAGCGCTTCCATGAGTGTCAAATACCGCCGCTGATGGGAATACATTGCAATCAGTTGAAAGCTCTTTGCGTCCATTTATGAAGCTGAAGGAGACTCGGTGCGTCACAACTGCACGCCAAAGGACCCTGACCAAGCGTCGCTCTTGGACGATCAGGGTGTGGCCGTTTCTCGATGTCGAGTATACCTGCTGCAGAGCCACTGCCACTACCCGATCCGCATCCCTGCCCGATCCGCACTGCACATGTGCGACATGGTCCGCCATATTGGAACAACTCCATACGGCAACTGAAATAGGACATTTGACGTCTAGACGGCTGCCCGATTTGTATCGTGCATGTGTGAGTCATAAACCTCTCAAATATCTATACAAAAATATTTTGTTATTTTATTTTATTTGAATAAAATGAAGGACATTCACAGTTAATGTAATTAGATATAAATTATGAATGCCATACATATTGCAAGGCAAGGCAAGTTTATTTATATAGCACTTTTCAACACAAGAAAAACACAAAAAATGAAAGACATTAAGAAATCGCATTTAAAATCAGTCATTAAAAAGAAAAGCTAATAAAATAAACATTAAAAGAAGAAATACATGGATAAACATTAAAAGAAAAAAATACATGGATAAAGGTTACAGTGCAGTCTAAGATATGAATAGTTCAATTAAAAGCAGCGACAAAAAGAAAAGTCTTCAGCCTGGATTTCAAAGTAGTCAGAGTTGCAGCGGACCTGCAGGTTTCTGGGAGTTTGTTCCAGATATTTGGAGCATAATAACTGAACGCTGCTTTACCATGTTTAGTTCTGACTCTGGGGACAGAAAGCTGACCAGTCCCTGAAGACCTGAGAGATCTGGATGGTTCATAATTTAGCAGTAGATCAGAAATGTATTTGGGGCCTAAACCATTCAAAGCTTTATAAACCAGCAGCAGTATTTTGAAATCTATTCTTTGACACACAGGAAGCCAGTGTAAAGACTTCAGAACAGGAGTGATGTGATCCACTTTTTTGGTGTTAGTGAGGACTCGAGCAGCAGCGTTCTGAATCAGCTGCAGCTTCCTAATAGATTTTTTAGTGAGACCTGTGAAGACACCATTGCAGTAGTCGAGTCTACTGAAGATAAAGCAATGGACAAGTTTTTCCAAAATCCTGCTGTGACATTAGTCTTTTAATCCTAGATATGTTCTTAGGTGATAGTAGGCTGATTTAGTAACTGTTTTAATGTGACTGTTGAAACTCTGGTCAGAGTCCATGGACTACACCTAGATTTTCTGTGAACAGAAATAGAGCTCTCAAAAGAAAACACAGGAATGATCAGAGAGCGCAACATCAGTCACCACAGACCTTAGAGATATTCAGACCCTTTGAGATAATTAAGTCCAGAGTGTGCCCCTTATTGTGCGTGGGCTCCGTCACATGCTGAGACAGTCCATAGCTATCAAGAACACAAAACAGTTATTTTTGCCCCTGTCCTGAGGGTTGTCAACATGGATGTTAAAATCACCAACAATGACTAAACGGTCAAAGTCAATACACACTATAGACAGCAGTTCAGTAAGTCATCATAAAAGCTTGCACAGTATTTGGGTGGTCTATAGATATTTAGGAACAGAGCTCGAGAGGAGCATTTCAGCTGAAGGGCCACATATTCAAAAGAAGCAAAGTTCCCATAAGATGTCTTCCTGCATTGAAGGGAATCATTGAACAGAATAGCAACTCCATCCCCTTTCTTATGCATTCTTTCCTGACTCATAAAACTAAAGATGGGAGGGGTTGATTCGATAAGAACAGCTGCACTGTTATTTTGTTCAATCCAAGTTCTGATAAAAACATAAAATCGAGATTGTGCTCAGTGATAAAATCATTGATTAAAAATGTTTTTCCTGCCAAAGACCTGACATTTAATAAAGCTAGTTTAAGTTCGTTAAACACACTATCAGTCATGTTTTTTTGTAACAAGCTGTGGCTGACATGGATCACTGCTAAATTAGATAACTCACACAAACGTTTGAGTGCTTCCTGTATCTAAGATGATTCACCGCTCTTAATCTATTACCTATCAACACAGATATCGGCAAAGCTATAGGCAGCAGGGCCCCAGCATGTCCTGGAAAGAGTTGAGAGTGCCATACGCCCTTGAGCCTGACCCAGCACACATCAGTAAGAGTTTGTTGCATTTTGTACACACACATCCTTATCAGGCTTCGGAGACTGCAGATGCTTTCTTGAAGGGAGGGGAGGTGGTTGACGTAGCACGGTGATGGAGACGGGGGAGATGGTGCGGAGGTAGAAAGACATGCTGCCAGGGGGGGAGGTGGTTGACGTAGACTCGGTGATAAAGACGGGGGAGATGGTGCGCGTCTCCACGGTGATTTTGGTGGGCGTCGTTGAGGAGAGGGGGTAAAGGACATGCTGCCAGCCCTGCGTATCGCCTTAGTTTGGTTATTGAACTCCAGGAAGGAATCGGTGCCAACCCTCTGTATCGCCTTCATGTGTTCAAACGATCTCCAGGAGGGTGGGCGAGGGTGAAAGGGTGAACGGAGTATCCTCAAAGGCGTTGTCAAGTGGGGGGGGTGACGGGCTGTGGAGACTCCTCCATGTGTCCTCCCATAATCAGAACATTCCTCAGGGGCGGGTGCAGTGATAATTCTTCAGGGTTTTCTGCGCGATGTGTTGTGTCTTCTCCTGTTTTGATTCCTCTTGCCGCTTGTCCTTGGCAGAGGGAACAGATTGATGACGCAGGCAGTTGAAAATGTGAGAGATAAACAATTTCACTCCTGACTTGTTCAGGCAAACTCCATTGCCTTGAAAAGATGTCTGCGATCCCAGAAAAAGTTAAAATTGTCATAAAATGGACAGAATGGTCAGTACAGGCATTGGAAAGCCAGGTGTTCAGTGCAAACAATATGCTGAATCTCTCCACTCCCCTTCTGACTGGCAGTAGAGGGCCACTGATGACACCTCCGCATTAGAGAGCTGACAGTTTCCAACAAACATTTAAGTCTTCTTTCAGCACTTCTGACTCTTGTTTCACAACATAATTTGTTCCAATGTGTAGTACCACATTCTTCACAGTTGGATTTCAGCCCCAATATGCAGGATCTTCTCAGCCAAGTCAGAGACCACATCCTTGGGAAAACAGAGTACTTTGGTGTTGTTCTTATTACACAGACCTTTTATACATCTCTTACAGCAGAGTCACCCACAATCAGAGTTTCAGGCCCAGTCATTAGCTTTCCCTCTAGCCTTTTACTTTTGGAGTAGCTGAATTGGTCCTTACCCTGCTGTGTGAAGAGGACAGGTTATCCAGGTCATCAGAAGAGATCTCCGGTTCTCGGTCAGTGGAGCGTATCTGTTCTGGATTGGCACACTTGGTGGTTAGGAGGATGGTTTGTAATTCTCCCTTAGCAGCTCTCCACTGGGTTTCCTAGGAACAGGGGTTGAAGACAGGCGCTCTTCCTGGGTGATAACAATGCAGGCCAGCTGGTCGCATCACACATGTCAGAGCGCTGGGCTCTGCCTGTTATCCGTCCTCCCAAATCCCATGGAAATGATTTGCTCTTCGCTTTGCACCCAGAGAGTTCCAGGGAGGGACATACCACTTGTAGATGTATTACCCAGTACAGCAGACCTCCCTGTTGCCTTGGAATCCTTGTAGCTGCTAACTAGCTGTGAGTTAGCATACTCTTTCTCCATTATTTTGCAACACTGGTAAAGTGGTGTCATTCCCACAACATAGTCCATTCACTTCCACGTAACTTCCAACCGTTGCATTTTCATTTCCAACACATCGATCTTCTGTATAAGTTTGTGGAAGTCATCTGGAGAGAACGGAGGCATTTTGCTACCAACTAGCATGCAGTAGCCTACCAGGCTTTAGCTGTTGCTAGGCCACGCTACTGTAAGACTGAGGTCGTCGTAAAAATTTTGAAATATGGCTGAAACCCTCCGTCTATTTACGAAGATAAACTGTCCCAGTGATAAGTTAATGTCCAGGAGCCGCTGCTCGAAGTTTCAGAGAATAAGAATAGGAAAATCCAGCATAAAAAGTAAGCAGAGGCAGGAGCAAGCAGAAAAGCGTCTGCACTGTAGCAGACGCTTCACAGTATGTATGCAGTGCTGTGAATGCACTGCATACATTCACAGTCAATATTTCTTCAGTATGTATGATAGCTGTCTAACAGAAGTTAAATCCATTTCTCAATTATTCTGACAATTTACTCAACCCAATAAAAGGAGTTGTTAAATAATAATGAAGTCAAGTTGTAATAACAATAACTCATCTCTCTCCGTTCAGATTAATATTGTCGTTTTTCTTTGTCTTTTTCTGCTTTGCCAAACACCCACTCTGTCCAAATGTCCTATTTGAGTTGCCGTATGTAGTTGTTCAAATATGTGGACCATCTTGCACATGCGCAATGCACATCGGGTAGAGATGCGGATCATTTAAAAAGTCCTTCGGCGCCACTCGATGACGTAGTATACTTGAAAATAGTGGCTCTACAAGCAGGTTTACTCGACATTGAGAAACGGCCAGTGAGATTGTGTTGCTCGAAAACTTGTGAATGAAAAAAATGAAAACACTAGTCTAGAATAGTAAGATATGCTATGCAAATCACTTCAAAAAGAAAAAGACAATTTCATCATTATTGACTTAAGCTGGTTTGCCGGGTTAGCAATACAGCTAGCAATAACAAATGGCATTGTTAGCTTCACTCAAAGCTTAAAATGTCCAGCTTAAACCAAAATATCTATCGTGTCAGGTTGAGACTCTTGTATGTCCTCAGGCTTTGCTTTGTGTATTTCCCTGGTGTCAAAATCAGGTCCATAAAAATGTAATGAAACCAACTTCCTGCAACAAGTCGTAGTTCATCGATCACTTGTTTTTTTGGTAAATTGACAATATTTGTTGCTAAATATTAAAACATCGTTTAACCTTACTTTTAAATTGGCTTTAATTTGAAAATGTGACGTGTAAAAGTGTGTGTGTAAAGTAAGTGTGTGTGTGTGTGTGTGTGTTATTAGTGTACATGAAATTAGATATCGTTTTGATGTGAAACAAGCATTAAGCACAGTATGGGTACAGTCCATGCTGTTTTCCCTTGTTAAATGTGACCTGTGTTAGCAGTGGGGGCTGTAGCTTTGTTAGCGACGGCATTGACAGCTCTGGTAGCGGAAATGGTTGTTACTGCTGATCTAGCTGCGAAACACAGTGCCAATGTCTCCAGGCAGCTGGAAGATACTATGACACACAAACACACACACACTCACACACACAAACCTCAATACTTAGGATGGAGAGAGGGATTTCAACAGGAATGAGATCGGAAAATAGACATTCATCTTTTCCTCCCTCACACCCGAGTCCCGTAGGCTGTGTATAAGAGCACTTTTCTGTAACTCTCTCCATCAACTCTCCTCCTCCTCCTCTCCCTTCTCTAACTTTCTCCTCTCACTGCAGGCGATTGGTTTGATCTCTGATCCCAGTAGTCCTGCCACTTCCCTCCCTTCCCCTAAAACAAAGTGCTGTTGTTTTCTCGACCTACATGGATCTGCACTCTCCACACAAAACAACACAAAACAGCTCTGGCGACATAAATACACACTCAATATATACGCATCATATCGGAATCGCAAACATTCAGAGGCAAAAATAGGATTTGCTATTTCTTACACTTTATCGCATACAAAGCGACTATTTCCTTATTGTCAGGGTTGTTTTGAAAGAGTAATTCCCATCTGAGAAAAAGGAAAGCTAATGAAAAACAAAAAAGGCATTAACAGTGATACCTAGATTTGTGTTATTTTGAAAACATCTACCAAATAGCCTTGACCTAGAGAAACCTCT
Organism: Harpagifer antarcticus; assembly: GCA_902827135.1. Lineage (NCBI taxonomy): Eukaryota > Metazoa > Chordata > Actinopteri > Perciformes > Harpagiferidae > Harpagifer > Harpagifer antarcticus. The sequence continues at coordinate 6,580,840 of CADEHL010001042.1, read as the reverse complement.
TGGTTTCACAAAGCACAATAGCCTCCACTCTCAAAGTACACCATATTCACATGATTGAATGAGAGAGGTGCATAGTTATTACATAGATTTTTTGGAGCACTAATATATTCTCACCCAGTCAGACAACAAAATAAAAATATGATTTTGGTCATCTGAGTTTGTCTTCTTTGTACTCGTCTAGCATTCAGAGCAGCGATGGGTGGCGGGACATCCACTGAGAAAGGAAATACCTTGTTTTAAAGACCAAACAATGCAGCATTTCATTTAACTCTCCAGAATGGACCTTTGAAATAGTTCTCCAGGGACTTGTTTTCTTTGAGAATAGTAAACAAAAAATACATGTTCCTTCCAACCATATTGCAGTCTTTTTGTCTTCTCTGCAACTGAGCTAATCACAAATAATCTGTGTAAAAATGCCATTAGTCATTTGATTGAGCCCCTCCATCTTGGAAGAGAAAGCATAATGCTGTAACAACAGCAGCATGCTCCAAGTCTTAGTACGGGTTCTCGAGGGGCGAGAGCAGCAGTTGTTGTTGAAGAGCTCCATTCATTCTAAGCTGGCGAAAACACACCAAGGACATATGGCGGCTTAATTTAGTTAGCTTGTAAAATGATTTCAGAAACTACATTTGGATGAAGATAACAAAGTAACCAAGCAATTAAATCCGATATGGTCAATTTGAAGCACCTGAGAGCACAGATCCAGCTGTGGTAGAACATCTGGTGGAGGCTCCGCAGATTGGTAAAAGTCAAAGCAGTGGATTCAAATCTTGATTTGCAGAATCAAACACGTACACAGGTAAAATGATGTCCCTTTGTGTTTGTGCGCTTGTGTGTGTTCATAAAATGCTGTATCAAAGCCACATTTAGAGGTTAACTTAAATAGCAGTGGCATTTGTCAGCGTTGTAGGAAAAGAAAGTGTTCTCTGCCACCTGGCAAATGAAAAGGGCGTTTGCTTTCCCTGATCCCACCAGCATGGCAACAGCAATAAATACTGGCATGTAGCCCTGCTCCCTTGCCAGTATTGACTACTGAGCTGCTGTGAGATTTGATGCTGGATCCAAGTTAACCCTCAGGTCAGGCGCTTCCAAATGTTTTTTTTCTGTGTTTATTTGACCTGAATGAGTCGCCAGCCTTATCTTCAGCACATTTCTCTATCCATCAAACGGCCTACACCATCTTAAAAAAAGCCATCTCCATCATCTCTTCTTTAAACCAATATTAAATTATGCTTGTTATTGCGCAGTATGAATGTTGGATCAGGGATGAATGGAATCAATAGATACGAGAGTAAGTGAAACAAATGAGGGTAAGTAAAACAAATGGTTTTGATTTGAGCCTATAATCTGTGTGCGTGCTGAATGGCCGCTTAAGAGACAGCACACAACTATTATTAATGGTAAACAGTGAATAAAAAGACCATAATAAGGCATGCATGATTAGATAAAGAGGAAAAGGTCACAGCATGAGGTTGATGCATCTGTCTCATTAGCAGCTTTATTTGTGTCCCTTCGTTTACCCTTCATTAGCCTGCCTGTTTAATCCTCTTTCTTTCACTTTTTCTCGTAGTCTCTTCTTTCATTAGGCCCTCCGCTCTCCATCGCTTCCTCTCGATGTGTTGTTTCTTACTGCCATGGCTTCCCACTGAGTGTCTTTCGAAAATGTCACCCAAGTCTCCATACAGCGTAGTACTTTTGACATGAGCACTATGTGCGGCAGACATGGCATCGGGATTAATTTGCCATATGTGTATACCTCATCACCAGACAGGGGTAGAGACTGTGACTGAGGCCTGTCTGACAGCAGAGACGGAGCCTTACTCACTGGATTCCTCACGTCTCCTGCTGCATTTGATGTCACTGGCAGCGGGTAAAAAAAAGGGAGGGTTGCGATAGAGGAGGAGGAGGTGTGAATGTAGCCCTGTGAGAGGGGGAGACAGAGAGGGAGGTTGGGAGAGGAAGAGATACGGGGGAATATGTCCACGATATCAGGGTGAAAATAAGTGAAAGGAGATAAAAATGGAGAAGTCTGCTTTGTGAGGAGTTATTACTGTAATGCAGCTCAGTGCCAAAAGAGGTCATGTGTGTGCTGCAGATTCATTAGTTTCAGCAGACATTAATATCCTATAATCATTGCTAGTTATAGCAAAGAACAGTCTGTATGTGTGAGGCTTTATTAAGCACCATTCCATAAACCTTAGGTAAAGCTTGAGATTAATGACACTGTCTCTACACTCGCCTGATTTGCAGTGCATTTATCTTTGCTCCGAGGATAGAGAAAAGGGTTTCATTAGATGCAGTGGGGAGCCGTGACTTTTATACCTAGGCCCTCTGACCCCCACTTGCCTTGAAAAAAAAAAAAAAAAAGAAGAGGGTCAAGGTTCTTTATTTTGTCATACGAACATAGCTACAGAGTAGTTATGCCGATGAAAATCTTAGGTCACAGGCTTCTCCAACAGTGTAACACAATAACATAGATAAACAGAAAAATATAGTGCAAGTAAATAGTAAATACAAAAAGAAAAATAGTTTAAAAAAGTGAAATAGTGAAATAGTGCAATAAGAGTCTATATGCAAGTGATTGGAATTATATATAGAGAAATAGATAAATAATTACTAAGTAGCAGATTAATGTTATGGATGTTGTTTCAGCAGTTCAGTTGTTTAACAGTCTTATTGCCTCTGGTATGAAACTGTCTCTGAGTCTGGTGGTTTTAGTCCGGATGTTGCAATAACGCCTGCCAGACGGCAGCAGACAGAACAGTTGGGGGTCTTTTATAATCCGGAGGGATTTCTTCCTGAGCCGCTGGGAGTAAAGGTCCTCCATGGATGGCAGCTCCATCCTGTTGATGTTCTGTGCAGTTTTCACCACCCTCTGTAAAGCCTTATGATTGAGGGCGGTGCAACTGCCGTACAAGGCCGTGAAGCAGCCAGTCAGGATACTCTCTATGGTGCACCTGTAGAAGTTGCAGAGTATCCTGGAGTCCATGTTGAACCTCCTCAGCCTGCGGAGGAAGAAGAGCCGCTGTCGAGCTGTTTTTGTGATGGTGTTAGTGTGAAGAGTCCATGTCAGGTCCTCAGTGATGTGGACACAAAGGAACCTGAAGCTGCTGACTCTCTCCACCGTAGTCCCATTGATGGCGATGGGGGCGTATCCCTCTCCCTGCTGCTTCCTGTAATCCACAATCAGCTCCTTTGTTTTGCTGACGTTGAGATGGAGGTTGTTATCCTGGCACCAAGATGTCAGGTTTTCGACCTCCTCTCTGTATGCCGTCTCGTCGCCGTCTGTGATCTGGCCGATGACGGTCGTGTCGTCAGCAAACTTCACAATGGTGTTGGAGCTCTGTGTGGACACGCAGTCGTGTGTGAACAGGGAGTGATGTTTCCCACCCGCACTGTCTGGGGTCTGCCCGTCAGGAAGTTCAGGATCCAGTCACAGAGGGCGCTGTTGAGCCCGAGGTCTCTGAGTTTGATGACCAGCTTGGAGGGCACAATGGTATTGCAGGCTGAACTGTAATCAATGAACAGCATTCTCACATGTGTTCCTCTGGTCCAGGTGTGAGGGGCAGTGTGGATGGTGAGGGCTATGGCGTCGTATGTGGACCTGTTTGCTCTGTAGGCAAACTGCAGGAGGTGATGAATGATTTTACTAACCGCTCAAAGCACTTCATTATGATGGAGGTGAGTGCTACTGTGTGGTAGTTATTGAGGCTGGTGATTTTTGTCTTTTTGGGGACAGGAACGATGGTGGAGTGTTTAAAACATGTGGGGACTACAGACTGCAGCAGGGACCTGTTGAATATGTCAGTGAACACCTCTGCCAGCTGAACTGCACACACCCTGAGAACACGGCCAGGGATGTCATCAGGTTCAGGAGCCTTGTGTGGGTTAACCCTTTCTAAGGCTGACTTCAACTCTGGCTACGCTTCCCTGCAGTCTCTGGATTTCCTTGCTCTCACTGAGACCTGGATTACTCCATCCAACACATCCACCCCAGCAGCTCTCTCCACAGCATATTCCTTCTCCCATACACCCAGACCCACTGGCAGAGGAGGTGGCACTGGTCTCCTGCTCTCTCCCAAATGGAGCTTTTCCCTCTTCAAGCTACCTAACTTCACTCCTTCCACCTTTGAATTCCATGCCGTCACAGTAACCCATCCTATACAATTAACCATTGTTGTTCTCTACCGTCCACCAGGCGCCTTGGGGGACTTCTTGGAGGAATTAGATAATCTCCTCTCACACATCCCTGAAACTGGCCCTCTCGCTGTACTTCTCTGAGTCTTCAACCTCCAGACAGGGAAGATAACCACCTTTGCCTTCTCACTGTCTCCATCCCCACCAACTCATAAAGCTGTCAATGTCCTTGATCTCATATTCTCAAGGAACTGCTCTACTTCTAACCTCTCTGTAAACCCGCTCCACACATCCGATCACTTCTTCATTTCATTCTCTCTACCCCTTTCCAAACATAACAAACTAATCTCTTCTCATCCTGCACCTGTCCGCCGTAACCTTCGTTCCCTCTCCCCCTCTACCTTTGCCTCATCGGTGCTCTCAGCCCTCCCTTCCTCTGACACGTTCCAACTTCTGCCTCCAAACCTGCTGCAGAAACTCTGCTGCAGAAACTCTGCTCTCTGGACTCTCTTTGTCCTCTCACATCTCTGCAGCCTCGTCAGTCCCCTCTTGCTCCCTGGCTAAATGACGCACTGCATGCTAATAGAACCATCCTTCGGGCAGCAGAGCGGAAACGGTGGAAATCCAAACACCAAGACGACCTCCTAACCTATCAGGCTCTCCTCTTTCTCTGCTTCGATCTCTCAGGCAAAAAGCACTTTCTTTCAAGATAAAATCCAATCTTCCTATTCTAATCCCAAAAAACTATTTTCAATCTTTTCCACCCTCTTGGACCCCCCCAAAGCCCCTTCCCCCTCCTCCCTTCTGTCAAGCGACTTTGTTAACCACTTTGAAAAAAAGGTTGATGATATTCGCTCTTCTTTTTCTGACTCACCTTTACTCACCAGACCCTCCCTTCACCCACACACTAACCTCCTTTTCCCCTCTCTCTCCAAGTGAGGTTCTTACCCTCGTTACCTCTGCCCGTCCTACCACCTGTCCTCTGGACCCTATCCCTTCAAACCTCCTTCAGACTATCGCTCCTGATATTCTACCGTTTCTCACCCATTTCATCAACACTTCTCTAACTTCTGGTCACTTTCCAAACAGTCTCAAGGAGGTAAGAGTAAACCCTCTCCTAAAGAAACCCACTCTCACCCCGTCTGATATTATAAACTACAGGCCTGTCTCTCTCCTCCCATTCCTGTCTAAAACACTTGAACGCGCTGTCTTTAAACAACTCTCCTGTTATCTCCATCAGAACAACCTTCTGGATCCCCACCAGTCTGGTTTCAAGGCAGGTTACTCCACAGAAACTGCTCTCCTTGCTGTCTCTGAGGAACTGCACACGGCTAAAGCAGCCTCCCTCTCCTCTGTCATCATCCTTTTGGACCTGTCTGCTGCATTTGACACAGTGAATCATCAGATCCTCCTTCGCACTCTCCAAAAACTTGGAGTTTCAGGCTCTGCACTTTCCCTCCTCACCTCATACCTCAAAGACCGTACCTACAGGGTCACTTGGAGAGGGTCCGAGTCCGACCCTTGTCAATTAACTACGGGGGTCCCTCAGGGCTCTGTTCTTGGTCCCCTCCTCTTCTCCTTGTACACAAACTCGCTCGGATCAGTCATTAGCCCACATGGTTTTTCATACCACTGCTACGCTGACGACACCCAATTAATTATGTCCTTTCCCCAATCAGAGACCCAGGTCGTCGCACGCATCTCTGCTTGTCTAGTCGACATCTCAGTGAAGAGGCGCATTCACACTGCGGTACTTTTCCCACAAAGGTTCATGCGAACTTAGTTCATGAGAACTCTTTTATCGCGTTCACACCAAAAAGAGCCGGTACTAAAAGTAGTTCATGTGAACCTTTTTACCCCCTCGAAAGTCCCTGCTAGAGAGCAGGGACTTTCGAGCGGCTCTTTTGTGAGAAAAGAGCTATATTCCTGATTGGCTGGGCGGATTGCAAACCACGCCCCGTAAAACTTCCAAAAGGTTTTGTGGAGCCGCCATTTTATTATCCTCGCATTAGCATTATTAGCATTAGCATTAGCCTAGCGCAGAAACGCAGAGAGACTCACTTATGGCAACACAAAATAAAACATGGGAGCGGTGGGATGAGGAGATGAGGAGGTGTCGGCGTTCTGGCGATTTACTCGGAAGGCTTCAGTAGAAGCTGCTGGGAGTCCCAGCAACTTCTAGTGAAGTCCTCTTACAACTCCGGGGACTTCCGCTGCGTAGATGCAGCGGACAGACAGTCTCAGTTGGTTTGGTGTCCTATGCTTACTTTTAATACTTGTAAATAAAACTTTTGGCCCGTAATTTATTTTCCTCATTGTAGAGAGGGGAGAGGGGGGGGGTATATCCAGTCTCTGATAGTGTTACGTTATTATGAGAGTGCTCTGTTTGATTCTGAAATTGTATATATTATATAAATATATATATATATATGTGTGTGTGTCCGCATCTGTAGCCTGTTATTGTCTCATTATACCGCACTGTGAATGAATCAAAGTAAATAAGTCATCATGAACACATCTGTCCATCAGACAGAGGGCTGCTGTACCTCCTGTCATCATTAATGGACGTCTCTTTAAAATGACCGCTCAGAGAAGAGGAGTTCTCATTTCTCTAACCGCCTGCTCCTTCCCCTCCTCTCTCCTCGGTTCCCCTCCTCGACTCCTCCGCTCGCATCTCCTGTGGGCGGGACTAAGTCTCGAGGATAGGAGTCGAGGAGGGGAATTAGTGAAATGAGAAAGGGCCCTTGTCTTTGTACTGTCTCTTTGCACTACTGATAGCTCTCCGGAGTTCATACCTAGAATTCCTGAACTCCTCCAAATCTCCGGCTCTGTGCGCGATAGTGCACGCTTTCAGCTTGGTGCGCACCTCGCTGTTTATCAGGGCTTTTGATTTGGGAATGTTCGTACAGAAACTTTCGGTACTACGTCATCGATGAATTTTCCAATGTAGCAGATGACCGTATCCGTGTTTGTGTTGATGTTATTGTCCTCAAACACACTCCAATCCGTAGATGCAAAGCAATCCTGCAGAGATGAATCTGACTCCACATTCCATCGCTGTACTGTCCTTAGGCGCATTCACACCGCAGTACTTTTCCCACAAAGGTTCATGAGAACTTAGTTCATGAGAACTCTTTAGTTCTCATGAACTAAGTACAGATCACGTTCACACCGGAATAAGTCCCTGGGGGAGGATTAGGCAAATGAAGCCGCTGACGTCACTTCTTCTTCTTCTGCTTTGGGTTTACTGGCAGGCCGCAAACCACTTCACGGCGAATACTGCCACCCAAAGTTCCCGGCCGGAAGTCCCCGGAGTTGGGGACTGGCTTCAGTAGAAGCTGCTGGGACTCCCAGCAGCTTCTACTGAAGCCTTCCGAGTAAATCGCCAGAACGCCGACACCTCCTCATCTCCACCGCTCCCATGTTTTATTTTGTGTTGCCATAAGTTAGTCTCTCTGCGTTTCTGCGCTGGGCTAATGCTAATGCTAATAATGCTAATGCGAGGATAATAAAATGGCGGCTTCACAAAACTTTTTGGGAGTTTTACGGGGCGTGGTTTGCAATCCACCCAGCCAATCAGAAATATAGCTCTTTTCTCACAAAAGAGCCGCTCGAAAGTCCCTGCTCTCTAGCAGGGACTTTTTTTAGTACCGGCTCTTTTTGGTGTGAACGCGATAAAAGAGTTCTCATGAACTAAGTTCGCATGAACCTTTGTGGGAAAAGTACCGCAGTGTGAATGCGCCTCTTGTTACCGGTCTATCCCGTTTAAGTTTCTGCCTGTAAGCAGGCAGCAGCGCAGCCTGTCCTCCTACAATAAACGACCAAATAGGTTGATTGTTCAGCAGCTTATTACGACCCATAGTCACGTTTTAAAGTGTAGCACCTCTATTGGTCGTGTAAGAAACAACGCTTCGAAGGGTCGTTTATTCACAAATAACCCTCTCCGGAAAATCCTAAATTGTGGAATAGTTTGGCCATTAAAATGCTTTTCTAGCAAGAAGTGTATATTGTACTTTAAAAAATCTACGTCCAGTGGATGTGTAGGATCTATAGATTGATAGATATTACGAAGATGATTTGAAGTCTCGCCAGGAGAACGTGTATACAGTATACCACGTCTTTCCGCGCGTCCATGTAAAGTTGGCGTGAACCCTCACGGGGTGAAAACGGTATTTCCGGTCTCGAAACATCAGTTTATCCTTGTTAATTACACAATATTGATTGGTTTAAATTGTGTACAATGCTTTTGTGTTTTTAACCTTCGATTCGGTGAAACAAATAGTTTTTTCGGAATTTAGACACTACACTACCCAGAATTCTCAGCTATCGTTTGGGACTACAACATCCGCTTTGCTTTACAAACCTCGTGATTAGTCCTCAAGCTCTGTGATTGGATGTTGGAGTGAAAGTGCGACAAGGTTACGCCGAGCGTCAAACAGCTCTTTGAAATGGAATGTAACCACGGCAGACTATCCAAAACAGCCCCCCCCCAGAACTACAAATGCTGGCTATTGTGTTTCGCAACATTCTATGGCACGTCTCTACTGGGAATTGTAGTATTAAAAAGACGTTTTCGTATTTCCCATGATTAGAGGTTGCCAGTATTAAACTGTGTACATCCCTGGAGGTTTAGGGGATGCGAAACACATTGGTGTTATCAAATTTAAAACATATAATTAATAAATGGGTGAAAATTGCTTGTGTCCATAATGGGCAGTATTAATATACCCAGGGGTGCACATAACTGGTACGCAGGTACACATGCGCGGCAAAAATTCGAATTGCGTAATGTCACTTGTGTCACTACGCGCCTTTGCGTACCTCAAAACATCTAAACAAAACACATATTTCGTCTACACGTGTTCCTTGTCAACACTCAATGGAGTAAACTACAAGACATGTAAAAAAAAAAACAAAGACATTAAGCAGCTACGTTGCCGTTTCGCTAACTGCAAAAACTCTTCGGACTTTCTGTGACTGACTGAACTGGGTGCTGGCCACACTTGCCTTTTGGCAACAAGTTTTGGAGAAAGCAAATCGGAGGCTTAAAAAGAGACTGGGAGGTGCATCTTCATCATCTTCTTCATCATTTGCCAAATCTGAACAAAAGAAGAAAAACGAAATAAATAAAGGTAGATACACCCTTTCATAATGCTGGATAAACACAGAGTGCATGGGGTGTATACCATAATAGAAAATTAACATATAGTAAAACCTGAGCTAATGCTATCTAGCTAACAAAAAAGTCCAAATGTAGGCTAGCTAACTAGGCTAACAAGCTAGCTTACATGTTCTGAATGGTTGACACAGGGCTGCCAACACTCAGCATTGAGCGTGAGAGTCACGCAATTAACCCATATCTCACGCCACACTTGCCTTTCCTCATGCTAAGTTTTCGTCCAAAATAAATGTATATAAATATAAAAATAAAGTGAAGGAACAGCAAACCGAGTGGTCTGCGAAATGAGACGGTCTTCTGGCTTAGTCCAGTAAAGTTGGAACGATATTGGGAGATTCTGATTTCACGGATCAATAACTCATGAACAAAACGTTATTCAGACACAAATGACGTCTCCTAAGTACCGTGGTAAGGTTGACAACGAACTACAAGGACATTTTGATAAAAAAAAAAAAGCCAATACGTGCCGTCCTCTGAGCTGGACACATTACATTGGTCTCTATCTGCAGCCGGAGAAGAAACGAGTGCTCAGGGACCGTCTGCAAAGTGCAACTCCGAAAAAAAGAATACAATAATATGTAATCACTATTATACAGCTTATTACTACCAAACTCACTACACACATCAATAGTCTCCTGGTGGTCATACTACAGTAAGAAGTTTGGAAGAATATGCTTTTGAATAATTTTGGGGAATATTTATAATGTAACATCTTCAATAAATATGGCATCATCTTAAATAACTTTACTATATACAGTATATTTCTACCAAACTCACTATTTGCATTGTTGTTGTTAGCATCTGGTTAGCTTAACATATATTAAAAGCTGTTTTTAAAACAAGGAAAGGGAGAGCTCTGCCCTGTCAGACTGAGAGATAACTACAGCTCAGTGAGGTAAGGGACTCTGTTTTTATATTCTAGTTATCTCAGTGGGTCTCAAACGTTTTGGTCACCATTTATGAGAATAAATGTAAAACAGTTATGAAATACTATATGACAGTGAAACAAGAATACAGTTTAAAAGGTGAGGATTTGTAAAATATCCATAAAGAAAAATAAAATCTGTTTACAGCTCTGTTTCATATGGATGTTGAGAGATGTATCCATAGATCTCTTAATTTTGCTCTCAAAGTGCACCAGGTTGATGCATTTCACTTCAATATTTAAAAAAATATTCCCATATCAACGCTATGAGAGGTCTATGCAAGTCAATGGGATGCCCTGCCCGTTGAAAACTGACTCTCAAGGGGTACCCTGTCCGTAATAGAGTGGGGGAGGGGCCCTGACCGACCGTCAACATGTGACGGGTTGGGAGTGAGAACGTGTTGAATAAAAATGGTCATATAGTTTGTGTTTAATTGAGTACCAAACCACTGAGTATGACTGTTACATTTAGTATGTTATGATACAGGTTAAAATGTCCTCTTTTTAAACTGAAGAAATAGCTTGCACTTGATAACTGTATAGAAAATCCTCAGTATGATTTTTCCCCCAGCTCTCTGCTGCACAAAGTTAGAGAATAGTTTAGAATTGCTCTATATAGTTGACCCGCTGTATCCTGACCTTTCCTTGCCAGCAGGGAGGCACATGGTAATTGATTTGTAGGCAACAGTGAAACCCATCCTGCTGTCTTCTCTTAATCATGGACTTAACTTTTGCATGCACCACACCTGCATTATTACTGCATTGTTCATGATAGCTTACCGCAGCCTCGCCTTCGTAATAAAGTAATGTCTGGAGTGGCTTTGAGAGCCTTGTCTGGGAGGGTACGCAATGGGCTGGGAGTAATGAGCAAGTCTGGGATAAATAATGGATCGCTGTCATTCATTACAGAGGAAATTACTGTAATGGTGCTTGCCGGGTGAAAGACCTCCATCTAACACATTAACACTCAGGACAAAGACAGAGAGGAAAGGGGTAGAGGGGAGGAAGAGGATGAGACATCAAAGTGAAGGAGGGAGGAGATCATCATCCACAAAACATATCCTGCCACTTGAGGACAGACATAAAACAAAGTGAGTCTGGCAAGACAGGAAACGAGCACCTGACTATTTTGAGATTGAGACTGATTGAAACACCTAAAAGATGCATTACCTGCGTAACTTATGTGAGAAGGAAGTTCTGTCTCTCCTACACTCTTTCTCCATCCCTCCCACTTATTCACCCGTACCCTCCCACCCTCACCCTCTCTCTCTCCTCTGTGCTCTCTCAGGGCATTAGAAAACAGAATGGTCTGAATGTGAGCCTCCAATAGTGGAGATAAATGGGATTTGAAGCACAGGCTATAAGGAGTGGCAGTCATTAGACAGTAAGTGAGCCAAGCGAGTTGTTAGGACATGAGCAGTGCTAGTCGTTAGGAAAGCATGGAGGGAGAGAGAGATAGAGCGATGGAGGGAAAGGAAGGAGGCCACTGGCTGTTTGTTCTAGGACTAAGTGCTGGATAATGAGATCAGACTGACATGACCCGGCCCCAGAGCTGAGAGAGACAGCTTTGCCATTACACCTCTCCCTCCATCTCTCCATCGCATTGTCTTTGTCTTACACACTTTCTCTTTCTGTCTCGATTCCTCTCTATTTGATCTAATTCTCCTTCTCAACTGCATGGGCAGCGGCAAGTGAGATCCAAATCATACAAGTGTAAACAGTAAAGCAGACTATACTTAGGATATCATGTGGATGTTACAACACATCAAATCTATTTTTGACTGAAGCAGAAGTGTAAATAAAGATATATTGTGTTTGTCAGAATGTAAAGGCCAAGATACAACAGACAACAGTGAGTAACAAAACTGTGCCTACACGTTATTTCACTTTGTAGGCTTTAAGAACTCAGTATGCTTCATTTTACGTGGTTGTCAAATGGTCCAACTGCCTCAAACCCATTTCCTCCAATGTATCTTTTATTTTCCCCCTTTTTCCCCAGTCTTACTGTTTATCCATCTTATGCCTCTGTGTGATGTCTACAATGATCCCATTATTGGTTTAGAATTTAAATTGAACCAAAACTAAAATGCAACAACATTCCCGGATAGACTTAAAACATCAAGACGTTAAAAAGTATGTAACGTTATTTAAGTAACAAACGTTCATTCTAAAAAAGTGATACAAAAGTGTGTCGTATTGTGATACTGATATGTTGTACAAACTGTGAAGTCCACTGAGACAAATGTAACATTTGTGATATTGGGCTATATAAATAAATATTGATTGATTGTTGACTTTTGGTTTAACACACAACATTAACAGCGGTCTTTTTTGTGAAAGTTCTGCCTTTTCTTGACCTAGCATTCCACCTCAACCTCTTTTCCTTTAAACCATTGGAATGCCTTTTCATTGTGATTTATTGTGATACCAGCCAGGCTGGCAACAGGTATTACCCTTTTTGGAACAGGGATACACATTTGGGAACATGTATATGGTAGGGTGTAACAGTTCACAGAAGTCACGGTTCGGTTCGTACCTCGGTTTGGGGGTCACGGTTCTGTACGGTTTCGGTACAACAAGGAAAAGCAAAGAAAAGTCACAAATGCATAATTTTTTTTGCTGTTATTTATTTTTAACAGTCGTGCAATTTTTGGTATGAAAATAAGGAACTATAACATTTGGAATCATTAACTGTATTACACAGTTAAAAACAAACCACAAACAGTAACACACACACACACAGTGAGATGGCCATATTATTTATAATGGCTGATATCAAACAAAAAGGTTCAATAAGCTGTACAACTAAAAAGAATGTCTTGAAAATATTAAAATAAATAATAAGTGTATTGATAATAATAATTTTATTGCACTCAATCACACTCAATAAAAGGCAATACAGAACTGTATAACATCTCCTGATGAAAAATATAAAATAAATACAATAATATAAAACAAAAATAAAATCTGTACCTTTAGGAGCAATGTCTAACATGTGTTATTAACTTGTGAGTGTGTGAGGCCTAAATAAAGGTACTCAAGATTTACTCTATTTTCAAGTTTGTCTTCAAAAAGACGAGTTTGTCCACGTTGTCAGCAGTCAGGGCAGATCTGTTGGCGGTAACTATGTCACCTGCCGTCGAGGAAACCCTCTCGCTGGGGACTGAGACTGACTCGGATGTGATTGAGCATGTTTGACGTGTTACCACTAGCATACCGCACCGCTGTCGAACAACGCCGACACACCGTCCTCGTCCGATCCACAACTCGCACCCCATCATTGTTGTAGTCCACAGGGAACCCGAAATGCTCCCACACACCTGATTTAAAAGAAGCAGGTGGGTCTTCTAGCTCCTGAGTGTTGTGTGAACTCGCCATAGATACTAACTTTTCTTCTTCATGTATTGTGTTCGTTTTGTTGTGTTTTGTTCTTGTTCTTCATTTGTTATTTACGGGCGGCTGGCTTTTAGGCGCAATACCGCCCCCTGGATTATATATAGTGTAATACTGCCCTGAATGACAGACTTTTTTCCCACTCGTAAAAAAGGCGTATTCGCCGTGTGACTGCATGTGCCGAACAGTGACGTCTGAACCGTGACGGTACGGGACGAATACGGATACCGTTACACCCCTAGTATAAGGTATTAAACCTTCTTACAAACTTCATCTTTTTAAGGACCCTTTGAATGCAGTTGTATCTATATTACTTGACTTCTTGAAATGTGTACAGCCAGGTCTTACCCAATCCTTAACCTAACCCTAACAAGCAGCATTTGCTACTATTAATAATTGAATACTGAAGTTGTTTTCTGAATATTGTGTTTGCCTCTTCCTATCCAGGATTGTTAGCTTCACATCTAATTGCTGAGCACCTTGCTGCCATTTTTCAGGATCTGATGGATTTCAAGACTGCCACTCTAAGATACCAGCCATAGTGAGACTGTGTTTCCCCCTGTTGAGTTCAGCTGCAATGAGGGCATTGAGGCAGAGTGTGGCAGTAAGCCTCCTACCTCTCAGACAATAAGGCTGACAAGATACTGTTCTGCAGAGTTATGGAGCCCTGTGCTTTGTGCTGCTCTTTGTATAGAACGGACCGGATTTCAGTGGTCATGAAGTCCGCCTGCCTCTTGCCCTTCAAGCTGTATCACTCACATCCTTGAAAGGGCCTACAGATTACCTTCAGTGGAGAGGTCATCATCATACTCCCAGTTGTTTGCAAAGGCAGCATGAATGTGAAAACTGACACTCAAATGCAGTCCGTCAATCCGCAATGTTCTGGTTGCCAGCATCATCCCAGGAGCTGTGACCTGATCGGGGAGTAGGAAACCTATCCCTTCACTTATTATGGACAAGGAGATGATTGGACTGAGCCCAGACAGGGGGCTTTATCGCACTGTAAAAGACAGAAGGCTTGTTTATCATCGATGTGTACCACAGGAGCTTATGGTGTAAAGGCTGAGGGAGAGAGAGTGGGAACATCTTTTTACAGTACATGTTATAATCTGGTGATTTAGAGTGACATGTTAATTTAACCTCCTGCAGGCTCAGCTGTCTGTGAAACATGAATCCTAGGCAGCTTGATCAGGATAATGTCATTTTGCTGCAGGATCCTAAAGACAGTCAATACAAAGAGAATCATAATGCCATCATTTGGTATAAGGCTGTTGACAAGCAGGCGTCCAGGTGCATGCAGAGGTACATTACATCATGACCCATTGACCCAACGCAAAGTGACTGCAAATGTATGCTGATGATACTACTGTTGTGTCTTCTAAGGAGTACGTCAAGGTCCATAAAGATCTATTTTGTTCTTGTTGTTTTACTTTACATAGCCGTTATTATACATCTATAATAGTGCAAATAGCCTCTTTGTTCATTTCTACATGATTTGCTGTAATGGCGGTCCTATAGATGTCAAGAGAGCTTCAGGCACTTTATCAGATCCTGCCACTCTTCCACCATGTCAGTATAATATTTACTGTAATATTAAAGGTACTTAATGTTGGTTCTTCTTCAAAACAGGGCTCGAAAATGTAATGCAGTAGCTACTTTAAAGCCCATTTGGGTTTAGATGTTATTAGTGCAAATGACCAGAAAAGTGTGTGATGGAGTTACTCCCATGCAGTTAACAAGGGCCTTTGGGGGTTGTTGGCCTGTTTAACAGCTTGTTATCATGGCAATGAAATCAGCTGACCATGACCAAACAATAATAATCCAATTGTCCTTACACATTGACGCATCCAATAATATTCCAATATATTACACATCCAAAAACATTTAATTGTATCTAAAAAATAACATACAATGCCTCAAAAAGACCCCCATATTGTACTCCAGTGGGAATGGACGTACAAGTTCTGACCCCTACAGCCACCCCCCAAGAAAACAAGTGAGGTATTTTGCTGCCTCCATTGTATCAGCCTGCACCTCTCCGTTCCACGAAACGCCAGGTGTAAAAAGACTTACGCAGCCTTTCAGTGTGTGTATGGGAGGGAGAGGGAGAGGGAGAGGGAGAGGAGGAGAGAGTGAGGGAGATGAGAGGTATAGGCTGCTGAGTGCAGGAGCTGTTGATTGTGTGTGAGAGCTTTGAGAAAGGGTGCAGAGAGCATCTATCTGTATCATTCACTCTAAAAGCCTGGAGAGATGGAAAGGATGGATGGGAGGACAAGTAGAAGTCAATAAAGAGATGGTTGAAATGGAGAGAGGAGATGAGAGTAGTTATATGTGAAGATGACTTAGAGTCGTCTCAGGAGGGAGGGAGAGAGGGAAAGATGAGCACAGAAGTGGAGGAGGGCGAGCCAGGTACCCGGGGATGAAATAAAGTGTAGTGAGAGTTTGGCAGGGCAGGAAAGAGGAGTCATGCAGTTCTAAGACAGAGGGAAGGAAACGTTACGATTGGTAGAAGAGAACAGTGATGTACAGCGAAAGCAAATCATGATGGGAATGGAACAGCCAAAAGTGCAGTATTCTTGACACAAAACATATTCTACAGCATGAGACAGTTCCACATCAGTAAAGCCTCTTTATATGAGAGATACACATCTATCCTCTTGGGGTAAATACATAAAGTCACCTTATTCCACCAGCATGCTTCTCTGTTGACTCTACTGAGCCTGATAGGCCGGTGTGTTTGCCCGAGGTTACACTTTTGAATTATTGCTCGACTTGTCTTCCTCCCTCTGCCTATCCCTTTGCACAGCACTGCAGAGACAGTGAGAAGTCAGACATTAGTTTCCACTATCAGGTGATTGAAAGTGAAGAGTCTCCCTCTCCCTCCTCTCACATGGTGATTCATGTTTGACGATGAATGACTAATGCTCTGTTTTTCTCCAAAGTTGGAGTCAAAGGTTTTACACATAGTACACGCTGTTACGAGGTATCCCTGGCTTCTCGGTGTAGCGTTGAATATTGGTTGACGTACATTTATAAGCTACAACAAGCAGCCTCTGATTTCCCTGTTAGCTGCCATACAAGGGAAGCACAAACATATTTTAGCCACTAAGCCAAGGAAAATCACCACAAATATTATCCATCTGCTAAAACGCATTGAAGGGTTGATCCATCCAAAAAGGGCCGACAGATAGGTCAGAGGTCTGAGAGTAAATCCTCACATTTGTGCTGTGCTAAACGGAGCATTATGCAATGTTTGGCGTCGCTAACTGAGAGCTTTTACTGAACATCTTGTCCTGTCGCTAATCCTGCCAACAGCCACCAGCCAGGGAGAGAAACAAACTCTGACCCTCAATACATGCGCACTCTCGCGCACATGTCGGAAAAGACACACGTGCAGGCCCTGTGACAGGCAAAGAAACACATAAAACACACTTAGTATGTATGAGCATGTTCACAAGCACATATGCATGAAACACACCCAGAAGCTCTCTGCCTCTTTTGAGCATAACGGTGATTTGTTATTCAAATAACCTTAGAACAACATGCTTAATGTGACCTGCCAGACATTCAACATTACAAATAATAATTCTACTGTTGGGAAAAGCTAATTCAAGCTCATGCAACATCTGCATTTTCGGTAATGTTTAAAAAAGAGGTGTTTTCCCTGCACCCTTTTACACATTTGCATTTTTCTGCTCTAAATTCAATCAAGCACTGGAAAGTAAATAATACAAAGGCATGAATTTCTATTCATTAGCGTAAATCCCCGTGTCGCAACTAGCTGGGGATACTGGTGTGTTAATGGATAATAAATCTATATTTAAGGATATAGGAGAGCGGAAATCCAATTTGTGTCAGGGCTCTCCACCCGATCCCCACTTTTATCCCCATACGCGCCTGGCTGGAGGAGTAATCGGCTTTGTGTAATAAAATGATGATGATGACTTTATCTGACATTTGTAAAAGGAGGAGCACCATGATTTCTGTAGGTCTATATTATCAGCCTCTATCCAGTGACTTAATCCTCTGACGGAGTGAGGCAGAGTGAAAATGTTGTTCTTGGGAGTAAACACAGGGGTCATATTGAGGTGAACGGAAGGAATGTGTTTGCAGAGGGTCGTGTGTTTGCTTTAAGTGTGTCTTTCTCCCTCTCTGTGTGTATGTGCGTACATGCTCTCGTCTTCTCCGAGATCATGTCCTTACCTTCCTCACCTGCGATGTGGAGGAGGATGATTACATACCAAGAGGTCAACCTTTTTTCTCTGTGGAGATCCCACAAGGTACGAAAAATGCGCTCAGATGACCTCTCCATTACCTGCAGAAAAACGAGGGATTGGAATGAGAGCACAGCAGAAACACAGACACAATGAGATGTAACCAGCTCTCTGTGAGCATTGCCCCATAAAGCAGCATTTTCAGATGAATCTCAGCTGATTCAACCTAATGATCGGAGGAACACACATCACAGCCTCTTGCTTCATTAGCTTCAAAACACATCAAGTCTCAAAGCCATGACGTGCATTCTCTTTTGCTCCAAATACGTCGTTTTTCTATACTGGATTTCATGGTGTAGGGTTTCTGGAGTGCTTTCACAAGGGCCAGATTCAATTAATGTGGCAGTGAGTTAAGTGGGCCCTCAGGGGTTAAGGTCTGTCATGTCAGATGGATCTGTTTGTGCGGAGAAGCAGGAATATCCCACACTCCACTTGTCTTGTGGAGGGGGTTGAGATGCCTCCGAGCCCATTTCAGCATTTCCCTCTCAAGTATGGCTCGAAGGAATTTGATCTTAGAACCTTCGAGTCTCGTATAAGGAGATTTCAGAACCTGTCTTTTCCCGTTGGGTTATAACTCACAACCTGCTTTGAGGCTTGCGGGTTAGAAATGCATAACGTTATTCTGTTTAAGAGCTCTTCAAATTGGCATGATACCTTAAAGTCAAGGAAAATTGCTAAGTGCATAGAGAGCGAAGCCAGCAATGTATTTTTCATAGATAGATCATACATGTGTATATGAATTGCGTTTAATTTTTAAAGATCTTCTATGGAAATAGCTAAAATATTATGACACACTGACAGGAGGGATCCTTGTTGCTTTCATTATACTGTTTTCACAGAGACAGTGTGTGCCTCCTCTTGTAAATTAAATGGAGTGTGATGTAACAGCTAGTGAGAACAGCTACGTTATCATCTAAGACCAGGCTAATTGATGAGTGCTTGTCTGCAGGATTTCAGAGACGACTTGTTTGTGAACCTCCCTGTATGACGTGCCGATCTTCTCGCTCTCAGAGCAGCGCCGTAAGCAGCCATCTGAGTAAAAAGCGTGTCACACAGCCAGACGGTGACACCAGCCAAATATCAAGGGGCAAACGCCCACACCCTTTCTTTAGAGTGTCTGCAAGAGAGCACAGCCATCTTAGGAAGAAGAACAACAATTGTTTCCTGCAATGTGTTTAATTTAAAGTTTTAAAACGAAATTGATCACCTGGCCCCTCAATTTTCTAATATAAAAAAGGTTCCTCCGATTCACCTGCATCGACTTCAGCTGTAACAGTGATGTGGTTTTAGATCAAATAACAGCATGATCTAGGAATTAAAGAAATCCTACACTGGCATTTGGTTGTTTTTAAAAACAAACTGCCCTTTTCTTTACCATTCATTAAGGATTTTAATCGATATTTTTATATTAACAAAAGTCTGACTCACAGGACTTAGACGGTGCTCATAAGCCTGCAAATCTCTGCCTTTTAAGATTAGATTGTCCACCAATATCCATCTTGCAAGAGCACTGCATTGGGCAAGCCTCGCCCAAAAGAAAATCAAACAACCAAGAACGTTTTCCCTAAGCGTGTTTAGCTTGATGCTTTGGATTCGCAGGCTACAACTTTGCTATTTGATTCCATCTCACCATCTCATCAATGTGGTTTTTAGCAGATAAATCTAAGCAAAACATTCAAGTAAATAAGCAACTGTTTAAAGTGAATGTTCATCAAATCAACAGTTCATGTTGGCCAAAGAATTAATGAAGGTTAATTGAAGGTTATAGTTTTTAAAATAAATGTTTTGTTGGCAAGTCACATATCACTCTGCTTAATAAATTGAAACCAAAATATATAAAACAGAAAGAACTACGAAGATACCAATAAAAAAGTATTGGCTGAGTTCCTTCCAGCCTTTTTTGCCGATAACAATAATTTCACATTCTTTATCAAATGCACTCACTCACGGTAGGTAATATGTCTGCATGGTATTTTTAAGTTTTAACAACATCACAGGAATTTCTATTGTGGCTCTCCTTAAAATAGTGAATGTGAGCTTTGGACAAGCAGCAACATTGTACTGCAGTTGCAGGGAGGGGCCCCTACTCCCCTACTTGTCTTATTGTGGTCCCTTGGAAGCCTCCAGAGTTTGAGCCCCTGTAGATTCATGTGTCAAGTAGGCACTGGTGAAGACTAACTCATTACGTCATGTCTTGGATAGACGAATGAAGAGGATATGGAAGGATACATCCAGCCTCATTAACACTCTTAGATGTTTGAGTGATAACGTGAGACAGGATACCCTCTCTGGTATTGTGTTTCTCTTCCATTTATCTTTATCTGCTCCCTACTTACCATTTTATCCATGTATTTTTCCTGTCCATCTACTCTCCCCACAAGGGCAAATCAAGACAGGGCCGCTCACTTATTGAATTAACAGCAATCGGGAAGCATTAGGCAGAGGTCCCCCGCCTGATTCTCCGCTCAATACTGTGGCAAATGGGGACAACACACAGGGACAGAGGCTGTGGCTTGGTTGGACAAGTCAAGCTAGTGAGAAAGCCAAGGGCCGGAGGAGAGCCACCAGAAAAAAAAGGTTAGGGCTGAGGCTATAACTGGACACGCAGACCCAACCTCCCCATGGATTGTCATGTCTGGGGTTGGCACCAGAGCCAGGGAACATTGCGGCGCTGTATGCAAGCCTTGGAGAAAGGGCACAGATCTGGACTGAAGGCAGCTGGGAACATCTTATCACAGCCTGGCTTCTTCAGGCTGACTCACAGCCTCCGAGCCCGCCTGAGGACACGGTGAGGGAGGCAGGCTTGGCATGGCATGTGCTCAGGACACAAGCACACATACAGACACGCAAACACACTGGTACGGGGCTAGGCCTCATAGAGTCTCATAAAGGCTTGTCACCATGGCAACTACTTCATCATTAGAACGCCACTGGTGGTGGCCAGTGCCCGTGCACTTTCCTCCTTTGTCTCTTTTATACTGCCTTGAGTTTTGTATTTACATTATTACATCTAACATGGCATTTAAGAGACATTCTTACAAATAGTGGTAAGTAATTAATTTTTTACTTTTTCAAATTTGAAAAAGAAAAAATCTTATAGTTCTAGTCATTATTTTCAGTTACAAAAACATGTTTGCTTTAGCTACCCTACAATGCTTTTCATTACCAATCAAAGCAATAAAAACAGTTATGTGTCGTTTTTATTGTTTAATTTGAACTCTGAGTAAAACAGTATTGGGGACTTGGGATGTGTTTCACACTGACAATACATATCAGTTCAAACAGTAGTCAAAATAAAAACGTGAGTTTAACTTCTGTTATATGAACAATTTCAACAATTTGGTCATCCAATTGTTGTCATTGTAGCAGCACCTCCAGCATAGTTGGGCTTTCCAACTAACAGCAATGGTGGCAATGGGAGGTCATGACCTTGTCAGTAGAATAGGACAATTCGGATCTGTTGGCAAAGTGTGTTGCTGTCTGTCACCAAAGTTTGATATTGTTACATTGTGCACAAGACGGCGTTAACACAGAAAAGCTTTGATGATTGCTTCCCTAAAATCAAACATATTAGAAAATGTATTTGAAAATAGAAATGTGAAAGAAAAGGGCTAGAAAATGAGGTATATTTGGTCAACCAAATTCTCACACCGAGTGGTCAACAATGTGTGTTTGTTTAATGGCAATACACTGCAAACAAGCTAGCTATTAGCACTGCCCTTTAACATCAGGGATGGCATGTCAATTACCACTTGGTTTAGGCAACACAATTCCTTGGTTGAGGTAAGTAATAGAGTAAAGATGACATAAACGTCAGTGACAAACAAGTTACATGACCAACAATGGCGAACAAGACATAATTCAGTTAATTTAATTAAGTAAATTCCTTTTGTTTGTGAAAAAGGGTTGATTTTAATACATGACTTTCAAAATAGGCTAGTATTTGGTTTACTTTATAAAGCTTTTTAGGACTTGCATTTCTACATTGTACTCAGATCCAGGAAAATGAAAGAAGAGTGTTAGCTAATTTGTGTTTAGAAAGTGCTCTATAAATAATGTTTTACTTAAAATTCACCATTTTGTAAGTAGTTTCCTAGTTTTGCACACATAGGAAATACTTCTCCGAAGCTCATAAACCCTGTAATATTCTGCATTTTACTTACAAAGAACTGATATAGACAAGTAAGAAAGCCATGAGGATTTGTACTCATCTGTGCTAAATCATCAGGGACATGGCATTAGTGCTGTCATGTACATATCGCACAAATGTAATTTCATAAACCTTACTTTGTCTCCCAAGGCATGGGTGTTTCACTTAGTTGTTGGTCCTTTATCTATGTATGCATCAAATCAAAAGGGACAGTGAACCACATTTAGGGAGTGGAAAGTGTATCCTGAAGAATTTAATAAGAAAAGAGATCTTGATGGATTGCAGACCTTCTCCACATCTGAGAAATGTTCAGAATGATAAATCACAAAGGCCTTTTATACTCCCTCTTTCCTTTCTTTTTTCCTGTCTCTCTCCCATTCTCCCTTTCCCTATGCCTCCTCTCCTCATCTCATGAGCCTTGGTTTTCAATTGTAAGAGATTAAAGGAGCATAGCCGGACTGTGGCCCGTCGAGGGTCTTTTATTAATATTGATATGCATATGAAACAAGCCAATTCTAAGCTGTCGGTGAGCAGCTGAACCCAGCAGCCCCATTGTGTGCATATATATGCAGGAACCAGTGTGTGTGGCGGTTATGCGTCTGCGGATATACAGTGTACTGTATGTGTGTGTGTTTCCTACAGTGCCTGTGTTTATGTGTGTTCCATTTTGGCCCTAACCGCTTCCCATGTCCCAGGCCACCTGAGCCACCAGTTATGTACCAGAGACCACGAGCAGTGTTTCCCACCAGGAATTTGATCGTTAGCAGGACTTCTGGCTCTCTGTCCTCAAGGTTAAACAGGACCCGGGTGGGGGCGCTAAATCTGCTAACAAGTTTGGAGCCTGGCAGTCAAGGCTATCGAGGAGCTGATATCCCGCTGGTGGAGAGAGCAGAAGGAGACTAATCCTTCATACATAATAGATAACCAAATCCTCTAAAACACAGAGACACTAGCTGCCTGCACCACAGAGGCCCTGCCACTGCTAACAGATCAGACATCAGGCATCCACCTCCTCGCCACCTTCATTAATACTCAATTACAACAGAGCTCCTCGAGCCGCACACCATTGTCTCCTCCAGAAAAGCTGGCTTTTGTGAAGAGAACAGGTTTAGCTGTACATAGAGATAATGCTGAATAATATTTCTGCCGCCAGAGTAAAGTGGAGAGGAGAAAGCCCCTCCTCGGAATAACACCGCCTCTCAATGCAACCACTTTGTCTGTCATGCTGTTGTGATCAAAACAGAAAGAAAATGAATAGATCTGAGGGAACTTGGTGTTTATGCTCGCAGCACACTGGAGTGGTTGTTTCTTAGAATGAGAATAAACAAAAGCAGCATTTCATTTAGTCTGTGGTACTATGTGCTGCAGCTGCACAACACATTCACATCAAGGCATGAAGAAAAAGCTGCATGCTGTAAGCATACTCTCTCCGCGATATTGTCTGCACGCAATATTGGAGTTGACACATGCATAAGGGTCTTTTGATCAAGTGACAGTATGTTTTAGCACCAGTGTCTTGGTGCTGCTTAACACTCATTTATAGTGATAACTTTTACAGTTATTCATTATTCTGTTTTGCAAATGACACATTTGCTGAGTTTTTTTTTCTTCTCACCCATTTTGCATTTCAAAGAATGCATCTCTACATTTGATATTAAATATAAATTATTATCGTCAATGCTTTAAAAACATGGAAATGTTACACTTAATTATACCATATAATAGTGTTTGCTTCATCAAAAGAGGAAAGGTATGAAACAGTCTGTCAAATGTACGGATTTGTCTGCTACCAAAACACCTGTCTACAGTATTTTTGAAAGCCCTAAAGAGCTCTTTAATTTCACCATGGGACAAACCTGAAGGTGCTGACTTCAAATGATTTTATTTTTTTGTTTAACACTTGAATATAAGCACACTGCACTGTTATATTAAAAAGTATTGACATAAAATACCCAAAGGTCTTTAAAATCCCCCTGGATGCTGTCAATCTGAAAAGTCAATTTCATTCTCTTTTAAAAGACATAATCAAGCAGGCTTAGACGCTTCGGAGTTATTACTTTCCATGTTAACATTTAAACCCTGCAATAAAAAAAAACATGTGTTGGAATAATTCCAGCCAGGATTTGCTTCTCAAAATTCTTGTTTGTTATTTCAGTTTTACATTTTCAAAAATCTACATTCCCCTTCTCTGTGTTAAGTGCACATTCTATCGAGCCATTATAAAGTAATAAAATGCTTCCTCTCCTGGGTTGTGGCCCTATTCTTAACATGTGTGGCTGTAAAGCACTATGCTGAGTGGAAGATGTCACTTACAATACTTCCTGTTGTAGAATTAGACACGCAGGAATAGAGTACCGCTGCTGTTGTTCCAATTAGCAAGTCCCTGCTTGACTTGAATCTCCTCCTCACATCCCTTCTATGCAAGCCTTTACATTGCCCCATCCATCCCCATTATACCCAATTTCGTCCTCTCACTTGTTTTTTTTTCTCCTTCTCTTTTTCCTTATTTCCAAAACGTTAGCCTCCTTGCTGCCTTTGAGGCTTCGAGATATACAGACAGAAATAACCGAGCAGGTAAAGTTCTCTGTGTGCCTCGGAGAATGAGAAACCGAAGAGAAGCTTTTACTTTCCCTCTCGGCATCTATCTTTCTCTTTTACTGGGCAGGGCTCCCCAGGCAGCAGAGTCCCCATGGGCCACTGGCGTGATCTGTGGGTGTTTAGCTGTTAATCTGTCAGACTAATTTTATGGACAAACACCGCACCGATGTATAATTCCCAGTGTACGATAAGAAAGGACGTGGAGGCTATAGGCCAGCCTGGAGACTGATGAGCCACATGAGCATAATTAAGGCCAGCACCTCCCTCGGGATGAGCCAGCACGTCCTTACTCCTCTCTGTCTATCTATCTATCTATCTGTGTCCTTTATATCTCCCTCTTCTCCTTGTTTTTATCTTCCTTTCCATTATATCGTGTCCCTGGTGGCACTCGATGAAATATCCCTTTCTTCTATGCTTATATTACAAATAATGAGAGGGAATGAGAAAAGGAGAATGGTACTGGATCTATTATTTGTGCAATAGTGTTTGTGAGTAGTTGTTTCATCAATGTATTATTGCTACCCACCTCTGAAACAGATGCATGTTTAATTGTTTTCTTGTTTTTTTTGCACAATAATGAGGATTTTCAGGGAAACACTGAGCTGGCTGAGAACAATGCTTTCTACATAATGGCTGTTAATTCCCCATTTCATTTTCAACCATTTAAGGATTAGCCTTGAGTGGAAAGGGGGAATTTAAAACTAACTATGTTTATTTCACTTTGTAGATAAAATCCATACGAATTTAACAAACACTAAATGGGTTTTTATAATATCTTTCTATTAACATTGCTTTAGAAGTTGTGCAAGTGACGTCACTGTAGGAAAAAGTCAATGCAGTTACACACAAGAATACTGAGTAGCTGCATTAGCTTTCAGCTTGGGTTTCTCGAAACAACACAGTCTCACTCCCTGATCGTCCAAGGGCGACGCTTGGTCACGGTCCTTTGGCGTGCAGTTGTGACGCACCGAGGCTCCTTCAGCTTCTTAAACGGACGCAAAGAGCTTTCAACTGATTGCAATGTATTCCCATCAGCGGCGGTATTTGACGCTCAGGGAAGCACCGCATCTGTCCATGTCGGCGGCACTTAAAGGCAATGTGAGCGTCCATTCCCATTGGATAACGGAGAGTTTTACACCCGGAAGTAAGTATTCTCCTTACTGTCGATTGATTTTACAGTGATATCTGCACTACTCATCAACTCAAAAACATCAGATTATCCTTGTCAATTACGCAACATTGATTGGTTTAACTTGTGTGCAATGCTTTTGTGTTTTTCCCCTTCGATTCTGAGAAACAAATATTTTTTCGGAGTAGGATTGCCGAAGACACTACACTACCTTTAATCCTCAGCTATCGTTTGGGACGACGGCAGTCAGCTTTGCTCGACAAACCCTGTGATTAGTCCTCAAGCTCTGTGATTGGTTAACGTCCAACTGTATTCCATATGAAATTTCGTAAAAGATAAAAGCATACTTTATTCAGCAGTGCTTGCTTTACTCTTTGAAAGTCATCACATAAATGCATTGTAATAAATGGTTTGGCTGCATTAAATATTACACATCTGTCGTAGTTCTTTATTTATCTACAGAGATCGGGCCCCAGAATAAACCGGAAACTATTCTTTTACCGTTCTGTTTTAATTTCACAATAAAGTTAGTAGTAATATTTAGTATTGATATTATTATTTAGTATTAACTAGACCGCTGGGTCGTGTTAAGACCATCTTTTCTGTGTTGCTGTGGTTTTTTTTCCATCACTTTTGTGTTACAAATATCAAAACAATATATATGTGGATAACAAAATATATCCGTCGTAAACTAAACCGGAAACAGCAGTATAATTTATTGTGTTAACACTGTAAACGGGACAGTTTTTTAACCCGCACCATCTAGTGAGTAAAGCACGTTATTACATGTTTAGAGTAATTGCAATGCAGGTAGATTGTGTTGCTTTTTAATGACTTGCCTTGCCTGAGGTCTGCTGCATGTTTTGTTGCATGTGTTATATTTGATGAAAACATTTAAATATTAAGAGTACATGCAACATAGGGGGAAAGTAGAAGGTCTGATAGAAATATAGAATAGAAAATATCAAGAAGATACTGTAAGTGATCTCTAGAATAAAACAGTTTAGTGCCGGATGTACAAAGATATTAATAGGGGCATGTGCAAAACAGACAAACTAATGAACCTTTATTAAAACATTAAATAATACTTTAGGTTAAGAGATATCTCTTGTAATGCACTGTTGAGGAACCTGTGACCCAAGTTTTTCGAGTTTTTTTTTTACTACCCCGTAGTTGTGCACTGTAAAATATTACTATGATTTCACAATATTTAGCTGTAATATTTTACAATAAATTACTGTTTTACCACTTTACAGTCTTTACCTGTAATGTTCACAATATAATACTGTCATTTTGAATTTCACAGTGAAACCTATGCAGGCACAGTTAATGACTGTGAATGTACAGGATAAATGATTACCAGGATTTCACAACATGTTACTGTATTATTTCACAGTAAAATACTGTATTCAGACCATCCTCTGTGATAACACAACAAATTAAGTGATTTTCTTGCATGTATCGCTCTTGCTTGGCTTACTAATTTCTTTCTTTGGTGCAGGTTTTACTTAAATTGAAAGGGGCACCGCTGCATGAGCCTTAAAATAAACGATGCAACACATAAATCTATGTAAAATTGAAATTGTTGTCTTGGCTTATTGTTTTCAGGTGCTTCCTGGGCATTAACCCTGAGACGGGCTCGAAAGCCAAAAAGAGGCATGGCAATTTAAACCCCCATGTCAGCACATTCTTCAGAAAAATTGTTGACTTCGAGTGGATGTCTGTGTATGTGTTACGTGCTCCCCTCCTTGTTTTCTTTTCTGTCTCCCTGCTGCAGGTGCACCTGGTCTGCCCCTGGCTCCGCCTCTGCCCAGGTGTTCATAATTCCACTCAGCCGTGTATATATAAAGAGAAGCTGTGGATTTTCTCCGGAAGTTTTTCCTTGTACGATGTGAGGGTCTAAGGACAGAGGGTGTCGTATTGTCATACTGATATTCTGTACACACTGTGAAGACCACTGAGACAAATGTAACAATTGTGATATTGGGCTATATAAATAAACATTGATTGATTGATTGATGAAGCTGGAGGAGAAGGATGTCTCGCCTATCCTAACGCCGGGAGACACTCTCCTTACCTCTTTTCCTTTTTGAGCTGTAGGCCATATTTTTGCAGATGTGTTTATGTTTAGCCTGGAGGACCTGGTAGTCCAATTTTCGCGGCTTTATTTTGTTTCCCATATGGGTTTATATTTGAATTCTGGTTGGGGAGAGCTCTGGGTCCTACGGTCCGTGGTGTGGCTGGCTCGGGTTCCCTCCTTCTGTTTGTTCCTTTTGGCCAGTCCTCCAGGCCTCTTTTTGTTTCCCGTTTCGCTTGTGTGAGCAAACGGCTGATTATCAATAAATTCTCATTACCAAGTTATTGCGTGTATTCTTTCATGTTGCGGGTCTCAGCACGAGCCACTACCGCGGAGTAGAGGTTGGGGCCGTAACAACATGTCCAAGACACTGTGAAATGTACTTTGCACTTCAATGGAGTAATAAAAAGTTAAAATGGGCATTTTCTTTGTTTTTCTTTGTTGATTGAGCTGATTGAATTGTGTAGTTATGGTAAAATCCCAGTTAACTAGTCAAATTTACAATATATTATCGTATTATTTACATTTTTATATTTACAGTAAATTACTGGCTACTGTGTTGCATTACTTCTACAGTAAAAGTGTAAAAATACAGGTAATTACTGTAATTTATGTACAGCAAGGTACCATAATACCACAGCTCTGTACTGCTATATCACAGTAATTCCATGGGCATGGCACTGGTAAACTCACAGTATTTAGTTGTACTTTTATTCTAAATTACTGTAAAATATCTACAGTAAATTACTGGGAAATCCATGCAACTAGTAGCCAGTAATTTACTCTAATTTGACAGCCAAACATTTTACAGTGCAGGTTAACCTCTGAATTGTGGTGGACTAGAATTAAAAAGTAACAATAAATGTTGTACATGCTGCTGTAACAAAAACATTTCCAAACTTGGGATCAATAAAGTATATCTTATCTTATCTTAAGATGATCGATGACTACTGCCATATTTGCAAAATGTGCCTCTGAACCTTGACAAGTGCATGTTTCAGGGCTTATTAACAACAGGAGGGGTCACAGACATAAGACCAGCTGTTAAATAAATATCTTCTGACTTGAGCTGTCATGTGGGTATATTAATGCTGCCCATTATGGACACAAGCAATTTTCACCCATGTATTAATTATATGTTTTAAATGTGATACACCAATGTGTTTCCCATCCCCTAAACCTCCAGGTATGTACACAGTTTAATACTGGCAACTTCTAATTATGATAAAATATGAAAATGTATTTTAAAACTACAATTCCCAGTAGAGACGCACCATAGGACATGTTACGAAACACACATATAGCCAGCATGTGTACACTGTAAAAAAAAAACGTTGTTTTTACGGTAAAAAGCTGGCAGCTTTGTTGCCAGAATAATGATGTGAAAAATACAGTAAACTGTAAACAACTTTACAGAACAACGTGTATATTTTACAGTTTAAAACTGTTGTGATTTACATTTTAAATCTGTAATTTCAACAGCCCTTTTCTGCTGAATTAGCATGATCACGTTGCTATTAAACTGATTATTTCAGTAAGATTTACATGCAGTTGTTGTATATTGTACATTGAATCCCATTCAATTTTACAGAAACATACCAAACAAATAACACTAACTGTAAAAGCATCAGTGTAATGCAGTGTTTTACGGTGAAAGCAACATCTAAATACTGCAATTTAAGTTTTCTGTAAAACGTATTTACTACAATTAAAATGCAGAAAAAACTGTCTATGAATATCAATCTCAAATATATAGTATAAAACCGCCTGTAAAGATTATTGCTCAGTGGAAAAAAAATGTTTTTCCTATACATTAGTCAGATTGAAAGATTTAATTTAAACTACACTGTCTTCGTATATATATATATATATATGTTTGACTATTAGGACTGTGCATCTTCACTGGTCTCACGATTCGATTACGATTATCCTGTCAACGATTCGATTCAATTTGATATCCCGATGCATCATGATTCATACCAATGCGTTGCATCCTCAATTTTCTATATTACTGCACATGGCTTATTTTTCATCAATGCATACATGCAGTAAATACATATGAACTCTCTTTTTATTATTTAAAAAGTGCTTCAGAAATCAATAACATAAATGTCTTGACATTAATTTATAAACCAAAATAAATGAATTGTATAGGTCTAGCCTCCCTATATCTGTGTGTGAAGTTGTTCCATCCTCAAAAACAAAAAAATAATGCTTCTGCAGTCTAGCTGCAGCTTCTAGCTACAGTCTTCTGTTAAAAAAAGGATACTGAATGTCCTGAATGTGGCATCACACACAGGACTTGAGTCTGAACACAGCAGACAACAGGAGTATTTACAATAGCATACAAACAAAAATACTGCATAGTATACCAACACATATACTGCAATACTTGCCTTTCCAAGAAATGTATTATATATATAATAGCAGTGATCAAAAACATCTGTCATTTCTCAACATACATATTGGTAAAACATACAAACTGTCATGTGGGTATACATTAATGCTGTGCATTATGGACACAAGCGATTTTCACCCATTTATTAATTATATGTTTTACATTTGATAACACTAATGTGTTTAATACTGGCAACTTCTAATTATGGGAAAAATGAAAATGTTCAGTAGAGACGTCCCATAGAACATTTTGCGAAACACAATAGTGTAGTGTGTAGTGTGTAGTTCTGGGGGGGCGTTCGATTCCAGTTTTGGATAGTCTGGCGTGGTTTCGTTCCATTTCAAACAGCTGTTTGACGCTCAGCGTAACCTTGGCGCACTGCCACTCCAACATCCAATCCCAGACCTTGAAGATTAATCACGGGGACTGTAGTCCTAAACGATAGCTGGGGATTATGGGTAGTGTAGTGTCTTCGGCCATCCTAAACTCAAACATTTTGACAATCGCAATGATGCTCGAAATGTCCCTTATAGGCCTACGTCTGTTTCCGGTTATTTATATTTTGAAATTCAGTTCCTGACGGACGCCAAAAAAGCCAGAGATTATGGAATTAAACCAATAAATAAAAGCAAGGATAATTGTGTGTTATTGGTGAGTAAATAACAGTGTGTTATTTTGAAAAGAATAACAAATTAGAAGGAAAAAAAGATTTAAAAAATACAGATTTCAGTATCCTGAGGCTCTGAGCCCCATTTCTTTTCCTCACAGACGGCAACACTAAAGGTCTAAAATAAAGACTTAAATGAATATTTGGGATGTTCTTGCCTTTAGATTCTCCCAATAAGTCCAAGTACAGAGGGTGTCTTTGCTGTGAAAAAACACATTTCCACCAAAAAAACGTTAGCAACCATGAATGTGTACATAGCAACCATGAATGTGTACATATTCTTAATGTGAATTTAACAGTTTTGTTTGGTTCAGTACTTTACGAAATGTTACTGTAAATTAAACACTGCTTCATTGTTTCTCTATTTACAGTTTTTTGATGTCGTGATTTTACAGCTTTTCCTTGTTAATTTCACAGACTTTTTTACAGTGTTCTGGGGGGGACTCGTTCGAATCATGTTTTGGATAGTGTGCCGACGATGGGCTTTATTCCGTTTCAAAGAGCTGTTTGACGCTCGGCGTAACCTTGGTGCACTGACACTCCAACATCCAACCACAGAGCTTGAGGACTGGTGTCATCCCAAACAATAGCTGAGGATTTTGGGTAGTGTAGTGTCTTGGGCCATCCTAAACTCTGTTAAAACTATTTGTTTCTCAGAATCGATGGGGAAAAACCATAGACTGTATATATAAATGGACGTAGTGTCCGTGACGTCACCCATAGGATTCTGCAGAGTTGCGGTGAAGCCCTTAGTAGGCAGAGTTGGCCACTAACGGCTCGACAGTGACGTCAGAGTCTAATCCCTGCTGCCTACGAACTGGAAGTAAACAGAGCTAGCTCAGGCTAAGAAGCTAACGGAGTCGCAGTGGACTAGCTCCGGGACGCCGGCTGGAGCTAGCCCCCTGCGGCTCCGTTAGCTCCGGCGGCCACCACTGGGATAATTGGGTCCCCTATTAACATTTGCTCCCGTTTAGCATTATGGGCGTCATAGCCATAGACTATAAAGTCTTACCCAAGGCTGAATCATAAACTAAAATGTATATGTATGTATAAAGGGTTACGTCCTTAGCTGGCTAATAAGTAGCAAGCTAAGCTACCAAGCACACAAACACCTGCGAACGGGGTTAAGATGTATAATATTATCATTTTAGACTTCTTGGAAGTTCTGTTAGTCCATTCAAGTGCACAGCACAACATTTTAATTGTCTGGTATTTGCAACAATATTCCCTAAAAGGCACAATCACCACGAACACGGCTAAAGGGTCAAGTACAGTACTATGACTAACTAACGTTGTAGCCTCTATGGTTGTAGCCTAGCAGAGTGGACAAGTTGCTGTTAGCTGACAGTGAAGAATGTACGTGTCCATCAAAGTGACCACGCCCTAATTTATGCATAACTTTAAAGCTTAATATTAATTAAACAGATGAGTTGAGAAAAATGCACCCCCCACACAGTAGTCATGAAGGGGGAATCTAACTATACAGATAATATGGTTTATTGAACCACAATGTAAACATGTTTATTTCTGCTGTAAAGTTGGGCATTTTAATATGGGGGTCTATGGAAATTGCTCCCTTCTGCAGCCTGCTCCTACTGGCCACTAGATGAACTGCAGTGTGTGGGACTTCCGTATTGGCGTCCCGGCTCTTCCCCAGAGTTTGCCGCTTTGGAAAAACACAAAAGCATTGTACACAATTTATACCAATTACTGTTGTGTAATTAACAAGGATAAACTGATGTTTTTAGGCGAGTTCACACCGCAGTACTTTTCCCACTTTAGTTCCAATATAGTTCCGAAATGTTGCGTTCACACCAAAAAGAGCCGGAACTCAAATTAGTTCATGAGAACCTTTTCACCTCCTTTTCCGTCCCTGCTAGAGAGCAGGGACTTTCGTGGGAGAAAAAGATTCCTATGTCGCCATTTTATTATCCTCGCATTAGCATTATTAACATTAGCATTAGCCCAGCGCAGAACTTATGGCAACACAAAATAAAACATGGGAGCGGTGGAGATGAGGAGGTGTCGGCGTTCTGGCGATTTACTCGGAAGGCTTCAGTAGAAGCTGCTGGGAGTCCAGCAGCTTCTACTGAAGCCAGTCCCCAACTCCGGGGACTTCCGGCCGGGGACTTTGGGCGGCAGTATACGCGTGAAGTGGTTTGCAGCCTGCCAGTAAACCCAAAGCAGAAGAAGAAGAAGTGATGTCAGCGCTTCCATGAGTGTCAAATACCGCCGCTGATGGGAATACATTGCAATCAGTTGAAAGCTCTTTGCGTCCATTTATGAAGCTGAAGGAGACTCGGTGCGTCACAACTGCACGCCAAAGGACCCTGACCAAGCGTCGCTCTTGGACGATCAGGGTGTGGCCGTTTCTCGATGTCGAGTATACCTGCTGCAGAGCCACTGCCACTACCCGATCCGCATCCCTGCCCGATCCGCACTGCACATGTGCGACATGGTCCGCCATATTGGACAACTCCATACGGCAACTGAAATAGGACATTTGACGTCTAGACGGCTGCCCGATTTGTATCGTGCATGTGTGAGTCATAAACCTCTCAAATATCTATACAAAAATATTTTGTTATTTTATTTTATTTGAAATAAAATGAAGGACATTCACAGTTAATGTAATTAGATATAAATTATGAATGCCATACATATTGCAAGGCAAGGCAAGTTTATTTATATAGCACTTTTCAACACAAGAAAAACACAAAAAATGAAAGACATTAAGAAAATCGCATTTAAAATCAGTCATTAAAAAGAAAAGCTAATAAAATAAACATTAAAAGAAGAAATACATGGATAAACATTAAAAGAAAAAAATACATGGATAAAGGTTACAGTGCAGTCTAAGATATGAATAGTTCAATTAAAAGCAGCGACAAAAAGAAAAGTCTTCAGCCTGGATTTCAAAGTAGTCAGAGTTGCAGCGGACCTGCAGGTTTCTGGGAGTTTGTTCCAGATATTTGGAGCATAATAACTGAACGCTGCTTTACCATGTTTAGTTCTGACTCTGGGGACAGAAAGCTGACCAGTCCCTGAAGACCTGAGAGATCTGGATGGTTCATAATTTAGCAGTAGATCAGAAATGTATTTGGGGCCTAAACCATTCAAAGCTTTAAAACCAGCAGTATTTTGAAATCTATTCTTTGACACACAGGAAGCCAGTGTAAAGACTTCAGAACAGGAGTGATGTGATCCACTTTTTTGGTGTTAGTGAGGACTCGAGCAGCAGCGTTCTGAATCAGCTGCAGCTTCCTAATAGATTTTTTAGTGAGACCTGTGAAGACACCATTGCAGTAGTCGAGTCTACTGAAGATAAAAGCATGGACAAGTTTTTCCAAATCCTGCTGTGACATTAGTCTTTTAATCCTAGATATGTTCTTTAGGTGATAGTAGGCTGATTTAGTAACTGTTTTAATGTGACTGTTGAAACTCTGGTCAGAGTCCATGACTACACCTAGATTTTCTGTGAACAGAAATAGAGCTCTCAAAGAAAACACAGGAATGATCAGAGAGCGCAACATCAGTCACCACAACCTTAGAGATATTCAGACCCTTTGAGATAATTAAGTCCAGAGTGTGCCCCTTATTGTGCGTGGGCTCCGTCACATGCTGAGACAGTCCATAGCTATCAAGAACACAAAACAGTTATTTTGCCCCTGTCCTGAGGGTTGTCAACATGGATGTTAAAATCACCAACAATGACTAAACGGTCAAAGTCAATACACACTATAGACAGCAGTTCAGTAAAGTCATCATAAAAGCTTGCACAGTATTTGGGTGGTCTATAGATATTTAGGAACAGAGCTCGAGAGGAGCATTTCAGCTGAAGGGCCACATATTCAAAAGAAGCAAAGTTCCCATAAGATGTCTTCCTGCATTGAAGGGAATCATTGAACAGAATAGCAACTCCATCCCCTTTCTTATGCATTCTTTCCTGACTCATAAAACTAAAGATGGGAGGGGTTGATTCGATAAGAACAGCTGCACTGTTATTTTGTTCAATCCAAGTTTCTGATAAAAACATAAAATCGAGATTGTGCTCAGTGATAAAATCATTGATTAAAAATGTTTTTCCTGCCAAAGACCTGACATTTAATAAAGCTAGTTTAAGTTCGTTAAACACACTATCAGTCATGTTTTTTGTAACAAGCTGTGGCTGACATGGAATCACTGCTAAATTAGATAAACTCACACAAACGTTTGAGTGCTTCCTGTATCTAAGATGATTCACCGCTCTTAATCTATTACCTATCAACACAGATATCGGCAAAGCTATAGGCAGGCAGGGCCCCAGCATGTCCTGGAAAGAGTTGAGAGTGCCATACGCCCTTGAGCCTGGACCCAGCACACATCAGTAAGAGTTTGTTGCATTTTGTACACACACATCCTTATCAGGCTTCGGAGACTGCAGATGCTTTCTTGAAGGGAGGGGAGGTGGTTGACGTATGCACGGTGATGGAGACGGGGGAGATGGTGCGGAGGTAGAAGACATGCTGCCAGGGGGGGAGGTGGTTGACGTAGACTCGGTGATAAAGACGGGGGAGATGGTGCGCGTCTCCACGGTGATTTTGGTGGGCGTCGTTGAGGAGAGGGGGTAAAGGACATGCTGCCAGCCCTGCGTATCGCCTTAGTTTGGTTATTGAACTCCAGGAAGGAATCGGTGCCAACCCTCTGTATCGCCTTCATGTGTTCAACGATCTCCAGGAGGGTGGGCGAGGGTGAAAGGGTGAACGGAGTATCCTCAAAGGCGTTGTCAAGTGGGGGGGTGACGGGCTGTGGAGACTCCTCCATGTGTCTCCCATAATCAGAACATTCCTCAGGCGGGTGCAGTGATAATTCTTCAGGGTTTTCTGCGCGATGTGTTGTGTCTTTCTCCTGTTTTGATTCCTCTTGCCGCTTGTCCTTGGCAGAGGGAACAGATTGATGACGCAGGCAGTTGAAAATGTGAGAGATAAACAATTTCACTCCTGACTTGTTCAGGCAACCTCCATTTGCCTTGAAAAGATGTCCTGCGATCCCAGAAAAGTTAAAATTGTCAATAAAATGGACAGAATGGTCAGTACAGGCATGGAAAGCCAGGTGTCAGTGCCAAACAATATGCTGAATCTCTCCACTCCCCTTCTGACTGGCAGTAGAGGGCCACTGATGAACACCTCCGCATTAGAGAGCTGACAGTTTCCAACAAACATTTAAGTCTTCTTTCAGCACTTCTGACTCTGTTTCACACATAATTTGTTCCAATGTGTAGTACCACATTCTTCACAGTTGGATGTTCAGCCCCATATGCAGGATCTTCTCAGCCAAGTCAGAGACCACATCCTTGGGAAAAACAGAGTACTTGGTGTTTTCTTATTACACAGACCTTTTACATCTCTTACAGCAGAGTCACCCACAATCAGAGTTTCAGGCCCAGTCATTAGCTTTCCCTCTAGCCTTTTACTTTTGGAGTAGCTATTGGTCCTTACCCTGCTGTGTGAAGAGGACAGGTTATCCAGGTCATCAGAAGAGATCTCCGGTTCTCGGTCAGTGGAGCGTATCTGTTCTGGATTGGCACACTTGGTGGTTTAGGAGGATTGTTTGTAATTCTCCCTTTAGCAGCTCTCCACTGCGGTTTCCTAGGAACAGGGGTTGAAGAGGCGCTCTTCCTGGGTGATAACAATGCAGGCCAGCTGGTCGCATCACACATTTCAGAGCGCTGGGCTCTGCCTGTTATCCGTCCTCCCAAATCCCATGGAAATGATTTGCTCTTCGGCTTTGCACCCAGAGAGTTCCAGGGAGGACTACCACTTGTAGATGTATTACCCAGTACACAGCCCTCCTGTTCCTTGGAATCCTTGTAGCTGCTAACTAGCTGTGAGTTAGCATACTCTTCTCCATTATTTTGCAACACTGGTAAAGTGGTGTCATTCCCACAACATAGTCCATTCACTTCCACGTTAACTTCCAACCGTTGCATTTTCATTTCCAACACATCGATCTTCTGTATAAGTTTGTGGAAGTCATCTGGAGAGAACGGAGGCATTTTGCTACCAACTAGCATGCAGTAGCCTACCAGGCTTTAGCTGTTGCTAGGCCACGCTACTGTAAGACTGAGGTCGTCCGTAAAAATTTTGAATATGGCTGAAACCCTCCGTCTATTACGAAGATAAACTGTCCCAGTGATAAGTTAATGTCCAGGAGCCGCTGCTCGAATTTTTCAGAGAATAAGAATAGGAAAATCAGCAATAAAAAGTAAGCAGAGGCAGGAGCAAGCAGAAAAGCGTCTGCACTGTAAGCAGACGCTTCACAGTATGTATGCAGTGCTGTGAATGCACTGCATACATTCCACAGTCAATATTTCTTCAGTATGTATGATAGCTGTCTAACAGAAGGTAAATCCATTTCTCAATTATTCTGACAATTACTCAACCCAATAAAAGGAGTTGTTAAATAATAATGAAGTCAAGTTGTAATAACAATAACTCATCTCTCCGTTCAGATTAATATTGTCGTTTTTCTTTTCTTTTTCTGCTTTGCCAAACCACCACTCTGTCAAATGTCCTATTTGAGTTGCCGTATGTAGTTGTCAAATATGGGGACCATCTTGCACATGCGCAATGCACATCGGGTAGAGATGCGGATCATTTAAAAAGTCCTTCGGCGCCACTCGATGACGTAGTATACTTGAAATAGTGGCTTACAGCAGTTTACTCGACATTGAGAAACGGCCAGTGAGATTGTGTTGCTCGAAAACTTGTGAATGAAAAAAATGAAAACACTAGTCTAGAATAGTAAGATATGCTATGCAAATCACTTCAAAAAGAAAAAGACAATTTCATCATTATTGACTTAAGCTGGTTTGCGGGTTAGCAATACAGCTAGCAATAACAAATGGCATTGTAGCTTCACTCAAAGCTTAAAATGTCCAGCTTAAACCAAAATATCTATCGTGTCATGTTGAGACTCTTGTATGTCCTCAGGCTTTGCTTTGTGTATTTCCCTGGTGTCAAATCAGGTCCATAAAAATGTAATGAAACCAACTTCCTGGCAACAAGTCGTAGTTCATCGATCACTTGTTTTTTTGGTAAATTGACAATATTTGTTGCTAAATATTAAACATCGTTTAACCTTACTTTTAAATTGGCTTTAATTTTGGAAAATGTGACGTGTAAAAGTGTGTGTGTAAAGTAAGTGTTTTGTGTGTGAGTGTGTGTTATTAGTGTACATGAAATTAGATATCGTTTTGATGTGAAACAAGCATTAAGCACAGTATGGGTACAGTCCATGCTGTTTTCCTTGTTAAATGTGACCTGTGTTAGCAGTGGGGGCTGTAGCTTTGTTAGCGACGGCATGTGACAGCTCTGGGTAGCGGAAATGGTTGTTACTGCTGATCTAGCTGCGAAACACAGTGCCATGTCTCCAGGCAAGCTGGAAGATACTATGACACACAAACACACACACACACACACACACACAACCTCAATACTTAGGATGGAGAGAGGGATTTCAACAGGAATGAGATCGGAAAATAGACATTCATCTTTTCCTCCCTCACACCCGAGTCCCGTAGGCTGTGTATAAGAGCACTTTTCTGTAACTCTCTCCATCAAACTCTCCTCCTCCTCCTCTCCCTTCTCTACTTTCTCCTCTCACTGCAGGCGATTGGTTTGATCTCTGATCCCAGTAGTCCTGCCACTTCCTCCCTTCCCCTAAACAAAGTGCTGTTGTTTTTCTCGACCTACATGGATCTGCACTCTCCACACAAACAACACAAAACAGCTCTGGCGACATAAATACAACACTCAATATATACGCATCATATCGGAATCGCAAACATTCAGAGGCAAAAATAGGATTTGCTATTTCTTACACTTTATCGCATACAAAGCGACTATTTCCTTTATTGTCAGGGTTGTTTTGAAAGAGTAATTCCCATCTGAGAAAAAGGAAAGCTAATGAAAAACAAAAAAGGCATTAACAGTGATACCTAGATTTGTGTTATTTTGAAAACATCTACCAAATAGCCTTGACCTAGAGAAACCTCTTGGTTTCACAAAGCACAATAGCCTCCACTCTCAAAGTACACCATATTCACATGATTGAATGAGAGAGGTGCATAGTTATTACATAGATTTTTTGGAGCACTAATATATTCTCACCCAGTCAGACAACAAAAATAAAAATATGATTTTGGTTCATCTGAGTTTGTCTTCTTTTGTACTCGTCTAGCATTCAGAGCAGCGATGGGTGGCGGGACATCCACTGAGAAAGGAAATACCTTGTTTTAAAGACCAAACAATGCAGCATTTCATTTAACTCTCCAGAATGGACCTTTGAAATAGTTCTCCAGGGACTTGTTTTCTTTGAGAATAGTAAACAAAAAATACATGTTCCTTCCAACCATATTGCTAGTCTTTTTGTCTTCTCTGCAACTGAGCTAATCACAAATAATCTGTGTAAAAACTGCCATTAGTCATTTGATTGAGCCCCTCCATCTTGGAAGAGAAAGCATAATGCTGTAACAACAGCAGCATGCTCCAAGTCTTAGTACGGGTTCTCGAGGGGCGAGAGCAGCAGTTGTTGTTGAAGAGCTCCATTCATTCTAAGCTGGCGGAAAACACACCAAGGACATATGGCGGCTTCATTTAGTTAGCTTGTAAAATGATTTCAGAAACTACATTTGGATGAAGATAACAAAGTAACCAAGCAATTAAATCCGATATGGTCAATTTGAAGCACCTGAGAGCACAGATCAGCTGTGGTATAGAACATCTGGTGGAGGCTCCGCAGATTGGTAAAAGTCAAAGCAGTGGATTCAAATCTTGATTTGCAGAATCAAACACGTACACAGGTAAAATGATGTCCCTTTGTGTTTGTGCGCTTGTGTGTGTTCATAAAATGCTGTATCAAAGCCACATTTAGAGGTTAACTTAAATAGCAGTGGCATTTGTCAGCGTTGTAGGAAAAGAAAGTGTTCTCTGCCACCTGGCAAATGAAAAGGGCGTTGCTTTCCCTGATCCCACCAGCATGGCAACAGCAATAAATACTGGCATGTAGCCCTGCTCCCTTGCCAGTATTGACTACTGAGCTGCTGTGAGATTTGATGCTGGATCCAAGTTAACCCTCAGGTCAGGCGCTTCCAAATGTTTTTTTTCTGTGTTTATTTGACCTGAATGAGTCGCCAGCCTTATCTTCAGCACATTTCTCTATCCATCAAACGGCCTACACCATCTTAAAAAAGCCATCTCCATCATCTCTTCTTTAAACCCAATATTAAATTATGCTTGTTATTGCGCAGTATGAATGTTGGATCAGGGATGAATGGAATCAATAGATACGAGAGTAAGTGAAACAAATGAGGGTAAGTAAAACAAATGGTTTTGATTTGAGCCTATAATCTGTGTGCGTGCTGAATGGCCGCTTAAGAGACAGCAACAACTATTATTAATGGTAAACAGTGAATAAAAAGACCATAATAAGGCATGCATGATTAGATAAAGAGGAAAAGGTCACAGCAGGTTGATGCATCTGTCTCATTAGCAGCTTTATTTGTGTCCCTTCGTTTACCCTTCATTAGCCTGCCTGTTTAATCCTCTTTCTTTCACTTTTTCTCGTAGTCTCTTCTTTCATTAGGCCCTCCGCTCTCCATCGCTTCCTCTCGATGTGTTGTTTCTTACTGCCATGGCTTCCCACTGAGTGTCTTTCGAAAATGTCACCCAAGTCTCCATACAGCGTAGTACTTTTGACATGAGCACTATGTGCGGCAGACATGGCATCGGGATTAATTTGCCATATGTGTATACCTCATCACCAGACAGGGGTAGAGACTGTGACTGAGGCCTGTCTGACAGCAGAGACGGAGCCTTACTCACTGGATTCCTCACGTCTCCTGCTGCATTTGATGTCACTGGCAGCGGGTAAAAAAAGGGAGGGTTTGCGATAGAGGAGGAGGAGGTGTGAATGTAGCCCTGTGAGAGGGGGGAGACAGAGAGGGAGGTTGGGAGAGGAAGAGATACGGGGGAATATGTCCACGATATCAGGGTGAAAATAAGTGAAAGGAGATAAAAATGGAGAGAAGTCTGCTTTGTGAGGAGTTATTACTGTAATGCAGCTCAGTGCCAAAAGAGGGTCATGTGTGTGCTGCAGATTCATTAGTTTCAGCAGACATTAATATCCTATAATCATTGCTAGTTATAGCAAAGAAACAGTCTGTATGTGTGAGGCTTTATTAAGCACCATTCCATAAACCTTAGGTAAAGCTTGAGATTAATGACACTGTCTCTACACTCGCCTGATTTGCAGTGCATTTATCTTTGCTCCGAGGATAGAGAAAAGGGTTTCATTAGATGCAGTGGGGAGCCGTGACTTTTATACCTAGGCCCTCTGACCCCCACTTGCCTTGAAAAAAAAAAAAAAAAAGAAGAGGGTCAAGGTTCTTTATTTTGTCATACGAACATAGCTACAGAGTAGTTATGCCGATGAAAATCTTAGGTCACAGGCTTCTCCAACAGTGTAACACAATAACATAGATAAACAGAAAAATATAGTGCAAGTAAATAGTAAATACAAAAGAAAAATAGTTTAAAAAAGTGAAATAGTGAAATAGTGCAATAAGAGTCTATATGCAAGTGATTGGAATTATATATTAGAGAAATAGATAAATAATTACTAAGTAGCAGATTAATGTTATGGATGTTGTTTCAGCAGTTCAGTTGTTAACAGTCTTATTGCCTCTGGTATGAAACTGTCTCTGAGTCTGGTGGTTTTAGTCCGGATGTTGCAATAACGCCTGCCAGACGGCAGCAGACAGAACAGTTGGGGGTCTTTTATAATCCGGAGGGATTTCTTCCTGAGCCGCTGGGAGTAAAGGTCCTCCATGGATGGCAGCTCCATCCTGTTGATGTTCTGTGCAGTTTTCACCACCCTCTGTAAAGCCTTATGATTGAGGGCGGTGCAACTGCCGTACAAGGCCGTGAAGCAGCCAGTCAGGATACTCTCTATGGTGCACCTGTAGAAGTTGCAGAGTATCCTGGAGTCCATGTTGAACCTCCTCAGCCTGCGGAGGAAGAAGAGCCGCTGTCGAGCTGTTTTTGTGATGGTGTTAGTGTGAAGAGTCCATGTCAGGTCCTCAGTGATGTGGACACAAAGGAACCTGAAGCTGCTGACTCTCTCCACCGTAGTCCCATTGATGGCGATGGGGGCGTATCCCTCTCCCTGCTGCTTCCTGTAATCCACAATCAGCTCCTTTGTTTTGCTGACGTTGAGATGGAGGTTGTTATCCTGGCACCAAGATGTCAGGTTTTCGACCTCCTCTCTGTATGCCGTCTCGTCGCCGTCTGTGATCTGGCCGATGACGGTCGTGTCGTCAGCAAACTTCACAATGGTGTTGGAGCTCTGTGTGGACACGCAGTCGTGTGTGAACAGGGAGTGATGTTTCCCACCCGCACTGTCTGGGGTCTGCCCGTCAGGAAGTTCAGGATCCAGTCACAGAGGGCGCTGTTGAGCCCGAGGTCTCTGAGTTTGATGACCAGCTTGGAGGGCACAATGGTATTGCAGGCTGAACTGTAATCAATGAACAGCATTCTCACATGTGTTCCTCTGGTCCAGGTGTGAGAGGGCAGTGTGGATGGTGAGGGCTATGGCGTCGTATGTGGACCTGTTTGCTCTGTAGGCAAACTGCAGGAGGTGATGAATGATTTTACTAACCGCTCAAAGCACTTCATTATGATGGAGGTGAGTGCTACTGTGTGGTAGTTATTGAGGCTGGTGATTTTTGTCTTTTTGGGGACAGGAACGATGGTGGAGTGTTTAAAACATGTGGGGACTACAGACTGCAGCAGGGACCTGTTGAATATGTCAGTGAACACCTCTGCCAGCTGAACTGCACACACCCTGAGAACACGGCCAGGGATGTCATCAGGTTCAGGAGCCTTGTGTGGGTTAACCCTTTCTAAGGCTGACTTCAACTCTGGCTACGCTTCCCTGCAGTCTCTGGATTTCCTTGCTCTCACTGAGACCTGGATTACTCCATCCAACACATCCACCCCAGCAGCTCTCTCCACAGCATATTCCTTCTCCCATACACCCAGACCCACTGGCAGAGGAGGTGGCACTGGTCTCCTGCTCTCTCCCAAATGGAGCTTTTCCCTCTTCAAGCTACCTAACTTCACTCCTTCCACCTTTGAATTCCATGCCGTCACAGTAACCCATCCTATACAATTAACCATTGTTGTTCTCTACCGTCCACCAGGCGCCTTGGGGGACTTCTTGGAGGAATTAGATAATCTCCTCTCACACATCCCTGAAACTGGCCCTCTCGCTGTACTTCTCTGAGTCTTCAACCTCCAGACAGGGAAGATAACCACCTTTGCCTTCTCACTGTCTCCATCCCACCAACTCATAAAGCTGTCAATGTCCTTGATCTCATATTCTCAAGGAACTGCTCTACTTCTAACCTCTCTGTAAACCCGCTCCACACATCCGATCACTTCTTCATTTCATTCTCTCTACCCCTTTCCAAACATAACAAACTAATCTCTTCTCATCCTGCACCTGTCCGCCGTAACCTTCGTTCCCTCTCCCCCTCTACCTTTGCCTCATCGGTGCTCTCAGCCCTCCCTTCCTCTGACACGTTCCAACTTCTGCCTCCAAACTCTGCTGCAGAAACTCTGCTGCAGAAACTCTGCTCTCTGGACTCTCTTTGTCCTCTCACATCTCTGCAGCCTCGTCAGTCCCCTCTTGCTCCCTGGCTAAATGACGCACTGCATGCTAATAGAACCATCCTTCGGGCAGCAGAGCGGAAACGGTGGAAATCCAAACACCAAGACGACCTCCTAACCTATCAGGCTCTCCTCTTTCTCTGCTTCGATCTCTCAGGCAAAAAGCACTTTCTTTCAAGATAAAATCCAATCTTCCTATTCTAATCCCAAAAAACTATTTTCAATCTTTTCCACCCTCTTGGACCCCCCCAAAGCCCCTTCCCCCTCCTCCCTTCTGTCAAGCGACTTTGTTAACCACTTTGAAAAAAAGGTTGATGATATTCGCTCTTCTTTTTCTGACTCACCTTTACTCACCAGACCCTCCCTT
This sequence comes from Harpagifer antarcticus, assembly GCA_902827135.1. Lineage (NCBI taxonomy): Eukaryota > Metazoa > Chordata > Actinopteri > Perciformes > Harpagiferidae > Harpagifer > Harpagifer antarcticus. The sequence continues at coordinate 6,536,836 of CADEHL010001042.1, read as the reverse complement.
CACCCACACACTAACCTCCTTTTCCCCTCTCTCTCCAAGTGAGGTTCTTACCCTCGTTACCTCTGCCCGTCCTACCACCTGTCCTCTGGACCCTATCCCTTCAAACCTCCTTCAGACTATCGCTCCTGATATTCTACCGTTTCTCACCCATTTCATCAACACTTCTCTAACTTCTGGTCACTTTCCAAACAGTCTCAAGGAGGTAAGAGTAAACCCTCTCCTAAAGAAACCCACTCTCACCCCGTCTGATATTATAAACTACAGGCCTGTCTCTCTCCTCCCATTCCTGTCTAAAACACTTGAACGCGCTGTCTTTAAACAACTCTCCTGTTATCTCCATCAGAACAACCTTCTGGATCCCCACCAGTCTGGTTTCAAGGCAGGTTACTCCACAGAAACTGCTCTCCTTGCTGTCTCTGAGGAACTGCACACGGCTAAAGCAGCCTCCCTCTCCTCTGTCATCATCCTTTTGGACCTGTCTGCTGCATTTGACACAGTGAATCATCAGATCCTCCTTCGCACTCTCCAAAAACTTGGAGTTTCAGGCTCTGCACTTTCCCTCCTCACCTCATACCTCAAAGACCGTACCTACAGGGTCACTTGGAGAGGGTCCGAGTCCGACCCTTGTCAATTAACTACGGGGGTCCCTCAGGGCTCTGTTCTTGGTCCCCTCCTCTTCTCCTTGTACACAAACTCGCTCGGATCAGTCATTAGCCCACATGGTTTTTCATACCACTGCTACGCTGACGACACCCAATTAATTATGTCCTTTCCCCAATCAGAGACCCAGGTCGTCGCACGCATCTCTGCTTGTCTAGTCGACATCTCTCAGTGAAGAGGCGCATTCACACTGCGGTACTTTTCCCACAAAGGTTCATGCGAACTTAGTTCATGAGAACTCTTTTATCGCGTTCACACCAAAAAGAGCCGGTACTAAAAGTAGTTCATGTGAACCTTTTTACCCCCTCGAAAGTCCCTGCTAGAGAGCAGGGACTTTCGAGCGGCTCTTTTGTGAGAAAAGAGCTATATTCCTGATTGGCTGGGCGGATTGCAAACCACGCCCCGTAAAACTTCCAAAAGGTTTTGTGGAGCCGCCATTTTATTATCCTCGCATTAGCATTATTAGCATTAGCATTAGCCTAGCGCAGAAACGCAGAGAGACTCACTTATGGCAACACAAAATAAAACATGGGAGCGGTGGAGATGAGGAGGTGTCGGCGTTCTGGCGATTTACTCGGAAGGCTTCAGTAGAAGCTGCTGGGAGTCCCAGCAACTTCTAGTGAAGTCCTCTTACAACTCCGGGGACTTCCGCTGCGTAGATGCAGCGGACAGACAGGTCTCAGTTGGTTTGGTGTCCTATGCTTACTTTTAATACTTGTAAATAAAACTTTTGGCCCGTAATTTATTTTCCTCATTGTAGAGAGGGGAGAGGGGGGGGGTATATCCAGTCTCTGATAGTGTTACGTTATTATGAGAGTGCTCTGTTTGATTCTGAAATTGTATATATTTATATAAATATATATATATATATATGTGTGTGTGTCCGCATCTGTAGCCTGTTATTGTCTCATTATACCGCACTGTGAATGAATCAAAGTAAATAAGTCATCATGAACACATCTGTCCATCAGACAGAGGGCTGCTGTACCTCCTGTCATCATTAATGGACGTCTCTTTAAAATGACCGCTCAGAGAAGAGGAGTTCTCATTTCTCTAACCGCCTGCTCCTTCCCCTCCTCTCTCCTCGGTTCCCCTCCTCGACTCCTCCGCTCGCATCTCCTGTGGGCGGGACTAAGTCTCGAGGATAGGAGTCGAGGAGGGGAATTAGTGAAATGAGAAAGGGCCCTTGTCTTTGTACTGTCTCTTTGCACTACTGATAGCTCTCCGGAGTTCATACCTAGAATTCCTGAACTCCTCCAAATCTCCGGCTCTGTGCGCGATAGTGCACGCTTTCAGCTTGGTGCGCACCTCGCTGTTTATCAGGGCTTTTGATTTGGGAATGTTCGTACAGAAACTTTCGGTACTACGTCATCGATGAATTTTCCAATGTAGCAGATGACCGTATCCGTGTTTGTGTTGATGTTATTGTCCTCAAACACACTCCAATCCGTAGATGCAAAGCAATCCTGCAGAGATGAATCTGACTCCACATTCCATCGCTGTACTGTCCTTAGGCGCATTCACACCGCAGTACTTTTCCCACAAAGGTTCATGAGAACTTAGTTCATGAGAACTCTTTAGTTCTCATGAACTAAGTACAGATCACGTTCACACCGGAATAAGTCCCTGGGGGAGGATTAGGCAAATGAAGCCGCTGACGTCACTTCTTCTTCTTCTGCTTTGGGTTTACTGGCAGGCCGCAAACCACTTCACGGCGAATACTGCCACCCAAAGTTCCCGGCCGGAAGTCCCCGGAGTTGGGGACTGGCTTCAGTAGAAGCTGCTGGGACTCCCAGCAGCTTCTACTGAAGCCTTCCGAGTAAATCGCCAGAACGCCGACACCTCCTCATCTCCACCGCTCCCATGTTTTATTTTGTGTTGCCATAAGTTAGTCTCTCTGCGTTTCTGCGCTGGGCTAATGCTAATGCTAATAATGCTAATGCGAGGATAATAAAATGGCGGCTTCACAAAACTTTTTGGGAGTTTTACGGGGCGTGGTTTGCAATCCACCCAGCCAATCAGAAATATAGCTCTTTTCTCACAAAAGAGCCGCTCGAAAGTCCCTGCTCTCTAGCAGGGACTTTTTTTAGTACCGGCTCTTTTTGGTGTGAACGCGATAAAAGAGTTCTCATGAACTAAGTTCGCATGAACCTTTGTGGGAAAAGTACCGCAGTGTGAATGCGCCTCTTGTTACCGGTCTATCCCGTTTAAGTTTCTGCCTGTAAGCAGGCAGCAGCGCAGCCTGTCCTCCTACAATAAACGACCAAATAGGTTGATTGTTCAGCAGCTTATTACGACCCATAGTCACGTTTTAAAGTGTAGCACCTCTATTGGTCGTGTAAGAAACACGCTTCGAAGGGTCGTTTATTCACAAATAACCCTCTCCGGAAAATCCTAAATTGTGGAATAGTTTGGCCATTAAAATGCTTTTCTAGCAAGAAGTGTATATTGTACTTTAAAAAATCTACGTCCAGTGGATGTGTAGGATCTATAGATTGATAGATATTACGAAGATGATTTGAAGTCTCGCCAGGAGAACGTGTATACAGTATACCACGTCTTTCCGCGCGTCCATGTAAAGTTGGCGTGAACCCTCACGGGGTGAAAACGGTATTTCCGGTCTCGAAACATCAGTTTATCCTTGTTAATTACACAATATTGATTGGTTTAAATTGTGTACAATGCTTTTGTGTTTTTAACCTTCGATTCGGTGAAACAAATAGTTTTTTTCGGAATTTAGACACTACACTACCCAGAATTCTCAGCTATCGTTTGGGACTACAACATCCGCTTTGCTTTACAAACCTCGTGATTAGTCCTCAAGCTCTGTGATTGGATGTTGGAGTGAAAGTGCGACAAGGTTACGCCGAGCGTCAAACAGCTCTTTGAAATGGAATGTAACCACGGCAGACTATCCAAAACAGCCCCCCCCCCAGAACTACAAATGCTGGCTATTGTGTTTCGCAACATTCTATGGCACGTCTCTACTGGGAATTGTAGTATTAAAAAGACGTTTTCGTATTTCCCATGATTAGAGGTTGCCAGTATTAAACTGTGTACATCCCTGGAGGTTTAGGGGATGCGAAACACATTGGTGTTATCAAATTTAAAACATATAATTAATAAATGGGTGAAAATTGCTTGTGTCCATAATGGGCAGTATTAATATACCCAGGGGTGCACATAACTGGTACGCAGGTACACATGCGCGGCAAAAATTCGAATTGCGTAATGTCACTTGTGTCACTACGCGCCTTTGCGTACCTCAAAACATCTAAACAAAACACATATTTCGTCTACACGTGTTCCTTGTCAACACTCAATGGAGTAAACTACAAGACATGTAAAAAAAAAACAAAGACATTAAGCAGCTACGTTGCCGTTTCGCTAACTGCAAAAACTCTTCGGACTTTCTGTGACTGACTGAACTGGGTGCTGGCCACACTTGCCTTTTGGCAACAAGTTTGGAGAAAGCAAATCGGAGGCTTAAAAAGAGACTGGGAGGTGCATCTTCATCATCTTCTTCATCATTTGCCAAATCTGAACAAAGAAGAAAAACGAAATAAATAAAGGTAGATACACCCTTTCATAATGCTGGATAAACACAGAGTGCATGGGGTGTATACCATAATAGAAAATTAACATATAGTAAAACCTGAGCTAATGCTATCTAGCTAACAAAAAAGTCCAAATGTAGGCTAGCTAACTAGGCTAACAAGCTAGCTTACATGTTCTGAATGGTTGACACAGGGCTGCCAACACTCAGCATTGAGCGTGAGAGTCACGCAATTAACCCATATCTCACGCCACACTTGCCTTTCCTCATGCTAAGTTTTCGTCCAAAATAAATGTATATAAATATAAAAATAAAGTGAAGGAACAGCAAACCGAGTGGTCTGCGAAATGAGACGGTCTTCTGGCTTAGTCCAGTAAAGTTGGAACGATATTGGGAGATTCTGATTTCACGGATCAATAACTCATGAACAAAACGTTATTCAGACACAAATGACGTCTCCTAAGTACCGTGGTAAGGTTGACAACGAACTACAAGGACATTTTGATAAAAAAAAAAAAGCCAATACGTGCCGTCCTCTGAGCTGGACACATTACATTGGTCTCTATCTGCAGCCGGAGAAGAAACGAGTGCTCAGGGACCGTCTGCAAAGTGCAACTCCGAAAAAAAGAATACAATAATATGTAATCACTATTATACAGCTTATTACTACCAAACTCACTACACACATCAATAGTCTCCTGGTGGTCATACTACAGTAAGAAGTTTGGAAGAATATGCTTTTGAATAATTTTGGGGAATATTTATAATGTAACATCTTCAATAAATATGGCATCATCTTAAATAACTTTACTATTATACAGTATATTTCTACCAAACTCACTATTTGCATTGTTGTTGTTAGCATCTGGTTAGCTTAACATATATTAAAAGCTGTTTTTAAAACAAGGAAAGGGAGAGCTCTGCCCTGTCAGACTGAGAGATAACTACAGCTCAGTGAGGTAAGGGACTCTGTTTTTATATTCTAGTTATCTCAGTGGGTCTCAAACGTTTTGGTCACCATTTATGAGAATAAATGTAAAACAGTTATGAAATACTATATGACAGTGAAACAAGAATACAGTTTAAAAGGTGAGGATTTGTAAAATATCCATAAAGAAAAATAAAATCTGTTTACAGCTCTGTTTCATATGGATGTTGAGAGATGTATCCATAGATCTCTTAATTTTGCTCTCAAAGTGCACCAGGTTGATGCATTTCACTTCAATATTTAAAAAAATATTCCCATATCAACGCTATGAGAGGTCTATGCAAGTCAATGGGATGCCCTGCCCGTTGAAAACTGACTCTCAAGGGGTACCCTGTCCGTAATAGAGTGACGGGGAGGGGCCCTGACCGACCGTCAACATGTGACGGGTTGGGAGTGAGAACGTGTTGAATAAAAATGGTCATATAGTTTGTGTTTAATTGAGTACCAAACCACTGAGTATGACTGTTACATTTAGTATGTTATGATACAGGTTAAAATGTCCTCTTTTTAAACTGAAGAAATAGCTTGCACTTGATAACTGTATAGAAAATCCTCAGTATGATTTTTCCCCCAGCTCTCTGCTGCACAAAGTTAGAGAAATAGTTTAGAATTGCTCTATATAGTTGACCCGCTGTATCCTGACCTTTCCTTGCCAGCAGGGAGGCACATGGTAATTGATTTGTAGGCAACAGTGAAACCCATCCTGCTGTCTTCTCTTAATCATGGACTTAACTTTTGCATGCACCACACCTGCATTATTACTGCATTGTTCATGATAGCTTACCGCAGCCTCGCCTTCGTAATAAAGTAATGTCTGGAGTGGCTTTGAGAGCCTTGTCTGGGAGGGTACGCAATGGGCTGGGAGTAATGAGCAAGTCTGGGATAAATAATGGATCGCTGTCATTCATATTACAGAGGAAATTACTGTAATGGTGCTTGCCGGGTGAAAGACCTCCATCTAACACATTAACACTCAGGACAAAGACAGAGAGGAAAGGGGTACGGAGGGGAGGAAGAGGATGAGACATCAAAGTGAAGGAGGGAGGAGATCATCATCCACAAAACATATCCTGCCACTTGAGGACAGACATAAAACAAAGTGAGTCTGGCAAGACAGGAAACGAGCACCTGACTATTTTGAGATTGAGACTGATTGAAACACCTAAAAGATGCATTACCTGCGTAACTTATGTGAGAAGGAAGTTCTGTCTCTCCTACACTCTTTCTCCATCCCTCCCACTTATTCACCCGTACCCTCCCACCCTCACCCTCTCTCTCTCCTCTGTGCTCTCTCAGGGCATTAGAAAACAGAATGGTCTGAATGTGAGCCTCCAATAGTGGAGATAAATGGGATTTGAAGCACAGGCTATAAGGAGTGGCAGTCATTAGACAGTAAGTGAGCCAAGCGAGTTGTTAGGACATGAGCAGTGCTAGTCGTTAGGAAAGCATGGAGGGAGAGAGAGATAGAGCGATGGAGGGAAAGGAAGGAGGCCACTGGCTGTTTGTTCTAGGACTAAGTGCTGGATAATGAGATCAGACTGACATGACCCGGCCCCAGAGCTGAGAGAGACAGCTTTGCCATTACACCTCTCCCTCCATCTCTCCATCGCATTGTCTTTGTCTTACACACTTTCTCTTTCTGTCTCGATTCCTCTCTATTTGATCTAATTCTCCTTCTCAACTGCATGGGCAGCGGCAAGTGAGATCCAAATCATACAAGTGTAAACAGTAAAGCAGACTATACTTAGGATATCATGTGGATGTTACAAACACATCAAATCTATTTTTGACTGAAGCAGAAGTGTAAATAAAGATATATTGTGTTTGTCAGAATGTAAAGGCCAAGATACAACAGACAACAGTGAGTAACAAAACTGTGCCTACACGTTATTTCACTTTGTAGGCTTTAAGAACTCAGTATGCTTCATTTTACGTGGTTGTCAAATGGTCCAACTGCCTCAAACCCATTTCCTCCAATGTATCTTTTATTTTCCCCCTTTTTCCCCAGTCTTACTGTTTATCCATCTTATGCCTCTGTGTGATGTCTACAATGATCCCATTATTGGTTTAGAATTTAAATTGAACCAAAACTAAAATGCAACAACATTCCCGGATAGACTTAAAACATCAAGACGTTAAAAAGTATGTAACGTTATTTAAGTAACAAACGTTCATTCTAAAAAGTGATACAAAAAGTGTGTCGTATTGTGATACTGATATGTTGTACAAACTGTGAAGTCCACTGAGACAAATGTAACATTTGTGATATTGGGCTATATAAATAAATATTGATTGATTGTTGACTTTTGGTTTAACACACAACATTAACAGCGGTCTTTTTTGTGAAAGTTCTGCCTTTTCTTGACCTAGCATTCCACCTCAACCTCTTTTCCTTTAAACCATTGGAATGCCTTTTCATTGTGATTTATTGTGATACCAGCCAGGCTGGCAACAGGTATTACCCTTTTTGGAACAGGGATACACATTTGGGAACATGTATATGGTAGGGGTGTAACAGTTCACAGAAGTCACGGTTCGGTTCGTACCTCGGTTTGGGGGTCACGGTTCTGTACGGTTTCGGTACAACAAGGAAAAGCAAAGAAAAGTCACAAATGCATAATTTTTTTTGCTGTTATTTATTTTTAACAGTCGTGCAATTTTTGGTATGAAAATAAGGAACTATAACATTTGGAATCATTAACTGTATTACACAGTTAAAAACAAACCACAAACAGTAACACACACACACACAGTGAGATGGCCATATTATTTATAATGGCTGATATCAAACAAAAAGGTTCAATAAGCTGTACAACTAAAAAGAATGTCTTGAAAATATTAAAATAAATAATAAGTGTATTGATAATAATAATTTTATTGCACTCAATCACACTCAATAAAAGGCAATACAGAACTGTATAACATCTCCTGATGTAAAAATATAAAATAAATACAATAATATAAAACAAAAATAAAATCTGTACCTTTAGGAGCAATGTCTAACATGTGTTATTAACTTGTGAGTGTGTGAGGCCTAAATAAAGGTACTCAAGATTTACTCTATTTTCAAGTTTGTCTTCAAAAAGACGAGTTTGTCCACGTTGTCAGCAGTGAGGGCAGATCTGTTGGCGGTAACTATGTCACCTGCCGTCGAGGAAACCCTCTCGCTGGGGACTGAGACTGACTCGGATGTGATTGAGCATGTTTGACGTGTTACCACTAGCATACCGCACCGCTGTCGAACAACGCCGACACACCGTCCTCGTCCGATCCACAACTCGCACCCCATCATTGTTGTAGTCCACAGGGAACCCGAAATGCTCCCACACACCTGATTTAAAAGAAGCAGGTGGGTCTTCTAGCTCCTGAGTGTTGTGTGAACTCGCCATAGATACTAACTTTTCTTCTTCATGTATTGTGTTCGTTTTGTTGTGTTTTGTTCTTGTTCTTCATTTGTTATTTACGGGCGGCTGGCTTTTAGGCGCAATACCGCCCCCTGGATTATATATAGTGTAATACTGCCCTGAATGACAGACTTTTTTCCCACTCGTAAAAAAGGCGTATTCGCCGTGTGACTGCATGTGCCGAACAGTGACGTCTGAACCGTGACGGTACGGGACGAATACGGATACCGTTACACCCCTAGTATAAGGTATTAAACCTTCTTACAAACTTCATCTTTTTAAGGACCCTTTGAATGCAGTTGTATCTATATTACTTGACTTCTTGAAATGTGTACAGCCAGGTCTTACCCAATCCTTAACCTAACCCTAACAAGCAGCATTTGCTACTATTAATAATTGAATACTGAAGTTGTTTTCTGAATATTGTGTTTGCCTCTTCCTATCCAGGATTGTTAGCTTCACATCTAATTGCTGAGCACCTTGCTGCCATTTTTCAGGATCTGATGGATTTCAAGACTGCCACTCTAAGATACCAGCCATAGTGAGACTGTGTTTCCCCCCTGTTGAGTTCAGCTGCAATGAGGGCATTGAGGCAGAGTGTGGCAGTAAGCCTCCTACCTCTCAGACAATAAGGCTGACAAGATACTGTTCTGCAGAGTTATGGAGCCCTGTGCTTTGTGCTGCTCTTTGTATAGAACGGACCGGATTTCAGTGGTCATGAAGTCCGCCTGCCTCTTGCCCTTCAAGCTGTATCACTCACATCCTTGAAAGGGCCTACAGATTACCTTCAGTGGAGAGGTCATCATCATACTCCCAGTTGTTTGCAAAGGCAGCATGAATGTGAAAACTGACACTCAAATGCAGTCCGTCAATCCGCAATGTTCTGGTTGCCAGCATCATCCCAGGAGCTGTGACCTGATCGGGGAGTAGGAAACCTATCCCTTCACTTATTATGGACAAGGAGATGATGGAAAAGCAAGAAGATATTACTCCAGGCAGTGCAGTCTGAAGGCATTGCACATAGAGCAATGTACTATTGGAGAGGTGAATTGTTTGGAGGGACCGAATTCCCCAGTTTTCAGTTGTTGACTGTATCCTAAAAGTAGTTTAAACTATAAATGATGTTAATGCAGCTGGATATGTAGTCACTAGGGACTTCAAAAAGACAATATCAGAATAGAAAATAATAAATTGGATGGAATTAATTGTTTTAATAGTCTAAATATCAGGTTACTATATCTGTCTCATTTTATGTTCCCATACAATTAAATAGCCTTCTCAGTAACATATTGAAACCAAATAAACCATTCAACAGAACTAGCTTAATATAGTAGTTTTATGTTAAAGTAAATGAATGTTTACTTGACTTGTAAGTTCTTGAAAGTTCTGTGCTTGTTTGACTGACCCATCCTCCCGCAATGACTTCTGTTGACTATGATTAGAAAAGTAGTTGTGATGCGTCCAAACCTAAGGGTTAAAATAAGCCCTTAAAATCTTAAATGACAAAGCAATGTTGTTGAACATGATTACACTTTGTAAGAGACCAGGCTGTCACAGAGAGTGACAGTTCAAATATTGGGCAGTATTTTGCTGATTTTCCTTCTTCTTCACAGCACAGCAAAAAATACACACATGGAAAGGTGATTGGTTGGTTATTCAATTCTGCTTAGCAACTGCTTCGAATTTGGCACACACACTAGTACACTACTGAAAGCAGCACCTGGAGGTTAGCTGGAATTGGGTTTGTGGCTGCATTTTGGGTAAGACAAGATATATTCCCTGCCAGAACAGACCAAAATGTACATGTACACTAACAAAACTGACTTTTTGGTGTAGTCAAATATATTTAATTAACTGTCATACTTTTTACATGGTAATATCAAGATTCACAAAGAACTACAATTTCTTAAAGGGCACCTATCATGCAAAATGCACCTTTGTACGTCTTTTATACATGATTATGTGTCCCCGGTGTTCCAGGGAACTCGCTAAGTGTCAGAAAACACAACCCTCTCTATTTTCCTCCTTCGCCAAATCTCTAAAAAAGGGGCTGCAACGGATCTGAAAAAAATGGATCCACATTCCGACACTTTTCTACGTCACAAAGACGTACTCCGCTTATTGGTCAACTCTCCACCTATCAGGGGTGTTATGGAAATAATTGTCCTCGACTCCTAGAGATGACGTGCATGACTAACCCTGACGTCTGTTTATCTCCTTTAAGGACATAGGCTGCTTCAGCCATAAAGTTATTGTTCCCGTTCTGTGACCGGTCAACACTAGGTCACAGATGGTCTGTTGTTGTGGGTACACTGGGACACTTCCTTCTTCGTTGTTTGTGGCCTCCAAGGTATGAAATCTTCGAGGCCATAGGTGATGGAGGCAAGTGGACTCCGTGTGCCCAACTGTCTAAACTATCTTATCAAAACATGTTGATCACTCTCTGTGAAACCAGTTAAATGGGCTAACAAGAGAGAGGCGCTTCAGAATTGACGTGGCAACTCTCCCGTGCAGTCTCACCGTGACTGCTGTGACTTGTGATGTGAATCCTCCGGCCGTAACTCCAAATAAACCATCAGTGTTTGACATCAAAAGCTCCTGCTCTACCGTGTCTCCTTCCTGAGTCGGTGACTCCTAATTGCACTGCTACACCAGAAGTTTCCTCTACAAATTGGCGTTGTCGGCAGGATACCAACAAATCTTCAGAACTGGTAAGTGTGATTTCAAATTTACATTTGGACATTGCCTTACCAGAATCTGTGATTGACGGTATCCTAAAATTACCTGTGAAACTGAGCGGCTGTGGTTCATTTTTGGTTAATAAACATTTGGGGATAATAGACCCAGGGGATCAGTGTTTGGCTGATTTTCCTCTGTGTGTGCTGCTCTGGACTGAAGTGCCATACAAGCATACACAGCTCATGTTTAGAGAGACCTTAAAAGAAAGGCATCAGTAAAGTGGAGCTTCTGTGTGAAAGCAATGTAAAGATTTGTATTGAACAAATCGCCGAATTCTGGGGGTTTCAGCGGCCAAGCACAGCAGTTGAAAATAAGCAGCCAGAGATATTACTGCTATCGCCTCTATAAACACTTGCTCCAGCTGCAGCCGTGGGTGTGTGTGTGTAAACCTCCCTGTGCTTGTGGAGCTGGAGAAGTGCAGCTGAGAGGGATAATATGCTTGAACACATGCATTGCTCTGAGATGACATGTGTATTCCACACTCGTAATCACAGCAAGCATGGTAACGTGACTCTCGCCGGCTCTTCTGCTGGGGGCGTGGTCAGCTGCTGCTCAGAATTTTCATAGGCAGGTTTGGAATAAAGCGAAAATGAGCGAAACGAGGCATGGCTAAAAAATGATCTGTTTGGTATTTTGAAAAATAAAATGTATAAATATACCTTATATAGGTATGGTCATACACTATATCATTTAAATATAGCATGATAGGTCACCTTTAAGTAACATTTTAAATGTATACACTAGGGTTGCACGATATTGAAAAAAACTGACATTGCGATTTTTTTTCCCCTGCGATATATATTGCGTTTTTATATACTATATTTAACCGGATAAAGGTATTGTCCTCCTGTGCCTCGCACATTTTTTACCCGTGTTTTGATGGTCTGCAAACTAGCGGGCGGGGCCTGCTGTGATCTGATCAAGAATGATTGTGATTGGTGGTTTGCTGTGCATGCAGAGCCTGCGGCCGTGGGCCCTTCTCACTTCGGTTAAATGGATTCCTTGCGTCCCTCACGTCGTTTCCCTGCGACTAGTCCCTCCCACCAGGGAAGCATGGAGAGACGCAAAAGAGGCTTCTCAATTCTTAAATTTCCCCTCCTCGACTCCTGTTACGTTCCCTCTTGGCTAGGGGTACAAAGGGAAGCGACACGACCAGTTTGGAATTGGTAATTGTTACCGGTGGTTTATTTTGTAACCAAAAAATGATAAATACCAGAATGTACACAAACAGTTTGGCACCAACAAAGGGCCAAACTGTTACTGGTTAACAAAAGGAGCACTCCAAAAGAGAGTAACACCAGGGCATACCAAAGGAAAATAAAAGTACCTCACTTCTAAAGTGGAATAAAACAATAATCAAAACGAGGCTGTGTGGAAACACAGCTGTTGCTGATCAACCGGTGCTAATCACTGTGGTCTAAGCAGTATGTTCACAAAGGCTGATCTACAGGCGATAAGCTAACCTGGGTCTAAGCTGTTTCACAATGTCACTATCCTAAATGCGGGTCTACAGGAGCTAAGCAACCTGGATCTACGCAATATACACAAAAAACCCTATACTAGACAGAGAATACTACGACACACTGCTAATCAGTCTACAGAAGCACAGAATACACACTGCTAGTCAGTCTACAGGATCACAGAACGAATGCTTTGTCACAATGAGAGGGTTGAGGCATCTGTCACACAATACAGAGCCTCCAGACTGCTGTTCGTGCCCGGCCTTTATACTCCTCCCCGGATGACGTGGCAGAAGCGGCAGGACTTGAGTGACGTCTGTCCGATCCCCGCGGATGTTGCGAGGTCGAGACGGCCACTGACGGCAGGTGCTGTAACACCCCCCCCCCCCCCCCCTCTTAAGACACAAACCCCACAGGGTTTTTGTGCACCATAACACACCATAACACCACGACCATAGAACACATCATTCCAGTCTAGACAGGGCATCTGCGAACACGTTCTCTGAACCTTTCTTGTGGCAGATTTGCAGGTTGTAGTCCTGGACGATCAGAGCTCACCGCATGAGACGCTGGTTGTGATTGTACATGCGGGAAAAAAAGACAATGGGGTTATGATCGTTAAACACTGCAACCGGCAAAGAACTGGACCCGACATAAACCTCAAAATGCTGGTGAGCTAACAACAAAACAAGGGTCTCCTTTTCAATGGTAGAGTAATGGACCTGGTGTTTGTTGAACGTACGGGAGAAATAGCAGACAGGATGATCAACTCCCTCTGCATCCTCCTGCAGTAGAACAGCACCGGCCCCCACTGCACTAGCATCCACCTCGAGTTTGAAGGGCTTAGCAAGATCGGGAGCAGCAAGCACAGGAGCGTCTTTACACACTCAAAGGCATGCTGGCACTCAGGGGTCCAAACATAATCCACCTTGGGACTTATCAACTTAGTTAGGGGTTGGGCTACAGTGGAAAAATTGCGGCAGAAACTGCGCTAGTAGCCAGCCATACCGAGGAAACGGCGGAGATCACTCCTGGTGACGGGCACCGCACATTCAGCTACCGCAGTAACTTTAGCTTCCACTGGTCTGACTTGGCCTTGCCCAACCTGCTTCCCTAAATAGGTGACAGTAGCTTTACCAAACTCACATTTGGCCAGATTCAAAGTAAGCGACGCCTGTGCCAGCCGGGTGAATACCTGCCCCAGAATCTTCATGTGCATCTCCCAGGTGGGCGTGTACACAATGAGATCATCTAAGTAAGCGTTACAGTTACTTATTCCGGAGAGGACAGTATTCACCAATCTTTGAAACGTAGCAGGTGCATTACACATGCCAAACGCCATGACTGTGTACTGCAGAAAACAGTCAGGTGTAGCGAAAGCGGAAATTTGTGAAGCACGGTCTGTTAAAGGTACCTGCCAGTAACCTTTTAAGTAGGTCCAATTTACTGACATACTTCGCGGTCCGGCGGACTATCAGTGGCGGTGCGTGAATAATAACGCTTCCACATGTTCACATGACAGACGCGCGATTTTCGTCGTCTCTCTGGAGTACCAATCACGTAATCGGTGTCACTGAGACAATCACGAATTTCGTACGGGCCGAGGAATTTTGCTGAGAGCGCAGAGCCGGGGATAGGTAATAGTGCGAGGACCTTGTCACCTATTTCAAAGTGCCTAGGGACAGCGGCACGGTCATAGTTACGGCTCCTACACACGGCGGCGTGCGTTGTCGCTTGCCGGCGGGAGGGGCTGGAACTCGATCAACAACCAATCACATGAATCTCCCGCCCCAGACACACAAGCACACGGTTTGATTGGCTAGAGCTTGTACTGGCATATGATTCCATTGGCTGGCGCCTCCGTCGAGGCGTCAAAAGTAGAACATTGCTCTACTTTTGCAGCGAGCACCGCGAGAGAAGCTACGCTTTGCTCCCACAATGCAGTTCGGCGAATCGTGACGTCACCCCATTCAAAGTGAATGGGCAGAAGCGTTGAAGCGGCAACGCACGCCGCCGTGTGTAGGGGCCGTTGGACCAGTGGAAGCTAAAGTTACTGCGGTGGCTGAATGTGTGGTGCCCGGTACCCGGAGTGATCTCCGCCGTTTCCTCGATATGGCTGGCTACTACCGCAGTTTCTGCCGCAATTTTTCCACTGTAGCCCAACCCCTAACTAAGTTGATAAGTCCCAAGGTGGACTATGTATGGACCCCTGAGTGCCAGCATGCCTTTGAGTGTGTAAAGACACTCTTAAGTCACGCTCCTGTGGTCGCTGCTCCCGATCTTGTTAAGCCCTTCAAACTCGAGGTGGATGCTAGTGCAGTGGGTGCCGGTGCTGTTCTACTGCAGGAGGATGCGGAGGGAGTTGATCATCCTGTCTGCTATTTCTCCCATAAGTTCAACAAACACATCCCGGACGAGCCCCAACGTGTTACGTTTCATGACCGCTTGTGAAGCGGAGAGCGACTCTCTAGCGAGTGAATTTGCTCGGTGCAAACGCTCACGGAACTGGCTAATGTAATCTAATACGTTCTTATCTGGAGGACTATCAGCCGAAAAAAACTCATTGTGTAGAATTTTAAGTGGACCGCGGGGCGTATGGCCGAAGACGAGCTCCGCGGGACTGAATCCTAATGACTCCTGAACAGCTTCACTCACGGGCTGCGAACAAAACTAAGGGAATTCCCTCATCCCAATTTTTTTCTGTCTCCATACAGTATTTTCGCAGCATGCTTTTTAAAGTCTGATGCCACCGTTCTAACGCCCCCTGCGACTCGGGATGATACGCACTGGAGATGACATGTTTAACCTGCAGTGTTTGGAGGACCTGTTTGAACATTTTAGATTTAAAATGTGTCCCTTGGTGAATTACACGCGTGATTCCAAATGTAGAAAAGAACTTCGTCAAGGCCTTAACTACAGATGCGGAAGTAATGCTACGCAGCGGAATAGCTTCCGGAAACCGAGTCGACGTACACATTATGGTGAGCAAATACTGTTTAGCCGTTTTTGTACGTGGTAAAGGGCCAACACAGTCTATCAGCACCCGGTCAAAGGGCTCACCTATAGCCGGTATGGGATGTAACGGAGCCTGCGGAATTTTTTGATTAGGCTTACCGACCACCTGACACACATGACAGCAGCAGCAAAAGCTAGAGACATCCTTCTTTAAACCTGGCCAAAGGAAATACACACACACAGAGTTAAAGGCACAAGGTAGCAGCGGCTGTAACAACTCCCCTCGTCGACTCCCCTCCTCGAGACTTAGTCCCGCCCACAGGAGATGAGAGCAGAGGACCGAGGAGGGGAAGCAGCAGACGTTTAAAGAAATGAGAACTCCTTTCCTCTGAGCGATCATATTAAAGCGACGTCCGTTCATTATTACGTGGCAACAGCTGCATCAGCTGTCGAGTGTTTTGTCATAGCCCTGTATTAATTGAGAGTGCGGTATAATGAGACAATAACAGGCTACAGATGCGGACACACACACACAATATATTTATATAAATATATACAATTTAAAGTATGAGAGCACTCTCATAATAACGTAACACAATCAGAGACTGGATATATCCCCCCCCTCTCTCTGGTCGCTGAAATGGGGAATTGAAATTACGGGCCAAAAGTTGTATTTACAAGTATTAAAAGTAAGCAGAGGACACCAAACCAACTGAGACCCGTCTGTCCGCCGCATCTACGCACTGTACAACACACACCTACATACTGTACCACACACACACATATACAGCTCCTAAAGCATAATCAGGCTACAGCCGCTACAGCCGTATTTTATTATGTGAAGCACTAAATGGTCTTAGAAAAATATCGACTCTTTGTTTGTAGATATCTACTAAACTACAGCAAATAAAGAGAGTAATGTAGGCCTGTTATACTGAGTGATATATATTGTACACTGCTCTGCTTTCTGCACGGACCTCACAGCTGTTCTCACTGTAAACATCGCGACGCGATGAAAGCAGTTTCTACAATAATATCCAGAGGATGCATGCAGAGCTGTCATTGGCTGAGATAAGTCCGGCCGTGCGTCACGCCTCCACCGTTCCCGGAAATGCATCCGCGGAGGAGCCGTGGAGGAACCATCAGTGTATCCTCGGTTATAGCTCCTCCAGAGAGCCTCCTCGACGCTCGATGCTCGGTCCTCGGTGTGCATTTAGAGAAATGAGATGTCCTTCAAAATGGCGCGCTGAAATTCATTTCCGGGTCACTACCGGAGGACCGAGGAGTCGAGGAGGGGAAATTTGAGTATTGAGAAGCCTCTAAGAAAACCACGAGAAGCAGGGAAATTAGTTTTAAGAGCAATGGGACGTCCTTTCCTCCGGAGCGTCACGTAAAGCGACGTCCGTTTGTGATGACGCTGCACAGCTGATCGTCTGACAGCAGCTCTGTCCCCGTTATTTTCACAAACACCCCCGCATCTGTTAGTACACATTTACTGACACAAACATTTGTATCATCTGTTGTCGACCCAAATAAATAAAATCAAATAAGAACTCATTCTCAAAAAGATAAACGCCATTCTTAAAATGTATAAACGAACAATAGTTTGATTAATATTGATTAGAGTGCACAATAGAAATAAAATAATTGAGAGAAGAAAAAGAGATATGTTATCTATCAAACCCAGTTAGATTAACATTCATTGGATTGCACACTTTGTTTGTTTGTGTGGATATGTAGCACATTAACATTTTAAATAGCACTTAATGACTGACTGAATGTAAATGACAATAAATGAAAATGTAAAATGAAAAAAGCGATCATGAAAATGTTTCCAAAAAATGAATAAAATGATTTTTGACCACCTTGTTGTTCAGATATATCACATATGTGTAACTAAATGATACATGAATTGAAACAAAACACGGTATAAACTGAGGAGTGACTCCCGTGAGGTTCATGTATTTTCTTCACTCTGCTCTCATGTCAAGAAGCATCAGATCAGCATGCAGTGCATCGTCCAATCAGTGAGCGATACACAGTAAGGGGGCGGGGCGAGTGTCTGAGGACTTCATCGAAGGATGGTCTGGTGGTTCCTCGATTATAGCTCCTCCACTATCGCTCCTCCGGCAAAAATAAGGCCATTGGGACGCTACTCAAAATGGCGCAGACAAATCAACTTCCGGTGAGACCGAGACCGAGGAGCGAGGAAATGAAAAATAAGAGAAGTGAGAAGGGCCCCGTGTCTCAATTCAGGGGTTGTATCCTTCGGGGTACGCAGCCTACGCGGTCGACGCAGGATGCGGCCGACGAGACTGCGTAGGCTGGACCGAGCGGCCTACGAAATGAGACGGTCTAGCCTACAGAGCGCTTCGTATTTACGTCACGTGATACGCGCTGTTCGGTTGCGTTGCTCCAGCAGCCTGCTAGCAAATTAGCTGAAAAGGATCCAGAAACGGAAGCAGATCATCATTTTTGGAGATCACCGTCGGAGATTAAATAAAGAGAACCATGGCCAGGTAAATAAAATGAAGCTGTTCCTTTAGCCCCCAGTAATGTTACATTAGTAAGTTAACAAATTAATTAAATATAGCTGATGTAATTTAATCATATTATTTCATATTTAAAATAAGTCTTAATTTGTCTGTACTAATAAAACAATATGTTTTTTAAATGAACAAAAGCATGTTGTTGATTGATTGTTAACAATATTAGTGTTCTAATCTTAATAGCTGTGATTATAACAGTTTATTCTCCTTCTTCCCCTAACCCTGCCCAGATGATGTCCCACTGACCCCAGGTCAGCAGCACCGTGAACCCCCCCCCCCCCCCCCCCCCCCCACAATTAAACATTCTCTATGACCTATTTTTTGTATTAACAAAATTAAACTGAAGACAGTTTAATGACCTAGAGATATCCTATTATTCCACTGCTTATGTACACATGTTGTAAATAATGGTTAAAACCTCAGTAAATGAAATAAACAACGTGTTTAACAATTATAATTTAATATTGTATTTTCATCTTATCACAAAGTAGAGGTAAGAATATATCCATCCTCTCTCTGCAGCTTCATGTCTTCTATTATTATAACTTTCATCATTGAGACAGGAAATCAATCATGTTATTTAACATCATCAGCAGTAAAACAAATATCAGCAAAAGTGTGTTTATGGAGTTGTTTATTTGTATTGTATGTGCAGCAAGTATATAGAAGCAGCTGTTTGGGGAATCAGACAGACTCAAGCTATAATCGTTAAATATCTATTAAAAGAAAGGACACGTACAAAATCAAATTCTGAAACTAAGACACAAGTCTGTAGGAGTGCAGTAAGCAGAGGTCTGGGTGGAGGATGTTCCTGATCGCCGTTTTGCTTTCTCCAGCACCTCGGGGGGTCCAGGTGGATGGCAGCTCTGTCCTGATGATCCGCTGGGGTTAGGGGTCCTTCTCCAGCACCACGGGGTGTCCAGGTGGATGCAGCTCTGTCCTAATGATCCGCTGTGCACTTTTCAGATTAGGGGTCCTTCTCCAGCACAAACTAACATCAAGCAAAAGGCTGCTGTCTATTTTTGATTGTCTTATTATTATGTGATTAGGATAAATTAAATAAACTTTTAAATAAAAGATGATGATCAATCTGGTGGAAATATTTAAAATATGCTTTTCTTTTAGCCGTACCTCAAAGCAGCATGAGCTGAATAAAAAGGTTGTAATGTTGTCCCAAAGTTTAATAAACAGTAAAACATTGGAACATGTCAGAAAAATAAATAAAGCTAACAGCAGCTACACGTCAGGGTAGCATTTTATAAATCCCAACCAGTGACGTGCGGTGAGGTTCATGGCTGGTGAGGCACTGACTCTTTCAGAGTCAGATTTACAAATATTATATTTGGACCTTAATCGAAATATTTGGTTATTTTCAAAAGCTTTTTTAGTCTGATGCTTCAATTCATTTTAAACAGACCGTTCAACAAAAGGATAGGCCTACCCACAATTTAAATATTGGATTGTTCTTTCTTAGTAAGATCTCATTTGCATTACAATTGGAGTCTTACCTTGACTTGAAGATTAAGTCCATGCTATCCTTCTGGACAACAATCTCTATTACTTTTTTGTAAAAGTCCTCCTTATCTTCCTGTAGTTTCAAAAGTCTAGTTTGTTGTTCGCGTCTCTGCTTAGAATAACAGGAGCAACAAGAACCTGTGGGCGCACTTGCGCCCCCTTCAGTGCAGCAGAGGTTATGGCTGCCTACCCTGGTGCTTTTTTCATTGCCGTTGTAGGGCGGGCCATACTATTTTTTTTTTCTAAATCGACCGAGAGGGGTGTTCAAATAACGTAGTTTGGCGTGTAGAACACAAATCTGAAGACATTTTTCAATTTCAATAAACCTAAGCTACATCAATTTGCAGTTGAATATTGTCTATTTTTTGATTATTTAGCTATTCTTCAGGAAAAAAGAGAGAGTTGGGGGGCTTTTATTTTGAAGTCAGGGCTTTTATTTTGAAGTCAGGGCTTTCATGTTCCTGTCTGACGTGAAAATTACAGGAAATGAAACGTTTTCAGTGTGAACTAGTTGAAATGGCTCAAGTCAAAACAAGGGCAAAATCGAATTCTCATTTGAGTAATCTTGTTGGCACTGGGCGAGAGCTGTTGGTGTCTGAACTGCCAACTTTGAGGGATATCCTGAGGTATGGCATCTACTTGAGGGATCAAAGTACAGATGATAGGAGGAACTACCCAGTGGACCAGCTGGTGGGTGACATCTTCCCTGGTCTGATTGGTCAGTGGTCCAAAGCGAATGCTCTTTTCAAGCCACCTGTTATAAATGAAAAGGTGACCATCATGTCCAAGCTCAAGGAGGTCTGGAATCAGGCAGTGAAGTCTTCCCTTGGGAAGGGAAAACTTGATGCAAAAGAGAGGTTCAGTGTCAAGTTAGACCAACTATTTGATATTTTGACTTGCAAGTGTCAGATTAGCAGTTGTGAGAGGGGAGGCTGTGATGGCTGTGTGATTCAAGCCCACATGAACTGTTGCTGCAGCAGAGAGAACAGGATTCATTTAAAATATCTTGCATACATCAAGGGACAGAAAGAGAAGGTTGGAAGTAAAGGACCCCACCAAATGGGGGCCCCTGATCTGCAGGAGCACAAGAGACAGGTGAGGACATTGGAAAGGCAGGGGATGGAAAACATGGCTGAGGAAAGGAGAAGGAGCAGGGAGGAAAATGCTGCAGCAGCAGACAAGGCAGCCAGGAAGGATGTTAAGAGACTTTTGGCAGATGGTGATGAGGATCTGGAATTGGAGAGTGGTTCTGAAGATCAGTTTGTCCCTGAAGTTGAGCTCTTCCCTGAAACTGAACCTGAGCCTGCAGCTTCAACAAAAGTGCAGAAAAACAATGACGATATTCCAAATATTGCGCTTGCTAGTGTAAGGTATGGCATAGGGCTGAGACCAACTGCAGCGATAGCAACTGCAGCTCTGATTGATGCAGGAATCATCACAGAAGACAACACAAGTAAAGTGATTGATAAGAACAAGGTCAAGAGAGCACAGGAGAAGTTGAGGAGAGAGCTGGGAGAAGAGTTTGAGGAGAAGTGCAGGGAGATGGGGGGGATCTCCTGCATCCTCTTTGATGGGCGGATTGACCTGACCAATGTGATGATGGAAGCTGAGGGCAGTGACCAATCTTTTCCTGCAAAGATCAAAGAAGAACACTATAGTGTTGCTAGTGAGCCTGGCAGCAACTATCTGTTCCACTTTACCCCAGAGAAAGCAACTAAAGAGGACTCACATGCTGAGCAGATTGCTAAGGTCCTGTTGGCCTGGCTGAAAGAAAGGGGTTTTGATAAGACCTTATCGGCCATTGGAGGAGACTCAACTAATGTCAACACTGGTGTGAAAGCTGGGGTTATGCGAAAGCTGGAGCTGCACCTGGGGAGAAAGCTGGTGTGGTTGGTGTGCAACCTGCACACTGGTGAACTTCCCCTGCGCCATCTCATTGTTGGCCTTGATGGCCCTACTCTGTCAGACAGCAAATTATCTGGGCCAATAGGAAAGCTCCTTGATTCCGCTACAGACTTGGATATCAATCCAAACTTCACCCGGATCTTTGTTGGCCCTCCACTGATCAAGCTGCCTGACAAGGTCATTCAAGATCTCTCAACTGATCAACACTATGGCTATAAAATGGTCTGTGCAGTCAGGGATGGAGTGTTTCCTGCAAGGCTGGCTCTGTTGGAGATTGGACCAGTAAACCACAGCCGCTGGCTCACCACAGCAAACAGACTTCTCAGGCTCTGGGTGTCAAAGCACAGACTTAAAGGAAAGAAACTGAAGAATCTACAATTGATTGTGGAATTCATCATTGGAGTGTATTATCCATGTTGGTTTAACGTGAAGGTCAAGCACTCCTGGATCGAAGGGCCTAGGCACATCCTGTTTCAGCTGGACTGCCTCAAGTCCCAGAGGAAGGAGGTTCTGGAACTTGTGATGCCAACTGTGAGAAGATCTACTTGGTATGCCCACAGTGAAGCCATCCTCCAAACACTGCTGTGCTCTGAGGATCAGAAGGAGAGAATTGAGGGGGTGGGGAGAATCCTGGCCATTAGGGGAGAGGGGGACCCAGACACTCAGCTGGGGGACTCCTCTGTCAGGACCAGAAGGACTCCTGACATCAATTGTGATGCTTCCAGCATTGGGGACTTGATCAGCTGGTCAGAAGGTGTGTCAGAGCCACCTCTCACCTGCTTGCTAAGCACCTCGGAGGTGAAAAACTTCATCAAAACCCCCCATGGAGGTACTAAACTGGCCTTGCCATACTCAAAGCATTGAGAGGGTCGTTAAAATGGTGACCGAGGCTTCTGCTACGTACTTCTCACAGGAAAAGAGGGATGGAGGGATCAGAGCTCAGGAGACCAGCAGGAGACTGATGTCCAAGAATGAGTCAAAGCAGGACTTGTGCCACCTGACAAAGTTCAGATCAAAGTCAGAAGATGTTTCTTTGTAATCTTATCCAGTTATACATATGCAGTTCACCTGTTAATAAATATGTAAAAATGATTTGGCTTTGTCAATATAAATGATTTCCCTTATATATTTTACTATCTTATATAGACGTTCGAAAGGGTAAAATTGCCAATTTAGAAATACAAAACGATGTAGCTTAGAGTTATCCTATCTAAAAAATAAGCTCATATTTGAATTCCCCATAGAAAAACACATAATTTTGACACCCCTCATGTTAGGATTTCCTTCAGATTCATTTTGGCACCTGAGTATGACCCGCCCTACCGTTGTATGATGTATGCCTAAATATCATATATACGTGAAATAAGTTATTGAGAGACTATGGATGGCGAGGATAAATGTAATAAAGGGATCTACAAACATTACATTGGTAACATACAGTGAGATGGTGCAGGCATGCGCTTAGGGCCCGCTTTCCAGCCAGTTTCTATGGGGTGACGCATTCTGAGGTGAGGCAGAGCTCATTTGTGCCTCACCTTACCCCACAGTAACTGGCTTGAGCGCGCTCACAAAATAAGTGCCCGCGCTAAATTAGTGCCCACGCTCCAGCCAGTTACTGTGGGCTTACGAGAGGCAGAGCTCGTCCCTGCCTCACTTCTCATCGCTACCCGTAGTTGTAGCGGAGCTCGGCACATTTGCTGATTTTGAATATAAAAAGCGATTGGAATCAAACATAAATCACATTTACAAAACAGATCAGTGGAGACATTTTATTATTATTACTATTTAGTTTTTCTTTAGTTGTTTTTCCGTTACATTGGAGTATGTTATTTGTGTAATAATTCTCGCGTCCAGGAGAGAAGCTTAAAAAGGAGACTAAATGGAGTCTCTGAGATGGTTTCAAATTGGTACTTTAATTCAAATAAAGGCGCGGTAATGTTACAAACAGAATATTGTCCGACAGAAAAACAGCTGTGTCTCTGGCTCTCTGCCAGGTGAGAAAAGAGACCGAACCGCGTAGGTCTGCTATATTTATATCCTCTGCTGGCTCCTCCCTGCAGGCCGGCTCTCCAACGTTTTAATGTCCGTTGTTACGCATATCAGACGATACAGACATTGTACATTCAATATATCTAAACACGCCTTTTCTCTTCCTTAACTCTTTTATAACTTTATATGTAATACATGTTAACGGCGTCAATAGGCACTTTAGTGATAATAATGGACGGTAGTCCCGGATGTTGTGATGAAGGATTTTCAGAATAAAAGCTTGGTATTGAGAACTTCCGTTTTTTTCCAGAATAAAATAGCATTTAAACTGACGGTATGTTTAAGCTACATTATGCTATTAAACATTGATTTTAATTTCTAACAGTCCCTCCTTACACACCCTAAAAGGT
Source organism: Harpagifer antarcticus (assembly GCA_902827135.1). Taxonomy (NCBI): domain Eukaryota; kingdom Metazoa; phylum Chordata; class Actinopteri; order Perciformes; family Harpagiferidae; genus Harpagifer; species Harpagifer antarcticus. The sequence goes on along the minus strand of CADEHL010001042.1, from coordinate 6,512,706 downwards.
GTGTATAATACTGAAATCAATGAGTTCTTCATCTGAACTCTGCATAGTACATAACTCATATCAAAAACATACAATCAAAATGGAATGGTTCGAATAGCCTCAACTCTACAAAAATACTTTGACTGTGTTCAAACATAAAAGTTTTCCCTTGTGCATAACTTCTAGTGTTAACATTCAATATCATTCTTCAAAATAGCAGCAATGGCTTGGTATTAGAACATTTCTTCCTCCCTCCTTTCACAGAAACCGTTCTCATACCACGCTCAGTGTTAAGGCACTTGTTTTTACAAAGTGAAAAGAAACGACCCATTTTAAAATAGTAATGATTCTAAAATGCATGAAATCTATCATATAGAACAGTGACAAATAATAAAAATGAAACAAACTATCTTGGACCAGTGTAATGTAATATTTAAATACACTATCTTGGAATAGTATAGAGTAATAATAAGAAATAAAAATACACTATCTTGGAATAGTATGGGTTAATTGAAATGGATTCACTCCATTTTAGCATTTTAGTTTGCTCACTTCTTCGCATGATTTCATCATTTAAATAATCACATCGGCTGGACATTCATTGAACAATCTCATCTCTGAACATCCATATCATTTAAACTAATTCAAACTAACTCGTCATTTTCATCAACATCTGTATATGGGGTGGATCGTCCTGTTCTACTAGCATTGGAAACTGTCCCCTCATGAGAAATTTACCCTCCCTCCTTTCATACTATTTAAAGTATGAAAACAATATGTTCTCTAGAAGAGGCCGTCGTGATCAATCGGTACGTTAGGACATGGAAATGCAACCTCTAGGCCTCTCCTGGACCCCCTATGTTATCCTTGTACACAGTGGAGCCTAAACTCCCCCTGGGACTGGTCTCTTAGCCCTACTGGCTTTGGGGTGTTTCGCCATGTTGATTAACTACATAAAAAACATCACTGGCTGTGCTAGGTCCCAGCCCAATCCTGTGGCAAGACTGAGTACAAGGTTTTAGTTCCATGATACCACCAAACATCTAGTCTGGGGTACGGCATTCTAGACTGTCATTTCTGGGAGAAGATTGTGGTCAGTTACAACAGTTGTAGAATTTCATCACTTAAAAGTTCCCACTTGGTGGCTTTGGGTGGTCTGCTTTAATGCAGTGATAAAGTCCCTGAAACAGTGTGTGGAAACTTGGGTGCCCGAGCATGTGATAATTAGTTCAATTCAGGAATGTTTACTTATGGCAGATATGTTTCTCCTTTAAATAACATCTCTAAATGTCAGGTCATCACTGATTAAATGGATGAGCATTAGGAGGTGGTGGCATTTGTCTTTTAAAAACTCATACTCTGGTGCTGTGCGCTCCCTCTGAAGCTGCAAGTAAGATTTAAAACATCTGCAGGGTGGGTTGAGCGACCCCTTCTCCCTGAAAGATATTTGTTGTCAAAAATATGCACCATTAAAATGAGTGATCCAAGGCCCCGCATGTATTACTCCCAATTATACTAGTTTTTCAGAATTAAAATTTTCAATCGCTCTTTGCCTAGTGTCTTTTTTTTTTAAAACTCTACATCTTGGACGACAAACAAATGTTGTTTCCACCTTAACAGTTCTCCTATGGTAATAACCATGCTACAATGGAGAAACCAATACTCTAGATTGGAGTACTTTCTTTGGCTTGTGGAGCTCTACCTTTAACATTTTCCATTCAAATAAAGATTTGCCTGCTATCTATATTGTAACAAATTAAATATTCCCCAAATTCTCACATGAATAAGAATCTCTAAAAGAATAATTTGTTATATAATGAAAAGATTGAATAATATGTTCTACCCTCAGTGTGTTTTTAGGATTATTTTCTAATAAAATGTGTTTATGTGTAAACTCACTCACTCCCGTTTTCCTTCTCTCCCCCTCTGGTTGTCAAGCCACGACCCCCTCACGTTCTGCTGGCCCATGCCAACTCCTCTGGTTCTGTCCTCTCCTCAGTCCATCCGCTTTGTGTTTCCGCCCGGTCTAACCCTTTTCAGTGGCCCAACTGCTTTGCATTTCATCTCCTCCTTTTCAGTCTCTACGCTGTTGCATGGAGGGCGTATTCCGCTCTCATGTCCCACACTCTGCTCTTGTGCCAAATCTCGTGGCTCAGGCTGGAACTTCATGTCCTGTCTGAGGGACCGATGAGAGTTTGCCTCTTTGTCAGCATGCTGGTTTGGTTCTGGATGCTTTAGGTGGAGATGGTTCTGGATGCCTCAGGTCGTTGTTGGTTCAGCTCGGGTTCTCTGTCTTTTCGATGGAGGAGGAGGAGTCTCCTGTGGTGAGGTCATTTGTCTGAAGATGGGGTCGTAGCGTTCTGACAGGCAGAGAGAGAGAGAGAGAGAGATCTCGGGACGCATTACCTAGTTAAATCTAACACACTGAGGTAAAATAAATCCAATCCTTTCCACTCTTACCATCTGTCTTAGATGTTAAATGTAATTAATGTCTACTAATAGTTGTGCCATATCCTTAAACATTGCCTTCACCCACTGTAACATGGCTACTCCAAATAACTCTTTCAGGAAACCATTTTCTTCTATTATTTTAAAAATACTTACATGTTTCAAGCACCACATATTTCACACACTATACAAGAACATCCCCATATTTTCTCCATCACTTTAAATCTCACTGTTATTTAGAACATAAGTAACTAACTTTTGTGACTGGACATATCTGCAATGTCGCCACAATCTGCTGGGGAATTTTGTTCATAGAGTTTGTAAGTACAAAACTGAACTTGTGGGTTAGTAGCCTGTTTCTACTGTAATCATTTTCAATAACTTTGCTCAGGTCACCGGTCGGTTGTCCATAAACTTAACAGGGGGTGTTTCTGGTACAGACTAAAACATGGATCCAGTGTATTTGGAGATTCCCCTAATCTGTAAATCCCCATCACTGATTATCCCGATCACTTAAACCCATCTCATCATTTGATACAAGAACTGCATATATGGGGGGTGAATCATCTTGATTATAACCGCCTCACCTTTGGGAAGGAGTATTTCTAAATCCTCCTCTTGTTGCTCAGCTGATCTTTTGGCTCTGGGGATAAGTGAAAGTCTCTGAAACTCAGCTGGAGTTTTGTTAGTGATGTGGGCATTCTCTATGAGTGGACTAATGGATCCATGTCTTACTTGATATTGTACTCCCCATCCAACCAGAAAGGTGCCAAGTGTAATGAGCACAATCAACAATGCTATTCTGACTCTTATCCCTAGAGGACCCCACAATTGGTTTGGCTTTGTTCTTGACATCATCTCTATTTTCTTCATGGTTGTGTCAGTTACAGAATTTAAATAATGAGTACTATAATAACGTATACAAAAATGTGACTCTTTTTCAGATGTAAAGCAAAAATAGGTTTTCACTTTAGTGTACAATCTATAAAAATCTATAGACAATTCGTCTTTTGAGCTGTTTCTATCTTTATCTTATTTCTATTTATTGTTTTGTTCCAGCTCTTCCAAATCAGTCCTAACTCCCAATAATGATCTGGAAGTTGCCAGTGAAGGGTGACAATGTGTGAGGTGGTGTCAATTTGCTCCTTTTTCTTTACCTTTAAACCGGAACGCGTGTGAAGTTTATTACAACTTCTCACTGTTCCGTCCACCGGGATCAGCCCGCTGTCTTTTGTGAACTTTCACCCTCACCCATTCACCTGGCCGAACAGGAGTCTCTTCTGGTGTCTCGTCTGGTATCTCTGTAGCTTTCCCAGCCTGTGTAGACAAAACTTGGATAATATTACTCAGAGTTCTGACATATTCATTACTTCTATTCGTCTAATATCTAAAACTGGACCACTCCCTCCTTGGAGGAGGCCCAAGCTTCGGCATACCTTTTGTCGTTATGAGATTTATTATTAACTTCATGTTATTATTTATTAACTACAACGTCACTGAAATCAACATGTCTGTATAATCATGACACTCCCTCCTTTGAGCAAAACATGCTCAATTAATATTGCAATGATTACCCTATTCTGAACAGGACATGTAAAACCCATAACGTTGCATCAAATAAACATAACTTCTCTGTGTACCCATAAGGCGTACAAAAAATATCGTATGATGTATGGTTTTCTGCGGGTATAAAAACATTCACTAAAATCTGCCATTAGCACAACAAATTGTTTACTTGTTTCAACAATGGCTTTTGTCATGGTATTATGCATCATTGTTGCTGCGAAAAACAATACCCCTGGTGTCGCTAATGCGTCTCAATAATTCTAGGATTAGAGGATTGGTTGTTACTGCTGAACAAAGATATGATAAAATAATATTTCTCTAAACTAGAGGGAAAATACAAACTATTCTCACAGAGGGTGACATGCATGAAGGGCTGGTGCCCCTCACTCAAAATGAGATATTGCCTTACGCACTACACTATAAATCAGTAAAGTTACTCAAGAATAAATAAATAAAAACTGATTCTTGAAACTGTTGTAAAAACCCTACAACTTCTTCATCCAAGCTCTCAATCAGTGTTATGTTATTTAATCTGCAGCTCATTTCCTTAAAACAGATACCTCAGACCTATAACATTTTGTTTATGAGAATAAACTGTAATCTGACTCCATAAATCACATAATTGTTTGACTAAAAAACTACACTTCCACTAACAATAATTGAAGTTCCCCTTTAAACACAGCCCCGGTCTTCTGACGGGGTCTATCTATGCACTGGCTGGAAAATGTTGGGCCAGTTTCTGTCGCTCCGTCACTGTTCTCCCGCTAACAGTCACTCTCTAGTTCTGCTGGGTTCTTGTTGACTTCTTCACTGGTTTGAGACAAGTGACCCTATCGGACACCTCCCTTTGTAGCCAGACTTCACCACAGCAGAATCGAGTTTCTGTTTTCAGGTCTCAAGAGCTCCACGTCAGGTGTATCGCCGCCCGTTGAACTGCAGTCGGTGTAAACAGGAGGACTTGGTAAGGATCCGCCGTCTTGGGCGAGTACCAGGTTTCCGTCTTCATATTTTTGGGTGGAAAACCGTCGTCTTGACCTCACTAGCTGTGTGGACACAATAGTTTTCTGTGTAGAGGAACAACATCACTCGTAATCTCTTTCCTTCTCATAATTACAAAAATAGTCTGCTAAATGTTCTATTATGTTTTAATCCTCTACTACTCTGTGGATGCTTTATGTGTAAATGCAATATGCTACTCACTATCTTTTAAATAACATTCAACCTTTCCCTCCTGTGGTGACAGACATGGCTCAATGTAGCTGGTTCTCAAAATACCCTTGTGCTGAAGATGCATCACCTGGTGGTCTGGCCCTCTGAGCTTCCTCATTGTTGTGGTTGATACCAGGCTGTCAGTGGCATTTGGGTCATGTTTGGCACCCCTGTTCGTCTTTGACATCTCTGGCACCCCCTGCCTCCGTTGTCATCATGGAAACCCCCGCCCGGGGTATCTGCATGGAGGGCTGTTGTTTGGTGCATGTGGTGGGTACTTCATTTGTTGTTGTGGACAATCTCTAGCCCAATGGCCCAGCTGATCGCATATGTAGCATCCCTCAAACCGGAGAACTTTTCCTCTGCTTCTGCTTCCTCGGAAACCTCCTGGTTGTTGGTTCTGGTTCAGATTTTCTGGCACTATCTGAGATTTTACTGTTTGAGGTGTCTGCCATGCATTCTCTGGTTCTTCCTGAGCTTGAATTGTTGGAGGTGTCTGCCCTGCCTTCTCTGGAAGTTTCACCTCCCTTCTCCTTGTCTTGTTCCTACAAGCTACGGTGTCTTTTCTTCAGCTTCCCTCTATATAGTTAGCTGTTGTAGGCATTGTTCGTGCTCATAGTCGAGTACTGCTTTTCTATGGGCTTTTGTTGGTCCAGGTTGATCATCTACTGGAATCAGTCCTCTTGTTTGCCACTGTTCCAACAGTTTCTCAGCTTGGTTCCACGTCTTCTGTCTAAGTTTTGGAACTGTTGCAGCATCTGATCTGATTTTTACCCTTTCCTTGATATCTGCAGTTGTGCCTGGCTCTACGTCTGGCCTTAATTTAGTTTCTTTTGGTGACATGTTCTCTAACTATTTGAATGAAAAAATATGAAATGTATCAAAGATTGAAGCACTAGTCCTTTGACTAGTACCTTCGTTGCTGTTCGTCCGAACTTTAAATCTGTATTTTTTTAATAAGGTCAATCTATAAAATATAAATGATTATTATTATTTTTTCAACAATTATGCAAATTTTTAAAATCAGAATTGTAAAAAATAGACAACAATTGTACTGTGTACAGTTTTGACTCCGAAATATAAAAATTAGAAATCTGGTGTGGCTCTACTGGGTTCCACTTTCCGAAATGTTTGGAATTATGTAAATGTCATAACTTGTGTTAGCTTCAATACATTGGTTTGCTTTTTTGATTATGTAAGGTTTCTTATCTTATAATTAGAAACCACTTGCAATTCTATCTCGGCGATGAAGCATGTGTTCATTTATAACACTTAAAATCAAGCTTCAAAATGTTATAGTATCTTTGTCAAAACTGACCTCTTTTTAACAAGAAGAAGCTTATTTTCCTTAAAAATGGGAGAATATGGTTAAACAACACAGCACATAACCGCCCAAACACACTTGCAAGCAAGAATATTCCCAACAAATCCGCCAATACACACTTGCAAACAAGAATATTTAAAAACCTGCCAATACACACTTGTAAGCAGAAATACGTACAAAACCAGACTCGTACAAATACCAAACTTCCCACGGTAAGATAACCTGTCTATTTTATAGTTCCAACTCTGCCTTCTCAGAATGGAGTGCCCAGCCTCATGTGAGTGTGAACAAACCGAGTACTTTCAATTAGCATTTCACGAAATGGCGACTGCCGTGTGGCTTATTTTCAACATGAGGGCAAGACAAGATGGCAACTTTTTTCCAACCTTTAACCTGAAGAACAAAGGGATTTGGAAAACCCTCGTGGCTTTCGCAGGGGAGTTGAAATAATGACAAATTAACACAAAACACTGCAGTTTAAAATAACATTTCTATTTATTGTACAATTTATCAATGGGACTCAAACCATTACGTCATGCGGCTCTTAGCCCATGTACGTAATTTTTTTACTTTAAGAGCCAGTATGGTTACCTCCTCTGTTTAAACACGCCATAATGGGACAAATTAAGACGCTATCCAAACACAATTAGCAGAATATCGTCTATCTAACGCACGAATGTCGCATTTCTCATCGTAATCCACACGCAATGTCTGTCTGAAAACAGAAGAAACAACCACTGAAAGCTTCAAACTACTCAGGCCTTTTCCCAGAAAAGGACTTTTTTAGTAAGAAAGCCTCACACTGCAATTAAAACACTCACTCAACTGTTCTTGTCTCAAACAGTCCCTACTGTTTAATAGCCTCAAACTATTTGCGTTGAATTAATACGTAACAAGAAACACTTGAAATGACTGCCCTCATCACACAAAGGACTTTTAAAAAAGAAAAACAGCCTCACACTGTCTTTAAAACAAACACTCACTCCAATATTCTCAGATTCCACTGTGATTGTGTTCTTTGTCTCTAGCAGTCCCGACTGCTGAATAGCCTCATACTATTCACGTTAACTTCAAACGTAACAAAAACACTTCTGGAGCGATTAGCCTCTTGCCGACATGTAATAACAGACAAACGAATAGCATGCAGGGTTAAATATAAGAAAAATAAGTAATTTGAACTCACCTGCTTGTGACAAAACAACGCCACGTGTTATAGTTATAAATTTGTTTTTTTTTTAACATTACCCAGCTGTTTTCAGGAACCGAAAGCAGTGTCCAACACACAATCCTAAAATTGTCGTGCATAAACTATCGAAGAATTTGACTTAACAGGTTTCTTCTTACCGATGGTTTGAGCTCTTTGTGTGTCGAACGGATTGCCCGCGGTTCCGGGCCACAGCCGGCTGTAGTCTCCCGGTCTAACGAGAATCACGTCAGCTGGTCATCAATTTGTTATCCGTGTAATAATTCTCGCGTCCAGGAGAGAAGCTTAAAAAGGAGACTAAATGGAGTCTCTGAGATGGTTTCAAATTGGTACTTTAATTCAAATAAAGGCGCGGTAATGTTACAAACAGATTATTGTCCGACAGAAAAGCAGCTGTGTTTCTGGCCCCGCCAGGTGAAGAAAGAGGCCGAACCGCCGTAGGTCTGCTGTATTTATCTCCTCTGCTGGCTCCTCCCTGCAGGCCGGCTCTCCAACGTTTTAATGTCCGTTGTTACGCATATCAGACGATACAGACATTGTACATTCAATATATCTAAACACGCCTTTTCTCTTCCTTAACTCTTTTATAACTTTATATGTAATACATGTTAACGGCGTCAATAGGCACTTTAGTGATAATAATGGACGGTAGTCCCGGATGTTGTGATGAAGGATTTTCAGAATAAAAGCTTGGTATTGAGAACTTCCGTTTTTTTCCAGAATAAAATAGCATTTAAACTGACGGTATGTTTAAGCTACATTATGCTATTAAACATTGATTTTAATTTCTAACAAGTATGACAGGTGAGGTACAACGTACTGTAGGCTATACCGGTCTAAATGTTTTCACATTTGGTCTATTTATGTAATATAAAGTATAACTTATCTATAACAGAGCCAAGATCTCTGTATGACTTTAATAAACTTCTGAATTGAATAAAAAAAAAAGTGTAAACAACAGTGCAGTACGTCCAGCTAGCTAGTTAGCGTCACATATTTATCCGTAGTATTTAACAAAAATGTACGTTGTAATGCACCTTGGGTTTGACGTGTGTGACGTCAGTTAATTTAAAGTAAGTTAAAACCCAATACTCACATTTATTAGTGATTCCTCCGCTTGCGGCTGCTTTTAAATCCACTCCGCTGGGGAGACCGGAAGCCATTTCATTTTTTTTTAAAAACAACTCCCTCTTCCCTGCACGCATTGCACCGTGGGATATGGTAGGCCGCGGAGTGTACATCAGATGTATCCTTCAAATTGGGGAAAAGTAGGCTGCATTCGTGGGCCGCATTCGGAGGAGTCTCATCTTTTTTTTAATTGGGACAGCCTTCTTTCGGCGGAAGTGACGCGTGCGGTCTACGAATGCACCCTTCTAAGGATACAACCCCTGAATTGAGACAGAGCCTGCATGTCACTCACTCAAGTACCCCTGACATGAGAGCCGCGCAAGTTTTCTTTTTGTAGCAAGCAGCAAAATAATTGTAACATGACGTGTTTGAGTTAATTTGCCTACTTAAGCACTGAGCCTGTTTTTCAGGTCTCAGGCTCGAAAATAACATTCCCAGAACAAATGACCATATCTTCCCTTCTAAAAGGGTTACATTAATAAGCGTTTATCTCAAAGTAATGATAAACCTGTGAGTTGGATGTAGAAGAGTCAGAATCAATATAGATGTTTTTTATTTTAAAGAAAATTCAGATTGAACATCGTAAAAAAGTGTAAATTATAGTGTCCGTCCAAAAATGATGTTATAGTAAAAACTACCCTTGGATGATGGGTTAGTAGACTAAAAGCTTTAGGAATCCAAAGTACAACATATAATAAGTACCCTGTATCAAGATTGATGCAAAATAAGTGACATTTGACCTTTTTAGAGAGATTTAGCAATAAAACAAACACTTCTGGGGTCATTTGGGTGGATTTTCCTTATCTCTGGCCCCCCTTGGTCGATTTTGACGAATGAAATCTCTTTATAACCGCTTGAGCCAATGGAATCGAGGGGACCAACACATGAACAAATAGGGAGTGAGAGTGACGCGTAGCCAAAACCGGAAGCTGCATACACTCTGGTGGCTACCATTAGCAGCTAACTTTTGTGCTCCAATTTTTACATAAAAATGGAATTATGGATTATAAATAATTGCTTCAAAGCCACAGATACATTATTAACCTATGGATCAACCGATTCAGCCGCGTTTTTTCTCGTTTTAATGCCATTGAACACGTCTTTTGATCAGATTGACAGCTATGGTGAGACGATCTCCCGTAAAAGCTCCGTAAAGGTACGTGTTGTGATGTCTGTGTTTGCTTCCCCTGTCGCGAGATCGGATCGCTTAGTGATGATACTATACTTAAATAATCTGTGGAGTCTCAGCTTTAATCGGATATATTGTATGTGCAGTTTCGATAAGTAATAAGGGTATCTTTATTTTGAATTCTGTGCTAAAGTGCGTTAGCATTTTTAAAAAATAAATAATAAAACCGCACGTCCCTGCGGTGTGAATATTGCGCATGCGCATATTGCCGTTATCGCCATGACACGATATATCGTTTAGCCCTAGTATACACCTTTTATTCATGTAATACATTTACAGTGTGGGAGGAGTACGTTTTATTATATATTTACTCATAATATTTAAATGATTTATAGTCACTGCTCATAAACCTTAAAATACTAAGTAAATGTTCATCTAAACCATAGCAGCTGTTTGAATCAGTGCATGCGTCTTGGCAAAACAAGATACCCGCGATTTTGGACAACGGTTCAGTTAGGTTTGCACTTTGAAGGCTGTCGGAGGAGCTGCGTGGCTGGAAAAATAAGTGTTGGTAAGCTATTGTCTCTCTGTTTGAGACTTATGATAATATATGTGTTTTTGTGCATAATAGCCTGATTCTTGTTTGCTTGAACCATGTTAACGTTTATGTGCATTAGTTCACAAAGTCAGGGCTGCCAACCAGTGTGCGAACTATACCACGGTCTCCGGGGGAGCCGGGATTTTTTTTTTTTTTGCGGGGGGGGGGGGGTAAATGCTGATCCGTGCATTAATAGCAACAGCACAGACATAGGCCTATTATAAAGAGAAAATCTGTTGCACACGGGGTGGTGCCACAGGTCTACATTTACATTTCCCGAGCATGTATGGGCTACGCAAACTTCAATCAACTTGATAATAAATAATCCACGGACCACCAATGTAACGTTTTACTGTTTAATTAAATCAACTTAAAATGACTCAAAAATGTGATCCACTCACTCCACTGTTGGCTGGTCCTGCCAGCCGGCGGCCGCGGGACCACCGCAGCAACTTCACCCCCCCCCCATCTCGAGCAGCAGGCAGGGAAGAAGAGGAAGAACAGGTGGGGTGGTCATCAGCAGCATCATCATCTTCTTCCACATCTCCTTCGACCTCTACTATGGTAGTTGTAGTCATCAAGTTAGCTTCTCTTGGCTCGTCTTCTTGTGTCTCTTCAGCCCCCAAGTTAACGTTAGCTGTCAAGTTAGCACTGACGTTAGCTCCCTCCTCTCTCGGTTCTGTTGTAGCAGCCGTCACAACGTACGATGTGCTACCACCAGCTACATTCGGTTGGTCTTCTTGATCAGGTTGTTTGGCCGTCTTTTTAAAGAAATTGCCCAAGGTAAGTTGTTTTTTTCTTTTCGACATGTCAGCAGCAGCAACAATGCCTGGTAAACATGCAGTGCTAACTAAACGAGCTTGTGAGTGAGTGGGTAGTGGATGGAGCTGCGGGCAGCGTGCAAGCAGGTGACACTTTTTTCATGAATCATAAACTCTAAATATAATTTGATTTAACTTATTTTACACCTTTGAAAAAAAAAACATGCCCAAAATGGAATTGATTTGGTCATATCAGTATTTTAGAGAGCTCCCCCCAAATTTCACAAACCATGTTCCCAGGGGAGCTCATGTCACCACTAGGGGAGCTATAGCTCCCCCTGCTCCCCTCCAGTTCGCACCCTGCTGCCAACAACACTCACGCATTGAGCGTGAGAGTCACGCAATTAACCCATATCTCACGCACTCACGCCACACTTGCCTTTCCTCACGCTAAGTTTTCGTCCAAAATAAATGTGTATAAATATAAAAATAAAGTGAAGGAACAGCAAACCGAGCGTTCTACGAAATGAGACGGTCTTCTGGCTTAGTTCAGTAAAGTTGGAACGATATTGGGAGATTCTGATTTCACGGATCAATAACTCATGAACAAAACGTTATTCAGACACAAATGACGTCTCCTAAGTACCGTGGTAAGGTTGACAACGAACTACAAGGACATTTTGATAAAAAAAAAAAGCCAATACGTGCCGTCCTCCGAGCTGGACACATTACATTGGTCTCTATCTGCAGCCGGAGAAGAAACGAGTGCTCAGGGACCGTCTGCAAAGTGCAACTCCGAAAAAAGAGAATACAATAATATCAGGGCTGCCAACACTCACGCATTGAGCGTGAGAGTCACGCAATTAACCCATATCTCACGCACTCACGCCACACATGCCTTTCCTCACGCTAAGTTTTCGTCCAAAATAAATGTATATAAAAATAAAGTGAAGGAACAGCAAACCGAGCAGTCTACGAAATGAGACGGTCTTCTGGCTTAGTTCAGTAAAGTACCGTGGGAAGGAGGACAACGAACTACAATCACATTTTGATCAAAAAAAGCCAATATGCGCCGCCCTCCGAGCTGGACACATTATATTGGTCTCTATCAAGAGAAGAAACGAGTGCTCAGGGACCGTCTGCAAAGTGCAACTCCCAAAAAAGAGAATACAATAATATTCAATCACTATTGTACAGCTTATTACTACCAAACTCACTACACACATCAATAGTCTCCTGATGGTCATACTACAGCAGAGAGTTTTGAAGAATATGCTTTTGAATACTTTTGGGGAATATTTATAATGTAAATGTTCAATAACTATGGCATCATCTTAAATAACTTTACTATACAGTATATTTCTACCAAACTCACTATTTGCATTGTTGTTGTTAGCATCTGGTTAGCTAGCTGCGCTAACGGATATTAGACGCTGTTTCTAAAACAAGGAAAGGGAGAGCTCTCTCCTGTCAGACTGAGAGATAACTACAGCTCAGTGAGGTAAGGGACTCTGTTTAGATAGTTAACTTTAGTCTAGTTATCTCAGTGGGTTTCAAACGTTTTGGTCACCATGTATGGTGAAAAACAGTTATGAAATACTATGACAGTAAAACAAGAATAGTTTAAAAGGGGAGTGATTTTTGTAAAATATCCATAAAGAAAAAGAAAATCTGTTTACAGTTCTGTTTCATATGGGTGTTGAGAGATGTATCCTTAAATTCATTTTTTTTTCTCAAAATGCACCAGGTTGATGCATTTAACTTCAATATTTAAACAAAAATCTTCCCGGGGGAGCATGCCCCCGGACCCCCCGGAGGTGAGGACTCCCCCCACTTATAAAATAGCACTTTACCCTAGTTATGCCATTTTATATGCTGTGAGCTGATTATCGAGCCTTCATTGTAAGAGTCGCGGGTACACTGTGTATGTGCGTATTCCACTGTAGCGCCCGGTACATTAATGGGAAACCCTAGTTTGTACATGTTCAATACATTTGTAACACTGTACACATGAACGTTTCTTTTTTCGGTTCGCCAAAAAAAAAATCTCACTCCAAGCTGAACTCAAATGTTGGCAGCCCTGACAAAGTTGAGAGATTATGTTTTAGATAGGATATGTTACGTGCTGTTAGCTAGCTAACCTTAACTGTGATTTACCAGATAATACAAAAAAACACTCACATGCATCTAAAGAAGGTTCCACGTTTTATTTCACGTCTATAAAACTAAGGGCATAACAGTTAGAATAGCATTGTCAAAAGCAGAGGAGATGAAAAGTAATGTCAGCTGAGTTAGCGTTAGCTTTGCCATCCTGTCAGGTTATGGTTACAATGGATACAGAAAAGACATGGCCAGAATTTTTTTTTTCCAAAATATATGTATAGAAACCAAAGAGGTTACAGTGCTTGCATTATGTCAAAGACGCCAATCTATTGTGTTGTATACTAGATATATTAGCTACTGAAATTAGCATGCTAACTGACTAGCCCTGGCATGTCCTGCATTGTATACCATTTGTTACTCGAGAGGCGATAGCGAGTCACTGTGGCGCCAGTCTGCCCCAACATGAGAGGACGAAGAAGTCGAGTTGGCCAGAGGGCTTGTCCTGTGCGTTTTGAAAGTAGTTTAATCAGGGCCGCCCCTGGCCAACTTGGGGCCCCAAGCGACATTGTGAGATGAGACCCCCCCCCCAACCGACAGGAGTGAAAACATTTTTTTTGGAAACAAAGTAGGCTACTTTGCAAATATAATTCCTGTTTATTATTATTATCAACACAGTTACTTTTTTATACAGTGAGGTAAATGTGCATGTATGTCGTTCAGTATGCGTTTACAGGTGAATACGTCTGCATTTCCTGCCAAATACTAGCCTCAAAAAGATTAAAATATAGTTAATGCAAATAAACTACTTCTACTAATAATAATAATAATAATAATAATACTCAATTAAATAATATAAATACTATATTATTTAATTATAATATAGTTGTAATATAGTCAAGACAAAACATGCTTATGACAGTATGTCTGAACATGTTAGCAAATGCCTGATAATTAAAATAAAAGACAAAGCAAAGACTGCGGAGCGTACAAAATAAAATGTTACAAAAACATATAAATACCTAACCGATTACTATTTGGGTTTGAGGTGACATTGATACGGCGAAGCTATATGCTACATATACAAGCTAGAGATAGCTTTATCAGGAAAAACACCGCTAAATAAAAACTTACAGCTTCAAAATGGGATGTGTCCTCACTGGCCTGGTCCCGGATGGTTGGAATTGATCCCGGGTTTAGCATTAGTTTGGAGGCATATCCGTGTTGGACTTGAGACAAGTTCATACACATGTCCGTGGTAAAATGTTTGCAACACACAAACAGAAATCTGCCGGGGTCTTCTGGCACATGTCCCTTGAAAATGAAGTCTAGCCACAGATTATTTTCTTTTTCCACTGATGGCATTGCATGCAGTCCCCTGTTCCGAGTCTTGCAGCCAACAACAGCACAAAGTTTAACTGGCTTAGACATCCTGGCAAGAGCAGGCAAAAACACAGATGTGACTGGGGGTGATTTAGCCTGCCGATAGCCTATATGCGAATGAGAGGTTTGGCAATGCACGTGGCCGTGGCTCATTCTCCTGATAGATGGAGAGTTGACCAATAAGCGGAGCACCTCTTTGTGACGTAGAAAAGTGTTGAAATCTGGATCCATTTTTTTAAGATCCGTTGCAGCCCCTTTTTTAGAGATTTGGCTAAGGAGGAAAATAGAGAGGGTTGTGTTTTCTGACACTTGGTGAGTTCCCTGGAACACCGGGGACACATATTCATGTATAAAAGACGTACAAAGGTGCATTTTGCATGATAGGTCCCCTTTAACTTTGTAGGAAAACCTACCGTCCATGATGCCCCTGACCTGTGTTTTATTTGTTAACTTCATATTTTTCATTTTCTAAAACATTTATTTTCCTCTCATATTAACAGTGTGGATCATTGAGACAGCGTGGTGTCCAGAGTCTTATCCCGTTTTCCCACTTCCTCTGAGGGGACAGCACGGAGGGGGGCATGAAGAAAGACCTGCACCAGCTTCATCCACGCTGGCGTTACTGTTATCACTTGCTCAGTGTCATTTCATTTGACCAAATGTCTTTACATATACATTTAATAGATTTATTATTATCCACGTTGTATGTCCTTTTATTTAAAACATTCTTTGAGACTTCATCTTCTGGTTCAAATTTCAATAAATGTAATTTGTATAATCACTCTTTTGTCTTTATTCTACATGAAAATGTTAGATTCCATTCAAATCTGTTGATTATTCATATCTTCCTCAGGCTAGGAATAGTATATCGAGTTTTTAATGCTAAATGTAGGCTATATAATTTTCTCACAGGATATAGAATGAAACCACACAGTTGTATCCATTGTGTGTGAATGCTTCAGCTCTTCAGACCAACATAGTAAGATGTGAGCATGTTCCTAATTGTGTTGGTATGCAGCCTAGGTCAGGTCTGTTTCATAAAGCAAATCTGCCACTTTTATATTGTAGAATTTGTTAGATTAAAGCAGTCTTTAATTGTTTGTCCTAAACATAGCAATATATGCTTTTGAAATGTAACATGTCTTTGAAAAATAATAGTATACAGTTTATATTGTGTATCACCTTTAGCTTGAAAATACATAGATGTGTTTTTTTAATCTATAACATTTATAGACAGATACTTTATCAATCCCAAATTAGGCAATTATTTAACAGCAGCAGTGTGTTCAGGTATTAAAATATTTAAAGTTGGAATAAAGTATGAACTACACATCACAAGTTTAATGCACTGCAATCCATAAGATAAGTCCGATATGTTCATGAAAACCCCCAGGAGACACCAACACTAACGTGGCCGAGTGGACTCCGGAGTTTGCTGCATGAGTTGCACTGTATGATATGTGGTGTAGTGGGCTGTCACTCAAAAACTGAGTAGCCAATGGGGACACACCCCTGAAAGTCCCGCCCACCTGGGATGTTTGTGTCAAAATCTCAAACAAAAAGTGAGGTGAAAGGAGAAAGCTGCATCGAGAGCAAACGTCTGATCAATGAGAAAGAAGAAACAAGAACTGCAAACAAAAACCTATGTTAAAACAAAGAAAAAATACGTATAGTTTACATGATTACACAAATTATTTGTTTGCAACTTATAGTTTTATTTTTGAAATTTATTTTATTTTATTTTGTTATTTTACTTCGTTTTTTTTTCTTCTTTTAAACTCATAGTTTTGCTTTATTCTGAAAAAGTGTTGCTTTATCTTTATGATACAAAACTAATCCCATATGGGCGGAGAACTGGCACAGCAGCTGAGGCCCTCTGGGCGGGGCCCCCTGCGCAAGGCGGGGCCCCATGCAGCCTGCGTGATTGGCCTGTAGGGAGGGGCGGCCCTGAGTTTAATGTCTTAACGTTAGTGGCAGACACGAGAAAACGACTCGCATCCTTGGCTCTTCCTCCCCACCACCGCGAGACGGAGCCAGCCGGCTGGACCAGCAAACATGTTGCTGCCGTTACACAGGTTAGACCCAGCGCTACCGCTGTTTTCTCGTTTCTGCCATCAATAAATGAACGAAGCGTACACGGACCAAGCAATCCCAAAGGAAGCTTATATATATATATATATATATATATATATATATATATACACACATATATATATATACACATATATACACATATATATATATATATATATATACACACACACACACACACACACAGCTAACGTAAATTAAACCGACGCCACAAGTGAAGATTAAAAGATAGCAGTGTTATTTTTTGTTTGAACGGCTCTCCGAGTTTCAACAGCGATGTTCTATCTATCATAGTCTTTTTTTTTCAATATCTGAATAACTTATGCCTGTTAGTAATTTAGAAAATGTTGGATGCGTTCAACTTCGTAGCCTAAAAATGCGAACTGAAGCTCAACCATTCACAGTATAAAGCTGGAAAGTAACTAAGTGCATTTACTCAAGTATAATTTTGAGATACTTGTAGGCCCACATTACTTGAGTATTTCCATGTTATGCTTCTTATACTTCTACTCCACTACACTTTGGAAGACATTGTTGTACTTTTTACTCCACTACATTTATTTGACAGCATTAGTTACTTTGAACCATGAGATTGGTTCAAAAATATAAATCAAATTCTAAATGATGATGTATTATGGATTATACGGAGCCCTATGGGATATGGAAAAAGTATCCCGTGCGTACGAGAAAGGTGAGCTTATTAAGCAACATTCTATTAACTGGTGATATCACATTCGGGTTAGTTCATCCATTAATTTGAATATGTTTTTCTTTGTTCAGGCAGTGTGTTTAGTTTGTTAGTAGCTGCATTCAGGCTCCTGCTATTGATTAAAAAGGCTGGTGCTTGCTTCAATGTTAAACAAGTATGTGTATGGAACCCCACTGACTTGCTGACAGATGCAATTTGCAGACGTTAGTACACCCACACAAGCAGGCACCAGTGCCATTACAGGTTTTGTTGCTGCTATAAAGTTAAAGACATTGTACATCTGTGTCAAGAAGAGAAATACCCACAACATAACAAATAAATTATAGGCATTTTAGAGGGATATTAATATTCTCAGTGTTTTAATATTTAGTTTACCATTAAAGAGAGTTGTCAAGATTTGATGATATAAAGGTTGATTCTGTTTGAGGCCATTGTTGAATTGTAGGCAACAATCATTCCCTCATGACTGAAGGCATGGACATCGTTGACATGTTATTTGTGAAAAAGGAACTCATAACTCATCCAAATACCTCAGCTGTAAAGAGGAATTAGTTTGCCATCTTTTTTTAAGAGTAAAACGTTTTCTTTGTGTTACTACAGGTTATGTTGGAAAGGGAAACATGGTGGCAACTGCAGATCATTTATTCAGAAGATAATTTTCCCAGTTACTGCAGCCATTTTTGTGCTGAATTAATCCAGGTGGCCATTGTTTGTGCCAAAGTACAGAGTGGGGAGGTTTAGGACACTGAATGTCCAATAATGACTGTTTGACTGACAGTTTCAATGCAGCCATCAATGCTTGCTTGGCAGCATATTAATTGAGTTGTTTGGATGATGCAACACCTTGATATTTGTGAAGTTGCAAGCCTCTTTAAGCTCTATGTGTGATCTAGACGCTTATTTTTACATTACATTGCATTTAGCTGACGCTTTTATCCAAAGCGACTTACAATAAGTACATTCGACCAGGAAGACACAACCTTGAAGAAAACAGAATCATATAAGTACATCAGGTATCATAGAGCCAAACATTTCAAGTGCTACTCAACTGGCTATAGATAAGCCAGTCCTTTATTAGTATATAAGTGCTCTGTTAGCAGTTCTTTGTTAGTAATTCTATCGCTCGAGGTGGAGTCGAAAGAGATGAGTTTTCAGTCTGCGCCGGAAGATGTACAAGCTTTTTGCTGTCCTGATGTCAATGGGGAGCTCATTCCACCATTTTGGAGCCAGAATAGCAAACCCACGTGTTTTTGCTGATGGGAACTTGGGTCCCCCTCGCAGCGAGGGTGCAGCGAGTCGTTTGGCTGATGCAGAGCGTAGTGCACACGCTGGAGTGTACAGTTTAACCATGTCCTGGATGTAGGAAGGGCCAGATCCATTCGCAGCATGGTATGCAAGTACCAGTGTCTCGGGAGCCAGTGAAGGGAGCGGAGGAGCGGAGTGGTGTGGGAAAATGTTGGAAGGTTGAAGACCAGATGAGCCGCTGCATTCTGGATGAGCTGCAGAGGTCGGATGGCACATGCAGGTAGACCAGCCAGGAGGGAGTTGCAGTAGTCTTGGCGTGAGGTGACGAGAGCCTGGACCAGAACCTGCGTGGCTTTCTGGGTCAGCTGGGGACGAATCAGCTCTGTTGTAAAGCGTGTATCTGCAGCAACGGGTTGTAGCAGCGATGTTTGCAGTGAAGGACAGGTTGTTATCTAGGATCACACCCAGATTCCTTGCAGTCTGAGTCGGGGAAACAACAGAGGTGCCGATGTTGATTGTCAGGTCAAGAGTGGGACAATCTTTTCCCGGAAGGAAAAGCAGTTCAGTCTTGTTAAGGTTGAGCTTGAGGTGATGAGCAGACATCCACTGAGAGATGTCAGCTAGACAAGCAGAGATGCGTGTGACGACCTGGGTCTCTGAGCAGGGAAAGGACAGAATTAATTGGGTGTCGTCAGCGTAGCAGTGGTATGAAAAACCATGCGGGCTAATGACTGATCCGAGCGAGTTTGTGTACAGGGAGAAGAGGAGGGGACCAAGAACAGAGCCCTGAGGGACCCCTGTAGTTAATTGACAAGGGTTGGACTCGGACCCTCTCCAAGTTACCCTGTAGGTACGGTCTTTGAGGTATGAGGTGAGGAGGGAAAGTGCAGAGCCTGAAACTCCAAGTTCTTGGAGAGTGCGAAGGAGGATCTGATGGTTCACAGACCAATGCAGCTGACAGGTCCAACAGGATGATGACAGAGGAGAGGGATGCTGCTTTGGCAGTGTGCAGTTCCTCAGTGACAGCAATGAGAGCAGTTTCTGTCGAGTGACCTGCCTTGAAACCAGACTGGTGCAGATCCAGAAGGTTGTTCTGATGGAGATAACAGGAGAGTTGTTTAAAGACAGCGCGTTCAAGTGTTTTAGACAGGAACGGGAGGAGAGAGACAGGCCTGTAGTTTATAACATCAGACGGGTTGAGAGTGGGTTTCTTTAGGAGAGGGTTTACTCTTGCCTCCTTAAGATTATTTGAAAAGTGACCAGAAGTTAGAGAAGTGTTGATGAAATGGGTGAGAAACGGTAGAATATCAGGAGCGATAGTCTGAAGGAGGTTTGAAGGGATAAGGTCCAGAGGACAGGTGGTAGGGCGGGCAGAGGTAATGGGTGTAAGAACCTCACTTGGAGAGAGAGGGGAAAAGGAGGTTAGTGTGTGGGTGAAAGGAGGGTCTGGTGACCCAGCGGTGAGTAAAGGTGAGTCAGAAAAAGAAGAGCGAATATCATCAACCTTTTTTTCAAAATGGTTAACAAAGTCGCTTGACAGAAGTGAGGAGGGGAGAGGGGCTTTGGGAGGGTCCAAGAGGGTGGAGAAGATGGAACATAGTTTTTTGGGATTGGAATAGGAAGATTGGATCTTATCTTGAAAGAAAGAGCTTTTTGCCTGAGAGATGGAAGCAGAGAAAGAGGAGAGGAGAGGTTAGGAGGTCGTCACGGTGTTTGGATTTCCACCGTTTCCGCTCTGCTGCCCTAAGGACGGTTCTATTAGCACGCAGTGCGTCATTTAGCCAGGGAGCAGGAGGGGACTGACGAGCTTGCCGAGATGTGAGAGGACAGAGAGAGTCCAGAGAGGATGAGAGAGTAGAGAGGAGAGTTTCAGCAGCAGAGTTTGGAGGCAGGAGTTGGAACGAGTCAGAGGAAGGGAGGGCTGAGAGCACCGATGAGGCAAAGGTAGAGGGGGAGAGGGAACTAAGGTTACGGCGGACAGGTGCAGGATGAGAAGAGATTAGTTTGTTATGTTTGGAAAGGGGTAGAGCGAATGTAATGAAGAAGTGATCGGATGTGTGGAGCGGGTTTACAGAGAGGTTAGAAGTAGTGCAGTTCATTGAGAATATGAGATCAAGGACATTGCCAGCTTTATGAGTTGGTGGGGATGGAGACAGTGAGAAAGCAAAGGCGGTTAACAGAGATGTTAGTTCGTCTATCTTCCCTGTCTGGAGGTTGAAGTCTCCGAGAAGTACAGCGGGAGGGGCAGTTTCAGGGATGTGTGAGAGGAGATTATCTAATTCCTCCAAGAAGTCCCCCAAGGCGCCTGGTGGACGGTAGAGAACGACAATGGTTAATTGTATAGGATGGGTTACTGTGACGGCATGGAATTCAAAGGTGGAAGGAGTGAAGTTACGTAGCTTGAAGAGGGAAAAGCTCCATTTGGGAGAGAGCAAGAGACCAGTGCCACCTCCTCTGCCAGTGGGTCTGGGTGTATGGGAGAAGGAATATGCTGTGGAGAGAGTTGCTGGGGTGGATGTGTTGTGGATGGAGTAATCCAGGTCTCAGTTAGAGCAAGGAAATCCAGGGACTGCAGGGAGGCGTAGTGCAGTAGAATATTTGAATGTATTCATGTTAGCTCCAAATGTATAAGTTTAAAAATGAGTGATTTGGGTTAAAACTGTGACCTGGATTTTGAGCCCAAGCACATGTGACTTTTGAGAGACCATGTGGTGTTTGAGGACAAAGGACCTTGCGGGGGAGGGGGCAGCATGTGTTGACTTGCACTGTATGCAAATGCTCTTGCCACCTGAGAATGGAGAAACTCAAGATTTGGGGGGATGGGGACATTGGGGCTGCCAATCAAAGTAGGGGAATCAGAGATCCCTCCCATTGCTTCAGCATATAGTCAGGACACACAGCGGTGTTCAGTCTCTTTCTGCTGGCCGGCTGACGTGATCACCAGGTTGTATGTATGTTTTGTGTTGTATGTTTTGTGTTGTATGTGTTTTGTGTTGTAAGTATTGTATTATTGTATGTATTCTTGTATTGAATGTAATGATTTCTGGTGCATTGTAATATTGCCATTAAATAGAGTATGGTTGACTTGGTGGCACTGAATTCCTTCCATATACACAGCTCAGAAGGACGCGGGGATATTAGAAACGTGGAGCGTAAATCCACTATAATATCCAACAGATGGTGACCCGACGTACAAGATAATGAGCTGAGGAGGATTCAGACGACCGGATTGGGTCGAGAATAAGCGCTTTTAAACACCTCAGACAATCACGAGGGCCCTTCACAACTCAAAGGTATTTCAGACTCCTGTTATATAAATCGATTGTCTGTGATTGAATACACTAAAATGTTAGGATTGTCTGAAGGCGTTTCACAGTGTTTTTAAAGTTTAAATGGGATATACAATGCATATTTAGAAACATAGTCGTTGATCGCAGGTAGATATGAGTCCGGCGTGGCGTACATAGACATTGTTATTGATTACAGTTTGGCGCGGATCTACAGGTAGATAAAGTCCTGAGTGGCGTACATAAGAACGGTTTAGCGCGGATCTACAGGTAGATAAAGTCCTGAGTGGCGTAAGAGACGGTGCAGGCTGGGGGTTGTGAGGTTTGATTCCCACACGCCAGACCTGGAAACCCGATATTTCAGATCGGGTCGCCGGCTGGAACTGAGGAGTCTTACAGCACAGACGAACGCTCTTTAGCTAAGGGCCGGAGCTCTGTGGTATGGTAATTACTCAATATTTATAGATCTCAAATGAAGCACTCGGATGAGTGAGGCTCATTTGTGGTCTGCTGCTGCCATCTAGTGGCTGAAAGGGGGTAGTACACCTTTGACATTGTTATATGAATTTAGCTTCAAGCGTTGAGGTTAAATATTACATTGCTGACCGGTATTGAAGACGGGAAGCGCGTTAATAGTAACTACGACAATAGCCCAGTATAGTAATACATGTAAGCACATGTTAATTGAGTCAGATAAATAAAAGCGAAGTGCACATGTTGATTGAGTCAGATGAATAGAAGCGAAGTGCAGATAAATAAAAGCGAAGTGAATATGGAACGACAGAATGCTAAAAACGATTCTGAAATTCCAGGGTGTTACTTCGGTAGCACATATACTAAAATGGGAACAGATTAAGAGATTGATTTTCAGAGAATTAAGTACATTCAAATTAAATATAATAGTGGATTATTCTACCTAGATTTAGACATACAAAGAGGACAATTTGTGTGTTATGAACTGGCCTTGTCTGGTTGCATTTTTATTGAAGCCAGGCTACAAGTCGGATGGTTTAATTGTTAGTGAACTCAGACTGCAAGCAGTGTGATTTCTCTCTGCACATGTTTGAGTCTCCTTCTCCCCTGCCCCCGGTCATCCAAGTTATTTGACCCCATGTGGTCAAGAGTCATTCTGACAGATCAAACAGAGATAACATACACAGGCGCGCTGAGGAGGGGGAGAGAGACACAGCAAGCCATGAAACTGGGGGGTTTTACGATGAAGCAGGAGGCCAGTGTCGTAAAACAAATACCGGAGGACACTTTGCAGCAGGACGTCAGGGTCGTAAAGGTCCCAGGTCACGGCATTTGCCTCTGCCTCCTATGCATTACCATTCTTTCTTCATGTTTCTGAAAATGAAAACACAGTAAATGGGATTCTTTTTCAGAAAAGGGGGAGTGGTAGTTGTTAGACAATGGGAATTTGATATTTACATTTTTATAGTCTAAAATCTATTGTAGTATTTTTTTAGGTATCATAAAACAACACTGTTTTAGCTTTTTAGGTGAAGTTAATTGAAGATTTGAGAATGTTAATTAGGCGTCCCTAAAAATGATGGGATGTACTACACAAATTATCTGTTACATTCTGATTTTAGATTAATCAGATGACATGTCTTATTTTTATACAGTCCTTTAATGACAGAGGTTAAAACCTGGACACTTATTTTTATTTTTTATGCATATACTGCCATCAGGTATATATTTAAATCCAGAGACAGATGCAGTCTCTGTTTTGAACAAATATCACAATGAAAAATAGTGGTAGCAAATCATCTTTATGTTAAATCATGTCGGGAAGAGATGAGGAGTTTTGTTTGGAAACAAAAGTTTGAACTGAGCCATGTTGGTTTTCAAAAAGCTGACTTTTCAAAAGGAAACAGATCACTTTTGAGTGTACAGTAGCAGTTTGCATGGAGATTTATTTGTGAACACTACAGTAGCAGGATGTATTTACCTGTCCTAGGAAAGGGACAGATTATAAGTAAAAGACTGGTTAGAAATGGAAATAACAAAAGGTTGTTGAAGGCTGAAGAGAAAAGAGAACAGATGGATAGAAGAAGACTGAAATAGATGGACAGGGCAAGATATTAAATGTGTTGAAGTGATATCTTGCTCAGAAGGATAAAAGGTGGTTAAAATACCACGAGTGAAGTTGGAAAAAGTATTTAGGAGAGAGAGAGAGAGACAAGACAATTAAGAGGTTTGAAAAGATTAGAAAGAGTAAAAGTTATATAAAGTTAACTACTATTCTGGACAATGTCATATTGTTTTATGAGTAAAAAACATGAAATAAAATATATTACTAAGATATAACAAAACATGTGAAGAGACAGGCATGAAATGGTTAGACGCATGGCCCCTAGTTCGTATGTCAATCAGGAGCTCAATTAACAAAGAGACAGGTTTCTCTCCTTTGAGCTCACTCATGGTCACCAGTTCCCAGGAGCCCTGAGCGTAGGGTTGAGGGATTTCTATCAGATTTCTCCACACAGATTACAGAGGCAAAAGGGGGACATCAGACCCAGTGGCTGGGACCCAGGTTCTCTGGACCCCATCGGGCGATGCAGAGGACATCTCACGCTGTCCGCTTGGAAGGGAAAGGAGACATCTGGTACCACTGGAATCAGTGCGCAGTGGGGAAACCTCCAGGAAGGACGTGTGAAAGCTGTCATCCTCCGCGTGCTGGGCCTGCTGTACCTGACCAAGCAAGGGTGGCGACTCCACGGTGTGGGAAGCGTATCCAAGGACGCAGTATCAGGAGTTCCGGGTCTCGCCACGGATGGAAGTACCTGACACTACGCAGACAGTGAAACCAGGAGAGTGAGTGTTCACCAGAGCGATAAAGAGGAGGAGCAGGCACTCGCCAAAGGGGGAGGGTCCCTAACAAACACTCCTGTCTACATCGACTGCAGTTAGACTGGCGGAGAGACCATCCTGGATACATCTGACTGTGAAGCTGTTTAAACTTGAAACACAGAAACTCGCCTCTACTGTGGTGAAGTCTGGCTACAAAGGGAGGTGTCCGATAGGGTCACTTGTCTCAAACCAGTGAAGAAACCAACAGAACCCAGTGGAATTTAAAGAGTGGACGTGAGCAGGGAAACAGTAACGGGTCTGAGGGATAGAAACTGACGATGTACAGAGAAAGAATTGGACCATGGGGGATATACAATTTACCTACCTCAGCCGTTTGGGTACTTTTGTATATGAATTTTTGATCTTTTACAATCATTTGTATCTTTCCAGGTTCTATGTTATTCCGAAGTATAAACAGGAGGGATATGTTGGAGACATACTGTCTCCCCTCTTTGGGAAGTTTTAATGCACTGATATCATGTGTGGCTCTGAACTGTATATGAATTTGACCTTGCAGCTGCCTCTCCTTATGATAGGAGGCAGGGCATTTCAGGTTGTTCATATTTATGAGAAGACAGACTTGCTGTCTCCTAAATATCTCATTTTGACTAAAGCGGAATGAAGTATACATGAAGTAATGTTAAAGCTTGAAGACACTGCAATTTTGCCGATTACAGATTAATTGAATCACCACTGTGAAGGTTATACCTTATGACGATTGACTATACTCAATCAGAATGATTGAAGGGTTTTAACTGTGTTGTTACTAAGTGATGTAATTGATGTATGGAGTTATTTACATATTTTGGTATTTCTAACACGGTCATATGAAGTTGATATGTGGAGCCATTTCTGAACGTTTAAATAGTCTGAATCCCAGAACGAATGTGAATGTCTTGAAAGTAATTGATTTATTAGATTTAAATCAAAAGGGGGAATTGCAGTAGAATATTTGAATGTATTCATGTTAGCTCCAAATGTATAAGTTTAAAAATGAGTGATTTGGGTTAAAACTGTGACCTGGATTTTGAGCCCAAGCACATGTGACTTTTGAGAGACCATGTGGTGTTTGAGGACAAAGGACCTTGCGGGGGAGGGGGCAGCATGTGTTGACTTGCACTGTATGCAAATGCTCTTGCCACCTGAGAATGGAGAAACTCAAGATTTGGGGGGATGGGGACATTGGGGCTGCCAATCAAAGTAGGGGAATCAGAGATCCCTCCCATTGCTTCAGCATATAGTCAGGACACACAGCGGTGTTCAGTCTCTTTCTGCTGGCCGGCTGACGTGATCACCAGGTTGTATGTATGTTTTGTGTTGTATGTTTTGTGTTGTATGTGTTTTGTGTTGTAAGTATTGTATTATTGTATGTATTCTTGTATTGAATGTAATGATTTCTGGTGCATTGTAATATTGCCATTAAATAGAGTATGGTTGACTTGGTGGCACTGAATTCCTTCCATATACACAGCTCAGAAGGACGCGGGGATATTAGAAACGTGGAGCGTAAATCCACTATAATATCCAACAGTAGCCAGAGATGAAGTCAGCCTTAGGAACAGCTGAAACTAGATGTTGGATCTCAGTGGAGCATGTGGGATAGACGAGAGCAGGCCGGTTATATCGATTACGAGATACACGGGGCCAGTGATAATTGCGAGAGGACACATGAACAGGAATGGAGAAAATACACATGATTATAGCATGAGGGGCTAAACAACCAAATGAAATAAAACACCAGCGATACTTAGCTCAATCAAAGTAGGATTTGCCTCCTCTTTGCCACCCTCATGACTCCATCAGGACTCCAATGTCTTTGTCAGTCTTACTCCAGCAAGACTCCAATGTCTTCGGCTGTCTGACGCTCCAGAAAATAGCTACCTAAAATGGAGCCTGATTGCTGAGTTCTCACAGCTGTGGGGCCACGCCCCTCTAATTAGTTAACTCTCTACAGCTGATGGGCGACAGCAGAGTGGCCCTGCTTATATTGTAATGCAGGCTTGAGTGCCCGACTGAGACCTGTGTTACAGGTTCACTTGAGCAGATCTGAGATTTAAAATCTCTCAAAAGCGCCGTTTTAGCTACAATAACTGCAGAACAATTATACAGAGTAGAATAAATGAAACAGAGAAGTCTAATTAAACAAGAATATAACTTATAACATTTAAGCATAAAAGTTAGTGAAAATCCCCAAAAAAGTCAACAACAAAAAATTAAAATTGTTGGCAGCATGGAGAGTAGCTTGATCCTGATTCAAATAGATACAAAAATAGATTTGCAGCCCTTCTTATTTTACTGGTGTTACACATTTTGTGTATATTGCAGTTATCTACTGGAAATCACAATTGGCTAAGACTCCTTACATGATTATTTTTCTTAACCTTACATTAAAGAAGCTGTTGGAATGTAGTTGGAAGTAAATGTACTCAGGTACTGCACTGATTACTACTTGTACTTTATACTTTTTGTAGTTACAATTTACATTTGTCTGTCAGGCAGAAACCTTTACATTCTTGTTTTGGTTTATTTTACAAACATTTAACAAATTAAAAGTATTACAAAGAGCTTGTGACTATTGTAACTCAATTGGATCCGCAAACTGTTGGCAAAATGTCACAACTCCAACCAGCTTATTGATTTTGCTTGAAAGAGGCACACACAGCAGATCTGAAGATAAATTATTTCGTCTTATGCAGTATTTCCTTTTAGAATGGCCACCCAAAGTTTCAAAATAGAACCAAAAACATTTTACAGCGAGTTACATGCTGCAGGTCAGGCATGGTGACTTCAATGGTCCTTCTGGGACCTCTGACTCTCCACGCCTCTTGGGTTGGAATGAATTGGCTTGGGGCAAAGACAGTGTCAAGACCTCTCTGCTCAGTTATACTATGCATACTACTATGGGCTAGGAAATATATGGTTTTCACTGCAACAAACTGAACCTATGTTCTGGTTCTGTATTTTATCAATACCATTCACCCCACTACATGGTTTAAAACATATTATAGATCCAAGACTGAAAGAAGGGCGGGAATCAGAATAACATGCACAATTACATAACCACTTGCATCACAGACAGCGCTGGACGTCACCCGCAGGACCAGATGGACAGAAGTCGTCGAATCAATCGACTTCACCCACTCTAGTCGTAAGGCCTGGCAGACCATCAACCAGCTTACAGGCAGAAATACAACGCCCCCCAGGTGCCCAGTCACAGCAGATGCCATCGCATCCCAGCTCCTGAAGAACGGCCGCTTTCCGGAACGCAGACAAAGACTTCGCCCGACTGCAATCGCGCGAGGTGTCTTCCATCCAGGGAGCGGACAGTGTCGACTCCAACCTCTCGGGAGACTTTACAGCCGATGAAATCAGTGAGGCCATAAGTAAGCTCAAGCCGGGCAAATCTCCGGGCCGCGACAACATCCACCCGGAGTTCGTCACCCACCAGAGCACAACAACATCTGGCTGGCTCTGTGCATTCTTCTCGTCGTGCTACCGGAAGTCAAAGCTCCCAAAGACCTGGCGCCGCGCCTCCATCATAGCTCTGCCGAAGCCAAATAAACCTGCGGAAGACCCAAAGTCATACAGACCCATCTCGCTGCTCTGTGTCCCATTCAAGATTTTGGAGAGGATGATCCATAGCCGCATCGAGCCAGTGGTGGACTCACAGCTTCCACGAGAACAAGCTGGTTTTCGACATGGAAGGTCAACAGTGGACCAGGTAACGCTACTCTCTCAGGACATCGAAGACAGCTTCCAGGACAATGAGAAAGCTGGGGTAGTGTACCTGGACCTGACTGCCGCATATGACACCATCTGGCACCGTGGACTCCACCTGAAGCTGTTGAGGACAATACCAGACCGGCATATGGTTAAGTTCATCATGGAGACGCTTACCAACCGCAGCTTTGTCCTCCAGACCAGCAATGGCCAACGCAGTAGGCTCAGAAGACTGAGGAACGGTGTTCCGCAGGGGTCGGTTCTCTCGCCGATGCTGTTCAACATTTATGTACATGACCTACCTGACACAACATCCAGAAAGTACGGCTATGCAGACGATCTAGCCATCATGCTGAGACGACCAACATGGAAGGCAATGGAAGATGGCCTTAACGACGACCTGGGCACCCTGAAAGCATACTTTCAAAGGTGGCGTCTACAGCTCAACATCGGAAAGACAGTTGCAGCAGCATACCATCTTAGCACCAGAGAAGCTAGGAAGGAACTTGAGTGCGTGTCAACAATAAACGTCCAGCAAGCCCCGAAGTACCTCGGTGTGCGTCTGGATCGGACACTGTCCTTCAAACAACACCTTGAAGAAGTCAAGGTAACATCAAGGGTCGCGCTGATCCGCCGCCTCGCTGGAACAACCTGGGGAGCCTGCGCTAAGACGCTGTGAATATCGACCCAAGCCCTGGTCTTCTCTGCAGCGGAATACTGCGCCCCAGCCTGGAGCAGAAGTCTTCACGCAATTAAGGTTGATGTGGTCATCAACAACGCCCTCAGGATTATAACTGGATGCTTGAAGCCTACCCCTGTGTCCCTCTTGCCAGTCCTCGCGGGAATAGCTCCGGCCGGCCTCCGACGGGAGGCTGCCACCCTCGCCCTGGCCAGGAAAGCCCAAAAGCATGACTGGCACTTCCTGCATAACACGACAACGAGAGCAGCGCCCCTAAGTAGGCTCAAGTCCCGCCTCCCCTTCAACAAGGCAGTACAAGAGATTCTCAATTCCACCTCTGAGGACCTCTCCAGAGATGCATGGTTGGTGGCTGCTTGGAAGCAGGAGTGGGAGCTAGCCGGGCCCTCCCGCATCCATCGCTACATCTGTAGCAATGACCCTGAACAGACTGCCGAACATATAATAACCACCTGCCCTTTATATAGACCACCCTCGGAAGCCAGCCTCTTCGACTTAGGACCAGAGATGCGGGCATGGCTACACTACACCGAGTTGGACCTCTGACGTTACACGAAAGAAGAAGAAGAAGAAGAAGAAGAAGAAGAAGAAGAAGAAGAAGACAGCGCTATGGATTAATACATTACAAGCACAATTAGGCTACCAATATTTTAGTCAGGGACATAGACTCTAACTTTAACTACTCTGTCACAGCACTCTCTCAACTACGGGATGGAGAGGTGCGGTGGCAGGTTGATTTGAATATAGCAAGGCAACAGGCGGAAACTTCAAAGTGCTGTTAAACAGGTTTGTTGAGAGAGTCATAGTTTAAGAACTATGTTTGTTCTAAGACACACACACTCCCACACAAACACACACAGACATGACAGCAACACACTATATAAAAATGACAAATGGACAAAATTGTACACACTTGTCACACATATCACAACTCAAAAATACTGAGAGTCAGGCAGCTGTCTGTGTCGGCCTGTGATTTCCCTTGAAATGTTGGAAAAGAGTGCGCAGACTGAAGGGGGCTGTAACTAACACAGTAGGGGGTCTGCTGAAACGTTTCTCTTCTTCTCCATGAAGCCAACGGGGGGTTTTCAGAGAAAAATGCAACCATTTTATTTTTCTAACAAGTGGTTGTGTAGAATCCCATTGGTACTTTTAACCTCAAACTTTGTGACATTTCATGTGTTATATTACAAAAATAACACATTTAATCTTAGTTAATACTAAGGCTTGTTTGATAAATAAAAAAAACAACTGTGTCAATTGCAATGAGCAGATCAGGGTGGAAGTGTGTTGATCAGAAGACTTGTTAACCTCCTGGGGTCCAATTTGCTGGAGATGTAGTGTGTATATCCTTACATGTGTGCATATGCGTCCCCTCGTGCTTAAACCCTGAGCGTGGATTGAAGGACGCGAGGCAAAGGGGAGATGGACTCCACTAACAAATCGACAAAATGCCAGAGCAAAGCGAAATGTGGTGTACGCTGCTGGATATGTGAAGATGCAGGAAAGCAAATTGAATCAAGTGGCTTTCCTATTTGATGAAATGTGTGTGAGCAATTTATTAAATGAAATATTTTGATAAAGAACCACTGCCCACTGTTGGGTTATTTTTTTCAATCAAATGTTAAAGCATAACAGCTCCTACCTGTGGACGGAGATTGTGGAAGGCGTTCTCTAAAGCTTTTGGAGCCACTTATTTCACTGTGGAGTCACAACACTGAGTATTTCAAATGATCACCAAAGCTGTTTTATATTCTTGGTGCGATTACCTGTTGGTTGGTTCAGGACCTGAATCTGGAGCAATTCACATATCCTCTTTACTCAGTTATTTCCAATCATTTGTTCAGTTCTAATCGAATCACAATACCTGAGATTGGATATATACCAATATGGCTGTAATGAATTAATGTTATTCAACCAAATGTATTTTTAGTTGGCTTAACAAAAGGTGTAAAAATGCAAATTGTTCTGGCAACTTAATACAAAAACGTTAACAAATAGAGAGCACAGCAATGCATTATCATCTATTCTAGATTGCCATACACAAGATAAAAAGCAAAAGCAAATTTCAAAGCGCAAATTAAAACTGTGAACTCCTTATTTAGGTTCTAGACAGAAGAAGTACTGTGATAATAATTACTTATCTACAATATCAAAATAACCCATCAAGTAAGTAAAAAAAGGCCCCAAGTATAAACTATAAATACACATAAAGTAATTTTGATAAAGTAATAAAAGACGAAACCCGGAGGTCTGTTTTTTGAACAGACCTCTGGTGAGCGGTTGCTATGGTTACCCCCATGCAGTAGGGAATCAGCAACAGGCTGGATTATTAATACTGCTAAAAGTAAATGTTGAATGGTTTATTGAAAGCATAAAAAACATTCAGCATGACGCTACTAACCCGACTGTTTAAAGAACCAAGTTGTTACAGTAATAAAACAAACAGCAGGTCATATTCGTCCGGTTAATCCCTAGAGGACCATTGGTTATACATTTACGGTGGTTATGTGTTTTGCTCTAAGTCGGACTGTCCTCCACCCACTGCTTGTAGCAGCCACTCAACCTCCATGCTAAAGACGGTAGCATACTATAGCTAACTCGTTTTCTAGCTTGCAGGGACACTCTGAAATATTACTAGTTCATTTGGATTGCGATGTGGATCTGTGACGTCAGTCCCTTCTCTGATGATGGTCCCATCTGTACTTTCTGGTGTCTCGCTAGAGTTAATTACTGGTCCATAGCTTGCCTTTGTAGTTATGTGCCTGCCTGTGGGAGAGATCTTAGCTGCTCTATAGATCCTTCAGCTGACCCCGTTTTCTCATATTTGATCTAACGTCTGTCATCTTGTGTAGTAACAAACCTCCCAAAGCCCCTGCCTCAACTCATTTTCCTTATACCCTTGTCTGTTGTTGGGAGATATCTCTTTGCAGTTTATTCTTGGCCTACAGATGAACTTTGCAATACTTTTGTGACATTAGGGCTTTATTCCTCACACTCTTTTAGCCTTCGTCCTGTTTTTTCAGTTGGGGTGTTTTATATAACTGATCATTTTTGTTTGCTTGACTTTAGTCGACAGTTTCTGATAGTCATATGTTGTTGGCAGCTTGAAACACCAGCTGGATATCTGATGGAATGATGATTGAAAGGGTGCATGTGTTTCTGGCTGGGATGTTTTTTAATTCAGTTTGTGCTTGAGTATCTGTCACACTCTGTCAAGATACATGGATGTTTATGTCTCTCTTGTGTTATTGTAGCTCATGAGAAACAGTGGAGCCCCTACTGGTTTGCAGCTGTTCTCTGGCCCTCTGATATTTTGACTCTCCCACTGCCAATTGTCCTCCCTTTCTTCCCTGCAATTCACCAACGGTTCCCCCATCTGAAAGAGTCACCATTGTCTTCACATCTGTGCTTTATGATGATCTGACTCATGCAAAACAGCAGTACAGATAACCAATTACAGAATATCTTACTTGATGGTTGTTTGTGGATTTACACTTGAGTTTGTTTTGAAAGATTTTCCACCAACTTATTATTTTGTTGATGCTTTGTGCTGCTAAACAATCAATGATCTGTATTTGGTGTCAAAAGTATTGTTGTAGAAACTAGCTGAACATAAAGTTTCAAATATCATTAAACAAAATGGGAAGTCCTGCAAACGAGCCGTATCATATTTATCTGGTATCACCATAAGAGTAGTCCAGTTTCCAGTAGACGGACTCAGTAGTGCTGATTAGTCTGTGCACAACACAAATGAGTATTTATGGGAAGCCACATCATTAGCTCTGCCGGCTGTATCCAGTATCAGCCGCGTGTGAGTCAGGTTTCTAGGAGACGGGCTCCGTAGTCTCAAACACATATTTATAAGAATATATAGATAGTATTTCAGGAGCAACTAGTATATTAAAGGTTGTCCAGTAGTACTGCAAAATGTCAGCAAAAGGCAATGAGTCTGTACAGCTACGGTTACCCTGAGATGAAATAATATGTCATACAGAGACTGCAAATGTAACTCATACAGTGTGGAGTCACTTTGCAACGTTTGGATTTACTCTTTAATGTCTTACTACTGGCAGTATGTTGCTGACATGGAAGCATGGTAAGGAATAAGTCATGACTAAATACATGACGTTGTAAGACGTTGTGGTTACACATGACTCACTAAACACAGACAGAAAAAGAAAGCTCCCACCGGTGGCAGTTACAAATGAGCACGTGAAATATGTTTATCACCTCGGTCTGTTTTTGCCTCGGTTGTCACTCAGTAGGATTAACCTACATACATTTTGTTTTACATCGGCCTGATTTACATAAAACTTGGTGAAAGGGCCAATGAAGAACCTATTTGATTCTCAAGCAGATTGAATCATGGGGCAGATACACAAATTGTTTCTTACTTTTAGTAACATTGCAAGATAAAGCACGGCCTCAGCCAAGGTGTGCCCTCTGGTTGATGTTCAGAATGTAATGAAAAGATCACTCCGGGTCGTAGAAAGCATTTGTTAAAGTAACTGGTGTGAGGAAGGACTCTTGAATCTTTCCTTTTGGTTTGCCCTCACCATAATAGACTTATTATGATCCGCAGGTGCCCTTGTAGAAACCATGGACCCCACATCCAATCGCAGCATGTTCTGGGTGGAAACAGCTGAGCTCCAGACCAGGGTCACAACCTGGCAGGTGGTGTTCCACAGCTGCCTCTGAACATCATCTCTCAGTTAAGCTATAACATAGATTACCAGAGGGACGGTTTTTCGCCATAAAAAGTTGTATTTGCCCTCTTTAAAAAGCATTTAGAGTAATGTGTTGTTAAAGGTACTATTCTGTATTTACAAATTCTGGATTCATTATGTTTAGGTGCAGGGATATCTATCTTTCGATCCATGTTACAGATAATGTTCAGCATGTTAACACTGAGTGTTTCAAGGGTATGATTTTCTAAAAGCAGTATATCCTAACTTTGGAATGTTTTGTCCGTCTTTTCTGCACGATAGCACAGAAGCCTTGGCCACTGTTGCTATTGACAGAAAACCCAGTCAGAGGCAAAATTAGAAATACAGCTGCAAATGTGTCTAATTTATTCAAAATCTTTCCAACATTTTAAATGTCAATTTGATCAAGCACCAAATTGTTACATTTAAAATGTTAAGCCCAAATGCAACTTGTGGACTTATATCTAACTTTGCATGCATGCAGTCTTGTGCCTTGGAATTTAATGCAAATAACTTTCTCCCTACCCATCAAGATTTAGAAAATAAAGGAATTTTGACATTTACCACTTCCATTTTTATATATATATCCAAAATAAGCTCTTCTTTTTGCAATCCCTAGAGTGAGTTCTTATAATCCTCCAGTCTAGACAATAATTGTCTGTCCCAAAACACTGACAAGTCATCCTTACAATACTCCACAGGATCAGGCCTTGTTTCTCTAGTGAAGACGTGCTTTAGGTGAAGTGGAGATACTTTGTGACTCAGTCATTTGAGGGGAGGTGAAGAAACCAGAAAACAACATTTATCTTGCTTTCAACCCTGTGGCCCCCTGTGCATGACAACCTGCATGCCCCTTCAGAAACAGTTGCCAACAATGGCCTCTAGCTGAGAAAACTAGGTAATTTGTCCTTTGCCTCAGGTTGTACGACTTATCGAAACACTTTTATAGTGAGCTGGTATAATAGGCACTTTTGAGGTACTCAGACTTTACTGAAATCTCCTGGTTTTAGGGTTTTAGTTCCATCAGCCACAGGAAGTCTCCCCGCAAAGCACATTAAGAAAACGCTAGTCAACAGAAAGTAATTTCCCAGCTGAGTTATTGATGGATCAAGCCAAAGCCTCTCTACTTTCTACAGCAAATATTAACTGTCATCATGAAAAAACAGCTGCTACCATAATCTTCTACCACAGGAGGGGGTAGGACATGTCAAAAACAAGCACGTTTTAAAGGATATTGGAAACTTACCAACCCAGAAAATTATATCATCCTTTGCTAAAAGCTGTCCTGGCACCTACAGGCAGCAATAAACCAGCCACCACCTAAAGTCTGGCAGAACAAGAAGGGTCCGAACAGAGCAGCCATTCTCTGTCGTAGTCCTTGGGGATTATACATTTACTGGCTTTCCATTCTACAAGCATATTCATTGCAGTCACCTAGTGTTGCAGGCGTAAATCACTTGCTGATTTGGTGTCAGCAGCTACACGAGCAGAAACTGTAATTGAGAGCCATTGCAACTTTATAGGCGCCCTGAAACACTGTTTAAAGGTGAAGATCTTCTTTATCAGACCTGTGTCCATTAGGTGTTTGTCGGTGTCTGATTTCTATGTGCCTCGCCTTAGTGAGACAAAATGATGAATTATAATGCAGCTAGAAAGGATTTTAATAGGAGATAAATATCCATAAATTATAAATACACCATGTTTTGGCTGCACTCAGAATAAAAGGGTAAGTACAAGAATGCAATGTCACCATGTCATGTTACACCAAGGTAAGGTGTTTATTTCTATGCTTATTATATTATTCAATGTATGTAATTGTTGTCGAAAACATTGTCTTTGTCTCCGCTGCGTGCTGTGGTTTAAGCTTTTCTGTGAGATTAAATGTAATATTTTGTATACACTATGGCTCACTGTGTGATTTGAGGGTTAGCATGCTAGAAAGCTGTGTTGAAGTATTTTTTGTTATATATTTTCGCATTAATTAAACTTCATAATAAGAAATAACTTCAAATTCATTCTCAAAACTCAGTGTCGAAAAAAAAATAGATATATACAACAGTACTGTAGTGCCATTTTATTAAAGGTGGGGTAGGTCATTTTGGAGACCAGTATTGTGTATTTGAAAATACACAACCGGAGAAAATCTGCCACTTCCTTACAGAGCCCCTCCTCCAACACACACGAACGCGCACATGACCAATGAGGGCACGAGATAAGTGTGTGTGGCTGACAGGCAGGTCGGCTTTTTACAGCGCTACGGCTTCCACCGATGACATTTTTTGCATGGATTTTTTGTCAAAGCATTTCAGATATTCATTGCTATCGGGATGTTAAGAGCATTCCATGGAATATAACAACAAGTGTATCTCGAGCCGGTTTCTCAAACTTACCTACCCCACCTTTAATGGATCGAAATGATTTAAAAAAAATCATAATACAAAAAGCTCAGTTTAATTTTCTTTCACACATAATTCTATTGTTTTCATTCAACAGAATATTGTAGTTTTTCTCAGAAACCCAAATAAAATGTCCAGACCTGTGGTTTCTTCTCGCCTGACAGTGTGTGTATTGATTCAATTACCTGAAAGTCATGCCAGTGTTTGTCTGTCTGCCGCTTCCTCTTTTCTTCACAATGTTCTCTTTGTCCAGCTTTCCACACATATCAGTCTTCCTCTACCTCCCCGGTTGTCAGTCTCGCTCTCTGTCCATCCACGTGCGTCGAGATCCTCTTCCCCTCCTCGTATGTCGACATCTCACATTCATTACCGCGTGGCCTTGGCTCAGTCTGCTCTCTTCCCTTCTGTGGTGCTCAATTACTCTGTCTTCCTGGGGCAAGCACTGGTGTCAAGCCACTGTAATGACTTTCTGATTATCTGTCTTTATGTGATGAATGAGATGGAAATGTACCACCACGGCCAAACGGGCTGGCACTGTGCCAAGCTGCCACACCAGAGTCAAGGCGGATGGGAGCAGGGTGGGGTAAGCAACGGAACAAATAACATTAGATTGTAATACAGATGTTGTTATCTGTATCACTGCAACTAACGGACTAGTGCTTAAATTTGCTATTTGGGTTGTCGCGAAATGTTTTATTTACAAGCCATCCAGTGATCATTTGATTAAGTAGTTTGTGAGGAAGGCATCAATACAGCTTGGAAGGAGTCTTTAAATGAAATAAAGTCTTTGTAGCATCCCAGTGAGACATGGGCTTAACCTCTACCTTGGTGGACGTGCTCTGTGTGCAGATGGAGGACTCACCCCGAGTCCTGAAAACACGCCAATCAAGGACGAAATCACCACCCATTTTAGCATCTAAATCTACTGGGCTTGGTGATGTAAAGTGATTGTTGATGCTTGACTTTGTCCTTCTAAAACTCTCCTATTGATCAACCCCCCATCCCCATCCCAACCTCCACCTCCCGTTCCTCCAGATGAGTGTTGATGCCTGTTCAGCCTCTAATGTGCTAGAAGTGAAAAATGAGGTTGACGTAGACACGGTTAACCATAATGCCAAGGCGGATGCCACCCGATACCAGCCAGACACCTGAGAGCAGGCCTTGGTCCAGCTTGCCACTCACCCCCGCACCCCCCCTCTCCAGTTATATTATTCATCCCTCTTTCAACTGCCTTTTATGCTGCTCAATTACCCCTCCAGCGGCCCAGTGTGGACACTATAATGACATTCTGATTATCAGTCTGTAAATGAGAAATGAAATGAGTGTGTGATGCCGTGCCAGGGAAAGAAAGGAACGGCTAGAAGCTTTTCAAAAAGGGAAGCTGTGGAGGAGGGGACAGGGTGAATGGAGGACAGAGTGAGGGGGTGAGTGCAGCACTCTGGTGATCATCGACAAGACGATAAAAAGAGGAAACATTTTGTAACACACTGCAAATGTATGAAATTACACTTTAGGATTTAATTGCCCCCCATTCAAGGCTTCACTGTGCGCTCTAACAATGCAAGGAGATCCTTTATGTTTTCAAACAATCAGTCGGGTATAAAGGAGCCGTGTTGAAATTGAAAATATGTCCAATCATCTTGGAGAGCTTAAAAAGTAGATATCCTCTGCATATGCTGATTTGGGCTGACTGGAGAAATGCAATGTCCCTGCTTATAACATTAATATCAGACTACACTCTTCAAACATTGTGCTAAAACGGCAAAAGCTTAGAAAAAGAAAATACCATCACCTAGAGATAAGACATTGTTGAAACAAATGTACCACTCCAACAAAGAAGACAGTGTCAAAGTGTACTCAGTCAATCTGTAAATGAGAATCAGAACTATGACTGCCAGTGAGTTTAATGAAAAATAAATGTTGGTTTAAGTCTGTTACAATGAAGGATCCTTTGCCAAATACCGTAGTGTTTAATACAATGTTTAATGGTACATTTTTTATTCATTCCCTCCGTCCTTTTTTAAACGACATTGATACCTGTCGGTTTCTGGCTCAGCCATGTAGAAAGTTGTTTGTCCGTTCGGCTTTTTACAGCTCCATGAAATGCCTTTCAGTCGCAATTACCCAAAGTTGTTCTTGTCCAGGTTATCTGGCAATAAAATGCAACTCTGGGCCATCACTGTGTTCATTAGATCTGCAATCTAACTGGCCCACTAAACTACAGTCACTCCATTCTGGAGAGTCTCTCTCATTTGAGCCCAATCAACAGAAATGCTCTGCAGCCCCAGACTGCTGTTTAATAGGATATTAACATACTGATCAATCACCTTAATTGATATTTTTTAGGCATTAACGCTCTCAAACTCTAACAGATGTAATTGTCAGATAGGGAGTGGGTTCCCCATCGGCAGTAATTGGGCCATTATGGATGCAGGCATGACTGAGAGATTTAGAATGCCAATGACATGGGAGATGGATAGAGCCAGGGCCTTTGTGGGTGGATCTGTACATCACTCATGCTTGGGCACCAGAGGATTTCCTGTTACAACGTGGGTTTAAATTAGCTGGGGATGCACTCAGATGTAATTTAGACGATCCTGCTCATGTGTGCATAAATCGATAAGTGAATGGCGTATACCTTTTTGTCTGTTTTGTGCCAGGGTTTCGGCCCAAAAGTTCCCAGTGTGTCAGTGGAAATGCTGCCATATGGCATCTTGTCTTGACTACATTTGCGTTGTGTGTTGTGCCATTAGAGGGCTGAAGAGTGACTTTGGCATCTTCATTAATCCTGGCTAACTCCTGTGTGCCAAGGAGCCCAGTTGCACGAGAGCCTGCTGATGCTAGCACAATGTCACGGCTCACTCAGTCACTTCTCCTTCTTTCTGTGCACAGTGGGAGGAAAGGGACCAATTGTTTGCAAAATACCTTTCATTACTCCATTGGCTAGGAGCATTTGAAGGGAATTTGTGTGAATTATTGCCCATAGCTGAGTTTATGATGAGGAATTTCCGTAATTGCACTTCAAAGATGCTTTTTTATTGAAGCTTGGTAAAAGCAAAGCACTGCAGAAGGGCTTCGGAGGCTAAGTAGGAAAAGACACCCATGTCACATTTTCATTCTTGTTGGATACTTTCTGCCTTTATTTCTTAAAAGCTATTAAAAGCAACCTTGTTTAAAAGAAGGAACGGCCTCCTATTCACACACACAAGGATATACCAGGTTAAGACTGTTTTATCCTTTCATACAATATTGTGTTTAGGTTATGAAACCAGTTGAATCAAATGTATTCAGCTGTTGGGATTCTTCTACACCATCTAGAGTCCTGAGAGGATGCACACGCTTGTTACATGAAGTGCCATATGATTGGTGAGTAGCCGTGTCTATCTCTCAACACTCGAAAATAATTGAGCAACGCTTTGATCATGTAAAGCTTACATTGCAAAGCATTGCCTGCGCCGGTGCTTTCTTCTAAGGGGTAATACAAAGTGGAACACGCACCTTGTTACCATAACAACAGGACACTTATTTTACTTTACCTGTTGCACTATAGCAGGTGCACAGTTTAATTGTAACAGAAAAACATATCTCCAAAGGCATATGTTGGGAGAAAGAAGACTTAGTGATTGCTTGTTTTGCTATATGATGAGCCCCACGGACCCGCGGGAAGGAGCAAAAACGCAACATCTGCAAGAAACAGCGTCTGAGGGCTTCTTAACATTTAACAAACTATGACTGTGTCATACCCACCTAACGGGAAGAAACTCAGCTAACTGACGATACGAACCATTTTTACCGAAACAAAACACAAGTCTCACAAGAAGCGTCTAAATGAGCCCTGAGCGAAAGAATGCGAACGCACTTACCACAGAACTCACGGTATAAATACTTTATTACTTATCGGATCTGCACAAACAAGATGTCCGAGTAAAGCTGAGAGCTCAGGCAAACCCAGACAACACACAGCGTAGCTTTACTGAGCCAAAACGGCAAATAAGTTTTACCTTGCTGTTTTTCTGATCAAAAGTTGTGTTCAATGGCATTAAAAAGAGAAAAAACGCTGCTGAAGGTTAATGCAGTGTGTCTGTGTCACTTTGAAATGATTACTGATAATCCATCATACCATTTTTGTCAAAAACGGAGATTTCATATTAGCTGCTATTAGCTGCTATTAGAGCTACAACCAACAACCCAGCTTCCGGTTTTGGGAATGTATGATTTAAATTGTTTTACTATGTTCAATCTGAATTTATTTTAAAATATAAAATAATCTATATTGATTCTGACTTTTCTACATCCAACTCACAGGTTTATCATTGATTGGAGAAAAAAGATGATTAATTGACCCCTTTTAGAAGTGAAGATATAGTCATTCGTTCTGGGAATGTTATTTTCGAGGCCTAAAAAACAGGCTTGGGACTTAACAGGTTAAAGGAGCAAAACAGGGGGTTTCAATAAATATGTCATAGGCAGAACAATGGCAGAGAGTGAAACATGTTCACAACGAAACTTTAGGTTCTTCCCAACAAGGTGCAGAAGCATTCCTCAAAATATTAGGCAAGGTATTTAAACGTGACAGATATATAAGATCCCATTCTGTAAGTGCTGTTGGTGTTTTTAGACGCTCACATCCCACCTTCTTTTACAGTCTGTAAAAGAAGGTGGGATGATGTGAAGCGGAGCAAAACAAATGTGTATCATTCAATGCTGCTATACTGTAAAGTCTCTGTAGGAAAACTGTGCCTACGTTATTAATAATTCTCTGAAGACACTCATTACCTAACTGTAACTGCATGGAGTTAATAACGCTTATATTTTTAACTCAACTGTTTTCCCAGTGAGGCTCATTTGAATAAAAAAGGGACCAGTTTTGCACCAAATGTGTAACTCATTTGAATGTGTCCAAATAGCACAGGAGCACCGGGACGCCATTTGCTTGGCGTGTGAATTTGCCCCATATGTTTTTAAATATATGTGATAATTAATCCTCTCTTATAATTTCCTCTAGGCATTTACAGTACATTTTATTGTCATGTCATTTGAAATTGAATCTGCTGATAACGGCCATCATGACATGGTATTTTGACTGAACAGGAAAGCCGCTCTGAACAGTGCTATTACACCAAGGTCAATTGTATTTGTCAGAAAGTGACATTTTATCATTGTTTGTCCTTTAGGGCCTAAGCATCTGTTCAACTGGCAAACGAGCTCAGAAAAGAAGCCATTGCTGACAGTGTTCCTGTTGTTGCATTCAGGTCACAGTGTCTGGTAGACAGACTACTAGGCAGATCAAACTACTTCAGTGCCGGAGGAAACTCCACTGTCTGGAAAAGAATTCTCGCATATACGTATGTAATCAGTTCGTGATAGACTATGTTCAAAGTATATTTTGTTCAATGTGTGTTTTATGAAAACATTCAAACCTGCATACGTCTTGCGCTTCATGCTCCCAAATCAACAACTTTAATGTTCAACTGCGCTGCAGCAACTGAGAGACAAAGAGACAACACATAACTACCAGGAAAGGATGAGGGTTGTCTGACTGCGGTGCTCTCACAACATTGCGGTTAGCATTTTCTGGGCTTTCAACTTTGTTTAAATGTACTGTTGCCATGACATGTCTAACTTGTTATTCACTTACTGTATGATCATTTTCAATTAACCCCCAATTATTTTGGAAGGGGAAATGCGACCGTCTATTCAAGAAATGTATATACTTTTTCGAATGTTCTCATGACAGTCTTTCGAGATTACCTAAGGACTTTAATGTGTGTTTAAACCTTAGCTCAATAGTGCAGGTAAGGTTTGGACCCCGATTAATTCGCCATGAATGTTGTACGTGATAGCCCTGTGTTGATCCAGCCTACAGAGCTCACCTGGGTATTATAGAGGTTTTCACTAAGCAACCCCTGATTGGTATAAATGCTGTCAGCCATGATTAAAACTGTTTGTAGCTTTTTACATGATGTTTCCCACCATTTCAAAACAAGCACATTCCTTGACAACCGTAACATAAAAACCTATATACAAGTGTGTTACCACCTCAATTAATTGAACAAAGACAAATGTATTACTAATGCAAACTGTGAAAATTACTCCTAGCAACAGGCAAAACCAGGGTTACCAAGACACAAGGGGAAATTGGAAGTAATGTATTCAAAAGAAGAATGGACACCAAAATGAAGCTGACAAAGAAGAAGGAAGGGGATTAACAATATAATAAAGTAAAAGAAGACAAAGAAATAATAAGACAAAGATTCTACAGTCTGCTGTATGAAGCTGTACCTATATGACTTCAGTCTAATTTCTAACATCAGCATACTAACAGATACAAGTTGAATTATATGTCTGTATCCACTACTACTGAAAACATCAGGTCAATGTCACATCTGCTTGTAATGTGAACATACCCTTATTATACGAATAACAGCTGTGTCTGACTGTCCTATGAGAATTCAAAGCACCTTACGTGGGAAAAAAGGTCTAGTGCCTTCCCCACGACAAATGTAAT
Source organism: Harpagifer antarcticus (assembly GCA_902827135.1). Classification (NCBI taxonomy): domain Eukaryota; kingdom Metazoa; phylum Chordata; class Actinopteri; order Perciformes; family Harpagiferidae; genus Harpagifer; species Harpagifer antarcticus. The sequence continues at coordinate 6,469,659 of CADEHL010001042.1, read as the reverse complement.
CTATCAGATACAGAAAAGGAGAAAGAAAAAGAAAATCTGTTGATCATACTGAAAAATTAAGTAGATCCACTAATAATCCGTGACTGATCTACACACCACGAGTTTGTTTACCATAGGTTATTAATAAAGATAGAGCTGCGGCACACCAACCACTGGTTGATTGCTTATAGAGGAGATAGCAGATGTTACCCTTATGACAAGAAAAGGAAAAATAGAGAAAACATTGAGAACAGTCAGTAAAATGTACATGTGATTTATCGTATCTTTCTTGGTGTAAACATGATGAAAGCTCTCAGAGACTGGTGTCTTCATAATGGTTTGACACGTGTCAAGCATAACTCCAGGTTAAAGTTGCACGTCTTTGTCAGCACTGAACTCAGTGAGAGGACATCAGAGATAAGCACATTTGTCTGGCTGAGGGTATTCTTTTGTTGACGGGCTGTCTGACTTTGCACATTTGTCTTCTGCACATCAGCAGTTCATCTTGATAACAGAAAGGGCTATGTGAGCGGATTTGGTGAAATAACCTTTTGTGAATATCATTTGGAAAGCAACGTGTGGGGGGTGCAAATAAAAGAATAAAAAACTGGAGGATTGTAAGATCAAACATTGTATCTATATAGGCGCATTCACACCGCAGTACTTTTCCCACAAAGGTTCATGCGAACTTAGTTCATGCAAACTCTTTAGTTCGCATGAACTAAGTACAGATCGCGTTCACACCGGAAAAAGTCCCTGGGGGTGGATTAGGCAAATGAAGCCGCTGACTTCACTTCTTCTTCTTCTGCTTTGGGTTTACTGGCAGGCTACAAACAACTTCACGGCGGATACTGCCACCCAAAGTCCCCGGCCGGAAGTCCCCGGAGTTGTAAGAGGACTTCAGTAGAAGTTGCTGGGACTCCCAGCAGCTTCTACTGAAGCCTTCCGAGTAAATCGCCAGAACGCCGACACCTCCTCATCTCCACCGCTCCCATGTTTTATTTTGTGTTGCCATAAGTTAGTCTCTCTGCGTTTCTGCGCTGGGCTAATGCTAATGCTAATAATGCTAATGCGAGGATAATAAAATGGCGGCTTCACAAAACTTTTTGGAAGTTTTACGGGGCGTGGTTTGCAATCCGCCCAGCCAATCAGAAATATAGCTCTTTTCTCACAAAAGAGCCGCTCGAAAGTCCCTGCTCTCTAGCAGGGACTTACGAGCGGCTCTTTTGTGAGAAAAGAGCTATATTTAGTACCGGCTCTTTTTGGTGTGAACGCGATAAAAGAGTTCACTGAACTAAGTTCGCATGAACCTTTGTGGGAAAAGTACCGCAGTGTGAATGCGCCTAATGCCTTTTGTACAGCTGACCCGTGCCGGAAAAAAATGTCTTTCTGGAAAGCAACATGCCGTACTTTCTGTGTGTTGTTTGGGCAAGGTTTTTTGTGTGGTAAATGTAGAGTGCTCTCAAAGATGTATCAGTGGATGACAAAGAGAATGAAGTTGTGCTCAAAGTTTTTTGTCAATGCAACCAAGATCTCTATTTTTCATATGAATAGGACAGTGAAGTGGCTAGATGGAACATACGGTGGAAAGAGCACGTGAGTGGGCCTCTTAGGGGCCAAATGGAACCCTCTACAGCCAATTACAGGATGCAGTGCGATCGATCCCCATGGTAACGCAGATGAAGAGCACAACACTCTGTACCTCCTTCTGCTTCTTCTCTGCCCCCTTCTTTTCATATTGAAATATCTGTGGACGAAGATGTTTTGTACATGGGGGTAAGCGGGAAAATATAGTACTATAGGAGCTACAGAACAAAAAATCTCATGAGGAGATGGAAAGGCTGGCTCGGATGAGTACTTTGTTTACCTGTTTAGAAAATAAGTTGTTAAAACAAAAGTACTTTGCCTGTTGTCTGTGGAAAGTATTTGAAGTGATACAGAAGTACATTAGTACATGCATTAAAATGGCATTGATTGTTTCAACATCCTGCCATAAAAGTCCCGCCTGGAAAATAGATGGCTTTTTAAAACCCAAAAATATGTGAGATACACTAACTCATTAATTGTTATGGCTATTTTTGACGAATCGACATATAAAAGCTGTATGGAAATGTTAAACGTTCGATAAAGCTTCATCAATTGGTCAAAAAGTTCTCTCCATTAGTTTGTTGATGTGTAAGATGGCTGAAGCGTCTTTGTTTCATGTTTGCAATGTGTACTTCTTCTACGCTCATACGAACCAGTTGATGAAAGGGTGCCTGATTCTGAAATTGTTCTCAGAAAACAAACAAAACTGCTTGGAAATGTGTTGTTGCTAAATTGGATAATACACTATGGTAGCTTTTCTAACTTCAAAGGTCCAGTGTTCTAACCTTTCTACATTTGAGTCTTTCATCAGGGCTTATATCTAGGTAAAATGTGGAAAATCACACAAGGAATTATGAGCCTCGCATGTATTCATCCTACGCCATTAGCACAGATTCTCCTTTCTGCTCATGTCTGTCACAGCAGGGTGAGACATCCTCAAGCCTTTATCAAAATAATGACAAACCTTTCTCTATAATCGCTTTTGTGCTTACAACTATGTTTTTGAGGAAGTAAATTAAGGACTGGCCATGTGTGCGTCTATGTGCATGTATGTGCTTTCCAACGCTACTAGATGACCACACAACAGTACACAAAGCAATTACACCCCCAGCTTCCCCTCAGCTGAATTCAGCTGCAAATGTGGACCTTTAAGAGAGCCTGGGGTGATCCGGCAATTGGAGCACACGACGGAAATGGGGTGAGACGGATGAAAAACAGGAGAGGAAAGAGATAGGTGTGTGTGAGTGAAAATGCTCAATCTGGAAGAGTGGTGATGTGCTATAATAGCTGCAGAGCACAGCAATCTTGTAGAGTTGAATAGTGTTGACAGTGCTTAGATAGAAAGGTAAAAACAGAGCTTAGTCTGAGCCGCATGCTATTGTAAAGCAGAGGTCACGCGCTGAAGGACGGGTGCATTAGACTGCTCATGTCTTCCTTTTGTGAGAGCCGGTGGGGAGTTTTATGCTTTACGTTTTGCAATATTTTGCCTTCCTGTATTTGCGCTCTTCAGTGGGATCAGAATGGGTTGGCGACCTCGGGTCACCTTCATCAAAGAAGACTGTGGCGAAGTTGTACCAAACATCCCAAAGGCAGTTGCAACACAGATTTTGGTGTGTGAGGACCAGGTGAGGACACACCGATGAAAGAACGGAAGGTGCACCATTCAAATGTCAGATCAAAGCTTGCAGGAGGGCAGAGGATGAAAAGATTGTGGCCTTGATCTCTGAGACAGCCGAGCCAAAACACACGCACACACATGAACACTGCAACAGGAAGCCAAAAGGACATGTTACCTTCTTACTGTTGGTCCAGATGGTTTGACTCGGGATCATTAAATTAAAGGATTTCTTTTGGGCGTAATTTAAAAGATGTGGGAAGACTTGGTAGAATGGTTATTGGTAGTGCAGGCCGTCATCTTTACTTCAAGTCAAGTCAATCTTTTTCATGTAGTCTATCATTATAACTTTGCCTTGAAAGTATCATTTTCAATATCTCCATAGGTTTCTTTCGCAGAACTTTTGGCATTTATTGCTAATGTGTTTTTTGATCCAACATCCCAGAGGTCCAACTTTGTTTGACTGTATGCCTTCTCTTGAAAGTCACATATACTCTTCTTCTGTAGATCATGCTTTTTCTTCGTTTACTTCGGCCATAGTGACAGTTCTCCCAGGATAAAAAGAGAATGCTCCCTGTACACACTAAGTCAGCTAAAGGGTGAGTCTGTTAGCTCTGCTTACCTTGCCTTGTAACCAACCTTTGCAGGGTGATATGTAAACATTAATTGAAAAGAAACTAGAGAATAACACTAGTTAAAAAAACACATGTTACAACATACAAGAAAATAAGTTACAGTGCAGTTTAAAAATAATATAATTATTGATTTACTTAAAGACAGCGGCAAACAATGCCTTTGTTTGGTGTATGAATATTGCTCTGTAGAAGGCTGCTGGCAGATTCAAATATGAAACAGCTAGATGTTGTTAGGATGTGTTACTGCTTAAAGTGCACAAACATTTGGCCAAGTCCACCAACAAATGGTGAGTCCCACCGGATTCATTCAACCAAAAACACATCGCTTCTTGAGGTGTCAGAAGCAGGGCCCCTGCTAGGAACTATGGGCCAGCTTTAAAAACGCTAACTCTGAATCCTGAAAGAATAGAGTATAATCCCTGTACGTTAACTTCCACTTGATGCCTCATATCAAGAGCATCTGAAAGGAAAGAGAAAACAGATAAAGATGACATCTGAGAATCCATAATGTCCCATAACAGGTATTCAGTCTGCCGGTATTGAAGCGGATCCCAGGAGAAAGACAAATGCCTCACCGGTTGCTCCTCGGAGATAATGAGCGTCTGAGTGCTGAGTGAGATGTTTGCAGGGCCAGAGGGCTGGCATTGGAGTTGCTTCACTGGCTCTGTATGGAGAGGGGCTCGGCTCGGCTCTAAATTAGTGAGCCCTCTCGATCAATGTGGGCTGTAATTAGCTGCTATTGATCCCAGACACAGATCAGCTGCTACTGTAGGCCACAGCCAAGCACCTCTCAACGTCCATCACGCTACACTCCCCCAGCACAGCCTCAGATGCATCTGAGATGCAAACAAATAATATCAGCCAGCACACTCAGCTCCTGGTAAGTGCACTAAAGACATTGTTGGACATTTCTGGACTCACTTACGTACTGTATTCCATTAGTGCGCAGCCCAATGCATCTTTTTGATTCAGTGTTTTATCTTGCGTTCCATTAAATCATGTAGATAACATTATGGGCTTGCATAACATGAAGACAAAAATGGACCAAATCTGTGGCTATTATGCCGATGCATCACACATAAATCAGTGGTGATTATGCGCCAGAGTGTGGACAACACCCGAGATGATGGTAATGCAATCTGGCATTTGGAAAAAGAGATCCAATCTTCTCTGAAATAATCACAATCAAGACTTTTTAAATATCTCATCAAAGTGAACAAAGTGGTTTTCACTAATTACACCACATTTCACTACTAATGATCAGGGCTCATTAGTAAAGCAATAGGTGTTTTTCTCATGTGCTCCAAAGAAGCCTTACGTGGCAGTCCTGAAGTGATTAGAAACAACTTTATTCTTTACACTCCTTTAAAAAACCTTTGATACTTGTAGGTTTCCTTTTTTTCCACTTCTTGCTTGAATTTGTAATAATAATGAAATATATACAGCCTGTAATTATAATGGGCCTGCCTGCCAGAGATATGGAACTGATTTCAAAGCTTGAATTATTTAGCTATATCTATTGGAAATGCAATTCAAACAAAGGCAAAAGAACTCTCAGAAGTGGTCAAAATGACGCTCCGAACATTCTCATTTCTAGAAGGGCCTCGTGCTTTCACGCCTAATAGACTTGAAATCTCTCCCAGCGTAAGTTGGAAATGGCCATGCTCAAATCGTTATGTTTCCGAGAGCATGCTTCAGAGAACAATAATGGTGCATTAAAGATTCAAACCTGTCCATTCTGTTAGGAGACAGTTTATGAACAGCATCTTCAATCTCACAGGGACATTCATCCTTGCGAGGTGTATAATTAACAGCGTTGACCTTTTGTTACAAACAATTTCTCTATTTAGAAATGCTGCCAAGGAGAGCTGATCATAGCCCATGGGAGGACGTTAAGTCAGGGCCCAGAAGGAAAGCAGTGGGATAGCAATAATGTCCAATGTTCTTGGTCATCTGGGTCATAAGATATGTAGAAATACTAAGTCAAAAGCAGCTGGTTGTTCTTGAGGGTTTTTTAACTTAGAGGCTTTATCATCTCTACTGATAGCCGGATGATCCCATTTAGTAGCATTGTTTTGTTTAAAAGCATGCCAGACGTTAGCCAACTTCACTGGTGAACATGAATAATTGTCTTCCTCTCTATCCAGTCCCGTCCTCAAACTCATTGGACTACTGGAATATCCAATTTCATCCAGCCCAAATGTCCTTTCTTTGCAGTCTGGCTTGGTTAGATTCAATATCGCAGTGATGTGTGCAATTCCAGGCCCAAATGAATCTCCCAGCCTTTGCCCATCTCAGAGAAGATGTTCCCAAAGATTGAAGCACGGGAAAACCAGGTGGAAGAGTAGTGGTGCAAAGTGAGTGCGAACAATTTGCTTTCTCGGATATATAAAGAAGAAACTTGAATCGGCAAGAAAAAAACAAGGATAAAAAAGTGATTTGCTCAGGCTTTGTAGAATGTTTGATTTTTAAAAAAGATTTTAAAAAGGACTTTGTCTGGACTGCACCTGCTGACAAGCACAGCCACAGCTCTGTGTATAACAAGAGAGAGTTTGCCTAAACTTTAACAAGAACTTGTATAAGAAAATTGTACGCAAAAACCTTACAACAAATATTTGTAATGGCCTGATCTCCAAAACAAATCCAACGCCCCAGGATCTACAGTATATTTCACAAAGCTTTCAAAATGACGCTCCTCACATACGCTCATTCACCAGTAACCATAAGTTATTTATTTTAAGCTGTTTTGATTTATCACATCATATAAGAGGACTCAAATTACTGTACCAGCAATTAAATCAATGATATGTGCATGATCCAAACAACATGGGACTCTTAAAAACATTGCTCCATAGCGATATTTGTGGCTGAAAACTCCAGAGGGGCTCTTTAACTGCTTACACACCTCACAGTCTTATGAATAAATGTAATACATTTGGGTGAAAACGTTTTTATATTGCCCTATGGACAACTAAATATTATTAACACGGGCAGTGCATAACCAGAACAGCAACACCATTCAGCAGAAGAGGGATAGTGGAATGTGTTCATATTACAGCAGTAAAACTAAACATGCAAAGCTTGCATATTAGCAATGGAAAAATATTAAAACCTCCTTCCTCTACACAAAACACAACAGCAGTCTGATGAAAAAAGATGTACACACTTCACTAGATGTCACATCAAATAATGAATGCCACATTGTGTTCAATGGGGTTTCTCAGGCATCTGAAGAATCTGGGTGAATACAACAATTGACACAATTTGTGGGATACAATTTGGTAGAATCTAAATTTCTGGCTCAGCCTAATAGCCGTTATTCTATCATGAAGACCAATCTTAATTATTGCATGTTTGAATGAGTTTGCCTATATGTGTGGTAAATGATTGTGAAGGAAAACTAGGCTTCATTACAATCAGTGAATTGCTTCACATTTTAAAACACGCCTATTCCTGACTGTATAGAACATTTGTAATTAAGAACCACCAGCCCTTAGTTATTCTTTTTATTTATTTACTATCCTCTTTAGTGTAAGAAGTGTCACAGAGATGGTTAATGTATTCCTCATGCACTCTTATTCAGCGGAGATGTACAACCCCCACATGGAAAACATTGCCTCTTTTAGTGTTTGGAACACATTTTATAGATGTCAGTGCTAATGAAGATAATGTGTTCTTTTTTCATTCATTAAAGGGCGTCGGCCTATATAGAAAATGCAAAGTAATTGTAAGTAGCCCGTCTAACGAGGAAGCTAATTTGCTAATACCGCATTTGTCAACTTGCAAAGATTACTCTCCACTCTGTGAGAAACAACCTCAGCTGCAAACACACACACACACACACACACACATTCAGCCCGTGATGCAAGATGTGAAGGTGAAGCTGGACATAGCCTCTATATCCTGATCATCACTCGACATAAATCGAAAAGTCACCTTTCAAACAAAGTCTTGCCTCCAAGTGTCAGCGAGCAAGGAGGTCCAATGTACCTGCGGCCTACTGACTGACTGACAGCAAGTCATTGAATTTCATACCAAAATTATAAATACTTGTTAAATGGTCTTGTTCATTAAGGAAGGACACAAACAAATACGCCTTTACAAAAGGGCACACTTCAAGTGGCAGGTGCTCAAGCACTGACTGCTAAGAATGGTGGTTGGTTTCACTTCTATCTAGCACATTTTCATTAGGTGATATCACCAATAAAAACTAATAATCTGATACACCGTCGACATTGTCATATTGTCGGAATTAAACTGATTTACTGACGGTGAAGAGAGATGTTTGGGTTGATCACAGTAGGCAATAGCCCCCTCGGACAGATGAATTAGCCACATACAGTTTCTAAATCACTAATTTCAAATTGGTTCCCACAGCGTTGATAACAAATGTTTTATCGTTTTTGTCCAACCTCCACAGGATAGATATGAAAGTTCTGTGAAGTAATTAAACCCAGCTGGCATTACCTTGCAATCTATTTCTTGCATTGTATTCAGAAATAATAATTGTATACATATCTGTACACTTTAAATTGTAAGTGGAATTTTTACATTGGCATCACTTTTCAACCCCTGGTCAGTCGTGTTGTTGCTCAGAAGTTTTTGATTGCTGTCTGGAGAGTTAAAAGTATTTAAAGAAATATAACAAAAATAAAATCTGAAATATATATCAACCATAGCTTTAAGGAAACCACTGCTTTGTTGCACCATGATTTGTAAGTTACAGTATATAAAGAGTTATTTTGTTATGTTTGAAAGTGTCAGACTTTCTTTTTGTATCTATTCACGACACTTTGGAGAACACATAGTAATGTCATTCAAATGGCCCTGCCTGGGTGACTGTGTTTGAGATTCTAGCTGTGTTGCGTCCAGCAGTGTCCACCTCAGTCAGTGCTCAGCCTCGGAGATGTGTCAGTGGCTCCGATGCGGCTTGTCAGGCATGCTTTAGCTCCTGGCCAGCCTGGTCCACCCAGCCCCAACACTCCACACACCCCTGGGATCACTGGCAGACAGCCATCACAACTTCGGTCTCTTTTTGTCTCTCATCCTTTCATCACCCGTCTCCTTGTCCCTCAAGTCTTACCATTGGAGTGTGAACATCAGGATTAAGTAAATGACAGGAGGAATCCGCAAAGTTGAATAAGCAAATGTCCTTTGGGCCTGTCTGTTATCCTGATATGTGGACTTGGAAAATAAAATGCTTTTTTTTGGTTCCCTTTGAAAAAGTTGGACACGTAGGGAGTTATTTTTGTTCAATCTCCCCATTAGTTTGATCAATTACAATCAATACCCCCATCAATTGTGTTACAGCACTTTAATAGGTCTTTGTTACAGCATGAGGCCAATCAGGAAGCTCCTTCATGTAGAGACCAGGAAATAGGAACACGCTAGACTGACTCACATCACTTAATGTCATTACCACCGGAGGGGAAGCTGTCAAAATGAAGATGAGCCTCACCACATTACACCTTCATCGCTCAATGTGCTCCCATGAGTAAAGTATGCACTCCAAAATAAAGGCAGCCGCTCTCCACACACTCCCAGCATTCCACTTTCAGCTCACTAATTTCAGGAGAAGTCACAATCCCCAATGCAGAAGATTAACTGCATTGGCCTCTGTTACTTGAAATCAACTCTCAGAGCTGTAAGACTCCCCGCATTCATAAAACTATTCAGTAAATATTTGCTGCATTGCCATGCCGAGTGCTTGAGTCCCAAGGGAAGGTTATTAGGCGGTCATTCGTTTAGTTTCTATCGAGTACAATTGTTGACAGCATGCTAAACCTGGCATGTGGTACGTCCTTTGCCAGAACAGTATTTCAGTCATTGGAACAATAATGAATTGCAGTAGCAGAAATAGTGCAAGGATAAGAGTTAGCTAGCACTCAACATGCGTTATGGCAGGTTACTGCAATGGGAGAAGCTGTCATGTATGGAAAGGGATATGAATGTTCTCTTTCTTAGACCAAACTGGTTTGCTCCTTCAACAAAACAAAAATGTTTGGGCCATTTGTCCCTTTATCACACATTGCTACTGCAATCTTAGGATAAGCAGTACATGGACGCCTCATTACGCGTGCTCTTAATTTAACTCTACTTATTTTGTTCTCACACGCACATAAACAAAAAAGGGTAAAATATGTTATTTGTTAAACATCTGTCTCTTTATCACAAGATGGCACCACTGTTGACTTTTAATGTAATTAAGATTTAAAGAATACTCTGGCGATTACCTGTCTAATGGGGCGTTTATCAGCCCTCATTCTCCAAGCTGTCTGTCTTACTGGCTGGCTCGCGGAGAGGCAGGCGGATGCATATGTAATTGCTGCCAATAGAAGAGATGGAGAAGCAGCTAAAGCAGGACAGTTGTCTCTCTCAAGGCCTGAGGACTCGGGATTTTGACTCTCTGCTTCCCCCATGATGTCGGTCAAAGTTATTGGAGGAGAAAGGGCAGATATTTCCAATGTAGGAGAAGGTGTCGATCACCTCACCCACCAACGAGCCGGGGTCCCGCTACCTGTTCCTGTCACTCGAGCATGATCGGTGAAGGGATGGTGCCGCGAGGAGTGGAAGCGTAACCACATGGAACAATCCATATTCAGTGATTGACTGATTTGTGGGTGGGGGGGGGGGGGGGGGTTATCTCTTCTATCCCCAGTGACACCTGAAAGACACCCTGCAGTGTTGCCCTGACAACAGTTATGAACCTGCTTGCCCCACCTCCCCATGTGTGGGAGGTCAGGGTTGAGTGACATCTTATCTTTTCTGTCTCTGTGCTCCAGTGGGTGTTTCAGACTACTTCTGGCACAACGGGATGTGTTTGGAGTTTCATTTTAGTGGTGGAATGATAGCGGTATTGTTCCCAAATGTTTGCAAAGAGTTGTGAAAGTATAAAAGGATCTCCAAATGCACATTGATTTGTATAAAACTCCAGGCTCACACTGCCAGGCTGACCCTTGCAAACTGTCTTGCTCTTGGCGAGAACAACTTGTTCTCGGGGTTTGTCTGGGACTCTCACGCTACCCAAACAAATCTTAAGCCAACTGAGAGGAAGTCTCAAAAAACAAATCCTCCATGAAAAAATAAGGTTGACCGGTTATAGGCCATTTCCTGCAAACAGAACCAAATGAAACATCAGGCTTTTCCCCACATTTCAGCACCATATATTTGTCCCTAGACAACCATTACTAAATATAATGTTCATAACAAAATACAGCTCTTAATGCGATTAAGACAGAGCCTGTAGCAGCTTGGATTAATGAGCCTTACCGATAATGTCTCCTTATGCCACTGAATGTAAGCTAGGTTTTATCAAATGTAAATGCTTCCTGAAGTTATGTGTTGCTTAAAGCTGTTTGTTCTTCTGAGTTCATTAAATACCTATCATAAAGTAATTAATATTATGTTTGTTCCTTGAAGGCACTTAAGGTAGATAACATACATTTGTTTAACGACACAAGATAACAATTACAAACCAACAGAAACAAAGTACAGATAAGGATTGTGCATTTAAATAAGAACATCTTGTAAAATAATTTCTACATCAACATACATACTGCATTGAACAGAATAATTCAAAGCTTAGGTTGGACTACTGTACACACTTTAATTTGTTTATCTTTGAGGCTTGTTTTGGGGTTTTTGAAGAAAGCTTTATATTTTATGTGTCATTCATAATAACGCTGTAATTCAAATTTAAAGTTTTGAATGAAGATAAGAATGTTTATGTCTTTCTGTCGGTCAAAATCACAATGTGCAACTTCTTCTAACAAATGTTCTGCAAAATCTAACTGTCATATTATAGCATATGAAATGTGTAAACAATAGATATTCCAGCACATGGTGTGGTGCCCAACTCGGTTTGGGCAGGGCAGCAATGTTCTACTGTACTTATTCACAAAGCTAAGCATGCATGTGCAGATTGCTGATGAAATGAACAACAGTGTAAACACTCACACATCTAAATACAGTACACACTTCAATGTTCCTGTTCACATTCACAATGGAACTGTTATACCCCTGACGTGCAATAACACTGTTAATATTAAACTGTGCAATATACCCTCGTGCAATTCACCCTTTATTTTTTCTCTCAATGTATTCACGATAGGCAAACAGTATCAGCTACATTGTTTAGTTTGATATGGTCACATTATAAATATACATATACTACTACTTTTATTACCATGGTGTACTTATCTGTCTATTCTCTTCACTTTATCTGTACTGTACCGTGTTGCAGGACAAATTAAGGAATTGTGATTCTGAATTCTCCAGTATACAAATTGGGACACATTTGATTGGAACAAGTATACCCCAATAGATCAACAGAGAGAGGATGTGACATTGGCTAGCTCTGAAGTGTTGGTGTGAGGTGGGTTCTAGATGTTAAGGGTGGGTTTTACAATAGTTAATGTAAAAGAGCAGGGGAGGTGAAGGAGAGATAAGATATGACTAAACAGATTGAATTGTTTTCTTTCAGTGAAGTAGAACCAGCTGTTTCATATTCTACTGCTGGAGAACACAACTCATTTCAAATGGTTGAAATGGATGGTTGGACATTGATGGTAGCATCAATGTTGTATCTTCAAATCAAACAGCCCTAAATCCACCCTAAAATAATCTATACAACGTTAAAAATGCCATGTTGAATGCACTCATAGCTGTAGATTATCGATTGATTGTTTTTGCACTTATATTTCATGCAAACGAGCATTTTTAACCTCAATTATAGTAAAGATGATGTTCAATAAACCACTGTAAGCTGATGGATGTCATTTAGCTTGAGATGTCCATGGTTGTTATTTTACACATTTGCAGTTTTATTAATCTGTATAAGTATTAAAATGTCTTGTATATGATGGATTATCCAACATTCTCATTTCCATTGTCAGGGTATATGCAGGAATCCTGAAGTCAAATGTAATACATTTTAGGACCTTTTTTAAGACCCTTTCCGTACATTTTAAGACCTCATCACCACTTTGAGTTCTAACCAGTTACATTGGCGACACACTTTACCTCACATTGACTATAGACAGTATTGATTGTCCTTCCTCCTTATCTTCCAACCATTTGGACGCAAACTTGCATTTCACCATTGTTTAACAACCGGCGTAAACGGACCTGCGCGCTAGGTTGTTGTGCTCCCTCTCTCTGTTTCTTATCCTATATCTAATAGAACTGCTCGGGTCTTGATAGATTGAGTGGGGAAGTTCATGAGATCTTTCTAGAGGGTTATCAAGAATAACTTTTATCCAATGACCTTTTCCCTCTCTGTCTGTGTATTCTCTTGTTCCGATTAACCCAGCCAAATCTTTTTTCTTGTTTTGTATCTATATCTACGCTGGGATCCGGAGTCGAGGCTGATCCTCTTACTGTAGTCCTGTGTCTTGGATCCTCTATCCTGAGTTCTGGATTAAGTCGTGGACTTCGGGTCGTGGCTGAACCTGTCTCTGCGGTCCTGCCTTGGGTCTCCTCATGCTGCTTCCCTGATGGCTTCCATAGGATTGTAGCTGACATCCTCGTGGATTCATCTTCTTATTACAGACACATGCATTTCCTAACATTCGGTCTATATGCTGTGAAATGTATTATCTCTTCGATTTACACACGGCATCTATTGCACGTCTGTCCGTCCTGGGAGAGGGATCCCTCCTCTGTTGCTCTCCCTGAGGTTTCTCCCATGTTCCCTTTAAACTGTGGGTTTTCTCTGGAAGTGTTTCCTTGTACGATGTGAGGGTCTAAGGACAGAGGGTGTCGTTTTTCTCATACTGATATTCTGAACAATCTGTGCTGTTGTATTTGCTGTAAAGTGTCTCTTCTGTAGGCTATTTTATTATATGTACAGCACTTTGGCTCGACCAAAAATCGTTTATAAATGTGCTATATAAATAAAACTTGATTTGATTTGATCAAGCAGTGAGCGTGCAATGTCCTGTTCAGATGACGTCAAGTCCAACGGGATGCCATAAATAAATTACACAGAATCACACTACACACCTACGCAATGATTACATTCAGGCAGACTGTAGAACACAACCTCTTTGGACAATTCATATACTTATTGAAAACAAGCTACAAAATGTAATACCTTGGAAAATGCCATTTCATACTTTTTAATAGCCTTCGTTTTCACTAAATTGATTTATCAACTTTTAATACTTTTTAAGATTGTACTCAATGGCTTTCCAAGGAATATAGCAATGGTTTGGGGAATCATAACAAAGTCCATCTGCTCAAATGAAACCTGCAATACAGAAACTGCAGCTAGCCTGTAATGGTATAGTGCAAGTTGTAAATTGTCAAAGTAACAGCTATCATAGACTGTATTCAAAGTGTATGTCCAATCAGTAATTACTCAGGATGTATATACACCTACATTGGACACAGCTATCACTCAAAGAAATATAAAACGTGTTCGCTACAAGCCCAGAAGGCTATTTTTATACAACACACAGCCATACCTTTGAAAACACACACATTGCAATATTCACATCTTACACTAACAAGTACAGGTCTGTGACATTTAACTGTTTTGTCATACAGCATTAAACAATATAACACGTTTTAAAAGCTGTATATGCACAGGAAGGGCCCAAATAAAAACACTGGCACAAGATAGGCTAATCAAACATTGAACAAGGTGACTTGCCTGCAAGACGTTTCTCAGGTAATAAAATGACCTCTGCCTTCAAGACAATGATTAGGCAGAAAAAAACACATCTACACCGGCGCTGATCTACACCGTTCATCGACAGCTCACCGTCGGAACCGGTCGGAACGTATCAAGTTGCCAACCGTGGCAGAATATCAATGTTTCTAAAGTATTACAGCATTTTTTATAACGATATCAAAATACTTTCAAAAACCACTTCGAAATAAAACTTGGTTCGACATGAGCTGACATTGATATGTTGTACCACTACCAACTACTAACCTGTAAATGCAGATAGCGAGCAGGAGGGGAGAATGTAGTTCGTCATGCTTTTGAGGAGTGGGCGGAAGCTTCCTCCTGAGACAACCCGGGGCGAAACTGCCCCCATGTCAAAAGTTACACCTTGCTGCTAACATTTAAAGGTGACCTATCATGCTATATTTAAATGATATAGTGTATGACCATACCTATATAAGGTATATTTATACATTTTATTTTTCAAAATACCAAACAGATCATTTTTTAGCCATGCCTCGTTTCGCTCATTTTCGCTTTATTCCAAACCTGCCTATGAAAATTCTGAGCAGCAGCTGACCACTTCCCCAGCAGAAGAGCTGGCGAGAGTCACGTTACCATGCTTGCTGTGATTACGAGTGTGGAATACACATGTCATCTCAGAGCAATGCATGTGTTCAAGCATATTATCAATTTGATCCAGAAACTGAAGCAGCGGAGGTTTTGGTGGAGGTGCAAACATCTCGGTTGCAGCAGGACGTTTCTGAATGGTTAGTTGACAAGCTGTTGTCCCTATTTATTTTTACTCTGTTACGATGCTTGCTACTTATTCCATTCATATTTTGGCTAATTAGCAAGAATGCAATGTGTACAGTTTGTAACTTAGAGTTTGTAACGCAAACACAGCGATACATATATATATTTATAAAGGGAGACATTCATATTTTCAGCATATATACAATGGCCTCATTGCGTTTAATAGTTTACAGTCCTTTTCTTCCAACATCGTGCAACAACCGTTGGAAAGTTCAATAACTTAGGGTGATAAAAAGTATAACTCCAACACCTCAGTTGTCAGCATTATGTGTTTCATGTGTTTTAAAAGCTCAGTTATTGACTTCTTTCTAAAGGGGTACATGTGCAACTTGCGCCACGATGCCTTCTGAACCGGAGCATGTGCTGCATGGAGATACCACACGTAACATTAGCTTCACTAAGTTGTCTGTTTAGAGAATACATTTTTCACATGTCATTCAATATATGTTTATCACACTAGGTGTAAAGACGGATGCAGGAACATGAGGACTCTGTAACCTGTGTGGTGGACCATCCTGGATTTGGTTTTGACTGAAATTGTAAAACGAATGCTAATATTGTTCATGGAAATAAATACTGGTGTATATGGCTTTATGCAATCTTTCATTCTGTCATTGTACATGTACTATTATATACTACACAGCAATGGCATAACACACCCATGTGTACGACAACAAGTCCACACACAACCTTATGCTTTTGAAATCAGAATATTCTTTACCCATCCAAACATGAATAATCACGACACATTTGATATCAACTCGGAACTTTATTGTCAAAATCAACGGTTATTTGAATCAGGATCAGAGTGGTGATTCCGGCCTGCGTTGTCCTCTGATCCGTGAAATGTCTATGTTGGGTTCAGACAGCAGCCAAATTGAACCGTGTGGCATACCCGGCGATGACCTCCTCCCTGTCAGGTTGCTCATAATGGTGCAGGGTCCACAAAGACTTGGTCGAAGATGAGGTCCATCAAGTTGGCCACGTAGCCTGTGCAATGTTAAAAAAAGCACAACAAAAAAAGTGGTTTAGATTAGTATGCATGTCGTCAACAACAACATACCAGGGCTTTAGCTCCGTTTTACTCGTGGTGTGTGTCCCCTCGCATACATACATACAGTGTTGTATCCTAACACACACCCATTTATATTCATGTGCGCAAACAAGTAAACATGCAAAAGCTTTTCCATATAACGCCATGGGCGCGGGAAGGGGGGTGCTGAGGGCGCTGCAGCACCCCCTAGCGGCAGGCAGGGGGTGCGGAGCTCCCCTGTCTGAATTATTATTTGACGGTTATTGCTGCTCCCGCTGTGCATAATCTGTGTAATATGTAGCCAATAAATTCCACATTGTTGGTAAAATAATATTTTGGCCCGCCCCGAATGTTTTTTCTGTAGCACCGGACAATTCTACCTCAATAATATAATACATTAACCGTGCTTTACGTGAACCTCATCATGACACTGGAGAGGACGGCAGTACTGTAATTTCCCGTGTTCAGTGAATGCAACAGAGGCAAGACACCAGACCAATCAGAGAGTTGCATGGAAATAAAAGTGTGCTTGTGTCATTCAAACTCGTGTGTGTGTGCGTGCGCGTGTGTGTGTGTGTGTGTGTGTGTGTGTGTGTGTGTGTGTGTGTGTGTGTGTGTGTGTGGGGGGGGGTAGCGCATTTAGTGTGTGTGAGAGAGGGAGAGAGAGAGAGGGACCGGTGCCAGCAGCAGGGACCGTGTTGTTAGCATCTGGTTAGCTAGCTGCACTAACGGACATACGGAGCTGTTGGTTCCACAACAAGCTGGAGGAGAGCTCTCCTCTCAGACTGAGAGGCTCAGGTGAGCTAAAGGACTCTCTGAGTGTTTAGATAGTTCACTTTAGTCTAAGTTATCTCAGTGGGTCTCAAACGGTTTGGTCACAAATTATTCAAAAGATTATTTCCGCGGCACACCTTCATATGATCATTATAGTTATAAAAAAAATAAGAGAATAAAGGAAAAACAGTTATGAAATACTATATGGCAGTAAAACAAGAATACAGTTTGAAAGGGGAGTGATTTGTAAAATATCCATAAGGATATGAGGAGCTTGACGCTCGTCAACTATCAGCAGGATGGGGGAGCCTCGCTGCGAGGAAGCAGTGTGTGGACCTGTCAGCGCAACTGACATGATGTCGAATTTAACAAACACATTTAAATAATTGGTTTAAACGGCATAATAATAAGGACGATCGTCCGTTCTGTGATTCTCCAGAACACACATGTTATGATATTAGGGTGACGCAGAGTAAGATGAGATCGCTGTCCCTTTAAGAGAGAGAGAGAGGTGTGGCTTGTGCATGTGTGTGTGGATGGTAGAGCGACAGTGAGGGAGCGTGTGTATGTTTCTGGAAGTGAAACGAGGAAGCAGGGAAACAGAGGTCTGTGATATATTTTGTGAAACAGAAGAACAGCTAAATAAATGCAACGGCCTCCCAAGAAGAGCTCGCCTCTCTCCAGTCATTGAAGCTAAAGTGGGGTATTGAACCTGAAACTTGTTGCTTCTGCCCTCCTCGACTACGGTCTGGGAGCCGACAGGAAAGTTCAACACACAGATGGCCAGTCCGCCCCTTTGTAGCATGTTATTTCGATGAGAGATGAGCAGATCGCCACTGGGCTTTCAACTAAATACACAGCCATGCAAAAACTGCGGCATTTGTACAGCTCCTTATGGGTACTGCAATTAGTGAAGTGCTTTCCTCTGTGGTGAAACGATCAGCACCACGGAGGAAAGCGGCAGAAAGTCACCTGGAGATAAAGAGAGCGGGGCTGCGCTGCGTGCATGGCTTCCTTCTGCGGGTAACGGGGAGACGCGCTCTGGCAGCGGTCTCGTTCAGGATCCGAAAATACAATTTAAATATTTTTGCACACTTATTCCACTTATTCCTAGTGTGCCACTGGTTACGGTGCCGCGTGCCAAGGCTGGCACGCGTGCCAGTTGGTCTCACCCTAACCCTGGACAGTTTTTGTTTTATTCTCATCTTAACACAGAGGGATGATAGCTCATATATGAGACTTCAAAGGTCTTTTATTTTGAAACTGTACATCAGAATGTCCTGATGTTTTCAAAGTGACTAGATGGGGTGTCCTGCTATCACCCTGGAGTGAGATGAGTATTTGATACTGGACAGTTTTTGTTTTATTCTCATCTAAAAACAGGGATGATAGCTCATGAGACTTCAAAGGTCTTTTATTTTGAAACTGTACATCAGAATGTCCTGATGTTTTCAAAGTGACTAGATGTGATGTCCTGCTATGACCCTGAAGTGAAATGAGTCTTTGATACTGGACAGTTTTTATTTTATTCTCATCTAAACACAGAGGCAGTGTTTCCAGGATTCTACCGTAATGCATAGGTTATTCGCGCACCGCAATATCACGTGCGGGCTGGCTTGACCAAGTTTTCCCGAGTGGAGGCTGGCTTGACCGCAGTTTTACCCCTGCCTATATGCCGTGAGCTGATTATCGAGCCTTCATTTTAACAGTACTGTGTGTTTGCGTGTGGGGAGTGCTTTTGTGCGTGCTCTATAGTGCCCGTAATAGTGTTCACTGGAGTCCAGCACCTCAGCACCCCCACTCAATTTACCTTCCCGCGCCTCTGTATAACGCTGCAAAAAACGGCATGTCTCATTAGCGTAGCGTAGCTTAGCGTAGCGTAGCGTAGCGTAGCTTAGCGTAGCTTACAGATCGATGATATATGATCGTTCTTACAGAGTACAATCACAAAAGCTTTTACATAACGCTGGAAAAAACGGCACTTACCTCCAGAAGATTACGTTTGTTATTATAACTTACTCAATATGATTTTTTAGAGGATACAAAATACTAATACATAGGAGAATAAATACTTGTGTTATCGGCTAGGCTAGGCGTGGCTTTACAGCCTTCACACAGATCGCCATTACGGCAGTCTGAACATGTTTGCAAATGCCTGATAATTAAAATAAAAGACAAAGCAAAGACTGCGGAGCGTACAAAATAAAATGTTACAAGAACATATAAACACCTAACCGATTACTAGTTGGGGTTGAGGCGACATTGATACGGCGAAGCTACATGCTACATGCTACATACTACAAGCTAGAGATAGCTTTATCAGGAAAAACACCGCTAAATAAAGACTTACAGCTTCATAATTGGATGTGTCCTCACTAGCCTGGTCCCGGATGGTTGGTATTGATCCCGGGTGTAGCATTAGTTTGGAGGCATATCCGTGTTGGACTTGAGAGAAGTTCATAAACATGTCCGTGGTAAAATGTTTGGAACACACACACAGAAATCTGCCGGGGTCTTCTGGCACATGTCCCTTGAAAATGAAGTCTAGCCACAGATTATTCTCTTTTTGCACTGATGGCATTGCATGCAGTCCCCTGTTCCGAGTCTTGCAGCCAACAACAGCACAACGTTTAACTGGCTTAGACATCCTAGCAAGAGCAGGCAGAAACACAGATGTGACTGGGGTTGATTTAGCCTGCCGATAGCCTATATGCGAATGAGAGGTTTGGCAATGCACGTGGCCGTGGCTCATTCCCCTGATAGGTGGAGAGTTGACCAATAAGCGGAGTACGTCTTTGTGACGTAGAAAAGTGTCGGAATGTGGATCCATTTTTTTCAGATCCGTTGCAGCCCCTTTTTTAGAGATTTGGCGAAGGAGGAAAATAGAGAGGGTTGTGTTTTCTGACACTTGGCGAGTTCCCTGGAACACCGGGGACACATAATCATGTATAAAAGACGTACAAAGGTGCATTTTGCATGATAGGTGCCCTTTAACATGTCACTTCACAATGCATATTACAAGTTAAATGACGTAATTGTAACCTACATTATTAGGGATGATGTTAAGCCCTGGATATCATGAAATTGACTGTAAATTCAATATAATAAAAACAAAAGGGAACAGGACTATAGTTTATAACCCAATAAGTGTATTGTATTTTGTTGGTCGAACGCACTTATTGTAAGTCGCTTTGGATAAAAGCGTCAGCTAAATGTAATGTAATGTGTAGATACACTTAGGCTACATCTTCTTCCTCTATGTTAGCTAGCAGCACAGACTAAGCTAGCAATGTATCCTCTGTTCAGTTAGCTGCTTCCTTGGCTATAGGATATGACTTGCTCTATGGACTTGCTGCATGTCAAACCATTCTGTAAAAGCTGGAAGTGGTGGACTCGTATATGCCTACTATGACTCACAGTTCACCATTTAGTTTACATCAAAAAGCTGCTGTCAACAAACAGCGTTCCCTCAAGAGAAACCTGATCCCGTTTTGTTTGAGTTTTGCAATGATGCCTATTCACTTTTTGTCTAAACTTTGTGACCAACTAGAGGACTTTTAAAAAAATAGAAACGGGAGAGCCGGTAGCAAGCTAAATGTAAGTGTACTTACATAAAGTGGCTTATATGTTTGAACATTAGCTTGTACAATGTATGCTTGTTTGGTTGCTGACATAGCTTGGTTAGTTTGCTGATATTTCAGGCTGTCATTGTTTTTAACTGTCTTGTCTGGGGGATAAGTATTGTTTGGTTGTAACAGTATTGTACATTTGATGGAATCAAATAAAGCATATTCCTTAAAAGTAATGCTAAAATATTGGCCCAACAAACCTGCTATTGTCGCATAGTACCTTTAGCCATGAAACATAGTTAATATTTCAAAACACTTTAATTAAGCAATCATACACGAGAGGCCGTTCTTGAACGTCATTATTGGTACGACAGTACTGCGGCAGGACCGAGGCGCTTGCGCCGAGGTCCGTACGCCTGTACTGGAGTACCAATAATGACGTTCAAGAACGGCCTCAAGTGTATGATTGCGATTCTATAACACAAACTATCATTGTAATCAACAATATCGTAAAATAATGTCATAATGTGGGCTAATTTGCTCCCAAACCTACGCTTTCTGCTTGAGTTAATCTCCGTCAGAAAGTAGTTCCTGAAAGTAGTTCCCACGGTAACGATAGCCGATCGAACACTCCTGCTACCCCGCTTACAGTTATTGATATAATTATAGTAAATAATATATTATTAACCAATTTATTGAAAACAATTTATTGAAAACAATTTATTGAATTAGGCTATTTAAATATCTGAGTAATCACTGTGTGGGATTAGCGGAACAAATCAAATCAGGCTCCCTGGTGCTGAAACATTTTGGGTTCAGAATGAAGGTGGATGTTCATGCTGCCATTAAAAGTGCAATTCTTGAAACAGCTCTCCATGAACTCCATGCCAGACTTGTTTGCAGGTGCTGCTGTGGTGTTCACGGGTAGGACTACGTTATAGGAAGAGCTTTCCTCCAGTGGCCGTTTCATGGCGTGTCCCGGACCGGCAAAAAGCGCGTTGCTCCACATCTTTCTGTTGTCTAGAGATGGAGCCCAGTAGCTGCGAAGCGATGACTCGTTTTTATGTCCGCTAACGGACATAATTTCTCTGGCCTCCAACCCTGCCTCCGCCAGCCACTGTATGCAGGTGCTTCTGACATTTTGTCGCTACCGATTTCCAACGAGAGACAATGTATAACCGTGTAACGGCTGTGTGTCGCTAAACGTCGCTATGGAAACCACACTATGTAGGCTCATGGAAGTAGTTTCGGTAGGCTAGTGGCGTGTGTAGGCCCCTGGATACTTTGTGATTAGGCACGTTCTATTTGACCGTTGTTTGATCGTGGAATCAAACACGCCTATTGACCAATCAGAGAGCTTGCTCAAACCTATGTGTTATAGAATGTAAAATAATGCAGGCCCTAAGAAGTAGCTTGATTTATATCTGAGATTGGGGGATATTAGTGTGTTACATTACCTTGGAGTAAATTGCCAGGAATTGTAAGTGCTCTCCGTGTGATGAGATGATTAATGTTTTGTGAGTAATAACTCAATGTAGAGTAACATGGAATGTCCCGTAATCATCAAATCTAATTTTACGAAAGAAAAAGCGAAGAGAGTCTCATAATAGAAATAAGATTGCGTACTATTCATACAAAATTACAGGGTTACAGCACCACCTTTTTCTTCTCAAAGACACAGGGTACTGATATGTAAATGAAGTAGTTTAATAAAAACTGCATTCACATCTTATTTGCTATGAGTTTTTCATATGTGAAATATTAAAAATGATATATTCTCTAAATATAAATGAGACATGAGTTCTTCAATATAAAACTTCATAAGTATTCCTTATAATTGAAACTTGAATCTTAATATGCAGTAGGCTACTTATAATTATCAATTATTGAACGTGATATTTTGAACACTGCGGCTCATAGCTACGATTAATGTATACAACAAAAACTAAAAAGCTATCTAAGAATGCAGATGGTTGTTGAAACTCTACTACCAGTGTTTATTGATCAGAACCAGCCTGCCTGGCTTGTCAATAGCTAATTTAATTACATGAAAAATAAAAATGAATCAATCAATTAAGGGCTATAATCTGACAACCACTAACCTGATGCGCCACGGACCCCACTTAAATTAATCAACCACCACCCACTGATCAATCCATGTGGAGAAAGCTGCCTTTTCTGCACTTCAGCAAACAGAGATCCAAACACACATCCATTAAACACAGCATGGCTAACTCACTGGGAATATAGCTCAAAAACTTATTTTTGTTATTGTTTATCTTGGCTGTTGTCTAGAGCTATTTAAAAAAACATTAATATCATTCATATCTCATTTAGTGTCTTGCTCTTATTTGTTTTGCTACCCACATATATTTAGTGGGCTCTTAAACCTTCTGTCTACAGATTTGTTGTAATTTAGCACTTCTATTTAGGCTGGCTTTTATAAACAAAAACAAATTAAATGTGCCTAGCATTAGTGGTACACAGGTAACAAAATATGTCCACCTTTGTCACAAGTCATGGTATTATTATAAAGTAATTCAGTCAAGATTCAACAATTGACTTTATTATGATTAAATAAATTACAGATTTATTTCAAGTTTGCACTCTTGTTGAAAGAAGGCATCGGGTTGAGTAATAATAATAATAATGCATTACATGTTTTATTAGAGCGCTTTTACAGGTGCTCAAAGCGCTTTACAATTACACATTATACATATTAGACATGTAAGAGTCATTACTGCGGACATTACCCACAGGAGCAGCAGGAGTACAGGCAGGAGTAGACATCTTATTTTGATTCCTTACAATAAAAGTCAAAAGGATGCATTAGTATGAGCATATACCCCCCGTGCCGCTCCCTTCATTGGGAGCAGAGCGTAGCTACTAGCTCAAAAGCACATGTTTCTGAGTTGTATTCTAAGCAGCACCGAAGTTAACACTACCAAACTCTCCACTGTCATTCTGCAGTTCATTTTAATGCTTGGCTCCCCTCTTTTTGCTGCAGGCCTCTGCTAATAGGGACCTTGCCTGAGGCGCCTCACCTCACACCCGGTGTATTGCTGTATCAACACTGGACCATGATATGCATAGCATTAATTTGGCTGTACCCTAACAGAAATATCTGCTGGTCCGAAGATTAACAGATATTATTTTTGCATTTTGTTGAAAACAAACAGGTAAGAGACAAGGTGACTGAGTGTGTTGTCCTCTGTAGGCCATGCAGAGGACATTATCAGTCGCAGCATGCTGGGTCTGAACTCCTCCAACAGTCTGACCTAGTTACCAGATCACTCTCACACACAAAGACACACACAGCTCTCTGACGGGTATTGCAGGGGGGTAAGTAAAGTGTCATTCCCTCAGCAGTGTCGTGGTTCAGTGTAAGGCAGGATAGCGACAGTTCAAGGATAGTAAAGGAAAGGAGGAAACATTGGCTCAGAGGACTCTTTTCAATGTGTTTTTACTGAGCGTGTGTTTGTGTGATGCACATGCTGGCTGACTTCCCTCTTTTCTCAGTGGCAGAGCTGCGCCGTAGCACACATAGCTCACTGTTCCTCCCAGTTTAGCCTCCACTAAATCAGCTGGCGCTTACACTCGCTCTTCCCTCTCCCTCTCTGTCAGCTTTCCTACAGTATCCGTCTCTCCTTTTCTCTCCCGACCTTTCTTTTCCATTGTAGCTTTCTTCCTGTTTTTTCCAATTTAAGTGCAGGTTTTAATATCGAATCTGTCCTTGCCCAGTCGTTTTATTATTCCTTTTTAATTGTTACACTGAAATTAAATGCAATTTTAATCCAGTCAAGCAAATGTGAGTATGTGTGGCCTACGGCTCTTACCAGTCATTTCTAGTGGCTAGTGGTCAATTCTTATCAAAATGTGTATTATAAAGCAGCCCATTTCTATGGGCCCAGAAAAAATATGATCGCTATATCCAACCCCCGACAGGGAGTGTGTGTTTACCACATAGCACTTTCAATATGTTTGTGTGTTGCACCTAGGTAACTGAAATAGCAGGACGTTTTTTGTACAGCGTGTGGGTGGTGGAAGTGCGCACACTCCTCAAAGATGGTCCGAAGGATATATTGTTAGAGCAATCTGCCCACATGCTGTCAGACACAAGTCTGTAGTGTGTAATAAGAATAAATCACGTTTATGTGTTTGTCACTATGCATACGGAGGGTCCATACCCTGGAGGCTAGAAGCCGCTCAAACGTACATCCATGCGTACAGCCGTACATCCATGCTGAGTGTCTGGGAGAGGGGGTGTAGGTAAGCAACACACTCGTAGCCCAAGGCGTGAAAACCTGCATTTAATTTTCAGTGTTTCTCATCTCATCGACACCTTAAACATAGCTGGGTGTTATCATCCAGAGCAAGTTGTCTAGCTCTAGGGTCTATTGTGAAATTGCTAAGTGCAGGGGCTCATGCCATGGAAGGGGCAGGCGCTGGATGTGAAGGCAGAGGCCTGCAGCAGGGGCACAGAGCCATCATCTTTGGCCAGGGCTTATGTCAGGGCTGTGGCAGTGACCGCCATGCCACGCAGCCCCGGGGATATACAGTGTAGCGGGCGGCTCTCGCTCCTGTCTGCTCCCCTGTCCTCCATGTTGTGAGACACACTGCTGCCCTGGAGCTGGGAGCAATGGCACAGAGCCTAGCTGGCCTACCTGCATCTGCCCTTATCCCATCAGCCAGGATGTGGCAGCTCCATGTGTGAAGAGACAAAAAGTGTGTGTGTGTGTGTGTGGCTTGAGTGAAAAACCCGAGACAAAGCATTTAGCCGCATGGAGACTTGCACTTTTGTTTTTTGTGGAAATCCAATGGGGATTCATTTATGTTGAGGGCCCAACCTATTATTGCGCCCAGTGTACTCTTGAAGAAAACCATAATATTACAAATGAGAATGTCTGAAGAATCCATGGCGACGGTTCAAACTGCCATTTTGTTATTCAGAAGCAATTCTTTCAAGTGGCAGGCCAGTCCGTTTCACAAAAGACATGTTATCCATCAGCCAATTGATTTGCAAGAGACTTGGAAGAGAGAGCCCTCCCTTTCCTCACTACAGCTGCGTCATACCGCTTGGATATGCCAATAGTTCCAACCGTGCTGTCTTATCAATATCTTCATTTTCAAAGGCAGGTAATACAATTATGATAGCCCTATTCTCTTCGTTGTCCATTGCCTTTCATTGTTGTGGTGTTGCTTTATCTTTTACTTATCCGGAAACTGTAAGACCGTTATTTTAGTGTTTGTGTCAATACCATCTAACATTGTTATTCCCAAACATGCGTTCCTGCTTATGAAGTACATCAAATATATGGTTTCGTATTTTTTTACAATATAAATATGTTCCTAAAACAGCTGGGCACTGTGGTTTTAAGCAAATGTGAAAATCGTTGTTTTGGACCATTTTTAGCTTTGGATTTGGTATAATGAGTATTTACAGCAGCAGGCTCGTGTATGTGGGACACTCAAAATAATCTACAGTGCTCACATTCGTGGTAATTAACAAATGTGGCACAGTGCACCAGTGTGGCTTATTAATGTATTTTTAATATTTTTGCAAGGGGGTTAATATCAAGAATTACACATTGAGACTTTTAGTAGGAAAACATTTATTGTTGGTTTGTCATGGGCTTTTTTAACTCCAGGAAAAACTCTAAAATCTGAAAGACTTACAGTACCCTAAGTGTGTTCCTCAGAGGCACATAGCCAAGGGTGAGTTTTTTAGAAGTATTGACTTAAGTCATACATTTCCCCCGACTAAATTATCCCATTTTAAGATCTGAGCAAATGAACATCCAGATTGGCAGATTGTAGGTAGATTTCCCAGTGGAAATGTACTTACACTTTATACTAACATGACACTGCAGGAGCCACTCTCCTGCCTCCGTCTCTTTGGTAAACAATCCGACACAGCAGAAATGCGTAATGGAAGCAATATTTTTTTAAGAATGATAAAAGTTATAAAGGTCTGTAAAGCAGTGACTTCATTATCCTGGAAGCAAAATTGAAATGAGTCTCCTGACACACGCACTGAGATGTAGTGGTAACAGCCAAAAGGTGTCCATTCAATCACATTGCAATATGCTTTATGAGCTTCTCCCTGATTATGCACTTCCCCCTGTTCCCGTGCAGAGAGCAGAGGGAGGTCTTCTTAATGCGAGACTTTAGGCTTTAATTTGACTAAAGTGGTCAGATTTATGCATTTTGAATAATTAACATCAGTTTGCATTACCTCTGCTCTGAATTCCTCTCACTCGTGCACTTTCTGAAACACATGCAAGCTAGTGCACACACACATACACATGAGCATGATCGCAGACACTAATGTAGGGCAAATGCTAATTTGAAAAGTGCTTTATCATCCTTTGATAAAATAATACAGAAGCACAAAATGTGGGTACTTCATATAAAGTAAGTATGAAAGGGAAAAGAGAGTTTTATTATTATTAGATGAACAAAAGGAAAAGGGGTTTTAACTTATAACATATTATGTATTGATGATCAAATCAAGAAGGCAAAAAACAACGCAAGAAATAACAGGGAAACACTTATTTAAAAAATGTACACATTCCCTAAAACAAGGCATCTAACCAGAATCTAACTAAATGGTCCTAGTTTCTTCCTTTACTGACAATGTATGAGTACACAAGGACTTCGCAAAACCAAAAAAAAGAAAATATAAGCATTAAAAGCACCAACCTTCACATTTTTTTAAAGGAAGCATAATAATAATAAAACAATAAGATGAAAAAGCAATAAAACGCCCAGAACCTGCCTGTCATATTTAAATTGGGTGTCCTACACCAGACGAGCCAATACATGACCTTTGAAAAACTCCTCTGAATGTGTACTGCTTGTTTAGCGGAAGGCTATTCCATATTATGGCCCCTGCTAAATAAAGTTAGACAATTCATTTTAATAGTGTAATAACTTACATCTGCAGATGCATCAAAGCTGCTCTTTATATGAAATAACATGTTGGTAAATACGCAGAAACACACACATACTTCCTGTTGCCCCCTAGCTGCACAATCCCCGAGAACAAGTCCTCAAGTGGCCTAATACTGATACACCCTCTCTCTTTATTTCCAGTGTCCTGAATACATTCATGACCCCAGCCACTCACCCCAGAGTACCCACTTATCTTCCACGTTGCCCGGAGTCACCCCTCAGTCTTCCGCCTCAGGCCTGTAGCCCCCTCCTTTGTCCCAGATCCCTCTCAGCAGGATGCAGAATTCTCCCTAACAACCATGGGGTCCATTTGGGCTTGCTCCAGTTACCACAACAGAATCTGTGACGCAGAAATTTCTCGGACTATTTGTTTTCTACAGACACGCATGTTCGCCCACATGCGCATACAGGTACATCTGCACAGAAGCAGCGTTACGGTTTGCACAGGTCGACTTACATGCCACATGACCAGCAAGAGGCACTGCTGATATTGTCCTGTTGGCATTTCAGTCAACTAAAAGGCCTGCTAATGCTTTCTGCTCCGTCTCCCATTTATTTAATGCTCCAAGGCACAGGAACGCTGCTTAAAGAAATGCTCTCTGGTGAAACCCAGTACACGTCAATGCACACACATATGAATTTCTTTCCTCCTCTGTCTTCTCTTTCATAAACATACTGACCTAAACACTGAAAGAGAAGTAATCGTTCAACACACACACACAAGCATTTTCTAGCTGCAAAGAGGCCTTGTGGTGTGGGCTTGAAGAAATCTGCTGCTATGTCCCATTGACAGTGCAGGCCCACACACGGATACACAGAAATAAACACGTGAAAGTCGGAGTGCCCCTTGACCCTTGCCTCAATGAAAGGAAAAAATAACTCATAGAATTCCTATATTTATGTCCCCTTTTCCCTCAACCTCTCCATTTGCCATCTGTTGAATCCCTCGCTTCATCTCATTTATATCGATCTACTATCTAAGGTGCAAGTGTCAGAATTGAAAGCCACACACAGCCTTCAACTGGCTAATTCAAAGCAATGAAAATGTGTTAGGAAATGTTGTGTTTGGAAAGGGATAAACGACAGGCGTGTGATCACACACACACACACACACACACACACACACACACACACACACACACACACACACACACACACACACAGCCTGCTGCAGATATCCAAGGTTGTGGTGGCTGCTGTACAGAGCGGAGCCTCTTTTGATGGTGCTGTCCAAGGTCCTGACCAGCTGATGTAGCACAGGAGCTCTCCGCGGTCCTGAAACACGCGCTGGCTTCTTCCTGCTGTGTTGAAGAGTGACGCAGAAGGCCTGTTTCAGACTAAAAATAGTCCCTTGTAATTAATTGAAGGTGCGTTGGCCTTTTTAACAGCCGAATGAAGAAAAAAAATCTATGTTTTTCCTATGCATTTTTTATCTATATCCCTCCCTCCCTAGTACCTTTAAACTTGACTTTCTAGTTTAGTTTTTCCGCAGCAAGAAGCAAAGTTATCGCGGATATAGATATATAGGAAGCGCCGGAAGATTCTATAGAGTTGGAGCAGGGACAGAATTTCCATGGTGCAGCCTGAGTCATGACGCTGGTGGCAGACCTACCGTTTAATGTGATTTCTGCGACTTCTTTGTACTTAGCAATGTGGGACACAGTTCAAACGAAGAGCTCAGACAGAATATATATCGGGGGAGCTTGGTGTGTGTGTGTGTGTGTGTGTGTGTGTGTGTGTGTGTGTGTGTGTGTGTGTGTGTGTGTGTGTGTGTGTGTGTGTGTGTGTGTGTGTGTGTGTGTGTGTGTGTGTGTGTGTATGTGTGTGTGGAGCTATGTGTGTGAGAAAGAGTGCAGGCTGGCTGATGAAGTTTGTGTGTGCACGGAAGCGGTGTGTTTGTACGCGCCGGTGTGCATGCTTGCACGCGCTCACACTAAGTTGGGCGTAACGATGGATTCAAAGGGAGCCTTTGAAGTATTTTGATGTTCCCTGGCTGCTCTCTTGCCAGTTTCCTAAATAGGTCAGAGACTCTGCTCTCTGCCTTCTGCACTGTGCTAGCTGTGCTGCAGCCTGCTAGAAAGAGTCAGAAAGGGCAGGCAGAAGGAAAACAATCTACTTAACTTTACATCGCCTCACTTCAACAAAAAATCCAGCTGCGTCACACTTTATTTTAATTGTTAGTTGTTTGTTTTGATGCACAACAGGTGCAACCGCAGGGACATGAAAAACAGAGAATAAAGACACAGCAATTGGATGGAGTTCGAGCAGACGAGACATAGAATAAGAGAGAGAGGTATGCGATTGCTGGTGTGGTCCTGCAGGCCATCTGTCCATGGTGCTGTGAGAGTTCTGGCTTCGTGCTGCTAGCTCCATGTAGGCCAGTCACTTGCATCTTCCAGCCTGCTGATTAATATGGTATCTGGAGGAGGCCTTTTTCTCAGACACATCAACCCAGTCATGCCCATTTCCTTGCATGCGTGTGTGGCTCTTCATTTTGTACTTGGAGGGGGCTTGTTCCAACCTCTACAGGTGCCAGGGTGAAGCCATCGCAGAGCCAGACTCGCATTTGATTGCCAACCCCTGGAAGCAAAACATATCTCAGGGTGGTCTAAACTTAGAAAAACATAGCTGTCCGTTTGTCCTCTTTTCGCCATAATTGGCATATGAGTACACACATGCAGGCGACTCCTTCTCACCATTCCCAGGGACCCTGTTAGCACCTCCTCTTCTCCTCCTGCAATGGGGAGGAATACATCAGAGTGAGTGAAGTGCTTGTTTTAGTTGCCAGTGGTGGCACGTCCAAACCTTCCTGAGGGGGTGGTGGTGGTGGTGGTAGTGGTGGGGGGCTATGATTTATTGTCGAGTGGCACAAAGTGAACCAATTCTGCCATGGGAACAGGAAAGACACCCCCACAGAATGCAATTTGCCTTCTGTTGGGCTGGACTGTGTTAGCAAATAAGGCCGAACCCATCCCCTCCCCGCTCCAACACACACTTTCTTGCGGCGGAAATTCTACCGGGGACAAGCCAGGGGAGATCAGAATAGAAAGCGTGTGAAGGAGGGAAGTATTCCTCTGTTACCGATAGCCAGATCCCACTTTCGCTCCGCACCGCTCTCAGTGTCACACAACTCTAAAAGAAAAACATGCCCCCGAGCGGAACTTCCTCTTATCCTCCCCTATCCTTCATTGGGCCCCCCAGCAGGAGGTTTGGACTCAACCAGAAACCCTCAGCCTCCCTCTGGGCTTGTGTGATCCCCTCCATGTCCCCGCCGTGGATAAAAGTAGTCTTACATCCTCACAGATGTTAGGCCAATTTTCCAACACAGAAAGGCCCCACGCAGATGCGCAGGTTTGTGTCAAAGGCACACACACACACACACCGCATCCACACACTCTTGTAAACACGCATACACAGAACGTATGTGTGTCACTGCTGCATATCAAAGACGTTACGCATCCCCGAGGACACTAACATGCACTCTGCCGCTTTCAAAGACTCACTTTTTAATATACCTTTTTTTGTTATGCACCAAGTTTCTGCTGAAATAACCACGATGTGAAATGGAAATAACTCAAAAACAAGACAGATGCCCTCTCATATTTGAAGTATTGCCACCTGCTTTGTTTTGAAAAATGAGCAGCTATATTTGAAGCATGAGCGTCGGGTCTGCTTCTCGCCGCTGTTTATCTTAGTTGACTTCCCATGGGGGATTGTAATGCCTGTGTCAGTGGACACACTAATAGAGATGTGTGAGGTTACGACTATTGTATACATCAACGCCAAGGATCTGCGCTCCACTATTATAGGCCTGTCACCTTACTCCAGGGATTATACAGGTTTTAAATGGAAGAACAGCTTCTTACAATATAATACTGAGGGGATTTAATCGAGACAACACCTTCATATGAGGTATTACAGCAGACTGTCATCCGTGGATCTCACCTCTGGAAGAACAGGATATAGCGTTCGCTGAAGGCCTGCCACAGACCACATTGGAGAGGATTAGTCAGAGTCAATCTACCTGGGAAATGTTAATGTGCTGAACCACATGAAACTTACTGAGCCTGAAATAAGAGTTATGTATTGGCAGGGTTGAGAAGGTTACTTTTAAAATGTCATCTGTATCAGAATAGAGATGTACTGCTAAAGACAGCATGGGTAATAGCACATTTGTGTGACTTTTAAGCTGCTATTCCTTTCTCAGCTATAATTCTAAAGGCATGCTAGCGGCATGACTCAAGAGATGGGGATGTCAGTAGGTCTACCGCTTTGATCAAGACTGAAATTACCCACTGGATGGATTGCCATTAAAGTCGTACAGATACCCATTTAGCCACGAAGACTTTCCATATAGCGCCAGCGGTGGTTTTACATATCCAGTAATGGATCTTCATACCTACCGGATGGATTGGCTCACAATTGGGTGCAGATGTTCATAGCTCCCTGAGGATGTATCTTTTGTGATCCCTGAAATGTCCTTTAGCACATTTAAGTTAAAGGTCTATAAGAATAGATTGCTTTGAACATACACATCGATGTTCAAAGTCGTAACTTCAGTGGCTTAATCAGGTCAAAATGCAAATGTTTCCAATACTTTGGTTTATAATGAAATAACTGCAGAGATAATAACATTCCTACCAGCCTAAGCTTCTTTGTTTTGTGCTAGCTAGCAAGCATTAGCATGCTAAAATAGGATTGGATTATAAATGTGCAGTGCTAACATAAATAAGTTAGGGTTGCCATTGTTAGTTAGTTAGTTAGTAAGTTAGGCAGGAAGATGTAATCAGTTAGCTCAAATCACAAAGCCATTAGCGTGGCTGAAGACTCTTATTCCTTGTTGTTGTTGTTGTTATTGTTGTTGTTGTTGTTGTGACAAACACTCAAGTCATTTTTTCAGGACCTGTAACAAATACATTATTCCCCATAGATTAAAAAAAGGTATTTTGTTTTCCCTTGCCATGAGATGAAAGATAACTTACTATTTATCTGAAAAAGGTTTAATATAAATGAGATGGGCCGTTAGAGAATCTAGGGGCTCAACACTTTCATGACATTTCAGACTTTTTTTACATTGATCAATACATCATTACTACATTTTGAAAAATTAGACCTTATAATTTGTCATATTAATGTACAGAAATAAACATTGAAAATGAATGTATTGAGTCAAAACAAAGTCAAATATTGAGCCATTACAGTGTGATAAACCAGTGGTTCTCAACTGGTCAGGCCTCGGGACCCACTTTTTCCTTTGTCAATACATCGCGACCCGAAATTTTGAACCACTCAAATCTATTCAACAAAAAATCGTGCAGTAAAATATACTCTTTTCAGCATACAATATTAATGAAAGTGAAGTACAGTGCATATATCCCTCATATCCCTTCACAGAACTAAAGTATGCTTTTAAAAAAGGTTTAATGAGTTAATGGAATCAAAGCTGAACTGTATAGCATGAAAAGGCACATGCTGAAAACCCAACCCCAGCAGGGGGGTCTGGGGGGATTCTCATATAACATATAAACTACACATTCTGGTACTCTGAGAAGAAAATAAATAGATGTATTGCTACCAGACATATTAATAATATTTTATGCCATTGTTTGTTTTTCACTTTGTTCTGAAGCTGAACCTTCTGCTCCTCACAGAGAGAGGAGCAAAGAGGAGAGAGTCTGTGTGAATTACTTTGTGGGTAGATAGCCCCCATTGTTCTGTGACCTGTCAGTCATCAGACCGGGGGTCATATTTCATTATGTGTTCATTGTTATCTGAAGTTGTAACCATGGATGTATAAAGAAGAGTTCTACCGCAAAGTTATTCTCCGTGGGGACTTCCGGCAACAATCTTGGTTCTGATTGGCCAGAAGACTCGAAAAAACATTAGCAAAGATATTTTATTGAGAAGATGATCACTACGTGACAGAAGTTTTCAAAACCGTTCATGGTCTCCAGTACTTCCTGTCCAACGCCTACTGCATGCACAGCGTTAGAAAATCGGAAAAAACTTGAAACGGGTCCACGACCCACTTTTGGGTCGCGACCCACCAGTTGAGAACCACTGTGATAAACAAACTGGAGTAGAAGACGACAGCCTTCACGTGGCCTCCTCTGTGAGCAGCAAGACATGGTGCAAGACCAACTTGCGACACGAATGTCGCCAACCAAACGTCGAGCTCTTAGGCCTAGGAACGGCGGATGGGCAGTCATCCCGACCGTCGATAACCGAGGCCTGGCAGTGCTTCAACTCAACCCGAGTTGGACCTCTGACGTTACACGACAGAGAGAGAGAGGATAAACAACAAAGAGGTTCCTTTCATGTAAAATAGTTGACTGGCACGAAGCAATTTCAGACAACTTGAGTGGCTGAACCGTGTGTGTGTGTGTGTGTGTGTGTGTGTGTGTGTGTGTGTGTGTGTGTGTGTGTGTGTGTGTGTGTGTGTGTGTGTGTGTGTGTGTGTGTGTGTGTGTGTGTGTGTGGGCCTGTGCAAGTTGCTGGGACAGACGCTTGCTTTTTGGTCAGCTTCTGAAATAGCTTTCTGACCTCTCTGTGAAGTTGTTATCCTCTGCTCTCAGCCATATCCTCCTGCCCTAAATGTATCACTGTAACGTACGATCCCTTCTTTACATCAGCATATGGCTGACGTTATGCATTAATAATGTTAAATAATGATTACAATCTCAATCTAACCATCCTACGTTCATTTCCTCTCTTGTCTCTGTCCTTCTGCCTCTCTGAATGTATTCATAGGGTGAAATAGCAAATCAACCAAATGGCTATGGCAAAGGCCTCAGAACAGAGTAACAAGTGGAGGGAGGAAACACACCAAACACAGCAGTCTTCATTTACATTTTCATTTCATTTTCCTATGGCCTGTAGCGCTGTGTACAGAATCAATTGTTCTAACTCCATTTCCAATATATTACCGAGAGACAGTGGGGAAGAAAGGGTAAGTATTGATTGGGGTGTTCATTGTGTCTTCTTACAGATTGCACACTTCATAAGAGCACGATGAAATTGCTGTTTGTTTCCTTTTTTGTGTCTTTATTTTCATCTCAAAGATTAATGATGGTTTTCTGATATGGCTGAGATGTGACTGTCACCATTCTTATACCTTACCCACACATCTTGTCTTGTTGCGTATTGATCGACAGAGGCAACCTGTCTTGCAGTACTCTGCCTCAAGCAGTTTGCAACATACAGTTGAAGCCTAGCGTTATGTGAAAAGGCATGTCTTTAGCTAACTACCGTATTGTGTGCGGTTACAGGTTAGAAAAACACCTGTCCATCCATTAGTGAGAGCTAAGCAGAGAAAGATGTGGCTCTATCCGGATTTTCTTTCTGTTTTGTTTTTCCCACAAATATAAAAATGAATATTCAAAAGTATTCCTTGGTGTTTTCTGATATAGAAAACTAATGACAAGTCCCTTGAGCCTCCTTAGCAACGGTTTGTGCTCCTGAGCAGCAGTATGTTAGCGAAAATGAACAACCTCTGGAATATCCAAATTGACCAATCGGAATGGAGTATTCTACTTGGACTTGGAATAAGAGTTTATAACATTTTCATCAAAAACAAGGTAACCTATTCAAAGGCAGAGTAGGCCCGAACATGCCCGTGCTGCTATTCTGCAAACATATTTAACCATATGACCTTTGGGGAAATGTCAATGGAAAGTTAATATTAGCTCATACATACAGCTTCTTTTAGTCCAGAATTAAAAACACTAGTTTTACTAACATTATTTGCATTTAAATCGATCGTATTTCAACCCCTCTTAATCGCAGCAATGCAGAATTTCAAAAGGGTGCACGTATAAGGGTTCTGTTTGATGTATGTAAAATATATGTTGTGGCAAGCAGGATTAATATGTAGAGGAGGTAGACTCAGGACACTGTTGTGACCTAAACAGCCTTTTATGAGCTCCAACACTTCCACGTAAAAGTTTGAGTAACAAATCACTTAACTTTACTCTCTAGCCACCTTCAAGGCAAACCCAGCAACGCTCTGTCCAACTTGCTGGGGTCATCTAAGAAGAAGGAGAACAGAAGTAAACACTGTTATAGGAGGATATACTGTTCATGTAAAATATGTATTGATGCACTAAATTATTAAAATGTGCCCTACTTGTGTACTTACATTGTTTTCTGAGTTTTCACTCAAAGTCTGACATAAAAATACAATTCTATATTCCAGCTGTGGACTTGATTTTTCCTCAGCCATCAGTGGCCGCGATTTAATTCCCCGTTCACTGTGTGTGGGGCGGAAAGCTGTCAGCTGAAATCCTGACACACATTCACACCTTCGGCTGGCAGCGGCAGGCGAATCTGCCTTCGGGACAAGTCCTCCATATACTCGGAGTATCTATTGAGATTCCAATGATTTTCAGTGAGGAACAGATACTCCTAATGGAGGTGCATATAAGGCAGCCAGCTGTCTGTTAGTGCAGCTCTGTGATTGATGGGAGGAGACATGCACCATTTACTGGCAAAGCTGGAACTAGAGGGAATCTCCATCTTCTCCTTCGAAGCGCTCACAAGACGCCTTTGCAGAAAAGAATTGGCCTATTTCCATGGAGAGAAGATCACTTAATTCGACTGCGGTCACACAGACATACAAACAAGCACTCACTTTGGTTATTTACACACACGTACAAATATACCTGTGAGAACACATGGAGGTGAAATGAGAATAGGCTCAGGGTCACACATATGCTGAAGAACACAAATGGGTTTTACCTGCGCATTTCACAACCACGAGCTGTATGATACAGAAGTACATTCACACATAAGAAATTATTTTTTGGTGTTCCATCTGTCTCGGTTTACAGCTCTTTAAATAAATGTGTTGGAGATGTCAGTCAGTCAAAAGTTGCTTATAAGCCAACCATATTAACATTCACAGTTTACTTTTTATATTTTAATAGTATACAGAAGTCATTTTGGAGTCAGGATAGATTATTGTTGTATCAGGCTAACATGATTGAGCTTAAATGAATACCAAATGGCGACCTGAGAAGTGCAGCCATGCCGTACCTTTAACCTGCATTCTTTAAATGGCCAGCACTGATTGCAAGTCAGATTGATTTGAAGTGTATGAGAAAATGGCCTTTCTTCTCACTTGATTTATAACACCCAAAGGCATTGTAAACATGAGGTCATGGTCTCAATTGCTAGCTTCAAGTCTTCTCCAATACAAAATGATGTTCATTTTGTAAATGATGGTCCTATTTAGAGAAAAATATACAATAAAGCCGTGTATTCTTGCAGTCAGGGTCATCTTGTGATTGACAACTAGCTACCAAGGTGTTGTCAGGTTTGGGTGTTGTCAGTCTGGTTGTCCAAACTAGCTTTTACATTTATTTTCAGATCATGAAAGTAAATATTAACATTTTGGTGAGCCAAAGATGTATTGTTATGTCTATTGTGAGGTTTTTATTAAGCTCCACTCGCTCGAGTCTCTACTGGTCCCAACAAAACAAGGTTGACGTCAGAGTGAATATTCTATGATTAATACGTGTACATGCTACTGTTGTACTAAAATGCAATTGATTGTTAATACTCATCAGTCGCTGATCAATCAATTACAATCCTTTGAGTCAAAAGGATAGTTAATATACTCAGACTTCTAAGCCTCTCTTGCCTCAACCACCGGCATAACTCACAGTGTGGCAGTTCATTGAATCACCATCTTGTTCTCTAATATGTCTGCTGTCCTGTGTTCGACCAGAGTAAGTTTTTCTCCGTGATTGGCACACAGCATGCTGTCACCCACCCATTCATCCATCTCTAGTGAGAACAATGGGCTGTTTGGCACCAGCCCTGCCATTCTTGCCAGTCCAGAGGGACACAAGAGCCAAAGACAGATGCCGACTCATGTCTGCTAATTAGATTTTTGGTCTGTTCCTGTCGCAGCTACATGGACAGGGCTTAATTTACTTAATTATATTTATGTTTTCATCCCTGTCTGTTAGTTCAATAGGGTGGATGTGTCAGCTTTGCTTCCAATGCATACGCATCCCCTTACGAGTGTGTTTTTCATGTGTAGTGTTTGATATTGATTTTGCTGTAGTTGCTCCATGAAACTGACTTAAAAATATATATTTGGCACATGTCCCATTTCTGTAGCAAAGACCAGAGATAAAGTAAGAAGAGTGGATGTTAAAACACAGAGCAACAGTAATTTAACTTTGATAGACATTGTTTACTATCATTGGTCCTCTTGGCTGGACGTTTAACGTGACAGAACAGTAAAATATAAGAGCAGGGATAATGCTTCCCCACATCAATCTGTATAAACGGCATATTGGTTCCACTTGCACCGTCACACCGAATATATTATTAGATTCTTAATTGCTTTAAACTGGCCTGCTTCCTGACCTTCTAATATAACCATCTTACCAACTCACAATAGAGGTTATTCACAAAGGTTATATGTTGTTACTAATGTTGTACTTGCTAACGAGTGAATTCATGGTATGTAATGACATTTCGGGTTGCCTTGCTGTTAGCCAGTGGGAACTTTACATCCCCTGCTTGTATGGCTGGTGAAAGCTGAATTCACATGATATTTGATTTGCTCTTCTACAATGAGATGTTTATTTTATTATCTTTTCTTTTTAATGACTGATTTTAAATGCCATTTTCTTAATGTCTTTCATTTTTTGTAAAGCACTTTGAATTGCCTTGTGTTGAAAAGTGCTATATAAATAAACTTGCCTTGCCTTGCCTTGCCTTGCCTTGCCTTGCCTTGCCTTGCCTTGCCTTGCCTTGCCTTGCCTTGCTCACCGCGGCTGGGCGCAGAGCACTGCGGGAAAAATGCCAGTTATGTTACGTTTCTATGGTTAGCTCTGCTAACTTGTGCCGCTACACTGCTACTAGTACTAGGATGGGAAAAAAGCAGAAAACAAATGTCACTGTGTGTGTGTGTGTGCTGTGTGCATGAGCATGTGTGACCAATAAAGAGGGTTTCATCCTTCCATTCATCCGGTACATACAACTGTTATCTGATTGGTTGCCCGTCGAAAGATCGGCAGTAATAAGGTCAAAGGTGAAATTATTAGAACTTAGACGGGCGCACCACTCTATTGATGGAAACCCAACAGCGACGCCAGCTCAGAGCCGTTTTACCGCATATCATGTGGCGGTCCCCAGTTTCCACTGGGTCCGTCTGCGCCGCGCCGCGGTTTTGGTCCGACCTCCTCTAGCGCCATAACCCACCGGACGCGTCCCAGAAGCGTTTCAGAAGCGTAGCGTCTGAACAGTTTTTAACGACTTTCACAAGATGTTAAACTACTGAATGGCTCTGTACTGTACCTACAAGTATTAATTAACTTGAAAACATTAATATGTAGTTGTTACATTACATTACATTACATTACATTGCATTTAGCAGACGCTTTTGTCCAAAGCGACTTACAATAAGTACATACGACCAGGAAGACACAGCCTTGAAGAAAAACAGAATCATATAAGTACAGCAGGTATCATAGAGCCACACATTTCAAGTGCTACTCAGCTGGCTATAGATAGGCCAGTCCTATGTTAGTATATAAGTGCTTTGTCAGCTGGCTATAGATAAGCCAGTCCTATGTTAGTATATAAGTGCTTTGTTAGTAATTCTATCGCTCGAAGTGGAGTCGAAAGAGATGAGTTTTCAGTCTGCGCCGGAAGATGTGCAGGCTTTCTGCCGTCCTGATGAACGTTGTTACCTTCCACTCCACAAACTGCAGCGACTAAAAACCAGGCCTTGTCCTTTCTGATGTTGTCCTTGTAGTAAGCATTGGTTACATCATATCAAATAGTGTGTTTTTCCACTTCCATGATGAAAACCTCGTCGTCCATTGTGCGTATCGTAGTGGAGGTGTTGTGATGAAGGAGGGGGGTCTGCTAAATTAGTATATGTGGGGGATGGGCCTGGCTCGGATGCCCACCTTTCCACTTCCTGCGAGGGGGGGCTGCCTGCCCGACCTTACGTTACGGCTGTGCCGCGGCAAAAATAGGATTCATTCTAATTTTAGAGAAGCGATGCGCCGAGCCGGTTCTGGGACGCTTCTGTCTGAGCCGTAACGGAGCCTACACACGGCGGCGTGCGTTGCCGCTTCAACGCTTCTGCCCATTCACTTTGAATGGGGTGACGTCACGATTCGCCGAACTGCATTGTGGGAGCAAAGCGTAGCTTCGCTCGCGGTGCTCGCTGCAAAAGTAGAGCAATGTTCTACTTTTGCCGCCTCGACGGAGGCGCCAGCCAATCGAATCATATGCCAGTGCAAGCTCTAGCCAATCAAACCGCATGCTTGTGTGTATGGGGCGGGAGATTCATGTGATTGGTTGTTGGTCGAGTTTTAGCCCCCCCCGCCGGCAGGCGACAACGCACGCCGCCGTGTGTAGGAGCCGTAACGCGGTGCAGACGGACCCGGTGGAAACTGGAAACTGGGGTAAGGTTGCAGAGCATTCTGGCCAAGGTCTCATTGTAGAATTGAACCAACACTTTACAAAAAAGACCGCTATTTTGCAGCTATAAATACAGATTTGTTTGATGTTGACAGAAGACAATCTTATGTCAACATGAATTGCACATCATGTCTACCTCCTATCTGCCCTGTCTCCGGTCCAATTCACCAAACATATTGCGCTAGAGATAATACAGCTCAATCACTCCCATAAAGTTTTGCAGCTGAGTGCAATTTGTCCCTATTTTCTTGCGTCTGAGTTCAATTATTCGTGTTGCAAAGTAGATGCTTGAGGCACACGCGTCTGTTGTGAGGTGTGAGAGTCAGCCTGAGCCAGAGGTCTTGTCAGGAAGGGCTTG
The DNA here is from genome assembly GCA_902827135.1 of Harpagifer antarcticus. Lineage (NCBI taxonomy): Eukaryota > Metazoa > Chordata > Actinopteri > Perciformes > Harpagiferidae > Harpagifer > Harpagifer antarcticus. The sequence continues at coordinate 6,429,217 of CADEHL010001042.1, read as the reverse complement.
CCAAAGTGCCACTTTAATCTAGACCTCCTGAAGGCAATTAAAAGAGAAGAAAGGCAAAAAAGTAAGCCCGGGATTTGGGAGCGGAATGAGTGGGAAGAAATAATGTGTTGATTCATTTTTATAATTTGTTCTTGTTTTTTGTAACAAGTAGGGGAGCTATATGCATTTGTTTCCCAAGACACATCTGTCATCCTGCCACTGTAACCAACAAGTAATTGGTTTGAGTGGACCCCTTTATCAAGGACTTGACCTTCCACCAACTCTCTGAAGACCTTTATTATTTCGCTATAACTTTATTCAGCTATTAGCGCTAATCTTTAAGCATTGGACTGTATTTGCAATAAGGCATTTTAGCAAAGAAATATGGACAAGAGCAATGCAATGCTATTTGCTTGAGTTAGGAGTTTACTTGTCCCTTTGTGGGCACTATAATAAGAAGGTTTCTTTCATTTATATTTGCAAAGGTTTAGCAAAAAAGCCACACAGTTATTTTTCAGTAAAGTCGCTATCTTGAAACCTTATAGGCTTTCCTCTATGTCGCGGTAGATCTGCTGGTTTGCTTGAGTTTCCTCGTGGTAATTTAGGTCTCATCTGGTTTTGAGTTGGAAGGTGTTTAAACCCCAGAACTACTTCTTCTGTACTGCGTGCCAACCAACAGACAAAACTGTCAAAGTGATTCATGGGTGTAATTGTAATTAGTTGAAGTTCGTCCCTACAATCCCTAACCCTGCATTAATTAAACCTTCTGTTTTCTGAGATGTCTTTAAGCTTTGTTCTCTTGTAGGCAGCATATGTCTTGTGGAGTTATTGCTGTTGTTCTGAAACCTCACCCTGGCAGTGTGAGAATAGTGTGTCACCCCGTGTGTTACAGTATGTGCCCGGGAAGGGTAATACTGCTGACAAAAGTGTCAAAATATATTATACATTTCTCCAGGAAATACATATCATACCTGAATACATTATCACAAAGCAATCTGGCTGTGAGTCAGTGTGGGCATTGTTATGCTGATGTACAGATTTAGGAGCTCACAGTATCTGTGTCTGAGAGGCACCTGTGGCTGACTGCTATCTATTCCAAACATAATGACATGAAATAGCAGCAGCTGAACTTCGATCCGGGAGAAAGTTGAGAAATATCAAAAGCAATATCGCACAGATGTTCACGGTTTCCCCTGTCGGAAACATGTGTTTATGGCCCCCCTTCACTTCAGCGTGCCTCAACAAGACCTCTCTATCTCAGACAGACAAGGGGCTCAAAGGAGCTCCCTCTGTGTGTCAAATGTATTGTAAATTACAGCAGATGTGGTTATCTGCAACTGGTGGTACAGTAATAGCATCAGTCACATCAACAGTATTGTCACACACTTGTGATTGCTATTCAAACGCAGGTTAGCCATTGTCATTTGGCAGCAATTATGCAGCCTGTCACCTGGCCAAGTATGTAGAATAAACACATCATTTCCCTCCTATAGAGCCAGCGTGTGGCGAACGCCCCCCTCCTCCCTTTGCCTCTTCCATTGCTTTCCCCTCGAGTGTATCTGATAAAATTAATTGAAAAGAAAATCAAGTAGCATCCTAAGGCAGTGTTATTGTTATTATTATAATTAGCAATCATGGCATGGCCCACTGTCTCTGTGGCCTGTTAGCTCACGGGCTAAAGCCTCTAATGAGGTAGCAGCCATGTGGTGTCAACTCCTTCTATGGGAAAGAGCAATGTAGATGAAGTGGAATGGGGCTCATCATATATGTGTGTGTGTGTGTGTGTGTGTGTGTGTGTGTGTGTGTGTGTGTGTTTGTGTGTGTGTGTGTGTGTGTGTGTGTGTGTGTGTGTGTGTGTGTGTGTGTGTGTGTGTGTGTGTGTGTGTGTGTGTGTGTGTGTGTGTGTGTGTGTGTGTGTGTGTGTGTGTGTGTGTGTGTGTGTGTTCATGGACATTGGCATATCAAAAAGGGCTCGTGACAGCATTCAGATGTGGTCAAGAAGTAGGACACCAAGGACCAAGAGCATGTTAGTGAGTGAATGCCGGTGTTGAGCACTGTATACCCATACCACACTAATTCACAACAACACCTGTTAACAGGAGTTAGCAACAATTACTGTTTGCTCCTGTGAAACAATGAACTGTGTTGTTACTGGAGAGAATTATAATTGTCTAGATCATCACATCATAACAAGGATTTATATCGTTCAGCTTATTTTATGTTTTGGGGCTTGGAACAAGAAAACACTTTCTTGATACAATCCAGGATAAGCAACAGTCTAGTTAGTGCTCCATTTTATTTGCACATTCCTTTTCAAATATACATCACATATTTTCTCACAACTCGTTAAAACAAATAAGAGCTTGTTGTTTGTTTGTTCTCGCATTGCATCATGGAAATAAGAGCTCGAGCTGTGTGCACTACACACAGAAAATATTTTATTTAGATTTGGAAGGTTTACTGCAATTTCGTACTCTTTAACAATATGTATGGTAGCTGTACCGTGGATTTGAACCGCCGACCTGATGTTATCACACTGCCAAGCGTTTACAGCACCAACTGCTCGGCACAGTATGTGTCCTTTAGCAGCAACACATCTTCTTGTAAAATACAGAGCAATAATGGCAGTAAAATAAGTATCGTACATCTTGCTAATTAAGTGTTAAATGTGCAATCTGTTCTTCTAAACATGAAAGTATTCTCCTAGTTAATAGCCCAAACAACGGATTGCTACTTGCCATAACTTCCATATGGGCTGACAGGTCTTTTTATTATATGGACTTATTGGACTAACAACTACCTGTAAATCCAAGCAATGTATGTGTCATGCTTTAACACCATTAGGAAACTAAGTGGAACAATAGCCCTACAAATGCAGTGCTACTAACTACAGAGAAAGTGAAGTTGAAAAGAGTGTAAAGATATCTGGCTTGCCAGAAGACTCTCTGAAAGAGATACAATTATTAATATATTCCTTCATAACATATCCTTTTTTTAATTGCAGATGTTCCACACTGTCTTTGTATAACCTTCTGGGAGTCATGATCCCGGTTTTCCAGCTTATTCCTTTTTCATTTTGTAAGAAACCTCACCTTGTGTGTCATGTCTAGTTTTACTTTACTCTGCCTTTGAGTGTTTTCCCGCCTTTTCTGATTGCTTGCACTTCAGTATAGTCACCTATAGCAGTAGTTTGGCTACTTTATTTTACCTTAATCATGTTTTTATAAAACTACTGCCTCGTAAAGGTATGCGGACGAAATATCAAACATGTTGCTTTATTTCAAGCTAGCCAAAGCGTTCAAACCAGTAGCATTGAGTTTTTAGTTCTCTGTGAGAGACAGTGCAAATATAGTTTGATAGAATACTCTAGAGCAGTGGTTCTCAACTGGTGGGTCGCGACCCAAAAGTGGGTCGTGGACCCGTTTCAAGTGGGTCGCAGATGTGTGAGTGAAGAAAAAAAAAAAAAGAAAAAAAATATTTCCCTTTTTTTTGGGGGGGGGGAAAAAAGTGAAACTTTTATTTTGAAGGCCCGATTTTCTAACGCTGTGCATGCAGAAGGCGTTGGACTGGAAGTACTGGAGACCATGAACGGTTTTGAAAACTTCTGTCACTTAGTGATCATCTTCTCAATAAAATATCTTTGCTGATGTTTTTCCGAGTCTTCTGGCCTTTGATCAGAATCAAGATTGTTGCCGGAAGTCCCCACGGAGAATAACTTTGCGGTAGAACTCTTCTTTATACATGCATGGTTACAACTTCAGATACAAATGAACACGTAATGAAATATGACCCCCGGTTTGATGATTGACAGGTCACAGAACAATGGGGGCTATCTACCCACAAAGTAATTCACACAGACTCTTTGCTCTTCTCTCTGTGAGGAGCAGAAGGTTCAGCTTCAGAACAAAGTGAAAAACAAACAATGGCATAAAATATTATTAATATGTCTGGTAGCAATACATCTATTTATTTTCTTCTCAGAGTGTACCAGAATGTGTAGTTTATATGTTATATGAGAATCCCCCCAGACCCCCCTGCTGGGGTTGGGTTTTCAGCATGTGCCTTTTCATGCAATACAGTTCAGCTTTGATTCCATTATTTCATTAAACCTTTTTTAAAAGCATACTTTAGTTCTGTGAAGGGATATGAGGGATATATGCACTGTACTTCACTTTCATTAATAATGTATGCTGAAAAGAGTATATTTTACTGCATTTTTTGTTGAATAGATTTGAGTGGTTCAAAATTTCGCGATGTATTGACAAAGGAAAAAGTGGGTCCCGTGGCCTGACCAGTTGAGAACCACTGCTCTAGAGCTCACAGGTGATCATAAAGCAGTTCCTGCAGTCTGGCTTAACATTTTATTTTTTGCCGTCGTTTAAGTAGCATATTAGCCTTTTTTTGCCTCGGTGTTGTTGGTGTGTAACATCAACATTTTGAACAATCTTAAATAATCCATTTTGGGAGAAACATACTTAAGCAAATGACGGTGTAATTGCCAGAGGAGAAATTAAAACAATCTTTCACAAACTCCTCCTGTAAAATGAGTTCATAAAGTGATGAGTTATGCTGAGTCATACCATATAGGCCTAACTAGCTATAAAATTCAGAAAAAGAGCAAGCTTGAATTTCCATGTGTGACTGGTCCTCCCAGCTGAGATCTCAAGCTGAGGTAAAGCAGGAGGCAGGCTGTTTCGGCTCGTGTTGAGACTGAGCGCTAAGATTCATGGGAGCATGCAGCTGTCAGAGGCCTTGATTGGTGGAGGGCTTTATCAGTCACACGAGCAAAACAGAGCCCATGTGGAGGGTTTTGAATGAAGGCTGCTGCCATACCGAAGTGTTTAGCTCCTCTGAGCCATCAGCTGGGAAATTGCTGAGTAAAAAATGAGATTGTGTGTTTGTGTGCACACACATGCACACGTGTAGTAGGGGGGGAGACTCAATTAAAAACCAGCTGTGCCCTATTCCTCTCAAAGCCCTCCAGCGTTCTACACCCCCTTCCACTCATGTCTTACCCCAGTACCCCTCCTTCTCCACTACCCCCCTACCAAAAAAAACCCTGCTGCTCTGTAAGCTGCCGGTAAGCTTCTAGACTCATGCCGATGGATCTAATGCTTCTCCTTGAAAACACATGTGAAGATGAACACACGTATCGCCTACCCCTCAAACATACTGTAAAGGCTCATTTGCCCCCCGCTGCTTGATGTAATTTCGTCAGGCTGGTGTGCCAAAGCAAGCCAGCAATCGTCTTCCTCTAGCACTGTCTCCTGCTCCCTGATGTACCTGTTACTGCCTCACATCAGCCAGCTTCCACTGCAGCGGGTGCACTTACAGCTCCGAGGGAGAGATGAGAGAAGCGAGGAATGAGCCGAGCAGGAAGACAAAGTCAAAGCTTAATTTACTAAAGAGACAAACAATCAGACGGACGAAGAAAAGCAGACTGAAAGAAATGCCTGAAAGCCTGTTAATATGGTCTTAAATAACCAGCTGCATTTGGGCGAAGCAGGGGTTAGTGTGGGCACAAATTGGCTTAAGATACTGTCTGCCTATTACTCTGGATATTACTGCTGCTTTTTGCCTGTCTTGGTTGACTAAAAGCAAGTACACATTAGGTTTCCTTTCAGTCTTTTTTATACTTGTTTGAATAGCTATAATTCATGTATTGTATTGCCGCTATAGAGGAAAAGGTACTGTTAATATAGCTTAATAAGGGAGTATCCAGAGGGCAGTGGTAGTGCTTAGCTAGCTAATCAGTGGTAATTCTATAAGTTCAGGTCCTTTAATTAGCTAATTTGCATTTTGAGAATTAATGGAATTGATTATATAATTAAGAGTATAATGCATCTTCTTCTCCGTGTTCGCAAGGCACACATACACCTCCAGATACACAGTGTAGGGAGGGTTAACCCTTGAGGGTACGGGTATGATGTTGATAGATGTATGGGAGAGAACTCATCGCACAAGGTTAAACGGAACTCCTGACACTTTGCAGTCTGTAACGGTGGAGATAGGGCTCGGAACGCAAACTCTCGCTGTGAGGCTCCAGGACCCCTGAGCATTGGCTATAAGCATTAGGCTTTGATAGGTTATAATGGCTTGTGCTAATATTGGCTCGTGATAGAGAAAGGTCAGCTAACTCATCTACACTTTGAAAATATGACAACTCGCCTCGGGATTATCTTTTCCTCATTTGAGCGAGTCTCGAGCAACACAACTCATCCGAGGGTCAGATTTTATGATGATCCATCACTTTTTAAGATGGCGGTTTCTAATTATGGCACAAGGTGAAGGGACAGGCCGGAGAGCCTGGATATGTAAGAAATGGAATTTATTAGCCCTAGATTATTATCAGAGCTTGTTTTTTAAAATGCGTTGAAGATTAAGTGAATTGCCAGTGGTACTTTAGGCACAACTAGAGGCCATGAGACCGATGAGCAATGTGTTGGTCAGCCACCCATAGCAGCAGCTTCTGGGCGATCTAATCTGGGTTTGTTCACTGGCCAGTCTCCACATCTATGCTCTGTGGATAAGTGTTGGCATGTTATAGGACATTGTTGGGCTAATCTCTAGGTGTGTCCGTACGTAAGGACTTAAGTGCAGACGGATGGAAAGGAAGGATTTAATTCTGCTGACATCATTACTCTCCAGTCCTAACACCCTGGGAATTGAGGAGGGTCAATGCAGGGCACCAAATGTCTCTATTTTTATTTTAGCAAATTATTCTTGGTCTGTGGAATAACACTTTTGTGAATGGTAAAACTAACTATGAAAACATTTTTGACAAGCTCATGTTCTAAGGAGCTACACTCAGCTCATTATCTTTAGAAAAAGCCAACTCCACAATGGATAGAGTAGGGACACTTCAAAGCTTCGGACAAGCTGCACCTGCATTAGTAAGCATGGTTACCATGGGCCCAAGTCAAAGCTGAGTTTTTTTAGGTTATCACGTGGGGACTTGACAATGGTTCAGTATGGCATTTTACCCTCATCTGCATTTTTTCATCTCATACCGCACCTGTGTATTTCCCACCAGAGATCCGATAATTCCCTCATCTTCCTTTCACCCCTGCTCTGGATTTAACTATGCCATCTGGAATTTCCAATCACATCGAGGCTTCGAGAATGTACTTACCCGATAAGCTCTAAGCCGTATTTGTCTTAATCAATATATCCTTGGTGGACATAAAAGAGTTAAAAAATAAATAAAGACAGAAGTGGGAGGTTTATGTCCCCCTCCGATCCCCAGTTATGCATAAAAATGCCTCGGAAATGAAATCTTTATCAAAAGAGCCACAAGGTTCTCCTTACAAGGTGTTTTCAAATAAGCGGGTGTTATTATCATACCTCCATTGGGAAATATGCATTTACAGCTTGGAGAGTGAGAGGCAATAGGGTAACTGTTAACAATGTTTTCCCTAGTTATGGTGCATAATTGCATGCTTCTGTTATTGCGCCTTTCTATTGCTGCTGCTAATACAGAGAAAGCCCATTAGGCAGTGTGCTAATGTGAACAGTAGCCTGCAGTGCAGTGGGTGCACTGTTTAAAAAGAGATGCATGAGGACCACTGTAATGAGCACTAGGCTGCAGAAGGAGGGTACTACCAAACCCAAACACCCAAAGCAGGCACGATCAAGCGCTGGAAAATACAACGAGTCAACTTTGCCTGTCTGGCTGTAAATATAGCACTGTTGCTGTAGCCAATTGGGCCTAATGGAGCTGACCTTTTATTCTTTGAATACAGTACATACAAATTACCTTAGAATGACACAATGTCACAGTTATAAAGGTTGGCTTTATAGATTTGTTTAAATGTTTTAATCAAAAGTATGCCTTTACATTTATAATAAAATAAAAATGTACAACGAAATTAACCCAAATACTGCACTTATTGTAGTTAAGGACAAGCCATTATATTGCATTTTGAGATGTTTCATTGCTACTGATCCCGCATGTAGTCCTGCAGTAATGCAGCTGTAAATACTGTGGATTACTCTCCACATGCACTCATAATGACCATTGACTTTGGTGAACCGTGAACGCGCGCTCCTCAAGCCTCGGTCATTGCTCTACTGTGAGTGGATGGTCGCTCCCTGGATGCTGCTGCGCGCAGCCTGAGCCCATCGGCCGACGCTCACGTTCAGAGCATGCCCGCTTGCCCGCCGCGTCTCAGCTCTGAAGAGAAGCAACGAAAGACGTGCCGTTTGCTCACAGCTGCCCTTCGTGGCTCCTTCTTTTCCAGTCAGCACTGTCCCCTATAACGACCGTCACCGTGGAATGGATTGCTCCGTTTGATCGGAGAGATGTTGTTCTGGAGGCTTATAGCTTTTCCTCTCCATCAGCTCACCCCCCGTGCTCTTATCTCACGCTGCGTGCAGTAGCGTCTTGTCAGGACAGACAGTGCAGAGAAAGTATGCAATAAACAAATGACAAGTAGCTCAGGGCTGTTCGATTGGAGCGAAGGGAAAAGTTCAAGTTGAAGAAGGAGGATTATGCCCAGCGTAACTGAAAGGGAAAAAAAGGTAGGTGACATTTCTAAAATATTCCTATATTACGCGCTACTGTTGTTTACACACCATCTCTGTCGCCAACACATGTGTGTACGCAATCAGTTGTTGTTGCACGAAGGGGAGGGCAGCACAGAGCGGTGACATTGAGGTGCCTTTTGTCGTAATAACATTTGTGAACCTCATGTTAGCCATGCACTTGACTGGCATTGGGCACATGGGGCTTCCTTCGCGTGTCCGCAGTGCAGTTTGTGTGTCATTTTGTCCATCTGCACCCCGAGCAGGGGTGACCTTATGAATCGCTATGGAGTTTAAGGTTTGCACACATATGCAAGGCAATGTCATGTGTCAAAATCCCATTTATTGTCAGTGCAGTGCTCCCTTGCTTATAAGGGTCAAGGTGGCACGTTAGACCTGTCGCGAGGAGCGGGAGGAGCTCCGGATAACCTCTAGGTTCCTGGTGCGTTTATGGCTACCGCAACATCTTATCGCTCTCCGTACATGCGTGATAAAGTGAGTTTGCCCTTCGCTAAAAATTATGCTTTTTCGTCATCGTGACAAATATGGAGTTACTCGTGGGTTTTAATTGGCTGCTTGACCTGTCATAATATCTCGCCTCCTCTCCCCAAACTGCCAGCTCTGCGTCGCCGCGTGCCATCCACAGCTATTAGTCTCTTCTCATTTCCTGAGTTTCTCTTTTATTCTGTACTGCACTTTTATATTTTTTCTTCAATCATTAATATTTCACCAACTTGCTCACACACCTTGGATTAGAAATAATGCATGGTGTTATGCTTTGTGGAGTTCTAAATCAAATGTCCAGGCAGTGTGTGTGTGTGTGTGTTAGTGTGTGTGTTGAATTTTAATATCCTTGCTCTGCTGCCATGCTCTGTGTTTTGTGGTGACACAGAGAGGTTGAATGCCCAGCTGGGTCCCCTGGAGCTGCAGAGAGCAACGGCCATAACACTGCAGGAAGCCTCTCACTCAGGAACTATATTCTGAGTGTGACTCTTAGTTTAGGATTTAATGCCACATGCTTGCAATAAGTTTAAGGCTGCATAAAAAAAGTTTTGGAGTCGGATTTGTGTCAAGTAGAGTGTCAAGGGATGATGCCCACACACCAGCTGTACAATCCAGAGCCTGGCAGACGCATGCACCTTATGACATGAAAACACACACAGATGCCACGCAGATCTGGATGATGAGACGCCCTGCTGAGATTCACACTTAAATCTAACCGCTACCCTCTTCCTCTCCGCGGCCCCTTCTATATCTCATCCTCCATCTTTAGCTCTCTTCAAGGCGAGTCTGTGATCTCTTACCCTCTTTGTTCACTCTCCCACTTTCCATCCCTCCATCTTGAGCGTTGTGACAGGGCCATATACATCAAAAAGAAAGCAAAGACTTTCAGTTTGTCGTGCGATCGTTACAGACACACATTTACATACATGCAAGTGCACATTGTGTACTTAAGCAACCTACTAGCCTGCCAACTACCATCATTATGACCAGTGTTTGTGTGTGTGTGAGTATGTGTAGCCAGCCACAGCTTTAAGTGCTAATAGGAGCTCACGCAGGACAGCAGCAGGCCGTGTCAACCACAATCTCCAGACGAGTCCTCAGGGTGTCCCATTTGGCGGGGAAACACACACAAAGACACACACACTAACACGAAAACAGGCCTGAGAGGTTTAGCCTTCACTCAAGGGGTCTGAGGACGGGTTGTCCGAGTTCATGTCCTTCTTAGACCTTCACAACTATTCAACAAGATTAACTCCTGGGCTGTTACCCATAGAGTTATATAATGCTGATTGACTTAAATAAACACACATTTGTGTGTGCTGGATATTTTGTGAATTCAAAACATGATGAAAGAGAGAATGTCTTTTTGTTAATGTATCTCCTCCTTCCCCCCCTCTCTCTCTTCCTGTATGTGGGTTACGTATTAATACATTTTACTGCAACACCTGTGAGGTTTGGAAAGAGCAGCATCAATCTTCATTAGACTGAAATTAGGCAGGCCCTGTTGAATAAATGACCATCATTGAGCGTGTGTGTTTGTTTGTGAGCATGTGTGTGTTGAACCCTGTAGGCCCGCTCAGACCCAGCTGACAGATGACTGCAGTGATTTCCAGAGTTCAGCAGATTAGGGGATTAAAGACTGAAGGATTCACACAATAACCCTAATGCATAGGCACACGCATACAAACACACAGGCATCCACAAATACAATCGCCGCCGGTGTGAGGGCTGTTCAGGGGTCAGTGGTACCCAGTGGAGCCCCTCTGTTGCTTTCCGCCCTTCGTCGTGCAGATACCGCTATCCACAATCACACATGCTAACAGACGGGAAATGGCATTAGAAAACCTCAATGGTCCAATCTCACTAATGCCATTTTCACGCTACAGGCGTTACCCGTATTGGTACTGAGCACTTAATACATGTTGTCCTTCCCAACCAATCCAGAACCCACTCGATGTTAGATAATGAACCCGCATGTTTGTGACCAGGGCAATGACATTTAGTTGACAATTTGGAGCCAAAAGTCCCTTTCAAGCACGAAATGGGCATCATTGTTTTCATTGTTTTAAAAGCTGTCAGTGATAAATACATTGCAGATGTCATGACAAAAAGGCTGCTTATATCTCTAAGGTATAATTAGATGAGAGGCTGTTAAGTGTTTGTCATTCGTATTCTTTGATTGATTTCATGACTGTTTTGGTAACAACGTTTTCTGCACAATTGTTTTTCTTTTCTTATTTTGTCTCCTTTACCTGAGCATTTTAACAAGATATGAAGCACTGTTGCCACTGACGGTGCAACCATAGCAACATTAGAAAAACACCTTTAATCCATCAGATTTAGTTTTAGGGACTACGTTTTTATTTTTATTTTTCCATGAAGATTCTAGAGAGGATAACACATTCAGTTATCCCCAGCAGATCTGAGGCCTGTACGACGAAGCCGGTTCAACCTAACTTGGATATGTTTGAGTTAGCCGGTTGGCCTAATCCAAAACATACGCGCTCTCGCTAAGCGGTCCTACGACGCGGGTTAGCTCAAGCCAGCCGTGTCCTATCTAGTTAGGTGCACGTTCACATGAAAGGGGTGGTATTTGGAGCATTCGACCAATCACAAACATGGAGAAGCGTACTGACAGCGCAGCGTCATACTTCCTGAATGAAAAGTCTACTATAATATTTGTCAAATATGAAGAAGTTAAACTTTAAACATCCATGAATTAAACACTTTATCCAGGATAGAAGCCACAGAGCTGCACCTGCAAGGTGAATACAGCTGGTAACAGAAAAATTGTTTGAATGCATACATTAACAGGTTTATGATGTCACTGCCCCCTCTAAGGTACATTAGACCTTAACATCTTATCATTTGGGACATAACAGGATAGGTTGTAATGGAAGCAGAAACCACCTCTTGTCACTACTGATTAACTAAGAACACTGACCTTTACAGAGAGAAGAGGAGGGTGAAAACGATGGTCTTGGTGACAGTAAACGGAGAAGGGGTGACATTGTGTATACTCCTGCTGTAATTGTCAGCCCATGCCAGTAAATAGAAAAATACTAGCTTAGCTCTATTATAGGCTGCTCTCTCTAACCTACTGCCCCTCTCAGCGATTCCATGGCTTTTTCCAGCCAGAAATACAATCAACACACTGTCATAAATCCACATCCAGAAAATAAAACTACTGCAGGAATGGTTCCATTCCTATTTTGGCCTCCTGCAGAGCAGCTTGGGGGGGCATGAGGTACAACGGTGTCATGGGAGACACATACACACATTTATACTGCATTCTACAAGTTTTGCACTGCTTACCGTCCGCCTACGTATTTCCCTGCGCCGGCTCTCTCATTCTCAATTTATTTAATTCCAGCTTTATCTTCCTCTCTGTTTCATATTTCAATATTTCAACCTTGGACATTAATTGTGCTCCTTCGGGGAGCTTGCCTAGACATACATACTGGCACGCTGTGGTTTTTCACGAGGTTTAAATTACAAAGACTTGCTGATGAAGTAGCAAATTGCATTCATTGCCGTAATTGATTAATTGGTGGGTAGATGGTCGGAAACCACAGTGTAAAAATGATCCACTAAAGTTTTCTGAGGAATGTTGGCTTGGATTTGTACAATGGTGAGTCTACAAAGCAGTGATTACAAGCTATTGTTCACAAGCAACATATCACTTTTGTATTCAGACAATACTTTGAGTAAAACTGTTCTTCTATGATTCATTATTCTGCTGTAGAACAAAGATCCCCAATTATTATAACTCTAATTTGACTTTCCTTACAGTTGGTATAAATGGATGCCTCTGAAATCTCATGTTGTTGGATGAGAAGAGAGATGGTAACTATGTGGCAGCCTGTGGGTTGCGCATGATTTAATCAAGGTAAACACTGGATCATAGCGTGTAATGCACTGCTGCTGAAATAGAGCCCTGGATGTCTCTTTATTGGAACAATGACTCGCAAAATTGCCGCCAAGACGCATATTAGATGTATAATTAGCCAGTGAGACAATTTTGAACACATAACAGTCGTCTAATATTTTTTTGGAGCCAGAATTCAGCAGACTGATTATTAGCACTGCATATTATTTGGTTATCTGCAGTTTCTCTGAGACTAACATGAGGTCTGAACACTCTTGGCCCCTCTATACTCATTGTGACCTTTATGGCCTTTAGTTATCTTTCAAGGAGCTGCAGTGCTCAAATAATGGCTGTGTGTGTGCATGTGTGTGCATGTGTGTTCGTACGACTCTGGCGTGTCACACCCGGCATTCGCTGTGCTTTAGAGAAAGTGACGCTTGTAGCGAGCAGCCTTCATCTTGGATCATCTTGCTCGTGGATCCTGTGGGGTTTTTTGCTGGGAGAGATGACAGAGCGGGAAGATATTCACTACATCTGTATGACAGCTGACCGACTGGTTTTAACTCATCCTCCTCACATGCTCCTGGCGCTTTCTCTGAGCTTCCTGGTTGCCTTTAAGTTGAGCGGAAATAAAGTCACTAACTCGTGTGCCCATGCACTCTGCGATAATGTCTAGTACCAAGATGTTTGCAAAGACCACATGCTGTTAGGCCATCCGTCACTGCTTTTCAGGGGATGATTAAAAAAGACTGCGATGGCTTAGAAAATGATTAGTTGATGAAGTGAAAATGAATATGCAAGTGTTTCGATAAGCGATCCAATCATCTCTCAAGCTAACCTGTCAACAAATTATCTGGTGTCACAAATGAGCAGATATGAACGTTTCATTTTTAATCATATATGATTGTTAACTGACTGGTTTGAGACAACAATTGACAAAAGGTCCTTTGGGACTTTTTCATTATATATTTTGTCACTATATTTAGCTTATTATTAGAAATGATTTATCGATTGTCAAGAAAAAAAAATGTTTCTTAGTTGTAGCATTATTGGCAGAATGATTGCCATTTTCGACAAGTAAGATGCTCATCATCCGCCCGTTGAAAGGAAAGCTGCTAGGGTGCACACCTTGTGAAGGTTGATCCCATTGTAAAGTAACTTTACTCCCATTTAAGATGCAAAAGCAAGCAAATTGCCCAGCGAATAAAACAGGATTTCTTGGCTGATATTGCAGAGCTCGGTTACATAAAAAGTAACAACGAAGAACCTTCGTCTGTCGACCCTGCAGTGCAGGGTTTGTGTTTTAAACTATTTCCCATCAGTGAGGAGAGGCGAGTAGTCTCCAATACCAATTAGAAATTCTCCTGCCTTTTCTCTCTGTCTCTGTTGTGAAAAATGCAGTGAAAAGTGGAATTGTCCTCTGCTGCCCTTACAAGGTGTGGCTGGTTGAGTCATGCTCAAAGACACTAGTGACGATTCAAAGCTGGAGCCTTCAGAAGCCGTCAAGCCCTGACCCTTCGCTCCTTCAGAGCCAGACAGGACGTGTAGCAGAGCAAATCACTGATGATGCTTCAGGATCTTTTGTGCCAGTGAACCTGCTTTATAACCTCTGCCTTTCTTACTTTTTAATGCACTTCAACTGAGGTTGCATGAGCCTTCTGCTAGAACCCTAACTAGTCGAGGACATAGCAAAGGGACACATCTAACCACACATTAGCAATTCCAGGTACTGTGGTTTCTCCATTTACTGCACTCTAACCCCCCCCCCCCACTCCTGATTTGTAGCATCATTTGATTCTGTGCCTTTCACAGCCAATGGAATATCCACAAACTCTCTGTGGCAGCCAATGAATTCAGGGAATTGAGTGTACCTTTATCCCCTGTATTGCTTATTCCCTCTCTCTCTGTCTCTCTTTCTAAGCAGACATGCCTAGTTACAGTCTAAAATGGCCTCGTGAAGGAGGATGTGAGTTAAGATGGCATCCCCAGAGACTTTTCAGAGAAGTAATTTAATAAACTGGGATATTTTCCCACTCCACAAGGGAAAGGGAATAGGCCCAGAAAAGTAATGAAACTCGGCTGTTGAATTTTTAATATTACAAAATCAATTTCCTGTACTTGAACATAACCAAGGAAGGCTCTCTTCTTTAACCTGAGTTGCAAAAGACACAGTGTAGCATTGACTGCCGGATTAAATCAGAGTGGGGAGTGTCTAAAGGTTTCAGACACACATTTGTTAAACAGCTCTTCTTGGCTCCATCCGTCCCTTAAGCTTTCTAACTGGTGATCCTAACCTCAGCTTTCTCCCATGATTTAAAACATGACCAAATTGTTAGGATACGGCTGCCTTGATCAATCAATGAGGATATTACATTTTCGCCCTCCACCTTTATCAGAACAAATCTTATGGATTCCCAGAAATCCTTAGAATAAGGATTATGATTCATGTTTAACTTTGAATACCAATTGGCTTTGTTTATTTAATGGATCAAGTCGGAAGATGAGGTGATAGATGTGTAGCTCATCTGCCTTCAAGAAAATTAACAATTGGTTATTGATCCAACCACATTAGCAAATACATTATTATCTCACCATTGCCATATGATGTATAGAATGTTAAAAAACATGTTGGCAATAATTTAAAGTTTTCAAAATCGTCCAATATCGATGTTCTATCTTTTAATGTAGTTCATTTTTTTCAATACTCGAAGGTTAAGTTAACATGCCGAGGTGCTTTTTACTCCAATCTATTTCAGAATAATTGTTTTTTGGTTTAAAACATCAATTATAGCTACCATTTTGGTTTTGCATTTTTGTTGGGTGAATTGTTTTGTCATTAACAGTCTTCCATAAGTTTGACTGATCAATCAATTGGACCCTTGTATTGGACAATACGCTCAGTTTCCTGCATTTCACGCTTCTGTCAGGACTGTTGGCTGTTTGTTTACTGCAGATAGGCAATGACTCTCCTTTACCCTCACTCCACCGCTACGTGTGGCTGATAGGAAGAGAGAGAAAGAGAGAGGGGTCAGGTGATGATTTATGACCGCGATGCTGCATTCCAGCACAGGATGATTAATCTCTTCTGGGAACACTTCACGAGTACAAGTTTAACCTACCTCGGCCTTGCACACGCATGCACTCACACACACACACACACACACACACACACACACACACACACACACACACACACACTCCAGTGCGCACACAATAACAGAAACACGCGTAGGCCCAGGCGCGCTCTGCATGCCTGACAAGCAGGACATAAACGCAGGGGCAAGGTGCATGTGGTGCTTTTTTATGCAATTCATGTGCAACTATTCCGCCATGCACACATTCTCATAACCTCACCCCTTGATAAACCCATCCCCTCCTCTCCTCTCTGCCTCCCTTGTTCCTTCTCTTCTTCTGTCTCTCTCCTCACTGACCTCAGTGGCGCAATGTCTCCCATTCACCCCTCTCCTCTTTCGCCTCGTCCATTCATCACAAACACTCACAGATGCTCACACTCACACAGAGAGAAAGGGAGTGGGGGGGAGAGAGTGTGTGAGGGCCTGTGTGTAAGGCCATTTGGCTTCACTACTAGGGAGCATAAGGCTATAGGATTAGTGCTGCTAGGTGCTAAAAGCTCCTATGTCTTAATAGGCACAGAGCAAGGCAGATAGATACACTTGTGTGTCTGTGTGTGTGCACATAAGTGTGCACACACAGGTGCTCTGCGCAGGTACTAATACTCTTTGGCAGTCCTGAGCTGTACTGGCACATTGAGAGGATACGTGTAAATACCACAGGCTGCATCTGAAGCTCTATTACTTGAGCACACTTCAACGAATCGTTGCACAGTTTAACTCATTGAAAACACAGAGGGTGGCTGAACACATCCTTATTGTAATGAAGTCATTTATTGTAATGGAGCATTTACACTCAACTGTAGCTTAGATTCCTACGCTTTTTGTCATTATGGCTTCGCTGTATGTTTTTATCGAGACGGCTCTCTCTGTCTTAGTATCTCTCTCTATCTCTCTAGTGACCAGTGTTATCCTGTGAACATTTGTGAGAGAGTTGTTTCTTTTTATAGGAATCTTATTTGCCAACAACATTTTTAGAAACAAACTTGCGGTTGCAATTAAATGTTTCTAGTGATGTCTTTAGGCATGTAGAGAAAGTTCATATGTGAGATCTGTGCAAAGGAAAAACAACAGAAAAAGGCAGTAACCGCTGAATGGCAATGTGATTGATAACAAGTTGAGTTCTTGTTGAATATGTCAGAGGCAATCAAGTTAATTTGAGACAGGCTTACTATAAGCCTTGCTACTGCAAAGCGTTTAATCATGTTAAAACATCTACATCTCTAGATTGCTTATGTAGGCTGGCTCTGTTGTAATCAAATACCTTGCATTGTGAATACCCATTGAGACAAATGGGTGTATATTTATTTTACAATAACGATGGAATCCTTAAGCTTTCAATGCTGGTTTACGAGGTAACGCCCAGTCTTACTAGTGGTGTAATACTACAGGAAATAAAAAGGCAACAAGTCAGAAATAGATCGTGGCAACTGCAATCATAGTCTTTGCTGCAGCCTGCGTTTATCTGAATAAATCAACAGTTTCCTATAAAAAATGTTTTCCTTTCAACTAAACTGAATTCTCAATCACCAAAAAGGGAATTGCATGTTCTCCCGTGTTGCATGTGGTTAATTTGGTTGGGAATTCCAACTTAATAAAGTGCAACAAAATGTTATGTAAAGGCAATCCCAGGTTGTAGGTAAAACCTTGTGGTCAAAATATGAAAGTTTAAGTAATTGAAGTCTATGTTGACTGTTTCTTGCCGGTGAAACGAACACTGGTCCCCTAAATGAAAGTCTAATTTTTGATAGGGTCATCCACAGCTTTTACCATTTATGGATTTCCACGGACACTGATTAAAAACATGCTTAAAAAAAACATGTTTTCCTGGCGGGATTATGTTTCCCTCAAAATAATATGCAGGAAAAACATTGTTTTTGCCTCTAATATTTCTTCATAATATTAGAACTTCATTTCATAACCTTAAGCAAAACCAATCCCTGATGCCAGATCACAGAGAGTGATTAATGCACTTAAAGCCATAGCAGCATTCCCACACAGTAACAGAGCAAACCCCCGCTCCATACATCAACCCCTACTGCTGCTAACTGCCATTACATGGCCAGCAGCTAGACTAGATTGCAACCTATTTCATTAACTAATGGTTATACTTCTCATTATGTCTACAGTGTGAGGCATTTACACATACATTTAATAATCTCGTATGATGGCACCAGTGGTACTTAGCATGTTTCTGCTTCATTCATTCTCTTCCAACTGAGTACGTTTGTGTTATCCCTTCCCCATAGTAGATTACCATACTTTTATTTACACATAATGGCACAGAAATAGCAAAGGAGGATGAATTCCACTTAGAAAGTGCCTAAAGAAATATCTAACTCAAACATAGAGCGCTAATATGTGCATAGCTCCTTTTCTTTGAGTCTTAATCTATACTCAATTTATATCATAGGTGGTGTCAGTTATCAAATGTGAGGGCTGGAGAGAGCCAAAGAGTACAGTATGACAGACAGAATGGGAGAGAGAGTAATGTAATCCTTTGTCAAAGTGCTTTCATATCACCCAACCCCACTCAATCTCCTCAGCAGCTACAGAATAGATGAATGTCCTGCATGATTCTAATCTCATCACACACATTACACACACATGTAGACCACTTGCACATAGAAAATGACTTGTCTGCACCATTCATATTTTATGTTTACAAAGAATAGTAATAATGTGAGTGGACGTTGTGATGTGGTTCACCCTCTGAGACATTTGTGTGCTAAAGTGGCTTTTCGTTCATGTAAGTACGCAGTGTGTGAATGTCTAGGCGTTATTTTTATAACGCCTGGTCAGAACATCCCTACTTAAAGCTAATTCCTTAAGTATTTTCTAATTGCGACCGGCTGTTGTGTCGCCTTAAGATTCTTTATTTGTTTGTCCTGAAGGGCATAAGGTGTGAGGTGACACCCTGGCAAATATACGGGCATGTCACATCAGTGTGTTTGTGTCGGAGTGTGTCTAGGCAGATGGGTTTAGACTAGTGTTAATTTCGTTGACTAAAACTATGACGAAATATGTTTGTCAACGACCTTTTTTTCCATGACGAAAACGAGACGATGACGAGACGGCACCGACGGCAGTAAACAATAACTTACGAAATCATCATGCAATATCGTTGACGAAAAGTGACGCAGCAGTTCCATTTCCGGTGCTGCGCTGGGCAGCAGCTGTGTGTGTCTGTGCTGCGCGCGGCGGTAGATTTGAATTACACCGGGCAGCGGCACACTGTGAACTGTCAGGAAGACTCGGGTCTAACTCATGGTCTAACTAACCTTATTTAACAGAAAATAAAATGGCAACAACAGGGCTTGGGAGCAGTGGTCGCACTCGCGTTAACCGAATACCCCCCTGTCAGCGCGAGTGAGTGATAAATTGTGCACTCGACGGATAATAATGGATTATGACGGAAATGTTACGATCCTGTCCGTCAAAATGGCTGACAACGAAAAAGTCTAAAGCCACCACTGCTTAGGAGAAAGAAACGATGTGATATTTGGGCCCATTTTCGCTACAATGAGGCGGAGAAAAAAAGCGAATGCATTGTTTTATCAGAAGGGAAGCAATGTGGCCACAACACAGCTGGTACAAACACCACAAACCTGACCAGATACTCTCTGCAAAGCTTCTTAATCATTCAACCTGTGTTTTTCATCAAATAAGGACAAGATATAATCTTATTTATTTATATATATATACTAAAATGACAAATTATTGGTGTTGGCTAGACCAGCTTGACTGAAATGTTCTATATAATCTGATGACTAAAAAAAGACTCAACAGTTTTCATTGACAAAAAGTAGACTAAAATAATTAGTTTTCTTTGACTAAAATAAGACTAAAATGCTCAGACTTTTAGTCGACTAAATCTTGACTAAAATGTTTACTGTTTTAGTTGACTAAAATAAGACTAAAATGCTCAGACTTTTAGTCGACTAAATCTTGACTAAAATGTTTACTGTTTTAGTTGACTAAAATAAGACTAAAATGCTCAGACTTTTAGTCGACTAAATCTTGACTAAAATGTTTACTGTTTTAGTTGACTAAAATAAGACTAAAATGCTCAGACTTTTAGTCGACTAAATCTTGACTAAAATGTTTACTGTTTTAGTTGACTAAAATAAGACTAAAATGCTCAGACTTTTAGTCGACTAAATCTTGACTAAAATGTTTACTGTTTTAGTTGACTAAAATAAGACTAAAATGCTCAGACTTTTAGTCGACTAAATCTTGACTAAAATGTTTACTGTTTTAGTTGACTAAAATAAGACTAAAATGCTCAGACTTTTAGTCGACTAAAACTTGACTAAATAAAAACAGGATGAAGGTGACTAAATATGACTAAAACTAAAAAGGAAATTTAACACAGGACTAAGACTAAAACTAAATAAAAAAATAGCTGACGAAATTAACACTAGTTTAGACACCAGATGTGTTTCAGCCCACAGTGTGTTCATTACGCTGCTTTTACTCGACATTGATTTAAGAATCTGTGTTTAATTGACGAGTGAGAGCTGATAAGGACTGAGGATGGGTTCTTGGAACAATGTGCTTGGATTTATATTGTAAAATTTGAGTTGTTTCTTTTGAAGCATTGGATTTTCACATTGACAGATTTACCTCAGTTTGATTATTCCTATTATTATAGCCACATAAGACACTAGGGATGCACCAATACAAATACCAGTATCGGGTATTGGTCCGATACTATCCTCATGTACTCGTACTTGTTATCGCACATTTTTGAAAAAAGGAACATCCGACGCGAAGCAGCAAACTAAAGACTTGACTCCCAATAATAATTGAAACTATTTTATTGACTTAAATATGATTGTGTTGCTTCCGCTAACAAAACCGATCAGTTCCACGGTGCACCAACGTCTGGAACTGTGGCAACAATAACTTAATTTAAAAGGAACGGCAGCACTTATCGAGGTTTTCTGGGACTGTCCAAGTCTGTTCACAGTTTCTTTTCGACTAACAAGTCCTTAAACAATGCCAGAGCCCATATGGTATTATTAAGTACTCAGTATTGGTACTCGGTATCGGCAATTACTCAAATCAAGTTTTATTTATATACATTTTTAAAACGATTTTTGGTCGAGCCAAAGTGCTGTACATACAATAAAAATACTTTACAATAAAAACACTTTACAACAAATACAACAGCACAAATAACAAATCACACAGGGAAATGTCAGGAGTCGTGCTCCGCTCAGACTAGAAGGCCAGAGAGAAGAAGTGAGTTTTAGGAGTAGATTTAAAACACCCTAGTGTCTGGGCTGACCTCAAATGGAAGGGCAGAGTGTTCCAGAGCCTAGGGCCAGCTAGCTCACATGTACTTATGTACTTGGTATGAACAATAGTGGTATCGGTGCATCCCTATAAGACACCATACAGGATAATGTGTGTTGAAGAAGACTTAAGTGAACCATGATCCTTAGCGACACCAATTGGACTAGAACAAGAACTAACTAGATGAAACTTGGTTTGTGGTGCTCAAAGCCCCAAATGAAAAACTCAGCAACAACGACCCTTTCAAGAAATCGCTGTTACTCAAGATAATCCACAGACCTGCAGTTTTGATTCGGAACTGTTTTCTTTACACAACTATTCTGGCATACTCTATCACTGCCCAGAAGGAAAGATGCACTACTTATGGACCACAGGCTTGAAATAGTGTGAGATGTAAACATAATGGCGTTTTCCTTGACTTAGCTTTACGAGTTATGATACAGTGATACTGTGGGTAGAAAGAAAAAGAGATCTTACATAAATCTGCGCATGGCAATGTGTGTAAGTTATCTTGAGCAACCTTGACATGATTTCTGGAAAGAGACGTTGTTGATGAGCCTTTCAAAAGTATTTGTTCTGCTAAGAGCACCACCATATATTCATTATATGCGAGAGAAGGTAGACATCTCTATAGCCGGTATCTCAAACACTACAGAACTCTCACCAAAATAAACCAGACTGATACATAGCACCACAGGTAGCATGAAAATGTCTGTAACATATGTATCTAACTATCCCTTTATCAGAAGTCAGACAAATGTGCTATATTTGACCTATTGATAAAGAGCTTTATATGTAAATACATTAGCATATTATAATGCATAAAGTGACTGATGAAGCAATCTTTCACAGCAGTCTGAAAGATGATATGTTAATTGGTGCTTAATAAACAATTATTGGTCCTGCTGCTATACCTGCATGACGGAGTGGACAGCTTTTCTATTTCTCAACTCATTTAGATTCTGCTGAAAACTGGGACACCTATAATCGACATCTCCTTTATTTTTTGATCAATGAAGTTTCATGACAGAGTAAAATATGTTGAAACGCTTTGCAATGGCAAAGAAAAATGAGATTTCATATGTTTATACTAGTGATATCTTAATTGAACTAAACTAGTGTGCTGGTCTGCTGAATTTAGGGGAAAAGAGCACATCTATTTTCTGTCAATAGTGTTAAATCACGATGTTGTGTTTGACCATCATGCATCTTTTGAGCAAAACTAAATCCTGACTATAATACCAAACAGCCTTGATTGCAGCAGAAATGTTCAAATGAGAAAAAAATACTCACCACCTTCCTTTCATAAGCTGTAACAGCCGAGCACAACTCTGTGAATAGACTCTAAATTGGAAATTTCCCCGAAAACTCAAATCACTTCATCTGGTGTAAGGTCAGCGTGTGGTATGTTAAATAGGCTTTAGTGCAATTTTTGGTATTAAAATTTGGATTTTGCCTTTTGCCACTCAGACTCATCTTAGAGCAAACACTGGCATCCTGCTGTGGATTTAGTCTCATGGATTTTCATGGATTTTATTTGTAAAGTCGCACCGGCATAATCAGTTAAACTGCCTCGATGTTTGTTATGTCTGCCGGTATTTCATTTTCTCACCGTTTTGTGTTTTACCCATGAAGCTAAATCCAGTGAGTGTTTGAGGCAGAATGGGAAATGGAGTGATTCAGTCCGAAGTACAGGAGCACATATGGTGGGATCTTGTGGAGGCATTGGACATAGGAGATCAAAAGTATTTCAAATGAGTAAAATCGTGTCACAACACAAAAGCTTCGATATTTGTACAAAAAAACTAATTTGCGATTACATTATTAATATGCCTTGCTTGTCTTTATCATCACTTCCTGGAAGATTGCTCCACATGTGTACATAAATGAACATGTTATTCACTGATATGATTAGTAGCCATCAGGCTGCACAGCAAGGGGTCAACAATGTGACACATTTACTGGACATAAATGCACACTGTTTCCACACTTTCATGTAAATATATCTAATATGTATACATGACCCAATATGTATATATGTTCATTTTCATTTTCATTCATTTCTACTTAGTTTTTCATCATTTTTATTTTTATCTTTGATTTGATTAATCTGTGTGAATCTGTGCTGTCCTGTTTTTCATCCTTACCCTGTTGCTGTTTGAACTACTGAATTTCCCCACGGGGATTAATAAAGGTCCATCCTATCCTATCTCATTTATCTTAGCATATTGAGGTGCTGTCGCTTAGATGATGTCAAAATCTGTTAACGTCAACCTCATTTACCACATGATTTGCGATCGAGTCCGACAAAATGTTTTATGTCCTGTCATGCCCAAATCTGTGACTGAGGTTGTGAGGGTAAAGCTTTGAAATCCGGTGTAGTGATACACATTTCACATTGTCATTGTTTTTCTTGTCTCTTGAGTTCTTGAATCTGCTTCAATATTTATGGCATTAAACACAAACACATGAACGCGGGTCTGTCAGAGTTGTTGTTGCTGACGAGTTAAACCCTAGATTATGGGGTTGTGTCTTTAAATTCCATCTCTCACAAAAACACGGCCATAAAATACGAATGCAAAACAATAACCGTAAAAAAAATATGAAAGATTCAGCAAAATATAATAATTTGACTGCTTTCAAGGCGTGTTTTTGTTCCACAGTGAGGATTACGGTGGGGCTTTTAAACTGTTGGATTCCTGCTGCTTTTTAATATCTTGTGTGATCTATTTGTGTCCTAAGCTGCTAATAGCTAGAGGGAATCAAGGGATCACAGCATGGGGTAGTGCTCGCATAATGGTTGCTTATTTTATGTTTCTCCCCCAAAAAGAGATGGCATTGGGAATGTGTCTTTCCCTTTTCCGTATTTGTCTCGTTTGTCTCTGCTTTACTGGAAAACAGAAGCTTGTTTGTTGCAGTAACACACTAAAAGCCAGTGTGTTATTTGAGGGCATGTGCTGTGCTGCTGTTTCCAGCTGAAGCTACGATATAACTTCAAGTATATGGTGAGGGATGAAATCCAGTGTGGGATGCAATTTCCAGACCCGGCACTCATCATCGGCAAGAGGATATCACATCGGTAGAGCTGAAGTTGAGGAACACAAGCCCAGTAGGCGAGAGATTTCTTTTTGAGAGTAGTGAAACCGTATTCTCTATTTCACAGTCTCAGCACTGGCATGTCTGTGATAACAATGTGATCTAAACCCAACTGACGTTTTTATTCAACCTGTGTGCCCCCACAGTTTCCTGACAATAATTTATAAGAAAAAGTAATTGCTACCAATGTAGGTGCACACATTCCCCTTCCTTTTCCTTCTTTCTTGCAGCAGACGAAAGCAGAACCGAAGTTAATAATCGCATGTTTAGAGACAAATGAGAGAGAGAGAGAGCTATTTAAAAAATGTTTTCCTGACAACGCGGAACAATCTTGTAAGTTTTCAGGACAATCAGCCTGCTAATACTGCATTCAATAGTAACACGCCCAAGCGAGATAATGGCTGTTTCGTGGGGGGCGGGAGAGAGTGCTAAATGGATTTGTTTCCTCCTGCAGTTCGCTGTGACAAGAGAATAAAACTGCACTGAGCTTTTACAACATTGATCATCTATAGGGACCATACATTTCTCCACAACAAATACCGAAAGCTGTAATGTTGGGCGATGTTGCATAAATGTTTTAGAATTGCTCCGCTTGTTATGGGATGGATCAAGCCCCAGTGGACCAATTTACCCGGGCGTTATAATGGCATGGCTAATGCTCCAGTCTACATGAAAATAAACAAGTCTGTAAAAAGGAATATTAACTGCACTGTATTATTGCTTATTCCCAAAAGAAACAAATGTATCCCTTTTTATGACATTATCAAGGAAGGCGGTTACCATTTTTACGGCATAAACTAGTGAGCTGTGTTTTATCACCTTAAATTCCAGCAGTGAGGAAGGGATTGTTTAATCCAATTGGCTACACCTGCTCTGAATGTGATTGCAGATTTGAGATTTAGGAGAGAGATGGTGTGTGTGATCTCTGCGTAGCTGTGAAGTGTGGCTGACTCCCGGATCCAGCAGGTTAAGGAGGGCTTTGGCTGGGCGCCACTGCTCTGCTCTGTTTGCCAGGGTTTCAGCCTCATCCCCGGAATACTGCTGGAGGCTCATCCCCTGACTCAATTCAGACCTTTGAACGACATTTGAATGGCCATTGACCCAATATACTGCCTAGGTTTTGTTTGAGTAAATCTGTGTTTGTTTGTAATCCGGTGACAGATGTTGTTCTCGCCACATATCGACACACAGAGATATACAGTACAGAATAAAGACGGATAATTCAAATAATTGTCCCCGTATTTTTTCTAAAGTGCTATAACGCTGATCCTTTTCAATCTGTTGCTGGTGACTTTAGCTCCCCATCCAAATATTGAATCTACTCTGCTTCCATGCCCATCTTATCCCAGAGCTCAAGCCTGATGTGACCTCATGCACACACTGTGAGAGCCAAAGAGGATCAGCGCTCAGATCCACTCAGATTACCACCTTCTTTGACGCTCTCCCTCCCTCCCTCTCCCTCTCTTCCCTCCCTTTCTGACGCTCCTTTCCAACCCTGCGACAAATGGCTATACTACACTTAAAGTAACATTTGGACATGGACAAACAGTAAAACAGACACACACACACACACACACACACACACACACATAGGCAGACACCGCTGCAGGGTCGGGTTAATGTCAGCTGACCAAGGCCTTGGTGGCTCCCAGTCATCCGTGGCTGCCAGCTTCACTAACATCAGCTCCACTTCCACAAGAATGGGACAAAGGCGGCCTGCTTTGTTTATTTATTTTATTTTTTTGCTGCAGCTTTTACTAGGGCGACTCGTCTGTCTGTGTGTGTGTGTGTGTGTGTGTGTGTGTGTGTGTGTGTGTGTGTGTGTGTGTGTGTGTGTGTGTGTGTGTGTGTGTGTGTGTGTGTGTGTGTGTGTGTGTGTTTGTGTGTGTGTGAGAGAGAGAGAGAGAGAGAGAGAGAGAGAGATTCATGACTTGAAGGGAAACACCAGCAGTAGAAGCAAAAGACTTCAAAGATGACTAAAACATGGTGCTGTTGTGTAAGACACATTGCACAACCGTTTTATTGTTCAGTATTCGTCCCTGTATACATTAAGTGTCTCTTTAAGTAGCTTAAGATTCACTTAAAGGCACATTGCAGTGACTTTGCCCACCGTATATATCACACCTCTGCTGCCCTCCTTATCAGCTAATAGCATAACACACCTGAATCATGATCAAACTGTTGTTGATAGCCTTTTCGAGATGACTAATGTGTTGTAGCCTCCAGGTTTTGACAAAGAATGATGCATAACATAAATAATATATATATTTCTTGGATTTTGCTTTGATATAATTAAATATAAATGATTAAATATATATATAAGATGTTCAGGAGGAGTTCAATGTTATATAATGATGATAAACACACAACTACCATTATAGGATGTACTGTATATAAATAATATATAAATCTTAATTGTTGGTCAATGTTCACTTACTGTTATTCTGTTCTTTCAAACTATTAAGACTAATTGTATTTTGATGCTTAAACATCAATGATAAAGCTGTGAATAGATTGTGTATTAATCCAGTCAGTATCCTTTTCATTGAGTTGAAATATACAAAAGTCTATGAGCTTATCCAGGATCAGTTACAGTTGGCAGTTAGTTTCATCGATATCATTCTAACTATCCAGCTTCTGATCCCAGAACAACAGCATACAGCGCTAACTCAACCCTACTGTGCTGACTTTGGGAAGGGGGCAGTCCGTTTAAAAAACGCAGACACATTATTGGTTGGAAACAGATTTGTTTCTATGTTGGGATTGGTTTATCGGTGCATCGTCAAGAATGATCCAATATACAGTCTATAAATATTTGTTATACATCTTGCTCTGGATGTCACCCCTTCAGTGTGCCTCAGTATTAGTCCTTCTCTCTCCTCTCCATTTCTACCCTCCGGGTATTCCTGACCTTTTTCTATAACAACATAGCACCATCCTACACAAATATTCCTAAATACATTCACACTTATCTCAAAACAGCACCCTTTCTCTGACAGAAGATACTCAACTATTTCAGTAGCATCCCGAGCTGCTTTGTAGTTTATCCAAATTCGATCATTTAGTTGAACTGTGATGCTTCAAAAACCTGTGATAGACACATGTCTAAATATGCACTGAACTGGCCATTGTTACTTAAATCCCAGTCAACCCACACACACACACACACGCATATACACAGCAGGGCAGCCAGCCTCTTGACACCGTTCCATTTAGCCCACAGTCCTGTTGGAGGATTCAGCTAATAACCCACGTAGCCATAGCGTGAAACAATTATTTTCAAGAAGAAACAGAGGAATCGGGGGGGAAAGAGAGAAAGCATAACCTTGAGACAGGATAACATTGATTTTAACA
This sequence comes from Harpagifer antarcticus, assembly GCA_902827135.1. Lineage (NCBI taxonomy): Eukaryota > Metazoa > Chordata > Actinopteri > Perciformes > Harpagiferidae > Harpagifer > Harpagifer antarcticus. The sequence continues at coordinate 6,401,461 of CADEHL010001042.1, read as the reverse complement.
TCAACCAAAACCGCTGTGCAGAGAGTGATGTGGCAAAAAAAACAAGGAAATCTTCAGAGCTTGTAAATGAGTCTCTCAACTGAAGTTGCATTACAGCACACACTCATTACTATTCAAGGCCTTTCCCCTCGCTCTCTGCAGGCTGGGCTTGAAAAGAAAACTGGGAAAAAAAAGTAAACACTCCCAATGTGTCAGAAATCGAAGTGCTCTCCCAATAGAACACAATTACCTGAAGAGATCGGGGACATTAACACACAGCACATCTGTATTTTCTATCCAACACATCATTTGCTTATAGGTTATACAACGTAACAAGACAGGGGCTATTGATTGAAAATTAGCAGCAAAGAGCGGCGTCCCGCTGCTCGTGGCTTATTAACCTGATAGAACAAATTATTGACTGGAAAACACAAAAGACATTACATGATGGCGCTCCGTGTAGGTTTTGTTACTGGCCACTGTTTTTCTCCTGCATTCGGAAGACGTGCCAATTAGGTGAAGTGGATGCTCTAAACTCCCCCATGGATTTCATATGAGATGGTCTGCCTATGGAAGCCCTGCATTGGACTATAAAATAGTCCGTGTCTGTGGCTTTCCACAGTGGGTAGAATAACTGAAGATTTCCGGCATCCGTTAAGAAACGGACGGTGTACAAGTTATTGGTATGGACTTGTTTATTCGTAGCTTTTGTTTTATATTTGTATTTATTTCAGATGATTAAAATAATAGGTGTCTAAAAATATCAATATCATACCCTCAGAATCAAAGGATCAACATCCTATGTCACTTTAGAAGTCTATAATATGACATGTTGTCCATACTGCAGTGCCGTAGCTGCTACAAGGAGCACGTGGCTGTAATGATCCATTTCTCATGAAATGTTATCTTTTGCTCATACAGAATAAGGCTAATGTTATAAACACCAATATTGGCGTTTCTGGCTTTACATCTTATCCAGTTGAATATTACCAGCCCAGGCCAGTTCTGGAGTGTGTCAAAAGGTTTCCTGGGAAATATAGGAAATCACTAATAGATTGGTGCAGAGATAGATTAAGGCTATATGAGATAATATGGATGCAACAGAGGATGCAAATGCAATCGCCTGTTGAATGCTAAACATCATAGTTTCTTAAGGTACCTGAGATACTAATTGTGTCGTTTTTAGCGATTTTCTCTTCCATATCCACACTCTGTTTACCGCCCCATCCCTCGGTAAGAAACATACATGTGGTTCACATAATGGGAAATATAAGCCAAGTTCATCCTCAATGCATGAGCTGGATTAGCTATTTGTGCTGCTATAGAAAGCTTCTGTAATCCTCAACTGGAGTCCTGTGTGATTATTAAGTGATGTGAGAAGAACACAAAGAAGCAGTGAGTACAACCACATTCGTAATGTCCCACTTTAGTTAAAACAACAATTGCATTGACTTTTATACTTATTTTTGATGTTTTTATTTGTTTGAAAAAAATGTAGGTTTGAAGTACTCCATCATGAGTTTAGGCGCTTTTTGTGATTAGTCAAGTATAAACAAACCTAGACTAAGGAGCCATTAAGATTCCCAATGTGTTGTTGGTTTATCCAAAGAACAGCTATTGAGAAATCTCTTGTTGTTTAGTGTCGTTGTTATTAATCAAAAGCCTTTTTATTAAATCTGGGAGTAACAGCGGCTTTCAATCCTGTGTTATGAACTTTAATGGTCGGCTTAATCCTCTGCTTGTGTTTGGATCACAGAAAGTCATTTTAATATGTGTGAGAGAGTCGGTTTAAATGTCTTCTCAGAGTGAGAGGCGTTTGCAAATATTTGGTACCCAGAATTGATGGGATTGAATTTAGAGAAAGATACACACCGGGAAAAAAACTGTGTGTGAGTGTAATCAAACTTAAAGAGCATGGAATTGTATATCTCAATAACATTAAATATGTATTAAGCTTATTAAGCTACAATCAAGGTTAAAGTATAAAAAAAACACTTTCTTATGTTTTATGTATTAATAAAACTTGTCTAAGATGCTTAATCAGGCAGCTGTGATGAGATTCATCCATTTTCTTTCCAATTGACCCCCACCCACTTTAAACCAGTGAGAAGAGCTCATACAAAACTTAAAATGCAGTGAAACGCTCAATTAAAAAACTAAATCTGTTCAAACTGTGTTGATGTCGGCCCACATTACTGCTGGTAAGAAGCTTATTGAGGAAATATGTTTTCCGGGCCTTTAACAGAATAGAAAAGGAACAAAAGTCCTGGTTAGATATTAGGTGTCTGATTTGGGAAAGATATTATCTGAAGATTAGTTTCAATTCAGATTTTAATAAGGCAGTAGATAGAACTAAAGATCGTAGCGAACATACCATGGTAATCATGTCAGAGGCTTTGTGTGGAAGTGACTCGGAGATAAAAGGGCATTGATTCCTAGGCAAAAATCTACTTTTCAGCTGCGTGTGTAAAGATGAATGTGTGTGTGTGCTTGTGTCTTGGGGGCGAGATTCCTCTGCGGTTGACTGTGGTTGAGTGGAGAGAGCTCATTTGAGAAGACGCCATTTGAGGAGCGATCAGGGAATTCCTCCAACATCATGCTCCTATAAATCATCTCTTTAATCAGCCTGAAACTCCCTCTCAGCGCACAGCTGACAAACACACATACACAGCATTACAATGCGGAAAAAAAAGAAGAAATGCAGAAGAAGAAGCCCGCTGCAGGCTGACAGAGCGTAACGGCGTCACACAGCGCCGGTAAACGAAGAGCCAGGCAAAAGATAAAGGTGGAGTGAGTGAATGAAGGGGAACGTAAGCGAGACGGAGTATACGAGACATAGTTCACCCACGTTGGCAGAGTCGGTGCCGAGCTGAGCCATGCCAGGTTGATAATTGGATGGGAGAGTCTTCGGGGGAAGGAGGAAGATGAGGAGACTAGATTGCTCCAATCCCTGTCTCCTCAGCCTATCAGCCAAGAGGAGCCATCTTCAGTATGGGATATTACACGCCTATTTAGCCCATATCATTCAACATGGAGCCTAAGCAAGACCTCATCATCATCATCATCATCATCCAAACACTAACCTAGCGGCTTTACTATATTTAAATGTGATGTTACAGGTCCTTTGCCTTAAGGTGTTTTAATCTGATATACAGAAATGAAATATCTGCACACTATAGGCGAATCTACATTAATAACATCACTCTCGCTGATGTTCAGCCTGAATGAGACGGAGGGAGATAGAAGGAGATTGAGTTGTCCGATATTTGTATTACAGTAATACCTCGATTTAATGGATGTCTGCTTTTGGAATAAGGCGCTTCTCAGTTCCAATTGAGATTGTGTTGCGTTGGAGGGATGAGGTGCGGCCCCTCATAAATCCTCCCCGAGATGAGATTGGGGTTCAGAACGAGGGAATGAGCGGACAGTAAGAAAGACGGAATGATGCGCACAAATCCAGCTGAGGATTTAGCTGTGTGTGTGTGTGTGTGTAAGGGTGGTGTATCCCACATAGGCTGTGTTAATCCTCCAGTCAGGCCTGGTGGTGTCTGCTCGCCACACACACTTACCCACACACACTTGCCCTCACACACACACACACATAGGATCAGCTAATGTTTCCCAGCTCTTTGGAGGGTGACGTTATTTGTTCTCTCTCGCTTGTCCCTCTAGCTGTATTACTCACCCTTTTTTTTCGGTCGGCACACACATGGTGCAATACAATGACACTCTCTGGCCCTATTTCCTGGATGGAGATGGACACACAGAGTAAAAGACAGAGAGGATGAGACAAGTGTAGCCAGAGGGAGGAGGAAACAGCTGGAGGAGGAAAAAGGTCACACAGCCAGTGGCTCTGCTATAAATGAAAAGCTTTGGTTGGATTCTTAGTATGAGTTGAATACACTAGTGTTGGAAAAGTGGTGAGGATAGGAGACGAGAGAGCAAGAGATAGCAGGGCAGCGTCGAAGAAGGAAAGCTCAGATTTGCTGCAGGAGGCAAAGGCATTCATCCTGAGCCGAGGCCCATGATTTTATTGGTTTCTTCGGGGGGGCATGCGGGAGAGGTGAAGGGTCAGGTTGCCCATGTGTAAACAGCAGATGCGAAAATCCGCCTGCACACGCCACCACCCCCGGGCTCCATCTCCCATCTGCCGCTCCCTTTAGCCCTGTAAGCTGCAGTCCTGTAGAGACATTGACAGTGACAGCTACCGCCAGCCTTTAGGATTCAGGTGCGATTAGAACAAGTGTTGCTTCCATTAGCTTTAACACACTAGTCAGCAGCACGGCGAGCAGGCCCGAGCATGCTCTCGCTCATTAGTGGCTGTGGACTCTGCGCTGGCAGGGTCTTAATTGTTTTTCTCTTTAAGTGAGCAACTTCATCAATAATCATTAAAAGGTGCTCAAGCAGGTGGGGCTCTTCTTAACTTACTTGAAAGCAGCACACACACACACACACACACACACAGTGGAAACAAGCCACGCATGACTCATACAGGGCTCGATTCTACGTTTGCTTATTTTTTTGAAGCGTTTTTCAATTTATTTTTTGGAGCCCTCGATTGAAGTCCTGATTAGCTGACTCAATAGCAGTGTTAAATACAACTGAATGTAGCCCATTAATCAGCAGTCGTACTAAAAGACTGATTCAACTACTGTAGATGGAGGCTAGAAAAGAGGACATAAAATAAAACATTTTTTTTGTATAAAACAGGTAGAAATGTCTTCGAAATATTGATGTTTTCAACCACGGTATTGACCAAGGCGTTTTGGTTTCGTCAGCTGTATTGCCTGTGTGTTGCAGATCATCTTGCTGACTGTCGGTGACATTTCACCATACATTTGGGAGCATGCTGTGTTTTGTAAAGGTTGTCATAGCTCCAGCAATGTCTCCCCCCTTTCCCTCCCTCCATCTCCCTCCTTTTCCTTTCCTTTATCTACTGCTCTGTCTCGCTCCGTCAATCATTTTGTTTGCATCTCTTCCACCTTCATTTCTCAGTTTTATTTGTCCCTGTCTCTGGCTTTCTGTCTCTCATAACACATCATTATTAAACACTCCCACACTGCTCTTCTCAGGAACATGTAATACACAGACTCATTACATGTCTCACAGTAATGACAGTGTTTCCATCATGTGTGCATTTCCTGTTTTAGTCCTTCTTTGCCACTTGTGTTCCTTTATTCTAATGTAGTTGCACACGTGTACCCTGTCTGCTGCTCCTTCTGACTCCCTCTCCCCCCACCCAGCCATCTGTCTCCCTCCGTTAGGGGTGATGCAGCTTTTGGTCCTTTCCTCGTGTCGCCCCCCCCACCCCAGTTCTGTCATCTGTTGCTGATAGTTGTGCGTATTAGTGGAATCGGGACCCCGAGGCGAACTATTTGTATGGACCGTGTGCTCTCAGAGCCTCCAGAGCTGACAGAAAAGCTTTACGGTGAAACGCATTGTGTGTTCGGTTCCACGCTTACACACAAATCACTCTTGTTCATTTACTTTTCTTGTCCTGGAGAGATGTGTCTGTGTTTGTGTTTGTATGTGTGTGTACTAAAGCCAGCAAGTGAGCATGTTAAGTATAGCTGTGGGGAATGAATGCTTTTGGTCCTTGGAGGCATGCGTGAGTTGCAGAGAGGAGAGCAGAGCTGATCCAATGAGTAAATGGAGTTAGTACATCAATGGTAAACATTAGAGAGCTGTAACCAAAGAGCCATATGTTAGCGACGAGAAAATAAACACGAGAAAACCAGATATTATTAGTACACTAATAGAACAGTGTGTTAATTTGAACTATAAGAACATTCAACAATTGTAATATCAAGGCAGCATGGGCGTAATAACCTGGGATTTGAGGATAATTCAGTGACATGTTTAATTATTACATTCGTGGTGAATTTTTCATAATTAGAATCTCATGTCATCGTGTCATCTTTTCATGAGGAATGTATTGTACCCAGATCTCGCTGGTATTTTGTAATTGAGGAAAAGACAAAAGAAGCTGGCCTTTTCAACATCCCACCCCCTACTGCCCCCCCCCCCCCCCCCGCCCCCAATCAGGCTGCCCCGCCTCCTTGGCATTTCTGTTATGGTGGTTGAGTGACAGCGAATAGATGCGGATCTGGAGTAGCAATTAAACCGAGGTCTGCTGCTGTTAAACATGGGGCGTCTAAGGGTGACAATGCTTATTGACAAAAATCTACGAAAATGTCAACTGCCCCTTTCCATTCCAATTTGCTGTAATTTTCCAATTTTGGCCAGCTATTTAGATCATTTGGGGCTGCAAGGTTGAAGGAAAAGACTGAAAAAGACTGGAGATTAAGAAAGAAGTTTGGAGATTGTTTTCCTTCCTGTATTCCATTGCTCCTTCCTTCTGGCCCCCCTTCTTTCAGAAATAGAGAAAAAGCCACAAAAAGCCTGTGGACAAACAACACGTTTTCCAGAGATTAATTTTTCTATCTTCGTGATCACAGATTTGCTAAGGAGAGGTATATTTGGAGATGAACAACCAACATAACTTGGCTACATCCCCAGCGACTTCTGAGAAAAAGGGGGCTGTTGCAATAAAACACCAACTACTGATCAAAGTGGAGTGCTGAGGCAACACTTCTGCTGCACCACAAGTTGCCCTGTGAGGATTGTAAAGAGTTCACAGGCAGTTGTGTTTGCTTAATATCCCCTGAAACACACATGAACATTTAGGACACAGGTGTGTTGGTGTGTACGCTTGCAGGCACTCAAACAAGAACACACAGCACATTTAGACACAGGTATAGTACACACAGCCACATGCATATTTGCACAGAAAAATAGCAAATTGATGCTTAGATATTCAGTGGGAAATTAACATTTCATTTGCTATGAAATCAGCTTTTAACACCGTTCAACGTGAACGGTACATCAATGGCAGCGAGGTTAAGCCTGTGTTGTTATGCTGCTAACTCTCTGAGCCATCGTGATTAAATGAGTAGAGTAACGCACTGAGGTGAAGAGGAAGTGGAGAAAAGAAAATGGTGAAAAAGAGCACTTATTGGTGTGATCCTTTGGAGTCGGTCTTAATTCGCATAATTAGGAAGAGATTAAAAGGGAACTATACATTCTGCCTGTTGCCATGGAAATGAAAAATTAGTTGAAGTGTTGGCAGTAAAAGTTGGGCTACATGTTGTCACTCTGCACCCCTTGCATATTTGTTTGAAAGAGTGAGGAGATTAACAAATTACACTTTGTAATGATCATGGCAACTCACATAATTACAGGTAATATCAGTTCCCTCAAAAATAGAGAAATGAACAGGAACCTTTGAGCTTTAATTCATTTGACCCCAAGGGCAATACATTCAAAGAAAATACTAAATGAACAATAATGCTTAGCCATGGTTCCCATAATTAAAGTTATATTACCAAACGATGAATAACCATGCTGTGCAGCTATCAACATCTCTCTTATCACGTTAATGAATTACAATATACATTTTGAGAAACTGGAGTGTCATCCCCTTGCCTTTGTTTTTATTACATTTCTTTCTCTAAACATCGTAACAGGTATATGACTTCATTCAGTAATTAACAGCCAAGGTTGCTCTCCATTTATGCCAATTTATTTATTAAATACTTATTTTCCATTTTCATACTGTACGTTTTGTGACTTGTTTACGAGAATGACATGTACTGTTTATCGTATTTCACAAAAAAAACAGTCACAATTCATTTTAAAGAATTGTCTTGGGACCCCTTAGACTGATTCTGTGTCCCCTTCTGGGGTCTTAAACCTCAGGTTGAAAACCACTGCTTTACACCACCTAAAGACAAGGAAAAAGTCAAAATATTAGTTCCAACAACTCATGCACAAGGCGTGCCAATCACAAGCAGCTAAACATCTCTCGAGGCACACCAGTCACAGAGACAACTAGACAACATCTCCAAACCTGTTTATTACAGAATCCAATTGATATCACTGTCTCTGTGTTTTAAAAGAACGTATTATCTTTCTCTTTTCGCTGCCTCCAATGATCTATTACAAGACCAGGCCCAGTAAAGTCTGCCAATTGCCACATGTGAAGGGAGTAACTTTACATCTCTTCTAAAGGGAAAACAAATTAAAGGTAACCAGAGAAAAGACATCCATTCATATCAAACATGACAAACATATCATTGTCTTGTAATGTACTGTCAAATGTCATGTGTTATGTTATTTGTGGACCCCAGGAAGATTAGCTGTTGTTATGCACCAGCTAATGGGGACAATAAACTAAATAAACTAAACAGAAGTCACTGAATACAAAGAAAAATGGGGGTTGAATGGAAATGAGCTGTTTGTCACAAAGAAGTGTTGCATTACAAAAAAGCCTGTACTTGGAAGAAAGAGACAAAGTCATATGGCAGGTTCTTTTTCCAAGCGCCGGTGTGTTGCCAGAACTATTGAAGAGTGGGGATGAATGAGAAGCACAATGAGTGAAAGTTATCTCATCTTCTTTCTCTCGCAGTTTGTAAACTCGATAAACCGGAGGCTCAGCACAGACGCCGGTATAAATTCTGTTTTTTCTCTTCTCTGTGCCCTTGTTGCTTTATCTCGTTCTTCTTCACTGCTACCCTTTATCATCTCCATTACCAGAAACGTGAGGTAAGGAGAGTGGGAAGGTTTATGAAAAGCAGCAATATACAGATCAGGGAAGTAAGGGTTTATTAAACTAGAGGAAATGCACTCATTCATTGACTAATTATACTCTTGGCTTGATTTGAGCTTGTATGTGTGTGGCTGCGTGCGCACGCCAATCCCAGGGTGTCCTTACACAAGTTTAACAGTGAGGTGCAACTTGTATGCAGGCCCCGACATGAACCTTCGTCAACTCCTAATGTTTTGAACTTGCAGGCACACAAGCACACACTCTGCTGCGGCCACTAATTTGCATGACAAAGGCTTAGTTAATTATTTAGGGGGCCTTATTTGATCAATACAGGAGAGCTGTATCCGACTGCAGGGACAATCTGAGCCACTGTATTCTATATGCCTTCATTATTCATGAGGAACCACAGAGAGGGACCAGGCGAGAGGGAGGAAGGGAGAAAAGAGAGGGAGCAAGAGATAGGGAGCAACAACAAAGGCAGCTGGGTCTTGTTTCATGTGTATTAAAAGTTTTCCTTTTTCGGTGCTGATGAATATTTCACAGGGTTTGAAACTTAGATGAGACCTTTCTGTCTGTAGAGGTGAGAGCTGAGGGGAAGGGTTAGGTGGCGACACCGCTGCTGTGGCCACAGTGGTTTGTCTCGGGGTGAGGGGTCACAGGCCCGAACACACAGGATGTGTTTGTGTGAAGTCGTCTTTGACACACATCATTAAAGGTCCCATGTCATGCTTTTCCGGTTATTACCCGTCCCCTTGTGTTATGAAGGTGTGTATGCATGTAAACGGTCTGCGGAGTCACAAACCCTCAAAGTACAGCCTGTAGAGTAAAACTCTAACACAGAAAGGCCTGTCTATGCTGCCCCAGAACGCCTCGTTGGAGATCTTTCTTTTTCTTCTTGGGTACAGTGACGTGACCATACCCAAATGGACCCATTGGTCCAAATGGACCAATCCGTGGAGCTCCTCACACACACACTCTCTCAGCGGCGAAACTGTGGCGCTTGGGGGGGGATTGCTAGTGGAGCCTCGCAGTGGCAACACTGTGGCGCGCTTACACTGTAGGTGCACCGCGTTTGGGGGTGCGGGTGCTAGTTGAGCCTCGCAGAGGGCGGAGCTGCAGCCCCCTCCGCACCCCCCCCCCCTTCCAACATCCATTCGCGATGTCTCACTGTCTCGCAGACCACACGCACCAACCAGGAAATGACACCAGCGGTGACCCAGCTCACACTGTCCGCTCCTCACAGCACCCAGACCCCACGCACCATTCTCATCTGTGTGTCATTACTGGTGTCATTTTCTGGTTGCTAACGCCATTGTAACACATAATCACTGATGTTCCGCTGTAACGGTGGTGGACTCATCAGAGCACAGTGGGCGAGCTGACCAATGACAGCACAGTGGGCTCATAGGGAGGGGGGGGGGGGGCAGGATCTCCAACAAGGCGTTTAGGACAGAGAGTGAATACACATACAGAGATGCTGTATGAGAAACCAATGTGAGTTTGGAAAATTGAACAATGTAAATATATTCTAGTAGACCTCAACAATGGAATTATGATCAGTAGAAATGGCCATGACATGGGACCTTTAATTATTGTTTCTCATACTCACTTTCCCGCTCATATTGTGACACGTGTAATGATACAAACACGTGTCTTAGAGTTTTCATTATCATGCATGGGCAAAGCTGGGTGCATGCATTCATGCTCAGTGTGTGGTGCTTGTTTGCATGCATGCGTTATGGATTAGTCACAGGTACATGTCTCCTCTCCAGCACAGCCAGGGGGCGCTTATCTAAAAATAGTCCTAATCCCACAGGAGTGTGTGTTCTGCCTTCTATCCTCTCCCCCCCCCTCTGGCCACACCAGGAGGGGTTGAAGGTGGAGGGCTGCTGGGCAAAGGCCTCAGATGCCATAAGAAAATGATTTCACCTGCATGTACACACACACGAGCACGCAGGAGGATACATAGCTTGCTTTTTCTATATTAATACACACAGGATATGCAGAAAAATGGATATACAAACTGTGCAGAATACTGAGGTAAACATCATCCCACTACAAAAACACATAATTGTTCCCTCGTTGAAAATCCATCCACTTTTATTGACTTATTCTCCACTGCAACACGCAGCTCATTTGGATCTTGCTTCTTCAGGGAATTTTTTTATGCAGCCCTGATGCGGATCAGCCTTTTGAAGAGTAGGCGAGTTATGTCTCTATGTAGAGTAGAAAAAAGTAGAAAGAGAACAGTGAAGCCAGAGGCCCACAAGCATCTTCCGCGGGAAACCACTGTAGATTAAAGTAAAGCAGAGAAGTAGCCCAAGTTTTTGTTTCATTTTTTTTTTATTCATATCATTTTCTTTCACCCTAGTGTGACGAGACTTCGGTTCACTGAAACAGCTTTTTTTCAGATTTCAAAAAAATGCATTAGGAGGAAAAACGTTTTTAATCAGAGGTCGATGCCAGGTAAGGGTGCTTGTTAGGGTCATTTTCAGACTGGAGTACCAGATGGTGGTGGTTAGATGAGATGCATTGTGGGACTGGGAAGGATGTTCAGTGAGGACCTATGTGTGATATTTAAAAGATCGGTATTTTGGAGATAACTCCTTTTTCTCACCCCTTGACTTCTACATCTGCAAGAAATGTTACCCATGTGTCAGAAGTGTGTGTGTGTGTGTGTGTGTGTGTGTGTGTGTGTGTGTGTGTGTGTGTGTGTGTGTGTGTGTGTGTGTGTGTGTGTGTGTGTGTGTGTGTGTGTGTGTGTGTGTGTGTGTGTGTGTGTGTGTGTGTGTGTGTGTGTGTGTGTGTGTGTGTGTGTGTGTGTGTGGTGTGTGTGTGTGTGTGTGTGTGTGGTGTGTGTGTGTGTGTGTGTGTGTGTGTGTGTGTGTGTGTGTGCTTACGTGCACATTTCACCAAACATTCATAATTGGGCCCGGTAGCTCTTTAGACTTTGACTCGGTGCTGTCGTCATGCCAACCGACCACTTTACTTTTGTGCCGTTCCCATTTTGTGTCGAGATGGCAACTGCATGCAGATGCCTGACACGAAACGTCAGAATGTACCAATCATTAGTCCACAGGATGCATCCTTACAGCTTGTGTCCTTTTTTTGGCGCGCTGATTCTTTTGTGTCCTTTGGTTAACTCTGCTGCTTTGTCACGGTGGCTTGAAACCCACCTCGCGTAGGTCACCCAGTCCTGGTAATTGTGTCTGTAGCACGTGTTGTTTCTGGCGCTTGTGCACCTCTTTCCTTTTGAGTGTGTGCAAGGTGCAAGTATGTTAGTGTGCTACTCTCATTAAAGGATTATTCCCCTTCCTGGACACGACTACTAAAACGTCTGATTGGACTGAGACGGGCTGATCCCTCCTATCACAACACCTGCTGTGGTGTCACCAGGAATAACCAGAGATCAAGGCCTGGGAAAAAAAAAAGGAAAAGGTGAAGAAGATGATAATAAATAATAATATATTTATTTTGTAAGCGCTTTTACAGGTGCTCAAAGTCGCTTTACAGAGATAGTGAAAAGAAAAGAACAACAAATAATATAGTTGAAGTCAAATACAAATCAAGCAATATAACAACAATCCCACATTAAAAGCCAGATTGAAGAGGTGAGTTTTTGTGAGTTAGGAAGGAGAAACTGAGACGGAGTAGCGGTGAGCTTATGAATTATACAAAAATACTATTAGACAAAGAGAATGCCAGAGGAAAGGCTGGGATAAGGAGAACTTCCTCAGTCACACTCAATGTGTCAAAGACATATTTTCTGTCTCTTGAAACCGACCGTTTCTGAGTCAGAGCCTCTCTGTTCTTAAATAAGTTCTTCCTCGTCTCCGTCTGCCTCTCTCCGTCTACTACACTTGTGCCAATTAAACAAACCACCAAATAATTATGTAATTTGATCAAAGCATCATATGTAATGCATGTCGGTCTGTGTAGCATGTGACCACATAATTAGATAAAACAGCTTTTGTATTAGTTCTTCAAACTAAATCTGAAGATTAAGACATGGCATGCTGTTTCACCATGTATAACAATTACACATATTTAATTACAGGGACCCAAAAAGGCCTTTGAAAATTAAGTATATTATTCTCTTAAAAGTGAAGACTCTTGAAATTATGATGCAATGGACGATTGCTTGGAGCCATTGCACTAAAATCCATCCAATGAACAGATTTTCTGTGGGCAGCCGAACCACCGCCCAATCAGAATCGTGATCAGGTTACTTTGGCTGAAGTATTGCGTTTGGAGTGCGACTCAATCAGCCCCATTAACGGATTAACAGGCTGCATGTAAATGTTGCCCCAGTGGCTCAGTCTCTCTCGTGCGCTCATAATTGTTAACTATGAAGTTCACATCAAAACTAATAGCCAGTCTGATGCCATATACCCTGCGCTTCTGTTGCCATTGGCAACCCATAGAATCTGTGTAGAGAGTCTGTCTGTCGCCACGTTTCAATGTGAGAGAAGATAGACACAGCAAAAGAGCAAGAATACAAGAAAATGGAATCAAAAGAAATATAGTGTCTTCTGATCTCTTGGGGAGAAGAAATCTCTTCTTGACAGATGTAAATGTCAGCTGGATAGTTGGCTCTGAATGGTGGTTGAATGGAGGATACCTATGTGTGTGTTTCCTTTTTTTCTTAAAATGTGTGAGGCTGCGGGGGCTGAGACACAGCAGAGATGAGCATCCTTGAGGAAAGTCATCGTCCTTCATTGGCCAGTTTTTTGTACACCATATGCCTCCGCCATGCGTTTAACCTGAACTTGTTTGCTCATTCCAGTGAATGCACATTTTTAGAAGGTGAAGTAAAGGAGAGGAGGCTCTTGATGCAGCTCATCACCGAGCTCCAGCTACTGTCTGCTGCCTTGTCTGCTCAAAGAGCTCCGGTGCCCCGCTGGGAAAGATGAGAGGCTTGATTACAGTCAAATTAGCAAATGAGCAGGTTAATTACAGAACCAAATTCCTGAAGAAGAACTGTCATTTCTCTGAGAGATGCAACCGCTCCTGCTCAAAGAGCCTAAAGGAAAAGGGAGGGGGGGGGGGAAGCAAAGGACGAATGAGTTTATCTCCCTTTTCTTTTTTAAGAAAACTCCCCTGTTTGAGGTTAAGGGGAAATGGTTGCATCAATGAGTTATTATTTTGTTTCAGAGGACACTTATTTCCCTTTGCATTTTCTCTTCCTCATCTCCTTCTTCCTTCCCCTCACTCAGGAGAGCGCATCAAACCCCTCTCCAGCTTTCTAGCTACTCTCCTGCTCACTGGCTTTCATCCTTCACTTCACAGGAGCCTTTGGGAGGCTTCAGATTTCTTATTTGCTACAACCACGTAGAAAAGGAATTTCTGAGACATGGCCTAAAGTTTGCAAGGACGTTCCGTTTCACACAGAATGTGAAAAATGTGAAGTGGAGAAAAAGGTAGATTTTCTTTTTAAGGCTGACCTTGGTTGGCTCAGGCCACCGTTTCTTAGATTGTTCATCTCACAAGCCAGCGATAAATTCACCTCACTGAACGCTCTGCTTTGCCCAATGGATTATGTGTAGTTTTATGGCTGCAGAGAGAGAGAGAGAGAGAGAGAGAGAGAGAGAGAGAGAGAGAGAGAGAGAGAAGTAGAGAGAGAGAGAGAGGAGAGAGAGAGAGAGAGAGAGAGAAGTAGAGAGAGAGAGAGAGAGAGAGAGAGAGAAGAGAGCGAGAGAGAAGTAGAGAGAGATAGAGAGAGGAGAGAGAGAATATCTAGATCTAGATAGAGAAGAGAGAGAGAGAGAGAGAGAGAGAGAGAGAGAGAGAGAGAGATGGATGGAGTGGGCAGATGTGTATGAAGTCTGGAGCAAATGGAGTGAGAAGCTGAGCAGCTGGCAGAGGACAAGGAGTAGGCTAACGAAAAAGATGGGAGATTCTCACACACACACACACACACAGCAATGATTCAGGCTAGTGATACACACACATGCAGTGACATGACTCACAACTGTTTCCCTTCACCAGACGCCGTCATTTGTGTGTCATCTCCGAGACAACCTACTGCAACACCACTAACTTAATTTCTCCACCCGGGTGTCATCGTCTGTCATCAATTTAGCAAATTAGAGTTTCGCTCCGGAGAGTGTTTCCAGGGAGTTTGTATCAGATGCACTCATATCTCTTAATGGAGTTGAAGTTGTGGAAGTTGGCAGTTGGCTTCTTTATAGATTTTACGGGTGCTGTTGCCGGAGGGATACACATAGATGTGTCGGAGGTCTACGCTCAGAGAAAGGACTGTTTTGTCACCGAGGGCAGTGGGAAGGCATCTATATTTTATCTGCTTCATATTTGAACGGGGGGGGGGGGGGAAGATGGCGGTAGACACTGATTCTTTCAGTGCACAACTTTCTTTACAGAGGTATATATCAGCACAGGTTATCACATTTAAATGACATCACCAGCCCCCCTTCGGCCCTTGCTCTTTCTTTCCCCATTCCCCCTACATCTCTCCTCCTCTCCGTTTTTCCTCCTCCCACTTAGACAACACTATTGGATTTTTAGTTCATTCCAAATGAATTGAGCCGCGGCGCTCATGTCGAAACGAGCCCAGTCGATTGACTAAATGTAACTATGCATAGTTATCGAGACTGCAGCGCAAGCCATTTGCGGGAAGCCTAAACATTATAAACAAATAAAGCAGCCGTATTGCCTCAAGGCCCTTGGTTAGGAATGCACTGCAGTGTCTGGTGAATGGGCAGCCAGCGTGAAATCCAATATAGGCCTGTGTGTGTGGAGGAGGAGGGAGCGCACTCCACTCCAATCTCCATCAATACAGCACTATACAACACTGGTGCGGCTGCTGCCACCCGAAATACAACCACTATTATTTTGACCACTCCACGCCACATCTGATACAACAACTACCACCACTACTACTACTACTGCTGTGTCTCAGAGAAATCGGCTGTTCTGCAAGAGTTCTGTGGTCACAGGAGTCCCCTACGGAGCTGTAATCAATCTCACCAGTTAGTCAGAGCAAGGAGCTCAGGTGGTTCTTAAGAAATGTCTTCAGATCTCAGTTGGATCTTAAACATGCTCTCTGATACAGTGATTTCAAACAGTTCACCCACTCCTACAGGGTTGTATTTTAAAGCACAGCTTTGGCCTTGCTTTAGTGGCAGCCTATGAAATATTTTTCATAAATAGGGTTTTGTAAAGTGCTGGTGTAGGCGTATAGGACAAAAAGGCAATTTTTTCCAGTGTTTATTTTGTATAGCGTGATGGCTGTTGCAATCACAATGGCCACCACACAATGAGTTATCGCTAGTGTATTTTAACTGGCAGCTAAAGCATTTATGAAGAGCTCAAAATTATGATGTTGGACACTGCAGTCTGAGAACAAACAAAAATGAGAGCGATGGGCAGGCAGTTGTCCCGCCTATCTCACCCCCAAAGAATGTGTACCAGACTATGCTATCTCTTATCACTGTGTCCTAATGGTTAAGTGTGTTACAGGAGCTGTCAGGGATAAATCACCAGGGGTCTGAGTGCTGTGAGACATGCACACCCTGAGGGCTCCTTTCTCCTCTCTGATTTGCGGGAAAAACCACCAGTTTCCATAGAAACCACTTTATCGCCCGCAGTTATTGTGACTTTGACCCAGAGCAAGGGCCAGGACTCATTGGTGGTGACCTTACGCGATTTGTCGCAGGGGGGCCTGAGCGGCGTGCTTCAGTTTCTGTGTGATATATCTTCCATGAGACCACACACTGAGGCACCGACACACACACACACATCTCCAGCCTCGTTGTGTGATTTCCTCGAGCACTCTGGTGTTACTTTGTCTTTGTGTCACAGAGTTAAAGGGTAATCTGTGCCTTTCCTGATGTTTGACCTCTGGTTAGCCTGTAGCATCTGTTTCTCTTGGTGCGGCTTAGGTTGGCAAATATTAAAGGTCCCTTATTGTAAGAGGTAAGATTTCCATTTGTGTATTATAAAGTAGGTCAAAATGCTACATAACATTGTAAATGTATCAAAGCGCTTAAAGAGAAATGCACCCTGCGCCTTTAAACGGGCTGTCAGTACTTCTGAAAATTGTAATGTCACAACTATACAAAATATATATAGATATGTAGAACTGCATCTACAGTACATTACAATCATTCCCCGGCTGCAATTATGGTGTACAGACGCTGAGATGGACCAATCAGTTTTGTTCAGGACGTTTCTTAAAGAGACATGCGCTTAAACGGGATTTATACAGGTATATTTGGAGGGACTGTATGAAGAAATTAAAGCATGTAAACATGTTCTTCTAGGAACTCAAAATAAAAGTATCAAGCTGAAAATGAAGATGATATGTCTAGTTTAACACAGTTACAGTACAATCTCTTAGATTACTCATCACTGCATGTAGAACCCATTTCACCACCCAGGTCATATATTCTTATTTTCAATTTCACAATTTCTATCAGAAAACTAATCTGCCCACTGGATACAAGATCAGCGCCAGAAGACGTATTGCAACAGAGATCATGTAATATGTCTAAATATATATTACCCCATTGGGTAGATTCGTAGTTCCCTCATTTGTAATGAATTTAGATTTTTTTTTGTATTGTTTGAAGGACTGACTAATGAAAGCCAATTATCTTTGGATGAATAGTTTTTTAAGTCTTTCTAATTGCTTTTCATCAAATGCATGTTATTTTTGAAAAACCTAATGAGTCACTGTCCTCTAAGGTACACCCCAGAAACGTGTATAAAGCTCCTCGATGTGTTTTATTGTAACCCTGTGTAGTGAGCATTTCATTTAACTCCAATTTTCTCTATTGGGAACCCATTATGGATATGGCAGGTTTTTTTATAAGACGTCTTTGGCTTTTTGTCCAGCTTTACTGCAAAGTGGCCCCCAAAAAAGCCTAGCTGTCATTCTCTCGTCTCCCCCTCTTACCCCTCATTTCTTTCCTTCTGTGTGCATCCTCCCTAATGAAGGTAAATCTAGCATGCTAAATGAGACCAGTCAGCTATGTCATTGGTGGTCATATTGGCCCCCGAAGGGCGGAAACACCACTCTGAGACAATGCGTAAATGGCATTAGATGAATTCACAGTACAGCAGGCACAGACAAATGCAGACCAAACGGCTATCTTTTGTACCTCTGAAATATGGAAAACAACTACAGAGCTGCAGAGAACAGATAGAGTAACAGAGTCAAAATGCATGTGTGAAAGTGCAACTGTAGCCGCAGTGGAGATTGGGTACGGTACCACGGATCAAGAGTGGAGAGACGTGCTCTACAGCATACCAGCCTGTCAATTGCAGCGCTCTCAGCCTCAAAGTTCTCAGCTTCAGGATTTCGTATAGAATCTAATGGCTTTGAAGTGTGAGTGCACACAGTAACACAAGTGGAAAAGCGCCGTAATACAGGACCCTACATGACAATCCAAAAAGCACACACACTTATCGAAACGCACACACACATGTGAGCACAGCACAGTGTGTCAAATCTCCTACTGAAGTCCAATATATCGCTCACAAACCCATTAAAGGTGCTTCATACAACAGCCTCTTACAGAGTACAGAGAGGGGAGTGAGATCAGCACAGACTCAGAGAGAATATGTGAGCCATGTATTTGTCGGGTGTTTAGAGTTAAAGCACATTCTGGCAGGTACATTCATATTTATTACGATATTTTAGATATTAAAACATATACACGTTTTTGCTTATTAAGCTGCAATGTACAATTTGAGCAGAGATGAAATATGATGAAGAGGTCCTTTGTGCCATTTGTAGAGGATTAGAAGTATTAACATGTTTTATCACCGCTAGGCTCATCTTATCTAACTGAAACTGAACTGATGCCAATACCTGGCAGAGGAGCAGCCAGCTCTGCACATTTTTAAGTGATATGACAGAGAGAGGTGAAATGTTTTAATAGGACGGGAAGCTCAGACCTACCGGACACACATGTATCGATGTAATTGTGTTGTGAAACACCGGTACACTGAAAAAACTCAAACGTTGACTTGAATTAAGTGTATTATGTCAACACATTTCACACAACTGTATTAGGTTAGTTGAAAGCTACAATATTAAGTTTAAATAGGTTCAACTTAATATTATTGCTTTCAATTCGCCTAATACTGTTGTGTGAAATGTGTTGACATACAGTAATGCACTTAATTAAAGTCAATGTTTCTGTTTTTTCGGTGTGACTGTGGGTCCTTCAAAAGGTTATATAATAAAACGTCTGAAATGTAAACCTAAGGGGCTAAGTTTATCTAAAAAAAGATTGTGTTGATCTTAGTATGGGGCTATGGGGTTTTTTCATGAAACTGTGTCTCAGGGCTTCTTAACATTTAACAACCTATTAATGTGTCATACCCACTTAACGGGAAGAAACGCAGCTACTGACGATATGAACCATTTTTACCGAAACAAAACACAACTCTAACGTCAAGCGAATTAGCACTAAGCGAAAGAGTGCTAACGCACTTAGCACATAACTCACAGTAGAAATATTTCATACTTCATCGGATCTGCACAAACAAAATATCATATGAAAGATTCCAATGGTATAAGTATCATCACTGTGCGACCAGAACTCAGGGCAGCAAAGGCTGGCAAACACAACACACAACTTCACTTTACGTGGCCAAAATGCAAATACGTCTTACCTTTGCTGTTTTCTGATCAAACGTTGTGTTCAATGGCATTAAAACGCATATCAACTCTGCTGAAGGTTAATCCAATGTCTCTGTGTCCCTTTGAAATGATTACTCATAATCCATCATAACATTTATGTCAATAAGACTAGTTTTCATATATAGCTGCTATGAGAGCTACTAGAGTGAATGAGAGCTTCCGGTTTTGGGCATGCTGGCTGCGCATCACTCTCATTCACCAATGGTAATGTTTAGATCCCCTCGATTCTATTGGCTCTAACGGTTCAAAAGTGATCAAAATCGACCGATGGGTTCCAGAGATATGGCAAATCCACCCAAATGATTTACAAGTCTTAAAATTAACTCAAAATCCTGCAGAAATGTTAACCTATTAAGTGGAACACTGCTATGAAATCCAACTGCAGATGGATTCATGTTGTGCCCACAAATGTTGCTTTTGGTTTGTTGAAAAGAAAAAAAACAGTACATTTTGCTCGTTGGTAGTGTAGTTGTTCACTTCTAGTATTTTATTTACTTGTATTGTCAAAATCTTGTCTAGAACTTTCATTGAAATTGTCTGATAATAGTTTATTTCCATCTCAACATTGGCATGACAACATTATCTTTTAATTGTGAGGATGTTAGCTTGCTATCGTTAGCATTAATCTCAAGCACTGCAGCCTCACAGGTTTTCTAGAGTGCTGTGAACTATTTCTTTTAGCCATTAATGTGCGTTTCTTTCATGTCCTTGCCTAACCATTGTGCAGAATAGGACTTTTAAAAAAAAAAACTATGACAAAACAGCACTACATCCTGGAGACATCCATTTTCTACCCGTTGCTACCCATGTTTATCCTTTTACTGCACAAATGTTAAGTGCTCAGGGCCTGCTATTTTGACTCTACACACTTAACTACTTTCACTTAGACCCATGTAGGCTTCATGGTTAAATGTCATGTTTAAGGTTGGTTTTCTTAATTTGCAAGACGTTTTTCAGTCAGCTACTTTGTCTCGGTTATGCTTACTTAAATTGCATTTTCAATCAGCTTAACGTTTTATAACGATCAATTTTAAGATTTGTTCTCGAACATAAAGGGGATAAAAACAAACCTGCACTAGTTTGACTTTGCCTCTTTTTTTTGTATCTACTTGGGTTGATGTCAGACACCTGTACATGTCTGGCAATCTTTTCTCTTCCCCTAATTTGACATTTGAGTCTGAGAAAATGACTTTTCTCTGCCATTTATTCTCTGCTCCAGGGTTGCGTAACCCTATAGCAACTGTCATTTACACGTTTGAATGTGTGTGTTAGTGCTACACTTTTCTGTTAAGTTAAACAATAGCTGCCTTTCCTCTAAAGAGACAGCATATCTGTAAACATTGCCACAGTGTCCCTCAGCACTTTGCTTCTGCATAAAAGTTATGGCACATGCACACACACACCCAGGCGATTCACGTTGTACAGTAAAAGCCAGACAAAGCCCTCAGTGTGTCACCTCTGTCATAGTGTTAATTAGACAGTGTCACCGTCTGTCCCCAGTGACATTTATTGCACATTTGAATATTTTACCCAGACAGATGGTAAGAATGTCAAGGCGTGACACTGAGTTATTAAGCCCTAGCCCTCTCCCTCGGCGACAGAATGCAGGGCTTGTCAGCACTCGATTGTTTTAATAACTCGCTGGCAGTACCGCAGCAAAGTTTGCCCTGACTCTTTGAGCTACAGCTAGTTCCTAGGGCATAGGTGAAAAAGCCCACACATTCACACATACCCATTTTAGCGCACGCACATACCAGCAGGCGCCCGATTCCTCTGAATGAGGATGAGCAGGAATTCCCTCGCTGAATAAAAGAAAAGACGGCATCGCTCCGTGACCTCCCCTCCTGACATTATCCATCTGTAGAATGTCATGCTGTTCTTTATTGCACATGACCTTCACCTGTACTAACGCTCCTGTCAGATGCACAGCCCAACATGGATGTGCTCCATACCCTTACAATATGATGCCACGGTGTCACACTATGGTCAGATGCTGACTCTCACACACAATGAGTTATTTCATTGCATTGCCAACATGCTGCCTTTTCATATTGTGGCAAACAAATAGAGGAGGTGAAATGGAACACACATGTATCCCCAGTAGCAGTGTAGCCACACGCTATAGCTATCAAAGCTCAACCTGAAAGTGAGGTGCTTTCAACCTGCACTCTTTCATCCGGTGAAACAATTGTCTAGAAGTCTATGAGAAAATGACTCGACTTGCTACTTATTTAACAACCTCGTCAAACTATATTTTAATATGTTTATGGTCTCCGCCTGTCTCCATCAGTCTTCTTCATTATAGTTTGAGTGTTGTTCGTGTTTTTTATTAACTTAATTAACATTAGTTGATAAAAGGTTATTTCTAATGTAGGTGCCCTCAATGTTTAGGTCGTACTTTGCTCCACCTTCTGGTCCTTTCTGGTTCCAAAAATATGGTGACAGCCAAAATATCAAGCTTGAGCTTTAAAGAACACAAAGTAACAAACCAAATTGAAATGTTTGGACTCTTTAAACACTTAAGACACTTTTTATATCCATCTATCTTCTAAACCCAAGTGTTTGGATAGCATTTTACATTGATGCAGCCTACTACAAAGGCAATACATTTGTATTTGCATTAAAGCATATTAATTAAAGTTGACCTAAGCTATTCTACAAAATAGTTGACAACTTCAAACTGCATAAAGGTAACTAAAATCTCAAAGAAAATGTAAGCTGTTTATCCCTCACAGGTACAATAACACTAACACTGGCAAATCATTAAGATATCAGAGGATCTATTTGGCCTAGCAGGCATTCTGCATACATACATACGTTTTGCTGGCAGGTGCTGGGTTGGATCATCATCAGCTGATGATCCAACAATGGCAGATTGTGTGACAGAAGCTGTGGCAACAATCCCTGTCGCTGAAGACTTCTACTACAGCAAGAGTGTGTATACTAGTGCACTAAAGGTCTGAGAGGAGAACATATTAGACTACATGTCAGGATGTAGATCTCATTCAGGCCACAATTTGCAAGAGCCAGTGCTGGCAAAGATGAGTCTTGATGTTTCCAATAATGTTATCAGACACAGACGGGAACTAAAAGGAGAATGTAAGGCTTTGCCATTAAATGACAACCTAGTAAACCTGAAAGATATGTAAAAGGAGCCAGAAAGTGAACGGATCCCTACTTTCTTAGTGACTTAATTTGCTAAACGAACTAGATGTTACTTACTTGTTAGCATTAACATTGAGTATATGCTCAGCGGTTAATTTGTCATTGTCCACATTAGGGAGAAACTAATGAAAATGTGATTCTAATTGTGTGAAGGAGAATAACAAGGAGAGAATTAAATAAGTTCCTAGTATGCCACCAGCAGCTGCAGCATCTGTCTAAAGTGGGCCCAGGGTGTTGTAAAGAAACTTAACTGAGCTGTAAATTTGAAAAAGATTCTCCTGGTGTCATAGAGTGGATATGAATTCCCTTGAATGCAGATAAATACTTGACAAATATTGATTTGTTTGTGCTTTATTTTGTGTTTATACTGTAACAGGCCTGTGGCCCCCAAAGTGGAATGTTGGCATCCACCGCTTCTGCGTAAAAGAAAGTATCCTCCTCTGTTGCTTTTGCAGCCTTGTCTATAATATAAGCCAAGTTTGTTTAGTTATTCCGGTTGTATCCTCCCCGCTGTCGCCCCGTGTCTCATTCCCACAGCTCATTCTCATCTTGTCCGTCATTTCTCCCATGAGTTTTTGAGCTATGTGTAATTACCCAGTTTGTTTGCACCTTGGCTCTAACTGGCTGTCTTGTCGCAGCCAGCTTATGTTCACAGGAAGCATGTGTGAATGCGAGGGTTCACACACACCGATCGGTCTTTAGCAAATAAGGGTGTGACGGGCGAGAGCATGCAACATTGCCAGCATGTTCCTGTGCACATGTGTACGTCACCCCGAGCGACACTCTGGCAGACACGGAGAGACAGAGAGGGGGACCTTGTCGCCTCTAATCCCTTTGTTTTGAGTCAGATTAGAGCTTTGCGAGGCGTTTGCGAGGCCTGCAGAATGTGGATTTAAGGATTAGTCTAATAAACAGAGGCTCTGTGGCACTCTGCAGCCCAGTGTGGAGATTACACAGGCACCGAGTGCAAGGAAGAGAGAGGGGTGGATTGTTTCCCCTCCCTTCATTTCTATCCTGACAAGTGACAGGACGAGAGGAGAAGAAACTGGGATGTGGGTGAGGTGTGTTCACAGTTCCTGATCAGGGCGGCGACTTGCATCCATCTCGTTCCCTGCAGGGACCAGAACTCTGAGGCACACACGCAGACCTTGGTGTGTAACTTTTATCCCGTACTCTTGAACGGCCTCAACAATAATTCATAATTAGCGCATTCAGCCTGGCTGATCACAGGGGACATCCCCTCGTTCTCATTCCTACTCTGCAAAGGAGAACAACTCTTCAGTGAGAGGGAAACTAAGTCCACTTAAGATCTACATTGCCGCTGAACATTTTTTAATGAATACAATATTATGTTGACTGCTAAATGTGTTTATTGGCTTCATTGTATTTCAGTTCATATTAAAACAAACCAAATAGAGATAGGTTTAATTACAGAGGATATGTCTTGTTTTATTTCTTAAGTGACCTTATTGTTGTGAGGCGGTGCGGGGAAAACACAGCCTCATCTGTTAAGTCTACCACTGACTTCTGCTTGCTAATGAGGAGCTCACACGTACGAGATATGACTGCTTTTTCACACACTGCATTCAGAAGTGGTAATGTTGCGACTAGAGCTGCAACAAAAAATCATTGACTAATCAACTTAAAATGCATTAGTATCACCAAATGGATTTTGACGGAAAATAAATCTGCAACTATTTTGATAAAAAGATAATCATTCAAGTAATTTTTATGAAATAAAAATATCAAAATGTGGCCTCCAGAGTCTTTAAATGGAGAAATTGCCTGATTTTGTACGTGAATATTCTTGGGATTTTGGCTTTGAGAATGTTGGAGGACAATTGTTTATGTTGCTTCTTACACTGTAAATATAAGATATGACCATTCGGTGCACAAAACAACAACTGCGTTCAGAAGTAGTGTATTGTTGCGACTAGCTCCAACAAAAATGAATTAGCATCAACTGAAAATCTGAAGGATATGAAGGAAAGAAATCTGCAACTTTTTGATAGTAAAACCATTTTTCAAGTCATTTTTAAATGAAAAGATATATATGAAATATCTGAAAATGTGGACTTCAGCCTCCTTGAATTTGGAAATGTCCTGATTTTATCTGTTTTAAATCATATTAAAGTGAAATGATCTGGCCATCATGTTTGACTTTGAAAATCTGGGATGAAACATTTTTGCCTAATTTCTCACAATTTGTGGAGTGCACAACTAATGGAATAATCTACATAATAATATGGAGGTTTATCAAAAACAACAATATTTCTTAGTTGCTGCCCTGCCTATTATCAAATCTGTTAGCACAAAAAATGACTTTTATGCATCAATATCACCGCAAAGTCACCGACCAAGAAGGCATGCCATCTCATACTAAAATGCAAACAGTGACACAGCTACTAAATACATGACCCATCACACCAAATGAGCGAGAGTTTTTTTCTGTTTGGCTGAAAGAGGTGTCGGAGGTAATGAGGCGAGGTGTGTGGGAGAGGGAGTGATGAAATGTTTCCTGTCCTGCACGACCCTCAGCTGTTGGCTCACAGATCATCTTGGACCCAGAAAGGGCCGCAGTTTCCAGCTGATCTGGAGCCATGTAAGCAGCCCACAGACACCCTTTAGCCTTGTGTGTGTAAGCGTGTGTGTGTGTGAGTATGTTTATTTCTGTGTGCGTGCGTGCACTTTCAATGCCACCTGAGATCGAAGACATGATTAATGACTGTTCGCGGAGAGGAGCCTCACACTCAGAGCCCCGGTCCAATGATAGAGGTCATGGATGTGGATATATACACGAATATTTATATATGTTAATACATGTGACACACACACATTTCCATCTCTGAACAGGAAGTAATCAGGATGCCCAGCCCTTCCCCTGACAGTAAAGCTCCCATGAGCCGTCTCTCATTTTTCACACATTGGTACAGCTCATTGATATCCATACAGCAGAATTGAAAGTATATCGTGCATAATGAGATATTTGACCAAAAAGCTATTATTGCCACACAGTCTTAAAAGTAATTACATTGCTTTAGAATGCACACTCAAAAAAGGTTTCACTGGTGAATAGAAGTAATTATTTGTCAGGGTAATAAGGATGTACACTTAAAGATATGATGTCAAGTATTAGCCGCTCTTAAGGGGAAGCTAAACATGTAATTGGATGCTTTGATGAAGTGTGTAATATGGGCGCCTCGAGTGAGATGCTGCTCCTGAAATCAAGACAAACGCAGGTTTTATTTTTTTCATGTAATTGAGTAGCAGTCTTAAGCAACAAATGTGTTTGTCCCCCTTTATTTTCTTACGCGACATCTCTCTCTACGTCTGCACTTTTGTTTCTCTCCGTCACTCCCCTCTTTGTCTTTGTGAGCAAACTGTGTAAACAACTTAATTTAAGCAGCGGCAGAGAAAACAGCAGAACATTGAGAGCAAAAGACTTCAGAGCCACAATTTTGTCTTTTGTGATAACGTGGCCTTGTGTTTTCAATAGCCGGTCTTTTGCTATTCGAATTCCTTTCAAATTAAAGAAAAAGAAAAGGCAAGAGAGGCGAGAGAGAGAAAAAGAGACCAAATGGAGAACTTCATCTCCCGTTGACAAAGTGTTGGAAGAGTGGATGCATTTTCTGACGGAAAGGCTTCACGCTGGGTTTTATCATGCTTTTAGCCACCAGTCTTGTTGGCTGATTGTTGCTTTTGGTTCGGTTACAATTTAATTAAATGAGCCAGATAATTACTGCTTGAAAGGCTCTTCTAATCTAACCATAAGATAAGATGAGATAGAAATGCAAATGCAAAACCTATTTGTGTATTCTATTTTATCAGGTCTATGAAGATATGCATATTTACATACAGGTAAAGGTTTAACTAATTAATAGCAATTAAACAGTCAATCCATTTAGATATTGGACTATTTATTATGTATTATTCTTTTGTGTAGGGCATTTTTCAAGCAACATTTTCAAAATGTAAACTTCTCAACTGCTTCCCTTGTCTTATGTATGGTAAAAACACAACTTTTGGGGGGGTTAAGACTTTGACTGGAACAAAAAAGACATTTGACGATGTCACCTTAGAATAGGATAATAGGAAATGCTCTATCTTCTTCCCATTATCTTCTGTTGTTTAAAGGACCTTTAATAATGAATGATTTAAAACAAATCTGCAGATACATGATAATGATGCACATAGAGCTGAATACCTACAAAAAAAGCTTTAAATGTTGCCAGCTCTGTCAGAATATTTTTATATTAATAAATGTCAAAGAATAGGATAGTGTCTTATACAGAGTAAACCTGGCCTTGTTGAGCCCCGTCCTGCAATAGGAGTCATCTGGACAGGAAGCCTCCCACAGTGTGATGCCCTAAACAGCATCTACTCTGGCACTCACATACCGCCTCCCCGCTAATTTGTTTGATAAATGAGATGGCGTGATGGAATCTTTGAAGCTAATTGTCTTTGGGTTATAGCCAATGCGCATGTAACCATTGCAAATGCAGTGAAATAATATGCACAGTCGAGCCGGGTCGATTGCGATCAGCATGTTCCCAGAGCCGGCTGTCTTTCTGAAGGCACATTTGAGGCATGATGCAAGAAAACACATATCACCTGAGGCAATTTCAAAACCATAAATGCACTAATGCACCTACTGCTGAAACACTCCAGAGACGGTTGACAGTATATCTTTTACTTTTAAGTTAGTCTATACAGAGGACAGACTGAATAAGTCACCTCAACTAGAGTTTGACTGCCTGTTTTTTCAGGAAAAAAGTACATTGCAATTGTTGCTTTTGTGACGGAATGGACCTCATGAAGCAACATTCTCTTACATTTTTGTTCCGAGAAAGAATAAGGCAAGTTAACGCAACGTTTGCCCCACAATTCATTCAAATCTGCTCCTACCAAGGTGAAAAGACTGATGAATCCCACCTGATCATAAATTGGAGGCATATGGCTGATTATTTATTATTAGCAATCATAATGACCTCTAAACACACAAAGAGCAGTCGATGTGCCGCGTGCAAAAATTGGAGAGATGTCATAAAAGGAAAAGCCATAAGAAAAGGAACTTCAGCTGTAGTGAAAACAAGATATTGATAAATAAACTTAAAAGTTAACATGTCATTTTACTTAAAGGGGACCTATCATGCAAAATGCACTTTGTGATGTACATAAATATGTGTCCCCGGTGCGTCGGGGAACCCACGCAACGTCAGAAAATAAAACCCTCTCTCTTTTCCTCCGTACCCAAATCTTTTAAAAACGGGTGTACAACGAGCGGATACAGATTTCCATCCGCTCTGACGTGTCCATCCGCTGTGACGTCGGCGGACCCACAGAAAGTTGCTATCAGAAACAATGCCTGACGTGTTTTGGATGTCTTACATTAGCAAGCCTCGCTAACACTCAGAGCTAACCTGTACTGGAGAGCACGTGTGTTTTAAAAAGAAGGAAATAAAAAAGAACTCACCTTGTGGTAAACCTGCAAGAGAAAAAGCATTTGAGATCCATACTGTTTCAGAAATAATCTTTGACGTGGTTTAAACAGGATGCCGTTTTATCACAGCAGAATTTAACTTTATCTCCGGTAGAATTCTGATCAGGCATTAGCTCCGCCTCCTCTTATTTATTTTTTCTCAAGCTAAGGAGGCATGGCTACAATGGGTGATCTGTTTGGTATTTTGAAAAAAAAACTTCACAAACATGTTTTATATAGGTATGGCCCTACAATATATGTTTTAAATATAGCATGATAGGTCCACTTTAATGTAAGTACTGGTGTTAATGGAAAACAAAAAATCAACTACTGTAAAAGCAGTATTTCAAGTCCAATCCAATCAATTAATCTCAAACATCAAACATCAATGAAGGGGAATTCATCTTGTTTGATGCTCGCTAATCTATTGATGTCATTAGCTTCCTATTAACTGGGTGTGATTTCTAGTTACAGTGAAATTGCATTGTGTCATTTTCCATATTTTTCTTCCCAAGCTCTTATTTGCAGTCGTAAGGTCCTTATCTGTACCAAACTTCACCTTTGTCATTTCGAAAATGAATTATCCACCCTCCCTGTCGTCTTCCAATTACATTTTTCATTCAGGCTGGATTTCATGGTCGCTTCACGGTCGCACACATGTGTCTATTCTCTCCTTCGTCTAACCACCCTTTGTGGACTGTCATGAAAGCTACAGGTTCATGTGGGTGCCAAGTCCTGTGTGGTGTTTTTTTTATGAATATGCATGTATCTGTGTTACTGACTGGTAGCATACCATGAGATCATGAGTCTTAATGATATAAATCATTATACCTCTGATAAATGAGATGATCTACCACAGTGTGACGACTATGGGGGGTTAGGCAGCTGCCACCGGAGTAATTAACACAAAAGTTTGGTGTGTGTGTGTGTATAGTGTGCTTCTGCGACCTTGAAGACAACTCTTGCGTGGGTGGAAGGTGATTAATATGTGTTCTCGATTCCTAATTGACCCCTTGGCTTTCTTCACTTTCGACACCTATCTCTCATTCTTTGTTTTCTCCTTCTACTCAACTTACTTTAAACCCACAAACTATTACTCAAGTCCTTCTACTGTCATTGCCATTCAGTACACACCTGTTAACTATTTTTTCAATATTATCAGCCTTGTAAGGTTGTTGGTTATGATCATTACTTTTTGTAAAAGATTATTATGTTGGAAATATCCACATTTTCCTCAGAAATATTTAAAAAATATTAATATAAATCCCAAATCTAGAGAACTTAATTTACACAATATTCACATAACATCCACCATAAATGTACTTCGACAGCCTACGACATTTTGGAACATTTCAGAAAAGAGCCAACATCTTCTCCTGAACACAATAAAACACAACCTCTTTTGAAGGCAGTTTATCTGAAATGTTAACATAACACTCACCCCTATTCTATTTACTAAACATAAAGTGCACACACTCGCACAAACTCACAAAGCCCTACCATTAGCATCAGAATGGCCCAAAAAATGTCATCGCCCTCCATTCAAGTTACAAACACATTAAGTTTGAACTCCTAATAGCCTGTGTGATGGATGTGCATAATGAGCTCTTTATGAGAGTTAATACCTACTGTTAATCAATGGACATAGCGGGGCACTTTTCAATACTACCTTCTAAGCATTTTGAAATGAGCCCTCATTGAATAGATTGATTCACATTTTGTTTCCTCCTCTCTACTATGTTTTTCCTGCCTCATTCTAACTCCGTCCTAGCATGCAATTAGTTACATATTGAATCAAATGGTGCCCATTCTTTAGAAATGCCCCGCTCTGACATCAATAAACACTGTGTCGAGACTGAGAGATATTTTGATGAAAATGCAATGCTACGCTGTAATGCAGTGGGTGGACCAGACTTTCCTCGGCCCGAAGCGATAGAAACATGGGTGACCTATTTATTACCATAAATATCCCATGCAGGCAGCTGCTGGAAGCATTCCTGTCAATTACTACTGGTTGTTGTATTGTTGTACTTTGATCTTTAGCTGCTAATGTAATGCGTTGCTCAAGGCCGCCGCGCTAGTATCATGCTGTATTAGCATCATAATCATGTATAATCTGCATCCACAAGTATAACATTTGAATGGATTAGAATTGGGCGGGATGTGATGCAACAGCAGTGGACAGATGAGGCATATAGAAGATATATGTGTGTAGCTGTGTACAAGCAGTGTACACAAGCTGAGTCAGGACCGGGTAATGCTTTTATCTCAGCACAGGTACCTCCACCTGTAATGTACACGTGCTATTGAACGTGTTTGTTTCTGTGTTGTGTGTGTTTGGGTGTATGTGCGTCTGGCTGTGTTTGATTATCCCTTCCAGCCTCTAAGGGAGCGGGATTCATTCTCACTCTGATAATGAGGGAGAGACTAGCAATGCCCTCAAGTCATTTCTCTACTTCTTCCATCCTTCCTGTTGCATCCGGCTGCTTTTCCTTCTTAGTTTCCTGCTCTTTACCTTTCTCCAGCGTTGATAATCTGCCATCACTCTTCCCATCATTCCATCCTTCTTTCCTCTCGGATTTCCTCCCACTTTCTCCATTCTCTGCTTTTTCTTGTCATCGTCTTTGCCCACTTGTGTGTGTCTGTAGTCATGCGTGGCTGACATCCGTTTAAGATGACTGGATGGCGTTTGTGTCGTAGATTTCAAATGTATGCTGACCATTTTTCCTCAGCCCGGTCGATGGTCGACTATCTCTGTGGACCACAGTACTGGCAGCTCTGTTTCTCCCCACAATAGCCTTACTTATCCCGCATCAATACTCCGATGTGATGTATATTTGCCTGGTTGCTCAAATGTCCACTCGCTGCGCTCCCTCTTACCTAACTTTCTCTGTAGATTCTCCGGGGAGTGCAAAGCAAGAGTGAGTCACAGCAGTGCATCCATTAATTTTGTACCAACCTCTTTGCTTTCTTTTCCACTCTCTCCCTCTCTCTTTCTCTGTTTTCCAGGTGACTGAAGTGGAGATTGACATTACGGAGGCCCGCTAGGAGGCCCCTCCATCTCCCCCACCACCTCCTCCTCTTCCTTCACTTCCATCTCTTCTCCTTGCATCCCTACCCCCAACTAAACCTCGATATGGATCTGAAGGATCGGAGGAACCGCTCCCTGACCAGGGGTCGCTGCTCCAAAGACTCCCAGTACAACACCTCGTCGCTGGACACAGATGAGTGTCGTGTGCCTACCCAGAAGTCCTACAGCTCCAGCGAGACGCTCAAGGCCTTCGACCATGAGCAGAGGCTGCACTATGGCGGCTGTGTGACTGATCTTGTCCACCACGAGGCTGATGAGTACTCCAGGCAAGGTGAGTTTGAGGAGCAAAGCATTCCCTTCAAATGCTTTATTACACTGTGATTGTGGGCTTGATCCATACTGTGCTGGACTGGTGACATTGAACAGGAAATCAAGTTCATCTTATGACTAAATTCAAACATGTTGGAAAATATGCTTAGGCTTCTTGCTAAGAGTGAGATGAAAAAGGTGATTTAACTGCACGTCTGTAGGCTACGCTTACTATACAGCCAAAGTCATTAGCTGGTTAGCTTACTTAGCCCTAACCCTAACCCTTCCACTACATGTTATATCTTGTTCGTTTAATTCATACAACATTTTAAGTTGATTTATGGGTTCTGTGCAGATGTTGTTTTTAAAATGGTGTATGAATTATAAACGGGCAATATAACAGCTGATTTCTTTTTAATATACTTTTCTTTTAATGATGCCAGGCTAGGTGTTTCCCCCTTGCTTCCTGTCTGTGTGCTAAGCTAGCAGTTCTAGCTAAGCTAACAATGTGCTTTTGTTAGCACACACAAGAGGGGTATCAATCTTTTAATTTCCCTGTTATTAAGAAACCCAATAAAAAGATTTTGCCAAAAATTAGGTATAGAAAAGATGTGTTTGAAGTTTTAAGTATCTTATTTCAGTTTCCAGGTTTATAAATAAACTTTTCGATGTAACAGATAATGAAGGCTGCCCCAATTGCAACTAAAAAACTAAAAACTCAAGGAAGACAATTTCCTTTACCAATTTACCAATGATCTCAGCAGCTCCAGTAGGTAAGTCTTGTTTCTGTCCAGCACGTATGATGAAGCCGAGCATAGCTCAACACTTGTAGCCCTTCCAACCCTGTTCATTGATTCCTAAACATCTACATTCACACATTCACCAGCCATATTGTATATTGCACATGTATAGCTTTTTCAGGTGTATACTGTATACTTTTCAATTCTGTGAGTTTCGAAGCCTTGGTGTCGAACTGTTAATGTAATCATTTGTTGTAAATGCTGCACTTTGCAGCAAAGAACCAATACAGACCTTTAGCACTGGAAAGCCTG
The DNA here is from genome assembly GCA_902827135.1 of Harpagifer antarcticus. Classification (NCBI taxonomy): domain Eukaryota; kingdom Metazoa; phylum Chordata; class Actinopteri; order Perciformes; family Harpagiferidae; genus Harpagifer; species Harpagifer antarcticus. The sequence goes on along the minus strand of CADEHL010001042.1, from coordinate 6,369,166 downwards.
TCATAATGAACTTCTGTATCCCCTGGGGAGCAAGTTAGCCAATAGGCCGATAGGTCAACTCTAAAGGGGTGGGTCTGTTCTCATAGGCATGTCTTTAAACTACTGTGTGTGTGTGTGTGTGTGTGTGTGTGTGTGTGTGTGTGTGTGTGTGTGTGTGTGTGTGTGTGTGTGTGTGTGTGTGTGTGTGTGTGTGTGTGTGTGTGTGTGTGTGTGTGTGTGTGTGTGTGTGTGTGTGTGTGTGTGTGTGTGTGTGTGTGTGTGTGTGTGTGTGTGTGTGTGTGTGTGTGTGTGTGTGTGTGTGTGTGTGTGTGTGCACACGTGGATATTGCAGGGGGACATGAAACAGGCATTATTGATCCCTGGCTGGTGAAAGGAGTCCGACTCAATGGGATTGATCTGGGCTAAGCTCTGTTTTCTCTGCATGGACACAGACAAGGGAAGAGAGCTCAGGGCCATACAACACACTAATACAGAAGAGAGAGGAATAATTATAAAGTTACCCTCAAAAAAGAATAAATGTATCTCTGAGGGTCCTTGAAGAGATTTTCTAAATAGGACGTCTTCATTTACCTTGAAGCAACTGTCAAAATAAATGTCGGACTGTGCGTGGTTTGAACAAAAATGAGAGAAATGTATCAATCTGACAGAAGTTTAAAGAAGAAAAGGTTTAATGGCACACAGAAGAGCATATTTATTCTCTGTGGAGTCGATGGTAACGATAGAAAAATGGAGGATTGATTGGTGGAACGCACAGTAGACTAGAAGTCAGTGGTGTGTGTTGTCCGGACACACTCCGCTGCTGCACTAAGCTGACCTCACACCAGGAGATAACTAGTCGATACCACAGTCCTCCCAGCCTATCAGCTCTCTCAGAGAGCCCAGAGCCACAGATGCATCGTGGGAAGTGTGGCCACAGGAGACCAACAGTGTTGCAGCACCATATGGACTGTGACACCACGGGAGGAGGGAGAAAGAGAAGGACATAGAGTGAGAAAGACAGAGGGAGAGAAACAGCAGAGTTTTCTTCATTTTTCAACCAGATATTTTTGTAACTAGTGCGTGAGAGAGTGAGCGATGGAAACAATGTGTTATTAGTTTGAGCAGCTTGTAGTTTACAGGCAAGATGGTACACAGAAAGTTGCTTTTCTTTGACAGAAGATGCTTGTGGTTTTATCAAATATTCATCTCTTAGAAGGGGATGTCTGATATTTTAATTCACCTGCAATATTAGATATTGATGATTGGGCCACACCATAAATGAATAATATGATTAACTGTGATTACATTATAATGCCAGTCATTAGAGACAAAAGGGAGTGAGTCATACAAAAGCACAACTTCTGCAAACCTGTGAACTCATTCTACTGTTGCTGAGTTTCTTTTGTAGCAGCTTTGCGTCTTACCTACAGCTTAGTTCACAATGCAGTGACATTTATCTTGATGATTGTTAATGTTGCTTCATTATCCTGCGCAGGCAAAACACTGCTCAGGCACTAATGCCGGCACCGTGTACACTTTTGCGAGTACATTTCTTTGGGCTGTTTTGGTAATTCTGAAAGATCCTTTGCATTGAGTTATGCAGTGCAAATTATAAAGAGTATTGCAGTCCTAAGGATATGCCCCGAGCCAAATTGAGGATTTTGGGATGTAATTATTGGATAACGCTCTAAGAACACAAACACTTTGCTTTAATTATCAGACAAATGTTCAGGTTTATAATAGTCATACAGCAGAATCAACATAATGGCTTTTTTCTCACTATATCTTCTAAATGTGAACATCAGTTCTGCTGCAGCTAACTCCAGTTGTAGCCTCCTCCAAAGATATCATTGCTTTTAAAATTACTTATTTACTGCACATCATTATGCATGAAAATCTTTGCTGGAATTTCAGTGTTTCCTGAAGCGTACATTCATCTTAAAAAAGAGCATCATCTCCCTTTGGAATCATATTTGGAGTGTGTCTGAGTTCTTTTTGGGATGCTGTATATTTGTGTTTTGCTACTTCGTGCCTCAAGGGCATGAAATATTTTCTCCGGACTTACCTTCGAATCCATTAGGAAACCGTTTGCTCGCTTTAAAAGGAGGTGAGGAAGAGATGATGTTTATTGACCTTTATTTAAGGCCTGCCTAAAGTTATATTACTGATAATCTATTCTTCCTACATCCAACATATCTTCCTGCTCCAACAACTTTGAATTTGTTGGCCAAATTGTTGCCCAATTTTCAGAAAAGGAAAGTTGCATCTTTTTAGAAATGATTGTGCGATATGTTCCTAATGATATAAAGGGCTAGCATTATGCTCACTGTGCATCTGTGCAAGGGGTTTACGTACAGTGTAGTATTATGCTTTTTGGGGTTTTCCCTTTTGCATCGATTGGTCTACGTTGTTTACTTCCTCAACACAATGACATCATTATGAAACACTTGCACTTGTATTTGCTAGCACTCCAACACATTGTACGTCACATGTGTCAAACTCAAGACCCGGGGGCCAAATCAGGCCCTTGGTGGATTTAATTTCGGCCCGCAAGATAATTTCTAATTACTATTAGATCTGGTCCGCCGGTATATTGCACGCACACCTTCACTCAATCCTGAGGGTTTCCTCAGCTCAGAGCCTGAGCCCAAACATTGATGACCTTGCACCCGAGATGAGATGCCAAGTATCTGCTTGAGCTAGCATCACAGAGCAGCACACTGAGTTTCAATGTTTCCTTCTGCACTTTCTTTCTTGCGACAACAGGGCATGTTTGGTTTTTTCTTTGAGGGAAATAGTTTTTTTGAAGCTGTTGTTGGCCTGTGGAAAAATGTAATCATAAGAAATGACTCCGGAAAAGCTGCAGATAGAGCCATAAGAAATGAATGCAACTGATTATTTAATGTTTAATGTTGTTTTTATAGGCAATCATTTAAGCTTTGTTAGTCCCAGGTTTAATATGTGCAATAAGTTCATTTCAATACGTTCTACAATAAACATTGAACCAGTCCGGCCCTCGACTATTTTTTTATTTTGGCCCACTGTGTATTTGAGTTTGACACCCCTGTTGTACGTGATAGCCTTAGGGGCGGGACATCACTAAGCAGTTGAGCAATCACAACAGATTCGGCCAGCTAACCAATCAGAGCAGACTGAGCTCTGGTTTCAGACAGAGGGTGAAAAGAGGTGCTGCAGCACAAGCAAAAAGGGCTTTTTGAACATTGAATCATGTAATCATGTCACAGTAGAGGCACAAATTACAAATATGAACCTGAAAATGAGCATCATAGGGCCCCTTTAACAATTTGACTGAGTAATACATGTTCCACACTCCTGTGTCACCATCCACAACTCAAATGTATGAATTGATTTCAAAAAGTCTGTTGTATTACCCATGTACAGCTATTAGACAAATTTGAGCTCACTCAGTCGGTGGATTCTCCCCACATCGCTTGCAAGATACCTAGCCCAATTCATTAGCAATAGCTACAGTGAGTGTATGACATCAACACAGTAGATTCATGTATGAAAATAACCTTTACCACTCGACATCTCCCCTAAATACAAGACACAATGTAATCTGCTCCCATTTAAGTTCCCTGAGAGCATCCATTTTATATTACCTTTACCTACCAACTAATAATCAGCTTTAAATGAATAGAAATGTCAGGTTGAGTTCATGAAGTGAAAGTTATTGAAGTACTCCCATAAAATAACTATTTGAAAATCAATAACTCCTCCCATGTAACCTTGGATTATAAAATAAATATTGTCCCTGAGTGAACAATGAATCACGAACCTGAACATTCTTGATGAGTTACATGCCTCCTTTGACAACAGCACATCTTTATCACTCCTTCACAACCTGTACAACAGTGACCACCAACTGGCGGCCTGCGGGCCACATCCGGCCCGCCAGACATTCTCATCCGGCCCGCAGACGGGGGTGACTGTGGCGTTGGCGGAGTGGTTACTGCGTTCGCCCCCCACCCATTTTTTTTGTATACAACGTCTCGTGAGTAAGGTGCAGTACCGGAGTCCAACAGAGAGGCAGCAGCTGCAGGACAGTAGACTGCGTACTGCGAAACCTTCCCTGCCTTGAAGAAGAAAAAGTGAGCCTTCGTTGTGAAGAGTCTGCTTTGTGGCTCCGCAACACAGCAGCAGCCCTGCTGCGACAAAGTCCAACAGAGAGGCAGGAGCTGCGGGACAGTAGCCTAGAAGCAGGGTTGGGTTGTAACGGAATATATGTAACGGCGTTATGTAATCAGAATACAAAAATCAAGTAGGCTAACTGTATTCAGCTGGCGTTACATTTGAAAAACGAGTAATCTGATTACAGTTACTTTCGTAAACCTGAAGTGAATACATTTTGGAATACTTATTGGAATTATTGGTAGAAAAGTGTCCTCACAAAATGTAATATTCATTACCGGCAGAACCGTGTGCACACTGCACAGCGCTGCAGCGGGTCTGTGAGAGAGAGAGATGCAGCGTGTCTGTGAGGCACCGCCCCCGCACGCAGATGAGAGAGAGATCTCTTTTAAAATATATTGAAAGTTAGAAACGGAGATGGTTAGATAAAATGTGCAAGATAACGTCGATGTAGCATTTCTTTATTGTCGAAATGATGACATTTATAACGGGATCAAATCAAAGTGAATGGCCTGCTGCTGCTGAATGCATGGGGCAAGTGACTGGAAACAGTTTTAAAAGTTATTACATCGTTTCAGATAATAATAATAATAAATAATAATGATAATTCATTCTATTTAGGGGCGCCTTTCAAAGCACCCAAGGACACCTTACAATTCATAACATATTCTAAGGAAAGGTTTACAGTAGGAGAATGCAGTCCGGGTGATGTTATGTGGGGTGCAGATGAGAGGGAGCTGTCCAGAATGACACCAAGATGTTGTGTTTGAGTTCTTGATAAGCCATTATCCTGTTTACCAAAACATACCCATCTGTTATGGAAAAAGAAAGTATTTCAAAAGTATTCTAAAAGTAACCTGAACACGTTACTTTTTTAAGACACGTAACTGTAACTGTATTCTGATTACTTTCAGAGCATGTATTCATGCCCCCCCCGCTGGCCCGCGATAGTGTCTATTGGTTACATTTTGGCCCTTGGACAAATGTAGTTGGTGATCCCTGCTGTACAATATCATTCAAGTCTCATTTTGTATGCTCACTACTTCCAAAACATTTGTATTATATCTATCTAAAAACCTTTTGAATACATGTGAGACTTGCACAGAATAGTAGTGTGCTGTATGTGGAAGTCTTTTTAAATAGTAAGGTTTTAGCTTAAAGAGTATGGTTTGATATAGTGTCGCTGTTGTATAACGACCAAGTTCACTTCAATTCATCAACACCTTCCTCCTTTGCTTTATTTTTTCAAGGCACGTTAGAAAAATGTTGTTGATAAGAAACCGAGGTTATATTGATACAGGAATCCTGAGATATGAGATCTTTCTAAATGACTAATTCAACAACGTACAAATGTATATTAATGGTCCTTGTGTGGTTCAGATTCCTTAAAAAGCCTTTGGAGTTGATAGGAAACTGCCGTTGTATTGTACAAATATACTTACATAATGTTAAAGTCCCCATTCGTTCACATTTTCAATAAATTCTAATAATAACTGAACATTTCTAGTGAACCCTTTTCTCTTTGGTTTATTTTCAGTGTTTCAACATTTGAACATTAGCTGTCCCAAACGGCTCCTTGCAGATTTTGATGAAGCGGGTTTGCTTGTGTACTCCAACAGACCCCCGCTTTGATTGGATCTAAACTGCACTGTTTCCCCATTACACAGTTATTACCTAGTCTGCTCGGATAAGCACAGCCAAAAAACACATTCTGTCCTCACCATGGCATGCCGCAGTCTAGAGAGCTCATTACAAGTGTGCACTATTTAACACCATAAAGTCTTCCAAAAACATCAGAGATTCCAAAAACGTAAATGAGTACAAACGTCATTCACATAGACTTATCAAGTCTTGGCTTTATTTTAAATATAAAAATATCTGTTTCTCAGTTTTCAGTGGGTTTGTTAGAAGTGTTTTTAAATATGTATGTACCCAGGGTAGGAAGGGTAACGTTAAAAGTGTACTCGATCCATGTAAAAAATAAATCTGAGTATCAAAACACACTAGCAATGTATATTGATTACTTTCCGTCACATTTGGATTAGCTCAATATCAAATGCAGAGTCAATTAATACAAATAAAACGTATTAAGTGTATTATGTAAGATAACAGAACAATGTAACCTTAAGAAGAAAGACAGCAAGATATTATGTATCGAAAAGATGTTTATAGGATAGCCTTTCAATAAGCATATTCAGGCAGTAGCCTATGAGCACAACACATGGGCACATACCACAGTTTGAAAAAGCCTAAATAAAATCTGAGCACACCAAACTCTTTTACGAGCATATGGGTTCATCTACTAAATTAATAAAGAACAGATGAACCAAAGAAAGTGAAAACCATAATGCAAATGCAGGCTCCCATTCAAAGTATTAGCCTACAGAACAATACAGTTTACAAAGAAGAAGTCAAACACAATATGCTCTTCTTTAGTTTTTTAGCACATTGTAATATTGCTGGTAATACCACATTTTGTTAATGTATCGGTAATCTGATTACAACTGTTTTATGTAACAGGAATACAGTTACAAAAGTGTCCTAAATTGGGATTATTAAAGTACATCTTATCTTATAATTTGGTATCCTGATTACGTGATTCTGTTAAATGTAGCCAAGGCAAGGCAAGCTTATTTATATATAGCACCTTTAAACACAAGGCAATTCAAAGTGCTTTGCAAAAATAAAAGACAATAAGAGCATTAAGAAATAGTGCAGTGGAAACACGTTATAAAATGACCTTTAAAAACAGTCATTAAAAAGCAAAGATATTAAAATAAACATAAAACATGAATAACATAGGTATAAAATACATGAATACACCTTCCCAGAAACTTCCCTTTCTTTTTTAGATTCCCTGAACCTAGGATATTTAAAAATGTCCCTCCCAGTCTTAAGGAGTACATTTAATGCAGTACTCCCTAAGTCTGCATCAACCTGTGACTTCACCCCATACTGTGGAACTCCTTTCCTTCCTCCTGGTCCTTCTCTGCGGCTCCCATTCAGCACATCCCAGGGGTGTGTCCTCCCCGCAGGTCTACCTCCAGACAGCAGGCATTATCACAGCCACTGCAGTCTCTAGAAAGCTTTGGCCTTTCCTTTTTAGAAGGATCTCAATGAGCCCCACTCCATTCTCCTCTGCTGCCTTGCCCCCAGGGATGGAAACCACACCGAGAATCCGGCACACACCACCTGCCTGCTTCACTGCCTGGACAACACTCCACCTCATCTACTGACCCTCCTCACTCTGAAACTTCCCATCCATCACATGTCTTATTTCCTCTTCTGCTCTACTGTCACACCTTTCTCACCTGCTTTCTCTGAATCTTTGTTTTTTTGGTATCACCCTTGCTGTTCCTGTATTGCTGCTTTAGTTATCATATCACACATTTGATAAGCACTTTACGAGCTCCATAGGTTTGACCCCTCATCCTGACAGAGTGAATGTGCAAGTATTGGCTTACAATCAGAATGAGCCGATTGAATCCAATAAGAGTCAATGGAAAAAATACAGTAAAAAGGCCATGCTAATGTTAATCTGCATTCCCTTCTCTCCTTCCGATTCGAAGTGACAAATTACTACCCCAGCTTTGTCCAAAAACTCTGCAAAACTCGCACGTGTATGATTGCCTCCACTTCCTCTATTCAAGACCTAATTGTTAAGGAAAATGTACTACTGGGTGGTGAGGAGGAGGCATATTTCTTTCCTCTTTACTCTCGTTCTTGAAGGAGAGACTACTTCCAGGTATTTGCAAGAACAGCAGCAGCCTCCCATAATGTGCCCTCTTCAGTGAGATTCAGGGACGAGTCCTCTAGAGACAGCAGCTTCATACTGCGTGTGACGTGTTTGCAAAATCTTTCATGCCGGGAGGAGAGGAACCGGCATTGCAAAGAAATAAATGGGATTTCTAGAGTTGACCACTTCAAATCACTACTCAGCACCAGTGGTCAATGCAACTACCTTTGCAGACCTAATTTAATGAATGAAGACAATTCTCGACAATGCACTGGAATATACGATTATCTTAGACTGGTAGAAAGAAACATCTCAAATACTCATATAGATGTTAATTTAATTACTTGGGTAAATGTGGGTTCATTTACTTGTCTTATTTGGTCATTAAACTGTATTTGTCTTTAATTCAACAAAAGTTAGCAGTAAATAATGCCTAATTTGCCAATTTAAACATAACATTTGAGTAAACTTATAATAAAAAAAGGAATTTTCCTGACATAACTAATGTAGTGTACCAACTGAGGTTTTATTGTGTTATAATGTTAACCCTTTTCACCTTTTCTGTAAAATGTATGGAACATTGAATTAATTAGCACTTATATACACCAACTTTTTCAGTTTCATTGCCTTCTATCTGAGTGGTTTGTTTATCCCAATAACATTTTATTTATTTAAAAAAAAACTATTTTGGAGAGATTTAAAAAATGTCCTTACGAAACATATTTAATAAGATGATATCTCATTTGAACAATTGAACATTGAATCCCCAATACAAATAAACCTGATAGTTGTATTCAAATGTAAACAGCTGGAATTGTTTGCCTGTATCATAGCCAGGCCTTTAGACACCGCTCACTCTTGCACAATATGAATGGGTGACTGAGAGGGATAGTGTGAACCACCCACATGTCACGCCTTCTTTGCTTGCAGATAATGGTGCCACCATGCGTCACAGAAGACACACAAGTGTGTCTGCGGCCCAAAAGAGTGCAATGCATAGGCATTTGGTCATTATATGCAAAGATCCACATAAATGAGATGAAAGAAAACCCGAGACGTGTTCAGCTTCTATACATGATGTGTACATGCATTCCACTGGGTTTCAGCTGAGTCAACCGACTGCGGATGATCAAAATGAGAACAAAGCAGCTGCATGCTATTAAAAATAAATAGTGAGATTAAATGCAACCCTTCCCCTCTTCCTCGTACACCTCTTTTATCTTCTCCCTGGCATTCTGCGCCTCTGCCAGCTGCTGACACTCAGAAGCGTCCCGTAGCTGCAGAGAAGAATATCCCTGGGCCGAATCAACTCGGCTCCTCCGATCCTCAACGCACTCCCACTCACACATCCCCATGGTGCCTCCTTAATGGACAGGAAACTGCTCTTGTGGGTTTGAATGTGCTGCCCCTACGCATGCTGGGACGTCTTTCAAGGGGGACTTAACTCCAAGTGACATCTGGTTCAAAGCTTGATACTTGTGCTTGAACACTATTTCAAGAAGGGCCTAGTTTAAATACTTACTTTATCCTTCCCCGCATCATGGATGTGTCCTTAAGAACTTGTAAATGAGCAAGAGTGATCAATAGTCGTTTTGGGACTCAGCAGAATGACTGGCACTAAGTAAAGGTCTGTCAGATTCTGATGAGCCCTTTAGATTCACTCTGTAACATTATCCAAAATAAACGCGAGTACACCTCAGCTCAGTTTGTCAAATCCTGTCTACTATGAAAGTGCGGCTATTAACTGTGACACAGGTGCATGCACACACGTTTGAGCACCGGGTAACAAATGAGACAAATAATAGGAAGAGGCCAGGGAAATGCATGGTGAAGGTGCCAGCTATTTAGCACCGATGCTGGCTCTCGTTTGCTCAGGAAACACATGTACGCGCGCCATACACACAAATATCGCCTAGCAAACAAGACAATTAATTGACAGAGTCCAGGGAAATGCATGCTGACATCTACATTCTCTCAAAATAAAAATCATTTCTCAGACGATGTTGTGTGGGTTTAGTGCGAGTTGAGTTAATCTATGTTTACAATGTAATGACCCTCTTTGACACTGCTTTGGCAGCTTTTGATAAATGAGGCAGATTGTAAATGTCAGTGTTATCAAGTGTTTTTCTCCCCGTTCCCAGCCGAGTCACTTGCATCGTAGACTGTAATTAAACATGTTCCCCTGCCACTAATTTAAATATGTGCGTGTGTGTTTGTTTCTTACACACGTATATGATTTAATGCTGGTGCTGTCCTTGTTTTAGTGACAAAAATGCAAATAAACTACTATAGCATTACCATGCAGATAAGGACACATGACGGGTGAGGCAATAGATTCAGGGAAAAGTGAAATATTAGACAACAGAACGAAGAATTTCAAACATATGTAAATTATAAATATACCCTTGCCGAGTTCCGTTTGTGAACTCAGCACTCCATATAATAATCTGTAATGTAGTCTCAAATTGTCATAACTTCTTTAGGCTAATAATCAGCAGCCTATCCGTCTTTAGTCTAGGTAAATATGATATGTTTGCCCCTTTGTGTGCTGCACAACTTTGCCTTTCTTCCTCAATGTGCTAGCTATTAGCTAGCTAGCTCCTAGATAGCTCAAAGTAACTCCAGGTGAGCCGCTAATAAATTACCCCTGAGGTTTGCTTTAGAAATGCTATGTGACGAAATATTTACATATATAAGTCCTAAGGTAGCAACCGTGGCTAGCTTATAGCGTGAACCCCTACCACTGGCCTTAAGACAACATGTGTAAAATAAATCAATTTTAAGTTTTCCTGCAAAACGTGTGCTGGTGTGAAACAAAAGTTGTTGTTCCCATGCTTACCTACAGTTTGATAAACGTTGCGCATTCAGTTAAATTAGTGTTTTAAATGTTGACCAGAATACTGATGTAGCAATCTTAGGGACACATTTTCACGTGATCATTTGATTTGTAGCACAGCATAGCTTTTCATATATACAACATCAATTATTTGATCAATTGAATTTGTTGACGCGTTTATGTTCTGCTTCGGGCCCAGATATTCTGGTGTCCTCAGGTCAGACCGTTGGTGTAGCGCACATTGCTTGAACATAATGCTTTGGTAACCCCTTAACCTGCACACAGGGATATAAAGAGATAGTGAATCCCATAATATCCCTCATTCCCCTTGATAATAAATATTATACAGGAACATGTTAGACAGACTGACAGAGTGTTCAACCTTAACCTATTATTCAACCATATTCATTGATGTATTTGTCTGAATACTTAGAATGGTATAAACGGTAGCTCATCACCTATTCTGCACTGCTTGGTTATTTTAGCCTTGACGTGTTCAACATATGCATTTAGCATTCCTTATAAGCCTTTAATTTCAAAAGTAATTATTTCTTCAATGCTGATGGCAGCAGCTTGGTCATCTTGGGCCTCCTATTCGTGTATGAGATGTGTTTCAGTGCTTCAGTGACAAGACCTCCTCCAGAGTGCATGGTGTGTTGTGTCATGTCCTGTCATGTCCTGTCCAAGCCAGACTGCTGTCCTCTGGGCAGAAGGAGAACTAGCCCAGGATTGGATGACATTTGTCACACGTATTCTGGTCTCCTCATTAGGAGGTGCAATGGCCCCCGTGGCTCAGGCGGGAGCCGAGAGAACGGATGTCATCTGGGGGTTGTGGGAAGTGTATGACCATGATGCTCCTATTTGGGAATATCTGTTAGGTCGTTACTGCGCCGCTAATGGCGTTTCAGTGGGACATGAATGTGTGTATGCACGTGATGGAGATGGATTTCTGATCATCAACACCAAGCCTTGAATGTCAGCTTGCCCTGTCATCCTGCCATGACATGTCGGTAGCACTGCTACTGCCACTCACTGTGTACTGCAAAGGAGAACTGTGTGGGAAAACAAGAGTTAAAACAAAAGTCATAACAGCATTGTTTAATGAAACGCTAAATAAATTAACATCCACATTGAAATTAGACCACACAATTCTTGACATGCCCATTAAGATGAACGAGTGTGTCAGTGTTTGAAGCGCTTTGTTTACGTATGAGAGCAAAACGCACTTGTTTACTTTTCAGATGTCAAGATAAAATCTTGACAGCGTCGTCTGCTGGAAAGCACTTTGTGTTAATCCTCGTAAATAAAAGGCGGCGAATAATCTCCTTTTTGAGGGATGAGGAAGTTTATCTGATGGCCATAAGAGTGATGACTGAGATAAGATAAATTAAAGACTTCTACAGTTCTATTGTAAAACGCTTTAATTTTAAAACAAGTGGCAACAGGTTGAATAGAGATCAAATTGTAAAATGCTGATATATAATGTCATCATTATTAGGGTCTGAGACCAGAGGTCGGCGAAGACCCTATTGAAATCGTTCGCGCAGCGAACGATAAACCTTTGACCCCCGCAACATATGTCAAAACTCACCAAATTTTGCACTCGCGTCAATCCGTGACAAAATTGCAATGTGTAATTGGTTCCGGAAATTTGCGTAAAAAATTGCGTAGGCCACGCCCACTTCCATTTTTAACGTTAACTCCCCCTATTTTAACTTTCACGTAAACGAACGAAACTCGCTACGTATATCTAGGGTGCGGAGACAAACCAAAAAGCCTCTTGGAGGGGTATAAAATAACGTACAGGAAGTCGGCCATGTTTTATTTTGTGTTCGTCCTCCGCGCAAAATCTATCTCCTCCTAGGGACTTTATTCGTAGGGCTTGAAATTCGTCGGGTAGCTTCGCGAGACAAGGGCAATCTTAAAGGGCACCTATCATGCAAAATGCACCTTTGTACGTCTTTTATACATGATTATGTGTCCCCGGTGTTCCAGGGAACTCGCCAAGTGTCAGAAAACACAACCCTCTCTATTTTCCTCCTTCGCCAAATCTCTAAAAAAGGGGCTGCAACGGATCTGAAAAAAATGGATCCACATTCCGACACTTTTCTACGTCACAAAGACGTACTCCGCTTATTGGTCAACTCTCCACCTATCAGGGGAATGAGCCACGGCCGTGCATTGCCAAACCTCTCATTCGCATACAGGCTATCAGCAGGCTACCGCAGTCACATCTGTGTTTCTGCCTGCTATTGCCAGGATGTCTAAGCCAGTTAAACCACGGACATGTTTATGAACTTCTCTCAAGTCCAACACGGATATGCCTCCAAACTAATGCTACACCCGGGATCAATACCAACCATCCGGGACCAGGCCAGTGAGGACACATCCAATTCTGAAGCTGTAAGTTTTTATTTAGCGGTGTTTTTCCTGATAAAGCTATCTCTTGCTTGTAGCATGTAGCTTAGCCGTATCAATGTCGCCTCAACCCCAACTAGTAATCGGTTAGGTGTTTATATGTTCTTGTAACATTTTATTTTGTACGCTCCGCAGTCTTTGCTTTGTCTTTTATTTTAATTATCAGGCATTTGCGAACATGTTCAGACTGCCGTAATGGCGATCTGTGTGAAGGCTGTAAAGCCACGCCTGGCCTAGCCGATAACACAAGTATTTATTCTCCTATGTATTAGTATTTTGTATCCTCTAAAAAATCATATTGAGTAAGTTATAATAACAAACGTAATCTTCTGGAGGTAAGTGCCGTTTTTTCCAGCGTTATGTAAAAGCTTTTGTGATTGTAGTCTGTAAGAACATCATATATCATCGATCTGTAAGCTAAGCTAACCTACGCTACGCTAACTCACGCTACGCTAAGCTAAGCTAATGAGACATGCCGTTTATTGCAGCGTTATATGTAAAAGCTTTTGCATGTTTACTTGTGTGCGCACATGAATATAAATGGGGGTGTGTTAGGATACAACACTGTATGTATGTATGCGAGGGGACACACACCACGAGTAAAACGGAGCTAAAGCCCTGGTATGTTGTTGTTGACGACATGCATTTACTAATCTCAACCACTTTTTTTGTTGTGCTTTTTTTAACATTGCACAGGCTACGTGGCCAACTTGATGGACCTCATCTTCGACCAAGTCTTTGTGGACCCTGCACCATTATGAGCAACCTGACAGGGAGGAGGTCATCGCCGGGTATGCTACACGGTTCAGTTTGGCTGCTGTCTGAACCTAACATAGACATTTCACGGATCAGAGGACAACGCAGGCCGGAATCAACACTCTGATCCTCTCTCCATGGGTTCAAATAACCGTTGATTTTGACAATAAAGTTCCGAGTTGATATCAAATGTGTCGTGATTATTCATGTTTGGATGGGTAAAGAATATTCTGATTTCAAAAGCATAAGGTTGTGTGTGGACTTTTTTTGTCATACACATGGGTGCGTTATGCCATTGCTGTGTAGTATATAATAGTACAATGACAGAATGAAAGATTGCATAAAGCCATATACACCAGTATTTATTTCCATGAACAATATTAGCATTCGTTTTACAATTTCAGTCAAAACAAACCACTCAGTGCTCTATTTGCCTCAACTGTAGTCCAACTGTGTTCAGCTCTGTAAATATTCAATGCATTCTGCAGGGAAAACACATTTAGGCACACAATCCAGGATGATCCACCGTACAGGTTAGAGTCCTCATGTTCCTGCATCCGTCTTTACACCTAGTGTGATAAACATATATTGAATGACATGTGAAAAATGTATTCTCTAAACAGACAACTTAGTGAAGCTAATGTTACGTATGGTATCTCCATGCAGCACATGCTCCGGTTCAGAAGGCATCGTGGCGCAAGTTGCACATGTACCCCTTTAGAAAGAAGTCAATAACTGAGCTTTTAAAACACATGAAACACACATTGCTGACAACTGAGATGTTTGCACCTCCACCAAAACCTCCGCTGCTTCAGTTTCTGGATCAAATTGATAATATGCTTGAACACATGCATTGCTCTGAGATGACATGTGTATTCCACACTCGTAAACACAGCAAGCATGGTAACGTGACTCTCGCCGGCTCTTCTGCAGGGGGGCGTGGTCAGCTGCTGCTCAGAATTTTCATAGGCAGGTTTGGAATAAAGCGAAAATGAGCGAAACGAGGCATGGCTAAAAAATGATCTGTTTGGTATTTTGGAAAATAAAATGTATAAATATACCTTATATAGGTATGGTCATACACTATATCATTTAAATATAGCATGATAGGTCACCTTTAAGTTGACCTACAATTTTTTTTATTTCGCACGGCGTAGCCGTTATTTGCCGCCAAAGTTCGCGTTCGCTCGATGCTAGGTGGTCCCTCGCCATGGAACACGATGATGTCATAGCGCCAACTGACATTCTCAGAACGCCACCAAACTTCACATGATGGTTAACACTACAGCCCTGAACAGCTCTAGGTCAAATCTGATGTTACTTAATTTGGCGTTACCATGGCGACGGATCCTTCGCCATAAGCAACGGTGTCGCTGTAAATCCAATGCACACGGTCCCATCGTCCCCCAATCTTCACTTTTATATCACTGGTCCATGCCGCAACAGCTCAACGTGAAATCTGAGATCTCACCGTATGCCGTTTCCATGGCAACGCATCCTTCGCCAAAAAATACGATGTTGTTGTAAGTCAATGGAAAATGGTGCAAACAGCACCAGACTTCACATGACAGTTAATGGTCCGGCCCTCGAGAGCTCTACGCCAATTATGGGATGTCATCATATGCCATTGCCATGGAAACGCATCTGTCGCCAAATAATACAATGTTGTTGTAATTCAATGGAAAATCCTCCAAACCGCACCAGACTTCAGACTATCATTAATGGTCCGGCCCTCAACAGCTCTATGTCAATTATGGGATATCATCATATGCCGTTTCCATGGTAACGCATCCTTCGCCAAAAAATACGATGTTGTCGTAATTCAATGGAAAATCGTCCAAACGGCACCAGACTTCATATGATGGCTAATGCTCCGGCCCTCAACAGCACTATGTCAATTATGGGATGTCATCATATGCCGTTTCCATGGCAACGCTTCCCTCGCCAAAAAACCTGGTGTTGTAGTAATTCAATGGGAAATCTTCCAAACGCCACCAGACTTCATATGATGGCTCCTAGTCCGGCCCTCAACAGCTCTATGCCAATTATGGGATGTCATCATATGCCGTTGCCATGGCAACGCGTCCCTCGCCAAATAATACCATGTTGTTGTAATTCAATGGAAAATCCTCCAAACCGCACCAGACTTCAGACTATCATTAATGGTCCGGCCCTCAACAGCTCTATGTCAATTATGGGATGTTATCATATGCCGTTGCCATGGTAACGCTTCCCTCGCCAAAAAACCTGGTGTTGTAGTAATTCAATGGAAAATCGTCCAAACAGCACGAGACTTCAGACTATCATTAATGATCCAGCCCTCAACAGCTCTACGTGAAATCTGAGAGCTCAACATATGCCGTTTCCATGGCAACGCATCCTTTGCCAAAAAATACGATGTTGTTGTAAGTCAATGGAAAATGGTCCAAACTGCACCAGACTTCAGATGACAGTTAATGGTCCGGCCCTCAACAGCTCTATGCCAATTATGGGATGTCATCATATGCCGTTGCCATGGCAACGCCTCCCTCGCCAAAACACCTGGTGTTATCGTAATTCAATGGAAAATCGTCCAAACGGCACCAGACTTCAGACTATCATTGATGCTCCGGCCCTCAACAGCTCTACGCCAATTATGGGATGTCATCATATGCCGTTGCCATGGTAACGCTTCCCTCGCCAAAAAACCTGGTGTTGTAGTAATTCAATGGAAAATCGTCCAAACAGCACCAGACTTCAGACTATCATTAATGGTCCGGTCCTCAACAGCTCTATGTCAATTATGGGATGTCATCATATGCCGTTTCCATGGCAATGCATCCTTCGCCAAAAAATACAATGTTGTTGGAAATCAATGGAAAATCCTCCAAACCGCACCAGACTTCAGACTATCATTAATGGTCCGGCCCTCAACAGCTCTATGCCAATTATGGGATGTCATCATATGTTGTTGCCATGGAAACGCATCCTTCGCCAAAAAATACGATGTTGTTGTAAGTCAATGGAAAATCCTCCAAACCGCACCAGACTTCAGACTATCATTAATGGTCCGGCCCTCAACAGCTCTATGCCAATTATGGGATGTCGTCATATGCCGTTGCCATGGCGACAGATCACCCGCCATCAAACACAACGTTTGTGTTACTGCTGTAACTCAAATACATTGTCCGATCAGCCTGAAACTTCCCACGTTTGCCAACGGCCGAGTCCTCGAGACACCTACACACGTCGACGTGCGGACAACAGCCTGCGGAACGTCGAAGACCCGCTCAACGCTGCTTGCAGCTTTAATTGATATTGGGATTGTTGTTGTTATTTGGAATAGCCTAGAGTCAATCTATGTGATTTTCTTGGAGACAGGGGCAGGTACTATACGATTATCTTCCTTTCCCTTCTCCTTTTCGGGTATGCTGTGTTTTCAAAGAGATGATTTGTAAATAATTGTAATACATTTAGTTTTTCGGAACGGAACAAAAACAAAAATGAAATCTGTTTTTGACCATACGTATTAAAGGCATTCGATAGGAGGCGTGTGGTGCAGTGGATAGAGCCTTGGTGGTGGGATCAGGGGAGCACAGGTTCAAACCCCACTGCAGTCAGCATGTCGGTGTGTCCCTGAGACACTTCACCCCAAACTGCTCCTGTGGGGATTGCCCACAGTATTGAGTATGTAAATCGCTTTGGATAAAAGCGTCTAACAAGTGACATGTAATGTAATGTAATAGTACATTGATATTTCAAGTCAACAAAAATCCAAAAGTTTTTTCAATAACAAAATGTTTCTGTCTGCATTTCAGTGAAAAGAAGTGTAAAGAAAGTTAATTCTAGCTTTTCTTTCCTGAAAACACCTTTTGGTTGCGTCTAGAAATGAAGTTGATAAAAGTGGTGAAATTGGACCAAAACATATAATTTTGCGAAACAATACAATTCATTAAAACCAGATGTGCTCTATGCATATCCTGTACGTAAACCATGTGCTGCAGAACCCTCTGATACAAACATAGGAACATGAACACACTGATATGTCTACGTCTAATTAAGAGTTCCACTTATAGTTGAGACTAAAGCATTTGTGTGTTAAACCAACTGTCACAGCAAAGATGTCGATCTCATTATCAACATTTGTAGAGGTTTTTGCTCATTAACAACCTCACTTCTGATGTGTGCACGAGCTTCATTTCCTACACTACATCACCTCATCACCATGGAAACCCTGAGTTGTGAAGATGTTTATTGGTATTCTCCACCGCCGCCGAACAATGTGTTTGTGTATGTGTGAAAGTAATAAGAGAGTGTGTAATTACAGCTGCACAACAATCACGTAAACTCCATTCTCACTATCACAGCTGGCAGTGACCTTGGATCTTGACCTCTGTACAGACTGTATTAAAGTCAAGGTCAAAGGATTCAGAGCTTTTATAAGATCCTGTATGATGGCTGATCATTTATAGGTACAAGCCCGACTCCTGTTTCTGTCTGCGCTTTTTTGTCAGACTTTGTCTCTCCATTTCTCTAATCAAAAGAAATGTTTATCATGAACCAGGATTTCATCATTCTTTAAAGGTCCCCTATTATACGGGTTTTCATCAATATATTATAAGCCTCAGATATAAACAAAACATGTCTCTGAAGTGTTTGCCTCCAAACACCAAACAGGTCATTGCAGCATCCCATAATCCCCTCTGTTTCAAAAGTGCTGATTCTCTGTCTGTTACTTTAGATGAAAATAAAGAGCCCCTTCCCACGCCCCTCTGAGAGATATTTGGTTACAAGAACACAATGGTGCTCTAGGAGGAGATTCAGGTGATAAGGGGGGAGGGGGTTACCTTGGTTGGTGATTGGCTAACATGCCAAAAAAACCTTATGACATCTTAAAGTGGCCAAAATCTGATCAGCCCATTTTCAGACAGGTTTTTATATAAATGGATCAGGACTTTAATACCATTTTATAATCTCCCTTTTTTGTTGTCGTCGGCCTGCCTCACTCCCTATTTTACACACCCTATTTTTTCCCCTTTTATCAACTTCAGAGGAATTACATTTCCCTCTTATGACACATCGTGGCAGCCTGTGCGAACTAAACGTTGGATGGTTCTCTGTTGCTTCGATTCCAAATAAATTCAATGACCACTGTCATCCAAAATTCATGGATTCACTCACTATTGTCCCCGCACTGTATCTGCAGGCTATTTTGAATGTGTTTATTTAAATGTATCTCCTTTTGATTTCTTTACTATCTTTCTAAAAAGAAAAAACACTTTGGAAGATATGATTTACATAAACATGGGCAGAAATAGACAAGTGTTTTATAGAGGATGAATAGTGGCCGTGTGTGTGTGTGTGTGTGTGTGTGTGTGTGTGTGTGTGTGTGTGTGTGTGTGTGTGTGTGTGTGTGTGTGTGTGTGTGTGTGTGTGTGTGTGTGTGTGTGTGTGTGTGTGTGTGTGTGTGTGAGATGACTGAGAGGAGGGCCATCTGTACTCAGATGTCTTTCTGTTATTTGACTAAGTATATATTTGCAGTACATGTTCTTTAAACGACGTATGTAATTTAATTGTTGTATTTCAGCAAGATACGATGAGGCATATAACACGTAATCCTTCCCAACTGGGAAATCTACATGTGGTAACGAGTTGTGGAAACACTTAGAAAGCAATTTGAGTCAAATACATTACCTAAATTAAATAAACAGTGGTACAAATTGAAATATTTAGGTAGATTTCGATTTTGAGAATCAGTTCCACTATGCCTGTGTGTGTGAAGACAGCTAGGAAATAGTTTTGCAATAGTTAGGTCAATAAATGAGTGGAGCTAATTAAAAAAACAGTTGTATTCCCTGTAGTCTTCACTTTTACAACCCAGCTCTTGTTCTCTGTCCTATATGTTTAGTAGCCCACTGAGCAACTCAATGATGACTTCTTAAAATGCATTTTGTCTTGTGCTTAGCTTCTAGGTTGAGAGACATTGACAGATTATGGACAGTCAAGACATGCTTCAGGTGGGATTTGAGAGCAGGAACATTTCACCGCACTTCAAATTGGGTTTATAGGAAAATAACCTGAGTAGACATTTCCATTTGTATCAGCAAACAAGTGTTGAATAGGACTGTTGTAGAAATAATGCTCTGTGGTGAAGTTTTGCAGCAAGGACCAAACAAGTAGTGTAGAATGTCAGAAAAACTCAGTGTCTGTTCATCATTTATTTCAATAGATCATCAAAAACTACCATATTGTCTCTACTTTGTCATGTCAATCATTTGCCACCTCACCTGTCTCTCTCTTCCTCCTACATCTGTTGAAACAAATCTTCACCTAGGCTCTCCATTATTAGGAAAGAATATATATGTGTATTTTATTGCCATGGTAATTCACAGAAAGAAAACATAAAAGAGAAATTCTTTTTTTCTTCGGGATACTAAAGTGCAGTGCAGATGAGTTCTGAATTGGATGCAAATGAAAACGGAAAATGTTAAGAAATTACATTATTTTTTTACTTCTATTAGCCAACCTTTTTAGCATGTTTTTCGCTGTGGCAAAGAAAATAAGGCTTTTTGCTATTATTAACAGTCATTTCAGCCTTTAACTGGGATTGTTAGCCTGCCGTGCACAGTTGCGTTTCCTTCCTGATTGTGATGCATCCTTCACCCAGGAGCAAATCAGTTCACTAGTTCAGCACTTCAGGGCGAATCAGAAATTGTTCGGTACTGCCGCTCGCTCAAAAGATCAAAATGGCATGTCCGAGGGTGGCCTGCAGTGTAAACTGTTGGATATGGAAAAAGCCACGTAATTGCTGCCGTTGAATCCCACACGTTCCGCCTGTTTTATGTCCCATACAGAATTACTCAGTGGGGTGAGGGAAAGTCAACCAGCATAATCCAGAGTCCTGCTGCCTATACTTTGCTTGTCAAACCGCTAACAAGCACAAATGATTTTTTAATGATAGGCCCCTCTATCCCACAAAGCTGTCTACTCACAAACACTAGAGCTCGTACACACACAACCGGCAACGTTGTACACAATCTCTCCCACACACATCCGTAATGAGTTTTATCAAGGGAAGTACATGTGGTTTAATGGATCACTGCAAATGCCAATCCCACCCGCACCATTGTGTTGGAGTTCCAACAAGATGCTTCCTTTTCCCCTGTGTCACTTCTCAGAGAAACAACGTGCATCGCATGAGAACTCCAAATGATGATGCATAGCGGGGGCAGGAAGCTAGAGTCGCATTGTTTGGGCTGCATGGTTTCTATTGTTTTATGCTCATTGGAGAAAAACACTATCGCAGCAATGTTTACGTCAAAGTGGCAAAGCAGGAAGTCAGGTGAAACTGTTGAAAAGTCAGCAAAATGACCATATCTTTAAAAACCATTGGCCTGTAAGACCATTTAAGAAAGTATCCAAGATGCTGAAAAATAAGACAGATTTGTATTGAGTCCATCTGGTTTGCAAAATGTTGGACTTCAACACAGGAAACCCGTTCCTACTTAACCGAAGGTAACGTGCGTTGCCTACGACGGTCCGTGTCAAAGACCAAGTGTTTTATTTGTGTATCCATGACAAAGAATCTAACCTAAACTTAGCAAAGTGCTGTAGTAATGGTAATCTGTAGTACTGTAGTAAACTATGATTTTTGTGGCTTAAGCGAACAAAACCTAACCATAGCGTTGTATTATCATAGCATGTCATTCTTTCTAGCACCTATCTGTTACAGTTAAAGAGGGTACAGACAATTCTTTTTTTTCTATTTGTCAATCTCGAGGACACAGAAGAAAGTGTTATGTTATTGTTTCAATTGGAGGGCTTGTGAGGTGACGGTCTTAAACTCAGTGGTTTTAAGTCATTTGCTAGTTCTGTTTCTGTTCAGGTATTTCATTTCCTTGGTAGTCATTCAAATGTTATTAAGGATACACTGATTGAGTTCTATATGGTTCATCTGATATATTCTGTTTTCATGCAGGCTGGAAAATAGCCTTGCATTCTATGCTGTAGTTACTTACAGCAAACATACCCTTTGCTCTCTTTCCCTCACATACTCGCCTTTCATGCGTTTTTCTGCCTTTGCTGCCATTCACTCCGGTTCAAGGAAGCATGGTCATACTCCCACTGTATGTCTCCATACAAGTCTAACGCAGATCTACACACATCTTCCTATCTCGTAAAGCCATGCCCCATTTCAATTAAATTAGATTAATCACAAACAGCACTGATTGAGGCCTTTCTTCTTTTCTTTGATTCCATGTACCCTGAAACGCCTTATCGCATCTTTCTTTTCACATCTGTTTTGTTCCTCTCCATCTTAAACATGATGTCTTCTACTCTATTAGTACATGTCAAACGTACATGTCAGAATGTATACAATGAACAGACGCAGATGCGCTCAGCTGGAAGCAGCTGTGGAAGCTGCTCAGGGCTCAACACGCAGTGTAAGCTTAAGAATGGCAGCGGTGGTGTATCAACAGAAAGGCATTGATCTGAATAGAATGAAGCCCCATATTTTGCCCCCACATCTGTCATACTATCATAACAAATATGCGATTGGTTTTCTATCTGTGGAATAACTGAGATAGATTTTTATGTCTTCTTAAACCCAACACCCTAATCCATCTTTCTTGAGTAGATTGCTCCGGCATAAGGCTGTGTCTGTACCGCTCAGGGTGATAAGGAGTGATTGGATTTTGCATATGGAATCACTGGTTATGGCAGGTTAATTGTACAGAGTGGTCGCCTTTGGGACGTAACATTAGACATTTGTGGCAAGCACACACACATACACACACACATACACACACACACATTCACTAACGCACACTTTGATGTTGCTTCCATGTAGTGTTTGTTTAGATTAGAAGATGTGTTTGTGTTCCCGTTATTGTCGCTCTAGTTGAATGGGATGATTTACATAAAACATCATTTGTGGAGTAGACTCTTTTCTAGCGAGCAGTTCTTTTTACAGTTTGATTTCCTCGCTGATGTTAAAGAAGCCATGTGCTCTGCTCTCTCAGGCCTCCTGGAGTTCTCTCCCATCCTCCTACGATACTTCATCTCAGGTATGGGTTCATCACTAGCGTTAGATCCTGTCCATATAGTGCTGTGGTGTACATTTCTAACTCGTTGTCATATTCCCCTGACTGTAAAGTAAAGAAACTTCCTTTTGTGATCTTTTATGATAAGTGGGAGGAAAAGACAAAGAAGCACAGAAGAAGAGGATGGGTAATATTCCTTCATGTCTCGCGGTGCTCTGGTGCCTCCATAGCTGGTTTGATGCTTGGCGAGCTGTAGCCCGTAGAAGCTGAATCCACCTGTGGAGTTATTGGCAGTCCATCTGTTTGTCTGAGTAGAAGTATAGAGCCTGTCAACACTCCCCCGTTTCCTTTTAGTCTCTCTCTCTCTCTCTCTCTCTCTCCTCTCTCTCTCTCTCTCTCTCCTCTCTCTCTCATCTCTCTCTCTCTCTCATCTCTCTCTCTCTCTCCTCTCTTCTCATCTCTCTCTCTCTCTCTCTCTCTCTCTCTCTCTCTCTCTCTCTCTCTCTCTCTCTCTCCTCATCTCTCTCTCTCTCTCTCTCTCCTCAATACTTTCAGCAACTCTGGAGTTTTCCAAAAGAGGCCGTGAAGAGGAGCAGTGAAGATCCAGCAGACGATTTTCATCTGTTTAATTCCTCTCATTCTGATTGCGTCCGTACGCCTGATGAGTCACAGTTAACCCAGTCACACAGCTGTGTGATTCCCAGCGCAGTGTGCAGTCACAATGCCATCTTCTCCTCACTCGCCTCTTCCTTTCCCCTCCCTCACAAACCGCTAATGAAGTGAATCACAACTGTTTTCCCCCCCGATCCCTTTACCCCAACAGCTGATGGTGAGCGATTGCATCCACAATACTCTTTTAATTAGTATAGAGAATAAATTGGTTGAGCATGCCTTTTTCCTTAATTGCTTTTTCCTCAGCTTGGATTTAATTGGGCTGCAGCACTGTTTATTGATCTCCTTTGATGTGCTTTAATTTGGATAATTTTATATATTTATTTTGAAAGTGACGAGTGGGTTTGTCTTGAGGGGGAGAGTGTTAGGCAGCGTGGCCGGTATTGCAGCAGACTGCAGTATATCCAGAGCCCAGGGTCCGGCGTGTTCTGCAGCTCCACTACAGTCTGAGAGGCCTCAAGTGAACAGCTCTTTGATCTCACATCAACACCTCATGAATGCCAATGCGGAGCAGTAAAGTGAGGCAGGCAGGTCCTCTAAGCCAGCTTTATCAGGCCTGCAGGCCGCTACATTATCCTTCCAGCAGCTAGTTTGTGCCTGATTCACGCTGCGTCATCTCTCCCCCTCCTGCCTGGCACAACAAAGACCAATTTTCAGCCTCCGCCTCCGTAGTTTCATAATTAGTCTGCTTCTCTGCGTGTGATTGTGGGTTTGTTTGCTAGAGACACGCTTATGAGTGTTTGTTTGTCTCCATTTACTCCCTTTGACTTATATCAATCCCCACACCCGCCCAATGTAACTCCGCTTTCTCCCTCGCAGGGGGGAACTTCACCCTGGCTGAGCTTGGGGTCTGCGAGCCGACTCCCCCTCCGCACACCAACGTCGTTCCCTACTGTCCTGACCTGGCCCTCCTCCAGAGGGGGTACTCGCTGAGCGCTGGCTCTGATGCTGACTCGGACCCCGAGGGGCCGCTGTCTCCAGAGCGAGCCATCCAGCTGTGGGCCGGACAAGGACGGGTTAAGTCCCGTCGCAGCTCGGGAGTGTCCAGTCGCGAGAACTCTGCGCTCACCCTCACAGACTCTGAGAATGACAACAAGTCTGACGACGAGTCAGGTAGGACTCTTGAAAGATGTGTTAAATGACAAGCCCATTGGTTTGAGGAAAAGGGAGGGTGTGAGGCTCAACAAACTGACAACAAATCAGGGAAAGGATGGACTGATTGAGAATGATTGTCCATTTCTAAAGAGATCCTTAAGGTTTGTCGATATTGTCGAAATCTTCAGACCACCTCTAAAACAGACAGCCTTTATATAAATTGTGAGTGAGTTGGATGTATTGATTGAGTCTGTTTCTGATCTGAAGAACAGTTGTTGGACCCCCCCTCTCCAGAGACCCATCCTTATGTTCATCAATAGCACTTAGACAAAGCCCTTTAACTCTACCATCTTCTCCCACTTATCTCCCAAGATCTTGCAACTGATCTGTCAATTCAAATCTTTTAGATTATTTTGGATTCTTTTGTGATCCAACACAAGATAAGAGAAGAAGTCTTTGAATTTCAAAGTGAGTGTGAGATCGGATGTCCCCAGGGGGAAACTTCTTCCTCTGGCAACTTTGTTTACTGACAGCTTTCCCCATTTCCGTGTTAATCCCAACGCAGTGTTAAACCTGCGCAGGTCTTCGCCGAGGTGTCAATGGAGGTGAATGGGTTAATGTGTTAGGGTTAGATGGAAGGAAAAGAAACAGTCTAATTGAATTCTCGACAGAAACACATATCAGCCGTAGATCAAGCTCCATTGGACTGAGGGCCTCGGAATCAGAAACAACTTCTGTGGACTGATCAAACTACTCAACACCTATTAAACACATCAAGGAACACCTTCCCCGAGACGCGCCTCTCATCCCACCATCCGATAATTGCTTTGTGGTTAATTACCAAGCTAATCTGGATACCGCAGATATCAGCCTAAGACACCGCTCTCGCTCTCTCTGTCTCAGGGCCAGCAGAACGCCATTGAGCGCTCCTTTGCCAGCAATTCCAGACCTTACGAAATTAGCTTCTTAATCCTGTGCTATATTGCGATTATCGTTTGCCTGCAGTATGTCACCGAGGGTTGATTGTTGGGAAGATCAAACGGTTTTCCCAAAAAGGACACTTTTTCAATGATATTTCACCATGTATACGCCTGTGCTCCGACATGATCTAAACACAAATCAAAGTCAATTCAATGGAATGCAACACTTCAAAAGTTTGCCATCTTTATCGAGGCCTTCAGAGGGAACCACCGGCACTTTTGGTCTCATAGTTTCACAGACCGGAGATTTAGATCAGGCATCTGTATCGCTGTCTCTGCCAGCGTGAAGAGATCTGAGGCAGCACGTCAGCCGGATAAAAGCACCAGGTGTGTGTGTGTGTGTCTGATCAAGTCAATTTGTCAGTTATTTAGTTGCTCTGAATGAGGAAATGTCACCCTTCGCTCCGGCAAAAAAGAACATCTGATACTGCAGGCACGTCATACCTCAAAGCACCCGGAAGCCAGGAAGATTTCACTCCCACCAGACCTAACCAGCTGAGTGCCCCGAGCACTTGCATTTGCAAAGGCGCGTATATGTTTGTTACAGAGTCTATCATTGTCTTTCTATATGCTACTCTCCACGGGTGTGAGAGTGAGCCTAAACACTGTGTGTGTGTGTGTGTGTGTGTGTGTGTGTGTGTGTGTGTGTGTGTGTGTGTGTGTGTGTGTGTGTGTGTGTGTGTGTGTGTGTGTGTGTGTGTGTGTGTGTGTGTGTGTGTGTGTGTGTGTGTGTGAAATAGGAGCAACGGGAGTGTCAACACAGCAGGAGAGGATCTGAGAGTCTATTAATAGAGATTGACAGAGCCAGAAAGAGAAACAACATCATAAACACATGCTAAGAAATCAAAAAGACTGTGACGTGCTAAAACCCCGCGTTTCCAACAAGCTTCTGAAGTCTCACCTTGCTTCTCCTCCTCCTCCACCTCCTCTTCTTCATCTCCCTCCTCTCCCGCCTTTTCGTCTTCATCTTTCAAGCTCCTTCTTCTGTCTTCTCTTGGATCAGGCTGCGCCTCTCAACGTCTCTCGTTATGCTTCTTTCAGTGCATCTCGCCGGCGTGACTGACAGGTGTCAGTTTGTGGGTCTAGGGTTCCCCTTCAGCGCAGGAGCATACACGAGAATAAAGGTGCACGTGTGCCCTATTGCAGATTGCATTACCAAAATAGAAAGCCCTGAGACACGGTGACAGCTATCCAAAACCTCAGGGAAAGTATTATTTGAGAGCTTGTTTCTTTGTCAACAGGGTAACTGGCTGCAGAGTAATTGCTCGGTACATTTCCTCATTCCTTTTCCTTTCCTTAATTAAAATAATTAATGAACTACAAATGAAGTTGAAGTTGAGCTACAAATTAAAAAGATTTTATTTCTCATATTTCAGGTTGCCTACACGTTCTATTTTAAAGTGTTTGTTTTTGCAGTTCTTGAAAAGCCTGAAAAAACTAACAACCTGAGTCGATAACAAATTAAAGAGTGTTAACCTTAGAATAGATAGCAGTCGTCAGTTACAGAGTCTGGTGCCTTCGCTAGTCTCAACACAATTAGCACTATACGCACCTAATGTAATGTAGACAAATCACAAGACTGGTAAAGAGAACTTTGAATATTGCTGTGTTTTAAGTTATTGTTCTTCATTGATACAGTACATACAGGACCAGGCTATTATGTATACGTTTGTGAGCTTGCAATGGACAGAGGGAGATAAATATCGTTTCAACCTGCTGTTTCCTAAATTAGGAAAGGCACGTTTTGTAAATGAATGCTAATATGAAAATCTAATTACAGTATTATTCCATTGATTAAAAATGAAAGGCGCATAGACATACCTGCAAACACACATCATGACTTTTAAAACACTCAGAGAACAGCAGACATACGTTGGCACCTGACTAAAATGTGAAGTTACTTATCTAGCAATGTGTTTCAAATATGTAGCTGTCTTCCCCGGAAGCCCTCTGGCACCTGTTAAATCAGTTTCTAAACTAAAACTCTGTAATTATTTTTCATTTGTTTTTTCATTTACTGCTGAATTCCAATTACCTACAAGTATGTAAAACCCGTTAAATGAGTTTCCTAAATGCAACTCAGGGATTTTTTCCCTACATCCAGCTTTATTGTCAAATATTGAATAAAGACACTTTCCTTTTATTGCCCCTTCCAGACACTATTAAAATAAAGAGAGTAGAACGTTGGCTTGGCACAGCCAATCCCAGTTTCGCCTGCGCAAGCAGCACAGTGAGGCAAACAAATATGGGCATAGAGTGCGGCATTGAGAGATTTCATTTTGGCAAAGTGGAGGAAGAGATTTACTGTCACACTGTGCACCGCCTCGTAAAACGTCCGTCTGGAAACACGGGCGGGAGTATAGGAGCGCTTGTAAATTCTCACAGCAGTGCGTGATGACTGCATCCAAACTGCATTGATCAGGAGGGAGAATGATTAAAACATGCATTAGATGAAATAAGATCAGGCTTTGACATTGATTTAAACCTGAAGCCCGGGCCAGGCTTTATGGCCACAATCCATAGTCCAGTGCTTTACACATGCTTATGTGCAGTGTTGGGACTAACACGTTATAAAGCGTTACTGTAACGCCGTTATTGTTGGCAGTAACTAGTACTCTAACGCATTACTTTTTAAATTCAGTAACTCAGTTACATGGTGCGTTACTCCGTTACTGCGTTAGTTTTTTTATATAGTCAACAGCCAGGCGAACAGAGATGAGAACTGTACTTAAGTACAGTACTTGAGTAAATGTACTTAGATACTTCCTGCGTCACGTGCGGAGACGGGCTGTGGGCGTGTTTGTGTTGTTTACTAACGAGACTATCATGGCGGCGGCGGAGCTCAAGTCTAGTTTCTCCACCTGGAGATATTCTCACTATTTCACTTTTGTCGAGCACAAAGAAAAGAAAGTTTCTGTTAAATGTAAGTTGTGTCCTGGCGGGTCAAAGAGCCTATCTACTGCCCAAACCAGTAATTCAAATCTCTTAAAACATCTGCAGAAAACAACATGCTGGGATAAAGCTAGTAGCTAAGACCACAGAGACTCAGCCGACGCCACTCCACCTCCACCGAAGCAACAGCGGCTGGATTTTAACCAAGGGACTGCTATCCAGGGGAAAAGTCGATAAAGCCATTGCACGGTATGTTGTAGAACACATGCAGGCTATTGCTACAGTGGAGTCACCCGCTTTCAGGGAGCTAGTTAGCATGATACCATGTCCGGGCGACACACGGCATATGGGACGGAAAAGTTTTTCCAACTACCTGGAGAAAGAATATACAAAAATGGAAAGCCAGCTAATATCGATGCAATCCAGATTGCATATAATGCATATAATACATGTCAAGTTGATCAACAGATTGTATTATTCTCCAATGCAATAACAGTACTGAAATGAAGGCTATAAGGGCATTAATGGGAGCCATTTTTTTAAGTAACTAAAACGTTACTTTTTACAGTAACTCATTACTTTTTGGTGTAAGTAATCAGTAAAGTAACTGAGTTACTTTTGAAATTAAGTAACTAGTAATGGTAACTAGTTACTGGTTTTCAGTAACTAGCACAACACTGCTCATGTGTGTGTGGCCCCATATGCCTCTGTGTTTCATAAAGAGAGCTGTCTGTTAAGGAAACAGGCAGAATCTAATTCAACTTCAACATTGTTTCCCCGTCAATAAATCTCCTTCATACGGCCGACTTTATGAACGCGGACACTGGCCCTCTCCCTCCACAGCCCAGGCCCCGCCCAGTCACACGTGCATTCTGATTAGCTGCGATATCCCTCTCCGTCTTCCTCCTCCCGCTCAATCTGGTCGACTGGATAATAAATCATTGGCTCGTATTGTGCCGCGTGTGACAGGATGTATTAATCTCCTAATTAGAGAATGAAAAGGTGGCGCTAAATTTAGTCTGGCCTTTCTGCCTAACCCTGCCGCCAGTCCAGGCATGCTCAATTGCCTGGTTTCCATCACATCTTTATTGGAGGGTTTTCCGTACCGTTAGAAGCTGGTTTATGTTGGTTAAACTTTATGTTAATTCGATTTTTTTTTTAACAAAGCTGAAAAACTTTTAAACGCCACTTAAAACATCTGCAGTCACAATTTTTGTGTTTTTTTTTTCGGTAGCTGGAGATGTAATTATGCTTTATAAAAGCCGCATTGGGCAAAGTGATTCCTGATTAACTAATCAAATCTGCTAGCACAGGTGGCAGAGTGCCTGCACCCGCGCTGTCCTCTTTATTCTATTTTAATGTACCAAACCAATCCCACCATAAATCAAAAGCGAATCAACCAAGTCAGCCGAGGTGTTGCTACTTTAGGGAGTTTTTCGAGCGCGCAGAGGACTGTCTTGCAATCAAGGTAAATTAAGATAATGTTTAATCATGATCATTTTGAATTGTGAATAAAAAGCTCAATACTTTTGTGAATACTATAATTATATGTCAGGCAGTGATTGTAAGAGCTTTTTTTTCTGCCACTCTCAGTGCTGGTAACTCGGCCAATGCAGTTCCTGTCGATCAAATTCAAGCAACACTTATAGAGTTGGACTGGTGGGGTCCCCCAAGACCACCGCTGTCCCCTCAGGGTCTCTGAGAGTGTGTGTGTGAGTAAGAAACTGAGAGTGAGAGCTTGTGTGTGTGTTAGGGTTGGGGGCATTAGCCTCTGATTGAGTTTTCAGAGAGCAACGTGGGGTGCGAAAGGCTCGACAATGGTCTAACAGAATTAGTAGCTTGTGATGAATGGTGTGTGAGAGCAGCACTGACAGCTCGCTTTCACAAACACACGCCACTGTGAGTGCGAGTAAATGTGTGTGTGCGTGGCTGCATGCTTCACCCACTGGTTCAAGGACTTTTTGTCCATGCAGTGAAAGCTATGCACTCAGGATGGAGCAAAATTGCAACACACGCTTACACACATATCTTTAAGTGTCCGTCTTTGGGTTAGGCCCATTGTTTGAAAAACGCCCACAGACAAGATCAATAAAGATTGGTGTTTCAACATACATGTTCACACACTTGCCAATAAAACAAAACATGAAGCCCTCATTGCGGACTAAATAAAGACATTGTTGGACCAAATGGACACACAAACCTGACAGACATACACAGGAAGATGTCTGCACACACACACACACACACACACACACACACACACACACACACACACACACACACACACAGAGATGCATAAGAGCAGTGTTTAATAAAAGCCTGGGATATTGATCACAGTAGATGGATGCTAACTCACATTAAAGGGAGGGAACCTGGAGTGGAGAGAAGAGAGGAAGAAGAGGGAAACACAAACGGTGAATAAGCACAAAGGGAGAGATGATTTTCACATAAAAATTACAACGAGGGCTTTGGAAAAAATATGTTTTTGTGCGTTCTCAGTGTAAGAAGGCAGCCGTTGCATCCGCAGTGAAGGCCCTCCTATACTAACGGTGTTATTATCAGGTAGATGAGAGGAGCCGGAGAGTTTGGAATATCATTGCCGTCGGATTTGTAACTTGCTGACGACCATTCTGCCGCCCTAATAGGGAATTTAGTTAGCCGTAATGGCCTCTCATGCTGTCTTCAGACCTGCCAGAGAAAGAGAGGCGAAAGGGAGAGAGGGAGGGAGAGAAGGAGCACTGAGAGCAAATTGAGAATTCTCCAGCCAATTATGAGTGATCATATTTTACTCTGCATGCAGCTGAAACTACTTTTGTAGTTTAATGGTCAGCGTTTTACTTCCTAATGAAGGCCGGGGTATCAGATTGAGGGAAAGAATGAGGTAAAACGGTGCATGATGGGAAGTCAGGAGGCCGGATTCACTTTATTTCTGTGTCTTTAACCATACATCACATCTACTTTGTATTTGTTTTACGTTTGATTGTGCTTTTCTTTTCCAGTTGTACTCATGCTTTCTCTCTTGATTTTGTATTTATGTTTGTTTTTCTCCTGCTTTTTTCTCAATCTCCCCTCCTTCAGCTTACGTAGATGGTGAGGAGGATGAGGATCCATTTGGGGACTATGTAATCAGTAAGTCACGTCTGACTCTAGCCTCTCTTAGATTACTCGGCCCCACCTTAGGCTTTTGCGTGATTGTGTTTGATGTGCTTTTGTGCCCTTTGCTCCATTTGTCTGTGCGTGATTTACGGTGTTGTCTATAAGTTGATGTTCTTCTTTTATGAAAGAGGCTGATGCACACAGTGTACTAGCTTCTAACAGTGTCCAGCTGAAAGTTCCCCGAGTGGACTGAAAGGCTTGCTCTTTTGTCCAGGATTGTGCATATTACCGTAATGTTGTAATGAAACATTCCATGTTCTGCTGCCCAACTCAGGATGTTGACGTTAGGTTGAGATAAAAGGACCGTAAAATGATTGCTTTCTGTACATTTCTCTTGTGTTTCCATCTGGTACAAGCCAACCATTGTTTCATATGCCTCATCTGCATTTACGAGCTCCTTTCATTAGGATCTCCTGTTCATTAGCACTAGTCCAACTGGTTAATCTCTTTGCACTTGATCAGAGAACATTTCCCAGAGGGCACGTTCTTTCTTTCCCTCAGTCCTCCACTACCGGAAGCTCAGCCGTATTTACTCGTGTCTCGGAGATTGCTTGTCTCTATGAGCGGGAATTAGTGTTAATGTTTTCGTTATTGGGCTGTGGAGTTTTCATCTGTTTTCAATAATGGAATGAGAAGAGCAAGTGAGAGGGAATGTGTGGTAGTCAGAGGAGCCGCCAGGGATTTTGGGCCCCATGAAAAGATATCACATTGGGCCCCACCACCAGGCCCAGGCCACGCCAACCAAGCTCAATTGCTGTAACCACACCTCCAGAACCCAACCGACTCATTCATGCTTTAAATAGCTACCTGTACTGGCTTGCATCTATCTTGTAGTTCAATACTAACCACACACTATTTACTGACACTGAGCGGTGAACATATAACACCGTGCAGACGTGTAACATTCTGCTGCAGTAGAATTCACTCTTTGATATAACACTAACATTCCTGACAATAGACCTCAATAGTCATCTTTTATGGTGTACATGCCTTTTTAATAAAAAATGTGAATGGAACATTCATAAATCAAAATAAATAGAACTTAAATATACATGACTTCTTAAATTAAAATAAAGTGAACATTAACACCAATATTATCATTTATAAAATGCTATAACAAGAGAAATAACATAAGCAGCAGATTTTTTTATTAAATATACATACTACAAAATAAGTGGGTGTTAAAGTGTAAATGGACAACAAAACGGAAATGGAAATGAAAAGGCCTGATGGTGGCGCTAAATCAGAGCCTATTACCTGTTCTCAGTCTTTTTCTCATCATGCATCTTCTGTGTAGTGATCCAATATCGTTACCATAGCCTTTCCCTTTAACAGTTGCCTTACTCACCAAGCGCCCAGCGCCTAGCCTTCTTACAGGCAAAGTCACTGATCAAGTCCTTGAAGTCCAGCTTTCTAGCCAACTGGCTTTCAATGGACAGCATGTCAAGACTGCAAAGCCTTATGGGGGACAGGGCTGCGGAGCCTACAGATGGATCTGTTGGTCCTGGCACCAGGGGGAGGGACAACTGATTTAGTATGAATAGCTGCTAAAAATGTACCTGCATTTATTAAATGTCAGCTAGAAGAGGAGTGAAATGAACAACCTCAGCATTTTCTGTGAAGATATTAACAGTACTTAATGTCAGCAAAACATTACAATTATTATTTACAATGGACTAAGCTTAGCTAACAGACTCATTTCCACCACTCATGGACCACACCCACCTCTTCTTTTGAAAAACTGGGTGACATACTGTCGCCCTTTCGTCCCTCTCTCTTGTCTTTCTCTCCTTTCTTTTCTTTTTTGAAAGCCTGACTTTGTTAGTCGTTGAGACATGGCACATACGTAAGCAGAGGTGTGGACTCGAGTCACATGACTTGGACTCGAGTCAGACTCGAGTCACAAATGTGATGACTTGACAAAACACTTGCGACTCGACTTGGACTTGAACACCAATGACTCGGGACTTGACTTGGACTTGAGCCTTCTGACTTGAGGTGACTTGATACTTTAATTCAGAGGTCTCCAACACGCCGATCGCGAGCTGCTTAGAAGAGCAGACTCCCGTCGGGGAAAGCAGAATCTTCAGCCGCTCCTACTCTTGCTGAGAATCCTTGCAGGCAGGGGCGGGCCTTTATTTAGCTGGGCCACCATGCGGCCAATCATATGCGAGGACACACTAAGATCATACCATTATGTGAAAGAAGGGTGGGGGCAGGGGCGCCGTAAGGGGGTGAAAAGTTAGGACGATTCTAAGGGCCCGTGACTGAAATGGGCCCCAAACATTTTTAGAACATTAAGAAAAAGTGTTTAAGTAACCTTTCATCAATCATCAATAATTAACATTAATATAACGTTATATTGATAATGTAATCACTAAACTTACGATTCATTTCACTTATTTGCTTCTAAAAGTTAATTATCCAAAGCCTCTGTACACCCCCCTCTATTTACATGTAATGGTTTGGTCCTGCCTCCAAACACTGTGCCACACCGCTCTTCCTAGCAGCAGAGAGTGAGAGCATGTGAGGAGGCTAGTACTTACGTACAGAGGGGGGACCAAGTCATTGTTTTGCAAGTCCGAGTCAAGTCTCAAGTCTTTGCGCTCAAGTCCGAGTCAAGTCTCAAGTCTTTGCGCTCAAGTCCGAGTCAAGTCTCAAGTCTTTAATTTTTTAGTAATGTATCATTTATTTAATTAATTTTTGTATTGGTTTTTCAGTTGAATTATACGGTCAGGGTAATCAACAGTTAAAAATATACTGTTCAAATTATTATTTGTTTTAAAGTTCAATAAATGGATGTTTTCAAAGTCAATGAATAATCGTATTTAATAATCATGATATTAATTATTGACCAACATAATCTTAATTGCCATACATATTGCTAACCGTAGCTAAACACCGTAGCTAAACACCAATCATACAACAGCAACGATGAAATAGTGTAGCCAAGGCAGCAGAGCTCTGAATATAGCTCTTGTCTCACTCTCTCAGACACACACACACAACACACACACACACACACACACACACACACACACACACACACACACACACTAGGGCTGCTCGATTATGGCAATCAAGATTATGTTGTTCAATAATTAATATCATGATTATTAAATACGATTATTCATTGACTTTGAAAACATCCATTTATTGAACTTTAAAACAAATAATAATTTGAACAGTATCTTTTTAACTGTTGATTACCCTGACCGTATAATTCAACTGAAAAACCAATACAAACATTTATTAAATAAATGATACATTACTAAAAAATTAGATCAAATATGTTGTAGTGCACTGTCACAACCTAGCAAAGCAAAGTAATCGGTTTTTTCGATTATGTTGTTTTCGTAATTGTGGCAGGCCAAAATCATAATTGCGATTAAAATATGATTAATTGCACAGCACTAACACACACACACACACACACACACACACACACACACTCAAGCACACACAGACACACACACATACACACTTTTTGTCTAACACGCTAACACAGTTCTGTACTGTTATGCTGTTATGTTCAGTCATTGTTCTTATGTTGAACATGAATACATTTACCTTGTAAGTGATTATGGGACGTATTTCTTCTTTCATATACATTTTCCTTCATACTTTATTGCCGTGAAATAGGTCTTAAATTCTATTCAAAGTGGTCTTAAAAAGGTGTTAAAAAGTCTTACATTTGAGTTGTCGAAACCTGCAGGAACTCTGTACAATAAAAAGTCCTGCATTCAAAATGTTACAAGTAAAAGTAGAAAAGTATTAGCATCAAAATATACTTAAAGTACCACATGCAGAGGGATCTAGATGCAGATGTTCTTTTCCCCATAGAGACCGCCTGGCTGCACATTATCCCTCGCATAAAGATAGATTCTGGGTCCCTTATAACATGTGGAAATACACATTCTGGTTACCTTAACATCAGGGATCTTATACATTGAACTCCTTCTGAAACCGTCACGGTAGCCTTACCTTACTGATCCCTCTTAAATTAGAAAGAAACACGTTACTTTACCAGCAGAGAGAAAATGGATTATTAAATGATTAATGTGACTAATAAAGAGCAGTTTGATTATTAAGTATTATTCTGTTGCTCAATGTCGTTACATTTGTTGAAAAGCACATAAGGACTTGTTTAATACTCGTTTTGTCAAAGTTTAGGACTTGGACTTGACTTGAACTTGCCCATCCTGACTTGAGACTTGACTTGGACTTGAGCGCAAAGACTTGAGACTTGACTCGGACTTGAGCGCAAAGACTTGAGACTTGACTCGGACTTGCAAAACAATGACTTGGTCCCCCCTCTGTACGTAAGTACTAGCCTCCTCACATGCTCTCACTCTCTGCTGCTAGGAAGAGCGGTGTGGCACAGTGTTTGGAGGCAGGACCAAACCATTACATGTAAATAGAGGGGGGTGTACAGAGGCTTTGGATAATTAACTTTTAGAAGCAAATAAGTGAAATGAATCGTAAGTTTAGTGATTACATTATCAATATAACGTTATATTAATGTTAATTATTGATGATTGATTAAAGGTTACTTACATTTTTTTTCTTAATGTTCTAAAAATGTTTGGGCCCCCTGTCAGTCACGGGCCCTTAGAATCGTCCTAACTTTTCACCCCCTTACGGCGCCCCTGGTGGTAGTGTAGAAGCAAAAATGTGTGTGTGTGTGTGTGTGTGTGTGTGTGTGTGTGTGTGTGTGTGTGTGTGTGTGTGTGTGTGTGTGTGTGTGTGTGTGTGTGTGTGTGTGTGTGTGTGTGTGTGTGTGTGTGTGTGTGTGTGTGTGTGTGTGTG
Organism: Harpagifer antarcticus; assembly: GCA_902827135.1. Classification (NCBI taxonomy): domain Eukaryota; kingdom Metazoa; phylum Chordata; class Actinopteri; order Perciformes; family Harpagiferidae; genus Harpagifer; species Harpagifer antarcticus. The sequence continues at coordinate 6,332,662 of CADEHL010001042.1, read as the reverse complement.
TGTGTGTGTGTGTGTGTGTGTGTGAGCAGGTGAAGGTTATTTTGAATGCCTCTGTGTGTGATAGAGTTGGTTGTACACATTATGAACACCTTAGGTGTCAGGTCAAGCCCCTGAAGTGAATATAAAAGAAGTAAGACACCGATGTGCGTGGCAGTAAAGAGCTGAGGAGATAAGGTGGTAGGATCCTTTAAAGGTTAATCTTATATTTAACACTTTTGAATACAAAGAAAGAGGTTGCTTCAGGTTATGAGCAGTTACAGGGACACAGTGTACAGTTAATGAACTCACACATACATATATATTAGGGCTGGGAAAGTTAACACCTTGTTGTCTCGCATTTTATTTTTATTATTAATATTATTCTTTTTGAAAGTCCGTTGCTCACTGTCTTTGAATACACATACAGACAAGCCATGGGTCACATGAGGGGTGGGATGTTGATCAGTATTGGCTTAGGATGGGCGTCATCACGCGCCTCAACCAATGAGAGCATTTGAGGCGGGCCTAAGACTGCTGCAGCGCTCACATGAACCGAAACAGCAAAGAACTGGCGGGACAGAAACATGGAGAAAGGTACGGAACTCTTACATGGACATTTTAAATCTCCTCCAGACAAGTTGATAGAACCAGAGTTATTTGTAACCACTCCAAAGTTAAATGTTCTTATCACTGGACTCTGAGGGTAACTTGTTTTTCTCTAACAAACTAGATAAAAAGTGAATGCCCTGGACCTATTGAATTTTGCGCATAACAATGCAATTAATCGCAGAAAATCATGCGATTAATCGCGATTAAAATGTGTAATTGTTTCCCATCACTCATATAAATATATATATAGAAGCCGTATTTTTTCAGACATACACATAACGAGTATATATAATTAACTTAATTCCACTTTTGAGAGAAATTGATGGTAATATAAATTCGGACATTGCTCTCCTGGTTAAATTAAATTACGTGTATGAGGCAAGGTTATCTCAGCTGATATTTACTGATATTAATTCCCCTCTATGCTTTATATTATTACTTTCTGTCTGTGGTTACACGTCAGAAATATTCTATTTTCTGTGCTCCGTCTCCTTGGTTTCTGGTGAGTAAATATTCACGGCTTACTTTTGAAATGAAAGTTTTGAAATATATTGTATTTGCCTTACGGCATATATACAGTATACAATAACATTCTAAGCGCTACAATATTCTGATGCATTTCCTTCAATATACAGTGAAGTAATTTAGTGAAAGCTTTTGGATAAAAGGTGCCGTTCAATTTAGAAATGTAATTCACCTAAGATGTGTCATAGATGATAAAGCACCTAGTTCTTCACTGATACTGATAAGATACAGAACTATCAATAGCCAAAGACTGACAACTAGAGTAATAAAAAGCTCGTATTCTTCTACCAGTACCACTTCTGCAATTATTAAAGCTGTATTTCATTTTCTGGTACAATTGAACTTTCGAGCTCTTCAGCAGCATTCCATTTCTTACAAGAGTTTCCCTGGCTGACACCACAGGCTTTCTAAATGTATTTCTAAGTTCATATTCCCAAATTGAAATAATGAACATTGAGTTATTTCAGGAAAGTGAGGTGTGGCATTCAAGATGAAATATTATTGTCATTTGTATTTCTTGTTTAAATACAGTAAATGGCCTAATCATGCTCATGTTCAGGGTCATATTTGTGCCTCTACTGTAATTGTTTGCATGCTTTAATGTTCAAAAAGGTCTTTATTTTTCTCATACTACCTGTGCTGCAGCACCTCTTTTCACCCTCTGTCTGAAACCGAAACAAGTCTTCTCTGATTGGTTAGCTGGCCTGCTCTGTTGTTATTGGTCAACTGCTTAGGCTATCAGGTACAATTATAACACAATACAGGAAAAGGAAAACCCCAAAAAGCATAACAGAGCCCCTTAAGATATTAAGCACACATACACATCTGTATCTAAAATAACCAGCTAACCTTTATCAAATGTCTCTCCAAATGAAAGCGTTTGCCAAAGTGCCGCATTTGATGCAACAATTACTGAGCTATCAAACAGGTCAAACATTCAAACGGAAATCAAAGTCACATGTCGTCTTTACAAAGAATGATTTACAACCCACTAGTGACTGTAGAGGACATCAGGCTACACCATCATTAATCTTCTGAACCGGCAGACAGGCAGTAGTGCTGGTGCTTGGTACACATTAGTGCAAAGAACAGCCATTACTGGTGCATCAACTGACCATTATCTATTCATATATTGGATCGGCCATCAAATGTTTTGACTAATTGAATACTACCCTACTCTTGTATGTTTGCTTCATGTTTACTGTTTGATTGTGAGGCCTTTTAAGGGATAAGTAACGGATGGTGATACAGCTTTCTTCATGAGATTGATTTTAGCATTAATATTAAAGTACCCTTTATTAAGACCATCTAAGGATGGCAATGTTGATTTGTTGGTTGGTCCACAACTTTGTTCAGACCAGAAAATATCTCAAGAACTTTAGTTGGTTTGTAGGTTTGATTTGCCATGAGGCATATATGGGACATATATCCATACTGCTCAGATAGTGGATCCCAATTACTTTGTTGACTATTCTTTTAGTGCCAAGAGGTCGAGGTTTATATGTGAAAAGTCTGTTGTATAGACCAGGTGGTAACCTATAAGTCATACATGAGTCAAATGATATAGAGGTCTATGAGAAAATTAAACATCTTTCACTTAATGAATTACCTCTGGATTTTCTTTTGCAATGAGATAATGGTCTCAAACGCTGTGTAACGGCTTTTTTGACACATCACAATGTAAATAGATTAAAATATAGTCCCATGTAAAGTAAAATAGACATAAAGCAGGATATTTTAAGGTGGGTCTACCTTGTGATTGACAGATATTTCCGTCTTAGAACTTCAAACCTCTCACAGTGCATGTTCCGTTCATGAAAGTTCATTGTACATCTAGGTTGACTTTAAATGTCTTGTTAACTATTTGGTTTTAAAATACCACAACCTCTCTTCTGGTTGCAACAAATTCAAATGTCAATCACCAAACACCAAATTGAGGCTTCAAACCCATAGTCCACTAACCAATGGGGGACAAAATGGTGACTTTGTCCCATTCTTTTATACAGTCTATGGGAAAGGCTCAAGGTCTTATTTAAAAATAAGGTAGTACAAGTGACAATCCAAAATTGATTCAAAAAGGTTGAACACTTTGGAGTCTTAAGTTTGAATTATACCTCAAAGCTGGCAGGTTGTAAAACATGAAGTGAAATCAAATTATCTTAAAGCATACATTATGTATTCAAAAAGGCTTTATAGTGTGTTTCTAGTGCTTTTACTCTGCTCTGAATAGAGAACATCGTGAGAAATCTGAGACGGGAACCAAGCCTCAGCAATGCAGAGTAGATAAAACTGATGAATGCCACCAGGTTGAAATCATTTCAGGTATGTTAACGCTATGAAGTGAATTAATTAAATATTATGGGTGGAAAAAGGCAGTGCGTGGGTAGGTTTAATAACCAATTCAGGAATCTGAAATCCCTTGAATATCATGATGATTAAAAATATAGATCTGAGTTTTATGTTGACCGGCTTTTGTTTGCCATTCTTCCGTTTGTGGTATCAAGGTTGTATCAACTGTTTAAAAATGCGTAAAACCCAGTAAAGGAGCCGAGAAATGTACTGTAAGTGTAAGTCTATCAATCAGATATTTATAAATGAATCACTGAGTGTTAACTGCTTCGCCCCTGCAGTTTTGTTGGCATGTCCTTTATTACTAACTCAAACTCTCCAGCGCAAAATGTCTCCAATTAATGCAATGAGGCGTCCATAAATAGTGGCATTTTGGATTTAAACATGTTCCTTAATGTGTGTGATTTAGCCAGAATGAACATATGGGACAAGCAGATACCAATTATAATCGGATGGTATCAAACAGTGCCGAAAAAAACGAGTTATCTGACTCAAAAAGATATTAAAGGGTAATAGGGAAAATCTACAGTTCAAGTTGTTAATACAAGTCTGAATGCATCACTGCAAACATTTCGGCTGGAGATTTATTGGATCTGCCAAATCGCCCGCGGTGGAAAGATGCTGAGGTATGTGAAGACATAAAGTTTGCAATCCATGGTTTGCATGACAACAAAGCACAAGTACGACAGGGGTAACAGTCTGGAGACTGCTGACAGATCACAAACTGAATTTATTGTTTGGAAGTTAGCAGCCATACTGTTCGGAAGAAAAATCCTGCGGGACAAGTAGTAAAAAAGGTCCCAACGGTAGAGGGCAATTTTTACGAGAGCAAATGAGAGTGAATAGTGAAGGGAAGCTGTGGGAGACCAGATATCATTCAGAGGTTGTTATGTGAATTTTTTTGAAGGAACTCTTCCAGCAGCTGTCACTTTATTGTTCCAGCGCACAAATAAAAAAGAAATGAGAATCAGTATCATGATTAACAGAATGGAATCAACTGTGTAGTTAATAAACCTTCATGGCCGCTTTTTTCACACTTGACATGTTCATCAAAAAAACTGAGCTAGCCTTTGCTGCCCTGTCTGCTTCTCCACTGTCTCTACATCAACATGTAGCAGCTGTGCTTGGAGTTCGGCGCTTCCTCCTCCAGCAGAGTGATTATGACAGGCTGATTGGTGTTTTGTTTTCTTGGGGATGAGAAGATCAATGTGGGGCTGATAGCGAGGCCCGGGCCTGGAGCGAAGAGGAAGCATAAGAGAGAATAGGGATGAGGCCTTGTCTCTTTCCAGTAGGATCAACAGATTTTAGGAGGGAGGAGAGGATCGGGTTAAAAGCACATGATTGAACATGGGATGGAGCTGGGAATTTGGGGGTGGGATTTGAGCGGATTTGAAAGGAGGATGGAAAGTGATGGACAAAGAAAGAGTTGAGCTCAGGAGGAGGAGCGATTGAGAGGAAGATCCAGGTTTAACAGTACAGTAGAATAGATGGTTGGGGATTAACATTCTGTGACTGTCTGCGAGCACTGGGATAATCTGTGGGGTCCCGCTGAGCGCTGCAGGGGGGGCCCACCACTGCCACGGGGGTGGAGGCCTACCGCTAGGCCTGTCATTGCACACTGTATGTGTGTGTGCTCATGTGTGTGACAATCAGTCGAGGTGTGGCAGGTGGAATGAGGAGCTGATTCCAGACCGCCCGCCATGCGGCTTGATGGGTGACGAGAGGCGGGCGTGGCCCCGGTTATTTTCTCCGGGTGTGACGGTGGCCCTTTATCCAGGGTCAGTTTATCTCCACTCTTTGCTTTTCCACTATGAATCACAAGGGGGCAAATCTGAAATCCAGCATATTCAGTGCATACTTTTTGTCTTCCGTACACAATGAGGAGGAATCAGTGGATAGCTTCATGCAGAGTGTTAATCCATATTGATTCTTGCTTCATGCTGGCTCATCGAATGGAGCAAAGCACCGCGGGGCACCACACAGCATGGCTAGACATTGCGTGGCATTACCTTGCAAGTCTCTGCTGGCCAGTGTTTGTTTATGTGTGGAGAAATCAAAACAACTGCGATTGGTCATCGCCTTCTGCATGCTATACTTTTAAAGTTGGGGGTTGCAAAGGAAAATAAAACACTCTGGGTCCTTCACTTGCACTCGTGCAATTTAGTGGCATATTTAGGTAACTCCTTCGTACTTGGCTCTGTATATGCCTATGCCTATCAAGGTCACCAAGCTCAAGTCAGGATATAATCATGTTTCACCACAAAATCCTCCTGCCAGAGCCCCATCATTATAAAACTCTTTCCAAAGGCATCCAAAAAGTCCTTATGCCAGGTAAACTGATCTTAATTGGTCAAATTGCTGACATTCTCATGAAAAAAGTTCCCACCGGTGTTTATCTATAAAGCCTCCTATGATGTCATTAGCCTGAGTTTGAGACCCCCTCATGTTGTGCATTTATTGCATTGCTATCATTTGCATTCAGGGAGCTAACCCCTTTGTTCAGCCACTTCCAAGCCAAGAAACAGGCCTTGTTTAGGAGAGGAGGGGAGGGAACGCTAGCACTGATGTCAATATCTCTGTTAAAACCCTTTCTTCTCCACTCAATACTTGCTTTAATAGGTTGGCTTTGTTTTGCGAGGAGTCAAATGGGAGGAAAGAGAATAGATGAGTAAATCTATATTAGAGTCTCTAACCTCTGATTGTGCAACTCCTCTTGTTTTGCCACTTAATGCTCGAAGCTGGCTAATCATCAGACAAGTATCCGACTTTATCTCCCATCTCCATAAGCGGGCATGGGGACAGCCTGGCATCTCAGCTGGTCCCAAATCTCCCTTTCTGAACCCTTTCCACGGCTAAGCCAAGTATCAGTTGTACAGACAGTGGGGCTCAAGCCCAGGGAACAAAAGAGTATGACTTCTTGGATCTTGATCAGCTGTTTTGGTTCTGCCATGTTCCTACTGTGTTGACTGAGAATAGCCACATTAGAAGTATATATTGGTCATCATTCGTCTCTCCATCCAGATTATAACACTAAAAGCTTTGTCCACTTCATGCAAAAAGGTACTTGTCCAACCAGTTCCAATCAATAGTACACCCAGGTCACCTTTACTCTGAATCAATGGGTCGGACTAGACCACCCCAGCCTCTGTTCAAAGTGATCCCTTTGCAAAGTCATAACTATCTATTTTGAGGCAGGCAGCAGCAAGTCACTAAAATCAATAACAATACAAACAATGCATAAGCTGATTCCTGAGATCAGTTACATTACAAAGCAATTCTAATAGATTTGTATCAACTAAAGACAATGGCCATTCCATTCAGGCCTCCAGGCAAAATGCACCATCGGCTTTGTTGATACATCCTTAAGTGGTATACCGAAATGCTCTGAATTGAATTGAACTATGGCTTGACACATTCACATAATAAGTTATCAATTTCAAGTAAAAGTTACCAAAAGACAATCGGAGGTGATTCAAAATACAGAAAAATGTTTATTTTGCTCTTGCCTGCTATTTCAGCGACATTTTTGCAGGATAAGAGCACCACTATATTGCTGCCCTTGGTTGGTTGACTGCCGCAATCCTGTTCAAACCTCCACTCATATTATATGAATACTTAAGTAAAAAATGTAGGCAGATATTTAGGCTAACGGTATGAAGAAAAAATATTATAGTATAACATTTAAGAATGAACTTGAATAGAGTCAACATCTCGGCCAGGTTCAGGACTGCACATTTGACACTAGAAGGGCACCTCAAGGGCGTAGACTACCGCCAAGGCTTTTCCAAGTGAAAAGCGATGGTTCTATCAGCCGGTGATCTGGGCTAACTCGAAAATGTAATGGATTCTTCTTTGGACCATGCTACACCCTTTCACCCAAGTGCATTGACATCAAGGCCAAAAGATTCCTAAAGACAAATAGGATACAAAATCAGAAACATAGAAATCAAACAGAAATCATAACCTCCTCAAAGGAGAACAGCTGGACCTTGAGCATCTCTCTCAGTTGTGATGATATTGACACTGGGTCCTTCTGCCACTGTCATCAAATAACTTTTCACTGGACACCCCAGCAATGGACTATATCAAAACCATCCAGCCAGATCAATATTAATATGCTCCAGTCCTCTAGGTGTAATGAATGCCACCTGGCCCTCTGAACCTATTAAAAATGAATTCACCAATCACGGATCTGTATTGCCTTCCTGTTACTATCCAAAGACAGAGGAGAAATGTCATTGCTTAGTATAACACTGAGGAAAAGAACAGTGGGGCATTTCCAAGAAGAGAAAACTTCTCACAGCATGTCTTTATTTATTCAGTGTACTCCGATCTTCAGTCTCAAGTCCTTTTGTATCTTGTCACAAGTCTACATATTGATTCAGTACTTTTGATTCTAAGCCCCATCTCTTTCTTCTTCAAACTCTCAAGCCTTTCGGGGTGTGCGGCATTGTTAATTTCCCCATCAATCTAGCCAACCTGAGGTGCTCGGATCACTTCAGTAGAAGCACTTATTTGTCTGCTGCCACAGGACATTTCCAGCGCCTGGCTACTGTTTGCTTTTGAACCGTTTTATATTTTCTCTCTAAAATAACTACCTCCCATTCGATCTTTAACTCATCATTTTCGCAGACTGTGTGTGTTTGTTTGGTGAAGAGGCAGAAAAGCTATATCTGGCCCTATCAGAAATAAAATGTCAGGAAGCGTTCAAAAGGAAGTTCTGTGTGTCTTTGCTCTGTAGATTCACCTGATCTTTCAGCCTTTTGCTCTGCCAATATATCAGTAGGTTTTCTCATGTGTGTGTGCGCTCATGCTTCCTCAATCACAGTTTTGGTTTTGTTTGTTCATGCCTTAGTTTGCGTAGGCCTGCGTGTCTGCCAGTGTGAGTCAAAGACAAGAGTTTGACTTTTTTAACAGATTTCATTCCTGGCTTTCTTCTCCATTCTCTCTTTCAATGCTTTTGTTCTTCATACAACTGCTGGGTCTTTTCAGTTAGCTTCCCACCTAACTAAAGCAACAGAGCGTCTGTACCACACAACACACACAGGCATGTTCACATACATGCACACAGAACCACACATGCATCCGTTAACAATTAGCCATAAGTGTGCTTGACTCCGTGTGTTAAGGGCCCATCCAAAGATTGGTGGTGTGGGATGAGAGCTAGTAAAAGTGAGAGATTACTCACCCTTTCCAATACACCTACGCACACACACACACACACACACACAAACACACACACACACACACACACACACACACATCCGTACTCACCTCTTTTCCTCGTACCTCGCCCCGTCTCTGTCATGTGATTAAAAACAAAATCCTATGTTGCGTTCTCAGGCCCACACATTTACACTGTGACACATTCAGGTGCATGTTATGAGTCTAACTAGCTCTGTAGCAGTGTCACATAGCAAAGTCCCTGCTTAATCAGGCCACTTACACACACACACACTCAAACACACATGCACACACTTTGCAGAGGCCATGTGTTGGGATGGTGATAGAGGGTTGGCAGTTGGCAGACAGACAGCAGACGCTGTTCTTCGACATCAAACGTCTCTGAGCAGAATCTCACTTTCATGCCTACTCTCTCCCTGTCACATACACACACACTGTCACGCACACACAAACACAACAACACACAGTTCCTCTGATCTTGCTGCCAAAACTCAAAGACTTGGAAGGACCAACACACATACACGAGCGGGCACATACACACCGACATATACCGGAGCAGTAAAAATTCAATTAAATGTCGTCAGCCATTGTTTAAACCAACTCTATAAGATGGACTTACAAGTTTATGTGTGGTTTGAAAATGATTCAAACTAGCTTTTTTTTTTTACCAATTAGACAGAATCCAGACATTCATCATGATCCTATCTCTGGCAGACAGACAGATCCATACACATCAAAGCACAAACAGACACATCCCCATCAGCATACAGCCATAGACAGTAAATTACAACTAGCTAGGCCACTGTGATGTCAACTATTGCTTTGTTGACTATTGTTTTAAGCATTTTAGTTGTTTATTAACAACAACAAAAGTGACCATATTTGGTAGCATGGGTGTAACTGGATTGAACAAAAAGACACGGCGTGGCAGGTACCCTAACCCTAGCAAAGTGCATCCGCTTTAAACATTAACTTGGATATTAATCGGGATACTCATTTTGGCTAGCAGAAGAATTGTTTAAAACAAAATGTACTTACAAGTAACGGACAAATTATGAGGGCATCTTCTACTACAACCAATGCTAAACAGCGCATTGTTTGCTACACTGTGATAGCAACCACATGTTAGCAACATGTTAAACGCAAGCTAGCCATGCCTTAAAGCAGAAGCTGTTCTGTGGGTTTTACGAAACCAAACCCCTCACTAATGTTTTTTTATCTCAAAAGGTTGATTTTGGCACTGTAATGGGACTCTTAATGGGTTAATGTAGTGTCAAAGCAAGCAGACTAAGGAGTGGATTGTGTGACTTTGGAATAAATCCCCAAAGCTAAACTATCATTTAATTAATTAGCTGATCATGGGAACTATAAAGAAATCAATTTGTATAAGCAATCTATATAATGATCCCCTTGAAGTATGACAGAGCAACTGCTTTCGGTCCTGTCTCTAAGTATTCATCATTACTCACAACATGAGGCCTAGTTGCAGTCTTCACTAATAATGTTTGTAATCAGTTATTTGGCACTAAAGACAATATAAAAAGTAAGTGCAGCACATCTCTTTGACCGCACTGTAATGTTGTCATCCATTAGAACTGTGAAAGTGACCCAGGACACTTTGTTGTTTTTTTCTCACATTTCTCCATGGCCTTTCTAAAGCTATTTCACAAAAAACGTTATAGTTTAAATATATATGTTTCTTGCATAATCAAATTAGACTTTGGTATCGACCCCATTAGAGAGAAATCAACAGGAAAGAATTGAGAGTGATGTAAATGTCGTGATTAAACATTGACTTAGCTCCGCTGAATAATGTAAAAGTCTCTCTCATCTGTGATGGATGAATGGTAACAGACAGTGATAGAGAGTGGACTCAGACAACAGACATGATGGAGAGATATCACGTAGATATGATTGATAAGATGAAAAGTGATTCATCGACTCTTCTTGACCCAGCAAGAGCTGCAAATTGAGCCACGGGTGTCGAGCCAGCGAAGGTGAAATTGACTCCTTGTGTCTTGAGAAAGTTTAGAGAAGGACTCCTGAAATAAATCTGAGCCAGAGGAAGTGAGCAAACCTGCCCACAATGCACTTCTGTTTATTGAGCTTCACGGCATCTGTGTCATCACATGGGAGCCAGCATTAGCCACTTGTACACACACACACACCCACACACACACACTTTGTGTGCATGGTGTGTGTGCAACCACCATCAGATCCACTGTGCTCACACAAACTGCTTCACCTTGACAGTAGGCCGACTTAAGATGCAGTATTGATTCAAAGAGCAGCTGCACTTTGTGTGATGTATGTGTGGGTCGAGGACTGGGCCATATTTATTCAATGCTGTTTGCATGCATGTGCAGTGTTTGTAACCGGCCTCTCCTCTGGAGAAAGTTGGTCGGCCCCTCTGCCCTTCAAAGTCATTTGGAATTCATCGGCAAGTCTGACCCTGACAGCTGTTTGTATTTTCCTCTCAGGAAAAGGAATAGAGGGATGGCGAAGAGGGGGGGGGGTGTGTGGTTAGATAGTGATAGATATCGGAGAGGACGGGAGAAGAATGGAAGTGAGACTTGGCCGAAAACTTGGTCTGGAAAACGGTGGAGGACTGTTTCTATCCCCGCGTTAGTAGTCTCAGTGCTGTTTGGCTTGTTGAGCATTTAGGACACACAAGACAATAAGTGGTGCTCTGAGCGCCTTCCATTAGTATCCCTCATTGGCCACCCGCTTGAATGTGTTGAATCTGTGCAACAGCATGAATGCAAAGCGAGGCAAGACAGCCACAAATAAAAAGGACCCTGTGAGCAAAATCCCTCTGGGTAAATATAGGTTTTTGATCAAACAAGAGCAAAGTTTACTGAAACAGCATTTCATCTGGGATCAGAGCAGTAAAAGTTTTGAAAGCCTCTACAGCTAAGTGCGATGAAGAGGAACACCTAGTGGGATGAAGAGGTTTTGTCTTTCCTCTGCGTTGGACGTAGGTTTAAGGGCGTGAGTAAATGGGCACAGAGGAGGAAGGATGCTGAGAGATGATGTCTGGAGAAAGAGGTGCAGGGCAAGTCGTAGGTGAAGGGATAGTGGGAAGGGGGGAGTAGGGGCCCCAGGATTGGATAAATCGTCCGAGAGGAGAGGAGTCAGGGGAGAGGTGCTATCCTATTTTTACACCTCTCCTTCTGGGAGCCCCTACTCTCTCGATTTATCCATCATATTGACAGTAACCTCCAAACTCTTTCAATCCATATAATATCCTCTTCTTCTCAATGTCTTCTCTATTTCTTAAATAATTCCAAGGGTGTAAATGAATTAACAGACTGGACGTTCAGCAAGCCTCTCACATTGAAATTGCTTATTGACTAACAATGACTGTTTTAAGCATGGACCATTCAGCCAGACAATGAGCTCATGCGCTCCCAACATTTACAGCGCTTCCCCATCCAGCCGATTCCTCCTCTTCCTCCTCCTCCCAAGTTCTGCTGTCTTCCTCTACGTTGTCACAAGCAATTAATTTGGCCATAGCTTGTGTCTATCGATCTGTGTGGCATTGGCATTGTAATCTATTCAGTCTGGTAAAGAGGCAGCATTCATGCCCAGAAGAGAACCAACAAAGGACACACACTTTTACAGCATTGTTCCCTTGGAAGTACATGCATTCTGTCCCACGGTATCTTAGCTTGTTACTGTGTGTGCATCCTTAAAAATAATGCACATCCTTCAACCATATTGTTTGTTGATGGATGGACACAAAAACTTTGATTTGAGCCCCACATTTGAGAATGTGTGCCTTGGAGTCACACAGGGATACACAAAAGCTCTGTACTTAGTTTGTACTGTTCTGGTTACTTGACAGGTTTGTTGCAGCCCTGCTTATGTGTGTGCTCTTTGTTGGAGTCTGATTAAATTCCCCATAGAGGGATTCATCATCTTTAGCAGGCAGAATAGAGAAAATTACAAGCCCATCAATCCTTGTGTTTGATCTCGCTCTCCTTTTCTCTCTGTGCCTTCTCTATTCTATGTATCCGAGCTTTTATTCTCCCCCAGCCCACCGTGTCTGATGTTGGGAGGTCATTTGTCTCTATGAGAGCTGTCCTGTCCCCTGCTCCTGCTATCTGGCTCCTAATCATCATCCAGATATGTGAGATTTGGCAGGCTGTTGTCTCTTATTTGTGTGTTTTAGCTCTTTTCATTAAGGGTATTTACCTTTATGTATGCCTCTATTGAACCCTTCTTTCTACACCCATCTTTTATGTTTATTCTGTGCATGCTCACCCACACCTGCTTGTCTGTGGTCAGGAGTTGAAGGCACTTTGTTAGCTATTCAACAGCTATTCCCAAGTTGTAGGAGCCACTCAAAATGAAAGAGGCAGTATTTATTTTAATTTGTATCCAGTCCCCGTCAATCTTAAACACATACTTGTTGGAGTTAATCATCTGTTACCTGACTGCATGTTAATTAATTCTGACGTGATTTGGAGTGTGTTTGTTGATCCCCCAGGCGGTTTATACTGTTAGCACTGCGAGTTATGAAAAGGAATGCTGAATATACGGCGGTTAGATCTTAACTTATATGTGTTGTGAATGTCCTCTACTTATTTCCTTTATTTCTACAATGTTTGGGATCACACACTTTTGGTGGCTTCCTCACAGTTTAACACTATTAGCTCTATCAACACAAATATCGTTGTTGATGTTATTAGTATAGTTAGCGTTGTTAGCTGCTCTCGTTCTGCTTAGCCGGTGAGAACCAATTGGAAGCAATCACTCTGCTCAAAACTCCAGGTGACAACCTTTCACACTGAGAGCAGTATCCCCCTGAGTTTTAAACTGTCAGCTCTGTCAACACTATTTTGTTTTTCTACGCTATCAGCAATGTTAGCATCGTTAGCTGCTAGTCTTCTGCTCAGTCGTAGCCATGGTGAGAACCATTTGTAAGCAATCCATCTGATTAAAACGTCCTTTTTAGAACCTTTCAGCATTGTTAATGCACCAAGTTAGAAAATATTGCATGTTTTATGTTATACGGTTTCCAAAAAAGTAAATCCCAACAGAGAACAAAGCGCTATTAAACTATGAAGAGGTCTTTGAAACCTGCTATGTGAAAAGCACTATCTATGGAGGTTTAACCTTGTTGTATAGCTGGAGTCCAAACAGAACTTCTCACAATTCTGTTTATAAATAATTCTCACAAAATATGGAAATTCATGAAGTTTTCAAGCCAATAAAATAATATTTTTTAATTGTATTGACCTGTAAGAGAGGGCCAACATAGAAATCAAATACATATATTTTTAATTATTTGTAATTATTTCTTTCTTGAAGACATCCTCAACATATTACTGTTTTTATCCTAGTTAAGTCAAAACAGCCATATTCAATTAATTTGTTTGTTTGTTTGTTCTAGTATTAGATCAAATGTATTCCGAAGGTTGTTTTTCTTATGTTTATTTATGGCTCTAGTGACCAAAAAGCCATGATACCTGGGTCAATAAAACTGTCAATCAATCGATTTGTTGCTTTGTGTGTGCACTTCCGTGTGCGTCGCCTTAACCTGCTCTTGGAAATGTGCTTTTGTTAAAAAAAGGACATGTGAGTAATCTCGGAGATGTAAAGGTCAAGACGTGAGGCTCCCCGCTGAGAAGGCTCTCCGCACTCACACACTGCGAGGCGAAGACCGTCTCTCACTTGTCTCGTACCCAATCGCTTCTTTTGGCATCTCATGAAACACAACCCATCTGTGTGTGTCTGTGATGTTTGCTACTGATAAATGAGTGTGGAGATGAATACATGTGCTTGTGAATGTGTCCGTGGTTCAGGGTTTATTTGAATTTGCAAGTTCCACAAAATACTGAAAAACGCCTCAAACTTCCTATATCCCAAAAACCCACCTTAACCCCCATTTTGCTTTTTTAATTAGATCACACTGACACACCTTCACTGCTATGAGCATATAAGAATATGAAGTTTGCTCATGACAAGCTTTAAATCAGCACAAATCCTTTAGTTTAAAGTATTGTTTTTGCCATACGGAGCAAAGGATTTCTCTCTCTTGTCACATCAGCTTCAATTTAATGCATGTGTGCCTTGCTTTGTTTTCCGTTGTAGTTAAATTCAACAGTGTGAAAAGCCTCGAAAGTCACTTTTGGGAAACAAAAACATCTGCTAAATGGTCACATCTCACTCTCAGAGCCATGGCTGCAGCAGGCTTTACCTGGTGTGTGGCTCGGCGAGTGCTCGCGTGCCTGCGTCTGTGTGTGTGTGTGTGTGTGTGTGTGTGTGTGTGTGTGTGTGTGTGTGTGTTTGGCAGTGCAGAAACCCGGGCTAACCCCCTCTGTGCTTCCCAATGTCCTGTCTCTGAAGAGCTATGACCATTAAGCAGCTGTTCACTTCTCAAGCCACGGAAAAAATGAGAGAGTTGCGAGAATGCAAATGAGACTCGGTATGCGCCAAAACTTTTCCGGAGGGACGCACTGTTAGGTCAGAGCAGCACATACAGTACACTACATGCTCTGGCACACGCACACACGCTCTCACAGTTACACACATGCACCCACGTGCAGCTGGGGAAGACTCTCTATTATGTAGTGCAAGGATTCCTCTGAGTATCAAATGATCTGGCTGTAAGTACATTTCTCGTGGAGTTGAAACGCACAGGCTTTACATCTGATTAAACAGACTCCAGGTACTGCCATTTTGTACTGTTACCAACACTTTCAATTTGATATAGAGCCTCTATTTTTCCTGTAATCGTTTGTTACACAGTCTAGGAGGTGAGGGTTGTTGCAAAGAAGGAGAGTATCACACTTTGCACCGAAACAAGGACATTGTTGGAGGACACTTCACATTTCTTCATATGACGCTCCTTTTGTGTAGCCGTCCGTGGCGCTGAAAACAGTCTTGAAGGTGAAGGGAGGATAGAGAGTTGGTGGGAAGGGGGTGTTTTTTTTGTCACGAACAGCAAGCGAAGCACACTCGCTGTTGATCTCCACGGGCTGGAGTGAGTCATCTAGTGAATGACTGTAAAGACTTCGACAAACGACTGAGAGTTTCCATGCAACAAATAAACAAAATGTGGTCGTAGGTTTTGACAAATAGCACATTTCTAACTCAGTTGCGGTTCCTCTTTCTCTGAGATGTGATTAGTGTATGGCACTGCCTCTGGGTAATGAGAACATATAGTGAAAGGTAGGTAAGTATTATTTTTCTCCGTGCCCTCGTTTTATTTACAACTTCCAGCAGGCCGACACTCATCATCCTCTGCCTCGTGGATGGAAGAAATGTTCTTTATTCACGTTTCTTTGCATGAACTTCCACTTTTGTGTCGTCAGGTGTGTGTGCTGCGTACTTCTAGTGCTCCCCCCCTTAATAGGAGCTTAACCTTATTAATCACATTAGCGTGCTGAGGGTGGCTCCAGCAACACTGGAGGCATGCTCACGAAGACACACAGACACACACTGAGACATGCGCACACGGGCAGAGGCATGTCAATCTGTCATTAGTTAATAGCTCATTAGCACAAAGTGATTAATTACTCTGGCAGGGTGTAGGCATGACAAGGGGGGGGGTGGGGGGGAGGAAGAACAAGGACCAGGGAGACAACAAGGCTTTTGACGCTGAGGGAGAGTTGAGAAGAAGGGAGGAGGGGGTGGTGAAAAGAAAATGGTAACCTCCTCCCTCTTTCTCATAGAGCGGTTTCACCACTATCGATTCTGAAGCCTATACTGCAAGGTGTTGTGTGTGTGTGTGTGTGTGTGTGTGTGTGTGTGTGTGTGTGTGTGTGTGTGTGTGTGTGTGTGTGTGTGTGTGTGTGTGTGTGTGTGTGTGTGTGTGTGTGTGTGTGTGTGTGTGTGTGTCCTGGAGGTGTTTTGCTGGGCTGTGTTTTTTACCTGTGTCTCGCGGGGATCAGCTGTAAAGGTTAACTAGTCTTTTCTTAAGCTTTCAGTCTCATGACAAATGACCACGTTGAACCCATGGGGGCACATTAAAGCACACGTTCTCTCTCCATCTATTCGCCTCCCACCTTTTTTTTATGGCCCTCTCCCCCCCTTCCCCTGCTCTCCCTTGGTGTTTCACTTCAAGAGACAGGTTGGAGGAGGAGGAGAAACAAGAAGGGGGTAGGTGGATGGCAAGTGTAAGGGTGGAAAAGAACAAAAACTGTCACTGAGGGAAGGGGGGATACTTGTAAACTGTAAGAAATATTCTATGTATGACAGCTTGCAATCCTTATCTTAGTTTTAGAATCACAAGTGAAGAATTAAGAAAAGAAAAAGGAATATATAGAGTTAATCTGTATGTTAGGCCTAACAACAAGAGATGTAACTTTGCTATCCTGGCTCCAAGATGGTGGAATGAGCTCCCCATTGACATCAGGACGGCAGAAAGCCTGCACATCTTCCGGCGCAGACTGAAAACTCATCTCTTTAGATTCCACTTCGAGCGATAGAATTACTATCAAAGCACTTATATACTAACAAAGGACTGGCTTATCTATAGCCAGCTGACAAAGCACTTATATACTAACATAGGACTGGCCTATCTATAGCCAGCTGAGTAGCACTTGAAATGTGTGGCTCTATGATACCTGCTGTACTTTATGATTCTGTTTTTCTTCTGGGCTGTGTCTTCCTGGTCGTATGTACTTATTGTAAGTCGCTTTGGACAAAAGCGTCTGCTAAATGCAATGTAATGTAATGTACTTTCTTGTTCCTTCATCGCCTTTCTCTTCTTCATACAGCCTCACAACGTTCATACTAAAGCATCGGTTCAATAGACTCTCTTTTGAATGACGCTGAATGGAAGCTTCTCTGTATCCCACATACACGTAATATATACAGTTATACAGATATGCCAGGTATAATGATCCTGAATGGCAGTGATAAATAACCTGTAAGAGAAAATGTATCACTTTACATTCTCATGTGGGTGTGTGTAGACGAGAGGGGTTCATGTGAGTGTGTGTACGTGTGCATGATGGAGTATTACAAGGTGTTGTCAAGAAAGCAATTTGTTTCTGTCTCAGATGTTTTTTTTTTTATCATGACAAATCGACGGAACCTCATCTAGAAAAATCCAGCGTCTCCTCCATGCGCTCCTGCTGATTCTACCTGCGCGCGCTTTCAACTTTAATATGATGAAGTCATAGCAGAAAACCCCCTTGCCTCCCCTTTGGTCCCCCCCTCTGCGGTAAATGGAACCTGAACACCTGTGTACGCAAGTGTGTGTGCCTTTATTCTGTGGTTACCTATGTGGTGGGTTGGGTCTGATTATTTGTTATTTGTAGGCCGTTACTGGATGAACATTTTCTAACAAATGTTGTAACATAATCTATAGGGTGGCAAAGCAAAACGTGATCTAATGGAAATACTTCTGGATTACTTCCAAATCCTATTTAGAAAATGTTGCGCCTTTTGTGAAAAAATGTGGTATTTTAAGCTGTGTGTGTACACGTGTATTCAATGTTCTCCTTTATCAAAGTCCCAAAGGCCACTCAAATTAAATTGAGATAAAGATGATCGAAGAATCCACTATCTATTCATCATCATAAAAAAATAGAGGTAAATACTGTCAGGCCCTGGCTCAAGGACGGACTAAACAAGGAGATCACAGATGATTCATTTCCAATTCAAATTTATTTAGTTAAAAAAACTAATTAAATTGTGAAGTCAGTTAATCAGCAGTGTGTGTGTGTGTGTGTGTGTGTGTGTGTGTGTGTGTGTGTGTGTGTGTGTGTGTGTGTGTGTGTGTGTGTGTGTGTGTGTGTGTGTGTGTGTGTGTGTGTGTGTGTGTTGTGTGTGTGTGTGTGTGTGTGTGTGTGTTGTGTGTGTGTGTGTGTGTGTGTATGTGTGTGTAGCTGAGCAGTCAACCAAAATCAGGTGTCGGACATCCTGATTGGGGGGCTACCCAGGGAGTTGGGTCCGAGGCCTAGGGGCTGTCACAATACATTTGAGTTTCTCATAAAAAAATGCTCAATTCAAAAGCTTTTTAACTAATCCTTCATGAATATATTCTTAATCTAATCGCATATTTTACTCAATTGTCACCAGGGTTCATTATAATATATAATCCGATTGTGTAATCAAACTACCCTACTGTGCATGTTGAGCGTACACACACCTGCACACAGCGACCCTCGTTGAGGATGATAGATGGCGTGAGAGAATGTCACATGAAGAGGTAGAAAATGAGGCAGACAGCCATCCTCTGGAGTGGTGGCTCAGGGGCTGGCCTTTACCACCCCTCTCCTCCCCCCCTCTCCTCCACCACTCCACCCCTGCTTTGTGTTAGCTATGCTTTCACTAAGCTGCTCTTCAGTGTAGGCTACATTGTTCTCCTTCACTTTCAGATCACTGTCGGCTTTTATTTCAGTTCCATCCTTCTTAAAGTAAGACCAAGATGGTTTAAAATCAAAAATACCAAGGCATGTGATCTAGAACAATCTTAATTTCATGTCAACTTCAAATATTGTCCCTTTTAGATTGAAACATCTCTAAGTGATGAACAGCTTTGGTGATGCAGGGCTGTCTAAATGTCTAATGAGCGATTGAACTGATGTGTCAACTGCATACTGAGTGTTGATCAATGTGTTCAGTAATGAAGGATTATGTTAATACTCCAATATGTTGATGAGCTGGTGATGACCTCAGCCCCCCTTTGGTGGACGTGTGACAGGATGTGTGCCCTCTGCTGGCCACTGCGAGGACCTCCCCTCACCTGGTGACATGACACCTGAGCTGGTGATTGGGAAGGGGACAAAGGGAGAATGAAACACACCTTTAGTGGCTAGTTTGACAGCTCTGGTGTAGCCTTGTTTTTATGGGGGGATACATTATTTTATGGTATGTGATGTTTGGTTTCAGGTCAGGGTTTTGTCAAGGATGCTTCTTTTGTGGCTGTGCTGTTTGACATTGTTATTTTCCCATTTAAGGACATTATGTGAACGTGAGCGCGCCCATGTGAGATCTGACATATTACTGGCTTCATCGCCGCAGTGTCCTCTGCCCTTCCTCCCTCCCCCCTTGTGCCTCTCTGCTTCACTGCCTTGTCTTCTCTCCTTTTACCCCCAACCCTGTCGTCCATCTCCTTCCACCTTTTCCTGTTCTCTCTCCTCTAGCCACCCACTCCTTTCGCGCCTCCTAATGTATATCCCATTTGATCCTATCCCTTTTCCCCTTTCCGATTTGATGTGCATGCTTTGTCACATTCTCATGATTCTGTCACTCTTTCACTCTCCGTTGCTCGTGGGCTTCCGACGCGTTCTCCCAACCCCGTTGCAACCTCCTCCTCCTTCTGTCTACCGTTACGTTCTCCCCTCTTTCGCTGTCTCACCCCTGCCCCTTTTTCCTCTCTCCCTTTGGCTCATTCGTTAGCTCCCGCCGTCAACCTTCCTCCCCCTCCATCTCGGTGGTGCGGCGCTGCTGGGAGAGAGAGAGAGAGAGAAAGAGACAGAAGTGGAGAGAGAGAGAGTGTTGAGTCTGCTCTCAGTCTCAGCTGTGGGCAGATGGAGGATGGAGCCACAGTCGCATCTCTCCTTCTCTTCTGCTCTGCCTGCGACAGGCTGAAAGGCACTCTCTTTTTCACTCTCCTCATCCATCCTTTCACCCTTTGCCTGAGCTGGCCTTGATGTGTGACGGATTGCACCAACAAAGGAGAGACAAAAAGACCTGCAGTCTTGATGAAAAACAGAGGGGAAAGCAGTGCAGGGCTCATCTTTTGTCCCTAAGTGTGTGGCGTTCCTCTCCTCAGCTACACGTGTGTCGATCCACGCTGAGAGAGTGTGTGTGCGTCTCCTGCTCCCTCTCTCGCCGTTTCCCTCCTCCGGCACGGGGCTCCGGATTGTGCTTCACTGCAAACACACGGGAGAGGGGAGAAGAAAAAGGGCAACAAGAGTGAAGAAGAACAACGGCGAAAGGGAGAGGCGACAGGCAGCAAGGACTTTTTAAACCAGAGGGTGGAAACAGGGCGCTAAAAGATTGAGAATCAAGAAAAGAGGACTCTTAAGGGAGCGGAGAGGAGTGGAGTGTGGAGGAGAGGAGATAAGGACAGAGGGTTAATCAGAAGCAGAGACAAGTACGGAGCGATGCATCATTCAGGCAACACCGGGAGAGCCAAGACCCTCTCTCACGAGACAGGTAAGACCCCCCCGGATACTTCTTTGCCACATTGTGCTGTACCCTCTTCAGTGAGGAACAATAGAGCGTCGCTGTAACTTGACTGTCTCCGTGTTCCCTCTCCTGTGGAAGGACACCCGCTCATCTGAAGAACCTTGAATTATTTCTCAGTTTCTCCAGCCTTTACATCCTGGATTTGAATGCCTCGCTGTTATGTAGGTTATCCACACATATGGCGCCGTGTGAGAATGTACGGTGGAGGCGGCGGTGATCAAACGGCATACATCTGTATAGAACTTGGCTTTGATGTGCGCTTGAAGTTATGATTGGCATCCGGGAATGTCAGTACGTGCTGTTTAGAATTGCAACCCTGCAACCCCGCGCGTGTGTGTGGTTTTTTTCCAGGTGCCCTTGTGTGTCCTCAGATTTCTGGTGAGCATGTTCCAGTTGATGGTAATTGCAGTGATTGACAGGTAGCTGATGGCAAGAAATGGACGGGACACGGGATGTCCCTGTTCCACTGCAATCCATAATTAATGTGTGCGGTCCTCAATATTTACAAGGTTATTTCGAGGTATTTGCCTTTGTAATTCAATCGCTGATTATTTGATTGAATATTTAGATGTGATTTGATTTAAAAATCAGATATGTTGTGAGCTCGTGCAGGTTGTTTGGAGCAGCAGGGGTGGTGTTGTGTTGAGTGTGTTGGTGTTTGACCTCAGGGAAGAGGTGAAGTGCGTCTCCGTGTTTGCATCCATGTGTGTATTTGTGATTTTCTGTCATATAATGGTTGTTTGATTGCTTTGTGGGTGTGAGGGGATTGCTAGCGCTCGTCAAGCTAATCAAACAGTTTCCCACAGACAATCACAACACGGCACACACCCCTCACAGCAGCCCTGACACATCTGCCTCCTATCTGAACACACATTATGAATTTACAAGCTCGACAGGCGTAATACAGGCTTTTTTTTATTGTTGCTGAAATATAAAGGCAACATTGTCAAAGAAAATACAGGCCTTTCACATGCTCAAACTCACTGAACCGCCCACACGCATTAACACACACACACACACATGAACACACACACACATCTGTTACACGGATCCAGCCCAGCGGTGGATAAATGTGCCTTTCTGATTGCTGCCACAGACAGGACGTGATTGGCATGCCAGACCAGGGAATTAGCTATGGTTTCCATGGTGACTAATTAGGAGGGTCCTGACTGGTATGTTTATGAAGACAGATGACAGATCGCTGGTTCACTTCCTGCTTTACAGAGCGGGTGGTCCCATTGGCTAACGGGACCCCCTGTCATCTGAGACAGACAGAACCTCTGCAGGCCACCTCACACGTGCTCATCTGTCACCATGTATGCAAATATGATATGAAATGAATCCTAAACCAGCAGAGATTTGGAATTTTAGGATTCATTTTCATGCCGTGTAACACTGCGGTGTGTTTTAGGGAATGTGCAACACAATCAACCAAACACACTTACTGACTTATATTGATCGAAGGCCAGTGTTTACTCTTTGTAGTGAGCTCGGTTCTACTTAGTAAACACCCCATGTGCTCGGCTATAAACACCCCAGACGTACGCATATTAAGAGACTTATTCCCAACACACCCCTTTTATGTGACAATAAACAAGTCAGACGTGCACCCACACTCACGCTGGTAATGTGGCTACTGGGCATGTGAGAGAGAAATAGGTGTGATTGGGTCCATCTGTGGCATAGAAAAGAGAGCGCTCCATCTGTGGACACCTGCCCTTCCTCCGGGCTACCGTCCCTTTTTTCTCTGAACTGCCAACGAGATCTGCGGTTGCACAGGTGTGTCGTTTTTTTTCTTCACGAATTCCGGGGATAGTCTGGTGGGGTTTTTTGTCACGGGAAATCTTGTTGCGGATCATTCCTCTGTGATATTTGGTTGTAACATTTGGCTGAGATCTCTAATTAAACCTTTAAGTTATTTCCACTGCAGAATTTTTTTATACCACAGCAGAACAGGCACAGGTGCAATTAATAACATTAATGATGGCTGCATTCCAGACTGGGGACTTTGATGCTGTGCACGGTTGTTTATTTGGACGTCGTTAAGGTTATTAGCCACACCTGTGCTTTTCCCTGCCATGACTAATTAAAATGTATGGCATGAAAAAGGGTCCGTCACAGTGTTTGTTCTGTGCCTTTAAATGTGTCATGGTGCACAAATAGGATTTTATTCTTCCTCTGTTATGTTTTTTTCAACCAATAAAATATTACTACTACTACTACCTCCTCCAAGCGTGCCAGAAATAATGGATGCTCCTGTACACGAGCAATCCAGCCCACAACACACTGTCGGACACCTTAAAAACACACTGCCAGAAAAAATGGGTGATAACAGGTAGAAGGGAGTGAGCCTTCCCTTGCATTTCACCCTGCCATTCGTCCTGCCTCTCGTCCTCTCAGTCAGTCACCAGCTCCACCTAATGGCCTCTGCAGGTACTGAGGCACACACACAGTGACACAGGCTGACACACACACGCACACACACACACAACATGCTTTGATTAAAGTTGCTGGAGCACAATTCCATTTCACCACGGCGAGCGAGGGTAGTTAGAAAGCCACTGATGATGGCCGTGTTTTGTTTTTTTCTTTTGGTTATTTTGTCCAACGCTGATAATTGGAACACAACCCGCTTCTACGTGGGGGTGCGAGGCAGAGGGGATGGGAGGACACGCACAAGGAAGAGGTGATTGGAAGAGGCGCAGAGCGAGAGAGAGAGAAAATGGCAAAGCGATTGAAGAAGACGTGCGTGTCACGGCTAAACAAATAAGCATGTGTGGGAACAGATGGTAATAAAGTTCTCTGTTACAAGACTAGTGGCTCGTACGCACACACACACACGCCAACACACACACACCCACACATGCACAGCTTGATTATGCAGAGTATTGGGCCGTGAGTCATTAAGACTTTGCCTCAGTGAAGCTGACTCGAAAGTGAGCAACGACAGTCATCTACGAAGGCCGGTCACTTGCAGTCATCTCTCTTTCTCCCTTCCCTCTCTTTACTCCCTCCATCTGTCTCTGTCTGCTTCGCTCCTTCTTTGTTTCCACCTATTCTGGCCTTTTTCACTGACTCTTCTATTCTCCGCACCCACGGATTTTCTCCTTCCTTGCATCACTTTTCTCTCTGCGTTTCCCTCCCGCTTTAGGAAGATGAGTTTTTCCTCTGCCTTCAGTTTTAGAGTGTTCTCTAAGGCAAAATGTGTGTGCATATATGCACGTGTGTCGGTGTTTGAGGGCGATGTGTCCTCAATCATAGTGAAAGCATTTGTTTCCCTCTGCCAGTGGAGATAGATTATGTATTTCACTGCTTTTCCATCACACGTTTTGTCCTCCCCACTCAAGGTCAGTTGGAAGATTGCTTTCAGCCCCCCGTGTCCTCCCCGACGCACCATGCTTTATTGTGTGTATGGCCATCAGCGCCCGTGCATTTTGTGTAAAATTCATGCGTTTTGAGGGCTTTGTGTGCATGTTTTGAAATCGTGGAAAAGGGAATGTTGTATTTCAGTAATCTGTCTCGTCTCTCATCAGGTAAGCACCTGCGTGTGTTAGTGTGCATGGAAACACCCCCGCAGTCAATCTCAGAGTGTTTTTAAAAGAAAATCATTTCGATTTACACGCCTGATATTAAAATGTTAGCTTTTTTATTGATTCGACTTTAAAAGGAAAATGCTTCCGAAAGGTTTCCAAATTTTATGAATGCATTTCCCTATGTTAATATTTAATGCATTTATTGATTTTCCAGCGTGAGTGTGTCTGTGTGTGTCTTCCACGGAGGGTCCTGCTGTTTTTTTGTATGGATGGTTGGAGGTATTCATTTTCACAGTGGTGATTTGGGTGAGTTAAGGGCTGGCAAGCTCGGCATGCTTTTTCGAGCGCGCGCGCGCGTGTGTGTGTGTGTGTGTGTGTGTGTGTGTGTGTGTGTGTGTGTGTGTGTGTGTGTGTGTGTGTGTGTGTGTGTGTGTGTGTGTGTCAGTGAGCTGGCTGGTTTTATGCTTCACTACCCTGGCTGCTCATGTGAACCATCTGCATGTGGCGCTGCCATGTGTGTCACCTATACCCCAACACATCCCACTCCTCTCATATCTCTAAGCAGCCCTCCATCCACACCGTCATTTTCCTCTTATCACCAGCTTTTTTTTCTTCACGCTAATTTATAAAAAGAAAACAAAAGCTGCCATCCCAGCTAATTTAAATCCTTTCACTTCCTTCACGCTACATATTAATAAAGAAGACGAATATTTGTTACACTGTTATTCATCATGTTCATTCACCTTTTAATTTTCCTCTAAGCAAGAAAGCATTGTATCGTCAATCAAAGCGAGATGCTGTGTTATCCCATTTGTTAGCTATGCAACGTTAACACTCTAAGTGATCGATCCGTGCCAGAGCTAACTATGTGACAGATGAAAGTGTCACAATTACAGTCATGCCGACGTGACAAATTGATCCTAGCGTTTGTGCTGGAAAGGGTTTTTTGTCTTAGAGTCGCCATTGTTCATCCACACAGCCTCATTATAGCTTCTGGGGTAGTCGCTACAGCGGTGACTCAATGACTCATCACGCTGTTGTTTGTAAACTCCAAACCAGACTAAGCGCTCTCTATACCATTATTCATCTTATCTAATGTCCCCCATTTCTTTGCTATCTCGGCCTCTCTGCTGCTTCCGCCGCCCGTCCACGTTTCATTCTCACCTCCCTTCATATTTAATATCCTTCTCCCTAAAGCACTGACTCCAGCTTCCTGAACTCTTCACCTCTTCTTTTCTTCTGTCTCCTGAATCTCTTCCTCCAGAACACTCTCCTCAGGTCTGTGTTATTAACATAAAGAAGGAGGAGAGACTTCCCTTTTCCTCCAGCCCAGACTGTGAGTCACTCCGCCCCGCCGGCCGCTTGCTGCCTCCCTGGGTGTCATGTTGCGACAGATGTGAAAGCAATTCTAAGGGACGGGGTGAGGACAGTGGCTTCGCGCGTCAGAAGGGAGTCGCATCCGACAATTTCAAAGAGCGCCGCTTCTGCTGGAGACGTGCAGGTAGTTTGCTGCGCTGCGTCTGAAGCAGAAATAGGTCAAATACAGGAATGTTTCCCAAGCACAGAGAGGGAAGATGTTCTTGCTGTGCATTAGTAGAAACGAGGTTACTTGTTGTAAGTGGAGGAGCTGCACTCATACAATTCTGCCTATATTTTGTCAGGAAGTACCTTTGCCCTTTGCCTATAGCAGAGGGTACTTGGCCCCAGGGCTTACTGCAGTTGCCAGGTGATACATGAAAAGAAAGTGGAATAGCAATGTATCTGAAGATATGTATGTATTCAATAGAATATATATTTATAAGAACGAAATATCCATGCTATTGAGTGAGCTGGTTTTGCGATGTAATGCTTTTAAGAAGGCTTAAAAACGTGTAAGTAGGCATTTAGAAAGGCCTGTACAAAAGGCATAATAATACATTGTTAAAATAGTTACCTAGGACATTAATAAGTGATGAAAAAGCAGGACCGCCACCTTTCAAGCCTCGAACGGGAGACCAATCCCATCAAATAGCCAATAATGGTGCATGAGGTACTGTATAGGTGTAAGGAGCCTCCAACAATGACAAAGAAAGAGTTGAATTTCAGGAAACATTTCTCACCAAATGTCAGAAAAGGTGTCTTAATATCATAAAA
This sequence comes from Harpagifer antarcticus, assembly GCA_902827135.1. Classification (NCBI taxonomy): domain Eukaryota; kingdom Metazoa; phylum Chordata; class Actinopteri; order Perciformes; family Harpagiferidae; genus Harpagifer; species Harpagifer antarcticus. The sequence continues at coordinate 6,306,194 of CADEHL010001042.1, read as the reverse complement.
CAGCTTCCATATTAGGATTAAAATATGAGCATATTAGCATACATGAGCATACTATGAGCATATACAATATGAAACAGTTTCCCTGCAATATACTGAACTCTACAAGGATAAAATATATCTGTTACATATTTGAAATAAAATATATATAAACATTTTCATTTTAAAGGTGGGGTAGGTAAGTTTGAGAAACCGGCTCGAGATACACTATTTGTTATATTCCATGGAATGCTCTTAACATCCCGATAGCAATGAATATCTGAAGTGCTTTGACAAAAAATCCATAAAGAAATGTCATCTGTGGAAGCCGTAGTACTGTCAAAAGCACGACCAATCATTTTAGCCGGCCCGGCTAAAATAACTGGATGGCCTACCTGCCTGTCAGCCTTCCATCTGTGCACAAACTTATCTCGTGCCCTCATTGGTCATGTGCGCGTTCGTGTGTGTTGGAGGAGGGGCTCTGTAAGGAAGCGGCAGATTTTTTCCGGTTGTATTTTCAAATTCTAGCGCACTCGAGCTGGTTTCTCCAAAATTACCTACCCCACCTTTAAGTAAATGTTTTAATTTCAAAGGTTGGCTCCTATTTGTAATATAATGAGATGACCCTGAGTTTAAATGATCATTTTAATATATTTTACTTCACTATTTTGCAAAAATTAAACGGAAAGTAAAGTCGAATTACATCATCACATTAAAGAGCCTTCATATTTGGACTGCCTAAAAAAAGACTAACTATGACTATGATGTAAAAATCTAATGTCATTTTCCCTTTCCATGGTAAAGTAGTGATAAATAGTTGAAGTATACTAATGGAGAAATGGTTGTAATAGATACAGATTCTAGATTGACGTCAAGTTTATAACCACTGCCTTGCAGTAAATAATTATTCCCTGCTGTCATATTCACTTTTAAGAAAGATATTATCGATTACATGCGTCCCTTAAATCACTGCAAGCACTACAAGCCTTGTCTTTCCCAGAGACATTTTCACATTATAGAGTTACTTTTATTACTTTTGAATCACTTTGATGAACACAGTGAAATTGCTTTTCCTGCAAAAAAGGTGCATTAGGCGTCCATCAATTTTGCGAGGTGGGTGACACACTCGCCTGAGATGTTTGTTTTTTTCAGCTTTCTCTCAATTAACTCGACTTAATGTGTTCGCCTTCGCAAAAAGATGATTAAACAGAGAGGTGCAGGGCTTTTGTATTTTTTCTGGCATATTTACAGCTCAGGAGGGATTTGCGCAGTATATTCAGTACAGTATATTCAGTACAGTATATTCAGTACATTATATTCAGTACAGTATATTCAGTACAGTATATTCAGGACAGTATATTCAGTACATTATATTCAGTACAGTATATTCAGTACAGTATATTCAGTACAGTATATTCAGTACATTATATTCAGTACAGTATATTCAGTACAGTATATTCAGTACAGTATATTCAGTACAGTATATTCAGTTTGAACTGTCGACTCTGAAAAGACTTGTAAAGGTCACTGTAAACGACTTTGTAACTCAATATTTAAGGCCTTTTTCTGTACATTACGAGGGATCTCTCCCTCCTCGTAATTTACAAACGCACACACACACACACACACACACACACACACACACACACACACACAGCTGCCAGACCAAACAGGAAAGTGTTTTGAGGCGACAGGGCTCTGTGACCTTGCCTTAGGGATGATGACAGAGTGAAACTCAGCCTGCATGTGTGTCACTATGTGCGTGTGTGTTCCTAATGACCACTGCTTAAGGGGGAGATGAGGGGAGATGGGCCGCGCAGCGGGGCCGGGGGGGCAGTGAAATGATTCCATCGATCATCCCTGATCACCTAAACAATGTCACGCCACACACCCATCTCACTCTATGCATGTCCCCCCTCTCTCTGTCTCCTTCTCTGTCTTTGTCTCTCATACTGACACACATTGTGACTCACCTCTTGTCTCTTTCACCTCTTTCTATATCTGTGTGTGCGTGTGTGCGTGTGTGTGTGTGTGCGTGCGTGCGTGTGTGTGTGTGTGTGTAAGCTTTCAGACTGATGCTGCAGTCACACTGGCCAAATGCCAGCTCCTCCAGAGTTCCATTAGCATTGCGAAGGCTGGCCGTAGATTGCTATTGATTGACTATGGCCTCTATTCATAGGCTGTTCAGCCATGAGCACACACACACACACACACACACACATGGACACACATGTACACGACAATGAGTATTTGAAACCAGGCACACACTTAAGTGTTTGAGGAGTTCAGATTCGTGTCGGGGTCCACAGAGGAAATTAGACAGATTTAATTTGGACTTTGATTTTCTTTTTAAACATTACCGTGTTAAGTACAGGTGTCATAATATGACTCGCTGGCTTGAGTGCGTTTCGGCGGTTTAAAAATACGTTATTGGTCATTGACTTGCACTCTCTCCGTGCGCACTTGTTGGCTTTGACGGAGACTAGAGGATGGCAAGCTTGTCGATGGCTGAGCTTTGGATTTTAAACAAATCAATGGCGAGTGACTGGACCCCGCAGCCACTTCTTAATGAGAACCACTGCTCGGAGACACACACACTCCTCCGTCTGCGCTCATCCCTCGCTGTCTGTTACTCACTGCTGCTGTGCCTCGATATCTCACACTGTTTTTATTTTTCTCTTTCAACTTTCGCCCTTTTCACTGACACGCACATATATATACCTCAAACTCAATTTCTAGATATTCCATTTTTTTTTCTTTGGTCCTTAAGATATTCCTAGACAGCCCCGATGTCAGACCCCTGTAGTGACAGTCCACTATGTGAGAGGCGTCAGATTGCCTTTCACAGGCGGAAACACTGTGGCTCGGATTCTACGGTGTGAAAACTTCATAATTTACTATTTGAGGAAAAATGTGCTGTTCCTGCGGCTGTGTGTGCACTCCATTCAACACCTCCATCTATTGTTTAGCATTCTGTGTGAGCGCAGGAAGAACGTGTGTGTGTGTGTGTGTTTCTCTGTGTGTGTGTGTGTGTGTGTGTGTGTGTGTGTGTGTGTGTGTGTGTGTGTGTGTGTGTGTGTGTGTGTGTGTGTGTTGTGTGTGTGTGTGTGTGTTTGTGTTGTGAAGCGTTGAGGGGATTAAGGATGTAATGCAGGATTATCCAGCAGGTAGACTTCCACTTCTTCTTCTTCCGAGGAGGAGAGGAGGATGTGATGGAGAGTGAAGAAAAAGGAGGAAGAGAAAAGTATTCATATATGAATACTTGAAGGATTTGACTCACACAAAGTGTTTAAAAAGAATTAAAACTGAATAATTAAAGGAAAATATCAACATTAAAGAGATTAGAACTGTATGTAAAGAGCCCACTTCAAAGTCAAATACGTATATGCAAAGAAATTTGCAACTCAGATCCTCTGGTAATTTGCTCCACAAGTGCATCGTAGCTCCATGAAGATCCACTCATCTCTATTCTTACTCTGGGAACGGCAAACACACCTGCTGAGCTACGTGCTCTCGCCGTTTCATATCGTATAAGTCAGCTTATGTATCTTGAGGCGAAGCCGTTTAATGATTTATAGACGAGACGTAAGAGTTATTTTTTCCACACAGCGACCAATCAGTCTGAAAACACTTGCTGTAGAAGTGTGAGAGAAGGAGAAGCAGAGTAGAAATATGCAAATGTAGCATTGTTGAGAAGTGGCACAAATGTTGCTCCAGAGAGTCTGAAGGAAAGACAGGGATTGTGAGGTAAGGAACAAAATAATAAGAAAGGTTCTTAGAGTGGGAGAGGCAATGGTGGAGGATAATGGTGCTTTTCAAGTGAAGCACAAAACTCTCAGATCCAGTCATATGTGGAAATCATCCCCCTTCACCTTTCTGCGTCATGTGGTGCTCTCTCTTCACATGTTTTAACTGCATACGGTACAGTTTGAGCGTAACGACACATATTCAGACATACAAGCATAATGAAAGTGGAGCGGTTGCCATTGCACCGTTCAAAGTGCTTTTTATTTTAGCGCTGCGTACCGCTTCAAGGTCCCCGCTGCCTCTGCTCACCAACAATTGCCAAGTATTAAATAAAACATACGACGCGAGAGCAATGTGAGCAAAGGAGCCCGTGTTCCCAGTTTAAAGCCCACATGAGGCGACAGAGGCCATCTCACACACGCATGCACACTTTACAACGCCATCCAGGGGAGTACAGGCTCTATCTGTGGCATTTTGTAATTGTTTTGGGCTAATCCTGGTTTTAATATGTCTCTCACAGCGGGGAAGCCTTCACGCTTATAGGCACCATGGATTTGTTTAATTACGTCTGTCTGCGATGTGTGTGTTTGGGAGTGAGAGTGTTTAGGGAAAAAAAGAGGTGAAAGTGAAGTGGCACTTTTATGGAAGTTTGTTTTTGAAACTGTGCATAATTAAAAAAAAAAAAATAGATTAGTGAGTGAAAAAGGGCATCTGTGCGTATAGACACAAAGCTGACACACACACACATATCCAGCTAGTGAACCCTTGGCAGTACTTCTCCAATCTGTTTGAAGTAGTGTCTCACGGGAGGCTATAGGACTGTGGCAGTGTTTCACCCACTCAAACACACACACTGGCTCGCAGGGAGAGAAGGATAGCAGAGAGAGAGAAAAAAAGGGAGGAAGACAGACAGGGGGAGACAGTCGGAGGAGTGCTTCTCCTCAAACACACCTCGACTCGTCCCCTATCGCTCGGTATCTTGAGGTTGTTTATAACCATACTTTTTTTCCCTTTCCTCCTGATGCTCATGCCCTCATATCTTGCTCTATCATACTCGACCGGGTGAGATTGAAACAGCGCTCCGGGGACACGGCGAGGATATTACCCTGGGCTGCATCGGCATCAGAAAGGCGGCCTTTTGTTGCGGTCTCGATTAGAATATAACCACTTGGACCGCCGGAGCTGCACACTGACACCACAGCTTCTGATATAAAAGCCAAAGCATATTTTCCAAACACAGCTAGGGTTCTGCGTCCGCAATTTTTCGTCTCTTCTGCTAGCTGCGTGACCGTGGTCAAGGCCACCCAAATTGAAAAAGAGCCACTTGCCAATATCACACCCTGTAAAAACTCATCTTTGAGAATAAACGGGCCGCCGAATAAACGTGAGATTGACGGCCGGGTGAAATGTATCAACGGTGTTTTTTGTTTTTAGGATGGCTTTAAAAGCAGTTCATTTGAATGTTTCTTTTTATCCATCTCACACATGCCTCATGCTTTAGCCTACCATTTCTCACCACACACATGCAGAAAGAATTACAGATACACAAAACAATCCCACTTAAACACAGTGCGGCGACGCTGCCAAGCTGCAAATTGGGCAAGTTTTGGCTGTGTGTTTGGTTCCTGTTTTGGCTGTGTGTTTGGTTCCTGTTTTGGCTGTGTGTTTGGTTCCTGCTTCCCATACAATCCCACCTAAAACCCTCTCGTTTTCTCCAGCGCATCATTTATGAGTGACGGTATGTGAACAAGGGGACTACATTCAGCCACGTCCATTATTCTCTGTCGTCCTTCTCTCTTACCTCCAGACCCCCCTGTACTCCACACAGTGTACCGCTACAGAAGCAGCTAATGGAGAACGAATGTACCTACACACAGGCACAGATGGAGAGCAAGAGACAGAGGGTGAGGGACGTAGAGCATGCAGAAAGAGAGAGAGGAAGGAGGGGAGGCACCATGTCGTGTCGTGGAGCGGAGACGGAGTAAAAAGCTCTGTCATGTTGCCAATGTAACACCCGTACTCTGAGTTGTAAAGTACTTCACAGCTCAGTGTAAGTCTGTGGGCACTAGTAGTACCGTACATATGCGTAGGTGTATGTGCATATAAAAAAAAGGGCTAAAACGCACAACCATTGTCATTATGAATTACCGGTTTTCTATCTATGAATTAGGGTTAGGGTTAGGGTTGGGATAATGTCTATAAAATATTAAAAAAGTGAAAAATAGCCAAGCAGCAGTCATAACCCACAAATATATTCAATTTACAATTATTTTGGAAATGATGGACACATATTTTATTGATTAAAGCATGATGTCAAATGCAGTAAGGCTGCAGATAATGATTATTATCATAGTTGATTCTTAATATACATTTTAATAATACATTTTATTTGGAGGCGCCTTTCAAAACACCCAAGGACACCTTACTATTAATACAATAAATACTCCACAGCAAAACATTAAATACAACCAGGTCAGACCTTTTTCAACAACGAGTTATTTGGTTTATATTGTTCAAAAAGAAAATAGTTCCAAATGTCGATAATTTCTTTCCCCAGCCGAATATGGGGTCCTTTAATGTCTGCAACAGTTGACAATCAAACAAATATTATTGTAATATTTGCAGCTCTAATATGCAGCTGTTGAGGTGGAGGTTGGAGTAGATCAACACAATTAGTTGCCAATTAATTTTCTAATTGAGCAATGAATCATTTCAGCTAACTTCTAATGCAGTGTAAACTTTTGGTTGTTCCGAGAATTATTCCAATTGACTATTTTCCCTTTCCCTGCCTGGGTATTACTCACATTGACATGCCATAGCCTTTTTATAGAACATTCACATCAGAGTATGTAGATTATTGTCTCTTCTATCCCTCAACGTGCCTTTCTCAAAGCATTGCCACTTAAAGTCATGTATAGATAATAACTGTTGCCATGGATAAGTTATGATTCCACGATGAAGGTAGTAGGAAGACTTCTCTGCTACTTTTCTTTCTGTCATTTGATTTGGTTTCCATCTTTGCCTTGCCCTTCACCCTCTGCTCTTTCTCCTTCATCCTCTCACTCTCCGGCTGTTTTTTGTTCGTCTCCTCCACTTAGCTTTTAGTGCTCTTCTGCGCCTCACTCAAGGGGAATCCACCTCTTTCCAGACACGGCCTTATTTTAGCAACACAAGCTGGTCCTTCGAGAGCACTGTCAGACCTCATACACTGCACCGTCTGCCCCTCTGTGTGTGTGTGTGTGTGTGTGTGTGTGTGTGTGTGTGTGTGTGTTTTCTACACTCACATTTTACAACGTTTCAGGACTGACAGGGCATGCAGTGTCATCAAGAAAATATCCGCGCAAGATGTTTGGAAATTCAAATGTCTTTCTTTCTTTGGAGTGGTCACAGCCACAGGTGAATTATTAACCAGATGGAGAATTGTCCTTCTACCGTAGCTCTCCTACACGGAAGAGGTGAAGAAGAGCAAGAAAACAAAGTCTCTGAAAGAATGCAAGCATTTTCCTCTTCAAGTCAGCAGCCATCAAGGAATTTGTTTTCCTTTCTTTCTGCGTGTGTGTGGAGAAGCTCGTTCCCATTTAAATATTCTTCATTTTTCTCACTTCTTCACTCCCCGGGCAAAAAAACAAGTCTGCCAGCCTCCCTCCATTCATCCTCCCTCCCTTTTTTTCTCTCCTTTCTGACTCCTCACATCAGCAGGTAAAGCAGCAAGCTGTGCAATGGTGCAGTAAAAATGAGCGTAGAAGAAAGAGCGTCTTCAGAAGCGTCACTGCGGGCCAAATGCCTTATTATGTCAGATTTACAAATTCCCCACTCCAGAGTCGGAGGGAAAAAAGTGACCTACATAACTACAGACCAGAAGAAGAAAAGACACCAATGGCCCAATTCTCCTGCTCTCCTCCACTCCCTCTTTCTCTCTATCTCTGCCGCCCCCTCTCTAGCTGCTCTCTTCCTCTCTCATTCCGTCACCCCTCGTTTATCTCCATCCTTTCCCCAACAGCGGCTTGGTGAGTTATCGCCCCTCATTCAGATGAGAGGAGTGGCGTGTCTGCGGTTGTTGTTTTTTTGTTTTCCTTCTTTCACCAGCATGTGCAAATCCTGCGTGAGTTGTAGTTATACCCTTCGCTAAAATGGTATGGTCGGCGAAGAGGGGGGGGCAGTAAGGTGATCCAACCAACCTGCTACTAGGTAAACACCATCTGTTCACACAAAATCCCCCCCCCCTTCTGACACCATGACTAGAATAGAGTGATCCAATCACACCTCTCCTCACACACTTCCACCATGCCAGGTTCACACCAAGGTGTGTGTGTGTGTGTGGCAGTGATGATAATAGACAATGACAGAATCGTTGGCTCGCAACTCACATCTTCAGGTGTTGCTCTTTTAGATGTTACTGTATTAAAAACACACACAGGAAAACATATTTTTCTCCTCCTGACTTTGCCTCAACCTCTCATCCCTCGTTCCGTTCCCTGCCTGTCAGTCCATCTGTCTTCCCTCTCCCACTCTCTGCCCCGCTCTCTGCCTCGCTCTCGGCCTGCGGTAGAATCGAGTCAAATCAATCAATTCGGGTTTCTTGGGCAGACCAGTGGTGTAGCAAGAAATTGACCTTTTCGTTTTCAGCGTGTGTGTGTGTGTGTGTGTGCGTGATTGTGTGTTGGTACAGCGAGCAGAGGGAAGCAGTTAGAGCTAAGTCGCTATCTGCCTCTGAGCTGATTGTGCCATCCAGTGTGGCGCGGCCCCCAGCTAGCAGCTAAGGAGCGCGCACACGCACAAATGCACACACAAACAACACGCAGCCTTAGCCGATATGACAAGTACACGGACTGTGGACACAGCATTAGCGAGGCTCTGTTTCTTTTTATAGCTTTTTATGCTAAGCAGCATGCCTTTGCAGGGCTTTCCATTTTTGCCCGACTGGGTATTGAGTGTATTGAGTGAGTGAGTTAGCCTGGGTTAAGTGGCTGTGCTTAAGGGCACAACAGCAACCGCTGCGTTCACTGGCTGCTCCCGCGCAGCTTTACGAGCGAGCCCTGCGAAACGAGATAAAGGGCTCATGAAAACACACACCGCTGAAGAGTGGACAAGCGTGCGAGCTGGGATCAGATTTTTGATTTTCTGTCATCCTTTTGTTTTTGGGAGATAGTCCATTTGTATTTCCCTCATTTCCTTCCCTTTTCTCCCACACTCTCATTTATAGATTTCACACACACACACACACACACACCTACACACTCATAAAGTGCCAGATGTGGGTTGACACTCCCCATCTATCCAGAAGGTGGAAATAGAGATTTATAATGATTATCAAGTGAGAATGGATCATCGCTGCTTTGAAGAACCTAGAGGGCATGGATTGGTGGAGGCAGAGGAGGAGAGTTGAGAAAACGATGAGGAAGGCATGTGTGTGCGCGTGTGTGTGTGTGTGTGCGTGTGTGCTGCAGGCTAGGTCCCACAAACAAAGCTAAAAAATCTGAGGGGCCAAAGCAGCTGGGACTATAACCTGAGGGCAGTTTATTGAAAAGAAATCCAGCGTGTTTGTACGTGGGATCTTTTTTTGTGTTCTCCTCTAAGACTACTTTACTTGCTCCATGTAGCCTCCATAACATCATAAGAATGCACTGTGATTCCTCCGCTCCCAGGCCTCGCGCGGCTCTCCAGAGCTGTTTCCGTGGAGAACTTCAAGGCCGACACGAGCCTTGCGCTCCTCCGCCGTTTTCTGTCGGCCCGCATCCCGCTTTTCCCGCTCTAAAACAGCTCGTAATTATTGTCTTTATCCTTCATGTTTAATGTATCAGCCATTTAAAAGCTGAGGTGCATGCAATTAAATCTCTTTCCAAATCTCCCCTTCCTCTTTTTCCTAATTTCTCTTTTCTTACCCCCTGCTTTCCCCTTTTCCTCACACGCACAGGATCTTTCAGTCTCGTCCTGTTACTCTGCGTTACGCCTTTACGCCGAGCCGTTGTGCACCCCGCTCCTTCCTGTCTCTGCCACTCAGGTTTTGAGTTAATTCCCTTTCCTGCTCCCTCTCCTTAATATCTAAATATGTGTTGGAAATTGTATAAATCATGCCGAGGTGTTCTTTTCTGCATCCATTTTCTTTTCATCCTTCACTCTTTTTGCCTCCTTATTCCCTCCCCTCCCGGAGAGAAAGGAGAGGCGCAGAGTAATTGGATTCCCCCTAATAGCGAGGGTAATGTTGACAGTACATAAATCCTGCCACTGAAATAGCGCCTCGTTTATCTTCTGATTTTGCCTCATTGTTTTTCAGCGCCTGTTTCCCACCCTCATCTTCCTCCCCCCTTTTGCCACTCCTGTATGTTCTTCCCCTCCATCCTTCCTTCCTCCCCCCTACATCTCCCCAAGGGTCTCATCAGGTAGCCTTGATTGTCTAGATGGGCTCCGTGTGGGACAATGCGCCTCCGCATAAATTGGAAGACACTGGTTGGTCGCAGCCAAGCAGATATCGGAAGGCGGAGAGGAACATAAAGTCGAGAAGCAGATAAAAGGGAACATGCATCGGATGTGTGGCGCAACATAAGGCTTTCAGGAAACAATGAAGGATGCACTTAACTGCGCTCTGTGCAAATAAAATCTGTTCCTTCTATCACCCGACATACTTCGCCTCCGCGCCTTCATCTGGCTCCTGTACCTCAGGAGGTCTTTGAATCAGATTCAGGGACAGATCTGTGGACTCTTGTGAAACAAGCTCTCACGCTATAGCACGTACAAATCAGCCCAGAATATTCATGCACATTCTGAGTAATTATAGAAATACTAAAGCGAAGATGCTGGATCCTATTAGCCTTCCTGTCTAGTTAATGATTACATCTTTCAAACTCCACGTCAAAGGCTCTCTGTTATTAATGTGTCGTCTCCAAACTGAAATAACCCATATGTCACTGACATCACCAAGGTTATTTTTTATACTTTGAAAAGCTTAGACCGAGACACTTACCATTGGAGGAATAAGTACATTTATTAGGAGTTCTATTTACATATAACTTTACATTTGGGAAACATGTCGTATATTGACGACAAAAAAGAGGAAATCTTGAAATTGCCGAGGCTCAAAACAGCATGCTGCATGACGAATATCTTGCATTCTTTAACGAATATTTAAAAAGCAATTTTTCTGTCAATCAACGAATTGAAAAGTGGCTCTAAAAGGGGATACAAATGTACAGTATATGTATATAATATGCATCACAATTGTTTAAAAACACACCATTTATACCCAAAACTCATGTGTTCAACATTAGTGAAGAAACTGAGAAAAAGGCATCTACTCTTAAATCACCCATAGGTTAAATAAGTTGCGCTAGTGTGCTGGGAAGGAACAGAGAAAGAAAATGTTCGAAACATGACGATAATAACTCCTGACGAACATTCCACCTCTCCTTTCTCTCCTCGTCTCTAAATATCAAACAACCTCATCAATAATTGACCGAGAGTCTGGCAGTTGATCAGCTATGAACGGCCCTTTATAGCCGCATTAGAAACCTGACACACACACACACACACACACACACATAAGCATCCTCCCTTTGATGCTCTTTCATGATCCATCTCATTGACGCATGAGTCCAGGTCAGGTCAGCTAATCAATCACCCGCGTGGCATTTGAAGTGTTTGGTCTGTCTATAGGCTTCCTGTGTACTTACTCCTCTGATCTCCTCTCCACACAAACACAGGAACTCTGAGGAGATGGGCCTTGAGAGGGAGCTTGTTACAGAGCGGCTCGGTTGAATAGTCCACCGTCCGCAGGCTAGGCGGTTTCTTATCGACGATGCTAAGAGTCAAGGTCAAGTCGCGCTCTTTCATCCTGTCTTGCTTGCGGGGTCCACTGCTTTCACAAGTGATAGCCTTGAGGAACGGAGATGGAGAGCACGATATAAGCTGTGTATAAGTGTGTGCTGTGGTGTAATGCTTTTTCCCACTGTTGACCGTTTCTAAATGTAGGCAGAATGTGTTGTTTCCCTGTGTGGTCCGCTCTCGAAACGCCATACATGTGTTTGATTGGATTGTCAATCCGGGGAAAGCCCACTTCCCTTTTTAGTTTTTTTGTTTAACGCTCTCACATGATAAAACGCACAGCCCTGGGGCGCCGTTACCTTAACCACACGTCGTAACCGTGTAATAACCACGTTATCTGTAGCTGAGCCAAGTCTCGGGCTAGATGCTGAAGATGTGTCAGCATTCAGCAAGTGGAGGAATCTGACAAAAGGAAAAGGGCGAAGACAGGAGAGGAAGGAAGCCATTTTGTTCTCTGGATGTTGTCGTCCTGAGCTCTGGCATGTTTCTACAGCCAATCAATAGGTCACATTTCTTATTACACTCTGCCACTCACCTACACTGGGCCCTGCACATGCAACACAAACACACAGTTGCTTTTACATCTTTGTGTATTTCACTGTGTGTCTCCCATCGCTCTGCCTTTGATGTTACACTGTCCTCACCTCTTCTCTGTAACACAACCACATTGTTTCCCTTGTTTTATTCAGCCTTCTCAAATCCTCTCGTCCACTTTGCCCTCCTTACATGCTGCTCCTCTTTCACACATCCTCCTCCTCCTCCTTTCCTCTCATTTTCCACTTTGCTGCTCTTCCCCTCATCAGTCAGCCAGCCTGCGGTCTGACAGAGATGCGGGGTTCAGATGAAGGATGCCAGACTGTCAGTACATATCTATTCTCCAAACATACACACTTGCATACACTTTACATGCAGCAAAGAGCAGCGAAAAAATGGCATCGACACGACCGTCTTGCTGAGTTCCATTTAAATCTCCGTGCATTGATTTCGTCTTATGTCGAGCAGGCCCGTCGTCAAAAAGGAAAATGGTTTGTTGATTCGTAGACGCGATTCTCCTGACATTATAATTGGGGAGGTGTGTGGGGAGATAAACAAACTTTAAAGCTATTGTTTGCATTCGCAGCTCTGATAGATGTTGTTTAGCAGTTCCTATAGCGGTGGGCTGTGTTTCCAAAGGCCATCTATATAGCAGTTATTACCAGTAAACAAACTAAGGCTGCGAGGATGCTCAACATAAAATCCACCGCACTGCGTTTTCAATTCTCACGTTGTTTGGATCAAATCTAAAAATCTCATCTTTCAATGATCTCTCTTCACTGTGACTATGTTCCCTGGCTCCTCCTCCTCCTATATGTGATTTAGGAAACGAGTGTGGTACATATTTGTAGAGCTGGCGTTTAGCTCCTCGGAGGTGTTGGAACAGGGTTTGGATTTAGGAGCTCGATTAAGGGAGCTTTGATGGGGACTTTTGCCTTCACACAGTAGTATCAAAGACAACATAATTTCCCTTCCCTTTAAATGAGTTTGATTCAGTCTCCTCTCTTGTAGCGCAGAGTAAACAGACGCAGCAGGCCTTCGGTACTGATGTCCGGTGGGAGATGGTCTATGAGCAAAGATGAAAATATGCACAGTTTGAAACATGTCCTCCACCCTGCCACTTTTTCCCTCCAGGGCTACGTTTTCCTCTCAGAACTCTGTTTTCATCCCCGGTTAGCCCGTGTCTCCAGGGTTTTGCAAGGAGCGCGTGGGTGATCAGTACGAGGAACCTTAGGCGCGCGTGCTGATGAGATGTGCATGCTGGAAGCTGAGATAATGTGATGGCAAAGGCAAAGCATGTGCAGTAGTTACAATGACATCTGGTCTTTCACCAGCAGGGGAATAGGGTGCTAAGCCAAATGTGGTCCCACAGGCTTTCCAAGTGCAGCTGGAACTACAAGTGGATTCCTTTTTGTTGAGAGAATTGGGAGATGGAAATGGGATGTAGGAAATGAAGAACAGACAGTGCTGGCCTTATAGGAGTCAATCTGTCCCCTCTCTCTATTGTTGGGAATAGAAAATCCCCCCACGAAAAAGAGGGCTCTGCTTCCGCCTCTTCTCTCCAGCTCCCACTTTCTGTTAGGGATGTAACAGTTAATCCACTTCCACAAGTGCCATCAAGCCCCTTCTGCCGCTTTTTCTAACACTCTTTTATACATAAATGCTCCATCCCCCTTTTTTTCTATTTTCCTCTACACACCAATCCACTCGTTAAACCCGCCTCTCTTTGTTGTCGTCATATGCTTGAGTTTCTCTGTCAAACTGGCAGTAAAAGGAACTCAGCACAAAACAGATAGCATGTGTCAAACAGAGACGTGGAAATGCACCCAGACTTGTTCTGTGCCACGCTCTTGACAAACACATTCTAAACTCCACATCTTTCAGCCCAAAGAAAGTTTGGAGAAAGCATTTGTTAAATGGATCATCAGCAAATGAGGCGCTGCCTGTTAAATGAAGAATCGAATAATGTGCAGTTAACGATAAACAGAACCTCATCATCAGCCCGGTCTAATGATAGTCTAATTGAATTTTTTCATGAAAAAAGTATTAGAATGATCATTTTGACAGTCTGAGCCGCGGGCTGTGATGCATCTCTATACAGGGGGTACAAATAGCCAGCCATTTGAATGCCATATTGTTGTTGTTCTAAGATCTAAGAAGCTTACAGTGGTAAGCTTCACTGCTGCGTCAGACCTAACAGTTTAGCTTTTTCTATTTTCCGCTCCACTAAAGAACTGATTAAATTGTTATAGTCTCTAACACATTTTAAACTCTGAGACAGATTACAGAATGTATATGAAGCTCTTTGATGAAAAGCATTTCCCCCGTTTTCTGAGCGTTATCATCGCAATACTGTTCTCCAGAGCCTGGCACAGAGAGCGCCTCCAGATGTGACCCGATCGAGGCTGCCTGCGTCTCGGGGCGGGACGTGCCAGATGGGGGGGGGGGGGGGGGTGTGGAGCGGTTAGATAGATAGAAGCCGGAGGGCCTGCGGGCAAAGAGGAGCCCTGTGACATTGAGGGGCACAAGTGGCCGCAGAGCTGACAAGATAATAAGTGATATGCCCTCACCATTGCTGTCAGTCACGCCTCCTCATTAGAGACAGAGACCAAGAAAGAGGGTATTTTGAGGAGGATGGCGAGAGAGGGATTCTATTTTTTAGGGTTTTGAGAAACACATTTTAAGAAGGATTCCCAACCACCAGTGGTGGAAAGGATCTGAGCACATTTACTCAAGTACAGTATAATCACAAAAAAATACAGACAAATATGAGGTTCCTGAACTTATTTTCACAAGCTACTTTATACTTTTACTCCACTGCATTTATTTTAAAGCCTTATTTAATAGCTTCTTTGCAGATCTGGATTCTTAATACAAAGTATAAATCATGATGTATTATCATTAGGGATGTAACGATACCAAAAACTCACGGTACGATAATATCGCGATAACAAGTCCACGGTAAGGTACTTATCGCGATATTGAAAAATAAAGAAAGACTTTTTTTTTTTTAAATGTATTTTGACATTTTTAAATGTTATTTGAAAAAAAATTCTTAATTAAATAATAAATCTGATTTATACAGCATTTTAGTAGGATAGTAGTATTTTAAAGTGTCAAAAACAAAGTAACAGTAACAGACTGGAACAAGAACAACCAGTGTTTTTTTACCTATAGTACTACCAAACAAAGTAGGCATTTTCTTTGTGCCACTGCATCTCACAAATACACAAGGACATTTAATAATCAGACCCGGCAATAAAATAAATCAAGTTTCCCTTTAGTGTTTCAAGTACCTCAACTCAAACTCACTCACATAGCATCGTCAGACAGGTTTTTAGGAATATGAGCATGTCCACATTTCCAGGTAGAAGCTGGGATGTTTGGGCATGTACAATATCCCCTGCTGTGGAAAACTCTCTCGCTTGGTACTGATGTTTCCGGGACAGCAGTGGTCGCGTTAACCGAATATCTTTTTTATCAATGACGGAAAAATCTGAAAGCAGTCTGTCATTTTGACAGATTAGAACAAACTCGGTAACAGCGCCAAAGTTTCCCCGCAGCGAGGCTCTGGTGTTTGCCGTGTTATGCACGCCCTCAAATGATATGGTTTCCAAACCGTACTTTGGTAGATCATTGAAATGTCTGGGAGTTGTTGCTTTACGCTATGCGCGCTCCCGCGAGGTGCATGCATGTCTCGGTGGGCATGCATAACACGGCATAACACCGCCGTTGACAGTTCACGAGCGTGCACTCCTCTCTCTTTTATGTTCATGTTGTAACCTACTTGCTGCCATGTTGGATAGGTCTCTCTTGAAAAAGAGATCGATGATCTCAATGGGACCACCTGGTTGAGTAAAGGTTTTAAAACATTTTTTTTTATTACCATGTAATATCGCGGTAGATTTTGTCAGTCTCACAACGGTATTGAGACGTTTATTTATCGCGATACCGCGATATTCGGTATATCGTTACATCCCTAATTATCATTGTTATTATTATAGTCAACAGCTTTTAGGTCACTCAAATAAACCACACCTTTACCATATTCATTTATCAATAATTATAATACAATCATTTATCATATTTGACCGCAAAATGTGTGGGCCGCTCGAGCTATACCACTTTAAGTATATGTTAATGCTAATACTTTTGCACTTTACTTAAGTCCAATTTTGAATTCATAAGGTTTACTTTTACTAGCTGAATATCTTTACTCTGTAGATTTGCTTTTGACTTCAGTAAACATGTGAGTACTTCCCTTTCTGCAAGGAACCTAGTTCAAAGTTGATTCAGCACACCTTGTCTTCGGCACAGTAGCATCACATTACCGTGATGCTGCAGAGGCTTCTTGCAGGGATTTTATGCAATGGCTGGAAGTGGAGGAGGAGGGTGGGAGCATTGGAGGATAACGTGAAGGCATGAAATATTAACCCCTGGCTAAACAACCAAGCTTAGCCGTCTGTGAAATCCCACCGTGGACAATGCTAATACATTCACTGGGGACATGATAGGGCCTTGTTGCACCGCCAGATGGGAAGTGTGCATTAAGAAGCTCTCTCATGTATTCATACACCCATAATAGGATCTATAAGACGAAAATCCCAACAGTCATTTCAGTAACGCAGACGGAACAATACTGCAGATTTCAGACACATACACACACCCTCTCTCTCACACATACACTCGCAGACACACAACCTCCTTTGCTTCTGAAGCTAAATAGTTGATTGATGGCCTAAGCTGTGAAGAAATGCTCTCCTTTATGTCTCTAAAGGTTTGTAATTGCTGCAGTGAAAGGATGCTCACTCGCCTGGAATATTGATCCTAATGGGATTACTACCCTCCACCAGAGAGAGGGTGATGGAGGGAAAGAGATGGAGGATGAGAGAGCGAGAGATGACGAGGGGGTCCGGACAGAGAGAGAGAGGTGAGCAGGCGGAGAAATTTAGTTTGTCCTTGCCGTATTTCATCGATCTTTACACCGCGTCTTCCGTACGGGAACGATTAAGCATCGCTCTGGAAATCAGAGATGGAGAAAATACTGGGAATATAAAAGAAGGCGGGGGGGAGTTAGACTTATTCCCGAAGGAGAGATTGTGGGGGGGTGATGCAGCTCTTCTACTTTCCTCTGGGTGTTATTGGTGGTTGTTGTTGTTGTTGTTGTCACTGGTTGCTGCAAATAAAAGTGGGATTCAAGCAGAATGTGGGAGAGTTTCGGCAGATATTGAACTTAAGTACTACCTAAGGGTAGGAATACTCTGTAACAAGTAAAGGTCCTGCATTCAAAATGTTGCTCAAGTTAAAGTACAAAGGAATTTAGCATCAAAAACTAAGTACTCATTATGCAGATTGGCTCATTCCAAAATAATATGTTATAAGTTTTGTTTTGATTTTGATTAATTATTGATGAATTCATGTGTATATCAAAGCTGGTAAAGGTGCACCTAGTTTTAAATACTTTGTATACTGCAGGGTAGCTTGTGAATTTACACCAGGTGTAACTAAAGTCCTTTTTTAAGTAGGGCGACTGTGGCTGCGAGGGAGTGCGTCGTCTTTCAACCAGAAGGTTGTGGGTTCGATCCCAGCCCGTGCAGCCAACATGTCGATGTATCCTTGGGCAAGATACTTAACCCTGAGTTGCTCCCGATGGCATGGCCAACGGTGTGTGAATGTTAGGTCCTAGAGCAAGTGGTACTGCTCTGTATGAATGGGTGAATGTATGTAAAGCGCTTTGAAGGGTCGTAAAGACTGGATAAAGCGCTTTATAAGTACAGTCCATTTACCATTTGTAAGTGTTGTTTACATATAACATTATAAATCCAAATCTGCATCAAGTATCCAAATGTATTAAATAAACGTAGTGAAGTAAAAGTACAAAATTGAACTCTCAATTTTAGTGGAGTACAACCTAGCAACACAATAAAAATACTCAAGTACAAGTCTCTCAAAATTGCACTTAAAGTATATGTACATAGTTACTTTACACCACTGAGCTTAGGTGAAGGGTTCCTTTCAAAGAGAGCCGTGAGAATGATATAACTGTGGAGCCGGAGGTGTTGTGCTGACAGAAACTCAACAACCATATGCTCTCGGACCATATTGTTATTCTGGGAAAAGTATAGCTCAGTGCCTCCGCTGATTATTCCCATCACTGTGTTCTAGTTTCACCCCGCCCTCGTCATCTCGCAGAAATTAATCAGCGTGGAGGGCTATCAGCCTGTCCGTCATTCTGTCCCGCCATCCGCCCAATTGACTGCAGTAACCCCAGATGGGAGGAATGGCCATCAGTGTGTGGCCAGCCTGTCCTCTGCAGCTAATTAAAACATTTCAATGAGGCAAAGTCAAGGAATCTACATATGTGTGCGCCTCAGCTGATACCCCATGTGTGTGTCTGTGTGTGTGTTAATATAGGGGTGTGTCTGTGTGTGTCTGTGTGTCAATCTGTTTCAGCCAGACCATAATGTTGGTCATCTGCCTGTGTTGTGACTAACTCCAGACTCCTTCCGTGCTGCTGGGCTCGAGCACTTAGTGGCGCTCGCACAAAAGTCACCTTTATGAATAATTATCAGAAAGCCATTATGTCCGTTCTGTGCCTCTTGATGTTTCTCAGCGGGAGTTTGTCTTTTCATAGAGGAATGTGTGTATGTGTGACTCATTGTTTGGCTGGCTTTGAAAGTTTGCTTTTCCCCAGCGGGGGGGGAGGGTCTCTGGGAAAAATGACTTTGCTCTGTGTTTCGCAGGGAAGACAGAGGTAAGGATTATCCATTTGAAGACGAGGTGGGTTTGCAGGGATGGGGAACGACAACAAGCTCAGCAACAAACTGCAGCCAAGACAATAATAATCAAACTGCAAACCTGACTTAAAGAACAGAGAATACTGCCGGAGATACCCGGTGGAAACAGTCTAACGCACGCTCACACAGATGTCTCTCTACCTGCCTGTGGGGTGATTGTAAAAATGAGTTTCCAATAGCTTCAAAGGCTTGTAATGCAGCCAGCAATTTCATTTTGACAGACACACTTCTAAAGGTGCAAGGTTTTTTTTTCTGCAGCAAAAAGAAAACTCAGTGTGTGTGTACGTGTGTGTGGACTCAGTAGTGATCAGACTCCCACGGTGCCGTCTCAGCCTTTAAGAACTGCAGGAGACTTGTAGAGGACAAAAAACAGCATGAAAGGAGAGAGAAAAAAGGAGGAAGGACAGGGAGGGCAGCGCCAGGTTCACTTTCCTACCGCGTGTTTGCATTACTTTGAGAGACTATACTTTTTGACAAGGAGTGTCTGTGCGGGATGATTATCAGAGCGCTGACACAAATCCTGCTGATTTAAAAGCACGATTCAATATGATAAGCAAACAGAATCTGAATTACTGCAGGTTAAAGACCAAGTTTTAAATAGACGCACAATGCTGTTTACACAAATCGGCATCAATCAAATTCAGCCGTCAGACAAACGCTTTATTAACTACATGTGTCAACTGGCGCTCCTGTTTAGAGAACACTTAAATCACTGCTGACATGGGCAGATGTCCTTTTAGTCCACACAAACATACGTAGATGTTGATGTACGATCAGACATGCGTGTGTGGGCAAAGATAAACGAGTGGTGAGGAAGCAACGGCGTCGAGTGCAGATGGTTCCTTATATCCAAAAATATGTACATATGCCATTAGCGTGGCACCACCGCTAGTGTTCCTGCAGGTGGTTGATCCTGATGGCAGCCCGTATGTCAGGCCTGATGATGATCGTTTATGACATGGCCAGGCCACAAGGAGCCCCAGGGGCTTTTCAAAGGGCCAAACAGTCCCATTTTGGCATGACATCACTAGCTTCGACCTCGGAGGCGGGGCAACGCCAAAGGCAGGAAGTGTCTTGTTTGATTGAGCAGAGCGAGGGTTCAGAGAGACGGAGATTAAGATGTACTACCGAATTGTGTTTGCTGTATTTGTGCTGTTGTGGAACTCAACAGATTGTGTTGAACAGACAGACAGGGCAAGCATGTTTTGTTCTTTTTAAGTATTCCAGCTCGGAAGTAGACTCGTTCATTGCCGTTCATCAAACCAAAGCCCTGAATGCAGAACTGGTCACATTCTCATAGTAAAAGATGCCGTTCTGAATATTTTCATATGCAAACGTATTTTAAAGAGAGTTTTCTTGAGATATTTTTGTGAAATGTGAAATTTACAGCTCATCTGTTTCCTGTTGTCAACGTTTATGTTTAACCATTTCCAAAATCTTTCCCTCAAAGAACGCCCATACGATTAATAATGGTTAATAATGGGTTATTCTAATAAAAAGTGCAGAGTATAAACATAAAAGAAAGTCAGATCCTCCATGTCCATAGTCCTGTGCCCCATCATAACCATCCTATATTGAGGGTGTAAGAATCCCCTTCAAAGTTGTCCCCAAAGTGACCCCTACTGCAAGGCTTTCAATACAATGGGGAACTCTAAAGACAGATGATCTGTGATTGATGATATCTGGAGGACAGGGTAGATTATTCCTCTCCAGATGTATGGTGTATGAAGAGGAGCCCAATTTCTACCTTGGTGATTATGGCCTGAGGGCTCAGCAGGTTGTTCACACGCGTGTTTGTGTGCGCACTTCTTTCGGGACACGGCCCCCTGAGACTGATGTGCCTTGTGTGTAATAAAGAAGCGGTATAATGAGATGCCTAACTTTCCCTCTTTGAATGATATTTTACATTAAAAATGTAAATTAAAAAGTCCCCCCTCACCACATCCTAGAACCCCCTCTCCTCATCACAATGTCCAAAACAATTTTCTGCATGGCTCCCTTGCGGTAGTGGAATGTTTGCTGTGCACATGCGTGTGTGTGTGTGTGTGTGTGTGTGTGTGTGTGTGTGTGTGTGTGTGTGTGTGTGTGTGTGTGTGTGTGTGTGTGTGTGTGTGTGTGTGTGTGTGTGTGTGTGTGGTGTGTGTGTGTGTGTGTGTGTGTGAGTGTGTGTTTCGGTCCTCGTCTGGACCCTAACTGATTGTGATTGCATTTCCATCGGATTTTCTCCCAGCGAGGACGAGAGCAGGGCCCAGACGGAGAAATGGGATCAGAGAGGGAAACGCATCTCCCCTTCCCAGACACAGTCCCTTCCAGAGTGGGTGGTCACCCTTACACACACACACACACACACACACACACACACACACACACACACACACACACACACACACACACACACACACACATACACTGTGAATGGTGTCCTCTATTACTTGTGGTATTAGCATCCCTAATGAGGTGTGAGAGGGGGACATTGACGGAGCAAGTGCAAGACCAAAAGGAGGTGGACCCAGAAAAATTGAGGGAGGGAGGAAGAGGAGTAACGATCAATCTCATTGCAGGGTAATCGGTTAGTGTCACAATCTTATGAAGGACCAAAATGCAGCACTCGAGAAACCACGAGAAAATGTACTTTATTGGTAATAATACCAGAGCAGAGGAATACCGGATGATGTACAGGCAAACGAACTGGAGGACAGCGGGTAGAAGGTGAGTCAGAGCCGGGCAGAGGGTCAGGGAGCGGGCGAGGCGGTCAGCGTAGGTACAGGCAGGGTCAGGGAGCAGGCAAGGCAGGATAGTCCAAGGACAGGCAGGGTCGGAACCGGGTAGGCAATCTGATGACAAACGCGTGACAGACTAGCATGAAGGCAAAGTACGATCTGGCAAGGGGTGTGAGTCTGGTGAGGGTTTAAATACTGGCAGTGAAGCTAATGGGTGCAGAAGAGAAAGAGAGTGAGCAAAAACGTGGGTGTGGTAACAGGTGAGACAGGTGAATGGAAAACTACTGGTGAAAGATGGAGCAGACTGTGACAGTTAGAGCCAAAGAGGAAGGAATTTGAAGAGTATTGAGGGAGAAGGAAAGACATTTTCTCATATCATCTCCGGACAATCTTCCAAGATTCAGATCTGGACACTGTCTGAGGTTTTCCTTACACACATGTAAACAGTAGATCATAAACCAAGTGTTGCTGTTCCTTATATTTGTCTGGTTTAAGTACAGAAGACTCTGAATCATGTTGCCTCTCCAGTGAGACATTTTTGTCAGCGTCTTTGTGTCAATTACCTCCTTATTTGACCCTTTTGATGTTTGTGTCTTACGGTTTCACACCAGCCGCAATAGAAAAACCATCAGCAGGTCCACTTGCTTGCTTGCTGTAAATGCTCCGAACAATGAGCGGCCCTTTTCACAGACCGGCTCTATCAGACAGTAACAGACTTTCTTGGAGAGCATTTGGCAGGTTATGTATAATATTTGGTTGGGGCATTTTCAATCTCAAGCACAGCTTCTCTGGGTAAGAGTATTGAGCAAAAGGGGCTAAAATGGGAGGAGCAAGACGAAGCAGACGTGACATTTTCAATTTAATTCCATTAGGTGTGGAGTGTGTGACTGCGTTTGTGTGTGATCCATGTGTATTATCACACACGTGAATGATCACATATATGTAAAATGCTTCTTATCATATCGGGTAATCCAGGAGGCTTTCAGGAGTCATTGAGAGAGATGAAAGGATATCCAGCCTCGCTAACAATGGCTTTAAGTGATGCTATTACCTTCCCTACTTATACACTGTGTGCAGGACTAGACTGCCATTTCAGCGCTGGTGTGCCCACTGGACACCTGTTCTGATATCTGAACAATCGACAATCTCATTGTTCCAAGTGCTGCCTACACTATGATTCCACATACAGTCTGTAACGCACAACTAATGACACATCCTACAGGCTGTGTGTGCATCTGTGTGTGTTGTTCACCCCAGATAACATCTTTGCTTTAGATAAACCTATTGTTCTCGCCTCCAACCACCATTATATCGATGTAGGGGCAGACTGTTTCAAGACTTCGGTTCAAACCCCAGTGAATCTTCAGCCTGCATCCATCCCCTTTTTCATTTCATCCTTTATTCGTCTGTTTTTCCTCCTCTCCATCTGTCGCTCGTGTAACTTTTTTGTCTGTTCTCCCAGCTCCTCATTTATGCAATTTTCACTCTCTTCTTTTTCATTCTTCCTCCTCTTCCTGCTCTCTTTCTTTCCTCCGTCATAGCTGGATATGGCGCAGTCATTTGCTGCTACAGTGTGTAGCTGGGAGCCCTCTCGCTGAGATAGATGCCTGCCTATGAAAGACATTTGTTTCCTTTACTGTCACTGTGCAATAATCAGCCACTCTAACCTAATCAACATATTGCCCTTGCGGTAAATACAGCTGAGCAAGTGGGTCTGCACACATTTGTGTGGGCATGCCAGCTTGTGTGTGTAGACGGGAGGGTATGTTCTTGTGTGTACCTGCAAGTGTGCGGATGTGCATGTGTGTCTATGCGTTTTCTTCTATTTGCCAGTGGATGAAAATGCAGTTCCTCATGCATGCGTGTGCCATGTGACAGAGAAAGATGATTCTTGGTGAAAAAGCAGTTTGTTAGCGAATTAGAGTTAATTAGCCAACTTTCAGTTCCCAATGCTGTAATTGGGCCCATTTCTCTCTGTTTCCTCCAGCTGGCGTCTCTCATCCACTGCGGAGAAAGGAGGAGAGAAAGAGAGGGAGAGGAGGAGGAGTAGTTGGCGGGGGAGAGGGGGGTGCGTTACATGTCTGTAGGGGTCTGTGGAGTGCTGGTGTACCTACCCCCTGGGGGTAAGAACCACTTGCGCTGTGGATTGAGACAGTGAGAAGTATTAACTGAGAGATAATGACGAAAGGAAGGCTGATGGGAAGGAAAATGCAAAAGAAAGCGGAGAGGAAGTGGAGAGGGGTGAAGCAGTGGGTGGGGGGGCAAAGTGACAGAAATGGTGAAGGATGAGAGGGGAAGGCGTTATAATCATAAGCCATTACAAATCGAGGGTGCGGGGTACACCGTGGAGCGTGGGCAAGTACAGAAGGGAAGGGCGCCTGTGTTCAAGTCCAGCAAGTGCAAAACTTTCTCACACATCCCCCCCCCCTGCTCTTTCCAATTCTTTCTTTCCTCTCTGCACCGGGCCTAATAAACCCAGAAGCGCCGTGAAGATAACATTTAAAGGGAAACGACTCAGCAGGGTCTGGTTGAGGAAAAACGCGAGGTAGAAAAAAAACGGGTGAGGGTTGGCAGAATAGGAGAGAGGCAAGGGAGTAGTGAAGCGAAGAAGAAGAAGTGATGAAAGAGGAACTGGGCCTCTCCTGGTGCTGCAGCGCGCCGATCAGTAGAGTCTAATGAAGGTGCAGATGCCCATAGGAGTCCTGCGCTCTCTTGATGACCACTGGGAATGGCAATTAATGTGTGGTGTGCTGAAGGAAGATGCACACACACACACACACACACACACACACAAACAAACCTGCTGAGCGCACACACTCAGATAAATGTACCAAAAGCCAGAATTGCCTAAATTCAAACAGTATATGGTGCATTCAGCCATACTGCACTTACCCTCAGATTAGACAACGTAAATGTCTACCAGGGAGCAGCATTATGCCCCATTATTCCATACCAGCAGCAGACAGAGTAGCACACAGCTCAAGTGATTGCCTCTATTGTGCATGTAACCACCCAGAACTCTCAACAATTCTTTCTTTGGGATTCACTGCACAAAGAGCCTTTTTTCCCTCCGCTGCGTTGCCCTATATTTCACATATAAGCCCTATGTGTGTATCAGCGCAGCTAACTCCCCTCGCACCGCTCATTACCTTATTGATATTTTTACTCCAGTTGGTGTATGAGATATGATACGATGTTGTATTGGGATACAAGGCTCAGGTGGATGGGTCCCTGCACTGCGGATTAGCCGTGTTGCGCGCCTATCCTGTGAAACAACTCGTTTTAGAGCAGGTCACTGAGGGACAGCACTGTTATGTAAAGATGAAAGGATAAACTGCTGAGAGTGGAGAGAAATGGACTGAGTAAGAGATAAGGGAGAGTGTGTGTGCATGGGTGTATCTTTACTCAGGCATCTGTGCGTGAGCGAGTTTGCGAGTGTGTGCTTAGCAAATGTTACAAGACAAATATGGCTGGTCCGCCCTCTACTGAGATAAAATAGTCTGCATCTGTTTCACTAAGACAATCGGCGTAATGGCAACACAACACCTACATTGACACGAGGTTGAAAGAGAGGGTGGCGTTACAGAGGCACTTGGTAGACTATGTTAAAATGGACTCTTCAACAACAGTCAACAACTTTTGTTCTGTTTGTCCTCTACTTTATCCAAACAAATTACCTTGACCTTTGCATGTCAACGGAAATGGGTCTCTCCTTATCCTCATCTTTTATTCCACTCCGCCCTGTACCTACTTGCTGCCCATTGAAATTGTGTTTTTTTTGTCCACTTAAAAGTCCAGATGAAAAGCTGTATAATCCTTCAGCAGTAAAAAAGAAATTCACTCGTTATTTACTTTTTACCAAAAATGTGCAGTTTATTACAAAGGATGGAAAAAGGCATCTTTGGAATTATTTCTTGACAGCTCACACACACATTGGAGTTTAGTCAGACAGCAGAGGTGCTATCAGTTGTAGTTAAGGAGGAGGGGTCTTAGTTACCTCTAGGTTAATGATCCTCATTAATATGCGCTAATATACCCCAGGTCATACAGTAATTAAAAATCTCATTCGACGCTCTCAGCTTAAACTGACTTGGCTTCGTCCTACAAAGATTAGCATTTATTATTTGTCTCTGAGGTCTGTGTTTCATAGTGAGGGGGTGAGACTAATAACCTAATGTTGAACATTTGACTGGGCTGTCTCTCATCTCTGGTGCCTTGTAAAGTATTTTGCCTCTGCTTGGCTGGGCACAACTGTTTATGAGCCGGATGGCTTTTGCCGGTCGTGCCTTGGAGAGTTGCATCACGTTTGCAAGAGAGTGTTTGTGCCAAATGGCCTCACAAACAAGCGCTCGGAAATACACACTCAGGCATACACCTAGATGCACAACTGCATGTGAAGTCCATCATCATGGGGACTTCCTAATTCCTCTGAGTCAGCTGATGCAAGCTGTGCTAATTGTTAGGCTGTATGGTGATTGCATGTTCTTGCAGGAAAAGTGAAAGAGAGACAGAGTGTAATAAATTGTTCACACCTCATTTCATTTAATTGCAATCTGTATTTATACAGATAAATCCCATTGAGATCATTGATCTCTTCTTCAAGGGAGACCTGCTCACCTACTTCACACCTGAAGTTCCTAATTCAAAACCAAACCAATGCATGGATGACACATTGTTAACATTTTCCAACTGGTTCAACACTTGTTAACAAAAGTAATGTTGTGGAAATGTTCAATTATTAGTCATGCAGTTGGCTTTTTGTGAAACACAACAGTTGCCTTGACATTTGTAATGTGCTTTGCTGTGACAAGTTTGTTTAAATGAAGCAACGTTTTAGCGGCTAACCCGTAAGCAAGCTAGCTCGCTATTTCCACCATGCTTTCAGGCTGCACTGGTTTGAGAAAAAATGAGCCAAACAGCGGGCTATTGGCCGCTGGGTCTAAATGCTCCATATGTTTCTCCTAACCTTGATTAAATGGCGCTTCAGACCGCTATGCTGCAAGCCAATTAGCCCCATAGCGCGAGGAGGTCTGGCAAAGGAACCACGGTATACGCTAGCTAGCTAAAGACTGTCTTCTTTGTATTCAGATAAGCAGTCACAAGTCACAGCAAATGTGCTACAGGTTTACCAGTCAGCAAAACAGGAAAATACTTTTCTTTTTGGATGGAATGACACATAAATGGAACACTTCCTGTGACTGGTTTAGAATGTGGTTCGAAACAAAAACGAAGTACTCCAGAGTTCACTCTAAAGCATCCTTTTGAGGCAGACTAGAGAACTTTGGTTGGTTCGCACCAGAGTTCAAGTCCTGTGGTTGCCCAACCCAAACAAACAAACAAACAAACGGTGCCAAGGGGGTGGTGTAACCTCCGGGATTCAGTTTAGAATTAGAGACGCTGATGTCAATGCGCAATTACTCATGCAATATATGAAGACGCGGGGGTTTTGTGTGTATTTTCTGTCAAAACATAAACTGAATCAGACACCTATTCTTCTCAGTGGACCGCAGAAGTTTGTGACTCATCCTATCCCTGCCACACACACGCATAAACACACACATCTACACACACACATCCACTCAGTCTCCTATGACCAATGCAGCAGCTACTTCAAAGAGCCTAGACATTCATGGTAATCTGCAATCGCTTCTCTTCTCTCTCCGCACAAACACAAACACAGCCTCAGAGGGAGGGAGTGCTGGGAGATAGTTGGCCAGATTTAAGTTACATCCATGAGAGTGCGCTGCGGAAGTTCACGCCGCACCTTTCATTCTGTTTGATCTCGCAATCTGCAAGTAATTAACATCTGATTTACTGACGCAGCAGCTAATAATGCAATCAGTGATTGGGACAGCCTCATAAGCGTGCAGTTCAACAGCGGGATTTGTTTGAAATCCAAAAACTAGAATTTTGTAATATCCAAAATGTCAATTTCATTAACTAAGCCCACAATTAAACTCTAACTGGGAAAATAAATTGGGCGTCTGTTATGATAAAACTGTGATAATGACCTATTTATAAAAAAGGTTTCTAGAAGTAAGTCGGGTGGAGGTAATTAATCCAGCTTCTGAGGAGAAAATGTGTATTAAGAAGTTGCATGAAAGATGTCTTCATAATTTATCTTTAATGATCAAACTATACTCGATATTTTGAATTATAACAGTCAGATATTGGGCTCATGACTCATTTGTTAGCCCTAAACAAACGTATTGCATTTGCCCTCCACACTCAAGTCACTTGTCATTGAAACTTCAATATAACACATGTCGATTAACGCTCCTTTCCTTTACCACAACAACATATTTAGTTTAAAGGCGAGAATAATCCCTGTAACAATGTCCCTCCCGATTTACAAGACCCTTTGTAAAATCCGGTAAAATCACACAAAGTTATTGCAGCTCCTGTTATATTCATTATTTGTGCGATGCCTCTTTCAAAGGACAACACAAAAGCGAGAGGTACACGCGTAGAGACAGGGAATCTGCTGCTTCACACCGCTGTGTCTCTTTGATAAAGAACACAGACATCTCTGAGGCGCAGAGTGTGTTCAAACCGAGGCGCAGAAGGCTCAGTAAATTTGACTCAGAGTGTGGAGACTCCGGCCTGTTCACCTTGAGAAAGACAGCGAGATGCTCAACAGTAAGCTAGTTAGAGGGAATACAATGTGGCTGTTTTTCTTTTTACTCAATCCTTTTTTTTCCTGCCGTTTCCATATATAGCATCTGCTGAACATCAAAGAGAGAAGAGCTTTCTCTCAGCAACAGGCCGCAGCAGAATCATTATCCCCCGCCTCTAAATACGCTAATCGTCAAAGGAGACACTGCTGACTCAGCCTCACAAGCTCACACTCGCACACGTACTTCACATAATGTAACATCACTCACAAGACTCCATTGAAATCAAGTTTATTCATGAGATTACAATACACCATGCTATCTCTGACTGCACAAGGTCGCTAACTGGCAGATCGGCGCAGAAAACAAATCCGGATCACTCCTCTCCTCTCCCGGGGCTCTTCCTCTCTCCTTTCTCTCTTTGAAATGTTTTCCTCTTTGTTTTTTCAGATGTTTTCTGTTCTTTTTGTGCTTTTTACGGAACCGGATTGTCATAGCAACCGCAGCAATTACCGGTTGTTTCAGTGGAGCCCTGCTATGTTGAATAGGTATTTTGTGTACAAGCACCTGTTCATGTGCAAAAAGTGTTGATAGATGTGTGTTTCTGTATTCTGCCGCACGTGTTTTTCGTTCCTCGCTATTCCGTATGCATTGGATTCATGATGACTGCCGTTCTTTGAGCTGTCGGGTGATTGTGGGTAATGCAGTTTTGTTTTTAGCGAGGCTCTCGTCTCCTAAAATTGTCATGAAATGAGCCCTATCTTAAAATGCAAATACTTTTTTCTTCTTTGCAAGTGAAATAAAGGCATTCACCCTAAAACGCTGGTGTGCAGGAGACGTGATATAACCACAAAAGGGTGCCATCAGAGTGGAAAATCAGTCATGAAGAGGTGTGAACATTTCATTTAAGCTTCGATGACTCACACTTACTGTAAGTAGGGTTGGGTATCGTTTGAATTTCCACGATTCTGATTCCGATTCTCCTTTTCGATTCCTGTTCTTAACGGTTCTCAATTCCGATTCTTTGAGGGGCAGGGTAAAAAAAATGATTAAGTTATTGTTGAGAAAAACAAGCATATCTGCCTTCTCAGGCATACCAGGAAGAAATGTTTGAACATTTTAAAGCAAAATGCTTCAATCTGGTGCACTTTAAGCAGAATTACTAGAGACTAGATCTAGGGCAGTGTTTCTCAAACTTTTTCATACCAAGGACCACTTAACCAATAAAAAAACACTCGCGGACCACCTAACTCCACAAACATCCAAAAACACATCGTTTTTTATAAATCGCCTGAAAATGGTACAAACAAGTGGCAACATGTGTGATGAAGGTGTTTATCTGGGCTATATCATGCAATCGAAAATTAAACTTAAGCTTGTTCCATTTCGGAGATATTCCCGCGAGAGTGCGAAAAACTTAAATACATTTATTTATTTCAAATGTGAAATTTTACCACTATACTCACAGAACACTAGGGGGCGCTCACGGACCACCAGTGGTCCGCGGACCACACTTTGAGAAGCACTGATCTAGGGGGTACAACTCCAAACACCCATATGAAAAAAATCTGTTTACATTTGAATAATTAAATAAGTATGTGAGCATAACCAATAACCCATTGCCAATAACAAATACATGTAACGTATTTTATTTTTGTTGTTCATTCATATCTTATTTTACTATTTTATTTATGCACATTTTTTTATCTCTCCAGTTTAAAACGATATGTCTGGTTTACTGTCCTATAGTATACATTGGAATGATTTCAAACCTGTTTTATCCCAATAATTATAAAGGAGTGCCTTGGAAATATGTGTTTACATAACTTGTGATCAAAACGTTTGAGACCCACTGAGATAACTTAGACTAAAGTGAACTATCTAAACACTGAGAGTCCTTTACCTCATTGAGCTGTAGTTATCAGCCTCTCAGTCTGACTGGACTGGAGAGGACTCTCTCTCCACATTATTGTAGAAACATCTTCTTCTTCCGTTAGAGCAGCTAGCACCAGATACTAATAACAACAGCGCCGGTTCCAGTGCACCCTCCCTCTCTCCCTCGCTCGCTCCCACGCTCACTTGCACTTTGGCTGTGAGCTGCGGGCGCCAGATAAGCCAACATCCCCCATTTTCATCACTTGCAGCGCCCATCGTACAGGGCGAATGAAACGTGTAACCGGGGTGAAAAGGGTGTTACATTTACTTAATTATGAATGTTGTTACATCAAGGCCGAAAATTAGGATGAGCACCAACGGTCATTTGTTTTCCCTCCCAGAGCTGTCAGCGCAGCGCCTCCCAGATCTGGCGCCCTAGGCGAACATCTATAACGCCAGTGCAACGGGCCGGCCCTGGTCTCAGGTTACACTGTAGGTACAACGCTACATTTCCCGCCCCGCCGCAGTCATACAGTAGGCTACGGAGAGCTGCGAGAAACATTTCCTCAGGCATCGAAAAGCGGAACCGAAATTCACATTTCTAAATGATGCCGTTGGAATCGAAATGTTGGATCGGTTCCGAACCGGAACCGGTTCTCGGTACCCAACCCCATCTGTAAGTGCTAATTGGTGTAATTTTCTCCATAGAAGTTTTTGTATTCTATCAAAGCTTCTGTCTTTCTCAAACCTTACCCTGATCTTTAGGTTGGGCTGTCTTTTATTAGAATTGTTTTGCTTCACTTCGGTTCAACTTTAACCTTATTACCTGCCAAGAATGTGAAACACAATTTGTGCAGAAGTCATCCTCCACATGCAACTCTCTCCCTCTATGTCATGTCCACACCGTGGTAACCAGGGCCGGACTGGGACAATAAGTCAGGCCGGGAATTATACACCCAGCCAGGCCACTACCAGTTTTCTTTTGTGCCATTTTTCTGGATTTATTTGTCAATATTTACAGCGTTGCTGCCCATAGTGATAGCCCTACACTTTAAATCTACTACCCCAGAATAAACATATGGACATGGGTTACTAATTAAATAAAATGTGCAAATCTATTTAGGAACCTATCCATGTGAACATATTTTAAGTGGAGGTGGACCTCAAATTTTTGGTTCATTTATAGTTGTGAGCGTGTCTGGGCTCCTGAACCAGCCTCTCCTGGCTGTCTCCCTCCTCTCCCCCTGCTCCTCTTTGAGGCAGCAGCAAAGACTAGTTTTAGCTCTCAACACGTTTTTAAAGTTTATTTTACCTTTTTTCACCTAGTTTTAGTCTTCATCCATATTTTACTAATCACTCCCCCTTCAAATGGAAATATGTGTTTACATAAATGGTGACCAAACCGTTTGAGACCCACAGAGAACTTAGACTAAGTTAACTATCTAAACACTTTACCTCACCTGAGCTGTAGTTATCAGTCTCTCAGTCTGACAGGAGAGGACTCTCCCTCCACCTTGTTGACAGCTCATGATATCCGTTAGCGCAGCTAGCTAGCACCAGATGCTAACAACAACAATACACGTAACCGCAGTGCACGCGCTTTCTCTCTCGCTCGCTCGCGACACACATACACACCCTCCCGAGCTTGAATGACACACAGAGACCAATCGAATCGAGGGCATTAGTGTATGATCTGTATGAAAGTGGCCATGTGGGCAGGCCACATCATGTAGACAGCCAGTCACCCTCTGTGAAGCAGAGTCAGACCCACATTTGCGCACCGTTGTGTTCACAATACATACAAAAAATTATTCCTCAGGCCACTTAACAGGCCTGGCCATCGGGAAACCTCTCGGTCCACCTGATGGCCAGTCTGGGTCTGGTGGTAACTGTAGTTCACAATTTGTTCTCATGTCACTAAACGTTCTGCTTATAATTCAGCGATGCGGCAGATCGGAGGAAAAGCTCTTGCTGGGCATTTCACCCTACTTATTTTCGCACTGCAACTTCTAAAAGCTTTCTCCGGTCGAGATAACAAACACACAGATATTGCTCTTCCAGATCAAATATAAATCTAAGAAGGTCTTTCTGAAGCTAGGAGCAGGTTTACTCTTGTTATGTTTGTGTAAGTGCAAGTCTATCTCCACTCATCAAAGAGCTCGTCCATATTTCACTCTCAAGTCTTCTCCCAAGTGAGGAAATATGAAAGCAGCATCGCAGGTCTACTATAGACTATATTAAACTGCTTTTGCCCAGCCCTTACATTACCTAAGAGATTTCTCAGCATTGTGCAAAGTTCTGTCACTGTGTGTTTATCATTTAAATAACACATTTGGATATAATTGATTTTATTTTATTTTTTAAGCTCTAAAAATGACTTCATTTGTGTAGTTGGTGTGAGTCCATTATTATATTCTATATCTATTATATGTGATTATTTTGCCACTGATTTATTATATATTGTGTTGTCTGCCCTCAAGTTAAACACATTTTATTTTATTTTTCGGCCGGCCATCAAATTAATTCACAAATAGACATCAAGCAGTTTTCCGCACACAGTAGCAGCTAAAGAAATACTTATTTACTGTTACAGATTCTGCAATACGCGTGCACGCACACACACACACAAACGCTAAATCTTTCTATCTCTCTGCACCTGATGTTAAAAGTGTGTCCATGTCGGTGTGTGTTGTTTCATGTGCACCTGCAGTATGTGTGTGTGTGTGTGTGTGTGTGTGTGTGTGTGTGTGTGTGTGCGTGTGTGTGTGTGTGTGTGTGTGCGTGTGTGTGTGTGTGTGTGTGTGTGTGTGTGTGTGTGTGTGTGTGTGTGTGTGTGTGTATTTACATGGGAGAAGGAGGCTATTCATTTTTTATTGTTTTCAATGAGGGTCCAATGCAAAGAATCCATAACAATGCTATCAATCCACAGCAGTGGCAACAACATGGATGTAATTTATATGGTAATGCAGCCTCCGTGGTTGCCCCAAGTTACGCAGTGGACATCTCTGACAATGGACAGCATGGGTGTGCTGCAGCATTCTAATAGTATGTATAGCCACGGATACACTCACAAACACACTTGCACTTCATAGCAACAGGGAGGCATGTTTCAATTAGCCGATGCAGATAGGTACTGGGTTTGTGAGTTTCGGGTCGAGTGTGTCACTCGGTGTCATGTTGTGTCTGTCCACCTCTCCAAATAAAGAAAGGCAGCCACTTCAGTGAGAAGCGACCTTGTGAACCAAATGTCAGCAAGACTCAGAGATGATCTGTTTGCCGGTTTCTTTCAATGAAATAAAGACGTACTTCCTTGGCGGTGTTCGGCTTTCACTGTTTTTTCCTCTCCACTTCGCAATATGTATTTATTTTCTTTATTATAACTTTCCATTTTTTGTCCACACTCTTAGGTTGCTGCAATTTTCCGAGTTTGATGAGTCACATATCTGAGGGGTAAAATATTCAAAGGCTTGGTTTGAAGAAAAGTAGTATCAATACACACTTAATATTGTGTATTTATTATAATGTATAAAAGCGCAAGTAAAAAAAATGGTTAAGCAAGCATTTGCAGTTTATAGGGCTGTTCTATTTGACAAAATAAGGAACTGCAAGTGTCGTAGAATGGGAATTATTAATATCTTGTCAATTCCTTTTTCAATTTCTGATGAATTATTGGATGGAATATGAGTACATAGAGGTTTATTAAAACTAGAACTTTTATTTCTTGATCTCTAACATTCAGCACCACACACTTCAGTAACTTTCAAAAAGCTGCAGCCTCAGTCTGACTATCATCATCTAAAATGGATGAAACGAGTAAATATTGATTAAGTGAAAGCATTCGCTATTCATTTAGGATTTTTGAGTCAAGAATCAAATCATTATTTTAATGACTTTTGGGAGTCGGACCGGTGGACTCGCTACAGGTGCTACTGGGTTGTGAGTTTATTCCTTATTCAAAAACACACATTTGTGCACTTTAATGACACACTGTGTTAACAAATGCTTCAGCCTATTGGAAGCACTCCCCTCTTTGATGAAATTGACATTTTGAAATGGTAAAACCTTTTTTTCGTCAAGTTTTAGAACAATTTTACTCTACGCCATGGTTACAATACTTGACGAACAGAAACATGATTCAGGAGGCTATTTGCGCCACTTCATTGCGCAACTGTTGGAAAGCATTGAGAAGATGATCTGATAGTCAGGGAGGCAACAAGGAACCAGTTCTCATTTGAGAACTTATTCATGGTTTCCATCCCTAATACTGTAAACTACTGAACCGGGACTTCTTGAATCAGAAACTTTTTAGTTCATGGGAAAAGAACATTTAGGTTAAACTCATTTTTAACCGATCTGACAAAACCTGGAAGGGATACAAAAGCTAAAAAAAGCTGTAATGCGAAACAAAGTAATGTGACGCTGAGAGTGTGGATGGCACCACGCACTGGAAGGCGTCTTCATCATCAGCTGCTGCGGGCTGTTTGTGCATGTCTGTGGGTTTTTTGGAGGATCTGCCTGTTTTAGAAAGAGGGAAAAGGGCCCGCATAGATGTGGAATGATGGAGTGATGCAGGCGTGATGAAAGAGAGGAACGGAGCCCGAGCTGTAGGCCACAGAAGAACCCAGACACTGTGTTACACATCAAAGAAAGAGCCAGTGATACAATCATCTCCTTAGGCTGTGAAAGCTCAACTTAACTAATTAAAACACGTCTGTTGAATCATCCTCTTATCTCTCCCTTTCCTTCTTCACTCATTTTATCGCTCTTTTTCTGCAGTGGCTCTGATTGTAAAAGGGAATACATGAGCGAGAAAGTTGTGGGAGAACGCATTCAAGGTATCAAGCGGATAAACTCGGCCATCCCTGGATAGGCTGTGACATCAATTTGTTGCTCATACTTTACAGACGCTAACAGGTGTGCATCAGGCTGAATGAAATATCAGAAAAAGCATGAATATGCGGAAAAAGCAGACGAGAATTAGGGGAAAAAGAAAGGGGGGGTAACAGGAAGAGATGAGATGGAGGAGACAGACTGCACTGTATAGATAAATAGAGAAAAGGGCCCATTGTGTCAGCAGCTGTCATCACTAAATAGCCCTCAGATCACTGTCAGACACTACCACACATACTCATATAGGCGCACACTGTCTCACACACACACACACACACACTCTCACACACACTGACTGACAGCTCCCCCTCAGTCCAACATCTGTGCTGACAGCAGCCACGGTAATGAGTCTCTGCATGTGCCAGCATGGGTGTGTCGTCTCTTTTTCCTCGCTCTTTCCCAACACGCGCGCCGATCATTCGATCATTCAATCATTCCACGTCTCCCTTATCTTGTTGTTCCCCCTCCTCTTCTTCTTCTTCTCTTCGTCATGTTCTTAATAGAGGAGCGTGCTGATTGAGCCGCACGAGTAACTGAGAACAACAACAAGTCGTAGTCGGTAGATTTGTGTTTTTTTCCCCATCCAGGTGCGCTGTATTTCACTTGGAGGTGTGTAGGAAGAGAGTTGAGAGAGATGATGAATGGCTCTCGTTAGAGGGGTAATTTGTCTCTTCTTGTCTGACTGGGCTCCAGCTGTCGCTCCATCCCCTCGCTCCACTCCAGTCTCCTTGGCCTACAACTCCTCACCTCAGCCAGATGGGTGGACGGATGGACGGCGCGAGGCAGGAGGGAGAATGCGAAGAGAGGGAGGGATACAAGGACGAGAAAGGGAAGGGAACACAAATCATTGACGGTCAACAATGAGAATTATGTTTGTTGCCATTGTATGATTGGCTTTGAGGAGATTAAAGGAAGTTCATAGATGAGATCATTCAATACAGCGAACACTTACATGACTCATACAAGCAAGTCAATGCACGGATGAAACCAATGATGAAAGACAGTTTCTTCTTACATTGTAATGAAATCATCAAAGGACTACGCTAATCCCACCGTCCTTAGATGAGCAGTTTTTCTCTCTGTGATACACATATTTTTCACACTAATCAACACTTGCGTGAGAAGTGTAGCTTCTGTGTTTGGATGGCGAGACGGACGTTGAGATGTGTACAGATGGCTGGGGAGGCGGATGAAGGACGGACCACGGAAACAAATCGTCAAGAGGAATGCTCATTGCTAAGTCTTTGTTCTAATAACACAAAGCAATTTCCACTGACCTTTCCAGATATGTAGCGGGCAGAAATGACTGAGTTAAGGATGCCCCACAGCATAATTGCTAAGGAGATTAAAGTTCCCTTAATTGCTTTTGGCCAACTAGTGCAATTTTTCCTTTTTTGTAATTAAAATGATTTAAAATATTAATAACCACGCTGGCGTAACAAGTAACCTTGCTCTTACAATAAAACAACATGCACTGAAGCAATCTCAAAGGTGTGCACCTACACTCACACAAACACACACTTGTGTACATTATCTATTGGCTGCTGCCACCAATAGCCTCATTATGGGTTTAGTGAAACATGCAAATAGCAAGGTCCCTGCTTGCCGTCAATTGAAGTGAATGATCGATGCATTTAGACCAGGGGTCTCCAACACGTCGATCGCGAGCTACCGGTAGCTCGCAAGCCCTCAATAAGTAGCTCGCCAAGCAAATCCAAAATGTAAAAAATACACCAAAAATAAAGGAAATGTAATTAAAAGAATCTACCCTATGCATAAACGAAACCTCAATCATAGCGAACTCTATCTACTTACTACAACTCTATATCTATCTAAGAACCCCTCCTCCCCCCACCCCCCACAATGAATATCGACCAATCACGTTCTTGCTTGATTTGCGGGACCAGCATTGCAGTCGGGAAGAAAAGCAATGTGGAGCGGCACCTCACCGCTTGATAAGGAGTTTAACCTTTCCTTCTGGCAGAATCTACACAACACATCAGCCCAATTGAACACAGCCTAGTTATGCCAGCCTATACTGTAAAACACAAGAGGGGCAGAGTTTTACTGTGTGTGTGCAACTTGCATATGTATTGCGCTTGACGCACACACACGCATGGTGTAATTTCCACTGGGGAGAGAGAGAGAGCACACCTTTATATAGTTGTAACAAATAAAGTAAGAAATCATTCCAATGTGTACTATATTGTATTTAAAAGGGGAGTGATTAGTAAAATATGCATAAATAGAAAGAAAACATGCTAACGATGTAACATAAGATAAGAATACACAAGTTTAAATGATTTGTTATTGGTTGTGATCATATTTTAAAGATGTTTGGATTATTGAAAGGTATACAGCATATGAGTGTTGAGAGCTGTATCCATAAATTCATGTTGTGCTCAAAGTGCACCAGATTGATGCATTTCACTTCAACATTTAAAAAAAAAAAAATCTTCCCTGGGGTGCATGCCCCCGGACCCCCTAGAGGAGGTGAGGTCCACCCCCAAATAATGCAGGTTAAAATAATTAAATTGCATATGTTATTTTAGTAAACACTGCAAACGGGTCCCACAGACCCAAACAGCACACAAAGGTTAAAGGTAAGTATAATAATGTTAAAATTTGCTAAATATATACACTGCAAAAAACAAAAAAAGAGGAGTAAAAGTAGCTCACGACTTGTTTTATTTTTTGAAAGTAGCCCTCATCCTAAAAAAGGTTGGAGACCCCTGATTTAGATCAATCGTTGTCTTTCTATCCTTCCGTGGCCCATTCCCTCTTTCCCTCTTCATTACTTTTCTCCATGTCCTCCATCTTCCTCTTCTCTGACCCCTCTCATTCCCTCCTCCCTTCCTAATTACCCTCCATTGGTTTTTACCCCATTTTTTGTTGTTAATTGCCGATAAGTTTTGTCAGCTTCTGGATTGTCCCATTTTTTTCTCCGTCCTCCTCTATTTTTTTTTCTCCGACTCTCCATTCTCCTCTGTGACCTCGTTGTCTCTCCCCCCTTTCTCTCCATCCGTCTCCCACTGTCCCTCCCCTCCTGTTGGCCACAGTGTTTGCTTTGCCATTGTTTATCCATTTTTCTCTGTTTGCACTGATGAGATTGACTGGACACACAGCCACACACACAAACACACACACACACATACCTAAACAGAAGACAAGGCTGGCCTCTCTCTGGGGTGTAGTTAACGGGGGGGGGGGGGCTGTGTATCGATCCTAGCTCTGGTTTCCATGACGCAAAGCTCTAAGCTAGAGCAGTTTGGACGGCAGGACGGAGACATCACTCTGCCACCATTTCCATCAAATATATCTCTATAAAGCCGCAATGGCACCTGGGCTCAAATGTGTATTTTCCCATGATTAATGCGCTTCATTTTAAAGCAGCAAAGATGGGCAAGCTAGCCAAAGACTATGTCCAATCACTTTGTTTCTTAAACGATGTCTTCATTTATCTACCCCACTCCCTCCCTTGCCTTGATACAGTTTCCCTTATGCCAGCAATATTGCACCGTTACCGAAAAAGAGCTTCCAATCTATCATGGCCTTTACACATTTTGAATTCCATCAATACTCCGAGATGGGAAGGTGAATGCTGTCAAATTACAATCACACCACATCTGTGTTCTTGTGAAATGTCAGTAAGAAAAGGAGAAAGAAGAAATAGAAATGTTCTTGCCTTTTCTTCAAGAACTCACATGTTTCTCCTCGTCTGTTCTTGCATCTTTGTGTCCGAAAGAAAAGAGAAAATAGAAGTCTGATAAAAGAAGATGTGAATTACTGAAAGGCCGTTTATTGTACTTGCTCTATTTTCTGGTAAAGTTTTCATTGACCAAAGAAAGAATGGAAAAGTTTGTAAAACTAGGGCCTATTTCTTTTCCCTGGACCCCTACAATTTAACTTTGGTAGAAGGTCACAAAAAGAAAATACACAGTTTTTGATTGTAGAAACACATCTCTGGCGCCCAAGGCCATCATGTTGAAAGTGGAATCAGAAGAAAATAAGTGATATTGAGTGAATCAAAGTGTCTTTGATCGACTATAATTAGCAGTTGTAATAACCCAGGTTCTTCGGTGGATTGGCTGGACTCCTTGGCCTCATTCTCACTGTATTGTTGATTGATTGAGCTGCAAATATGACATAATTATTCTATATTTTGAGCCGTCTGCAAATAGAATTTATTAGATCTGTCTTTGTCCTTGATTCCAAACCTTTAGAGAGTAGAGAAAATGTTCTCCATCCCTCTTTTTGCTCTCTGGTGTATGGGACAGCCTGATTGTGTCCACGCGTCCCCACGGCTCCCACTATTTAAAGATTGGGTTGTTAACTTTCTTTTGTCTCCACCATGTAGAGGACAATCTTACAATGGATGTACTGTAAGCCTTCACCAAAATCGTATTGTACTGTTGGCAAAGCAAGAAGTTGTAAAATGTAAAAGAAATTGCAATCTTTTAAGCAAATGAAATTAGCTTATGGTGTCTAATGTTAGGAAACATAAGATGGATTTTGCGGGGACTTCATCATCCTTATTTACTTTTGCTAATTTCTCACTATATCTTAGCATAATTTTGTCATTTTTACGACAGTAGCCACTGTTTAAGTTACACTGAACAACAGTGTATCTAGGCATGCTTTAAAGGATAGTGCTGCAAATAATTTATTCTTGGAGGCTGTATGGATTAAAATCAATTAGGGTTAAAGGAGTTAGCACGGAAAATGTGTTTAAACTAAGCTAAATTGAGCATAAGTGTGTAATCATGAGTTGAGTGTATGCGGTGCATTTAATATCTCTTTGTCACTCATTAATATATAGAGGAGATCTGCCGGCTTTTTCTGTGTGTGTATCTACTCAGCAAGCTTCTGTGTTTGTATCCGAGCTGCTTTACATTGCTATGACCAGGGGTTTGTTCCAAGAAGCAAGTTTACTACGAAGTTATCTGGATAACTTTATTGATTACAACGTGCAGCTGCTCTTTTGACATTCAGTTAGCAGATTGTAAAGGTTTCATTCTTCAAAATAACAAAAAAACATGTATTTACTTACCCCCATGCAGGTTTAGTTTTATTTTGTGGTATCAGTGTGAGATTTCTGCAGAGCCGTGACTTTTATACCTAGGCCCCCTGACCCCACCCCACCCCCCCCCCCCCCCCCCCCCCCCCCCCCCTTCCCTCGAAATAAAAATAAAAAGAAGAGTTATTACGTCACAGCGTATGCTTCAGCGGAATATCAAAACAGCGGCCCGGGGTGCAAAACGCATCAATGACAGCGACCCTCTACCACACAAAACAACACCATTTACATAAACACCTATCATGACAGGGCACCCACAGCCAAGTAACAATTACAAATGAATGAAGTCACCGCGGCCCACATTGAAAATGACTTAGGCCTACCTTTGATGATCAAATCACTGAAACACAAAGTCCATCCTCCTGTCCTTTTGGATGAAGCACTTGATGGCGGGTCATTCAGCTGATCCTTTGCCACTCAAGTTTATCATTGTAACTCAATCTTGAAAATGACTCGGTTAATAATTTCGCAACGATGTCATCACTATCACTGAAGTGAGCCATCATGAATGAACTTATGCTAATCATAAATCTATCGATCATAAATCTATCGATTAGATTTATGATTAGAAAATAATAAAAGTAGGGTAGACATGTGGATATTATCCGGCTGAACAAAACGTGCATTTATCTAACAGGTTCGTTTTCCACAGACCTTATTTCGAGCTATTTTCCAAAATCTTATGGAGAAATCCCATTGCTCTTTTGTCGAGGGAATCCGAGCGCAGCTTAAGTTATTTTGGTAAAACTAATGAAAAATATAACTAAAAAAATATATTTTGGTCTAAGATATTCGGGTTTTGAGTCAGAGCACTATGACTCAAACCAGTGTGGCAGTATGTCCTACTTTTCAGAACAAGCTGTCAACAGTTTTTACAAATACCTTAAAAATAGTTCCACTGAAAACTGTCAGCATTAAAGTCCGGTTTTCATTCAAAGTGTTCGTAGAGATACAAAATAAAACCCAAACGATATTCATGGCTTCAGAAACTAAACTTTCTTTTGCTTATCGGACCCTTTAAGGCATTCTGGGCTCATCCAATAAAAACGATCCAGATAAGTTAGTAAACCCACCTCGGAACAGGCCCCTGTCTCGCTGTCAACCATTGCCATTTTTTTTGTCTAACGCGCCCCTCCCCCCCTCTCTCTCTGCCCCTCCATCCTCCAGGTCGCCCACTCCCTCCAACCTCTTCCTCCTCCCTGCTCCCTCCGTCCCTCCCGTCCTCCTCGTCCGCCCCCCACCACCACCCCTCCCCCGGCCCGTCTCCACCCTTCAGGGAATGCCAGGTGCCCCTGCTGGAGAAAAACTCCCCCCACTCCCACCTGGAGCCTCACCCCGAGGACTCATACTTGCTCCGGTCCCAGGCCTCGTCCGCGGGTAAGAAAAGAGAGTTCGCCATTCACCCACCCCCCCCCCCCCGTTTACCCTTTCATTCATTTTATTTATACATCAACATGTCATCCATCACCTGTATTACCTCATCAAGTGTCCATTTCCTGATCTGATTTAGTCGCTGCTCAGGAAAATGCCAAGCAATCCTCTCGCTTTAATTCAATGTCACATCTTGTTCTTTTAGCCATTTTGTCTCTGCTCTTCGTTTTTTTTTCCATTCCTCAGCCGTCTGCATTTGTTTGCTGGGCTGGGAATCAAACCAGAAGGACTAAAGCATTTATTGTTTGCATTGTAACGGATCATAAAATATGCTGTAAGAGATTTAAGACAGAAATCCATTGTTACCATGGTTAATTGTGGATATTAGGGATTTATGAGAGATGAGATAAATCCTATTATTGATCATTTAAGGATTCAATTTAAAATATTTGTATTTGATATGACCACCCGGCATATGTAGACGGCTGCAAGAGCTGCACATGATAATGACACATTGTAATTAATGATTAAGTCGTGACAGAAAGTCGAAACAAACGAAAACACTCTGTTCCTAAACCTGTTGTCACATAATAAATAAAAGCTAATTTTGAGCTCAAAATTTGTCATCTCTTAATGGATCTCATTTTAAATATAACCCTCCCACCTTAGTTAACTATCGCCAGAAAACAATGATGCAAGTAAAAGCAACCTCTTCACTCAGCACAGTCGGTGTGTTTGTACTTACTTTCCATGTGACATTAATAATCCGCTGGAAAGTGAAAGGTAGGGGAATGATGAATTTTAAGTGCCGGCAGGAGATCAGTGCAGCGAGACAAACTAGTTACTTTTTCCTGGCTGTATGCTTCCTCTTTCATCATTGGACTCTCTCTTGTTGGCTGTTACAGGCCCTGTGTGCTTATATCAGCCCCTCACAACCATTTCTCTCCCCATACACACACACACACACACACACACACACATCTGCTGTGATGAGTTTGTTCATCATCATACACATTTATTCCCAACAATTAGCTATCCGTGGGCCAACTCCGTCTAACTCTCTGCCCGTCTCTTTCCCGCTCCTTTCTCCATTCCTCTGTGCATCTGCACTTGTAATCAGCAGATATATTTAGCAGCGGCCCGATGGGAGGGAGGGGGGGGGGGGGGGGGGAAGAGAAATCCTAATGTGATTTTTGGTGGAATACAATCTATTGTTAATGGCGTTAGGCTCTCCTTTGATCCAGTATAAATCTTCATTAGGGAAGGCCCGGGTCCCAGGTTCAAGAGCAACGTGATTAGGAGGCTTTTAAAATGACGTTACATCAGCCTTCTAATTGGTTTACTGTTTGCTGGGGCAACATCAATCATTAGCCCAGTAACCGCACAGCAAATAAATTCACTCTGCCACTGACACCCTAATGGCAGACGCTGGCAAAGAGGGAGAGTGAGGCTCGCAGGCACACTCTATCTTTCTCTTTCTCTCATTCTTGTTCACATACACCCACACTTTGTGTTCCGGGGCTTCTTTTCAGTCTCTGCTGAGCCTGTACACACAGAGACGACGAGCGAGGGAGACAAAGAAAAAAACAAGAATGACAGAGAAAAAAGAGACGCAAAGAGGCAAATGGGAACAAAAATACAGAAAGCCAAACTTTGACTTTTGAAGTTGTTTAATGAGACATTGTGCATGGAAAAAAAGAGTGAGAGAAAAGAAACATCTAAAGAGAATAAAAATAGATGGGGACTGTAAGGGAGACGGAAACCGAGAGACAAAGGAAGTCAAAGAGACAAAGAACATGAAAAGGGGGGAATGTGAATAAAACGGGGTTCGCTGATGAGAGCTTAGAGGGTGAAAAGAGAGACATTTGGGTGGAAGGAGAACAACATTGAGATGAAGATTGCAAATTGCCACGATTCCCAGCCAGGACTGTTGATCTAATGGGTGCAGAGAGAGTCCTTGGCTTTGGGCGTCCATTAAAATCGACCTAAATGAGTTTAGAGTGGCAGTCTGGCAACTGCATAAACAAACCCTGGCATGTAGGAAGTCACAGGAACGGCTGTGAGGAAATAAAACACCTATAACCGGCGTCTGTTTATGCATGTGCTTGTGTGAGTGTCTGTTTGTGTGATTTGTGTGGTCCTGCAGAGAGTGGACGCTGGGCAGGAAATGAGGCTTACCAAGCCAGGCAGAAACTGACCACAGCGAGATAATCCTCAGGAAGCAGCATGCTGTGTGTATGTGTGTGTTTGTGTCTGCGTGCGTGTGTTGTTGCTGTAAAGTAGTCCACCATTACCTAAGCTAACAGGTGGACAGACATGACTTGTGTTCCCACTGAAGCATGACAAGTGAACGAAACGGTGTTGCCGGGGATTGGCTGGGAATTGGGTGTGCGAATGTTTATGTGGGAATACTGTTTGGCTCGGAGCACCTGTCTGGGAACGCCGGGAGAGCTGAGACGGCCAACCGGAGCGTGGCAGATCGCTCCTGGAAAGAGCTAGCGTTAGCGCTGTCTCTGGCCATTCGTTATGCATGGGGAATGCTAGGCTATTTTTAGCCCGAGCCCTCCTCTAAAGTGGCTAGCTATCTCATGCCAGGGAAGCCACCCCAAGTCACTGCCGAAGCAATGAATGTTTAATGGCTTTGTTGAAACAAATCTACAGAAACAAAAGGCACAGCGAAGACACGTTGCCTCCTTCTGCTCTAATGTTATTCTTCATAATGGTGCTTATGTAAGGGTGACATTTGCGTACCAGTGGGATGATTCGCGCCTGGTGTGTGTGTGTGCAGTTATATGCATCTGTGTGTGCGTGGGGATAATAT
Organism: Harpagifer antarcticus; assembly: GCA_902827135.1. NCBI lineage: Eukaryota > Metazoa > Chordata > Actinopteri > Perciformes > Harpagiferidae > Harpagifer > Harpagifer antarcticus. Next base: position 6,261,954 of record CADEHL010001042.1, on the reverse strand, counting down.
GCACACGTGCATTTTTCTGCTCACGGAGACTGTTTGTTTTTGGCTGAATTTGATGACTCTTCTCTAGCGGATTATTGCCTCCTAATTAGACAGAGATGACTAGCCAAGGCAGAGTGTGTGTGTGTGTGTGTGTGTGTGTGTGTGTGTGTGTGTGTGTGTGTGTGTGTGTGTGTGTGTGTGTGTGTGTGTGTGTGTGTGTGTGTGTGTGTGTGTGTGTGTGTGTGTGTGTGTGTGTGTGTGTGTGTGTGTGTGTGTGTGTGTGTGTGTGTGTGTGTGTGTTGTGTGTGTGCATTTAACTATATATGTGTTGGTGCCTGTATGTGTTTGTGTGTATACTAAAGCCGATGTGAGAAATGAAGCTCCTTTTGTCAGCATGTGTGTGTTTCACCTCAAGCTCTCCTTCCATTGTGCTCAGCCTCTGAGCTCTGAGAAGAATGACAAGCATGTGACATTCTCAGACAGAGGACATAGCAGCACATGGGAAGATACCACCTTAAAACACAGGGAGAATAGCAATTAGCACAGGGAGAAGGTGCATGAAAAACAATGGGGGGTGGCACTGTTTTGTTTTTTTAAAGAAATGTAGGAGCAATGGAGATATGGGGCGTGAAATAAAAGAAATATTGAGACAGAAGGAGTGGGAAGGACGGAGGGAGGGCAGGGAGCTGAGCCCTGCAATGATCCCTTTTTAACTGCTGAATGGGCATTTCTATTCTGCACACACACACACACACATATCCAGGTGCATATGTGCACATATGCGCACATCTGTTAACCACAGAACAATGTCAATAAACAGTTTGCCTATCCATGGCAACAAAACAAACCGCATTGGTTTCTGCCAGCTGGTCACACACTCATATAGACACACACACACACACACTCACACTGTGAGATTAATATGGTGTGGCGAGCCCCTGCCTCTCACTTGCGTGCTTTACAGAGGATGCAGGTTAGCAGCTAATGCTCCTCCGCTGAATGAGGCTCCTTTTGAATTGCAGAGCATAATGAACTTCCAGGGATTAGCCTGAGCCAAACCACCAGCTTACAGCTATATGGTGTGTGTGTGTGTGTGTGTGTGTGTGTGTGTGTGTGTGTGTGTGTGTGTGTGTGTGTGTGTGTGTGTGTGTGTGTGTGTGTGTGTGTGTGTGTGTGTGTGTGTGTGGTGTGTGTGTGTGTGTGTGTGTGTGTGTGTGTGTGTGTGTGTGTGTGTGTGTGTGTGTGTGTGTGTGTGTCTCCTCCTCTAGGCGCAGGGGGACGTAGGACAGAATAAAGTGGGTCAGGCTTCAACAGCAGTCAGAAGGGCTCGAGCTTGTCCACAAAAAGTGGCAGCGAAAACAAAACCGAGAGCTGTTAAGATAATCTTTTCACAATCGCTGTTTACTCACACGGGCAAGTCAAAGAGAGAGGAAAGAAAGGAGGGAAAGATAAAGTGGAATAAAATGTGAAATGCTTGGCTGCTCTCTAATTGCTCTATTTCCTCACCGCATGTTTTGCCTTTTATCAGACTGAGTTCCCGGTTAAAACAGTTGTTCCTATCAGCCTACCTGCGGGTTGTACTTGAACAAACCGGACAATTCATCTGACTAAGTCCTCTATCTTAATTTATTGGATCCATTTGCCCGCAGCCTACTTGTTACTGCGCGCTGCCTCTGTTCCAATGGTTGGTCAGATTTGTGTTTTTTGTGGCCAAAGCAATCTGCGGTTCTCTTCAGAAGTTGTCTGAGCATATGAAAGAAAAAAAACGGCCCTATACTTCAGCCTTGTTTCTCGGCCAGACCCCACTTCTCCTTGTGTTTGTGTTTTCTCTGAAGAACTTTTAAGGATTTGTTTTAATGGATTGTGAGTCTACATGAAAATACATTTCTTTGACATCACTTTGTTCTGTAGCTGAGAAAAACCGAAAGCAATTTGTCTCCGGTCGTAACTGTTTGTAGCACACTAAAGTCGATGTGGAAGAGAAAGGCTGCATGTGCCAAAACAACAGTAAACATTAGCATTGAATCATTCATGCACTTTATTTAGCAAATATTGATTCAATGCAGAATAAAAGAAACAATCTCATTCTATCATGTAACAATTCACTTCAGCTAACCTGACAGGACACGGCCCCAGGAGGTGAGAAAACGCATAGAATTACAAGAAGTACTTTTCTCAGCATCTTTCTGACTTTATCTGGAGACTCATAATACAATCCACAGCTGTCTGATAGATAATAGCATTTCTGTGTCTTTTTTCAAGCGGAATGTTAAAATCTTTATTACAAAATGTGGCAGATGTGAGTTTCTGCAACACTATAGGATGTATTACTCAGTCCCTGTGTAACAATATAGTGACTGGACTGTTAAACAGTACACACATACATTTCCACACAATTGATGCTTGTACACACACTCAGCAGTACATAGAAAACTAAGGCTATAAAGCCATGTATTCCTCTTCCATACTGTACAACGTGTGCCATGTATTATTCATCCCATTTTGAATAAAAAACTGTTCAGTATTTATAGCAGGAAAGTGAACAAAGACAAAAACAAACCTGTGCATGTTGTCTGTGTGCAGATTTAAACATGGTGCCTACTTTTCTTTTCATATCGCACAGACTGTGTGCCCATGCCTTCATGTGTGCGTGCGAGCTTATTTCTCCCAGTGTACTTCCCATGCTGTGTTGTGTGCACTGTTGCTCTGCTTAGATAAAATGTATTTATGTAGATAGGGTGTAGTTGGAGCTCTCTCACATTTATGTATGCATTGCAGAGAGGGGAAGTCGCTTCAAATGTATTTATGAAGTGCTCTTAAGAAACAAGATGTATCCCAAAGTGCTTTACATCTCAGCAAAAGACACAAACAGAATGCAAATAAAAGCACCATAAAAGGAGAGGGGAACAATCCTTAAAGAAAGAATTCGGCTGTATGGAAAGGAGGAGGAGAAATATACTCTTTGCATGCTTTAATATCAATTTACACTCTGCATGTATGATGCAAGAGTTGGACTTCTCTGTCTGTTTGCATATGCCAATATATGCACGCCGGTTCTCCCAGGAGCATCTTCGCATGTGCAAACAAACAGATGTTTTGCGTCTCTCCCGTGTAGCAGAGGTCAGGCCCCTTCGTCTTTCTTTCGTCTCCTCGCCCTCTTCGGCTCTTCTCTCCTTTCACTAGCATCTGTTCTTCGGGGCCATGTGGGTGACACCTGCGTCCCAGTGGCATCCCGGTGGAATCAGGTCACCGTACAAACTGGTCGCCATTACAGCTGCAGATGCAAAGGAGTGCCATGCCCCCTATATGATCTAAGCACCCGCCTTAAGACTCAAAAGAACTGAAAAGAAAGACACCTCAAAGAGACTCACAACAATTGTGCATGCTTAACAACCACACATAGAGGCAAAGCAACTACAAAGATACACAGACAACTGCAGAAAGAAACAAATTAACTACAAAGACACTCAAATTGAACAAAAAAAAAACATTAAATATATGCAAACAAGCACAAAATGATTACAAAAAAATACTAATTTAGAAGTCATAACAGAAAAAAAAGACAACAATTAAAACGTGATAAAAACTACAAAGAGATACAATACGATACAAAAAGATGAAAAATCAACAGAGATGCATAACAACGACTTAAAGTGACTTGGCACCATGTAGGATAAGTGGGGGGGCCTTTTGCATGCAGGTGCCCAGGGACTCATTCTGACAATATCCACCCCTGCTTAATGCTACAAATATAAATATGTTTAAAACATAGATTTCTTCGAGGTGGTTTCTGTGAGCTTCTACATTCTGTGTGTTGTTTCAGTGAAGGAGTCGTGACAAAATGACAAATGCTCGGGTACAAGTGTGATCGCGCAGCTTGACAAAGCAGTTGCTGCTGTTGTTTTCACCCCGCGCATACATGTGCATATGTGTACTTACTGCTCATCCTTTGATCAGCTTAATGTATTCCACGCTCAGATCTGTAGTATAATAAAGGAAATGCAGCGTGTCGTTTTGATGTGAGAAAAAGCCAATAGTGTTGTTAAGCAAGAATTCAAAGTTAAGTCAATGACCCTGTGTGTTTTGCAATAATTCCAACATTCCTATTCAGATTAAAATAAAGGTTTGAACAGTTTGTTGTGATACACGAAGTGATTGTATGCCCTCTTTTTGATCGGTGTCGCTTTGAGTACATTTACCTGTCAATTTGTGAACAAAGGTATGCTAAGTGATGTAACCCTGACAAGCTCTCCTGTACTGTATAGCATGTGGTTTATTGATTTTACTGTACGAACCCACACACACGCTATAGACAGGCTCAAATCCCCCACCGAGAGAGAGTGTCGGAGATAGAAAGGTGATGTGTGAATGGGTGTTCTTGTCTGAGTCATCCGGGTTTGTTTTTCAGCTCTCTCACTCGACAGTCCATTAGCTCAGAGTTGGAAGGGCTGGTATTGGATTCTAGCTGACATGTTCCCCCAAGTCTGAGAGTGAGAGATGAGGGCACACGCTGTGCCGAGTGCTCTAATACCACTCACACACACGCACACACTTTCTCTCAGTTGTGTAAAGGCAAACAACATCAAACGGAAGACTTGGCTAAAAATAAGACGGGATAAATCATAGAGAAAAAGTGAAAGCAAAATATGAAAACATGATTATCAAATAACATGTATCTATTTAGGTGGAGATTCCTGCTAAAAAAAGTTATCGACCGTTTGGAAAATTCGACACCTACTCTGACAAAATGATTGCGCGTAATGGACTGCTAAATATGCTATTCTGTGAGCTGAAAAGGTTTACTTTTATTGGTTTGCTGCGAAATAAACAATATCAAATAACGTGTTTGTCTCACGCTTGTAGCAGCTTGAAATAAAATCCTTCCCTCCCTTGTATCTGAAGCTCTGTTTGATTTCTGTCACAAAGACGTGTGATGCTAAAATTCCTCTCTGTTTGGTCTCCTTCCAGGGGCTGCCAACCACCACAGCCAATCCACACTACGGCCTCCACTGCCCCCTCCGCACAACCACCACACCTTATCCCACCAGTCTGCAAATAGCCTGAACAGAAACACTCTGAGAGGGGGACGCAACCCCATCCACGCCCCGGTTCCGGGTCCTGGAGACGGGCCCACCACCCCCGAGTCTGTTCAGCTGCAAGACAGCTGGGTGCTCAACAGTAACGTCCCGCTGGAGACTAGGTAAGAAATGTTTCCTCTTTTTTCTAGATATCTAGAGCCACCTACTGAAAGCACAGCGGCGGTGTAAGCCTTGAGTAATCAATAGTGAGGGACGGAAGGTCAGAGCCATGCTGCTTCCACAACATTCCTGTGAGAAAAGAACCATGGTGATGGAGAGAAATGCTAGAAAGCAAGAGCCAAGGAGGATGACATTTTGTTTTACTTTCTCTAGCAATTGCAACGTTTTTTATGGTTAGGGTCTATACAAAATCTCCAAAAGGTTTTCAATCTTCTTAATGTCCTTGGCAAACATCACTGTCAGGCCAGTGTAAACCAGCATGACCTGTGTACACCTGGTATTAACATGTGGCTTTAAGGTGCCTATCACAAGTGGACAGCTTTAAATTAGGGCTGTCAGTCGATTCAAATATTTAATCGCGATTAATCGCATGATGTCCATAGTTAATCGCAAATTAATCGCACATTTTTTATCTGTTCTAAATGTACCTTAGAGGAATATTTATATACGTTTTTAATACTCTTATCAACATATGAGTGGACAAATATCCTTTATGCAAATGTGTGTTTATTATCATTGGAACAATGACAAATATTCTCCTGAATATTCTCAACACAACAACCTGGAACCTCTTTCTCTCTCTCTCTCTTCACTCTCTCGCAACCCTGTGTACTTCTCTGCACTGAGCCAGTTGCTCAGACAGACAAGCCTGTTTAGTTGTCGGCGAAATGCCGCTCCTCTGTCTTCATCTTCAGTCAAAGCATGAGACGGAAGTTCCCACTGTGGATCCCAATAATGCGCTGTTATGTGCAGTCGACACGTTGGATGCGATCCGAATGATCTAACGAAGCCCCTCGTCCTCCACAATGTTAAGCTGTTGCCACCCATTTAGCTATCGCTGTAGTTGTCCAGGCGTCTCCCCGGCAAACGTTCAAGCGTGGTCTGCCGCAAGCGAGCGGCAGGAGCGAGGCTGTCAGCATCAGCTGTGTGCTTGGCTTGCTGTTTAAAACACCTTTTTTGTATCCATATCTCTCGCTAGAATCTGCCACCATCCAACTAACAACAACAACAACAAGCCTTTGGCCTCTGAAACTACGGGGCGGGCCGAGGACAAATACACATGCGTTAATCGCACGTCAAAATAATTAGTGGCGTTAAAAGACAATTGTGTTAACGCGTTATTAATGACAGCCCTACTTTAGACACATTAGTTCACACATTCTTTTTGAATACATGCATCTCAAGTGACCACTGATGAACATCCAGCTCAAATAATGAAAAAATATTAAGCAAGAAAACGTTTTAATGGACTTGCAATATCAACAAAACCACAAAGTGGAGTGTAAAACAATTTACCATAATATAACTCTAAAATCTAAAAACAGAATTACTCTGGAGCAAATCCTTGTTTCATGGAGATTATTTTTGAAACGACCAGAGTTTGAATTCACTCTCATAAAAAGGTGTGACGGATATCTTAGCTACGGTAGCAGACAGGGGCTAACGCACTTCATCTGCCCAAAAAACCTACATTAGACGACATGAAGAAAAGTGCAAATTATAACACACAAATGTGCCACAACATATGCAGAGTAGAAACATCTTCAACATATTATAATCCCAGAACCTTAACACTTTCTGGTGTCCCCGTTTTCGCATTTTTCATCAAGTTGGTGAAGATGTTTCTTCTTTAGCATCTGTTTTGGCACATTTGTTTTTTAGATATGTGCTTCGTTTTATAAAGTGCAGCCCATTGCTTCTAATGTAAGTGTTTTGTGTCGATGTAGTGCGTTTGCGGGCCACCGTACTCAACAGCCTCTTAACAAAGTCTTTACCACACGGAGTTTCTTACCCAGAATGAGTTGTATTTTCATCATTCTGCACCAAATTCAACAAATGCCAGAGAGCTACAGTGCAATATTCTGACATCCTCTCATACGGTAGTATTACGTAACATAAAGGTCAGGAATGAGGGCAAAGGTAGAAGACATTACCTTTAAGCAGTTCACCTGATTATTGAGCAGCCTTTACGAGGCTCATAGTGTCATTTGTTTTTAATTCGTCTAATGGACAAAAGCCACAGGTTTTTCTTCACTGATCAAACAGAAAACTACAGAATATCATGTGCTGTTAGTCACAACTCCCCTCCACCAATCTACACCAATATGAACCACCTAAAGAAAATGAAACAGTGCTCTGATTCAGAAAGGTATGCTACTCAAATAAATGTTCTACCTTATCTCCTGGAGCAGCACATACAGAAAGCCACCATGTGTCAAAGCTATTATGCATGCTCCCTACATTGAGGGAGCAGGAAATACAAACCATTTCACACACTTTACACACACGCTTTTGCCAGTACACAAAGAACACTTACCAGGCAAACAGAGCATTCATGCAGGGTATTACTATTCATGAGGCATACAGTGAGAGGGACGCTGGCTACATGCTTGCTAGCATGCGCACGCTCGCTCCGTGAGCATTTACTCTGCGAGCTGTAGTTGTGTTTCTCCTGCTGGGCGCTGGGACTTCCAGCTTTTATGGTCCCGGATAAGCTCCCCTGAGTGCCGGCCCTGTGCAGTATTTATGAGGCCCGGCCATGTTTAATTCAGCCCCACTGGTCTCAGGTCTGTGCTCAACCTGTGCTGATGCATCACGTCAGTATGCATGATGGATAAGAAGAAGGTATTGAACAAGAATACCTACGGCTTGAAATAGAAGCAATTTCCAGTCCCGATTGTTTACCTTACCTGCGTTTCCATGGCGATGCATGTGCCATAATGTAATTTTAGTATAGAGGATGTTTTATTTTATTGCAAATTATCTTTAGTGACGTTTGGGTAGCGAAAATAAAAGTAATAAATCCTCTTTTCACAGAAGCTATGTTGTTATTGCCATCTTTACAGATTCAAACACACACGCACTCACACACACTGTTGAGCTCTCCGCGGTGCCAGTATTTGGTCATGTTCAGGTGGTGGGGTTGGGCATGGCTCAGAGCCTGTCGCAGTGGATGGAGCCCAGAGCGGACGGGTTTCCAGCTCCACCCTCCAGCCCAGATTGAGCCCTCCTCTCTGGGTCTGGTGATGGCGGAGGCTGGGTGGGCTGGCTGGAGCTGCTGGAGCCCGTGACTGAGAGAGAGCCAGCCGGGGCCGAGCCAGAGAGTCACACCATCCCCGCTTTGGCAGAGCCCGGCCTCCATCTCGTTACAACCGGCAGCCATGAGAAGATGAACGCGCGTGTACTTTTGAGGGAGGGAAGGCTGTGTGTTCGCATCCTTCGCATGTGTGTTCCACTTCCTTTGCTCCCCACTGTAATCATATGTAAATGTTGGCATTTTGTTGTCCACTCGTTATAGCGGATGTGTGTGCGCACGTGTGTTTTGGCATGACCCGACAGTGTGACAGCGCTGAGAGGATGAAGATTGATCACCTAAGAACACCCCAGGGCTTGAATGAGTGGCAGAGAAAGAAGGAGATAGGAACAGACGAGGAGGCGGAGGAAGATTGTGGGGGGATATCGCTAAGAAATATAAGTCCAGAGAGTTAGAGAGGGGGGGGGGGGAAATGGAAATGAATGGTTTACGTTAGTGGAGGGAGAGATAAAGCGGGAGAGAGAGGGAGGGAAATGGAGAGAGGTGGTGATTGAAGGAGATTGTTTTTGGGGGAGAGTGTGTGTGAGCGAAGATAGAAAGGCAGAAGAAAGAGATTGGGGCCCGACGAACATGGATACATTTACCGGTGAGAGATAAATGACTATAGATGGCTGGTGCCACTGTGTGTGTGAGAAACAGACAGAAAGAATGCCTTTCTTTTGTGTGCATGCGAGCGCACACGTGTGTAAATGTGTTGCAGCATTACCAGAAAGCACCTGATTTCCAATCGGTCCCTTGGAGCCTCTTGGCTATCTGGTGCCAGTTTCAATCTCTCTCTGCGATCTCAGGACACTCCCCTGCACCCCCCGCTCCCTCCGCTCGGGGCCACAGCTCTAGGGGAGGAATAAGATCACTGAGAGGGTTGCAGCATCTCAATGTATGTGGAAGGAGCAGCAGAGTGTGGTGGGGGGGGGGGCTATAGGTTACTTTCAAATGCATTACTGCGGGGAATGATGCGGAGATGCTACCTGTGGGAACAACAGGGGGTGGTGGAGGAGGAAAGATTCATGCCCCTGCCCCGTAACCACGACGCTAATATGCATATGGGAAGTACATATTACCATGCAGGGTTTATTATAGTAACGATATGATCTTGTATTCATAGAGTATATACTATAAACGTAACATCATTATGCAGAGCCACAACCCTTACAAACTAGGTTGTTTTTATTAACTCCACTTCATACATTATCTCCGCCAAGGAGGCTGTGATTTACCTACCATTTGTTTGTGTGTTTGTCAGCCAGTTTCAAAAACGACTCACCCGATTTTTATTTTTATGAAACATGATGGTAGGGTGTAGAATGGGCCAAGGAAGAACCAAATTGGATTCATATAAAGCCCAAATGCAGCTACTAAATTGACCTTGTTGCTCAACTAAATGTCATTTTGAGGGGCTTAAAAAGTAATTTCTGTTGCAAGCCTGACAATGATCCTTAAGGTTAGTCCATCCCAAGTGGGCAGAGCTAGTATATCACATAATTACACCCCATGACACCGTCCACATAGCCTTGGTTGATTGTCAAGTATATACAGCGGTACAAAATCCCTGAAACACCCCAAAGAAACACGGGATGATGACAGGAAGTAATAGCTTAAATCCAGCTGGAAAAAAATGAACGTAAAACGACCTTCAACTCAAATCAGACTCTGTTGTGAGTATCCAACTGTTATCAAACTAACTTGAGCCAACCTAGCATGCTGGTCTTTGATCAATAGTTCAATCAAATGCTGAGTTCTATCAAACTGATTATGACGCCTTTCATCTATACTTGATGATGAACAATAACCTAACCCTAACCCTTTACCAAATCTAATATTCACCAAATCCTAATAATCATAATGTGTAGTTTTAGAAAAGAATGCAATACAGCCCTTTGACAATAGCAGAGGTTATTGTTTATTTCAGGTGATGTGGGGCACCTAAAAAAATAGGGTGTCATTTGAATTACTTTAATGTAGAGAAATTCCTCATAGCATTTCTGGATGGTTGAATACTCAATGATCTTTTGTATAATTTGGCTTTTTACACATAGCCTCAGAAGTGTTCCCTGTCCTCCTTCAAAGCAACACTCAGCGAATGAATGCCCATTATACTGCGTCCATCTGCCGATTGTTGTTTCCTACTATTGTAGCGGGGAACAATTCTCCTGACGCCATCGTTGAGCATCCTCCACTCCCCGAGCCTTTTGTTTCATTCTCAGATCTGATCAGTTTTTCCAGTCGACCCCATACCGAGCCGACCTCCGCTAATTGTTCTCTACCTCTGACGATTATTCTCAGAGTGCTATCCTCAGCCACCACATGTTTGTGAAAGCTGACAAAAAAATCACGAGTGTGTGCGCATCGCCCGCGAAAGCGCGTATTGTCGCACGCTCAAGGGGGAATGCGAGCTTTGACTTCCTGCTAATTACCCAGCATGCTCTCTGTTCTGTGGTTAATTGTCCAGGTCCTCTTTTCATCTCAATGGGGAACAGGGTTGGAATGGAGAGAAAACACATCCTCCCTTCCTTCTCACAGTGTGTGTTCTAATCTATAGCCTCCCCCCTCCCCTTCTCAATCCTTCTCTTATGTCAATTTTGTTCCACGAAGATGCAAATTAAACGTTTAGTAACACGTACAGGGCAATCTCATGAAAGGAAAACCCACATGAATTTGTATTGTTTGTGCGTGGGTGGGCGCCTATGTCTGAGCCTGTGCAAATGTGTGTCGGTGTGTGAGTTAGTGTTGCCTGTTCTTCATGCATGTGTGTGTGTGTGTGTGTGTGTGTGTGTGTGTGTGTGTGTGTGTGTGTGTGTGTGTGTGTGTGTGTGTGTGTGTGTGTGTGTGTGTGTGTGTGTGTGTGTGTGTGTGTGTGTGTGTGTGTGTGTGTGTGTGTGTGTGTGTGTGTGTGTGTGTGTGTGTGTGTGTGTGTGTGTGTGTGTTGCATGTGTAAGACAGGATGCATGACAGCGATGTAGCAATGGTTAAACTTGAGGGAGGGTTGGGGGGTGCTGTTGGCAGCTCAAGAAAATAAGGAGGAGTGGAGGGGGGGGGGGCGTTCTGTCAGCTCTCTAATTATGTGTGACGTTTCCATGCTGGACCACTGTCAAAAACCCACAATATTCACACACAAACACACACACACACATGCATACAAGCAAACACACACCCCAGCCTAATGATACAGAATTGTGATTGCCGGCTGCCTGCTATGATAGAACCCCTCCATAGTCCTCCGCAACATAAATCAATGTCAATTACCTCCCCAGAGCACATTAGACACTTTCCATTCCTACTCGTAATTAGTATGGCCCATAGACATATTCCCATCCCACACCGAGCTCACAGTAAAGCGTCTGCACACAAACAACAAAGAAAGGCAAATGTTCAAATGCATACCAGCACATTAAATCGCATACATTGTGTCGCAAGTAATTGACCATCTCGCCCCCGTCCTTGCGCTCACACACACATCGGGGCGCAATTAATTACCGTTGGCCTTGCCATCACAGAGTGCCGGTGAAAATTAGTTGAAGCGAAGACGCATGCTGGTTGACCTTGGAGTGTGTGTGTGTGTGTGTGTGTGTGTGTGTGTGTGTGTGTGTGTGTGTCTATGTGCGTGTGTGCGTGCGTGTTTGGCCGTGAACACATGAATGCCATGCGCAATCTAGCCTCTATCCCTCTTTTTTCCTATGTTTTCCTTGGTGGCATGCAGCGTACCTGACAGGTAAAGCAGGGGAGGGAGGGAGGAGGAGAGAAAAGAGGAGAGTCAAGCAGGGTACCATTCCAACAATCTGGCAGAAGGGAAAGAGAGAGAGAGAGAGAGAGAGAGAGAGAGAGAGAGAGAGAGAGAGAGAGAGAGAGAGAGAGAGAGAGAGAGAGAGAGAGAGAGAGAGAGAGAGAGAGAGAGAGAAGGGGGGGGCAGAGACTGGCTGAATAATTGATAGAGAGTGCAGCGGTGCTCCCAAACCAAATCGTTATGCTCTGAGCACATCAACTGTTTTCCCTCACTATTTTTAAGAAGGGAACACTCTTGTACACACAAGCTGTTATGAAACAGCAGTTTTAAAAACGTCAAAAGGAAGACCACACAGCAAATTGCAGCTAAGCATTATTCTAAATAGTTTCTGGTCGTACAAGCTGATGCAAAGAGACAGCTACTAGAAAACAGAGCACATTTGAAAAAAACACGGTTCTTTACTTTACTTCTGAGAACTCCTCATGTGATCACATTTCTCTAACTTGAGGCAGTCTTGTGTCACAAATGTGGTGACGTTAGACTCCACTCGACAAAGAAAAGACTTGACTTTGACTTTTAGACTGATGCCTTGTGATTAACTTGGACTTTAGCCTTTTAAATTGTAATGACTTGACAAAGCCCAAAGATAGAAAATAGCACAAAACACTTTATTTTCCTTACAGCTGTTTGTTTTATTTTGTTTATTGGATTTTCAACCTAACCAGTATTTCAGACAATCATTTTAACCAGTAAAGTCACAGAGGAAAAGAAAGAAAAACATTTTCTGTGAAAGAACGGAGTTTTAAATGTTTGCATACAGGACTTTGCAGCCTAAATTATGCATTTTGAAGTCATTAAATAAATTGTCTAACATCAGTGTTTAGCCATCTATAATTGATGGCTAGCAACATAGCCTTACGACTTCATTTCCAGTATTTTTTTTTGTGTGCTCACTTTTTGTTTTGCCTCCATTAAAAATGATTTAATCAATCAAAGTGTATTCATATAGCCGAATATCACACATTTTACATTTGTCTCAGTGGACTTTACAGTTTTTACAGAATATGAATACAACACCCTCTGTCCTTGGACCCTCACATCGGACAAGGAGAAACTCCCATAGAAACCCCCCAGTTAATTGGGAAATATGGAAGAACCCTCAGCGAGAGCAACAGAGGAGGGATCCCTCTCCTGGGACAGACAGATGTGCAATAGATGCCGTGTGTAAATCAAAAAGATAATACATTTACAACATACGTAGTCCAAATGCTTGAAAATGCATGTAAATAAGAAGACGATGAATCCAGATGGATGTCAACAATCCTTTAGGAGCCATCAAAGAAGTAGATTATTACTGTAAGATATTAAAAAAAACTACTTCAATTAGACTCAAGATAAGATGAGAACATGCCTGTAACATCAAGACTGCCCTGAAACAGCCTTTCAAGAAGTGAAGATCAAACATCCTCTGTTTTCAGACATTTCTCCCAGCACATAAACAAGCAATTCCACCAAGACAAAAACTCCCACTCCTCAGTCATGTTTGAGCCAGAATGGCCTCTGATCTGTCACACTCACCTGAGGGCTTCTTCTGTTCTACCACCTGGAGTCTGTGAAGGAGCACCTCCTCACTCCCTGTGTGCGCTACAAGTTTATTTCTGAGAATTTTGCCCTTGAAAAGTTTTCTCAGGTTGAGTCTTTTTAATTATTTATCATGGCACATCGTACTTCAAAGTCAGATCAGAAAATAAGTCTTAAGAGGCAGATATGAGAATAGGAAAGGAGACGCTGAGGAACAGTAAGAAGGATAGGAGTGCAAGTAGGCTGAGAAAAAACGATAGCATTGTGAAATGGGAAGGGAGGGTGGGTAAGAAAGGAGACACGTCGGGTGAGCAGGTGCAGAGATATCAGAGGATAATGGGTAATACGAGCAACGGGATGATGGTTCAAATCCTCCCTCAGAGCTCTGACCTTCCTAGGGCAATGAGGGCAGGAGAGGAGCACGGTAAAGATGCTCTCAAGCCATTTCCAGCAGAAATGAGGCAAGTGGGGTGAATGGAAGCGATTTGAGGGTAGTGGAGAAGGGGGGAAAAATGAGTAGAGCAGCTGGAGGTTAAAAAAAGACTTTGGACTGGAACGGGATGAATTGGAGACATAATCAGTTGAAGGATGTTCCAACCTACATGGCAGGAAGGGTTCATCAGAAAGAGAAATTGGAAGGATGCTTTCCCATATGTGACCCTGTAATCTCGACTCTGATTCAGTAGTTGGCCGGTGTGTCTGCACCCTGTTTACCGCTATAGAAGTGTTTTTTTACTGCTTATATCCGCATTAAAATTGAAAAAAGAACCTGTGGATTGACCATTTTCCTTTATGTGTTCTCCTCTCCAGGCACTTCTTGTTCAAGACGTCGTCGGGGACCACGCCCCTCTTCAGTAGCTCCTCCCCTGGTTACCCTCTGACCTCGGGAACCGTGTATTCTCCGCCCCCTCGCCTGCTACCCAGAAACACCTTCTCCCGCTCAGCCTTCAAGCTAAAGAAGCCGTCCAAGTACTGCAGCTGGAAATGCGCCGCGGTGTCAGCCATCGCAGCTGCTGCCTTGCTGGCCATCCTACTGTCTTACTTCATCGGTAAGTGATCCCGCACCAAGCATTATTCATGAGGATGACATATTACGTGTTTTAATTATAGAGGGTCTTACGTTTCGCACATGCTTCGTCACACATCTCTTTATAACAGCCAGAGATGGCAAAAGTACACACATCCTTTACTCAAATAGAACTACAGATACTCGTGTTTAAAGATACTCTGTTAAAAGTAGAATTACTGACTAAACTAAGAAGTATGGGCTTCAAAATGTACTTAAATAAAAAGTATCCATAACTACCAGCTGTTTTAAAGAGTACCTGACCTCCCTTTATATTAATAGAACAATAATGTCATTGTGTTTCCATGCTGAACAACAGCAACATGACAACGTTTTCATTGGTCCCTCTTCTTTAGAGAAGACCAGGAAATGATGGATACACGGATCGTTTTAAAATCGATAGGCACGCAATGATTCTAAATAATAATGATCGCGCCACCAAATGCGGTTTGAAAATGTAAGAAGTAGAAAGTACAGGTATTTGTGTTCAAAATGTAAGAAGTGAAAGTAAAAAGTCGTCAGAAAAATAAGAAGTGGAGTAAATGACTGATACCAGAAAAATGTACTTGGGTACAGTAACAAAGTATTTGTACTCCACTACTTCCCACCTCTGGTCACACATCTCTTTATAACAGATGAACTATTTTATTGGTATTCATCGCGACAAAAGTGTCAAGCTAAACACAAAGCAGATTTTTCCAGGTGTGAGCTTTGTCCCTGCAGCTCCGTGCTACACTGTCAAAATCAGACTCGGCAGGAAACCCTGGCCTCCAACCGGCAACAGTCAACAGTATATATACAGACAGGAATATGCGAACGCCGCCCGGCACACTGGGGCTGTTTCCGTGAGCAGGTATCAGTAAAGATAGGAATCCCTAACAGACCCAGCAGGGAAGTGGATGTTCTCTCACTGATCTGAAGCCAATGCGCGATAGTCATACTTAAAGGAATGGCAGATACTCACTTACCGAGCACCTCGGGAGGAGAATCTGACGCCTGTCTACTGGTGGATCTGTCAGGAATAAAGCAAGGCGGAGATAGTGTGTGGGAGTGTGTGTGTAGGTGAGTGTGTTTCCTCCCCTTTTGACCTTATTCACCGGACACGAGAATGCAGACATCTGTGTGTGAGATAGACAAAAGAAAGAGGAGGATAAAATGCATGTTTGTGTGTGTTAAGTGTGTGTGTGTGTTTGCATGAGGAGGCAGATGTGTCGCTGAGCCCTTGATTGGCCTCTCACCCCAGAGACCAGAGTCAACAGATGGGGGATCTTAGGAAACAGTGGCATCAGCAGAAAAAACAACAACCCCCCCCACCCTCCATCACTTCTGCATACATTATTAATATCACTTTAAATTATTTAGAAATATATATATTTATATACACATCACCATCCATCTACCCATCCATTCTGACTGTGAAAATGTAGGCTTTGCTCAGCCTGGATGTGTCTCAAAATTGCACTCAGGTCTTGTGTGGGTGGTGTGTGTGTGTGTGTGTGTGTGTGTGTGTGTGTGGTGTGTGTGTGTGTGTGTGTGTGTGTGTGTGTGTGTGGTGTGTGTGTGTGTGGTGTGTGTGTTGTGTGTGTGTGTGTGTGTGTGTGTGGTGTGTGTGTGTGTGTGTGTGTGTGTGTGTGTGTGTGAGGGGGCGTTGCGTACCCCCTCTGTGCCCTTGAGAGCCGTGTGTGTGTCCTCCAGAGCAGATCAAGGCCCCTCGCCTGGGGCCCACAGACAGATCCATCCTCTCCTGAGCTTTACGCGGTCACACTGCGCTGGACAGCCACACATATGGAGCTAGGGAGCAGAAGGGGGGGGGAGAAAGACCTCCTTGAGGGCAGGGATGTGGCGGAGCATAGAACCTCCATCTTGTTTTATTAGGGCTCACTAGGGGCCGCAATGACACAAATATTTGTTTTCATCTGAGAACATGTAATTGTAAGTTGATAAGGAACTAATGAGGATAATCATTAGAAAAAATCTGTCTTTTTCAGAGAACATAATTGCTTGCCTTATTCACTTTTTTTCCTTCTACAACATTGTTAGGGCACCATCTGTGTACTTGCCAGATACATACAACTTGTTAACAGTATTGCCATGTCTTAATAATTGTCGCATGAGCTTGTTATAATTTCAAAGTAAAGAGTCAATTCCCAGTGTCTGCCCTTTTCAATATAAGGTAGGTTCATCCAAACAAATAAACTAAATGTATAAATATATAACACATTTCCATAAGGACCTGCAGCCCCAAACATTTTGAAATCTGATGACCAATGACATTTCCAATATTTTTGGAAGATATATCAAGAGCATAACTTTGCAAAATACCAATTATTTAACACTGCAAGAAATTGAACTACAGCAAAGCTACTTTAGGGTGAATCCTTTGGTTTACTGAAGCCCCGTTTTAGAAAAGTATAGCTTGAACATTTGTCAAAACAATGACCTATCTTTTGCTTTTTGTATTCCCAAATGGTTTCATTGTTTAACTACAATCGCCCAAAAACTAAAATTGCTATACAAATGAACTACATGAGGCTACTGTCAAATGAACTTATTCCAACGTGTTTGCACCACTCCAACATTCAATTTTACTGTGGGCATTTGTAGCTTTAAAAGACTTGTAAGCATGCTCTCTAAATATGAATAGAGCAGATTGTTTTTTGAATGGAGTTCAGTAAGTGAGGAGCAAGAGTTGCTATTCAGTTTCCCTCTAAGCTCCACTCTCTGTGTATTTACTGTTTTATTATATGCCAGACATCAGTGCTTTACCACCTAACTTGATTGTGCAAGTGGCTATAATTCGGTTAGATGAGCACTGCAAATGATACTTTATTGTTATTACGTTTTTACTTTTGCTAACTGTGTGGCCCCTTTTTCAGCTGCTGTAAGGAAATGTTTTGCTGTGGTTGTGTCTGTGCTGAACAGAGCTGTAGCAGTGCTGCCAAGCCTGAAACCCTAGTGTTTACCTAGCTCTTTGTAGCGTTAATCGTGCAGCGAGTTTCGGTCGGAAGAGTTCACTGCTCATAAGGGGGATTTTGTACTACATTGTTTGTGTGTGTGTGAGAGAACCCGGCAATCACTGGGGGGATTGCGCAGAGCACCCAGAGCCATGCAGCGTGAAGAGGACCCCTCCGAGAAGTCCGCCCAAGAGCCCGCTCATAAATTACACCAGGACACATGTGCCTGAGCAGCATTTTTCTTCTTTGTGCGCGTGTGTGTACGAATACTCCTTCTCTCAGGGCTCCTACAGGATGTGTGTGTGACAATGTGTGCCTCTGATTGCAAAGCTGTGAGGGTGTGGTGGCCTTCTAACAAATTCCTTTTCTCTTCTCAATACCATAGATAAAGCTTTTCAACAATTGCTCGACATTCTACGGAAACACGTATGCATGCACACTGAGTTGCTTTTACAAAGGCTGGACTCAGCGTGCTTCAGAAACACGGTCGATAATATCTCTTTGAAACTTATTCAGATAACATACGCACAAGATGGAATAAACGTGTACATTTGAGTACATAAATGTGAGTTAGAAAGAGTTTATGTGTCTGGAGGACAGAGAGTCACATTTTCAGTTAAAGCTCCCTATGCCAGCGGAGGCGTCTTTAAGTGTGAAGGAATGACTGAAACGGATGGAGGGAGGAGGATAAACGAGAGTGCTTGTTCTTCATTCCCCCGGCGTCTTGTTTGCTTGCTCCGCATGGAGCACCGAAGCCAAAGGAGAGGTGGTTGCTAGGATACAGGTGAACAGTTGGCATACAGGAGGGAAGAGGTCCGACATTGTGAACGGAAACCTGGAGAGAGCGAGATAGAGGAAGGCGAAAAAAAAGAAAGGAGGTGGAATCGAGTTGGAGCCGAGAGGGCAGAGGGGAAGGAGGGAGATGCGTCACTGTCAGCATGAAGCCACGACAAAGTGGAGAGGAAGAGGAGGATAGATGACTTGAGAGACGGAGGAGACCTGGTATGTCACCGTTGGCGCCGAAGGGGATTAGAGAAGGGGAGTATAAGGGAGGGGGGAAATAGAGAAGGGAGGTCTGGAGTTTTCACTGCAGGGAGAAAAAGACGGGGAAGGTGGAGCAGGAGTGACAAGGAGGAGAAAGTGAGAGGAGGCAGAAGGATAGGATGAAGGAGAGCGCGGCCTCCCGAGGTTCTGTTACCTGGAATAACCGTGGGACTAATGTCTCCTAATTGATCACAGCGAGCGGAGAGCAGAGGGAGGCTGACAGAGAGAGGACAAGGAGAGGACAGGGGGATGTCTGCAGGAGGAACGGAGGAAAAGAGAAGAGTCGGAGGACAGATGTACAGAAAGAGAAAAAAACGGACAGAAAAAGAGATACAGCGCGGTTTGCAAGGGGAGGAACAAGGCTGGTTTGATGCATAGATGAAGGATCGAGGACATGTCAGAGTCCAGGTGGACTGTATTCACACACACACACACACACAGGTGTGTCCTTGAATGCAATGAGTAAAGTTGCTCGCGGGCGCCAGTGTCACCTTTTCACGGGTGTTTGGTGCGAATGTGTGTGTGTGTGAGATGGCTGAATTTGGCATACTCCACATGGTATTGTCACCACTGATGAATGAGAGCACACATGCACTTGCACACACACACACATTGTATTTTTAGTCTGACTCCAGCTCTCCTGTGTATTGATTAAACAGATCCACACACACACACACACACACACACACACATACTGTCATCGAGTTTGACCTTCATGCCTATAAGCCGGCCACTTTCCATCCATCATGGCTGTCTCTCTGTGCCCAGACTGATCACAATCGCTTACTGGCCATACTTCCCGCGTATGAGTGTCTCACTTGAGTGCATTCACATCACTGCTGCCTTACATAATAACATGTTAATGACCGTGCAAAGACACATAGCTCGGCCAGCATATACGAGGCATTACTCCAACAGAAGGGGGTTGCATTTTGGGTAATGATTTGCATATTTCTGTCATCAATCAGGAAGTAGGGTGGCTGCACTGCCAAAGTAACCATTTACAAGCTGGCTTAAAGATGGTGGAATTTCAGGAGAGATTTTCTTTTCTTTTATATAACACATTTCTTAACGCCATTTCTGTTATGTTATGTACACAGGTGCATGAAAAATGTAAATAATGATAATACAATGTTGAATTGCGCTAATTTTCAACACTGGCTTCATCACAGACTCAACATCTCAACATGGAGTTGTGCCAGGCATCAAAAGTGGAACAACACACCTTTATATGAGAAGCCCTGGGCTGTAACAATCAAAAAGGGGAGCCATTTTGAAAACACCTGAGACACTGATCATATCAAGTTGATTATAAAAACAGGACCAAGCTATTTCCCAACAGATTTTATGTCGCTATGCCTCCAAATTAAATCGTTTTTTGACACAGAAAGACACTGATTATCACATTTTACAACCAATAGTGTCTTCTTGCTGCATTGACAGCTTAATGAATTGGTGCCAAACTCATTTTGACCCTTTGAAGCAGATCAGTGCTTCCTGTTAACAATTTGGATTTCAACAGCTTTTAGTGAGAACATTCATGTTACAAGGAGGAATATATATAGGCAGAGACAATTCATTCCTAATCCCTATGTTATTAATCAACCAATAACCCTCATAATGCAACTTCTTATGGGACCCAACATGCATAATGGAGCCACCGTCCAGATGTAGGCTTTGAGTTAAAGGAAATAAAGACACAAAGTGGGAGAAGCACTTAGCACTTCGGGATTTGAACTCAAATATGAAGTGCGTTATAAATGAAACCCATTATTATCATCATTATTATTAGAATATGCAAATGAGTTGCCAGAGTTTCAAAATGTAAATCATTTTTGAATATCCTTTTGGTGTAATGATGTCTAGCAACTTATGATCAGAGGCTATTTATCCAAGACTTTCATACCTTTTGATCAAAAGTCTAATGTTCCCTTTATTTGAATAGTCTCTAAAGTTGAAACTGTTCTTTATTTCACATTAATAAAGTAGCTCGACTCAGGAAATCGTACTTTTTTTGAGGCAGACTTTTTTCTACCTTTTTAATCACCTCACAACCCGTCAGATGACTTGTGACACCACAGGGAGTCTGAACCCACTGCCTTAGCACATGCCTCTGGAAAAAGAAAAGAAATACCTAAAACTCTGCTGAAGTGTCAAAGTTTCATAATTTGTATTTTGTTTACTTTTGAAACTAATTTATAAATGTTTGGCCCTTTAAAGCAAACAGGAACACTGCTCACATGTTAAATATGCAATATTCCTGAGAGGTGAAATGTTCTGACGCAAATCTAAGATTCATATGTTTTTAAGATAAATGTGACCTTTTTATCTTCTCTCTTACATATTGAATCATCTCACAACTTGTCAGATTTATCTTGGCAACCCCATGGGGAGTCTCCCTCTGCCTGAGTACTGTACATGCTTCCTGAAAAAGAACATGAAAAGAATCATTGAGAGAAAATCTTAACACTTTGCTAATTATGTGTCAAAAGTTTTTTAACATTATTCTTTTAATGAATTTTTAACAGATGTTCTTATTACATTTGATGAGCGATGTTCCTTTTTGGATTGTTTCACTTTAGTATTTCTAAAGAACCGAATCCCATTCTTAATGCTTCACTTTTATTAAAGATGAAACCATAAAATTACAAAAGTCATATACTTTAAAGCACAAATATGTATTTTGCAATTGTAATAATCCTCAATGGACTCAGATTAATCTTGCTATCCTTGGTTCATGCTTCTGCTTATAGATAATTGGGGGGGGGGGGAATCACGTTTTCAAGTTTCTTTTGTTAAAAAAATATATTTCCTATTTTTGTTTTCACATCTTTTGAAATAACAACAAAAGTGAACCCTTGACTATGTGAAGGTCTCACAAAGCGGCTACTAGCTCCTTGACCCCTGAGTCCCCTCTCCCTCTGCATGTGGCTTTCCGTCTGCTGATCCAAAGGTGGAACAGCTAGAGGTCAGGATGTGTCGCTCATGCCAGTGTGGGGGGGTTGATGAGGTGAGGGGCATATGGTGAATGCAGGGACCTGGGCATGAGGATCAGACGGGGAGCGTGTGTATGTAGCAGCAGGGCCTGTCGGACCCTCAGAGGTGAGGATCTTACCGCATGCTGCAGGGCCGGGGAAAGGGCAGGGAACCAGGCACAAGGTGCTAAACCATCTGCACCGAAGGGATAAATGGGTCATTTTCCCCGGCCAGGTGATGCAGGGTGTACACTTGTTCAGACGGGACATCAGTGTTCACCCTTTGACTTTCTGTTGGTGTCGCTGGGGTTTCTGCATGTGCTTTAGAGGACTTATGTCAATGGATGCAGATTTAGCAGCCTCACTGACGTTGATGCTAGTGGTGGAATGCAACAAAGTATTATTTTGATAGGCTTTTAGCATATTTGGCCATTTTAATTGATACATCTACTCAACTACTTTTGGGAGGCTCTTTACTACGTTTATTTAAGACTCATAGTACTCATAGTACATATACTGTAAAACACATGATATGTGATAGGATACAATACTGTACTGCTAATCTACCCATTATTTAAGATCTGTCGAAGTGCAATATTCAAATAGCTGGAAGCAAATACGTTATTAAAGGCAAAACACGTGTTAAAGTATCATTTTGTATGAAATGTTATTGATCTATCCCGGCCTATAAATAATATGTTGCTGACTGAATAAAACATGGTACAAATTAATTTACAGCAAAGTAAATGAAAAAAAAAATCTTCAATCCCTCCAATATCGTGGATCATGTTGCAATTGCAATATCAGTCAAGATAATCTTCGATATCGTGCAGTCCTGATGAAAATGTATTTACAGGTGATACAAACAGAACAGTAGAATACCGTGAAAAGAGACATTTTACAAACTGAGTCATTTTACTTTGTCAAAATTACACCTCAGTACACTTTGTTAAGTAGCATTTTTTAAATCGACTTTCTTGTAATTGAGTATTTTAAAACAATTGTATTTCTACTTTTCCTTAAGTAAAGGATCTGAGTACTTCCAGCTGCGGTTGTTTCTGATTGTTTCGTATCGCATGCATTAGCCTGCACGGGCTCATTTCATTCATTTATTTCCTCATTCATTTATTCATTAGCGCGGGTCTTATCTGGGCCCAATCGTTAGTCCAATTAGGCCCATGGTGCTCCGCTGGTTCTGTGTTGGAAACAGGAGATGGATGAATGCAAAGAGAAAGAAAATCGCGGCCCTGTTTCTCTGTCTCCCATTTTCTTTCAGTCCCTCTCCTTCCGTCTTTCTCCCTCACTCATTCCCTCTCACTCTGTGATCTGCGATAAGATAGCATAGTTCCTCATATCCTGTTTCTAATACTGATCGATGAGAGGGAAAGGACCGAGGTATAGGGAGGGATGAGACGCCGCAGAGTGGGTTGATGTGGAGAAGAGAAGGCGCGGGGAGGGGTCAGGGTTGAGATATCTGAAGAGGAAATGAGGATTCAGAAAAAGGAGGACATCACTCAGATTCACATCTCTTTTCATTTAGCCCATCACACGCACACACGCGCGCACGCACAGCTACATCTGCGCCGAGCCGCCTCAATATTTCAGTGCCAATAAGGAAGCCATTTCTGCCGTGTGATTGAGTGAGCTGCCGTCTCTCTCCGGTAGACACTGTTTTGCAGGTAGGTAAAAAACTCACATAACCTTTTGTGTTGCAGTCAATTACAGTTCAGTTGCATCAGCTGGGTGAGGAGGCCCCGTCGGGGGTTGCAGCAGTGTGTGTGTGTGTGTGTGTGTGTGTGTGTGTGTGTGTGTGTGTGTGTGTGTGTGTGTGTGTGTGTGTGTGTGTGTGTGTGTGTGTGTGTGTGTGCGTGCGCACGCTTGTTGTTAATACCAAGCTATAAGCATGCATACCCAGATATACTCAGTAGCAGACAAATTGTCTCTCTCAGTGTCTATGACCCCCGAGGGCAGCAGCCAACCGCCGCCCCCGTCCCTCCGTCGGAGACTCTAAATGATCTCAGCGAGCGGCTGAGCGCCTTCAAAACTTAGCTGAGAGAGAAAGCTGCTTTATTCATAGACTACATAAGTGGCTATTGTGTGGGAAAGTCTAAGAAATATCTGAAATGGCTGCTGGATATCGAGAAACCAGAGGCTGCTTTCTTCCTCTCCCTCCGTATTAGCACTGCACCCCTTTGCCGCAGAGATAAAGAGCGAGGCGGTTATAAAAGAAAACGCGACGGTGCGTTTTTTTGTGTTTGTTCTGGACCAAATGAGGGGCCTTGGAATTGGGGAGGTGTTTAGAAAAAGCAGGGGGAAAAAGGGCTTCCTAAACCAATTAGCAGCCAGGGCCGAGAATGGGGGGCTGGCCTCAGCTACAATTACCGCCCTAATTGAGGTCAGAGTTGTTAATTTAGTGGCAAATTAGAACAGTTAATATGCATTTACCAGGACGGCCAGGGGAGATGGCAAAGAGAAGTGTGTTGCCTGCAGTCTCTGTGTGTGTGTAATCGTAGTCACATTGCAAGAAATACATGCAAGAGGGCCACTTTGGCTTTGGTGCAATTAGGAGCAGTGCAATTGCTTGAAAGGGAGATGCTGCCTTTTAAATAGGCAATGATATGGTTGAGATGAGACAGGGACGGGAGAGACATGACAACGCACAGAGAGAGGAAAGGAGTTTGAAACATGTTCCAGGGAACAGAATGATGATGATACAATATCTTCCAGTCTGGGGACACTATGTCTACAAAGTCACCTTTTCTCCATCTCTGCCACTCTCATGCAGAAATCCATTTGCACCCTTTAATTCTGAGGCATATAAATATTTCCCCAAACACACGTAGCCTACACATTGTATTTCTGTCTGATTGCCCCGCACTGAGAAGCACTTACTGTCAGAGGATGAATCACGGCCATCTTTTCTTACCAGTCAACGAATACAGGGCCACTCAGCCCTTAAATCTTTCCTCTCCACTTGCCATCTTCTTCTCGTCTTCCCCCCTTTTCCCCATCCGTAGGGGCCTTTATTCATCTCCTCCTTTCCTCTCTGCAGCATCATCTGGAGTTTTTCCTGCTCTGTTTTTTTTTTTTAAATCTTCAGAGGATTTTTTATGTTCTTTCATATTCCCTCAGTTCTCGCTGTCCTCCAGTATTCTCTCTGTTCCTGTCTCCTCCTCTCTGTCGAGGTTTTTTCCTAAAGTCCTCCTGACCCCCGCCTCTGAGCCTGGCCACCACCACCACCTCGTCCTTCTTATCGTCTCCTGTCCCCAGCCCCCCCCCCTATCCATCATTGTGTTTTTGTCACAGGATCACGTGTGCTACTGTTTCACATGCTGTCTTTTGCAGATGATACTGGCAAGCACTTTGCCTCTCTGAATTATGCATCGAGATTACATAAAAACCTCTCCAAGCAACAGATCTATTTTTTATCCGACTCGTTTGCTTGTTAAACCTGTTTCCCTGTGATCTCTCCGTGTTGAGTGTACATGTGTGTTTACTCGTGACGAATATGAGAGAACAAAGAGGAGCTTCTCTTGGTGTCAGTCAGTCGAATTCAATTCAGATAGGCATTATCGGCATGGCATTTAATAAAGCCTTCCAATGCAGCTCCAAAACAGCAATTACGGCAATTATGACCTGAAAAGAAAATGCTTAAAATGATGGCAACACAAAGCCAAATGCATCAATTTCAGCATTTGGGTTTCGGCTAAAATTACACCCTAACTAAGTCAGAAGTGCTGTTAATAAGAGGGATGGAGCTTGTAAATGAAAACAAGAGTCTGTCCCTGTCTTCTTTCTCTTTCTGTCTCTCCTGCTCTGTGTGCTGCTGCAAAGAAAACCTGTTGACAAAGCTTTTGAGCTCCTGTCGCCGAGGAGTAAGAGTGCCATCTGTTGGTCGACTTTCCACAACCACCCACAGAAGAAAAGAACTAGGAGAACCACATATGTGCAGCGAACCCTCACACACACAGTGGGCAAACATACACAATACGCTTTCTATAGGGCTGTCTGGTGCCTTCTTGGGGATGACCTAGATTGAGAGCGCCGTCACAATAGACTCACTATTGCTCACTGTCTCCTGCCGATTCAACAGGTAATCTTTCCATCGACTGCTTCCCGTGATACCATCTCTCCGTGTGCCTGAATGTGTGCGCGGATGCATGTCTGCGTTATCTACAAGGAAGGACAGGCGACGATAAGAGGAGAAGAAGAAGAAAAAAAAGGGGGTTTAATCGGAAACGAGGGAGAGGAATGAAGGTCAGCGTGATGAGAGAGGCGAGGGCAAGAGGTGGATGGAAGAGACAGGGAAGGGGGGTGTGGGGGGAGGACAGTGTAGTTGCTCTTCTTCTCGCCTCCGTCTCTCTTGTTCTGCACTCCAGCCCCCCCATGAAAAATAAAAAAGAGCTGACAGTGGAGGCCGAGCAGCAGCCGAGGTGTCAGCTATTTCTTTTGACCGGGAGCGAGGGAGGGAGGGGAGGAATAGGGAAAGAGAGGAAACATTAAAAAAAGAAACAGAGAGAGGAAGAGAGATGGGACACCGGGGCGAGAATGAGTCTGCCCCGGCAGCAGTTCCTAAAGCCGCGTCTCTCTTTCTTTCTCTCGCAACTTGTATACGCTCGTCCCTGTGTGTGCAGAAACTGGGCATGTGGAGATGGAATTTGACAAGAGGGAAATTGATTCTCAGGCTTCAGTGCAGGTGTTATAGGGCTCAGGGGCCAGCGCTGAGAGGAACGCAATAACACCTACATAATACATCACACATGATCACAAATCCACGCCGTGTGCATCCTCAAAGCTCACATCACAGTATTCATGTGGATATGCAACGCTGCAGGTGCCTGTTCTATAACATATTTCAAGTATTCACATATGAGAACATCTGATGGATTAAACCAATCCTTTACAACCCTTAGAAACATATGTCTACACCAAACAAAAACTTTCGTGTACAGTAAGAGACTTTTTTGTTGTTGTTTTATGCTTGTTTTTCGGGGGAGGGCACGCTTGACAGCAGACTTAGGAGCGAGAGAGATGACAAAGTGAGGATCGAACACACTGGAGTAGTTGTATACCACCAGTACCACACAATTACAGAACAGAGGACAAAAGAAAGAGGAGAAGGGAAAAGGAGAGTCAGAGAGCCATCTCTTCAGAGAGCAATCTGTCACTTGCTCTCTGCGAGGCGGCATACATAAAAGCAAGGAGAGGCTGTCAGGTTGAAAGAAGATTTGTGAGTGGTTGAGCTAAAGAAAATCCCTATGGTTTTTAATTGTGAGTTTTGTAAGACTCCATTTGTGTGCTGTAGGTTACCTGCCAAAGTGTCATTTGATTGATTCGCATTAACACGAGAATCAAAGTGGCGTTCTGTAAAAGCTGCCATTTAAATGACTTAATGGTTCACCCTCTTGTATTTTGTATTTGGCTTGATGAGCCTTCAAGTGAGGCTTTTTGTTGTGCCAGGCTCGTAGACAATCCACCGTTCAAGTCGTATGTCCTCACAGTCTCCTCTTCTCTCCATGCCTTTGTGTGCAGCCATCAACGTGCTGGGTCTGACATGGCAGCTGAAGCCCTCCGACGGCCCTGTGTTAAACAACGGACTGGGAGCTGGCCTGCCTGTCAACAGCGATGTGGCCACGCTGCCCTCTGGAGGCAGAGGTATGAACTGCAGCACACACACAGACACTCCCCACACAAGAATCAACACGCTGTAGAGTTGGCAAAACTCAAGACGACATTACTGCCTCGATTGGAAATAGGTGGTGATATGTTATCAAAAAACCTTAAAGGTCCCCTATTATACTGTCTTTCATCAATATATTATATGTCTCAGATATACAAAACATGTCTCTGAAGTGTTTGGTCCAAATACCAAACAGATCATTGCAGCATCCCATAATCCCCTCTGTTTCAGCCATGTTTCAAAAGTGCTGATTCTCTGTCTGTTACTTTAGATGAAAATAAAGAGCCCCTCCCCACGCCCCTCTGAGAGACATTTAGTTAAAAATAACACAATGGTGCTCTAGGAGGAGATTCAGGTGACAAGGTGTGGGGGGGCGGGGGGGGGGTTACCTTGGTTGGTGATTGTTTATATATAAAATACATGAAAAGTGGATTTTGCATAATAGGTGACCTTTAAGGAAAGACCAAAACGGAGGGATGAATTACTTAAAAATGATCAAGCTTTTTATTGTGTGCCATAAATAAAAAAAAACTATGAAAACACACTCTTTTATTACAATAAACATTTAGTGTTTGACTCCATTGCACATACAGAATTCTACTGATGTTAATACTCACTTATTATACAGCTTAGTTGTATACTATTCTGATTGGTCAATTCAGAACATGTGACATGTTGTTAATACCGTAGTACAGACCGCTGTCAAGGACTATAATGACCGTTGCTAAGGAAGATCAAGAAAGAGAAAGGAAAAGAGGTTAAAAGACGGAGCGCGCTGGACGTCAGATAAATTAACAGAAGAAGGCAGACAGGAAGTAATTCCAAATGTGTATTAATCCACCACTGAAAATAGTCCCCAAGAAATGCAGTAAATACTCACTAACATACCAAATGCGTATTAACCCGCCAACGAAAATCGTCCCCAAGAAATGCAGTACACACTCTTCTTTGTATTTTTGTTCAATTTTTAAAGATTCATGTCCTCACAAATTGGCTCAGGGCTGAAGGCCGCAGACACTGTAGTAGAAAGAACTGAAAGACAGACTCACAGATTATTTTTAAAGCACAAGAAAAAATATAAATCAGCGCTCACCAACTAAAGGATTTTCATAATTCAAGACACGGTACTATCTCAACTATCAGTGTGTTTCTGGTTAACCAGAGTTGCATTGAGCTAAAACACCAACTGCACACCCCCCCGCTTTTCTCTTTAAAGCCCCCATGCGGTTTTCCATCTATTCTTCTTTCACTAGCTCGATCTCGCTCTGTAACACACACACACACGCAGAGTGTGTACTATGTATGTGTGGGCTGCTGCTCTGTGTCTGTATTCTGTATTAATGAGAGGACTGTTGTGTTGTGTTCCCCAGCCGTCTAGGCCAGACCGCTGCTGTTGTTCTTCTCGTTGTTACTTTTATTTCCTCGCTATTCCGCACACACACACACACTCACACTCACACATACACTGTCTGGGCCTCAGCGCTCTGCTCTTAGATGACTGACCTGATTGCTGGATTGCTGTGTGTTTCTCTCCGCGGATGCTTGGAAAGCTCTACCCTGCAGTTCTATCAGCCCGCTCTCATTTTAGCCCAGAAAAACAAACTCTACGATCTTACAACGTTTGACACAAAGGCAGCGTTTTGCATCCGCGACGCCACACATCACAAAGCTCAGTTTGGGCGCACAGTTTGTAAAAGCTAATGGGGCTCGTCTTCTACCATTCGATGGCCATGAATTTTTATAGCCGCTCATTTTCAGTTAAATGTGATGATTAAATATTGACTCTGACAATCGATGCCTATAATCACAGATTATGCAGTTTCTTTTCCCCTCGCTCCAGGTTCGTGGGCAGGCCGGAACAGCAGTATAGACACGGGCACCATCGAGGTCGGGAGGCGAGTGACCCAGGAAGTCCCACCGGGCGTGTTTTGGAGGTCTCTGCTCCACCTCAGCCAACCCCAATTCCTCAAGTTCAACATCTCCCTCGGAAAGGATGCCCTCTTCGGAGTGTACATCCGCAAGGGCCTGCCTCCCTCACACGCACAGGTAAAAAAACGTCCACCAAAGCTTCTACACCTTCAGGGTTATCTAAAGCAATCAAAGAATTATAATTCTACTCATTAGGGAGCACATTATCTTCGTATTGATCACCCAAAACGGAGAATGCATTAGAAAAAAAAACTTGCCTGTGTCATGGGACATGTTAAATTAATTTGTGATTCATTATAATAGTCATTTGAAAGAACTCATTTAGTTTAAGATTTACACTTAATTAGATTTTGCAGTAATGTAACTTTTACTGCCTCGTATTAATTAGAGACTACTCAATTAACACTAGATTTGATTTGTAGCTTGGGATAATTGCGTCTGAATAAGCGTTTCACTGTCTGACCTGACTTAAAGTGGTGAAGGCCGTGAAGTTGTGGCAGCAGTTTAAAAAAAAAAAACGTTCAGTGAGAAAGACAGTCTCTCTGTGGCCTTCTTCATGCGTCCTGGGGACATTTCTAACCACATTTACTGCCCCCATCTTTTAATCTCCCTGCACATATAACAATTGGCCATTTTTCAAAGTCTGAAAAGTGCCACGGCAGCACTTCATAGTTGAATCACAGGGTTCACAATGGTATTCTCACCTCCTCACGTTCTCTGTCTTTCTCTCTGCTGCAGTATGACTATATGGAGCGCCTGGACGGGAAGGAGAAGTGGAGCGTGGTGGAGTCTCCGCGTGAGAGGAGGAGCATCCAGACGGTGGTCCTCAACGAGGCGGTGTTTGTCCAGTACCTGGACACCGGCGCCTGGCACCTGGCCTTCTACAACGACGGCCGGGAGAGAGAGACGGTTTCCTTCAGCACAAACATCATGGGTGAGTTTGAAGTTGTGGGCGGAGGGAGAATAAGTGGGGAAGGAGGGTGAGGCAGGTTGGGAGCTGAAATGAGATTAAGCAGCAGCATTTGGGAGATGGAAAGCGTAGAGAGAGATGAAGCTATTTGTTACAGTGACACTGATTTAAGAGCACTCCAGCAGTTTAGCATTGCACTCCTGCAGTTACATTTGTTGGACTCACAATGCACCATATCTTTTTAAGAGAAACCTGCTGCAGTATTGATGTTGTGTTTGTTTTATTCCACACATTTTCGTCATCAAAACATAGTTGCTACAGTACCCACAATTGAACTCAACTGCTGCTAGTTTGATCATAGGCTATATATAATAATAATAACATTATATTCATAGTAGGTAAAATGTCAAATTGAGTATCCAATGCGTTTCAACAACAAAGTATGTGGATATTGTGTACCGGATATTTAGGTTAGCAAGAATTTTTTTAAATGAGAAACTTTCTGGAGGGTTGTGTTCGCAATTTGTATAACTTTGTGAAAACCAACAACCAATACTAATCCATACCTTTCAATTTGTAACTATAACAATCTTGCATAACACAAATTGAGGGTAACCATCTTAACATGACCCTTAAAATACTCAAATTGAGAAAACCACCCTCAAAACCAAATCAACCTACATTTGATCTGGAACAATGGTTCCCCTTTAACAGGGATATGGACTTTGCACCTTCACAGGGGGCAAAAACATTCACAACAGCATGTGCACAGTGTTGCCACTAGCAACACAACTATAGCAACATTGTAAAGCAGGCAGGACCACTTAGTGAGTCTAAAGATTTGTTTTTGCCAAAATGTAGTAGCAAAAATTGACGGTATGCATTGAAAAACAAAAGCTAATATAGCAGAGAGTGTAGAATGTGTTGTGGTGTTGTGCTTGTGTGAAACGGATAAGGATGTATCCAAATAAACCTGTAAATGGGATGTTTTTTAAGAGCTTGAAACAGCGCCCCAAATAATTTCAATTGTGCTGGAGGCATGAGTGTGATACCGAGGGGGGGGTGGATAGGAAGAGTCAAGCCCGAGTGAAAGAATCCTTCACTGTCAATATCTGGCGGTAGTGCTTTCAGCGGAAGAGGAGACAGGGAGAGGCGGCAAGGGCAGAATTAGAGTGAGTAGGGAGAGGGGGAAGCTGGAGGAGAGACATAATGGTGGGGGCAAAACCAGATAGGAGTGGAGTGGTGTGAAGGAGGAGCTGAAGAGGAGAGTGAGAGAGAGGGTGGCATTAGGGTAAGAGGGAGACGTGGGGATTTTTGGGGGAGGGGGGGAAAGGCTGAGTACAGAGAAAGAAGGAGGAAGTGTTGGAGAGGAAGGCAGTGCGGATAGGCTGAGTCATGCTTTGTGTAAGAGGAGCGGAACTAGAGCGAAGGAGGAAGGGATGAAAGTCCAAAATGCCTCCTTATCATTAGCATCGACCCTGTTTCTCCCTTCCAAACTGCTCTCTTCTGGGAAATGAGTTAGGAGGCACTAAAAGGTAGAAAGAGCACTGATGTCATGTATGCACAGAGCCAGAAACACACTAAAATCTGCCGAACAACCACATCTGGATAAAGTATTAATGACCTTGGTGGGTCCGGAGAGTAAACAATCAAAAAGTGGCAGGGGTGAAGAAGAGTCTGTGTATTTTCTGATTCAGCATGGAGAGAAATAATGGATGGGTAATGACGTGTCTGATTCAAAATGCATACTCCTCACACTATGAAAGATTCAGTGAAAAAGGAATGCAAGGAATCTGTGTGACTCCATTTGCAGTGTCTTAAAGAATGAATGGTGCCAATGATCAAATCAAATGCTTTGATACTTGCCATCAGACTCCTCTCTTACCCTTTCCCTCTTTTCCCTCTCCATCTCATTTTGTCTCCTTCACAGATTCAGTGCAAGAGTGCCCGCGCAATTGCCATGGTAACGGAGAGTGTAATTCTGGCGTGTGCCACTGCTTCCCAGGATTCCACGGGATGGACTGCTCCAAAGGTATTAGCTTCTCGCAAATGTGTTTCTTCCATCGTAAAAAAAGGATATATGCTGTTTTCCCCACCGTCTAATGAGACAGACAGGCACATTTAGGCTCTACGCAGCCAGCAGAGAGGATTAGGAACGGTAAGATTGCGCGTGGCCTTTGGTGGAGCCCAGACAAGATGACTGATGATGAATGGCAGCTCCCCCCCCTTAGCTAACGTCTCACTGGCTCGGCGCTCACCTGGGATAGACAGCTTTGATGAATAGTTTAGTTACCTCTGCCTGTAATTACTCTTCATGTCATCGCCACTGTGAGGCCCTTTAACCACTCTATTCACCCTCCTGCACTGGGAAATGTTGGTGGGGTTATACGGGGATGGGTGTGTGTAAGACATTCTCTTAAAAGTCTTCTAATTTTTTATTTTTCTGTCTCTCCCACCTCCACATTCTCCGTTTCTCCAGCGGCGTGCCCGGTGCTATGCAGCGGCAACGG
The DNA here is from genome assembly GCA_902827135.1 of Harpagifer antarcticus. Taxonomy (NCBI): domain Eukaryota; kingdom Metazoa; phylum Chordata; class Actinopteri; order Perciformes; family Harpagiferidae; genus Harpagifer; species Harpagifer antarcticus. The sequence continues at coordinate 6,229,253 of CADEHL010001042.1, read as the reverse complement.
TCAATACGACAAGGGCTTCTGTGTGTGTTACAGCGGCTGGAAGGGCCCCGAGTGTGACGTCCCCTTCACACAGTGCATCGATCCCCTCTGCAGCAGCCACGGCTCCTGCACCGACGGCAACTGTGTGTGTTCCATCGGCTACAAAGGACAGAGCTGTTCCCAGGGTGAGAGTTAATAGATTTGGTGTTCCTCAGGGATGTATGATTGTACCTCAGTTTTTTCATGAAACATGGATGTTGGGAGCATCACAACAAACACACTTCACACATCCTTCTTACTCCAGTTAGACAGCTCATCATAGCATAATCTCTAATCTGACTGAGTGTGCTTTCTCTCCATATACAGTATACAGATGAAGTATGATACCACAGCTAAACACATCAGAGATATTATTTAGGGGTGAAATTGCTTCTATTGATCCAGTTAAGAAGGATCAGGCCGCCACATTCTGGGTCGTAAGAAAGATAGAAAGCGTGAGAGAGTAAAGGAGAGGGGTGAGAGACGGAAGGGGAGTCAGGGCAGCAGTGAGAGGTGAATATGTATGAAGAAAGAGAGAGAATTGGAAAGAAGGGAGAATATAGAGCGCAGTGTGCCGAGGGTGAGGATCAGGAGAGGGAAATAAAAGACAAAGGGAAGAAAGTGACGAATAGAAAAAAGTCCAGACGCAGGGGCCGGAGAACAAGGTCAGCATTTTCTCCTGCGTTTCTTTTTTTCTCTCCCTCTCCTCCCATCAAATTTGTTCTCCCCTGGTCTCAAATCTGATATTCATCACAGCCGAGTCCCTCAAACAATTTACCTGGAGTGCCAGCGACATGAAAATCGATAACTGTGATCTGCCGTTTCTGCCAGGCAAACAGAAACGGAGGGCCGAGGTTATGTGCGAGCGCGTGATTTTATGCGTGTGTGTGCATAGGGGTTAAGCATGCCTGAGGAGGAGGAGGGGTGAGAGAGGTGTCAGACAAAGAGGATGAGGAGAGAGAAAGAGGGAGAGAAAAGTGGGAGCGACCGGGACGGAGAGGGATGGGTGGGCTCTTTGCCGGGAGGAGGTAATTTGTCAAATTGGTTTTCACTCACTGCTCGGACTCAGAGCTGCCTGTCAACCTGGCAGACTGACAGTGTCAGATTCTCCCCTATGTATTAGCGCATTCACGCATACACAATAATGCACACGCACGCTCATGCACGCATGCGAGCGCTCACACCGAATAATGTGTCGGCGAGCCTTGCTGCACTTTCAGAGTGGAACACATTTGCTGACATGCCCCAATTATAGCCTCAGCTATTCATTATTGGTCACTTTAATTGGCTTAGCAATATGTCTGATAGCGTTCTCTTTTGTTTTACTATCATTTTGTGTACACAAAGACTGAAAGTATGTCCTTTGTCAAAAGTTAAAACATATTAAATGTATGTCTCTGATGTGACTTGTCTAGACTGCGTTGCTTTTTGTTTATTTTGTTTTCCCCTGTTTGTTTTTTCACATGGGTGTATGTGTGGTGTGATGCAGTGGATTGCCTGGATCCGACATGTTCCAACAATGGCATCTGTGTGAATGGTGAGTGCCACTGTAAGCCGGGCTGGGGGGGGCTTCACTGCGAGCTGCCCAGGGCCCAATGCCCAGACCAGTGCCACGGACACGGGGCCTTCATACCGGACACCGGGCTCTGCAGCTGTGACCCTAACTGGATGGGACCCGACTGCTCTATGGGTAAGTAGGACTGCAGTAGAGCAGAGTAAAGAAAGAAGAGTCTGGGCGTCACAGTTAAGCGAAAACTGATTCTGACTTCCCATTTTGCCAACATGTTGTGTGGTCCCCTAGGATACATGGCTAATTAGTTTAGCTTTTTACTCGAGGCTGATATGGTTTTTGTCTGGATGAAATGTACAAAACCACAAACAATACAACTTGCTCTGAAATGGGTTGGAGCAACTGTTGCATTATCTTAGCCAAATTGCTAACAGGAACAACATGTGACTAGTGGGACTTTAGTGTCAATGCTAAGTACAATCATCATCGTCAGGGCCAGTATGGTTATGACAGATTGTTATGATTATCAGGGTAGCATTCAGAATGCATTATGGGCAATTCAAGCTACATAAAGCACATTCCATTGCAATGGGCGTCACATGAAAGTCACAACATTGTATAAAAGAATGTGAGTGCAAGAAAAAAAAGCTAGAACAAAGGGGGAAAAAAACTAAAGAATAACCACCCACATACAACGCACATGTAACACACCAACAAACACACACACACACACACAGAGCAGCTAATACAAATCCACAATTTTAATTGTACTTTAAACAACACAGCAGGTCATCAGGCTATACATTAGCTGGGGGTCTGATTGGACTGTAGTAAAATATGCTCTCTGGAGCCAAACTATTATGAGCTTTATAGATTATAATTTTTTATTATAACCTTTGACATTGACTTTGAATTGCCCTGGGAGCAAATGAAGTGATGTTAGACTAATGGAGGTCATTTGAAAAAATCTCTGCACACCTGACTGTGACAATGAGAAGAACTCCAGCACACTGTCTTGCTTCCTGCTAAACTATTTGTTTGATTGCAATCGCTCTTCGACCTTCATCGAGTATACAAACAGTTCCATATTTTCTTTTTATATATAAATAGAGTTAATAAAGTCTGTGTCGGGGACAAGAGGAAAATGGAGCTCATCTGCAGTCACTTCCTGTGCATGAGGCTCATAATTCCCTAGAAAAACTAAAAATACATTGCTTATAAAATGCCTTTTATAATGAAAATATTCAACTTTTACGATTCTTTTTCTCAATAAAATAAAACTGTTGAGCTGCTGTAAGACAGACAGCATCCCCCACCATGTCTTGCTTCTCTTTGTCAGGATCACAAACACAGATGGAGTATTTTTTTACGAGAGAAATAAATGCTTAGCTTTAATAAAGACAACATTGTTCCTCGCTGCAGGATCTCTCAGCAAGTGTGCATCAAAACATCTGTACGTACTACATTTCCCCGCACATCGGGGGTCCTGAGCACATGGGCGGGGTTGTCTCACATCTATAAACATGCAACGTCGCTCCCTGCAACATCTACATCCCCCAAACTGTGACTGTAATGGAAAGAAGCTAAATAAATGCGGTGTTCACAAAAATATTATCACTGATTTAAATTGAAGGTCTAGCATTGTATTTTTGTGGAGTGTACGTAGGTTTGATTGTTGTGGCTTTTTTTTGCTGCATTGGGCACTTTTATGCACATATTACCAACAATTAGCTATATATATAATCATAAGAGTAATCTATACATTTCAACATACAATAACAAAATGCAGAATGGTTTGAATACATGGTGTTACTGCAGTGCTAAATAAGTATTTATGTATTCATTTACATGAACTCGGCTCCTCTTCCCCAATCTCCTAATATTTAGACTCCCGGAACAATGTTTGTGACCCAGATCTTCCTCTCTTCCTTCAGAGGTGTGCTCAGTGGACTGTGGCACCCACGGAGTGTGTATAGGCGGAGCTTGTCGCTGTGAGGAGGGCTGGACGGGCGCGAGCTGCGACCAGCGTGTGTGTAACCCGGTCTGCATCAAACACGGAACCTGCAAGGACGGCAAGTGCCAGTGTCACCAGGGCTGGAACGGAGAGCACTGCACCATAGGTAAGCGCCCACATTTGTGTGTCAACTGGAGGTGTGTGTGTGGGCACAGAAAACCCAGTCAAAACAAACTGGCAGCTCCTTTACACTTTGTTAAAAGAAATCTGGAAAAGTACACAGACATTTTAAGAAAATGAGTGACATAGGAGGTGGGCGAACAGAGAGGAGAGGTGCAAACACCATAAAAGTGGGGGTGGTAGGTTTACAATATAGCAAGATGTAGGCGCTTATGGGTTGCCTCTCAACTGCACAACCCAGGAATGTCAGTTTATTTGGCATTTGTAACACCAAAGTAACTTGGATGAAAGATAAAACTCTTCACCTCACTGTGATCCAAAAATATCTCCAATGCATTTTGTGTGTGCAAGCGCACAGTGGTGCCAGTATGTGCGAGTATGTGCGAGTGTCTTTAATGTCAGTCAATCACCTCGTCTCATTCTGACATCACTGTCACTTTGGATGGATGAGTGCCAGATTCCTTTGATTCACCCACATTGCTTTGAGAGACAAAGTCTCCCTGTCACCACAAACACTGAGTGCAATGTGATACACACACAAACAAACACCGCACTGCAGCACATGTAAACGTGCACGCATGCCAACACATATATACGCACAGGGGAATAGCAGCTTATGATCTCCCCGTTCCCCCATCAGAAAGTAGGGCAGCTTTGACTTCAGCATCAGCCCAAGATGAAAGATTTGTCAGGCTCCAGCTTGGCGCAAAGTACACTACACAGGCACTGTCGGTGTTAGCTTATCTCAGCTTGCCTGTTGTTCATTTCAGCTCTGATGTTGCTTGCATTTATTGAAAAAGAAATACTCTCCCCATCTCTTACCTTTTGCATGTTTTCTCCCACTGCAGACCATGGGAGCATGGTAGACAAAGCAGGTACCGTATCTGACTCTGGTGTTTTGTTTCTTAGCCTGTGGTGGTAGAAGCTAGCTGCTGCATTTGTGGGTTTCGGCCTGGCTTGGCTCTGTAGACTCTGTGGTGATAACTGTCTGTAGATGAGGGTGCCAGCCTCAATGACGACTCCCCGCTGCAGTGCACCCCCCCTTACAGCAGTGCGCTGCAGCGGGAGCCAGCTGTCATTGAGCCTAGATGTGTTGTGGGGTACCGTAGAGCCTAGTGTGGTATCAGCAATATTGAGGGGCTGTGCTGTGAGTGTGTGGATGTGCATGTGCGTGCGCGTGTGTGTGTGTGTGTGTGTGTGTGTGTGTGTGTGTGTGTGTGTGTGTGTGTGTGTGTGTGTGTGTGTGTGTGTGTGTGTGTGTGTGTGTGTGTGTGTGTGTGTGAGAGCTCTAGATTTTCCAATGTTGAAACACAAACACATAACTCTGCTCAGGTATTCTAGTCACGTTTCGCGTAAAGACAGCTGCTTCACATGAGGGGAAAACGGTAAAAGCCGTAAAGAACTTTTGAGGTAATTGGCAAATTTCATAGGCCACTGATGCAAGGCCTTAATATGGTATCAAAAAAGTGTGTGTTTACATCTGGGTATCTGTGGCAACATTCCCAGCAATGGTGGAGCAGTTTATACATTTATTTTCGGTGAGTATGTATGTGTTTGATTGTGTGAGTGTGACTCAGCACGCTATTCTAAATTCTCTATCTTTTCATTAAACTCATACCCTCCAATGTAAGGCCAGATAAAGAAAACAGTTAAGTAAGATCGCATAAAGATACACAGAATCATGGGTAAGGTTAAACATGAACCCAAACAGAGAAAGGTGCATGTCTAGGGTAAGTTGTCCCAAATGCACGGCAGGAATGCTTAATAGATAGCCTCGCAGGTGAACTTCTGTCGGGTTACACAGAGCGGCACAGATTGCCTGACAGTACAGGTCCCCCGAGCACCGTTGAGAGTGTCCTCTCACCCTCTACACTTAATGGAATAGCTCTCATTGTTTTATGAAGGGCCAGCCCAGAGAAAAGGTAAATCGCAGGGTTAAAGAGGGAGGGAGAGTAAAGAAGAACGCATGGAGCCAAAGGGAAGCAGAGGGGTAAAGTAATCAATATAATTTCCAAGGTAGCTCATTAGGAACCGGAGGAGTGGATGAGTGGAGGTTTATCCGAGGAAGTGCGGCGTTATCTGGTTCATCTTTAGGCAGCTGGATTTATGGCAGTGACCTTTACTTTATGACCTTTAGAGGAGACAGAGCTGGAAACACGGGGAATTGGAAAACATGTTGGAACTTTTAGCTCAAAGTCTTCTTTCATGCTATAAGTTCTCATTCTATCTCACTCCTCCCTCGCAGCGTTACAGCGGTATCTTTCTTTATCCAGTCATACACCCCGACACACACCGCACCAGAGTGTGTGTGTGTGCTGACCCATAACCCAAGGCAATTTCTTCTCCTTTTTAAGGGGATTTTATCAGTCCAACTACATTAGTGAGGAGGGTGGAGTTAATAGTTTCTGAAATCCCACTTTATTCTAGTTAGCATGAGCGGGTATCGACTGGGCCCTGGCATTAAAGAGAGAGGAGTCTTGTGTCAGGCCTGCCCAGGCAAGCCGATCAATGCCCGCTATAGATTGTCCTGTCCGGGTGCTTCATAAGTATTTGGTTGCTTTAAATGGCAACTCCATTTAACAGGCAATCACTGCTAACTGCCTTTGTTCCCCGAGCTCAATACTTGGGGACAATCTATTCCAGCCTGACTGTTAATACAGCGTTGTGAGCAGTCCCCTGATGCAGAAAATGGTCATAATTAAAGATAAAAACCTTTGATTTGATTCGTCTTGTTGAGCTGAAAAACGTGGTTAAGCTTCTCTGCCCCCCCCTCCTCCCTTTTTCTTAGGAGTTCAAACAAGATGGCGTCTTTCTCAAAGTCCTCTGTTGACTTTCCTTCATCGCCTGGTGCTTGAGACGTATGATAAAATGCCAATCGGGGTGAAATGCCTGTTAATTTAGCCTCTGCCACGGTTTAGATTGCACTATTTGTATTCATAATGCATGGCTTTATTGATGCAGCGATTTGTTAGAGGGCAAAATCCTACAGAGCAACTTGAGTGAAAATATGTTCATTAATCTATTGAGCGGGACTCAATGAAAAGCATTTCATATTCATAATCTGGTTGGGTTATTTTGTCCTTCCTCACTCTGTCAGCACACTACTACTGAGTGGGAAATGTCAGGTAATATCTCTAGGGTGCGTCGTGCTGGGTGTGTGTGTGTGTGTGTGTGTGTGTGTGTGTGTGTGTGTGTGTGTGTGTGTGTGTGTGTGTGTGTGTGTGTTTGTGTTTTTTAGTAAGTGCCTTTACGTGCATGCACGTATTGTTTTATCAGTCAACCCTGCCTTTGCCTCCATATCCCGTGGGTAGACTTAAGAGTGTCGCATCCTGCTCCTTCATTTATTGAGGAGGAAATCACTGTGACAAGTTTGTTAGAGGCTCTTTGTGCTGCTGGAGAAAACATTGTCATTGTGTGTCATTTTGCCATTTTCCCCGACTCTCCCTGATTATAATGTGGCAAACACACAGACTTGGTGAATGCTAAAAGTTTTGAATTCAAAGCAAAATGGGAAAATTGTAAGGCCAGGGTTAACGTTTTTTTTTTTTAAAAGACATCGATGTGTAACAGTGTCTCAGCGTGAATGCAAATTACAAAAAATAAAAATGTCAGTGAGCTTTTATAAACAAAAGTTCTTATCTCTTGGTATTTAGAGGATAAAAGGACCCAATTTCGTAGAATGATGGTCCTTCAGAAAAGTGCCTGTCTCTCTGTCTTTACATGTCTGAATGAACTCTAATAAGCTACAGAGAGCTACAGACGTCTGTACCCAGCATGCCTTTCAGCGGTTTAACGGTTTAACGGTATAGGATGTCCTTCTTTATACGCTACACAGTAACTACTAATAAATGAGCTCGCACTACTTCCTTAAGACGTAAACAAAACACCTGCCAAGTGTGATGAACACCGTGAAAATCCGAGGACACCTTATTTAGATCAAGATTAGATAGATAAGAAAATATACACTCCCTACATAGAGTTACCTCAGAAGGTTAATACTACTGCCATATCTGTAAATTCAGTATTTAGCTGGATCCAGTAGCCAGTTAGCTTAGCTTAAAGACTGGAAACAAGTGTAAACAGCTAGCTTGGCCCTGTCTTCACTGTAAAAAGGAGAAAATGTGAACAGTAAGTTAGTGTTTGGGACATAGTCTTGACCGGGCACAAAAACCTCTTAAATTCTCTGCTGGTTGCATTTGACAAATATAACAAGGTCACTTCTCCTAGCTAGGATGTAGTCCCTCACATTCTTACTCCCAGTAAAACCATAACATTGAAGTTTTTTTAACACCTTTTTAGACAGCTAAGCAAAAGAAGATCTACACACTTCATTGGTGCTGAGGTGAATTGTGTGCCCTTTAGACAGAGCAAAGCTAGCTGCTTCTAGCCTTTATTTTTAAGCTAAACTCACGTTACACTTTGCAAAAACGAATTAGCATATTCCTCAAAATGTCAAGCTATTCTTTGAAAAAGAAAAAATCACCATTTCAACCAACCAGGAGCTACCAGATAGTAATTTCTCAAGATGGCACTGTCTTCTATAATTGCAAATTTCCCTATCCAGATGCCCTTAAAATGTCTGCTTTTCCTCGCCTTAAAGTCGCTCTGGAGTTGTGGGTGGCCTTGCTATGCTAGTTACAGAACTTTCTTGGCTCCAGGGCCTCAGATTCTGGTAGAGCTTTTTGCATAATCTAATGTGAAGGTTTATTAGTTCATAGACTGCCACGGCACAGACACACACGCACACACACACGCACACACACACACTATCAAACATAATCCCATTCTCTCATGAGAAAGCATTACTCTCAAGCCATCAGAATCCCATTACCTACACTGAATCATAAGTAAGAGAGAGAGTGTGACGATAGTGTGGGGCTCCATCAAGTAAGTGAATCAAGAGTTCTTTCCACACACACACACACACACACACACATTAGCTGCCATCCCAAAGGGCACAGAGACATGCGGATGGGATGTGCATGAAAATCGAACGTGCTGAATTGAATAGACTTTTTGAACAATCGATATTTACAATATGCTACCACGTGCTTATTGAATTGAGTGAGACTCATTGGTCTATCATAACCACATGAGAGCGCCTGTGTGTTTGTACGAATGTGTGCTCGTCTGTGCATCATCAGTGATAAAACAAACAAGCATCACCCTGCTTCTTACCCACCACCCCTCCCTCCCTCCCCCCTTCTCCTCCCTTCTTACCTCCCTCCCCCTCTATCCGCCTGTCCTCTCCTCACAGACGGCTGTCCTAACTTGTGTAACGGGAACGGCCAGTGCACCATGGGACAGCAGAGTTGGCACTGTGAATGCCAGACAGGCTGGAGGGGCCCAGGATGCAGTGTTGCCATGGAGACCTCCTGCGCTGACAACAAGGACAACGAAGGAGGTGAATATGGGGGAGCAGGAGAACATTTGAGATGAAAGTGTTAAGTGCAGGCATCACTTAAAGGGACAATTTGACCCAAAATACATATATAGCCTGGAGAGCTATTTATCAATGTAGATTTCTTTAGTGTGAGTTGCCAACTGTTGGCAATATCAGCCTTGGAGATGGCTGCCTTGCCTCAAATATAATGCAACTAGATAGAAAGGGCCAAATAAATAACTTCAAGAACAGCTATGTCTTTTTCCAGAAATTCTGACCTTGTTGCTCCACATAATCCACAGATGTTGTGAGCGGTTTCATGTAGGAACTATTGTATGCCTCTCGCATCCACACCACCAACTCAATATCTGAGGAAAGCCTTGAGAAAATGTCTTCAAACATGCCACAAACGTACAATTAAACTGATGGATGACCTGATACGACTTTGTTTTTCAAAGGTCAAGGTCACTGTGACCTCACAAAACACATTTTTGTCCATAACTCAGTAATTAATATGTTTTTTATTCCAATTTCTCTCAAATGTCTTATAGGATAAATTGAAAAGGATGATGTTTTGCCCAGACTCAGCAGTAACTCATATCATTGTGTACAAGGCAGCATAAATATACTCATGGACTTGTGCTTACTCGTATGCAGATGTACTTTAGGAGAAAGAAAATAGTTCCTACATAAAACCGCTTAGAACAAGCTTTTACCCCATCTTGTTAGACAAGAAAAGTAAATTAAGATAGAGAGCAAATGAGAAGAGCTCTCACTATGAATGCCAATAACAATCTTTCCTTTACGAAAGAATCAAAGATTATCAAAATATTAAGTCAGGAATGGAAAAAGTTGGCTGTAGCTTTTTTTGCATTCCTTGCTATTCTCACACCACAACCTCGTTACTGCTCACCCAGATGGACTCACAGACTGCATGGACCCAGACTGCTGCATCCAGAGTCCCTGCCAGAACAGCCCGCTGTGCCGCGGCTCCCGGGACCCCCTCCTGGTCATCCAGCAGAACCCCCTGTCCCAGCCACGCGTCCGCTCCTTCTACGACCGCGTCAAGATGCTCGTGGGACGGGACAGCACCCATATCCTCCCTGGGGAAAACCCTTTCAACTCGAGGTATGGCAAGAAAACCACATTAGGATTCATGGTGCTATATTTAGCTAGAAAGGTGGACATATATTTGATGTACGCACTAGGAAAATGTATGTATGTCACGTTCATGCTGGCCATTCATGTTAAAGGGGTCTATGCCTGTGAGATTGCATGTTTGAGAATATTGCCGCTTTGATGCTCCGCGAAGGTCTGACATTTATACGAGTAAATGCATGCGCTGAAAAATAGCACAACTTTAGATCCAATGACGTAAATATCAAATAGACTTTAGAATGGTTCACAGAGTCCCGCCAAGGTCCTATCAAATCCCAGAGCCAAAGCAGGGCCGAGCCAAGATCTCCCCGCAGATTTAGCAGAGCTGTGAAGGGCTGTCCATGGGGCTGATTCTTGTCTGCACACATTTACACACGCCTACATCAGATGTTTCAAAGGAAAGCTCATCAAAGTGAAGTTATATGTTATTCTATATGTGGCAGTTCTCCAAGGCACACAGTCACACGCACACATACACACACATCCCACATTGCCATGTTTTGTATACATGATTGACAAGAGCTAATCTAGATGGCGGAGTTTGCTGATTGTTTCTAATTAATGAGGGGTGGAAGACCGGAGCAATGAATGGGCAAATTGGATGATTGAAAGATGGTGAGATTAATCAAACCAGATGATGGATGGTTAGGAAGATTGGGCTGACTATCGCTCTCTCACTCTGTCTCTTCTGTCTCCTTCCAGTTTGGCATCTCTGATCCGGGGTCAGGTGTTGACTACAGATGGAACCCCTCTGGTGGGGGTGAACGTGTCTTTTGTCAACTATCCCCACTACGGATACACGCTGACACGGCAGGATGGAATGTATGTACAACAGCTACCCAGCGCTCCTTGCTGAATCTACCTCACCACATAGGCGTTATTATTAGATTAGATTAGATTAGATTAGAAAACAATAATAAGCCCTTGAGGAATCTTGGCTGTTACAGCAATAGATAATTAGATACAGCAAAGAAAGGGGATTTTGAGTAAGAGAAGAAGAAATGTATTTACAAGAACAACACAACTGGGAGTCAAAACTCAATATCCTAAGTGAAATATATTAATAAGAATCATAACGGAAAGGAAAATTGAATGAAAACAATGGGGTAAATGTTCAAGAAATATAAAAAACACTATAAATAATACAATATTGTGAACCAATCAGAATAATTGCTGGGAAAAAACGTTATTATTTATAATTAATAAGGCATTATCTCAGGTTTTATAACAGCAGAAGTTTCACTTGTAATAAACATGTTTTAATATGTGAAAGTGGATGACAGGCTGTCAAAGAAACTTTTAAAGCAAAACTGAAAAGCAACCTTGAAATTGGATTTTTAAGTACCGCAGCTCTTTGCTTTAATATCCACCTTCTGACCACATTTGGGTATCTCACCTGACATGTTTCTCCCTTTCTCATGCAGGAGCTCCACTTTCAGGGGAGTTTTATGCTGCTTCAATTTAACTTTTCTGTCCAATATTCCCCTACAAGTTTTATTGAATTTAAAGTCTGGCTGGCACCCGTAACACGTTATTTGAAAATGTGTTTCTTTGGTGCTTTAAGCTGACCCATATTCATTAAATGTACAATTTCTGTGTTTCCTGTCTCGGGTCTCCTCTTCTTACCTACGCTTTCCTTGCAGCATTTTCTTCCACTTAGGCCGAGCTGCTGCTGAAACATCTGAATTTTTGTAACATTTAATTACATTTGCATTTCAGGGGCAGTTACTAACCAGTTTCAGAGACTTATGACTTGAATGCACATGTTCTCATGTCCCTGTCTGACCTTGTTTAGTTCTGATGAGTGTTATTTCCTTGCAGTGGTTGGAGGCAGCAGCGAGTCCACACACTTAAAAAGCTCTGGCCATTTACAACCTTTTTTTTCCTATTCTAATCATTACCCTACAGCTGTTAATCATCATTCGGAGACAAAAAGTTATAGAGCATCTAATACAATCTGTTACACAATGAGACCAGTGTTCTTGAGTGCTATTTAGATTTCAGACCTTTAACTGTTGTCTAGACTGTCTTTCTATATGTGTAGCTAAAGTTTTTTGTACAATTATTTCGTTTTGTTGTTAAATTAAAGCAGTGGAGTTTAGCCTTTACTAGAAACACTGACAGTCCAATGTTCGTCCACCACAACACGTCCCCATCTGTACCTCATTCCCATCCTCTTTTAAACCTCTCCAGGTTTGACCTGATAGCTAACGGTGGTGCGTCACTGACTCTGCGGTTCGAGCGCGCCCCCTTCCTGAGCCAGGAGCGCACCGTGTGGCTGCCCTGGAGCCAGTTTTATGCTATGGACACTCTGGTGCTTAAGACAGAAGAGAACACGATCCCGGGCTGTGACCTGAGCGGCTTCGTCAGGCCTGACCCTCTTGTGATTGCATCCCCTCTCTCCTCCTTCTTCAGCTCCAAGCCAGGGGAGAAACCCATCATACCGGAGACACAGGTGCAGTACCACTGACCTCTGGCAGCCGGCTAATCTCCCTTCTGGTTCCCTCACTCTCTTCCCACTCTCCTTTCTATCTCCTCTCTTTCTCTTTCACTTCCATAGCTTCCCCCCCCCCCATTTATTCCCCTATTTCTCTTTTTCTTTATTTCTTCCATTGTTTTTTCCCCTTTTTTGTCCTTCAGCCGTCAGTGGAAGCGTGACCCCCATTACTCCCTCTCTCTCTAATCCCGCCTAATCCCCCTCCCCTGTCATCTTCTCTCTTTGTCTTCCAGGTGCTGCATGAGCTGATCGAGGTGCCCGGCTCGAGTCTAAAGCTGTGCTACCTAAGCTCCAGGACTCAGGGTTACCGCTCCCTGCTCAAGGTGACCATGACCCCAGCGGTGGTGTCCATGGGCCTGCTGAAGGTTCACCTCATGGTAGCAGTGGAGGGCCATCTTTTCCAGAAGTGGTTCCATGCCTCGCCCAATTTGGCCTACACCTACATTTGGGATAAGACCGACGCATATGGGCAGAGGGTCTACGGGCTATCTCAAGCTGTTGGTGAGTGGAAGCATTGGCAGATTAAGAGACAAATGGGCTCTGTCAACAGATATACAAAAGGTCCCTCCACCCACTTTAAAGCTGTTCAGACACTTTGTTTCTCTTCGTACATGTTAGAAATAACTTTTGTGTCCTTGTGGTCACTTTTGTTTCATTTTGTAGTTTTTAGTTTCTTTAAGCCCCTTTGTTTATTTTTTAGCTTTGTAATCAACTTTTGTCCCTATGAACATTTTGTGGATCTCATTTTACTTTATCTGTGTTTGTGTTAATTTATTATTCAAATTTAATTATTTTTTTTGTCTTTTTGTAATTTTGTGTCTGTAGTTGTTATACCCCTCTTTGTCATTTTGCACATCTTAGTTGTTAAGTCTCTTTGTGGTCATTTTTAGTCTCTTTGTAGTTGCTTTGCTTTCTTTAGTGTCTCTGAGATAATTGTAATGTTATTATTAGGTCATTTTGGTTCTATTGCTAGTTGATATGTGTCTTTTTTTAAAGGGTTGGGCCTGACACCCTTTTTTTGCCTGTACATGATGCCGAGATCTGTTGAGTAATCCATCCGTGAGTTTTAAGGGGTGGACAGAAGAGAAGCAGTTATAAGTGTTTCTTTTTTTTTCCAGTTGACTAGAAACTTTACCAGTAAGCCAGCACTGGCTATGACAAAGGGAGAGAGAGGGCTAATTAGGGAGCCTGTAGGGGAGTTAATACGCCAGAAACCCGGCCTCCATCCATTAGGAAGTAGTCACAGTTAAGTGCCTTTTGTTTTTTCTCATACGTCTATTTTTCATTGAAGCCGCGATTGGTTCATTCAGCCAGCCGTAACTGTGGTGAAGGGTTATTAGCCATCAGGGTGAGTTAGCAGTTGCTGCTAACTCAGCAGCTGGAACATCTAGCATGGGTCCAGGGGAGCCTCAGTGCTATTACATTCTGCTGTCACAGTCGCTCACAGATGCTGTCAGCCAAACACCGCTGTCAGGCCACAGATGCAGTGGACACCTGGGACCTCAGTGTGGAGTAAAATCAACAGGGACACACTGTTTGGGAAATTACATTCACTCAAAGAACCCATACTTCTCTAGAGTAGTTGTACATTTGACGTTTCTCAAAGCTCTCGAATCAAATACAATGTTTACGATCAAGTTATGTCTTGCTAAGCTTGGATACAGATGCAGGTATAATACATTATTGTTTGCAGTAAAGCTGAAAATGTGCTGGCAAGATCATTTCTCACTGTAACTCAGGTGGGAGTTGATGTGTTAACACACATTTCGTTTTAACAAGTTTAAACATAACAACGAACACCTGCATGAACACATACAGTACAATACACGTAGATATGCGCACAAATCTTGTCTTAACTTGTCATCATAACAAATGTTCCTTTTTTTTGTACACTTAGCCAAATCAGCTGAGGCTCGGTCATGTGCATCAGGGTTCACTTCTTGGCAAACGGTGCACATTTAAAGGCCCGCACGGCTAATCTGCCCAATTAACAAGGTTTTTAATTGATTTAGCAGCTTGTGAGAGTGTTAGTTAGGTGCGAGTGCAGGTTTCGGTACAGGTGCTAACTAGCTTCTCTGTGTATCACACGTCAACTCACAACTTAAAATTACCTTAGGAGGATATGCTCTGATCAAGTTTTGCACATCCTCGCTTCCGGTTTCATTTCAAGATAGTCTCACGGCATTTCGTGTTATAGTCACAACATTTATCTATTGATTCATGTTCACCAACACGATTTCGCCATTTTAAAAGCAATGTAAATAATAACAAATTAGAAGGAAAAACTGATTACAAAAAATACAGATTTCAGTATTCTGAGGCTCTGAGCTCCATTTATTTTCCTCATGGACGGCAAAAAAACAATTATACAATTTAAAATAAAAGGGATAGGGTTAGGATAAGATATTGAGAAAGAAAATGTTTTTATGAACCACACAGCTTCTGGTATTCCAAGACTCGACTGGACAAAAAGACGTGGTGCAGGCACGAAACATACTACCAATAGAAATACATTCCTTTAAAATCGTTCTGTGTGACACGAAAAAAAGGGGAAATCATGTTGGTGAACACGAGTCAATAGATTAAATTAATTTCGTGAGAATAACACGAAATGCCGTGAGACTGGGTTGTTCATTTGTATGTATTCTCTGATACTCACCTCTTTTGTCATCTATTCCTCTCACCTGTATCCTTTCCTACATGTAGTGTCTGTGGGCTATGAATACGAGTCCTGTGCCAATCTCATCCTCTGGGAGAAGAGGACAGCCCTTCTGCAAGGCTACGAACTGGATCCCACCAGTCTGGGCGGCTGGTCACTCGACAAGCATCATATACTCAACACACGCAGTGGTACGTTCACACACGCCCTATGTGTATATTCCCTCACTAATAAGCAAAGGACATATTTTTTCCATGCTTTACTTCAAATGTATTTTTAGTCATTCCCCCGTGTTGAACATGTTTACAGTACTGTATATCTCACTAAACGTGCTATTGTCTTGGGGAGGAGGTTAGTCAGTTTGCTTCCTGTGGTTCACATGCAATTGCCAAGAGCCTCTTTTTACCTGTCGGTGTGGATTTTCACAGGAAATGCTTGAGTTGTCTCACCTAGTTTGAAACCCTCATCCAAGCCAGCCCAACTTAGTAATCATGTGCCCCGTCACCAACCAATTAGCGAAAGCTACTGAAACAAAGGAAGGGGGTAGGGAAGTGGAAGAGGGTGGGGGGGCAGAGATAATGTACGTTTTCCAGAAACTGATTTCTAGGCGAGGGGGAGTCATTCTTGTTGCATCATCTAACATACCATTACCTACACTCTGCACAGTGATACTAAAAAGCAGGACAATAGCAATGGGCTGATGCACCAATGCTCACCTGCTGTGACAATCAATTCATGAATGGAATGGACACAACTGGAGAACCATTGGTGGTATTTTTAGAAGTGGGGGAAATTAAGCCAAGCCTTCCTCTTTACCTTATGCTAGCCAGCTCTACAGTAAAAGTCTGTTTTTCCTGAAAAAGGTGAATTGTACACCGTTTTACTTTGGAAAGGGCTAATGTTAAACCAAAAATATACAATATCAGCTGCTTGTGAGCCTCAAGAAAAAATATATATTTGCCTATAAAGAGCCTACAGCCACGCTAGCAACTATTCAAGCTGACATCCTGCTAACATGCTAACAATAACAATGCTAACTGGCTGATATTTGGAAAGTTTAATGTTTACCATCGTAGTGTAGCTTGCACTTGAGGAAAATAATACAGAACATGGTGGGAATTTTGTTAGTTTGGTATTTGACGAATACAAAGTTAGACCTAATGATAGCACTAGATGAAAAACTGAAGTTATTAAAGGGGGACATAAAGTCTGCACCAAATTTAATAGGAATCCATCCAATAGTTTTTGAGACATTTTATTTGCTCACACAAATGTCAACCTAAAGGCAATTTGATATTAAAGTTCAGGAGACCATCAAAGTTATTAGATATCATTCTTCGGGGACCATTACTGCCTTTACATAATTTATTGGCACTCCCTCTAAATGTTGAGATATGAGATACAGCTTCTATTGCTCTAACTGAGTGTTACCACAGATCATCTAATTGAAATGATGATCCTGAATCTAGTCTTATTTCTCTCCACCCTCTGCCCTGTCCAGGCGTCCTTCACAAGGGAAGTGGTGAGAACATCTTTGTGACCGAGCAGCCCCCGGTGGTCCTCAGCATCATGGGAAACGGACGGAGGCGCAGTATCTCCTGCCCCAGCTGTAACGGCCTGGCAGACGGCAACAAGCTGCTGGCACCGGTCGCCTTGGCAATGGGCACCGATGGTAGCATATATGTCGGGGATCTCAACTTTGTGCGAAGGGTCTACCCATCTATGAACACAACTGGTATCCTGGAATTAAGGTATAATCATTAGAAAGCTTACATATTTTTAGATGGATGGGCTGGTTAGATTAAAGTAAGATGACAGGTGACGCAGAGGGAGAAAATAGATATTTCCAGTACATTGAACATGTAGGATTGCATCCTCTATAAAAAAAAAAGTAAAGTGAGACACTGGGGATGGAAATGTACTAGATGTTCTCCAGGGTGTTTTTACCCATGGCTAAATGCTGTTGTTCACACCACAGCCAGCTTTGTATTGCTCTCTGTAGGTTGCTCTCCGCAGACTATGTGAATTAAAATGTGTTTTTGTTGTGCTTTTGTCTTGCTTCCTTCCTCAAAGGAACAAAGATTTCAGACACAGGTAAGATCCTTACAACTATAAAAGAAAAGTTAACAATGAAAAAGTGCGTCATATAAAATCAAGCTTTTCACTGATCACATTTTCTTTTCATGTCGCCTTTAGTAACAACCCGACCCATAAGTACTTCCTGGCAGTGGATCCAGTATCTGGGGCTTTGTTCATCTCGGACACTAACTCGCGCAGAATTTACCGCGTGCGCTCATTAACGGGAGGCCGCCTGCTGTCGGACAATGCAGAGGTGGTTGCTGGGACCGGGGAGCAGTGCCTGCCCTTTGATGAGCGCTGCGGGGATGGAGGCAAAGCCACTGAAGCTACACTTATGAGCCCCAAAGGTGAGCCACTGGCAAAAACTCTAAGGAATGAATTAGGTTAATGATTTATTTTTGCTTTTTTTAAATGTGTTTTTTGGACCTAAGACATTTAAATTGGTAACCCTGTGGAGGAAAGTTGTGACATTTAATTGGCTTTTATTGAATTTATGAAGAAACTAGTCCTTAGTTGCAGCTCCAGGTAGGGAGCCAATTACGTATATATCTGGTTATGATTACAGATCCATGATTAAGGTATCATAAATTGTTGCATTCAGGTGAATTCTTAAAATACCATTTTAAAAAGTGCCATGTTAAAATGTGCCAGTCTTGTGACTCAACTAAAGCAGGGCAGACACAGAAGGAGGTTATAAACCAGGTTAACGTTGAACTTATTAATGGAATTATTTTTATGGATCACAGAACATTGTGACACCAAACTGTCAAGGATGTCACTCTCATATTTCCTGCCTCTGACACCAGTGTGTGTATGTAGGACTTCAGATGATAGTACGTATATATATATATATATATATATATATCTCAGAGGTTGCGCCAAAACGTAAAGCATAAACTCCCAGACATTTCAATGATTTGTACGGCATAGTTAGGTCTGGAAACGACATAAGGGCATAACACCGTAGCCCTGCTTTGGCGCTGTTCTGAGTTTGTTCTAATCCGTCAAAATGGACTGACGGACTGCTTTCAGATTTTTCCGTCATTGTCAAAAGAATTCCGTCATAGACGGAATATATATGGTTAACGCGACCTCTGATATATATACACACACACACACACACAGTGTGTGTGAGTGTTTATGAAGGAAGACAATGAGACCCTGATTCACTCTTACTTGTCGTAGGAAAAGTCAGAAAGCACGCATCAGTTTGCCCTCTCTCTGCCGTATCCTTCTCCATCCTTCTCTCATTTACACTCTGCCCTTCCCTGTATCCTCCATCTGTTGTTGTGTATCTCGTTGCATCTAGGAGTTATTTCGGGGCACAGTTGCCTCGAACAAACACACCTGTCTTGAATGCCTGCTGCCTGTTAGGCCGACGAGGCTGACACAGCACCACTGGTAAACGATGAGAAAGAGAAGAGACAAGGTAGAAAAGGTGGGGGGGTAAGAACAAAAAAGGAAAGCAGGAAGGAGAAACCGAGGAAGGAAATAGAGTGCAACAGATCACTTGTTTTTTCTAAAGAATCTGCTTGCAGTCTACATTCGCCCTCTGGGAGGAGCATGAGCTCGGCTCCGCATCCCGATGACTCATCCCAAAACTAACACTTCTCTAACAGTTCAATGCCCCTCACATCACTTGTTTCAGTGTCATCCAATGAAGCATTGAGCAATCGGGCTGTCAGGGCTGCCATCCGTTTCCAGCCGTTGGAAAGAGTGCGGTTTAATTGACTTAAAATGTCTTTGGGTTGCCCCGCAGCGTTTGAGTTATGAATCGTCACTCACGGTGTTCATCTCTGCGTTGACAGGTATTGCTGTGGATAAAAACGGGCTGATGTACTTCGTGGATGCCACCATGATCCGGAAGGTGGATCAGAACGGTATCATCTCCACTTTGCTGGGGGCCAACGATCTGACTGCCGTGCGGCCGCTGAGCTGTGACTCCAGCATGGACGTCAGCCAGGTACGCCGGTCATAAGAGGGAAGTGCAGGAGACACTCAGGGTGATGGTGTGATGGATGATGATCTAACGGCCCAGTGAGTGCTGAGCTTGTGTGGACACGGGCCAGGAGGTCAGGGAGGGACTGATTTAGGGGGGGATTAAAGAGACTGTGGATAAATGAATGGATCATAAGAGAGTGAAGACTGCAGTCACTTAAAAAAATTAAAAAGAGACTTGTGCGAACCTTGGCGTCCTTTCAAAACACCTCCTTCAGCATATATATTATCTCACGGTTAACTTTTCTTTCCACAAATTAGGTGCGTCTCGAGTGGCCCACGGACCTTGCAGTGAACCCCATGGACAACTCTCTCTATATCCTGGAAAACAATGTCGTCCTACGCATCACTGAGAACCACCAGGTCTGTACCACAAGGCTCCATTGCACAGGCAAGACCCTTAGGGTGGCTGTGACAGGATTTAGTCCCAATTAGGCTTTTCTCAAGCCAATTTAGAAGTAAAAGTTAAAACATGGTTTTCAAAGATTCACACTGGCCGTAACGTTACTGATTAATTAGCTCTTGGAATATTATACTTTCTGGAATTCATTATGGGAAGTTTAACCGCAGGTCTTTTGGAGAGAAAAGGCTGCGCACTTCTTTATATATGGGGTATTATCAGTTTGATCATCGATTTTCTGTCCTTGCCCACAGGTGAGCATCATCGCAGGTCGGCCCATGCATTGCCAAGTGCCGGGTATCGACTACAGCCTCAGTAAGCTGGCCATACACGCGGCCCTGGAGAGCGCCACCGCCATCGCCCTGTCCCACACCGGCATCCTGTACATCGCCGAGACGGATGAGAAAAAGATCAACAGAGTTAGACAGGTATGAGATGGAGAAAAGCTGTACACAGTTGTTTCAGCCCTGTTGTTGTTTTAGAATGAATGTGTTGGGCGTATTTTGTTGGCAAGCAAAAACTGACAGCACAGCTGGTCGGGCTGCGTGGGTGTTTCTATTTTTTTAAGGCATTCTGAGATTGTTTCAGATCTACAGACACTACATCCCTCTTTTTTGATAACACAAAATGAGTTGCGCTTTTGGTGAGACATTTTCTTTCATTGCTTGTTGACTTTTGTTTTTTTTCCTAGGTGAGCACCAATGGAGAAATCTCTCTCCTGGCTGGCGTCGCCTCCGACTGCGACTGCAAGAATGATGTCAACTGCAACTGTTTCTACGGCGATGAGGGCTACGCCCCAGATGCCGGCTTGAACTCGCCTACATCCTTGGCCGTGTCCCCTGATGGGACCCTTTTCATCGCAGACCTCAACAACATTCGCATCAGGGCCGTGCGAGCCAACAGGCCAGGCCCCGCCGTCTCCAGCGTTGGATTCGGAGGAGCTGCGCAGTATGAGGTCGCATCGCCAAGGGAACAGGAGCTGTATGTCTTCAACGGGGAGGGGCTTCACATCCAGACAATCAGCTTAGTGACTGGTGAGCCACTTTACAACTTCACCTATGGCAGTGACGGAGAGCTGGCCACACTGGTGGATAACTGCAACAACACAGTGAAGGTGAGGAGGGACGGCCAGGGCCAGGGAGGGGGGGCCGGCCTGCTCCGACTGGTGCTGCTTCCAGAGAATCAGGTGGTGATGCTGGGACTGGACCCCACCGGAGGGCTGCGGAGCGTGTCAGCCATGGGCCAGGAAGTGGCTCTGATGGGCTACAGTGGCAACACGGGCCTCCTGGCTACCAAAGCTGATGAGACTGGATGGACCACATTTTACCAGTGAGTGTTTGGGAGAGTGTCCACCACTTTTCCTACAAGCCTGAAATACAAAATTAATGAGTTCACGGGTTTTATGTTCGCCATGTTCTACTGCATTCCCAATTATTCCTCTGACAACTCACACAGCGTGCTGCTGCCCCCCGGAGTTAGCTTTTACAACTGCAGCCAGTTCCTCTAAGGATGACTTGAAAAGGTTTTAGAGCTGCAACGATTAGTTAATTAACCAAATGATACATTTACATAAAGATTATATTTGCTATTTTGATCAGGATCTTTCGTTGGCTTAATTCAAAAAGGACAGAACATGCTGTATTCAGCCTTTTAAACATTGAGGTTTAGTGCTTTACTCTGCGTTCAATTATATAAAAGTGAACATCTTTGGTGTTAGACTGACAAATCTAAACATTAAAAGACATCACATTGATTAAATAGATCAATTCATTAATTCATCTATAAAATATGAATGAATTGATGAAAAAAAATGATAGTTTCAGAACTAAATTTTACTTTTTGAGTTTGTGAGTGTGTCCAAAACATGTGAAGGACAAATATTTACAACATCAGGTGGTATGAAAATGAAAGATACAAAGCCTTGACATGGAGTTTTGAATTTCTAAATTAAGTGTGTTTTCTGTGGCAGTATTCTTCAGTTTTGTCCTCCGATACATGTCGTCCTCCCCTCACCGCTCTGCTCCCGTCCCCCAGGTACGACAGCGAGGGCCGCCTGACCAACGTCACGTACCCCACGGGCATGGTGACGAGCCTCCACCGTGAGATCGAGCGCTCCATCAACATCGACATCGAGAGCTCCAGCAGAGACGACGATGTCACCGTCATCACCAACCTGTCCTCCGTCGAAGCCTCGTACACCGTGGTCCAAGGTAGGGAGACTCGCTCAGCCGCACAAACAGGACGTGCAGTGGAAAAACGAGCCGCTCATGAATTTTTAAACACTTGCAGAGGATGTGGCACGAAGGTGGACAAATGCTTGCCTCTAGTCATCAACACAGGGCAATATAAATCAATCAATATTTATGATATGAATTAATTATAGAGCAGTCAATAAAGTGGGTCTGTTTTTATGTAGTCTGAGCTTTGGCAGACTTTAAAGCTACTTCATCTCAGTATTCAAAACATAGCCGCCCTCAGTGATGGTGAATATGCGCCGGCCTGCCGACTAATTGAAAGTTTTGTATTTTCACTCCGCTGTGAGCCGGCTCCAGGAAATGATTTTCCATTCCTTTCCACATCCAACCCTCTTCTCCCTACCTGTCATGGAGTTAAATTACCAATATATAGCTGCTAATCCCAGCTGGGATCATCCTGCTTTTGAATATCATCACAGAAAAAAAAATTCATTAACTCACGGGATGAATCCTCCTCATCCTTCAAGCTTCCTCCTCTCACGCACGTAGAACTTAAAAACACAGCCCTCTACTTTTTCCCCCCATGATCCCTGAGCTTATTTGGTTCTTTAAAGAGGAAGGAGAAGAAGGAGAATAATGTTTCCTTGACCAGTGGCGTGACAGAAGTGTGAGTAGACTGTGAAAGTGTGAAGGCCTCGGAGAGAATAAGTTGTAGATGTATTCAGCTAAATCCACCTGCGTTGCGGAAGGAAAAGGGGGGAGAGTTGTTCGCAGAGCTGTAAGTCATTTAAGGCTTCCACCGCACTGTGTGGGTTTCAGCACAGCTCTCTGCTGACATACTCACTTAACCATCTCCCTCTCTTCCTCGCTCTCTTCATTAACTCATGCACAGTGAATTCTCGCCGGCCCTCCAGCTCTCGTTTCTCTCCCCCTCTCCCCCCCCCTCTCCCTTGCTTCTGTTTTATTACGAGGTCGTTCAGACAGAGAGAGCAAAGAAGATTTATCTAAAGGCCGTTGCTGCCAAGTCAATGGAAAAAGCTTCACTTGTCTGTTTGAGGCATTGTTAAAAATGTGCCTGGAGCTTTATTACAAATTGGCCTTATGGATTACTGTCATTTATAGAGGGGCTTCAAATGCAGACACTATCTGATCCCTTAACCTTTTGTAAATGAAATTATAAGGGGGAAAAAGCCTTCTAAAAACTATTTTATCTCGTTTCAATCGCATCGTGTGATCGGGATGCTTGTTTTCAGACATCTGAGGGAACATTTTGCCTCAGCATTAGGCATGGGCTTATCCGTTTCTATTCTTGTGTTTGCGAGTGAGTCATTAAACTGTAAAGATGGGCAGATTATAGATAGAGTCAGTTCAGCCTGACTATTTTCCTTCTGATTACTTTGGAGTTTGTACAAAGAGGAATCAGGTCCATAAATATTTTATAGACATCATTTGCGTCTTACTGACACGAGCTTCTCGGCTTAAGATTGTACTTTTCCTTCTCTAGTTAACTTGATTTTTCCAGCAGAAGGCAAATACAAATTTAAAAAAATGTTTTGTATGAGGTACTGTGGAGGCAGGAGTAATGGCACGGAAGCTTACCAATGTATTGCTATGGACGACTGCAGGGGATAGTTTGTGTAATTGTGAGACTTTGATTATTTCCCAATCATCAAATACACACAATAACAAAAATAAACTCTTAACAGCAGTAGACCAGCGACTTTGATTCTTCAAAGTAGAATGGCTGTTTATTTCTATAGATTTTGGTGGCTTTAGCTAGAACATAGATGGATGTAATGGCTTCAGTTCCCTGATGGAAAGAGCTTTGAGGAGGCAAGGTAAAGTGGTGAAAAATATATATTAGCTTCCATGCCTTAACTCCTCTCAGACTTTTTACTGGGAGCATGCTGACTGCCATCTACTATACTGACATAAGTACCTCATGTAACCCCACCTCAAACATCCAAACTATCCTTAAATTGTATTTTCTTGTATTAATAACTTAATTTTTACAACATGTAGACCAAGATGATATGGTCTTCCTAGTGGCTTCTGTCCTTGCCTCCCTTATACCCGTTTCTCTCCCCCTACAGACCAGGTGAGGAACAGCTACCAGCTGTGCAACAATGGGACCCTGAGAGTGATGTACGCCAATGGTATGGGCATCAGCTTTCACACCGAGCCCCACCTCCTGGCAGGCTCCGTCAGCCCTACGATTGGCCGCAGGAACATCACCCTGCCCACTGACAACGGCCTCAACTCCATTGAATGGCGTCTGCGCAAGGAGCAGACCAAGGGCAGGGTCACCGTGTTCGGGAGGAAGCTCCGAGTGAGTTGTCTTGGTCACCGCACCCCTGTTAGATATAATAATGACATTGAAGATGAAATAAACCTCTCCTTTTCCCCCTTTTCTTTAGGCTCATGGTCGCAATCTTCTATCTATTGACTTTGACCGCAACACGCGCACAGAGAAGATTTACGATGACCACCGGAAGTTCACGCTGCGCATCATGTACGACGCTCAGGGCCGGCCAGCTATGTGGTTGCCCAGCAGCAGCCTGGCGGTGGTCAATGTGTCCTATTCTACCACTGGACAGCTGGTCGGGCTGCAGAGGGGGAGCATGAGCGAGAAGACCGAGTTTGACCCCCAGGGACGCATCCTGTCTCGCTCTTTCGTAGATGGGAAGGTGTGGAGCTACAGCTACCTTGACAAAGTAAGTCACATTGTCATCTAGGTATCAAATCAAGGCAAGCAGGAATAGGCGTGTGGCGCAGTGGATAGTGCGTTGGTGTTTGGATCAGGGGAGCACAGGTTCAAACCCCACTGCAGTCCGCATGTCGTTGTGTCCCTGAGACACTTCACCCCAAATTGCTCCTGTGAGGATTGTCTACAGCAGGGGTCGGCAACCCCTGGCACGCGTGCCAGCCTTGGCACGCGGCACCGTAACCAGTGGCACGCTAGGAATAAGTGGAATAATTGTGCAAAAATATTTAAATTGTATTTCGGATCCTGAACGAGGCCGCCGCCAGAGCGCGTCTCCCCGTTCCCCGCAGCAGGAAGCCATGCACACAACGCAGCCCCGCTCTCTTTAACTCCAGGTGACTTTCTGCCGCTTTCCTCCGTGGTGCTGATCGTTTCACCACAGAGGAAAGCACTTCACTAATTGCAGTAGCCTACCCATAAGGAGCTGTACAAATGCCGCAGTTTCTGCGTGGCTGTGTCTTTAGTTGAAAGCCCAGTGGCGATCTGATCATCTCTCATCGAAATAATATGCTACAAAGGGGCGGACTGGCCATCTGTGTGTTGAACTTTCCTGTCGGCTCCCAGACCGTAGTGGAGGAGGGCAGAAGCAACAAGCTTCAGGTTCAATAACCCACTTTAGCTTCAATGACTGGAGAGAGGCGAGCTCTTCTTGGGAGGCCGTTGCATTTATTTAGCTGTTCTTCTGTTTCACAAAATACAGACCTCTGTTTTTCTGCTGCCTCGTTTCACTTCCAGAAACATACACACGCTCCCTCAGTGTCGCTCTACCATCCACACACACACACACACACACACACACACACACAAGCCACACCCCTCTCTCTCTCTTAAAGGGACAGCGATCTCATCTCACTCTGCGTGACCCTAATATCATAACATGTGTGTTCTGGAGAATCACAGAACGGACGATCGTCCTTATTATTATGCTGTTTAAACCAATTATTTAAATGTGTTTGTTAAATTCGACATCATGTAAGTTGCACTGACAGGTCCACACACTGCTTCCCCGCAGAGAGGCTCCCCCGCCCTCCTGCTGATAGTTGACGAGCGTCAAGCTCCTCAACACCCCCCCCCCCCGTTGATAATTCTCGATCGTTGGCACGCCGATAACAATTTTTTTTTAAAATGGCACTTCATATCAAAAAGGTTGCCGACCCCAGGTCTACAGTATTGAATATGTAAGACGCTTTGGATAAAAGCGTCTAACAAGTAACATGTCATGAATAGCAATTTGAATTGCAGAATCTAATGGAGTAATACATCATTTTCATGGTTATGAAGTTTCAAATGTGTCAGTTGAAAGCAAATTACTGCCGGTGCCATTTCACAGGAGGCAAGTCATCCATTGATAATGCTATTATATTAATCCGGATTTTCCCTCCCTCTCTGCTCCCAGTCCATGGTGCTGCTGCTGCAGAGCCAGAGACAGTACGTCTTTGAGTTTGACGCCTCGGGTCGTGTCACAGCGGTCACCATGCCCAGCGTGGCCCGCCACACCATGTTCACACACGTGTCAGTGGGCTACATCCGCAACACCTACAACCCTCCAGAGAGCAACGCCTCCATCATCCACGACTTCAGTGAGGACGGCCGACCTCAGGCCACGCACTTCATGGGCACCGGCCGCCGCGTCCTCTACAAGTACGGCAAGCTGGCCAAGCTGTCCGAGATCGTGTACGACAGCACTGCCGTCACTTTCGGCTATGACGAGACGGCCGGCGTGCTGAAGATGGTCAACCTGCAAAGCGGGGGCTTCTCTTGCACCATCCGTTATCGCAAAATGGGCCCGCTCATCGACAAGCAGATCTACCGCTTCAGCGAGGAGGGAATGGTCAACGCAAGGTTCGACTACACCTACCACGACAACAGCTTCCGCATCGCCAGCATGAAGCCAGTCATCAGTGAGACGCCACTTCCTGTTGACCTATACCGATACGACGAGATCTCTGGAAAGGTGCCAAAATGTTCCTCTACTTTTCATTAGTTTTGAGCAATGATGTACAAAAAAATGTATTTCAAAAACTCATTTGTCTGCGGATGTAAATTTTTTGGCAGCCACTGACTCATCTTTCTCTAAACCTTTCAGGTGGAGCACTTTGGAAAGTTTGGGGTCATTTACTATGACATTAATCAAATCATCACCACTGCCGTTATGACGCTGAGCAAGCATTTCGACACCCACGGTCGCATCAAGGAGGTCCAGTACGAGATCTTCCGCTCGCTGATGTACTGGATGACGGTGCAGTATGATAGCATGGGACGGGTGGTGAAGAGAGAACTCAAAATCGGGCCCTACGCCAACACCACTCAGTACCGCTATGATTATGATGGAGACGGACAGCTCAGCGGCGTCAAGGTGAATGTTTTGTTTGGAGAGAGTTTGTAC
Organism: Harpagifer antarcticus; assembly: GCA_902827135.1. NCBI lineage: Eukaryota > Metazoa > Chordata > Actinopteri > Perciformes > Harpagiferidae > Harpagifer > Harpagifer antarcticus. The sequence goes on along the minus strand of CADEHL010001042.1, from coordinate 6,202,072 downwards.
TCTTTGATATAGATTTTTTAAGCACCGTCTTATCTTTAGCATCTTTACCCTGCCTGCACTTTATTAAAGTGTTCTGAGGATAAAAAGTTCTGAGTCAAAAATGAAACGACACAAAACTAGTCTGTAATATTCCACTTTCATATTTTAAACAACCTCCTTCCTAATAACTACAGAATTAGACATTGAAATGCCATTTTGTTTACCTGCTTTTTGTGAGAAAAAGATTCACTAAATTGTAAATATGTTCTGTACTCTAAATGCTAAGAAGTACATGTGTTTATTTCATTTCAAAATCTGAGATATTTTGAGAGATTTTTGCAAATACATGAACTTTGAAGAATTATTATATTCAACTGTCAAGTTTAAAAACAGCACCCCCACTGAGTTACATGTTTTTATCAACCAACTCCTAATCTTAAATAACAAATATTTAGTAGTTATTATAAATCCCATAAATACCAGGTTGGTTAAATAAGTTATTTTTTATATACCAAAGACTGGGAGAGTTTCTTTGAAATGTCTGTTGGTTGGCTACACAGTTTATTATCGACTTATTAAAGTATCTGATGTTGAATCTTGATTCCCTAGTGAAGCACCAACATTAAGGCTGTTAATGTTGAATTAAGACCACTCTAACCTGTCAGGCCATGATTCCAATAGACCAAAACTCAACTCCCTTGTTTTCTCCAGGTGAATGACTGGTCCACCTGGCGCTACAGCTACGACCTGAACGGTAACCTCCATCTGCTGAACCCCGGGAACAGCGCCCGCATCCTGCCGCTCCGCTACGACCTCCGAGACCGCATCACGCGCCTGGGAGACGTCCAGTACCGCGTGGATGAAGACGGCTACCTCAGCCAGCGCGGCTCAGACGTCTTTGACTACAACTCCAAAGGTCAGCTGCTAAGGGCCTACAATCGGGGCCCCGGAGGCTGGAGCGTGGTGTATCACTACGATGGGCTGGGTCGCAGGGTGTCCACCAGGAACAGCCTGGGGCAGCACCTGCAGTTCTTCTATGCTAACCTCAACCACCCCACCAGGGTCACACACATCTTCAACCACTCCAGCTCGGAGATCTCATCACTCTACTATGACCTGCAGGTACATATCCCTTCTTTATATTCCGACTAATCTGCATATATTGATATTCTTTTCTCGGGAAACCTGAATACTTATAGGTTTCATTTTATAGTAAAAACATTGTACCTTCAATTTTATGACTTTCTCGTGATCAGGGACATTTGTTTGCCATGGAGGTGAGCAGTGGAGAGGAATACTACATAGCTTCTGACAACACTGGCACACCGCTGGCAGTCTTCAGCAGCAATGGGCAAATGATCAAACAGGTAATTTACAAAATCTCACATTCTTTTGCGGCTTCGAAAATTAAATTAGGTGTTAAAACTAATCTGCATTGCAAATGTTCTCCACTTGTGTCACCCAGGTGCAGTACACAGCCTACGGAGAAGTGTACCTGGATTCAAACCCGGAGTTCCAGCTGGTGGTGGGTTTCCACGGCGGTCTCTACGACCCTCTGACTAAGCTGGTCCACTTCACCCAGCGGGACTACGACGTGTTGGCCGGGCGCTGGACCTCGCCCGATTACAGCATCTGGCCCAAGATAGGGAAGGATCCCGCTCCGTTCAATTTGTACATGTTCAAGAACAACAACCCCCTCAGTGACATGCTGGATGTCAAAAATTATGTCACAGGTAAAGGATTCATATGTTTTTAAAGTGCAAATGTCGAATTATGTTGTATGAATTTCCCCATGGTATCTAGAAACTGATTTCTGAAATAGTGATCCATTTGACATTCTTTTCTCTCCTGTGCTTATGACATAATAATAGGGGGAGAACAAAATAAAAACTTTTCACTTTTCAGAATGATATTTATCACAAGTTACATGATGATGAAAATAGATTTGCTGCCAAAATAAATACAAGACCATAATGTGATAGGACATACTACTAACACATAATACATGTTCCTTTTGTTTCGAACATAAACTCTGCTTTGAGTCTCATTTACAACCTGAGGTACTGTTGCACTCCTGTGGCCAAAATGGGTATTACAAAAAAATAATAGGAATAGGAAGAAGAATAGGAAATAAGAAAGATTATTCCACCTGTTCTTATGTCATAAACTCTAAATAAAAGATAACATTTGAGATCAGACCTTGAAAATTCATTACCATAATATATTTGATTAAACTTGCCTCTCAGGGCTTTGAGTATACATCAGAATAGTCAGATAGAACCCACAGTGTACTGTTCAGACAGCAGATCCGTAACATCTCCAGAACAAGCTCAACTTAGCTTGTTACGGTATGTCCTGACATTGTCTCTGATATCTCTAGAGTGCAGGAGAATCAGATTATTGCTGAAACAATATGCAAGTAGAATGTATTGCAGATAGTAAAGTAGCCGATAGCTCTGCATAACACCAGATGAGTCACGCAAGCAAACACACTTTCACTTTTTTATGAGGACAAAAGATTCATTTGCTAGTGTGTTTCACTTAATGAATCCCCCTCCTGTCTGCCTTAGATGTGAAGAGCTGGCTGGTGATGTTTGGCTTCCAGCTCAGCAACATAATCCCAGGGTTCCCCCGACACTCACTCTACTTTGTGGAGCCGCCCTACGAGCTGCAGGCCACCCAGCACTGTGAGAACGGACAGGTAGGGAGCGCATCGACAGAATCAAAGCCAATATTAATCCTGTGATAGTGGCTCAGATGTTTATGTCAACACAGATAAGTTAAAAACACTCTTCTTGTTTCTCTTGTAGCTCATCACGGGTGTGCAGCAGGCAGCGGAGCGTCACAACCAGGCTTTCATGGCCCTGGAGGGTCGTCTCCTCAACAAGGAACGGAGAAGACGCAAGGACAAGCCGGGTCACTGGTTCGGTACCAGCACCCCAATAATAGGCCGAGGGGTGATGCTGGCTCTGAAGGAAGGCCGGGTGGTGGCCGGCGTGTCCGCTCTGGCCAGTGACGACAGCCGTAAAGTGGCTCTGGTGCTCAATGGCGCTCAGTACCTGGAAGGCACCCACTACACCCTGGACGCCAAGGACTGCCACTACTTTGTGAAGGTCGGCTCTGCGGACAGTGACCTGTTAGCTTTGGGGCTAACTAACGGGCGGAAGTCACTGGAGAGCGGCATCAATGTGACAGTGAGCGGCCGGTCGAGGAGAGGCGTGACTGTGGAGTTTGCCGTTCCCTCGTTAGTACTGAGCGTTCGGTATGGGCTTGCTGCGGACGTGGTGGACGAAGAGAAGGTAAGACTGTTGGAGCTGGCCAGGCAGAGAGCCCTGGCTGGGGCCTGGGCCAAGGAGCAGCAGAGGGCCAGGGACGGGAAGGGGGGCAGTCGCCTCTGGACGGAGGGGGAGAGACAGCAGCTCCTAACAACGGGCAGAGTACAGGGCTACGATGGATACTATGTACTGCCTGTGGAGCAGTACCCAGAACTGGCTGACAGCAGCAACAACATCCAGTTCCTCAGACAGAACGAGATGGGCAAGAGGTAACAGCCCATCAGACTCTCCCTCTCTCTCCCACCTTTCACTTCTCTAGATCCTGCTCCTTTTTCCTACCCAGCCTCCTCGGACCCCTCTCCTCTCGAAACCCACAGAGAATTAACCAACAAAAGGGGTTACTATGGAACGCTGCAGGGACTTTTGAAAAGAATGAAAGATATTATTGTTGATTTTACTGCCACAGGCAAAACATTTAAAGTTTAGTCAAATGTTTTTTTGTTGTTTTTTTGGAAAAAAACTTTGAACAACTGAAAAAGCACTGAAGAACTTTGAGAACCGTTGCTTAATGAATAAGAAGATTCCCCTTTTTAAAAAAGATAGTGATATTTTCGCCCATATTTTCTGGGTCACACTGAGAGCGGCGGCCATGACAGCTACTGAGCACGCGGTGGAGTTGTACTGCGCTGGATTCTGCGGCGAACGCTTTTCTGTCTCTAATAGACACTGAACGCAAAGGGACCAAAGTGGAGACAAGGCCACTCCAGTGTTCAGCCATTACAACTACACATCAAAGGAAGACGTCATAAACCGCGACACACAAAGGAAATGTTAAAGGTCGTCCAATACTATGAGTCGTCTCCCTGTCTCAGGCCTCCCATCGTCCACCACGGACCAGTCCTCTGCTGCTGAGTCAGCGCACATCCAACCAAGCAACACACAAGCTAACGGCATCCTTCAACAAAACCAAGCTGTTAATGGACTCGTAAACACTTTTTAAAAAAACAAAGTAAAAAAAAGTGATGGCTATATTTGTGGACAGTGTATCACACAGCATTGTTTATTTTAAAATGGGGTGAAGAATCATATTACTACATATGTGTCCGACTTCACTAACTTTCAGGATGTTGCGTATATCGTAGATGCCGTAGTTTTGTACGTTTCAGTCGCGGTAGAATTGTGAGACTTTCACCAAGGCACTTCTGTACAGAATGATCAAACACACCACTCACAGAGTCCGGAAAAAACTAAGTTAGTATTTATTTTATTCTTTTTTATTTATTTATTCTTAGTACTATATGACAATCATGAATGAGTCACCAGTTCTATTCCAAATGAACATTAATGGATGAGTTTATTTTCTTTTGTAAAATATGTAAGAACTTTTGTTTTTGTATTAATTTCAGTTTGCTGCCGGGGGCAAATAATAGTCACTCTCAAAAAGAATAATTTATGTAATAAAGTGTTTAAAAAAAAGAAGCGGTTTATACTTTAAATAAAGTCTTTAAAACTGTGAAATCTGTTTTTTCGAGCTATATTTCGATGTACAGTGTATAGACCTACCTTTATGCAGCACAGTAGAATATTGTCCAGAATATCAAGTTTTATATTTCTAAGAGGAAGTGGCTTGTAATGTGCAAAATCTTTAGCTGGTCTTACTACTCTAGAGTTTTGTGGCACTCTAATATTCCATATCTACAATATCGACCCCGAGTTTGTTGTTTTTGACTGTTTTTTGGTTTGGAAAGCAGAGGTTAATCTGTCCTAGATCCCAACAGCAGTAGCAGTAATGGATCCCTCTCACTGTGAAGAGACTCGTGCTGGATGTCATAATGTACCAAATCAGTATTATCAAAGGATGATTCTTATACATTCACTGAACGAGACTCTTCTGAGAACCTTATCAATAAAACATAATTGTTTACTTCAACTGAGCAGCGTGTAGTTCACTTTCATCTCGTTTTTTGTTTTGTGTTTGAAGATGATTGATGTTCTTTTCCACAGCTGTAATTCCACCAGACTTCCAACAGCTCACATTAACATAGGTGCACTGGTGTAATGGGAAAGCTCCTTTAATGAAAACAAGCAGATTGTGCCTCAACAGGTATGTGTTTGCTCCATATATTCTTGTTTCAAATAAATAATAAATACACTCATTAGTCGATGAAAGGCCTGCCCACGCTCAACTACCGCTTTCCTTTCTTCAGACATACTGCTTACATTTCCAAACACACATGCTTAGGGGCCAATATTCTTCTTTACACTGACTGTTCTTCGATTAGGATGTGCCATTTATGAAGCCATTTCAATTACGCCTGTTAAGTGCTTACGGATTAATGTTTTTCCCTGGGATCATTTTCCTCCACTCTATTGAATTTTAAATGCCTCATTCTCCCTCGACTGTATTAAAAACAGGTTAAATTGTCTGTAATAATCAATATATTATCACGAAAATTGAATACATGACTACAGCGCCTTTAGAATGTATTTATATCCCCCTTTTTTACATGTTGTAATGTTATACCACTACGCTAAATATTTAATACAATAATCAATCTAAACTCAACAACCCCAAATGACAAACAGAATATTTAGATTGGGTAATTAAAAGAAAATACCAAATTAACATAAAATGACAGACCTTTTTGCAATGGCACTTGAATTGTATCCTCCCGTCTCTCTTGCTAATCTTTGAGACGGTTGATTGGAGTACACCTGTGGTAAATAATACTGATAGGACGTGATTTTGGAAGGCACACACCTGTGTATAAAAAGGTCTCACAGCTGACAATGCATAACGAGCTCAGAGACACTCACAGCAGACATGGCTTGTCACAGTAGGGAGAGCCCAGGTGTTACGAATAACACTAACGACAGCTCCTATTCAAGTGCCCCAGTGATAGGGAGCCAGCATGCACGATACCAGGAAGCTGAAATCAAATTCAGCCATAATCACTGTCATTATTTACACCTGTGCTTTTCCTACTGTGGCGAGTCAAAATGTCCTCCATGGAACATGCACAGGTCTGGGGAAGGCACCAGAAAACAAGTCTACAGCTTACATTTCAAATAGCTTCAATATTTGTGGAAGGATTTGCTTGTAGGGATACCCACATAGAATGATCAAAAACGGCAATATTACGGCTGTCTTTTGAGTGTAGCCTACGACCCTTTGTTGTTTTACAGCTCATAGTTTGATTTTGAGTGTTGGTTCACTCAGTTTCTATATCCTAGCTTTGTATCAGCAAAGAAAATGTCTTAAAGTAAAGTATGCATTATTCAGAATGACCCCTCCCCTGTCAGATACATGTAAAAAGTAGCGTTAAATGTTTTAAGTAAATTCTAAACTACTTTTTTTCCACAACTGCCTTTGGGTTGTGTATCAGGAAGCCATGACACATCCTATAGATTCCCTGCTCAGTTATGTGTGAAGCTGCCCCTACAGTTCCTATTTTTTCATGTGTGAAACATACTGGTAATGTGTCAGGCAGGCAACCATGTGCCCTCAACATCCTGCACCAGCAGCTGGGTTATAAATAGTGGAATGGATCCGGCCTGGCCCCGTCGGCTACAGTATACAGATCTATGCTCCCTGCTCTCATGTAACCTCCCCCACACACATCGCAATCCATCACATATACACAAACAACAAAACCAGCTATTTCATGGGAACAAATTATTTTAATGCAAGTCATCCAAAGCAAAAAGGCATCTGACAGATCATTTGGTTTCTTGTAAGAAATCACATTTTATTCTTTTTTTATTTTCATTTTCCAGTTTTATCTCCAAGGTATGTAATAAAAATAACATTGGAATCATTTTTCATATCAAGATCACAATGAGAAAAAAAAAAACATTGCGGCCATCGACTGCTGACAGTAATCAAACATAAATCACTGTCATCTTTTAAAAAAATGCATTCCATTTATCGTCATGATTCCACCTGAAGACATACGTCGGCGAAAACAGCTTCTGTGCAAATGAAAGGGATACATCTCAAGCATCAGCTTCTTAAGAGCGCCCTGTGGCTCATTAACAGCCGGGGTGTTGGTGGTGGCCTTTGGGTGGGGGTGGGGTTGGGGGGGGGGGGGGCAGTGTAAGGAGTTGCCCTTGGCGTTGGGAACTAGCAGAAGGGGAGTTAAGGGATGGTTGACAGGGCAGGCAGGAGTGTCTTACAGAGGTAATCATCATAAAGTACCAAAGAGCCTCACACTAGATTAGCCTGAGATTTAAGTATACTGTAATGCTGTGTCTCAATATGCATACTTCTGTACTTACACTAGCAGTTTTGAGTGTGTAAGTGGGTTCCTTTGCAAAGTACGAAACATGCAGTGCATTATGAATACCAGGATGGTGTAATCATAACAGTCAAGAAGTTGAGTGTGGAACACTGGACACTTATCCTCATCGACCGCCATCTTGGCTTCGTAATGGAAGGGAGTGACCATTTGGGATTGCTCCAGTAAACACAGCACTATACAAATAAACGTACCACTATACCATTGTCTATAAGAAGCCACCATTCATTTTATTGGGCTAATTGAGCAGTTTGTAGCGATTGCCACCACTTACGTTTATGTCGGCTAGCTAGCTAACTAGCTAACCAGTGGCTATCTTCAACTAACCATGAGGCCACAGCAGCCCTGTGCGTTTTAGGAGAACATTACCCAGTCTATTGTTCACAGTGTATTCAAATTGAGACACAGCTTATGTATGTGTTTGTTGCTATGTATCTGCGTGTGTGTGTGTGTGTGTGTGTGTGTGTGTGTGTGTGTGTGTGTGTGTGTGTGTTAGATTAGAGTGAAGAGCCTGCCTCTCAGGTTAGCTCAGTTACAAACGGCCCCTGCACAGGGTCAGTGAGTTATTCAGTGCTGACGGATTCACGCCGAGTAAGCGGCTCCGGACAGAGACTTCCATATTGAAATCGAGGCTTTTATTTATAGACGAGGATAAAAGACTTGTAGAGGAAACGGAGGGTTTGTTTTGAGAGAGTGCGAGGTTTAAGGCAGATAAAGAGGGGGAGGATTGGGAAAGGGTGATGGGGTTTGAGGCACAGAAATGGGGGGCGAGGGGGTGAACAGGAATTGGAGTGTAGTTATGTCAGCATGTCGAAGAGACAGCAGCAACACAGAGCTGTCCAGCAGGCCGTCAGGCAAGAATCCGAGCCGGAGTTGTCTCTTCTCCTGTCCTCCACCACATACACTGGAGAAAGAAAGAGAGATGGGGAGAGAAGCAGGGTGGGAATATAAAAAAGGGGATGGAGGGAGAGACAATTCAAAGAAAGCAATTAGTGATTAAAATCGTAGAGAAACACTGAGAAAATTCACCGTCAAGTCTTCAGCGGTGAGCTCGAGTGGAACCATGGCTATGATTCTCCACTAATTACGTTCATCACAGGAGGCACATCGTCATGGTAATACCATAGCAGCCATGATCAGACGCCGTGACGGTTGAGTAACTTCAGCAGTGCTTTGAGGTATCATTAGACTAATGAAATGAGAGCTTCCTGAACTCCACGCCTCTACCCTGCCAACGACGCATTTCCCATTAATCCACATTGGTTTTATATCTCCTTCAGTCAATACAGCTAAATAAGTCATGAGGCTGTGTTACTCTTATGTGAAGTTTACCATCTGCTCCACCTACACACAAACACCCCCCCTTCCTGGTTTGTATGATTAATCATTCATGTGGAGGGTAACACTCATCCAGCCTTTAACAGCCAGGTGCACTGACTCATGACATAGGTTACCAAGGCGACCGACTACCAGAGATTAAGTAAGGCTAGCTGACCACTTATCACACTGAACCCTGATAATGATATGACTGGTTAATGATTGGCCAATATTTAATAATGAATGTCAATCCAGGCAACACAAAGCCAGAATCTGGCTAGCAGCCTTTTGATCAGAAAGAGGAGGCTTATCTGGAGCAGTAACACCTCGCTGCTCGTGTTTAATAGATAACAGTGTTAACCGTGTTCTCCCGCTTTGCATATTCATTTGGAATATTTTACCATGACATGTGTGCCTTTTTGTTTCTGGATGCTCAGTTGTGAGGCGTTGATGCGTACACACACCTTTTATCTTAAGCCTTTACACTTTTTAAATCCTTAGTTGCTCTTACTCTACATGGTGACAGGTTTTTCAGTCCCAGTCAATTAAACATTCATTTGTATTAATCAGTCAAAAAGGCAGAACATAAATGGTCTATTATTTTGATAATTCAGACAGTATGAAGATGACTTTTGATTGTGTTCTGGTTTTATGTTTCTGTAAGTATTTGTAAGCAACTGTGATTGACAGAACATTGCTTTTGATTTGACCTTTGTATTGTTATTTTATTTTTTAAAGTAGGGGCAGGTAAAATAAGATGTTCTTCTCCCTGTTCCTTTCCACCATGGGCTACACAAAAAGTGTACATGTTTGGTTTTAAAATAACTGCCATGTGTGGAATAAACAAAAAAATAAATAATAAAATACATAATAATTACGTTTTATTTTAAGCAGAACAGTCGAACATTTGTTGTTTTTGAGCCTTTGAGTTTTGAACATGTTCTGCTTATAATTGTTTTACATTTCAGTGACGCACATATATTTTTCTGCATTTGCAATTTCAAGACATATTGGGCTGTACAAAATAGTGGCCGGCAGACAGCCACCAGACTCCTTTGACAAAAATTTCAGTTGCTGGGCACCGCTGCCTTGATGGCTTAGTTTTTTTCTCGTGTGACTTTTGTGTTTTTAAGGGTTAGTTTCGATTCACTGAAGTCACAAAATAGCGCAAACAAACCGATCGAGGTAAAATGAAAGTTTTGTCAAAAGAGTCTTTGATAAGAGCACAGATGGATACATAGCGGTTTTAGTTTATTTTCTAAAATGGCTTTCAGACGGCAAGGTGAAGTAAGATAATCAAAATAAAGTGCACACTCAAAAATATATTTTCTGGGTGACAAGAAATATGTTTTGCTGCTGCCCCCCCTCCACAGCACTACATTGTTTAGCTTGTGTTGGTACTCCTGTCTGCTTCTTCAATCTGGGGGAGTGCAGACTGCAATCTACTGACGGTAAATACACTGACTTTCAAAACCTGACACAACCCCACCTTAAAAAAAACTAAAAACACTATCCGACCTTTTCATGTAATGGTTTTGAGAGATTGTAATTACAACAATTCCAAAATGGTCAAATGTTATGGTCAATGTCCAATATTTGAATAAAAGTATTTTTATCACAGGAATTTCCCCATAGATTCTTTACAATGCGAGTCTCTTGCTCGGTAAAAGACTCCCACCACTTAACTTAAAGGGGACCTATCATGCAAAATGCACTTTTGTACGTCTTTTATACATGAATATGTGTCTCCGGTGTGTCACGGAACTCACCAAGTGTCAGAAAACACAACCCTCTCTCTTCTCCTCCATACCCACATCTCTAAAAACGGGGCTGCAACAGATCTGATACAGATTTGAAATATCTCTGACGTCAGAAACAAGGAGCTCCGCCTATATGGGCAACTCTCCACCTATCAGGGGAATGAGAGGTTGCGTGGCTTGGTAACAGCATGGTAACAGCATGGTAACATGACGCTCGTGCCTCGCCCCCCTCCTTTGCAGGGGGCGTGGAGAGCAAATATGAGGCAAAATGAGGCATGGCTAAAATGCATGATCTGTTTGGTATTTTGAAAAAAAAACTTCACAGACATGTTTTATATAGGTATGGCCCTACAATATATTATTCAAATATAGCATGATAGGTCCACTTTAATGAAGAGGGTTTGGCTCAAATCTACTGTGGTAAAAGACAGTACACGTAATTTCAGTATTCAATACTAAAAAAGTGCGTGGGTGCTAGTGGAGCACGCTGGTGAACTGTTAGCACCGGAGCCTCGCAGCGGGGAAACTGTGGAGCGCATTATTGCATGTAGGGAGGGGCGGCCCTGCATGAACTACAGGAAAGCACTTCTCCTCAGTGGCACTCCACCCACACTGCTCTGACACTAGGGCTGCACGATTTTGTGAAAAAATCTAATTGCGATTTTTCTGAAAAAAATTGCGATTGCGATTCGAATTGCGATATTTGTTTTTAAGCTACCCAACGGAGGTTTATTGTAAAATGCGGCCATATCTCCGGCTAGGAAGGTCGTATCAACGTGCTCCCGTCTCTAGCACCCCGAGCTATGAGTGAAATAACTAAACTTACATGAAACTTCCGTTGCTTTAAAGTCAAGCTTCAGTTTAAGATTCACCCTGTAATAGAAACATGTGATGGAGCATTAAAAAATACTTGGCAGGTGATTGGATCAATCCGTCTATCATGGGCTATTTCAGAGAGCATTATCACATGATACAATCAAACTATTATCAGCTCTAATTCTAATGAAAGGATGTGAACTTAAAATATATGGAATAACAAATGTATTTGGAACAACATATTTATTTATGTTTTTTTTTCAACAGCTGCCATTTTGTTTCTCTCAACAAGTCTTAGATACAAATTTAAATTCACACAAATTGAACAATTTCAGTAGGAAAATAAAATAGGACCTTTCTGCAAACAAAGTTATTCAAGTATGGCTCAGGAGCAGCATCTAAATATTGCACATACTGCAATGAATGTAAGTAAAGTGATAATACAAATGTGGCCACTTGACTAAAGTACGTGCGGGAGGGAATAGCATATCTTTTATCCAGCGTTCGGATGAGTTTTTTAAACCCTTCGTTGTTCACAGTGTTAATTGAAACCATGTCTTTAGCGAGGTAGTGCGTTATCGAATTAGTTATCTCACGGTGCCTTCGTGAGCCCTTTTCATACGGCGTAACGGCCGCAAATGACTCTGAAACAGTAGCTTGCTTAGCGCTAGACTGGGCTACGGGACGAAACACTGCATTTCTGGCTGTGCACTCGTCATATACCTGCCTGTCGTGCCTTTTCAAGTGCTGATAAAGGTTTGTTGTGTTGCCTCGGGATGTAGCGACTTTTCCCTGACATGTGGAGCAAAAAACCTGCTTTTGTCCCACATCTGTGGTCCTAAACCCGAAATATGTCCAGACCACTGAAGTGATGCTTTTTTTCGGGACTAAATTATCCAACGTTTCTTCTGGCGCGGCTGCAGACATTTTAGGGTGTTAGAAATGTCTTCACACGTGGGCGTTTCACGTGAAGTGTTGCTGTTGGGCGTATACTTAGTTACCTTGGGCCACTTCTGATTGGTTAACAATGGTTGGTACATGTGGAGCACAGCACTTCTGATTGGTGTGGATGACTGACACACAACTTTTTTTAAAAAGTAAAAAAAAAAAAAAAAAAAAATCGCAGGCTTTGCGATTCGAAAATCGCATCATCTCGAATCGCGATTTCGATTTAAAATCGATTAATCGTTCAGCCCTATCTGACACCATTATTGATATATATTATCAATACATATGCATTCATCTCCTTTGTGTGTTACCACTCACCTGTGTTTTTGGGAGCCTCCCCATACATTGGTCCAGGGGGTCCCCCCTGCCAGCCAAACTGTGGTTGCGGTTGTCCAGCGTACCCATAAGGAGGCTGTCCGGGGTCTTGATAAGGGCCTCCGGGGCCTCCAGGGCCCATTGGTCCCGCAGGGTAGTTAGGGTAAGCTGGATTGGGCTGCTCCATGTTCACTGGGTATCCCTGTGGAGGGTAACCCTGGTTAGGGTAGCCATGTGGAGGCGGGCCCTGGACCGGGTAGCCTGGAGCAGAGGGGCCATTGCCTGGGTACGGAGGGGGCTGCTCAAAATTCATCCTTTAGCTGAACGATCACCTCAATGACAAGGAAATAGAAGAGAGATGGTGAAAACAATGGAAAAAGGAGGTGTGTACTCAGTATTCACAAATGGGAAGAATACAAGTAATACAATACTAAGAATAAAAAAAGACAGATACAGTGGGGCAAAAAAGTATTTAGTCAGCCACCAATTGTGCAAGTTCTCCCACTTAAAAAGATGAGAGAGGCCTGTCATTTTCATCCAAGGTATACCTCAACTATGAGAGACAAAATGAGAAAAGAAAAATCCAGAAAATCACATTGTCTGATTTTTAAAGAATTTATTTGCAAATTATGGTGGAAAATAAGTATTTGGTCAATAACAAAAGTTCATCTCAATACTTTGTTATATACCCTTTGTTGGCAATGACAGAGGTCAAACGTTTTCTGTAAGTCTTCACAAGGTTTTCACACACTGTTGCTGGTATTTTGGCCCATTCCTCCATGCAGATCTCCTCTAGAGCAGTGATGTTTTGGGGCTGTCGCTGCGCAACACGGACTTTCAACTCCCTCCAAAGATTTTCTATGGGGTTGAGATCTGGAGACTGGCTAGGCCACTCCAGGACCTTGAAATGCTTCTTACGAAGCCACTCCTTCGTTGCCCGGGCGGTGTGTTTGGGATCATTGTCATGCTGAAAGACCCAGCCACGTTTCATCTTCAATGCCCTCGCTGATGGAAGGAGGTTGTCACTCAAAATCTCACGATACATGGCCCCATTCATTCTTTCCTTTACACGGATCAGTCGTCCTGGTCCCTTTGCAGAAAAACAGCCCCAAAGCATGATGTTTCCACCCCCATGTTTCACAGTAGGTATGGTGTTCTTTGGATGCAACTCAGCATTCTTTCTCTTACAAACACGTCTAGTTGAGTTTTTACCAAAAAGTTCTATTTTGGTTTCATCTGACCATATGACATTCTCAAACTGACATTCAAACTTCAGACAGGCCTGGACATGTACTGGCTTAAGCAGGGGGACACGTCTGGCACTGCAGGATTTGAGTCCCTGGCGGCGTAGTGTATTACTGATGGTAGCCTTTGTTACTTTGGTCCCAGCTCTCTGCAGGTCATTGACTAGGTCCCCCCGTGTGGTTCTGGGATTTTTGCTCACCGTTCTTGTGATAATTTTGACCCCACGGGGTGAGATCTTGCGTGGAGCCCCAGATCGAGGGAGATTATCAGTGGTCTTGTATGTCTTCCATTTTCTAATAATTGCTCCCACAGTTGATTTCTTCACACCAAGCTGCTTACCTATTGCAGATTCAGTCTTCCCAGCCTGGTGCAGGTCTACAATTTTGTTTCTGGTGTCCTTTGACAGCTCTTTGGTCTTGGCCATAGTGGAGTTTCTAGGTGACCAAATACTTATTTTACCGAGGAATTTACCAATGAATTCATTAAAAATCCTACAATGTGATTTCCTGGATTCTTTCCCCCCATTCTGTCTCTCATAGTTGAAGTGTACCTAGGATAAAAATGACAGGCCTCTCTCATCTTTTTAAGTGGGAGAACTTGCACAATTGGTGGCTGACTAAATACTTTAAATACTTTACAGTACATAAGCTGTACAAATAGGCATAATAGTAATTGTCTAATAGCAATTGCTTAAATAAAAAAAAATATATATATATATATTTGGAAAATGATAAAATAGTTAGCCAGTAATAATAAGGGACGAATTAACAATAAATAAATAAAGCAGTAGGGAATGTTTTTCTGCTTTTATGCAACATGCAGACCTATATGAGGATATATTGTAAAAGTAATGCACAATACAGACTATACATAATTAAACAACCCTTATATATATTAGTGTATAACAAAGCTGGAAATACATATTTTCATGTATAGTTTAATTATACTGCATACCTGTATACTGAATTCCCACACTACAACAATAAAAGCATGCATATGTTGCGGTTATTGCGGTGAAGCTCAATCACCAATCTATCAAGTTAGTTAGTTTGCAATTATTGTTCAATTTATGAGAATGCACTTCAATTAAATGAAACTACCAGAATAATGTGTGGTTTTGTATGGACCGCAGAGAAATGTGAGTGTGAGTGCGTGTGCGTGTGCGTGTGTGTGTGTGTGTGTGTAGTCAGCCTCCTGAGTCACATTAGACAATGAACTCCTCTGAGTCCTGGTTTCAGAGAACAACACACAACTGAAGCAACTGTTTGCCAGAACAGGAAAGTACATTGCACAGATTTTTCCCTAATTCCCTTAAAAATATCTCCTTCTGTGCCGTCTCACACAAACAAACAACTATGCTCTCCACAGCCATGCAGGAAATTCAAGCACAACAGATTTGTTGTTGCTAGTTGAGGGAGTCAATAGTCAATTACAACCAGCGTCCACCCTAGCACCATTTTATTACTGGTCACACACACACTTTACAAATGGAGGAGTCAGCTTCACTGTGTGAGGCAGGGTGTGGCAATTAATGAACAATGAGAAAAAGGAAAGGTAACGTAGCGACCAATCACCTTGATCGTCACTCTTTACTCAGAAAAACAAATATGTAATGTGACAAATAATCAACATTAGTCATTTCTGTGTTACAGGAACATCACAATATACAGGAAGTGTTTTAATCGCACGGCTGTTTGGAAACTACAATACATGTTTGTCATCAGCATTAAAGGTTAATGCTCCACTCTAAACCTCAAGAGGAAGTTAGCATTTTCCAACCTGCCATTAATGGCTTCCGATAAAGCAGATCCAGGTCCGCCCCCACCCTCATGCTAGCCTTCACCGCTGGGTTTGGTCATGTAGAACAGCCACAACAAGGAGAGAAAAAAGGCCAGATGGAAAACTGCATCGCTGGTAACCTTCCAGGATTGCCTTGTCATGTTGTGTGTGTACACTATAAACATCTAAATAGCACTGCAAATCCCTCCTGCTAAGCTTCTCCATCATCATTCAATTCTTTGCTTACAACAAAGCCATCCTGTGTCAAAAAACATTACATACACATAGGGATGCATACCGGTATCCGGTATTACCGAAATACCAGTTACTGGTGGCTACGGTATACCGTACCGAAATCAGATCCGGATTCGATACTTTAAAAAAAAAAAAAAAATGTAAAAGTGAGTCCGTGGCCCGTGATGGCGGGTGTTATAAATTAGATTGCATCATATTTTATGTATTTTTCATTGTTTGTTCAATACTAGAAAGGTAAAAGTTCCACAAATTAACTGTGATGGGATTTGTTTTCTCTCACCAGTGAACGTAAATGTTGATTTTAAAGATGAGATTTGTTTGTTTGTGCAATGCCGAGATCTCATGACCATTATTCTATTATGTATTTGTTCTCTAGTCGAATCTCAGGTTTAACATTAATTATAACGGTGCTATAACGGTCTGTTTGCATTGACAAGATGTGCTATTCACGCGGCACACCTGATGGCGGGTGTTATAAAAGATATTCCATAATCGGTTTTCTTCATATGTGATGTATTTCTCATTGTTTGTTCAGTACTAAAAGGTCCAAGAAGTCCCACAATTAAATGTAATATTCATTTGACATGTTAACTATATCGTAAAGCGCTTCATTGGAGTAATTGTGGGATGATACATTTTCAAAGTATCACGATATGTATCGGTTGAGTATCGGTATCGTTCAGTGATATCGGTATCGTAAAAAAATCAACGATATGCATCCCTACATACACATTACTGTTAAAAAGCCTTTATCGTCAAAAACAATATTCTATTTATAAGGCTTAAAGTAAAGCTATTGTTTCGTCTGATTTTGAATTACCTAATTTAGAAAAATAGTAAGGTGTATAATATAATAAGGTTTGAGGATGGTTCTTGGGTACCTAATGAAAGGTTACATTGCTCTTTAGCACAGGTGGAGTGAGATGAAATATAACAAAGGGGAGACAAAGGAAATACAACTGTTACTGTTGTACTCTGTCACAATTATCCTGATGGAACCTCGGCAATAAGCATCTCTTCGCAGTGCTTTTCAAAGATGGATGACTTCTCGTGACCTGAATGTTCTTAGAGCTGCTGACAGATGGAAAGGCCACTGTTACTATGGTTACCATGCTCGCAGAGGAACAGAGTGATCCCTGATGGTTTGTTTTTGTTGTACCTTAAGGCAGCGAGGAGGCAGTAAAATAACAGATCTCTGTGTCTCTGGCAATCTTTGATCCACCTTGTGGATTGTGTGTGACTCGAGAGTGTTGCATTACTGAGAAAGGGCCTTTTCAAAAGGGGACCTTGGTGCCTGTAATCCGACACTAATAAGGATGTTGGCAGTGTCAAAGTTCACCTTGTAGTACTCCATTGTACCTGTATAAAACTACTCCACTCTTAGGCATCAGATTAAAGTCTACATGAGAAGTTACAGGAGAAGTCGCTCCTAGAAAGATTTGCACATTGTGTTAAGTGTGTGTTCCTTTGCATGTTACTGATTTGTTTTATCCGGTTTGACTTTAAAAATAGGTGAGTGAGCTCAGGGGATGCTTCCACAGCAGTATCATGATGATTATATCACGTTCAGAGTGACACACACAGACATTGCACCTGAGACGTGACACACACAGACAGTGCACCTGAGACGTCTCTGAATCCATTAAATCCCTCAGACAATGGCATTGTTTTTATTGATAAAGGAGTAAATAGGCGTAGTCAGTTCACTAACATCTGTGTGTGGCAGGATTGAACAATTTACACTTTAAAATAATTTACATGCAAATTAGAGTTAATTCATCTTAATCAAATTAATATAAAACAAGTTGTCTGATCAAATTAACATCTAATTCCTGTTTAGGACTACTGGAAACAGCTATTTCCATCTTAACCAGCCAACCTGATCAGCTAGAGGGTCCAAACCCCGTTAAACCAGCCTTGACAGGTTTCTTTAGGGAAACTGATATTAACTACAGTAAATAGAAATGATCAAAAATGGATCCTGGGAGATCTTGCATGTATTAACTAGTTCCCTTTTTTCATGTAAAAGTTTGAACAGGAAATGTGTTGAAAATGAAAATGACCCTGTCAACAGTATCAATTATTCTCCATGTACAACACGGGGTTGCATATAAAATGCAGTTGTATTTCCTTTATGTTAAACATGAAAAACATAGCAAAAACTGTTTGGAATTTCACACACACAAGTGGAATTTCTAGGGTAAAATGGCATCTTACAGTAATATATCCACTACAAGGGCTTAGTTTACACATTAAATTAATGTTATTCCTAGAAATATGGTTTAGAAAGTCTATGTTGGCCTAGTTCTCTACACAAATATTTGTATTTAATTGAGACTGCTTACACAGGCCATGCTACAGCCCTGGAGCCTGGCAGCCTGTGTTTACTTTCTCCACATCCTGACATCACAAGACCAAGAGGCTGAATGTGAGCATGAAGACAGTCCCACTGGACCCAATTAGGACCACAACCACAAATATCTCACACAAACAACAACGCAGGCAAACATATGGCCTGAGCCAAGTCACAACAAACCTGAAAAATATATCATTTGGTAACCAAATATGTGTTGCATGCTAAATAGACATGCTACTGTCTTACACCATTTTGAGATTCGCTATTACGCTAGTTTGTAATTAGCTTAATATTACCATGGTAGCCGTTGTTTGTTTTTTTAAATATGGTGCCTATTTACATCAGTATTGTAGTAGTTTTTGTATATTTCACCCCGAAATTAAACTGGGATATCATTATAATGTCTAAGAAACATTATAGAATGCTAACAAAGGCCGAATAGAAGTGGAACCTGCAGGCCACAACCCACTTTACACAGCCCCCTAAGTTCATGATGACTAGGCTCATAAACCAACCGAAATAACGTAAAGGACAAGTGTGCACCACCTACCTTTGAATGAATAGTATCCCGATTTGGTGTAAAAAGCAGCAGTCTCTTTGTAGAAATAACCCTTCTTCTGTCACCAGAGTTTACTACTACAATTTTTTTTTTACCGCAATGAGCAACCCGCTCTTCTCTTGTCTCCAAACTCAATGCGTATCGCGTTTGCTGGACGTGACGTCATTTGAAGGGTACGGCACGGAGGAGTGATCGTGGGCAATTAAAGGAGGGGATTGGTCAGGGTCGCTGTTTGTTACACAGCAGCACAGTCGCTGCTCGTATTGACCAATCAGAAGAGAAAGCGATGACTCCTGATCGTGTGACTTGATAAAAGATTAAATCAGGCCTCCCTCACCCAGACAATGACGAAATAACTAAGTTAGTCAAGAAGGGTGACTTATAAACGTTAATCATTCATTAGTTATCAACAGGCTTACGTCCTTGGAATTTGATTTCTGATTTGAATGAGCTTAAGGAGAATTGGAATATACATGCCACCTTCATGCTACATAAATATATTATAATACAATATAAATATTAACAAGTGTTGTGGAGTTTTTTTATCCAACCACCTTATTGTGTTTTATTCATCACATGCACCTGTTTCTCTAAGATGCAGCAGTACTATTTTTCCCCAGCAGATGTCAGACTAGTCTCAGTCTATTCTCTGAAGTTGCTGTTGCATTATGTTGTTAAAATGGGGTGTTGTTAAAGGTAGGGTAGGGGAGAAGGGTGTCGTTGTCACTACCCGATCCGTCCCCCTTCCCGATCGGTACTGCGCATGTGCGAGATGGTCCGCCATATTGGACAACTCCGGACGGCAACCCAAGATGGACACTTGACACAGTGGCTTTTAGCAAAGCTCAAAAATAAAACTCGAGAGAGATGAGTTATTGTTATTACAACGTGACTTCACTATTATTTAACAACTCTTTTTATTGGGTTCTTTTATTTGGGGTTAAGTACATTGTCAGAATAAGTGAGAAATGTATTTAACTTCTGTTAGACAGCTATCATACTGAATAAATAATGACTGAATGTATGCAAAAATGTATGGCATATGGCTGTCTAACAGAAGTTACATTAACTTCTCACTTATTCTGACAATGTACTTGTTAAATAATAGTGAAGTCACGTTATAATAACAATAACTCATCTCTCTCGAGTTTTCTTTTTGAGCTTTGCTAAAAGCCACTGTGTCAAGTGTCCATCTTGGGTTGCCGTCCGGAGTTGTCCAATATGGCGGACCATCTCGCACATGCGCAGTACCGATCAGGCAGGGGGACGGAGTCGGGTAGTGACAGTGACAAAGGGGGTAAATTGAGCCAGTGGGTAAGTTGAACCACCCCCTGTAACCCGGCAACGCCTTATAATTGTAATCACGTGACCAGAAATTATGCAAGCTCCTCCCATTTCTCATTGCCAGTGAAAGAGAGGTAAGTAAACATTTTTACAAAAAAACGTTTTTTGCTTGTCAAAGTACATTTTCCAGATGTCATGTCAAAAAAAATATATCCAGGTTTAAACACATATATTGTATATGTTGGCAGCGTATTAAACCATGTGAATCATTAAGCTAAAGATGACTGAATTTTAATGCTAGGCTATTTTTTCTAAAATGGTGGCTATGGGGTAAAGTGAACCATGGGCCTAGGGGTAAGTTGAACCAGTTTTTCAATGGAGAAATTAATGAAGTAGGCCAAGTTGATAATAAGAGCTCATTGTAGGCTACATTTAAAGTTGAATTTACAATGTGTTTGATTGATAAGATGTATGAAATTGTATCACCATTTGTATGACTACTTTTCCTTTTAACATGTTAAAAAAAAATCAATCAATTCAATCGAAATTTATATTAAAAATATTTGAAAAACTAAACTTGTATTTAGAAGTAATATTTTCACTGCCCTTGATCAAATATGAATTCTTATCATTGCCATTGATAGGAGACATCCTGAATTATAGGTGTGTGCTTTCATTTTACTATGTGTCATTTCTCCTTGCTTAGAGGACAGCATAGGCCTAACTACAAAATGGCTCAACTTACCCCACTCTCCCCTAATTCACTTCAGAAACACTTTTTGTTATATTCCATGGAATGCTCTTAACATCCCGATAGCAATGAATACAGTAAATGCTTTGACAATAAATACATTAAAAAATGTCATCTGTGGAAGCTGTAAAAAGCACGAAGCCCGGCTAAAATAACTGGATGGCCTACCTGCCTGTCAGCCTTCCATCTTTGCACAAACTTATCTCGTGCCCTCATTGGTCATGTGCGCGTTCGTGTGTATTGGAGGAGGGGCTCTGTAAGGAAGTCTGAAGGAAGGGGCAGATTTTTTTCGGCTGCGTACTTTCAAATTCTAGCGCACTCTAGGTTTCTCCATTCTTACCTACCCTACTTTTAATGTAGGCTAATATATGCCAATATCTATTTTATTTTTTTGTAGGGAAAATAATTATAAGCATGCCACTCAGATGAAGGCCATCCAATACAATGCAGCACTGTAATGTATTAAAATAACAATGGCACAACAACATGGCGTAACACTTTAATTTAAAGGAAAGCTGGCAACATGGGGATGAGATGCTTTTAAACTAATGAACAATTATCTAGGTCACAGGGTCCAAATAGCATTTATGTGTAATTATAATTAGCGCAGGGAGTCAATATGAATTAGTTTGCGCTGTGTCTTTTATGAGGCTCTGGGGCCTCTCTGCACATGTGTGTCTCTGCATTTTTAAAAGACCTTACCAGTGGCGTAACTATCGACAGGGCCCAGAGCCGGCCAGGGGCCCATCCAAAAAAAAAACATATATACAAAAAAAAAGTATTTAGTCAGCCACCAATTGTGCAAGTTCTCCCACTTAAAAAGATGAGAGAGGCCTGTAATTTTCATCCTAGGTACACTTCAACTATGGTAAATTCCTTGGTAAAATAAGTATTTGGTCACCTACAAACAAACAAGATTTCTGGCTCTCACAGACCTGTAACTTCTTCTTTAAGAGCCTCCTCTGTCCTCCACTTGTTAACTGTATTAATGGCACTTGTTTGAACTCGTTATCAGTATAAAAGATACCTGTCCACAACCTCAAACAGTCACACTCCAAACTCCACTGTGGCCAAGACCAAAGAGCTGTCAAAGGACACCAGAAACAAAATTGTAGACCTGCACCAGGCTGGGAAGACTGAATCTGCAATAGGTAAGCAGCTTGGTGTGAAGAAATCAACTGTGGGAGCAATTATTAGAAAATGGAAGACATACAAGACCACTGATAATCTCCCTCAATCTGGGGCTCTACGCAAGATCTCATCCTGTGGGGTCAAAATGATCACAAGAACGGTGAGAAAAAATCCCAGAACCACACGGGGGGACCTAGTCAATGACCTGCAGAGAGCTGGGACCAAAGTAACAAAGGCTACCATCAGTAACACACTACGCCGCCAGGGACTCAAATCCTGCAGTGCCAGACGTGTCCCCCTGCTTAAGCCAGTACATGTCCAGGCCTGTCTGAAGTTTGCTAGAGAGCATTTAGATGATCCAGAAGAGGATTGGGAGAATGTCATATGGTCAGATGAAACCAAAATAGAACTTGTTGGTAAAAACTCAACTAGACGTGTTTGGAGGAGAAAGAATGCTGAGTTGCATCCAAAGAACACCGTACCTACTGTGAAACATGGGGGTGGAAACATCATGCTTTGGGGCTGTTTTTCTGCAAAGGGACCAGGACGACTGATCCGTGTAAAGGAAAGAATGAATGGGGCCATGTATCGTGAGATTTTGAGTGACAACCTCCTTCCATCAGGGCATTGAAGATGAAACGTGGCTGGGTCTTTCAGCATGACAATGATCCCAAACACACCGCCCGGGCAACGAAGGAGTGGTTTCGTAAGAAGCATTTCAAGGTCCTGGAGTGGTCTAGCCAGTCTCCAGATCTCAACCCCATAGACAATCTTTGGAGGGAGTTGAAAGTCCGTGTTGCCCAGCGACAGCCCCAAAACATCACTGCTCGATAGGAGATCTGCATGGAGGAATGGGCCAAAACACCAGCAACAGTGTGTGAAAACCTTGTGAAGACTTACAGAAAACATTTGACCTCTGTCATTGCCAATAAAGGGTATATAACAAAGTATTGAGATGAACTTTTGTTATTGACCAAATACTTATTTTCCACCATAATTTGCAAATATATTCTTTAAAAATCAGACAATGTGATTTTCTGGATTTTTTTTCTCATTTTGTCTCTCATAGTTGAGGTATACCTAGGATGAAAATTACAGGCCTCTCTCATCTTTTTAAGTGGGAGAACTTGCACAATTGGTGTCTGACTGAATACTTTTTTGCCCCACTGTATATTAGGGCTGTCAATTTTAACGCGATTAACGCATGTGTATTTTTTGTCCTCGGCTGCCCCGTAGTTTCAGAGCGCATCGAGTTTAAAATACCATCTACAAGCTGATGCTGACAGCCCCACTCCTGCCGTCCGCTTGCGGCAGACCACACTTCCACGCTCACCGGCAGGCACCGACTGGCCATCGGGAGGACCGGTGTATGTGTGGTGCGAGTGAGCGAGAGAGAGACCTTACGTGTATTGGTATAGGTATTACTATGTATTACGATAGGTCACCACCATCATTGCCATCTAGCTCCACAAGTGAAGCTGTATCCGTGGCCGTAGCTGAGCAACCTTCTTCTCCAGCCAGCCAGGAGCCATCACAATCTTGTTACGCCACTGGTCCTTACACACCAAACTGACACTAAAGAACACCAAAGAAGACGTCCCGGTGGAACGTCGCCTCACATCGCCTCACGTCTCCTGCCTCTTGGCCATGTTTCGCACTGGAACACACCGCAAAGACTTCATCCAACGGCCAAGTTGGACGTACGAACTGCGCATGCGTGAGTGGCAATAACTCTCCTTAACAGCAGGCGGCGGTAGTGTGTATTCGTCATTCAAAAGAGGCAACAACCGGAAGACAGACTGCGTGATACACCGAGAGAAGAAGAACAGACTGCGTGATATAAACAAACTCATGGGGCTTTCCGGAACCTGTGTCGAGAGCTGGAGTTAAATGAAATCTCAGATTTGCCTTCTTAATAGTTTGTTTGGGTCCCTCACTTCCGTTTCGCTTCTCGTGCACTGATTCGGTGGCTGAACAGCCAATCAGAGGGATTTCTTTGGCCGACGGCCTACTGATTCAACAAGTCGAATCGGTAGGTTTTCGGCCAAAAAGGTGTCGGCACGGCCGAAAAGACACGACGGTGCAGGACACACTACGCTCATCGTCGGCCTGACATCCATCGACGGCCAAAATCGGCTTGGTGTGTGCGGGGCTTAAAGGCCGCTACGCGTACCGAAGGCGTTCCGACTTTTACGTCTACTACATCGCCTGCGTCGGCTACGCCACCCGCCTACGCCAACCGCCTACGCCACCCGCCTATGCCGCCCGCCTACGAACACACCGCAAAGACTTCAGTCGACGAGTGGCAATAACTGTCCTTACCAGCAGACAGCGGTAGTGTGTATTCGTCATTCAAAAGAGGCAACAGCCAATCAGAGTGATTTCTCCCGCGGGAGGTGTGAAAATGTGCTGTAAAGCAACGAAGGTGCGGGACACACCAACCTCAATAGGGCGCCGCGAATGCCCGACTGCCTCTGACGGCCTCTGAGTGACTCCCAAAATCGGGTTGGTGTGTCAGGGCCTTTAGAGACTTTAGGTGGGCAGCAACAAGAAAGCTCACAACAAAGAATGAAGAACACTTACAAATACACACATATGTATTTATTGTCAGTGTAAAAAATGTATTCAAGGCTTTATTGTCATATGCACAGTAGCTACAGTGGCAATGGAAAACTTAAGTCCCATGTTCCTCCAACAATGCAACATGAATATATACAGGACATAAAACTGTTAAACCAATACAAAATAGAGCAAGAAATAACAGAATAGAAATAATAAAATGGTGCAAGAGAATGTTGCAAGATTTATAAAACCAGTGTAAGGTATGCACATTTACCGTTTGGTAGTTAATCCATAGCGAAGTATTGTTTGTTTTCTGTTATATATTAATAATCTGTAAAGTAACTTTAACCATGGCTGCTGATAAACACACCCATGCATTCCCCTATGAGGGGGGTTAGGGTTGTGAAACATCATCTCAGTTCCTCCATCAGACATGACACTACATGAGTACTGTATGAAAATAAAAGCATGCCGGCAACCAGCCAGCCTGACAGCTGCCACTGACGGTGAGACCTAAAAGTAAACGCTCCCTGTCCGCAACGTGATACCTCACAGTGTAGCAACATGTGATAGGAGCTTGCACAATGAAGTGTGTACAACATGGTGGCCTATAACCACAGACAGAGTTGGAGATTAGAGATGCTCCCAGAGAATACAAGGACCTGACCTTTGACATATGCAGGCTAAGCTATATTTACAGCCAGTACAAAGTCATGCATGGGAAACATGTTGGTGGAAGGAGACATGTTAAGCAATAGTCTGGCAGCAGCTGTCCAAAGACTGAGACTGTTTGGAAGGCATACTTGTGGAGATTAATTAAGTACATTTACTCAAGTACCGTTGTTAAGTAAAATTTTGACAAACTTGTACATATTGGTATTTCCATGATAGGTCATTTATACTTAACTACAACTCAGAGGCAAATATTGTACTTTTTACTTCACTAAATTCATTTGACAATTTAAGTTATTGGTTAATTTTAAGTAAAAAAGGTAAATGATTAAATATGTTGCAGTACTACCCAACTAAACTACCCAGTGGTAGCCTTTGTTAAGTATTTAAAAGTAGCTCATTGTTGACAAACTACAACCCCTGAAAGTATAATAATAACATTGTGAAAGGAGAATAAATACCTTTACCATTGATACTTGTAAAGAAAATATTTCTGTACTTTAACTTAAGTAACAGTTGGAATTAAGGACTTTTACACACCATCGTATAGTATTTTTAGACTTGTTCTCCTTTTTTTCTTTCATTTAAAGATCTGAATACTTATTCCATCCACATGTGATTCTTTGATAAATAGCAGAGGAATCATGAGCTTTGTGTGAGCCATACAGTATGCATGGCAAATGCTTGTCAATAGAAATGATGTATAGAAAGCAAGGTTTGCTTTCCCTGTAGAGTTAGCTGTAAGCTATGAGGAAAATAGTTTGTTGTCTTTATCTTCACTTTGAAAAATGTAAATAGTCCCTTAGTAAATCTTAATAGAGGAATTAAACGGATTAAACCAGTGATGAAATATAGCCTACTTGTCAATGGCTAATTGTCAGTGTAATCCAACAAAGTGAAAATTAATCTGAGACACAAGCAGTTCATAAAGTGAAACAACTTTAGGAAATAAATACAATTTAGTCAAAAAAAGCAACTGTGGGCCTTTAATATAAATGTTTAAGTAGATGTTGGTTTGTATGTGTGTTCCAAACCTAGGTCCCTGTTCTGTCATGTTATAGATTTGGCGTGTGTGTCCGAGTGTCTGTTTTCATGGTTGCCCCGACGATACAGCCCGAGCCTTTACCAAGGGCTCCAGCAGGAGCAGCTGACAGAAATAGAGCCGGACTCTACCCAACCCTCTTTCGGGGCAAGGGGGAGGAGGGGGAGAGGGTACATAGTTTGGGAAAGAGCAATGGCGCAAGATCACCAGAGTTCATTGAAACTCAGAGGGAAAGTGGAGGAGGGTTGTTTACATTGCTACAAGGTTGATGTGAAGGAAAAACAACTGAATGAATGGCAAACAAACATTAAACATTTTAAATCAGAAAAAATAAAGACATTGTGACACATTTACACCCTTTTTGTCACAATTTAGATTAAATGCGAATTGTGATGCAATTACATAATTGTTTTTTATTATGACTTTATTTACTACTGAAATATATGACATTATGTTGTCATGTAGAGTTGATCGCATTTCTAAACAGCAGAATAAGTCTTGTCACTCACATTTTTACACACTCTTTTGCTCTTGCTCGGTGATGGATACCTTGTGCACTGATTTACTGACAGGCTTATGTGTCACTGTCACATGTCCAGTGATAAACATGCCAGTGAGTTTCTCCCATTGAGCAACAGATTACAGCAGTGGAAAGTTTCTTGATGTAATCCCAGTTATCAGTTTGTAATTATTAACAAATAACCTGGGAGCCAGCTACTGCATGCCATGAGATCATAGTTGGCTTCATATTTAAGTGGCCATGTTTTCACCATGATATCGTTCCAACCTGAGTAGGGCGCCGCGAATGCCCGATTGCTTCTGACGGCCTCTGACTCCCAAAATCGGGTAGGTGTGTCAGGGCCTTTAAAGGTCACTGCCTTCACCAGAGCTCTTTTTTTTGGACACATCTGCTGTTTTGGTTGTGCTGCACATTTCCACACACCCATACATGACTGATTACTGACCTCCATGTTTGTTTCTCAGTTTCTTGTTATGTTGTACATAAATCTGCAGGGCTGTAACAAAGTGGACCCCAGGCATCAGCTGCTTAACACACAGAGCTGGAATTACCCTAAGCACTACATCGAAGTAGTATCCAAAGGTTCCGCTAAAACAAAGGCTCACTTCAAGGAATAGTTAGGGCTGCCTAAGGGTGGAGGTAACAAACCCAAAAGTGATGCTTAAAGAATTTAATCTCTGTCCCACTAACACACTTTCTGCCAGAGTGAAATAGTCCATACAGGGTCAAAACATCACTGCAGTCGTTCTATCTAACCGTTTGACCAGAAAACTAAACTAAACTCCACCTTGGTCTTCAGATGTTACTTATAAAAGGTATGTATGTGATGTAGCTGCAAGCATGATAAAGCCACCAATAATTGTCTGTGCTCCCAAAACTGACAAACCAAATGCACATTGGTGCCCATCGCAGGATAGTAGGCCACATGGCATAATAACATATAGGTGTACCGGTTTGTGTGCATTTGGAACAAAAGACTCATACCCTCTTCTCTCTTAGTGCCAACCAAAACACTGGATTATCATTTCTAATATAAAATAACCCCCTATGCCCGAAAGGAAATATGCACATTTTAGAAAGGCAGCCAAGTGATAACGTATAACCCTGACTTGGTGCAAAAGGTCACCTGGTCTGTCTGGGTCCAGAATTTGATTTAGGGCACAGTAACATTTGGAAGACAGCCAGTTTACATTGGAGATCTTATTTGATGAAATGTGGTTAGTCAAATACTGAGCACATGTTTGACCCTGCTCCGAGATAATTAGTGAAATCATGTAATTCTGAGCTTCCCGCCCTAAAGTCGGTAGTTAACGTTGATGGAATGCAAGGTTGTTGCCAGACGAGTGCAAGGCCGTGGGATCCGACCAGCTGAACAGACTGACCTGTATCACTAACCTACATATGACGCATAGAGACCTGCTTATTTGCATTTACCTTGACATCAGCAATAACTCTCCAAGTCTTGGGGTCACCAGTGTTGAAACAAATATTGATGCCATTTATTTTACTCAAGTTAACGCGTACTAATTCACGATTAAATATCTGAGATAACTGCCTTGTTGAAAACCAGCAGGTGTGTGTGTCCAACCCCCCCCCACCTCACATTGCAGAGTGGTTTCAATATACCTGGCCTTTGGAGCTGCAGCTGACCTCATTCCTAAAGGCCATCTCCTACAGTCAGACGGCCTAATCTACAAATCAGCGTCTGAAAACAAACAGACGCACCGAGCCCTGACCCTGGTCAAGAGGATGAATACATAACAGTCCAGGGGTCTGTAGATAGCCTTCAGCCTCTCAGCACTGTATGCTATTGGTGCACTTTGATTCTAATACTGTACAAAGGTATCATAACTATATAAGTTTTACATTTGTTTCCAGGGTGACTGAAACATCTGTCAAGGAACTACATATGAAAAGTGTGCTCTTGGCTCACCTCAACGCATCTACAGCAACGTTTAGAATGTGGATTGTTGCTATATCAGATGTTCACTACATGATTATTGTGGCCAAAATAATTAAGAATAATGTGTTTGATCCAGAAAATGGCATGAATGTTATCGGTACATTTATTTATTTTAGTTTATTGTGCATTTGGTCTAGTTTGGCAAATTAATGACACTCAACATATGGGTGCAGTACTCAGGGTTGTATACAGTAGCTAAACTCAATATTCAAGGAATCATAGGTAGGTGGAGTATGTAAACATAACTACTAAATCACAAAATATAATAATTTGACTTCTAGGCATCAGTATGAACTGATGAACAAAAGAAATTCACATGGTCAGTATAATCATATTAGTATTCTTTAAATATCAATATTTATTTCAGTTAAAGTTGATACTGGCATATTGCATCATCCCGTATAAGAATCATTTGTGGTTAGTCATTTCAGACTGTGGCATCTCAAGCAACAAAGATTATGCTTATGTTTGACTTAAATGCTAACAACTTAGCCTGAAGCTTAACTACTTAACCAATCCATGACAGAGGGGCTAAGTCTGTCAGTGAGGGGAGTTGACTCCAGTGCACAAAAACACA
The DNA here is from genome assembly GCA_902827135.1 of Harpagifer antarcticus. Lineage (NCBI taxonomy): Eukaryota > Metazoa > Chordata > Actinopteri > Perciformes > Harpagiferidae > Harpagifer > Harpagifer antarcticus. The sequence goes on along the minus strand of CADEHL010001042.1, from coordinate 6,172,668 downwards.
CCATTCTATATGTGAGGCCTTATGCAACTGGTTAACTCAACAGGTGTCTGGGGCGACATGGTTTTCCATTACACAAGACGTTATAGACAAGCTCTTATTGAAATATAGACAGACCTTAACAGACCACAGATTGACTCAGTGTGCTGTTATAAAATAAAAGCATTGAGCTTCAAGGGCCAGTTCGGGAAAAAACATTTAAATAAAGTAAAAAATGTGTGAAAAAAACAGAGGGTCGTTCCATAATAAAAACATTTTATTCGGTTTACATAATAGATTCACAGGACAATATACGTTTAATAAAAATAACCCACACAAGCAGTTTGACAGGTCTGATTAGCCTTTATTTGAAATGATTCACATTTCAGCTTTCCCTCTGTACAATACAGAGTAGAGCTGATTTTCAGTAGGCCCTGACCCCCCGATATTAGGAGACACTTGCTTGCCTATCACAAAGAAAGTAAGCCATCCGTTTGGGAGAAATACAACAAAACAACTGATGCCTGCAGTGAAAAACTCTACATCTCTTAATGTAATCATCTCATATTCCCCCAAATTAAAAAATAGGCTACAATGTTATTTACAAAAGATTTTAAAAAAGTGAAATCAAAATGAATTGTGTTCAATCCTGCTGCAGCTCTGAGGTGAGTGAGCAACCAGTCATCCCGTTAAATAGCATTTATTTGCTTTTTTTAGGGTTCAAAACACCCTATAGTTGAACTTTTCTTTTTGGTTCCTCACAAAAGCGCTTAAAAAAAGGTGAAAAAAAGCTTTATATGTAATGCATGACAGTCATTTAATGACCTTGGAGGTGTTTTAACAAATAATACTCCACAGGAGGTAATAATGGAGCTCAGATGTCCATCTCAAACTGGTTGTCATCTGTGGAGGAGAAGGAAGAGGAAAAACGGTTAAGGAGGTATTTGACAATCAGCTGACAGTTAACATGTGTTCACAGCCAAAGCACAGCCACGCCTTAACGGACCGGAGAGAAGACGACAAAGTACAGACCTTATCGATGCTTTCATAACTGGTGAGATAAACAAAAACAGTGGACTGAATGGGTGCAGCTGTAAATCCAGACTATATGTCCTGTTTGTTTACCAACCAAGAGAGGGAACACAAGAGGCAAGGGTCAAATCTAATCCCTGTGGACTCTGGTTGACACGGGGAATGGAGGGTGACAGTTTGATGTATTTTCCTCAAATATAAATATCCGTCTCAACTTGCTCATGAACCCGAACCTTTGGTAAAACACTGACGAAATGAGGTGTCCTCTCACAGAATCAGAAAAAAAACACATTTACTAAATATACAATAATATCGTCACCCCTCACCAACAAATTAACAACTGACAGTAGGACCCTAAAATGTAGAGAACCGGTCTTTTTTTTCTTTCAGGCTTTTGGAAGGAAAACGTACAAAATACACATTTAAGTGTGTATTTTACTATAGTTTTGTCTATTTGCGTCAGTAGATTTCTCCTAAATTCACCAAAAGTTAGCATTCTAACGTAACATAAAGCACCGCGACCGCTGTGTGCACTAGGGCTGCTCGATTATGGCAAAAATCATAATCTCGATTATTTGGGTCAATAATTGATATCACGATTATTAAAAACGATTATCCATTTACTTTGAAAACATCAATTTATTGGAGAAATGTGAAGAGTATGTTTTTAACAGTTGATTACCCTGAACTTTAAAGTATAATTCAATTGAAAGAAAGAAAAAAAAAAGTAATAATAAAAAAATGGTTTTATTTCGATTACGTTGTTTTCGTAATCGTTGCAAGCCATAATCGTAATTGCGATTAAAATATGATTAATTGAGCAACCCTAGTTCGCACCATGTCATCAGAGGTATCGTTGGAAAGCTCCGTCTCTCCTGCACAATCTTATCTGATCCAAATATGGCCATTTCCTTTGTATCAGCAACCAATCATGAAAGTACAAAGGGGTCTTAAACCAAGAAACAAAATCTCATTGGCTGGTGTCAATTTCTGACAACGTGATTCGTTCAGATGCGTCACGTGGTGTGCTAAAACACTTCCTGGTTAGCTTTCCGCTAGAAATTTAAATCTCAAAATGGCAAAAGAACGGCGAAAAAAACGTTCACAGAGAAGACGACAGCAATTGTCACTTGCACCAAGCAAGGTTATACAAAAATAACTTTCTCAAAATGAGTTTCTTCTCCTACTCCGAGTTCGAAATGTCCACTTCAGTAGCACTTACATACACGAAACCTTCCAGTTATATTCCTATCAATATTATGAAGGCTTTTACAGAAGGGTTTGTTCATATATCATTCATATCCTGAATTATATAAGATTTTATACCTAGAAACATGGCGAAAAATTGATATTTTAGGGCTGTTGACAGTATTTTCTGATTTATGGAGTGATAAAAAGAGATATCCAAAATCCCTTCTGTAAAAACCTTAGATGCTAATATGACTACAAAATGAAACAAGAATTTTGAACCTGGCTTTATCCAAAGTCCAGCTTTCGGTTCCTGAAATGTGTTAAAATGTGCGCATATTTCATGAGATAATGGATCATTGCATATTCAAACATGCTTTTTCAGAAAAATTGTAATACAAAAAACAATTGCCTTATTGTAAGTAATTAACTGGAGAAATTTCTAGCTGATATCTTTAAGTTAATGTGGCATTGGGATACATATTTTTTGAATCCTCTGGAGCAGAGAGAGGAGCTGTGGATTATTGTTATTGATTAATGCATCAGTGTTTCTTAGGGTCAAAACACTGAACTCACAACTTAAAATGAAAGTGTTCAGTTTATTTAATAAAAGAGCACATGTTCAATGTGAGAAGTGACAGTAGATATAGATTAGTTGCAATTTGGTGCTATATATATATATAAAAAATAAATATATAAAAAAGAAAAGAATCATTTTTTTTTTTTTTAAACACCTTGAATTTCAGGGGGTCGCGGGGCATAGCCGCGGGAAGTAGGGGTGCTGGGGGTGCACCCCCTGTTGGCGAGTGGTGTACACCTAAATAAAAATGATTAAACTACATAAAATAGTTATGATTTTACTTCAAATAAAATTAGCTGTATACAGTAGCATATAATAGTCATAGTATATATTTGTATCAGTCAGGTGGCTTGAATTTATTTTCCAAATAAATAAAATCCGAGTCATCTAGGTCGTAGGTCGTGGGAGAGTGACGTAATTGACGCGACACACACACACACTGCAGAGTGACAACTTTCTAGAATGGCGCAAAAAAGGATTTTGGATTTTTTTTTTTTCAACAAACAACCCAATAAAAAGAGTGGACCACCAGCTACTCCTCAGCCCACCACCTCTACAACTAGAGTCATATGACACAGAAGAGACTGACACATCTGACTTTGATGCATGTCCATAGTAACATGTTGGACAATGTGGATGTATCTGCTCTAATGAGGGTCTTCATTAGTGCCACCCCAGGTTACATTTGGAGTTTTGTGAAGCCTCAACACAAGGTAAAACGTTATTTTTCATTTAATGCTTCTGCCGCTGTGCAGTGTTTTGCCTTGTCAATCAGTTAAAATTGAATTCATAGTTTTATTAATATTGTATATATTATTATTAGTTAGCATGTGGGCATGTGCAGCTGTTGCTAAGTGATGTAGGTCTATAATGGTTTATTAAGCCTAACCCCTAGTTTCCACCGGGTCCGTCTGCGTCGCGCCGCGGTTTTGGTCCGGCCTCCTCCGGCGTCATACCCTACCCGGCGCGTTTCAGAAGCATTTCAGAAGCGGAGCGTCTTGCCTGCCGGCTCGCAGTTTCAGTTGATTTGAGCATATTTCCTGGACAGGCTACTTTGTACAGACAAAGTTAATAATAATTGTAATATCCCAGTTAGATGTGTTGCTGTATTTTAGTGGTAAAATCATAATTATTCTATATATATATATAAAATTTACACAGTGCCTGTAAACCGGAGGAGAACGCTGGCATTTCTCCTCCTACTTGAAAGACTACGGAAGGATAGGGTCTGCAAAATGAGTTTGTGTGTGTGTGTGTGTATATATATATATATATATATATATATATATATATATATATATATATATATATATATATATATATATATATATATATATATATATATATATATATATACACACACACACATACACACACACACACACACACACACAGCGGAGCCCAGCGGCGAGACGCTTCTGAGCCGTAACGCGGCGCGTCTGGTGGAATAGCACCCATTGACTAGAGTGGCCGGGATCTTTGCGGACGCCGCGGCGCAGCCGCAACGCACCCGTAACGCGCCACAGACGGACCCGGTGGAAACTAGGGGTAACAGTTAAGGTGAGACACCCCAGGTGAATAGGGTAATTTTTTTTAACTTAAAGATATCAGCTAGAAATTTCTCCAGTAAATTACCTACAATAAGGCAATTGTTTCTTGTATTACAACTTTTCTGAATATGCAAATGAACCATTATCTCATTGAATTTGCGCATATTTTAACACATTTCAGGAACCGAAATCTGAACTTTGGATAAAGCAAATGACCTTTAAAGATTGCAGTGAGGCGCTAGCTAAACCCTCCTGTTCTTTGAATGACAGCTTGCGCATCGACGCACTCCGTGAAGGTATTTCATGTTCGGGGTCATTTGTTTTTTGTATAACCTTGCTTTGTGCAAGTGACAATTGTTGTCGTCTTCTCTGTGAACGTTTTTTTCGCCGTTCTTTTGCCATTTTGAGATTTAAATTTCTAGCTGAAAGCTAACCAGGAAGTGTTTTAGCACACCACGTGACGCATCTGAACGAATCACGTTGTCAGAAGTTGACACCAGCCAATGAGATTTTGTTTCTTGGTTTAAGACCCCTTTGTGCTTTCACGATTGGTTGCTGATACAAAGGAAATGACCATATTTGGATCAGATGAGATTGTGCAGGAGAGACGGAGCTTTCCAACGATACCTTTGATGACAAGGTGCTCACAGCGGTCGCGGTACTTTATGTTACGTTAGAATGCTAACTTTTGGTGAATTTAGGAGAAATCTACAGACGCAAATAGACAAACTATAGTCAAATGAACACTTAAATGTGTATTTTGTACATTTTCCTTCCAAAAGCCTGAAAGAAAACATGTTATAGAATCAAAATAGCACAACATCTCAAAATTGACCAGTGCATGAAGAAACGATGTTTTTGCCTGCCGTGTCTCGCCTTTAACAAACAATTTATGTGGCTCGTATCGCTGACCGGCACCGCCTTTTTTCTTTTTCTTTTTAAGCGGCCGCCTCCCCACTTTTGGCAGCACCCCCTGAACAAAATTACTTCCCGCGGCTATGTCTGTTGGCGGGGCGTGGGGCTCCGTTGGCGGGGCGTGGGGCTCCGTTGGCGGGGCATGGGGGGGCGCAGCGCCCCTCCAAGACAATGGTAGGGGAAACACTGGGATATCTGATGGTGATAGCTGCGTTTTGTGATTATTGCGTAATAAGTCACTAGCCTAGTTTCCAAAGCATGGTAATACGGATGGAGTTGAAAGACTGAACTAACACGTGGCGATAATGACTGAGCACTCCTGTCCCGACCCTCAACACAGTTGTGCTGCAAAAAAATGCAGCCATGATATTGCTGGGACACATGCTGCACCTGACTGCAGTACATGTTTGATACTCATGACAACGTAACATTCAGTTTGTATCTAAAAGAAAAAACTTGAAAACAGGGCTGCACAGTTCATTGAAATTCTTAATTTCACTATGGATCTATATTCAAATCACAGGAAGCACAATGTTTGTTAAATGCTAAATACATGTTTATATATTATTATGAATTAAGTACTGTGGAGCTGCAGAGATATCCCAGCCTACAGACTAGGGCTGTGCAATTAATCGTATTTTAATCTCGATAACGATTTTGGCTTGCAACGATTACGAAAACAGCGTAATCTAAATAAAACGATTATTTTGCTGCATTCCCTTTCGCAATGATGCTCTCAATTTGTCTTGCGTCCCTAAAAGCCCTCTCAGCCAGGTTGTGTTGTGGCTTGCAGGTCTGTTTAATAAATCCATATAAACACGTTACAAGGGAAGCTTTAGTTGCCGTTTCTTTATTCTCCGGTCTCTAGCGTACAGTCAACTTTTACTAACTCGTCAAGCCAGAGCCTCTAAACTACTTCCTGTTTCCGGATAAGGGGTTACCAAAATAAGAGTACTGCGTGTAGTAGTATAATTAAACATTACAGGTTGTGAGTGACATTAGTTATCATATTTATATATGTTTAGTAGGTTGTGGAAGTGTGCTCCAAAAATATTTGTTGATCTTCATTGGTATTATTTATTTAAAATGTAGATATTATGTATAATTTTTCAAAAAAGTTCAATAAATGGATGTGTTCAAAGTCAATGAATAATCGTGATATCAATATTAACCAAAAATAATCATGATTATGATTTTTGCCATAACAGAACAGCCTTGTACAGACCGAACCAAACGTATGTCTGGTAACGAGACTCTTGATCATTTTTATATATTTTTCAATAATGATGCAAAAATTAACAATCGCTTTTAAATCGTAATAACAGCAATTATTTATTTTTGCCCCAATTCCTGCAGCCCAACACATCTGTAAAATCATTCTATGCATCGGGAAATTGATGTGTTGTTCACCTCTTTCAAATGAATTATTTTGATTTCATAAAACCACAAATGAATTAAAGATATATGGACATGGACTGAACTGTGTGTTTACTGGTTAAGTCCACTCGTAAAAAGCAAGCGATAAATAGTTTACCTGCAATGTCTTTCTCTTCCTCTTCCTCCTCTTTGAGATCCTGCAGTTTCCCCATGGGGTGTGAAGCAGGTACTGTTACCCCAGGGATATGGGGCAGACAGCATGGGGGGGTCCGGGCGATAGGAGAGTTTCGACAATCCATTAAGAACTTCCTGTCGTAGATGATGCGTGTACCTGTGTTTATGAGAGAATAAAAGAAAGAAAATATTGTATTTGTCCTGGGGTAAACAAATATAAAACATATCAACTGCTGGAGTATCTAATTTATGATTATTGTTACAAGTGCATCATGGCATGGTGCACATCTGGGGAGTGTTGTATCAGTATCGTCTACAGGAGGAGGTTTCAGTAGGATTCTGTTTGCGGTGCAGAGGGCAGGGCTGCTATGAGTTCTAGGAAATCAGAGAACAAAACCTTCTCTCTTTCAAGGGAGAGGCCTTGAGATTCAAACCACATGTTTGTCCTTTAACTGGGGAAACTCGATTGGCAGATGCTACATGTTTAGGTCTGCACCCAGGAACTGCTTTTCAAGTTTTTCCTCACAGCTGTGCCACGTATTAATCTCCACACAAACACTGCTGCAACTCTCATGTGGTGAACTCCCAAACGGAAAAAAACAGCCTCATAAATGGTGTGTTGTGATAACTTTGACCAGGATGTGACTCGAGTCAAGGAGGGGACTGCTGCTTCTTTATTAGAGTTTGAACTAGCTCAACCTCGACACGAGGAAAAACAAGTTATGTAATAGCTGTGGTGAGCAGCTCTTACAGGACAAAGGGAGGCGGAGGGAAAACTGGGGCGAGGAAAGAGGGCTGGAATGCAAGCTATAGGCTAGCAATGCATTTAAAGCTTTAGAGTGGGTTATGTAAAAGAGGGGCCGGGCTAGCAACACATGGCAGGACCCCACTGTATGGACATGTGTTGCACATAAAGAGGAACAAGTCAAAACTGAGTTGCAAGTTGTTGTGCAATGTTTACCATAGCGATCAATGATGGGCACACATTAAAACTGTGTTTATTTACAATTGTCATAGTCCCCCCCCATGCATTAGACATTTCCTTTGCCCCCCCCCTCCTCTTAACTTGTACAGAATGTTCTCTACAGTTCCTGAAATGCAAAGCAGTCAGCAGAGGGGATAGGAGGGCCTCCACCTCCTCCACCATGGCAGGGGTCAATCACTGAACACAAACACACCCTCTTTAAATCACAAGTCATGGGTTAGACAGCTATGTTGTCTTTAGACTTACGTGTGTCATCATCATACTAGACATATCTGTTATTGTGTAGTATATTACATTGTATTTACTTGCTTGTAAAGCGCTTTGACCACCAGGAAAATCGCTATATAAATGTAATGTAGTATTCTTAGTGTAGTTTACAACGTTATTATATAAAAAAAACTCTTTAGCTCAATAGTAAGTGTATGTGCATGTAATCTATGAAAAAGTACTTTTTGTTTCCATCAAAAAGCATTACAAAAAGCATTACAAAAAGCATTGCAAAAAGTCCTAAAATGACAGTTAGCTTGTTGACAACATGAGAGCTGCATCCAACTGTCACCGTGCAGAATGTGAGCTACGCGACATTTGTATACAACTTATATCCTGTCATTGGTCAATTATAGTTAGACAACCACTTTGACACGCGTTTCAATCACTCTTGTACTGTTTGCAGCTTCTTGTCGTTGGGTTGTGTCCATTTGCACGAATTCACACGCTTTTTATTTAGCTAACTTGTTCTGGAAAATTCCGTGGTGAAAACTCATTTCCAAACACAACAGTAGCCTGGGTGAACCCTCGAGAGAAAGCCTTGCACCCCGCGAGTCTTACCTCCAGGCGTGGTGGAGAACAGGGTGCCCCCGGGTGTCTGGCTGTAAATGTCGGGTAGCTGGGACCAGTCCTTCAGGGTGAGCACCCTGGTGGGGATGGGGCAGCTTTTAACTTCATTTGAGCCGGTCGACATGATAGCTTCTGCGTGGCTGCTGCAGGCGGAGTGGGACGAGTTACAACTGTTTGTCAAAGTCCTCAAACTCGCTATATAACGCTCGCGTACAGCCTTGAACGCTGACTTCAAAGTTGTAATTGTTTTACAACTTGCAGAAATGAAAGTAAACGTTGTGCTTTAACTTGTAAACAAAGAATTCCAAAAAGTTCAGAGTATGGGGCCCGGTGATGTCCGTCGCTAAAGCAGCTACCAAAAATACCATGTGCAGTATTTGTAACACACACAGCTGAAGCAGCCACTCGTGATGTTTTGTGCAACAGCCATGAGACACGTGGTGGTTCAACGGCTTTGGGTGCGTGCGTTTTATATAAAGAGACAGTCTATGAGGGCGGTGGTAACATTGAAGTGAACATTTTTTAACACTGTTAAGAATGTAAACACTGTCACTCATTCGCCGCATACACTTCAAAATACTTATGTTCAGCCCTTTCATTTGGGTGCATATTATATTGTGAATATTGAAATTGCATCATTTTCACAGCAGGTTCAACAAAAGAGCGTCTCTGGTTAACAAAACAAGCGCACCTCCACCTCACCCGTTTACTCGACAACACTGCCTCCTACAAGTCCACTGCAAACGTTTAAAAATGTTTTTTTGTTAAAAAATACGTTTGACACAAAATTAAGACAACACAATTACGTAACGTTACGTATACACAACTTGTAATAACTCCACATAAGGTACATAAGGCTCATAGTATATAGGAAATTAGGGAGACAGTTTGTTATTTTTTAAATCCCGCTTCTTTTAGTTGTTAATGTTTAGTTGGGACAATTCTGTTGCGCGATAAAATAAAAACTACTTTGCAATTACATTTACATTTTCAATTTGTTTCAGGTTCCCCACGAATAAGTTATTCTCATTTTTCACCGCTTGAGGGCGACATCGAGATGAAGCTGGTTTTATGCATACATATTGCAGTATACTGGCCCCTATGTGTTGTTGTACAATTACAAAGAGGCTAAAAACAACAGTTTCTAATGAACGTACTAAATAATATAAATAATATTGGTTTTAAAAAAGGTAAAATGCCTAAGTCTGTCAATTCGCTTGCATTTCGTGAAAGGTTTTGGAGATACAAATATTGCAATATGTAACTTACACCGTGTAAATTGAAGATCTCTGATGTGAACGAAAATGCGTTTATTTCAGAGAATAACTATTTGGATTCTCCAGTGCACTGATAGACTTAAAGGTGAATACACTACCTAAATGTTTATATAGCCAATAAAATAAATAACATGTAGTTTCATTTTTTTATTTTATTGATAAAGGTGTTTTTTCTGTTATGTTGGACGTTTTTTATGTCTTAAATTATTATGAAGGTGCTCAAATTATATATTTGTTTATATGACCTACTGCAATATATATATATATATATACCTCTCTTCACAGTGTGTTGCTATATTTGAATCTAAAACAAAAGAGGGGGCATGTAATTCATGGGTGTATAAAGTGAATACCCTTTAAATAACATTATTGACACAACTACGTGACGGGCACAACATCCGAGGAACAGAGCAGCACTTTTTTACTATCCGGGAAAATCTGCATCGGCTGCTGATTGGTCCAGAAATATGGAATCAGATGACGTAGTAGTTCCGGGTTTCTAGCCCTTCAGAAAAGGTAACTCTCGGTCATTTCTGGTAGAGACACGACTGACCCGGTTTTCTTCTCCTCTGAAGGTAAGAAAGCCTCCAGCCTGCCAGATAAGCAGGGTATCACTCTCTGGCTGACTGCTGTAATCTCATTACTGCCTAATATCTGTTTGTAGAATTATGTTTGGGCTAATTTGTGTGGGCTTTTTTGAATTGGTTTAAGCTACATCCTCTGTAGCTAACGTTAATCAACGTGCCAACGGTTACTCAATGATGCTGTGTAGCGTGTGGAGGCTTTTGTCATCATCTGCGTCGCTCCTCACCCATTATCAAATATCCCGCTAAATGACGTATCAATAGATGAATTGGGTTATTTTGAGGAAAGACATTTCTGATAATATAATATGTGTTCTAAATGGCTACGTTGCCATGGAAATAACACATTCATAAAGTTGGTTTGAATAAAAAATATTCCACCTCTTTTTTGATACCGTGTAACATAGGTTTGGTTTAACACACCATGCCTCTTTAATAAGAGACCCGCGTGCCACAATATTTGCATCGCTCCAGGCACAACGCTGTATCTGCAAATAAGACCATTTTAATGTTCCATACCGATGCAAAACAAAAACAGGAACGACTGGTAGCTGAACACAATGGTGCACATGTTCTTATACCCTGGGAGTGTCTGCTTCATACTGTTATTACTGAGGAATGTTTCATTGTTTTAAACTTGTTTTTTACTCTGTGAATTAAAATCTGCTTGGCTGTGGCATGCGAACACAGCACCCCACTCTTTATTTATCCTCTGGAGTGCATCCAGATTTTTTTTCATACACACAAATGTGTGACGTAGATTAGAGCTATGATTCACTCAAATGTAAATCACGCCATGTGTAAACGAAGTCTTCAGGGAAATGCTGGGAAAGGTTACAGCATCGAGGAAGATTTAGGTTTGGGTAATGTAGCTGAGTCATTTTACTGTAAAATGTTGTGAAATTCATAGCTTTCAATATCGAATTTGTAATATTAAAGTAGGTCAAACATGATAGATGTAAACTACACTTCATTACACTCTTTGGTTGTATTCCTTTTTTATTTAATTGCTCTGATGTTGGAAACCAGTTTAAAGTGCCATACTTAGTTTCATCCCCATCCCTCTGAAACTAGTAAACAGACTAAAACATACACTAGTTTTGTCAGTTTACGCTCCGTACCCTCCACTGAAAGGTTATTAGCGAGCTCAGCTTGATCTAAAGTGACCTTACACTGGCCACTGTGTGGGGTGAGCTTCCGCAGCTCAATGCTTTCAGGCAAAACTCACAGTGGTGTGGTCATCGGACATTGGTCAGTCTCCTTACACACCTTCCCCCATTCATGACATATCTGATATCTTACCCTGTATTGGTATAATGAAGACAGTGAGAACACTACTAAGGGAGGGATCTTGCAATGAAACACACCCTCTAAGGATGAATCACATATAATGGTGCCTTGGAGTCTGACAGACATACAGAAACTGTCTGGTACAGACCGAACAAGGTGAGTCTAGGATGAGGACAGAGTGTATTCTTACTCAACATAACACACTCATATTGTGTGTTAAGAGTAGCTTATCAAGGGATTGGTTTGAATGGCTTTCAGATGGTAGATAACCTTAAGTAATTAGATTAAATCTTTGATTCGCGAATAATGGTTTTGCCAAGCTTCTGTATTTGTTTCTGAGAAGTATGCCACCAGACTTTCTTTGGTTACCAACTTCCTCTCGTCACATTAGCTGTCGTCACATAGCTGAAAGTGGGTTTGAACACTTGAAATTGAGTGTCCTCATAGTTGGAAAGTGTTTGGATTTTAAACAGAGTGTTTGGAAATGTAATCGTCAACCTTCTGTTAAATGCTGGATAATTGTTTTCATCTAAATCAGAGTTTGGCAAAAGATGTATGAACCCTGTTAAATGTTATTATCTCATATGTGCTTAAAAAACATTTTCTTTTAAAAGTTTTTCTTTTCTGCTGTATTCCATCTTTAGGTGCAACATCGTAGGGAGAGTGGACCAAACATTTTCATACTACAATTGTGGGACAAAAGTGTTTCAGGCATTTCTCTTTCTGAGGCTTCCAGTCCAACACATTAAAATAATTTCTGGGACCAGCACACTTTTCACAACCAGCCTGACCACGGCCGATCCATAGACCCCTTCCACACGCACTCTCCCAGAGACCAGTATGGGTCTCCAGGCAGACTCCACCCTTCAAACTGTCCTCCTTTTTCCAGTCCACTTTCTGATATGGCTGTACTCCGTCGTGTCCTTTCTTCCCTGGTACTACATCACCAGTGCCGGAGAAAAAAAAGCTCTGTCGAAGAGGGTGAAAGCCCGCTCCACTTCAGGCTGTGCCGAGGGGCCGTACCGCTCCGTGGATCAATTTGAGTCCTTGGCCAGGGAGGACTTCCCCGGCAAGGACACGCTGGATAAGCTGATGTATCACGCTGTGCAGCGCTTTGGAACAGAGCACTGCCTCGGCACCAGAGACCTTCTGAGTGAAGAGAATGAGATTCAACCCAGCGGAAAAGTATTTAAAAAGGTGAGGATTCCCATCATTATATTACGTTTTTAATTATTGATGAAGGAATGCTTGCGAGGACAAAGATGTCTAAAGTTACATCTGACTCTTCCCTTTCTTAGTTGATCCTGGGGGATTACAAATGGCTCTCCTACAATGAGGTGGACTCTATAGTCAGTGAGTTTGGGAGCGGGCTGGCAGCCCTGGGGCAGCAGCCCAAAAGCAGTATCGCAATATTTTGTGAAACAAGAGCCGAGTGGATGATCACCGCCCAGGCGTGCTTCAGGCGCAACTTCCCCTGTAAGTATAAAACACATCATACGGGACAGTGCAGGATGTTATAACTGCTGATTACATGTTTCCACTCACTGTGTGTTTTGTTTTCACAACAGTGGTGACCTTCTATTCCACACTGGGAGAGGAGGCAATTGCTTTCGGTCTGAACGAGACCGAAGTTACACATCTAGTTACCAGTTCAGAACTGCTCCAGACCAAACTGAAAGTGAGTTCATCCCTAACGGCAGGAGAGGGGAAGAAGTGAATAGTCAGGAAACAGCTGATCTATCTTTATTACTAATCATAATCATATGACACTCTTAATAGCTCGAATGGAATGCGGAACCTAAAATATATGTTGTAATATCAGCATCCGCATTAACAGATGTACCAACATCTGTTGAGAGAATTAATGATCCTAATTATAATATAATCACTTTTTACATTTTATAGAAGAATGGTATAGCAAAGTATAAAGTGTTTCACAGAGAGAAGACGTGGTCAAACAGCTTAATAAATTAGGGGGGAAATAAATCATTAAAATAATTTTTAAACCAACCAGATGCACATTGAAGCTGGTGTAGCTTTTATTATATATGTTAATTCACTATGGAAGCCATTTTTTTATTAAGTAAACACAATTTGGATTTGTTCAAAATTGATGAGTGAGAAAGGTAATGAAAACAAAACCTGGAAGCAAAGGAATGCGTGTAAATATGAACTTAACAAATAGATACAAACAGAATCCAGACTTAAGGGAAATGATTTAAATAATATCAAGTGACGGATCTCTTTTGGATTCCTGTCTCTATTAACAGTTTTGTTACTTCCAGTCGATTTATCTTTTATATATTTTGGAGATGTGGTTTCTGGCCATTATAAAGAACAGTCAGCAAATAAGGAGCTAGGAAACATTCCTATTTGTTAAAGGAAATCATGTGATTTGACATGTGTCCTAATAGCTGCGGTGTCCTCTCTTTCTGTCCAGAATGTGCTTCCTCTGATCCCAAAACTGAAGCACGTGATCTACGTGGACCAGAAGAAAGTGAGCACACAAGGCTTCTCAGACGGCCTGTCCATCCACAGCATGCAGGCCGTACGAGAGCTGGGCGCGCTGCCGGAGAACAGTACGTATCCGTCTGACTCACCTTGGTTCTCCCTGCGAGTCAGGGCTGAAAAGCCTCTTACTGTAAGAGACAATAACTGTCTGTCTGTCTCGCAGTTGGGAGAGAGATAGTGAAGCCCCAGCCCTCTGACCTGGCCGTGGTGATGTACACCAGCGGCTCCACAGGCAGACCCAAAGGAGTGATGATCGTCCACAGCAACCTCATCGCAGGCATGACGGGCCAGTGTGAGCGCATCCCTGGACTCGGGTGAGTTTTGGTCTTATCTAGTGTTAGGACTGAACAATTCACAATATATATATATATATATATCTATATCGAAATAAATATTTGTCACAGGCACAGTATGTATAAATATTGTCCTGATAAAGTATTGTGGTGCTGCAGAGATTAGAGGTCTTTCCTCCCAGTTGCCATCCAACTCTATAACCCCCTTCAGTAAAGAGAGATGAGAACTTCCACACCACCACTATGTGCAATATAGATACCATTATTACAACAACAGAAATCTCTGCTATATAACATGAGCAATATTAAAAATAATGTGCAATTACGTATCTGCCACTACATTTTCTTTTTCTCGCACTATTCAATACTCACTGTCCAGTTTTTTATATTGATCATTTGACTGTCTATGTTTCTTGTAGTTTATTTAATTAGCTCTTTTGACTGCACTGCTAGTGTACAGTTGTTGTATTATTATGCTGCTGTGTTTATTATATCTTTGTATCTCTGGCACAACAATTTCCTTCGGGATAAATAAAGTCTTATCTTATCTCTTATCTTAATAAAATATAGTTGTTTTGTAGAGATGCTCTTTAAAACAATCACCACATTATCTTTTTAAATAAACCTTTCAATGATAATGAGAATAATGATTCATAAACAATCCCTACGATAACGGAAATCACATCAATATCAGTCAAAGTAATCACAATAAGCACATTTTAGGAATAAGTACAAAATACATGTGAAATAGAATGAGATCAAACATAATTTTGAATTAGATACTGTAGCTTGTAATAATATATAAATATGTGGAGTATAAACAGAGGTGTGTGCTATAAACATACCTAAGGGATGACACTTAGCCCTGATGGAAAAGGCTTCAGGAATGTTGTAGCTTTTGTTTTAAGTGACTTCCAATTTGATTTAATTGTACTCTTAAAAAGCTGCACGCACACGGCTTACAGTCTCTTTTATCATTCATGGTTTAATTCACCCAATTTTCACAGCTCTTACTCAAAAGCAGATTTCTTCAGTCCTCTTTTGTATTTTCCAACTTTAACAACATCTAAATGACAAGATAATTGTTTTTTCCGCATAAACTTGTGCTGGGACCGACTTCCACGAATAGAATAGTCGCCCTCCAGCTATCTAGAGTTGAATGGTATGAAACGAGGAACAGCACTCAAAGACGCTTGGTGTGATCATTGGAAAGAGAAAGAGAAAACCTGTTGTAGCTTGACACTAACCTTCACTTCCTCTCCCTGTGTCTCTGCAGGCCTAAAGACACTTACATCGCCTACCTGCCGCTGGCTCATGTTCTAGAAATGACCGCTGAAATCTCCTGTGTCACATACGGCTGTCGGATCGGCTACTCCTCCCCACAGACACTGTCCAACCAGGTACTATACAGCACCGACACCATGTCATGTTCTATTTCTCAGGCTTTATGTAAGGTTACAACAAGCTGGTCATTATTGAGAACATGGAGTCCAGCAGAGTCAGCAGAGTCAGCAGAGTGAGCAGGGCTCTTAAATTACAGTCAATCTAATATCATTCCACTATGTTGCAATAATGGCGCACTTGCTTTAAATTATCCTTTTTGTCACACAATTACAAACTAAATAAACCAAATATTTGAAAGAGTTTTTATGTATTTAAAAGTGAGTTTATATATTTAGAGTTGATTTGAGTGATGAAGGGTTTATATTGATTTAAAGAGATTGTATTGCTCCTGCTAAAAAAGAAAGTCCATGCTCAGGTTTAGGGGCTCAGAACTGTGTCCATGGCAACGGTCTGTTATGCATAGCAGCAGTCTGCTATGAAGTAATGAGCGTAATTAACCAGTCAGAACAAAGTATGATTCGGTCCCTAATACATTGTTGCCATTAGTTTAATCATTGTTGCTGTCTGAGGTAATCGGTGCCTTTTGTTCCCTCTAGTCCACGAAGATAAAGAGAGGAAGTGAAGGAGACAGCTCGGTGCTCAAACCCACGCTGATGGCAGCTGTGCCGGTAAGAAACCTGCTTTATTTTGTATACATACCTGTTTAACCTATTCATCATCAAAGGTATACATTTACCTTTTTGAATCTATTTCTCCTTAAAAGGAAATCATGGATCGCATCAACAAGAATGTGATGAGCAAAGTGCAGGAAATGAGTCTGATCCAGAAGACGCTGTTTACTCTGGGCTACAGATATAAACTGGAGCAGATCAAGAGGGGCTATGACGCACCACTCTGCAATGCGTAAGAAACCACCATGACCCCTTTTATTGCCCTTTATACAAATGTGGTGTTCAACTTGTAACACAGTCCTCGTGTCTCTGCAGCCTGCTGTTCCGCAAAGTGAAGAAGCTTCTGGGAGGCCGGGTGAGGATGATGCTGTCCGGAGGCGCCCCCCTCTCCTCGGCTACGCAGAGGTTCATGAACATTTGTTTCTGTTGTCCGGTGGGTCAGGGCTACGGCCTCACCGAGACCTGTGGAGCAGGCACCATCACAGAGGGTAAGACCCTTTAGCGCAGGAAGAGAGTGTAACG
Organism: Harpagifer antarcticus; assembly: GCA_902827135.1. Taxonomy (NCBI): domain Eukaryota; kingdom Metazoa; phylum Chordata; class Actinopteri; order Perciformes; family Harpagiferidae; genus Harpagifer; species Harpagifer antarcticus. Next base: position 6,155,562 of record CADEHL010001042.1, on the reverse strand, counting down.
ATGAGAATGAATATATCGATTTTTTAAAAATGATTATTTGCATGTTGGCATATACAGTGTGTTTTGCTGTTGTGCATATAAACATGTCAACATGTATTGTTGACATGTTTAGTGTTTATTTCTTGTTTTTGTTCTGTTGTAACGCCTTGTGCGGAATGCTTTGGCAATACTATGTTTAACATGTGCTCGTGCCAATAAAGCCCCTTTGTATTGTAAAGATGAGAATGAATGGATATGATATTAAAATGTTGTCTTTGTCCTACAGTTGCGGACATCAGCACCGGTCGTGTTGGAGCTCCTGTTATTTGCTGTGAGGTCAGACTCAGGGACTGGGCTGAGGGTACGTGTTGAGAACAAACATATTAAACACCAAGTCCTAACACTTGTTACTCTGTTAGTACACCCTAATCTTATCTTTCTGTCCCACTCTTTAACCTGTTGGCACAAGCTGTAATTACACCACTGAACATAATGTATTTTTAACACCAAGGTAATTACATTTGAACACTTTGTCTCAGGTGGCTACACCAAGGACGACAAGCCGAACCCTAGAGGGGAGATCCTTATCGGCGGCCCCAATGTAACCATGGGTTACTACAGGAACGAAAGCAACGATCAGGACTTTTTCGCGGATGAAAAGGGTCAGAGATGGTTCTGCACCGGCGATGTTGGAGAGGTTTACCCAGACGGCTGTCTACAGATAGTGGGTGTGTATAATTCTGTCCAAAGGCTGTCATCTGATAGCGTTGGTAATGGGCTCACCACATACTTAATCTCCTGGCTTGGATCTACACCCAATGTGGCTGTATAACTCCTGACAGGCAGACTGTTTGTGCTTTATTAACAGAGCACTATTGTAACCAGTTTCGTTTTAATTCTAATTTAGATCGCAAGAAGGACTTGGTCAAACTGCAGGCGGGCGAGTACGTGTCTCTGGGGAAGGTCGAGTCCGCTCTGAAGAACTGCTCCATCATAGAAAACATCTGTGCTTACGCCAACAGGTGAGTTACAGGAAATAGGATTTCAATTATTCTTTTATCAATATGAAATGTTATTTAGAAGTAACTTTTCGATTTTTTTTGTTTTGTTTTACAATACGGAATTGGCCATTCAATAGAGTGATGCAGGAATGTCCTAAGACCAGAACATGTGTTTTTACTTGAGCAATCCCTTAGTTGGGAGCCTGAAAAAAGGTTTGTTTTATAACAAGCGTAACATATTTTAACATTTTCCATCAGTAAATACCCTTAATGTGAATGATTGAAGCTTCCATGTGTCATACAAACTGTGGGTGCTAACAAGTGTCTAAATGAGAATACTAAACGTCATGATGCTGAACATTAGCCACCTTTAGCTTAGTGGTGGTGACGTGAAGTCATGTGACTGTGATGTTGTTTGTTAACGTTAACTTCTTAGTTCTTACGATTTCTACGCGTAGTTATTTCCGCTTCAACATTTATACAAGTGGTGTTTAAATGGAAAATGTAATTGTAATCATCATAAAGTTTGTTTGCCACAGAGCTTATTTTCAGCTAAACAGAAAACCCCATTTGCTTTTTGGCGAGGGAACAGGTGCAATGCTAACTTCCTGCTTCCTGCGCCACTCCTAGTTTCAAATCAATGACCCCACCTGATCTTACCGTTTAGGCATTAAGTGAAATGCTTCCTCTCAGATTTTCCACGGTTGAACCAGATGAACTAGTGTCTCCTGTTGGGTAGGAGGTTAAACAACAACTGTTCACAGATGGCATCATTTCAAAGACAAACTTCATAGTTTCTTCTCCGATGTCTCACCTCTATGTGATAAATGTCAGTGAGCTGGAACCACTCTTTCACATTGTGAACGTGTTCTGCTCTAAACTGCAAGCGACAACAAGACGGTGTCTCAAATCAAATCAAGTTTTATTTATATAGCACATTTAAAAGCGATTTTTAAAAGTGCTCTACATGTAATAAAAACACATTACTACAATCACAATAAAAGACAATAATTTACAACAGAAATATAAAAAACTAAAATACAGGAAATAGTCAGGTGTCATGCTCCGCTCTGACTAGAAGGCCAGGGAGAAGAAGTGAGTCTTTAGTAGGGTTGGGAACCGAAACTCGGTTCCAGATGAGAACCGATAAGAAAATGCCGGGTACCGGGTACCCATACAAAATACACAATTTTGGTTCTGCTTAACGGTTCCTAAATGCGGTAGACCCTGTATTCCACCAGGTCCGTCTGCGCCACGGTGACCCGTGGAATATGGGGTAAGGGCGGACTGGCCATCTGTGTGTTCTGGAGAATCACAGAACGGCCGGTCGTCAGCGGGCCGGCACCGTCCTTAATTTTTTTAAACGGCATCATGCAAGTTGCACTGACAGGCGACAGAGGTCCACAGTTGCCCCGCAGCGAGGCTCCCCCGCCCTCCCGTAGACAGTTCACGAGCTCAGTCACTTCATAACACCAAAGCTGGATCGCGGTAAACGCTCTAAAGTGAGGCTCCACCACACTAAAAAAGAAAAAGACAAGGCACAGTGTAATGCCTGTTAATAGCTTGCCACAGCCATAGCTCAGTTCAAATAAAGCACAGCTATTGTGCAATATATTTGTATTGCATGTATATTTTTTATTTGTAAACATATCGGTAAAAGCTTAAAAGAATAAAGATATTTTTGTTATCTACGTTTGACCTCTTTCTTTCACAATTTTGGAATCGAAACGGGGAATCGATAAGAACCGGAATCAATAAGCAGAACCGGAATCGGAATCGATACATTTAAAACGATACCCATCCCTAGTCTTTAGTGAGGATTTTAAAAAAACTCTCGAAAGTCCGACCTCACATGGAGGGGCAGACTATTCCAGAGCCTAGGGCCAGCTGCTGCGAAGGCTCGGTGCCCTCGGGTTTTGAGCCTGGTCTTGGGCACTATCAGCAACAGCTGGTCAGCAGACCTTAAAGCTCTGGCTGGGGTGTAGCGATGGAGGAGTTTGGCTATATAGGCCGGAGCCAGCCCATTTAGGGCTTTGAAAACCATTAAAAAGATTTTAAAATCAATTCGGAACCGAATTAAAAGCCAGTGTAGTGAGGCCAGAATTGGGGTGATGTGGTCACGCTTTTTATACTAATAAAAACCTCTCTTAGCTCAGGATGAGCTAAGCCATTCAAATATTGTATGCAAATCTCACTCAAATATTGTATGCAAATCCACAACAGTAGTTATCAGCATGCATTAGTTTGCATATATAACTATCATACTAGAGGGAGTTTGTTTATAATGTGATGCATATGCGCTGTAAAGAAAGCTGCTCTTTACTAACTGTAACCAATGAGCTACAGTGCATACCTAAACTCAGACTGTGAAATGTGTTATATTCACATCTTACAGTCCTTAGACTTAGTGTGCTTTGTGTCATTACTCTGTGGTTAATGCAGCATCATTACTTCATCATCTCCCAAATAAAACATGATCTTTTTAATATTGTGTAAGGACTCCATTCCTTTCCTTTTTCATTCTACCTTTTTACGATTATTTTCAAAATAAAATAACGGAGTGAGCGGGGGTTTTAAATACACAACATTCATATTTCAACTTGTTGCATCATTTTAAGTTCCTTACAAAAAAGACAAAAACAAGTAGTTTGAAGAAAACCAGTAATGCAGATAATATTGCATTTCCACTAACAGAAGCATTTTTTAGCCATCATTGGAACACATATGCTTACACTACATATAACACGTCACACCTTTTCATGTCTTCATCTCTGAAAAACAATGAATAAACTAAAACATCAGCCCTTAAGTCTAACAACTTCCACTGTTTACACTTACCTTGCCCCAGCTGATTTCAGTGTTCACATCTGAGCCACTGAAATCTTTCAGTTCCTCACCTTTAACATAACAGACTTCCACTTCAACTGTACGCTTCATCTGATATTTACAATACTTCCAGTAATCAGCCTTTCAACAACCATTCAGTGCTTTCACTTCAAAGCTTTCTTTATCGTTATCCCCTACGAATAAAGGGATTCCCTAACTAGTAAACACTTAGCTTTGTAACTTGTCTGCCACTTAGAAGACTACTTCAACTATTTTAATGGTTTCAGCTTATCAACTTTCATTTTCTATTGTTATCTCAGTGAGCAAAACTACGTGATCAGCTTCGTGGTTCCTGACCAGAAGAGGATGACAGAACTGGCCAGGAAGAAAGGCATTGTGGGAGAATGGGAGGAGCTCTGCACTCACCCCGACATGGAGAGAGAGGTTCTGAGGGAGATCAAGGAGGTTGCTGCTAACAGTAAGAACTGATCATGTGTTTTTATAACGGTGTGAAAAAGCTGTAGAGATTATCTTTACTAAATGCACAATTCTCATTCTGTCCTTATCCCTATATTTAAAATGTTTTATTGAGCCAAAACTATATATTATAAAAAATGTGTTTATTGTTTCAATGCTCATTTCCATTAATACAAAATAATTACCTCATTTATACATTTTTCTCGCAAAAAAACATATTTATTTAGAAATTGGAACAGTAAGAGTAAGAAGTTCAAAATAAAGAAGGTAAACAGTATGTACACATATCTGAGTAAAAAAGAGCATTATAGATTTCACTATACTGTGAAGAATGTATGTGAGATGAACTGTTCTCTTCGTCTTTCATCCATTCAGTAAAACTTCAGCGATTTGAGATTCCAGTGAAGGTTCACCTGAGTCCAGAGCCATGGACCCCCGAGACGGGCCTGGTCACAGATGCTTTCAAGCTGAAGAGGAAAGAGCTGAAGAACCACTATCTCCACCACATAGAGAGAATGTACGGAGGCAAATAACTGCTCAATTCCACCTAAGAGTCTCCAGTGTAACTATAACAATGTAAATAATCTTCCCGGTACCCGATATGATTTTTAATGCTGTTTGTGTACCACTGGCGTCGACCTTGAATATGTCTTGAAAAGAAAAGCTGTAGATAGTAGTGGATCCATGTGTGCTGCTTTCTATTCTCGTGTACATGAGTTTTGATTGTCAAAAGAAATGCACTCAACTTGCAACTCGTATGCCATGAAAAGGGTCTGAAACCGTTACAGAACTTAACTGCCATTCACTTAAATCCGCTGGCACTGGTTGTAGCTGATTTATTTTTAAAAAACATACCACTGTCCTCTATATGTTGCTGATGCTTTTGTTACTTTCGTTTGAAAATATGAACAACTGTTATCATCACGGAGGCTTTTTTTCCTGTTTTGTAAAGTTGGAGTACTGATGTTACTGTGCCTTCACTCTGCACTCACGCAGAAGTGTCAGCTAAATTATTCAAACAAATAGGTTTGTGCTTTGAAAAATGGCTTAACTGCCATGTTATGTTTACTTGGGGAAATATATTCCCACCCAGACACTCCGACATGGATCATACATAAACCGTACATGTCATCATGTCTGCTTATCAACTATTTTTTTTCCTGTCCAATCTTTTATTTATTTTATTTTAGTCAACTTATTGAATAAGTCAGACCTACATGTGTGAACACAAATGACTCAGGAAGCTAAGCAAATGCTTTAATATATGAATTGTCAAATAATGGGTTACTTGTATACAAAGCCCTTTTGTTGAAATTCTTGTGGGCACCTTATTTATTTAAGAGCAGGCATGCTTGTCTCCAAACCAACTGCTAACATGCTTATTAGCATTAGCTAGTCAGGAAGTGTCTATAATACTGTGTCTTTTACCTCAGTTAATGTACAATTTGGTATCAGAAGGTTATCCGAAGTGGAGTCTGTTCATTTAAATAGGAGTATTGTGTAATTGTATTTGCATCATTAAAATATGTTATGGACACAGACCGTCTCTACAGTTTGGTGATCCTGTTTGTATTTATTACTCCATTATTATGATCACATGCCTTGTTCAAGAATAAACTTTTTTTTTGCATATTTTGTGGTGTATGACATTTTATTACAAAAAGATATAAACAAAAAGCATCTACATTAATGTTGTTGATTGTTTTGATGGGGAGAGCCTCAGCTGCTCCAGTCTTGAAACCGGAAACAGTCACTGGCAATCTTCCAAACAGGCTGGTCATTGTTGGGTGTTGCCTGAGCTGTCAAAAGAAAGTTCTGGTTGAAGAAACGCTGTTTGTTCCCTTCAAATTTGACAGTCCCACCAGTCACCACGAGCAGTGTCGTCTGACCCTGGGTTGCTTGTTCTGTGAAGAAAGGGTAGATTGATCCTGGATTAGTGCACTTCAATGGAATAACATCACATGGTTGAAGTTCTACCAACCATAGCATTTTAATCTGCTTCAAATTTGGAATCCCCCTCTTCATTAGAGGATCATCAATAGAAGTTGTTTTATATAGTAACTAACCGTGAACTGGCTGACAATCCAGTGTTTGAACTTGAAACTCGCTTGAAGGCAACGAATCGAAGAAATCCGCCAGAGCATCGTTTCCAGACACAGCATTCCCATTCCACACCAAGGTCGCCTTGTCCAGGTAGAGCCGGGTCAAGTTCTGAGACAGTCGTGAAAAAAACATTAACAAGATCACAAACATCAAGCTTGATCTACACCCAGACCAATACTGGATTGAGCAAGCCGATACTTTTATTGATATACGGTGGAAAACATTTTTATAAATCGTAAAATATATCCTCTATTCGTCTCAGAAAATAACATTTAATTTGATGGGTTAAATTGGACATTTTATGGTTTTTACTGCTCTCTGGTGACCAAACTATGTAATAATATATCCAGTCTCTGATTGTGTTACGTTATTATGAGAGTGCTCTCATACTTGTTTGATTCTGAAATTGTATTTATGTATATGTGTGTGTGTATATGTCCGCATCTGTAGCCTGTCATTGTCTCATTATTCCGCACTGTGAATGAATTCAAAGTAAATATATAAGTTGTCATGAACACATCTGTCCATCAGACAGAGGGCTGCTGTGCCTCCTGTCATCATTAATGGACGTCTCTTTAATATGACCGCTCAGGAGAGGATTTCTCATTTCTCTAAACGCCTGCTGCTTCCACTCCTCTCTCCTCGGTTCCTCCGCTCGCATCTCCTGTGGGCGGGACTAAGACACGAGGATAGGAGTCGAGGAGGGGAAATTAGAGGATTGAGAAGCCTTCACGGAGGAGTCGAGGAGGCTTCCAGAGGAGGCGAAAGGGAGGATACACGAGAGACTACGCGGAAGTGTTTTCACTACTCGCGTATAAAAGCCCCGTCCCCACATTCACAGCTGGTCGATTTCAACACAGGAAAACGGAGAACTGGAAGAATGAGTGGAAAAGCGTCACAAGTGCTCACAGCTCCGTGGGAATTATTATGTGCAATTCATTTCTTAGTTATACTAACAATTTAAGTCATGTTTAATGATCTTGAACGTCACTAAAACATAGCTATTAAGAAAGCTATTTCATAAATGGCTAGATCTTGATAAATAACAATTATTTTATAGTTTTGTGTTCAAATATTCAGTAGTTAAATTATTTAAAATTCACAGTCCTGAATGTTGGTTTGTGGTGAATGTGGGGGTAGAAAAAGAATATAAAACAGAGTTGGTTTTCTTTTTACAAGAGTTCTTTAGAGGGCTCAACCTCCTCAGGACACACATTTTCAGAGTAAAGGCTTTCGCATTACTATAATTATATTTTTATTTAAATGTAGGCTACATTTTACACCAAAACGGAACACAAAAGCAAGACCGACCATCATACATTGAATTCCTTGACTAACAAGAGAAAGATCCTTCATTTAAATAAATATTTAACAACAAATGGTCCGGTTCTAAGGGGTTATTCAGTTAAGCCCGATGAGAGGGGATACAGCTGTGCGCATGTCATCATTAACAGACGTCGTTTAAAAGTGACGTTTGCGTGAACGAGGACGTCCCAATTAATACCTGAGGACTCCTCTGTCCTCGCGTCTCCTCCTCGCGTCTCTCGCTCGCATCTTACGGAGGCGGAGTAAAGACGCAAGTGAGGGGAAAGGAGGAGTGAGGGAAAGGAGGAGGTGAAATATTCAATTGAGATGAGCCTTCAGTATCTGATATATTCCCAAATACCGATATCTCTGATATCCATGTTGTAGAAGTTTTACTTCTTTACATACATGTACAGTACCAGTCAAAAGTTTGGACAAACCTTCTCATTCAATGGTTTTAGTTTATTTTAATGTGTTTCTACTTTGTATATTAATACTGAAGACATCAAAACTATGAAAGAACACATGGAATTATCTAGTTAACAAAAAAGTGTTATCCAGAATATGATTTTTATTTTATATTCCTCAAAGTAGCCCCGTGTTGCCTTGATGACAGCTTTGCACACTCTTGGCTTGTCAGCTTCATGAGGTCGTCACCTGGAATGTATGTCTGCAGTAGCCAGCAACATATAAATCATATTCTGGATTTTTTTTTTACACTTTTTTGTTAACTAGATCATTCCAAATGTGTTCTTTTATAGTTTTGATGTCTTCAGTATAAATCTACAATGTAGAAAAAATTAAAATAAATACAAAACTTCGAATGAGAAGGTGTGTCCAAACGTTTGACTGGTAGTGTATATGTACATTGAACACACAGTATAAGCAATGTAGCTGCTTTATTGTGAACGTCCAGCAGGTAACTGACAAAGTGACCATAACCCCAAACCGCTAAACTCACATAGCACTCACTATGGTGGCCTACAATGGACACAATCTTATAATTCACCGAATGATCTACACATGTCGATGTATTGGTCAGGCTTAAATTACCTCAGACAAATGATTTATAATAACTGGAGTATTTGTGTTTCCCATTTCAGACAACAAAACAAGACCATCACTCACCCTTCTTTTCTTATCCATGCAGTCGTAATAAATGTTGACAAATTCTTCTGAATATCGGCATGACTGGTCGACATGGGTCCTGAAATCCTAGAGTGAAAAATCACTTATTGAAAGCTGATCGCAAATGTTTAAAATAAACAAACATAACAAGGTGTGTGAGACGGTCAATGTATTTTAAAAGTCGCACATTGGAAAGTGACGTTACCTACTAGCTAGCAAAACAACGCGTTAGCTAGTTCCTTTCAGCATAAAGTGTAGCACAAGTTTCAAACTTACCAGCAGCGGGCTAGCCATTTTAGAGTTGTATGGAGCGGAACAACTCTGGATGTATTAACTATTATCAAATAGTATAGTGAAAAATAATGTAAGCGTCAATTAAGGTAGCGTTTCTTTTCTTGTTCATTTGGATTTAGCATCCAACGCTGCCATTTTGACGAATTAATTACTTCCTCTGGGCACTAACTATACCTACCAAAATAAAACGTGTACGTGTGTTTTATATGCAACGAGGGCCTGTGATAGCGTGGTTTCAATACTATGAATGCCGTGTTAAACAAATTATATTTGACAAGTGATAAAAATGTAATAATAATCGAATTAATAATAGAACCACATACTAATTTAGCCTCAACGTCGGGTGATGCCGCTGATAGTATTTTACATTACATTACATTACATTGCATTTAGCAGACGCTTTTGTCCAAAGCGACTTACAATAAGTACATACGACCAGGAAGACACAGCCCAGAAGAAAAACAGAATCATATAAGTACAACAGGTATCATAGAGCCACACATTTCAAGTGCTATTCAGCTGGCTATAGATAGGCCAGTCCTATGTTAGTATATAAATGCTTTGTCAGCTGGCTATAGATAAGCCAGTCCTATGTTAGTATATAAGTGCTTTGATAGTAATTCTATCGCTCGAAGTGGAATCTAAAGAGATGAGTTTTCAGTCTGCGCCGGAAGATGTGCAGGCTTTCTGCCGTCCTGATGTCAATGGGGAGCTCATTCCACCATCTTGGAGCCAGGATAGCAAACCCACGTGTTTTTGCTGATGGGAACTTGGGTCCACCTCGCAGCGAGGGTGCAGCGAGTCGTTTGGCTGATGCCGAGCGGAGTGCACGCACTGGGGTGTACAGTTTAACCATGTCCTGGATGTAGGAAGGGCCAGATCCATTCGCAGCATGGTATGCAAGTACTAGTGTCTTGAAGTGGATTCTAGCAGTTACCGGGAGCCAGTGAAGGGAGCGGAGGAGCGGAGTGGTGTGGGAAAATTTTGGAAGGTTGAAGACCAGACGAGCCGCTGCATTCTGGATGAGCTGCAGAGGTCGGATGGCACATGCAGGTAGACCAGCCAGGAGGGAGTTGCAGTAGTCTAGGCGTGAGATGACGAGAGCCTGGACCAGAACCTGGGTGGCTTTCTGGGTCAGCTGGGGACGAATCTTCCTTATGTTGTATAGCGTATATCTGCAGCAACGAGTTGTAGCAGCGATGTTTGCAGTGAAGGAGAGGTTGTTATCCAGGGTCACACCCAGATTCCTTGCGGTCAGAGTCGGGGAAACAACAGAGGTGCCGATGTTGATCGTCAGGTCAAGAGTAGGACAATCTTTTCCCGGAAGGAAAAGCAGTTCAGTCTTGTCAAGGTTGAGCTTGAGGTGATGAGCAGACATCCACTGAGAGATGTCAGCTAGACAAGCAGAGATGCGTGCGACGACCTGGGTCTCTGAGCGGGGAAAGGACAGAATCAATTGGGTGTCGTCAGCATAGCAGTGGTAAGAAAAACCATGCGGGCTAATGACCGAGCCGAGCGAGTTTGTGTACAGAGAGAAAAGGAGGGGACCAAGAACAGAGCCCTGAGGGACCCCTGTAGTTAATTGACAAGGGTCAGACTCAGACCCTCTCCAAGTTACCCTGTAGGTACGGTCTTTGAGGTATGAGGCGATTTTACTTTGAAGGGGGAATATAACGGAAGAGCGGAAGTAGAGTTCATAGTTTCCTGAGTCACGGCTGCACGGTTCAAACAACCTGAAACAACCCCACTTTGCTAACTAGGCCTACTGTGTACATTGTATATCTTGAATTATTTTTAACAATGGAGAGCACTGTATCAAATGTAAAGGTCTGTAATTTAGCTTTCATCGGGGAGTTTGAAAAATTAAAAGAGTGCATCCTGGCAGATAAAACGCTTGCCTGCAAAACGGACCAGGTAAGAATGAATGTTTTAAAATAAAGACACAAGTCAAGGGAAATTGTTCAGATCTTTTAAGCATTCTAGGGATTCACCCCGATTTCCTGTGGTTTCAGGACTGTAGAACCGCTCTGCACTGGGCTTGTTCAGCTGGACACACCAACATTGTGGAGTTTCTGCTGGACCTGGGAGTGGAAGTGAATCTGCAAGATGATGTAGGCACTTCTACAACTAAATGTTTACAAATGTTTGGTTGCAGTATTTTTGTCCTCTAATGTAGTGCATAGCAGTTAGTATTATATACTATTGTCCTTATACTACAGCAACTACCCAACTTGATACACATTCGAGAATAATGAATAACTTAAATGTGTCTCTTTAAACCCTCTTGCTTTTAGAGACGTTGCATTTATAATAACCATGTAAAGAAAATGTAGTAGAATTTATGTTTTTACAGTTGTGGAAGAAGTACTTAAATAGTTTAAATAGCAAAACCAATATTTTCAAAAATACACACAAGTAAACAAATAGAGTAAAATTCCTGTATTAAAAAGCCTACTTAAAATTAAACACATATTGGCAAATACTCAAACTATCAAAATGTAAAGTTCTCCTAATCGCCCATTTCAGAATCATGAATATTAAATAGCTGCATTATAGTACAGCGGATAAGCTCTCATATTATAACAATTGTGCATTTTATGAGAAAAGCATGACGTTTCTAACATAGTTAGTGCATACCATAAGGTTTATTTTCAGATGTGGAGGGAAGTCAGATTTGACCTGTGAGGACCGTGAGAGGTAAAATCCAAGATGGCCTCCAGTCTCTCGGGTCAAATGTTCAAACACTCTTAATTTTGGATATTATGATTATTGATGCTTTAATCAATGTGTCTCTCAGACCTGGTAAAAGTGGCACTCATTTGTATTACTTTGTTTACTATTGCTGGATATCTTAACCTATAAATTCAATAGTGTTTAATTTAATTTTGTAATTTAGCTATTTTGTATTAGCTCATAGTCTATAAAGTTAGTTAAAGATTGTATATAAAACGTTTGTAATCTTGTAGTTTGTACATTTTAAATGTCTATAAGATGTAAAATAAATTACAAAATATGTATACATCCGAATGCCATGTTGTAGAATGTGAACAGACATACTATTGTGTAATCTAAAGATCATCCAATTCACTTTGCGTTATGGATTGACAACAATCTATTTCATTATTATTTATTTAAATAAATAAACAAACAAACAAACATGTGATGTTTTGCTTCCCAGGCCTTGTGGACTCCTCTTCACATCGCAGCGTCAGCAGGCAGAGAGGACATAGTGAAGGCTTTAATATCCAAAGGAGCTCAGCTGAATTCAGTGAACCAAAATGGATGCACAGCTCTGCACTATGCCGCCTCCAAAGACAGATATGAGGTAAGGCTCCCAGGTTGCAGTTACTTTGACTGATACTCCGATCTCATGAAGAAGACTATACTACATACTTGTAATCCTAAACTTGTATTAAGTGTTTTCATGATGCTATATATATGGATATGTCACACAGGGGTGGAACCTTAAAGTTGTTCCTCTCCACATTTTTCACATAACCCATGAATTCCGTTAGAGTACAGCATAGGTATGAAGAATAACTTCTGTAGTGTAAAATATGTTTTTTGTTTTTTTACCATCAGCTGTGTATTAGAAGCTTTGGTCTGAAAATGGAAAGCAGTATCACATCTTGATAAAACGACTTACCTTCTGGCCACATTATATCTTATAATATAATAATATTTGTTTACTTTGCTGTTTGGGGTAGAATGATCACTTGGATAATACATATGCTGCAGGATATCATTGCTATCAACTTCTTTTTGCATTTAGTAATATTTGAGAACAACAGCACGATCAGGCTACATTTTATTGAGAAATATCTTTAATGTGTATTTCTTATGACTGGGGCAGAATAATAGATGATCCTTCCATATAATGCAATCGAGTGCAACACCACAACTAACTATGACCTCATTGCTGAACGAGGATTGAATAAACTCCTCTTTGATTGTGTAAAAAAAAAAAACACATTAAAGAACTCGTATAAATTAACTTTATTTCAGAACAGCAGTGTTGGATTTTTCTAGATTGTACTGGTGTACCTAATATAGTGGCCACCTAGTAAATTTTCGATGTATAAATAAATATGTAAAAAAACTTGAACTCATCCCGAGAATGCTTCCATTTTTCTAAAGAAAAGTTGTAAGGTATAACCCTAAATACACTTGTCTTTTTTTTTGGATTTAGTATTGAATTGGGAGAAAATATGTTCGTGTACATTGTTTACCCCTGCAGGGGACAAGAACATGCAGCAAGTCACAGTAACACAAGATGCCTACAATGCATTAACATGGAGTTTGACATTTTACCTGTGGCATGCCATTTTGAAACCTACACAACAGGATCTGAAGATGTGTTTTTCATATAAATGGGAAGTCAGTGTTAGTAGGATACTTTCACTGACGTGTTACTACCAAATCTTTCCTCTCTTTATAGATCGCTCAGCTGTTGTTGGAAAGCGGAGCAGACCCCAATATCAGCGACAGATACGAGTCCACTCCCCTTCACAGAGCGTCTGCCAAGGGCAACCACCATCTCATCCAGCTGCTGCTCAAACAGAGCGCCTCCACCAACATCCAGGACTCACAGGGCAATACACCACTGTACGTGTGGATACGTATTTGACTTATACTACATTGGGGCTTTCAAATACTGTAGGCTAGAGTTTAAAACTACCAGCCCTTAAAGTAGTCGTTCTCAACCTGGGGTTTTGGAGATATTTCTGGGGTTGGAAAAAAACATCAGTAAAAAATTAAATGTAGTATTTTAAACTGGGGATATCATTTGCTTTAGAATATATTTTATTGAGTGTTATTGTAATACATCCATACAACCACCCCTTCATTTAGCTCTACTAATTTAACCATTCACATCACACTTGCTTAACTTTAGGGCACAATCACAAGGCAGAAGTGTTTAAACCCCAAACATAAAAACACAGTGCATCTTCCCCTATATTTGCAAACAATTTATGAACGATGATTGCCTGATTATTAAAGGGTATGCAAACTCTAAAATGTTAAAAGAAAACCCTGCCCTAAAGTGTAAATTCAACAAAATTTAAATAATGTGTTCTCACTTATCTTTAGAGAATTACAGTAATCCCCATGTGTGAATGTTTGTCTTAGATATGTTCACCTTTGGCCTAATACAGGGGTCTGCAACCTGCGGCTCCGAGCGAACTATGGATAAATCAGAGAAAAGAAAAGTATCGGAGGGACACAGAGCGTTTAATTCTGCGTGGTTAGAGTTATGCTTTCACAGCAAACGATGCTGGTTTACCGGTATATTTGATATGTAGAGAGAAGTTGTCAAAGGTGCTGCAGCCTGTACATATTGGAGGAAAAACACGGAAGAGGAAGACAGCTAACGATGTTCAGTCATAATTCAATCACAACTATTTTTAGGGTGCAGCTATAGGTTTTATTTATTTTTAAAGTAGGCCTGTATTTTTTTTAATTCTCCTTATACGAGTTCTTTGTTTATTATTAGAGGTAAACAGTTTTCTATACTGTAAATAATACATGCAAACAAACTATAGTTTTTGTCTATGATATAACAATATATACAACATTATAGGCTATCAAATATGTTTTCAATTCAATTCAAAACCTTTATTTATCCAGGTAAAATCCCATTGAGATCAATGATCTCTTTTTCAAGGGAGACCTGCAGCAGTAGGAAGACATAAGACAAGAAGACATAAAAACATAAACAACAGAACAACAAAAGGACATCATACAGCAAAATGTACAGGGATTACAATTTATATATTTAACCACATGTACAGGTACCAACAGCATCTGATTTTGTAGCATCCAACCGAGCTTTAAAAACATGTAGTGGTACTAGCTTGGTAATTTTCCATTCTTTTTGCAGACTGTTCCATGTTAGTGGAGCTGCACATCTAAAAGCGTTCTTCCCTAAGACAGTCCTAGCACTTGGCACATTTAATAAAACCACAGCATGCGATCTCAGGCAATAAGTACTTTCAATTCGTAGAGAGATCAGGGAGCAGATATAAGATGGTAGTTTATCCAACATGGCTTTGTAAATGAAAAGGTACCAGTGACTGAGCCTCCGTACAGTAAGTGATGGCATAACCGCCTTGGTATACAGGGTACAGTGATGCGTAAGTGCTTTACAATTTGTCAAAAATCTCAGTGCACTGTGATACGCAGCATCTAACTTGCTCAGGTAATTGGCAGGTGCATTCATATATAACAAATCACCATAGTCCAGCACAGGTAAAAAGGTCACAGTGACTAGCCTTTTGCTGGCCTCAAGCGAGAAACAGGACTTATTTCTGTAAAAGAAACCTAGCCTAACCCTCAGCTTTTTAAGCAGGTTATTTACATGAAATTTAAAAGTGAGACAATCATCAAGTCAGATACCCAGGTATTTGTAACAGGTAACCACTTCAAGTTGTATTCCTTGCGTAGTTACAATATCCAAAGCAGTCTCCGGTGTATTTTTAGCTTTAGCTTTAGAAAAGAGCATTACCTTGGTTTTATCCACATTTAAAAGAAGCTTAAGCACAGAGAGCTGAGCCTGAATAATGTTAAAAACAGCCTGTAATTTAACAACAGCCTCGTTAATCGAGGGACCTGCACAGTACATAACGGTATCGTCCGCATAAAAATGTAAGGTTGCTCCTTTGACATTTTCACCTAAACTATTAATATAGATAGAGAATAATAGCGGACCTAAAACTGAACCTTGTGGTACACCATTAGTGATGTTTAACCACTCGGAAGACAGCCCATCAAACTGAACACATTGGGACCTTTCAGAGAGGTAGTTCACAACCCACCCCACTGCATGGCTGGATATGCCAATACTGAGTAGCCTCTGCTTTAAGATGCGATGATCGACGCTTTGGAAAGGTCAATAAATAGAGCTGCATAACTCTGCTTATTATCTAAAATACTCGTAATATCATTTACCACTTTCATTGTGGCAGTGATGGTGCTATGTTGCTTTCTGAAGCCTGACTGATGTTTAGACAGGATGTCATTTGTACATAAAAACGCCTTTACTCACTCACTAGGCGTTCAAGAACCTTAGCCAGAACTGACAATTTAGAGATGGGTCTATAATTGTTTAATAAGGTGGCCTCCCCTCCTTTTAGTAGTGGCAGGACATACGCTGACTTCCATACTTTTGGGATTTTGTTCGTGCTGAGAGAGAGGTTAAAAAGAGTAGTAAGAGGTGGAGCAATAGAATCTGCAGCTATCTTTAAAAAGAAAGGTTCTACATTGTCCGTATGTTTTGCGGCTCCAGACTAAAAAAATTGGTGGAAAAAGGGGCAAAATGGCTCTTTTGGTCAAAAAGGTTGCAGACCCCTAGCCTAATAGAATGAAGGTGATTAGAATTTAGCATGTAGTGCAATCACAATTTAAAAAAAAAAAAAAAAAAAAAAAGGAAAAGCATCATAGGCGGCACGTGAGGCTCAGGTTTGGGAAGGCTAAATAACTTTTTTTACCTGACGCTGTCCGCCTCCGGCGTCTATAGAAAAGGGATCAACTCAGTGTGCGGAGTTTAAATCTCTCAAGTCATATTACAGGATAACGGAAATACAGTTTAAACTGCCGTATGCAGAGAAGACGCCGACGTGTCGCACTTATCATTCATATCACATCATCAATCAGATCATCGATCATATAATATCACAATATATTTCCTTTTCTGAGTCAGCTTCTCGAGCCGTATCTGGCCGTGCAACACTTACAGTGTCACATACTGTCTGCAGAAGTATTATTTTAAGCAACACATTAGGTTGACGAAACACTCAACTCAAATATAATTAAAGTCAGATCCACTCGTGTCTTTTAGACGGGGCAGGGATATCATAAAACTGTTGTACGCTTTCAAACACTCGATAGTTTATTTATTTTTTAACCAGTTGTTCTATATTCACCTTGCAGGTGCATGTGGCTTGTGGCTATGTGGCTTGTATCCTGGATTATATGTTTAAATCATGGATGTTTAAAGTTCATATTTGTCAAATATTAGTTTACTTTTCATTAATGAAGTATGACGCTGCGCCCCTTTCACGTGAACGCGCTCTCAGCTGGAGAGAGAATCCCTGGCTTGATTTACCGAGTTGATAACCAGCGTCGTGGGACCGCTTAGCGAGATCTCGTTTGAGGGTTAGTTAAGATAACTCAAACATATCCAGGGTCTGTTGAACTAACTTCGGGCACAGGTGGCACAAACATTATATTTTTATTTTACCAGTATGCAGTGACAAAAATATTTGGGAAGGCTTAGCCTTCCCTAGCCTACAGTACCCGCTGCCCCTGAAAAGCTTCTCTGTATTTATAATTCTGCTTTTTTTCCCCAGCCATCTGGCGTGCGAGGAAGAGCGTGTGGAAGCAGCCAAGATGCTGGTGGAGCATGGGGCCAGCATCTACATTGAGAACAAGGAGGAGAAGACCCCGCTACAGCTAGCCAAGGGCGGCCTGGACAACGTTCTGCGCCGGATTGTTGAGGGATGATTAATTTAATGACCCCATGTCTCACTCCTGCTCTGATCCCCACCATCACAAGTTACATCATTAGAAATCTCCTCCCAGTCTGTCATCCCTGGAGTGACAGTCAGATGTGTAACAGGTCGAAGATGAGCTGGTGTAAGGGAGAAAAGTTGGACTGTACATTGTTTTCAGACCCTTTGATGGGGCACTGAAACTGCTCTGAGCTTAGATGTCTGATCAAAAACAGTATCCGTGCAACAAGGAGGCATTTTCTTATGATATATTTATTTTTAAGTTTGATTTAAATGACCAATTAAAATATGTTTTCAGGCCTGTTAAAATAGTTGAGGATGTGTTTATCTGTTGTACATGCGCTCATTAAATCCAGCAAAACATTCAATATGTGTTTCTGGCCAACTCCTGAGTGAAATATCATGCTCTTTAGCTGTTAAATGCTTCAGCTAGTTGCTAACTCTGTCTGTCTGATGCTGAGAAGTTCATGTACAGTAGATTTTTAGAACTTTTTCCTGATGAAAACAGCTGCCTTGTATGGCTGAAAACTAATTGAGAGAGAACCAAAACTTGTTGGTGTAATATAGCCAACAAGAGACCATTCATGTAAGAAGTAATTTTGGTAGCACATCACATAACATTGGAGTTGTTGAATATTTCCAAAAAGAAAAAATCACCAAAATGATTCAAAAGCATATTTCTTTAAAGTAAGTGTTGTAGTATAACCAATAGGACACCATACAAGTATTACGTGATTGTGGTAGCACTTCACTCTATAACAGTGGAGTTGTTGCTTAGAGAAATTCAACTAAATGATTCAAAAGCATTTTTTTCAAAATAAATGTTGCAGTATAACTAGTGGGAGACCAGACCATTGATGTGTTGGAGCTATTTTGATACAATACTGTTGGACATGAAGGTTATGAACATTTTCCATTAACAATATTCACAACAATTTTGCAAATGCATGCAAGTCTAACTCCCGCCTGCTCCAGCCTGATGCAAATAGTGTGGCGAAGTGCCTCCCCGTCAGGGGGACCTCTATAGAGTGGCGAAGTCACGCTCATCTACTTCCGCCCCATGGGACCTTATTTCTGAAAAATTATGGATTGAAGTCAATGGGGAGAGAAAGATTATCTTTCGATCCCTTTTGAATTGTGCCACGAATTACAAATATGATGTTTGTCAATCTTAAAAAATCATTTCCATGTTAAAAAAGTCACAGTTTGTCTTAAAACTGTTGAAATATAAGACTATGAAAAATACGCAACTAGAAAGACTACAAATCCCAGAGTCGTGTAAGTGAATTTAGCTAGCTGACACTAGGCTTGTTTTGCCCCTTTCACACTGTGATGCCCCTGTGGGTTCATCAGTGGAGAGGGTGTGGCTGTCCTGTCTTGGCCGCATTGATCGCACTGACTGCAGTAACTCAGGGCACCTGGGTCTGGTGCTCTGCAGCTATTTTAAAAGCCTCTCTGCTCCTGTCTGTGTGCTCTCTCTGCTTTTCCCTACAGGCCCCCGGTTTTGTTGAGTATATGTTGGTACTTTACTTTGTGCACCTCAACACTCTCACACATACATATTCATGCAACCCTCACCCTGCATTTACACTACTGATACCACTGACGTCCACACCTCATGCCTTACTTATTGTTGCACTTCATTTAATTTGGCTAATTTGGATTGTTTCCTTTAAATAAACATATTTTGATAACCGTTGACATGGTGTGTCTCCTTTTTGTTGTGGCCTTTTGAGCCAGGTCATAACAAATGGGGGCTCGTCCTACGGGTTATTTGTTTAAAAAGTTTGTTTAGTGCTCAGAGCACATGGTGTCATTGAGCAGCTGATTCATTGTTGTGGTCCAGCTGTGTACTGGCTTGTCGCTGCTATTTGGGGGGCACATCATATCTTTTGGGTTTTAGGAAGCTGTAGTGTTTGACATGTCGTCAGGTTTTGTGTGCCAATCAGAAGGTAAGATGTTGCTGTTTGTTACGCTTTTGTCAAAGAGATTTTCCCCGCTAGGCTTAAGTGGCGTTTCCCCTTGGGTTGTGTCTGTTTTTATTTTTTCATAGTGTTGTGGCGACGTGGTAAGTGTCAGCTGTTTTCGGACAGCACGTCCGCGTGAGTTCTTGGTGTTACCTGCGTGCAGGTCGCTCCATAACTCCGCCGGGTTCCAGTGCATAATTACCCACCGCAAGCCACATGAAGACTAGGGGAGATTAGGAAGATTTTGTTTAGGCAGTTAGGGGGAAATTCTCTGTTGGGTTAATCTTATGCCCATGCAGTTTAGTACTTTGCTTTCTGATTGGCTATTATGACTTCTTTGTCAGCGTTTGTGGATGCGCCCTCAGTGTCTTTCTTAGATGATTGCCAGAAGGCGCAGTTGGTCGAAATAGCAGAGCACTATGACATTGCTGTTGTGGGGAGCAAGCGGAAACATGACATTAAAACTGTCATTGTGGCATCTTTGTTTGAGCAGGGGGTGTTGCAGAAGAGTGAGTCTGGTGCGGCAGGGTTTGTGCCGGT
This sequence comes from Harpagifer antarcticus, assembly GCA_902827135.1. NCBI lineage: Eukaryota > Metazoa > Chordata > Actinopteri > Perciformes > Harpagiferidae > Harpagifer > Harpagifer antarcticus. Next base: position 6,135,432 of record CADEHL010001042.1, on the reverse strand, counting down.
AGTGGATCAGACAGCTGGTTTGACGTTCGAGCAGCAAAAGGAGCTTTTGGCCATGCAGTTTGATCAGGAGAGATTGCAGTTGGAGATGAGGGGTCAGCAGCGGGAGTTAGAGAAGCGTTTGGAGGTGGAGAAGGTGCTGGAGGTGGAAAAGATGAAATGTGAGGTGGAACATGCTAGATTACGTCTGATGGGAGAGGGCAAGTTTTCGCCAAGGGAGGATGGTGGTGATAGGTCGGCATCAGGCAGTGGCGATATAATTTCTTACTTGCGATTAGTGCCAAAGTTCAATGAGCGTGACCCGGAAATTTTTTTCACTCTATTTGAACGCATAGCAGAGGCAAGAAACTGGTCAGATTTAGATAGAGTGCTGTTACTTCAGTGTATACTCACTGGGCGAGCACAGGAAGCCTATTCAGCTGTTTGTGGGGAAAATGCTTTGGACTATGATAGAGTAAAATCAGCAGTGTTGAAATCTTACGAACTGGTTCCTGAAGCGTATCGTCAAAGGTTCAGAAGTTGGGTCAAGGGAGATAAGCAGACACATATGGAGTTTATCCGTGATTTAACTTCTCATTTTCAGCGGTGGTGCACGGCAGCAAAGGTTGCAAGTTTTGACGGTCTTTGTGAGCTCATTGTCTTGGAACAATTTAAAGACAGTCTCCCTCAGCGTGTGGCCACTTATGTGAATGAACAGAAACCTTCCACTGCGTTTAGAGCTGCTGAATTAGCGGACGATTTTGTGTTGACACATAAGGGCAGTTTTACTGAGAAGTATTCTAGGGGTGATTGGAAACGGGGAGAAGACAATGGCTATGCCCGCGGTGGTGCAAAGTTTTCACCAGGCTCCTCCCGTAGATTTGTAGGTACAAGGCGACCCGAGGGGGCCAAAGTGGACCTATGTCATTATTGCCGAGAAGAGGGTCATTGGAAGGGGCAGTGTCCGTTGCTGGAACCTGAGGGGTTGTGTGTTGTTCTGCCGTTTTGGTTAAAAAGCCGCAGGGTGTAGGCTCGGGCATGGTGCCTGATAAGAAGCTGGTTTGTGCCGACTTGGATGTGGGTTCTGTTTTTGAGCCGTTCGTAACGGAAGCCGTTGTGTCAGTAGTTGGTAGTGACAAGTATGTTCCGATTAAGGTGTTGCGTGACACAGCAGCTAGATACTCATTTATTGCTGAGTCAGTATTGCCTTTTTCATCAGAGACAGAGACTGGGGATGTTGTGCTGATGGGCATGGAGATGGGCTTGATCCCTGTGCCACGGCATACAATAGTGCTGGACTGCAAGCTGGTGCGGGGAGTTGTCTATCGGCGTGCGTCCCGCGTTGCCACTTGATGGGATACATATGATTTTGGGCAACGATCTCGCTGGTAGTGCTGTGTGGGCTGGTGTGCCACCGCCTGTGGTGGTTTCCAGGCCGTTGGCATCTGTGGAGCCAGATGAGAGCGGTTTGCAAGTTCCAAGTGTGTTTCCAAGTTATACTGTTACGCGTGTGCAGAGCCTTAGGATGTCTACTGACCTACCCGTTTCAGAGTGTAGAAAAAGTGGTCCAACACGGTCCATGGACTTTGAGATCGAGACAAAGAAGAAGAGGAGGCCGAAGAAGAAAAGGATGCCGAAGAAGAGGATGCTGAAGAAGAGGAGGCCGAAGGAGGTCGGCGCGCCCAAGAGGCCGATGAGTGCCTACATGCTGTGGCTCAACGCCAGGCAACCCAAGGAGGAGTGGGACATAAAGGCAGTGGAGGCGAAGAAGCAGTACGAAATCGCAAGGCAAGAGTTAAAAGACAGCGGCGGAGGAGGAGCGTCCTCCAGTCCTAAGTAGGAAAGTAAAAAAGCTGGAGTTAAGAAGAAGGATGTGGGGGGGACCACTGATGAACCCTGTGGGTTCATCAGTGGAGAGGGTGTGGCTGTCCTGTCTTGGCTGCATTGATCGCAGTAACTCAGGGCACCTGGGTCTGGTGCTCTGCAGCTATTTTAAAAGCCTCTCTCTCTATATGTTGTTACTTTACTTTGTGCACCTCAACACTCTCATACATACATATTCATGCAACCCTCACCCTGCATTTACACTACTGATACCACTGACGTCCACACCTCATGCCTTACTTATTGTTGCACTTCATTTAATTTGGATTGTTTCCTTTAAATAAACATATTTTGATAACCGTTGACATGGTGTGTCTCCTTTTTGTTGTGGCCTTTTGAGCCAGGTCATAACACACACCAACGCGTTTTCAGCTCCGGCTCGGAGCTGGAGCCTGAAAAGTGCCGGTTTTTCCTCTTCACACCGCAGCGGCGCCGCCTCTTAGCTCCGGAATCCGGTTCACTTCCAGCTCCAAAAAATTGTCGGTCTAGAGGCAAGAGCTTCGGAGCTAAGAGGTGGCGTCGCTTACGTCTCTCTTACGTCGAAGCGTGCAGGAAACTAAACCCACCTCCCCTGAACATGGGTCGACTGTCATGCCTGCCTACAAGCAGTAGTGCTTATAAACACACTTTATAAAGTCAGGCAACACTAACCAGGCTTCGTGTGATTCTGTTTATTTGTACCTTACTTTGACCATCCGTTCACTGTTATTGATCATTGTGGAGAGAGGCAGACGTTTTGTTTTGTATTATAGCAGCTATCGGATGGAATCAATACATGGACAATACATCTGACTATCACAAGTAGAATCATAATAAAAATACGCCGGTAAAATGTGCCTGTAGAAAACTGTGTATGCCACAATAGGATAGCAATAGCAAGTAGTCAGTTTAGCTTCGGTTGCTATGCTAACATCAACCATGTTATACCAGAGAAACTTTAATAACAGCGTTGTGATGCCAAACAGCGTCAATTCAGACTGACACACATTCACTTAAGTGGAACTGGGGATATGTATCAGCTGCTTGTGTGAGTTGGACAGTGAATACTTTAGAGCGGCCGCTGCAGTGTGAGCTAACCGGGAGCTAACGGGAGAATAAACTCCCGTGGAAGAGCAGCCAACACTGCAGCGGTCGGTAAATGCCGCAGAAACACATTAATAAACTATGAACCACGGCACTCTGGAGAAAAGCATAAGGTTGGAGAAGTCGCTATTTAATTTAATCTGGCTTCGTGTGATTAAAAGAAACACGATCATCGACCCGACGTTGTTGTTGTGAGCGCCTTAACGCCGTTGGGGAGCAAATCAGCGATGTAAACGGTGATGTCATGACGCAGCAGCACCAGTCGGGCTCTGGGCGGTGTGAACAGAGCGGGAGCAGAAAAGGGAAACCGGAGCTGAACCAGAAAACCTCTAGCTCGGAGCTAGAAAGGGAAAAGCGCTGGTGTGAAAGCCGCATTTGAGTCGCGTTGCGGCTCGCCTCGAAAGTAGACGAGAATAGCCGATCGCAGTCGGGGGAGGTCTCAAAAAGCTTGCCTGAAGTCGGACAGCTCGGAGTCGGCTTCGCCTTCTTCTCTCGGTTTTTTGGCAGATTGCAAACAACTTTAAGGTGCATACCGCCACCTCCGGAGTCAGCTTGACTCGGTTTGCATTTATAAAGCCTGCACCTGTCCGCCGTAACCTTCGTTCCCTCTCCCCCTCTACCTTTGCCTCATCGGTGCTCTCAGCCCTCCCTTCCTCTGATTCGTTTCAACTCCTGCCTCCAAACTCTGCTGCAGAAACTCTCCTCTCTACTCTCTCATCTTCTCTGGACTCTCTCTGTCCTCTCACATCTCGGCAGGCTCGTCAGTCCCCCCCTGCTCCCTGGCTAAATGACGCACTGCGTGCTAATAGAACCGTCCTTCGGGCAGCAGAGCGGAAATGGTGGAAATCCAGACACCGTGACGACCTCCTAACCTATCAGGCTCTCCTCTCCTCGTTCTCTGCCTCGATCTCTCAGGCAAAGAGCACTTTCTTCCAAGATAAGATCCAATCTTCCTATTCCAATCCCAAAAAACTATTTTCCATCTTCTCCACCCTCTTGGACCCTCCCAAAGCCCCTCCCTCCTCCTCACTTCTGTCAAGCGACTTTGTTAACCACTTCGAAAAAAAGGTTGATGATATTCGCTCTTCTTTTTCTGACTCACCTTTACTGACCGCTGGGTCACCAGACCCTCCTTTCAACTACTCACTAACCTCCTTTTCCCCTCTCTCTCCAAGTGAGGTTCTTACCCTCATTACCTCTGCCCGCCCTACAACCTGTCCTCTGGACCCCATCCCTTCAAACCTCCTTCAGACTATCGCTCCTGATATTCTACCGTTTCTCACCCATTTCATCAACACCTCTCTAACTTCTGGTCACTTTCCAAACAGTCTCAAGGAGGCAAGAGTAAACCCTCTCCTTAAAAAACCCACTCTCAACCCGTCCGATGTTATAAACTACAGGCCTGTGTCTCTCCTCCCGTTCCTGTCTAAAACACTTGAACGCGCTGTCTTTAAACAACTCTCCTGTTATCTCCACCAGAACAACCTTCTGGATCCGCACCAGTCTGGTTTTAAGGCAGGTCACTCCACAGAAACGGCCCTCCTTGCTGTCACTGAGGAACTGCACACTGCTAAAGCTGCATCCCTCTCCTCTGTCATCATCATGTTGGACCTGTCAGCTGCATTCGACACGGTGAACCATCAGATCCTCCTTCGCACTCTCCAAGAACTTGGAGTTTCAGGCTCTGCACTCTCCCTCCTCGCCTCATACCTCAAAGACCGTACCTACAGGGTAACTTGGAGAGGGTCTGAGTCTGACCCTTGTCAATTAACTACAGGGGTCCCTCAGGGCTCTGTTCTTGGTCCCCTCCTTTTCTCTCTGTACACAAACTCGCTCGGATCGGTCATTAGCCCGCATGGTTTTTCTTACCACTGCTATGCTGACGACACCCAATTAATTCTGTCCTTTCCCCGCTCAGAGACCCAGGTCGTCGCACGCATCTCTGCTTGTCTAGCTGACATCTCTCAGTGGATGTCTGCTCATCACCTCAAGCTCAACCTTGACAAGACTGAACTGCTTTTCCTTCCGGGAAAAGATTGTCCCACTCTTGACCTGACGATCAACATCGGCACCTCTGTTTCCCCGACTCAGACGGCAAGGAATCTGGGTGTGACCCTAGATAACAACCTCTCCTTCACTGCAAACATCGCTGCTACAACTCGTTGCTGCAGATATACGCTGTACAACATCAGGAAGATTCGTCCCCAGCTGACCCAGAAAGCCACCCAGGTTCTGGTCCAGGCTCTCGTCACCTCACGCCTAGACTATTGCAACTCCCTCCTGGCTGGTCTACCTGCATGTGCCATTCGACCTCTGCAGCTCATCCAGAATGCAGCGGCTCGTCTGGTCTTCAACCTTCCAAAATGTTCCCACTCCGCTCCTTCGCTCCCTTCACTGGCTCCCGGTAACTGCTAGAATCCACTTCAAGACACTAGTACTTGCATACCATGCTGCGAATGGATCTGGCCATTCCTACATCCAGGACATGGTTAAACTGTACACCCCAGCGCGTGCACTCCGCTCGGCATCAGCCAAACGACTCGCTGCACCCTCGCTGCGAGGTGGACCCAAGTTCCCATCAGCAAAAACACGTGGGTTTGCTATCCTGGCTCCAAGATGGTGGAATGAGCTCCCCATTGACATCAGGACGGCAGAAAGCCTGCACGTCTTCCGGCGCAGACTGAAAACTCATCTCTTTCGACTCCACTTAGAGCGATAGAATTACTAACAAAGCACTTATATACTAACATAGGACTGGCTTATCTATAGCCAGCTGAGTAGCACTTGAAATGTTTGGCTCTATGATACCTGCTGTACTTATATGATTCTGTTTTTCTTCTGGGCTGTGTCTTCCTGGTCGTATGTACTTATTGTAAGTCACTTTGGACAAAAGCGTCAGCTAAATGCAATGTAATAAAGAATGCACACGTGTTTAATCGTTAATGTCAGATATGTACTAAGTAAATACATTTGTTCCTGCTCAAGATTAGATTCAACTTTATTGTTATTGCAAATATTAAAGGTACTGAGACAACAACACGCAGTTTAGCTTCTAACCAGGTGCAACAAGCAGTAAAGTGAAAATTAATGTACACAATAGACAGAATAAAATATAGAATGAATTGAATGATGAGTAAACAGTGAGGGGTATGAATACACTAGATATCAGCCTGTGAGCAGTATGAACAGTGTGTGTGAATATATAAAGTATGAAAACGGTAAGCAGTGCAAGTATAGTATAAAATATATAGGTATTAATTTCATGATAAACATTGTGGAACAATTATGAAAATTTTTAATGGAGGGGGCTACGTAAAACTGACACAAAACAACAACAAACATTTGCCGAACCAATTGGAGAGTTTCATCACCAGCACGTGGTAAAAACCACCAATGAGCGCTCAGCTCGAGATACCAGTGAGTCGTTTCCCATCAAGCATTTCGCTTCCGCAGCCCGTGGAGAGGAACTGCGCCGCCTCGCCGGGCCTCGCTCTCAAGTCTGCGGGCGTCTTTGTCCCGCGAGATGTCAACGTCTCATGTAGGCGAGCCTCCAGAGCAAGTCGGACAAAATGACTAACCATCATGCAACGCACTAGCAAGACGTTGATCGAAATTGCGCAGGTCTGCGCAGGTCTCGCTTGTCTCAAACAAGCCTAGTATTTTAAAAACATTGCGTAGAAACTGGCGTACTCCATTTTTTTAGCGTATATCCCTTTATAAATGATGCCCCAGAGATATAGTTCATTGAGCGCTTCACACAAAAAATGTTGTAATTTGTTGCACAATTCGTTGCACAATTCAAACGGGATCAAAAGATAATCTTTCTCTCTCCATTGACTTCAATACATACTTTTTCCGAAATAAGGTCCGTTATTTCGAAAAAAGTATGTATTGAAGTCAATGGAGAGAGAAAGATTATCTTTTGATCCCGTTTGAATTGTGCAACGAATTACACATATGATATTTGTCAATTTAAAAGATAATTTTGCAAGTAAAAAAAAAATAATTTTGTCGTAAAACTGTGAAGTAACACATGTTTGTGTGTGAAGCGCTCAATGAACTACAACTCTGGTCTTGCATACGTGACCAACACCAAGATGGCCGTCACGTTAGCACATTTCACCTCTTTCTTTCAGAATGAAGCGAAAAGTATTAAAAGAGGTGAAAATCACTACAAGTCTAGCCATGTTGAGAACTACATACACAAAAGAGGAGTTAGTCGATTCCGTAAGAGCCGGCTTTACAAGGTTTCGGTGAGTAACTAAATAAATTCACTTACATGACTCTGGGATTTGTAGTCTTTCTAGTTGCGTATTTTTCATAGTCTTATATTTCAACAGTTTTAAGACAAACTGTGACTTTTTTGACATGGAAATTATTTTTTAAGATTGACAAACATCATATGTGTAATTCGTGGCACAATTCAAACGGGATCGAAAGATAATCTTTCTCTCCCCATTGACTTCAATACATACTTTTCAGAAATAAGGTCCCATGGGGCGGAAGTAGATGGGCGTGACTTCACCACGGGGAAATCTAACCATCTAACCAGTAATTTTGTTACTTTGTATTTTTTTTTTTCACAACAAGTGGCCTTTTCACCAAAATGATGCAAAAGCCTATTTAGTTTTTTGTAGATACTTATGTATCTGTAAGTCAAAATAATGAGACAGTTGGAGTTTCTCAATGTCTTGAGGGGAAATGGACAACCACAGAAATCCCATACGTTACGTTTAACCGTTAAACTGGTGCTTTCGCTTGAAAACCCCCATGCTAACAAGTTTCATTTTTCCCCCCGCAAAAAAATTCTATCTTCTCCCCCGCAAAAAAATCCTATCTTCTCAGTAACGCGCCATGGATGTATAATAAGAACTGGATACAGTGTGGGAGGCGGGGCCTCATTCATTCCTATGAGAGTTGCTCATTAGCGCATGATGATAAAATGGCCCAACTTTTGAGAGAGCGGAAAGTCACAGATTACCCGGCATGCCTGAGAAGTACCCGTATGTGCGCTCATAGCGCATGCGCAACTTTAACTAAAATGCTCGTTCACATCAAGCACCTCAATTTGCGTACAGGTAACAGCACCGCACCTTCATGACAGCATGGTAATAGATTGTTATTATGATGGATTTAATATTAACGAGGCGGCAGTTAGCGGCTAGCGGCTGGCTAGTAATTATGCTAATGTGCACATCAATCGTTATGTACTTATATTACTCTGTAACAGGATCTAGTGATATCCAACAGAGCTTCATTTAGCATGAAAGAATTATTGCACTGTATATATATATATATATATATATATATATATATATATATATATATATATATATATATATATATACATACAGTGCAATAAGCTTCTTAGTGCAATAATAAGCTACAGGGACATTAATCAAAAAAAGATTTACATCATACAGCCCATGTAGTATAATATTTTACAAATGATGAATTACAGCAAACATGTGCAATATATCCATTATTACAGCTCCGTGGGATGGCAGTAAGGCTATATGGGTCCGTTGTTATTGTGCATCCATGGGTAAAGATCTTTATATATACAGTCTATGGTAAAGATAAACTCATGTAGTACTGAACACGTAACATGAACCTGCCGGGCGGCGCGGTCCCGTGGGTTAGATGCGCGTTTTTACAACTTGAAGAACGAATGTTTTTAATAAGGGCCATACAAGTGTTCAAACTGGGTTATTTATTTAGTTTAAAAAAAAAGTATCCAACGAGTGACAGACCACTCTTTCCCGATGTAAGTCAATGGGAAAAAGTGTTTCCGGGCCCAGCAACCTAAAGGAAGTGTAGTACCGCCGTTTGACCAGCACGAATATTCTCATCAGACTCCGGCGCACTTCCTGGGGGCTTGCTTGGGACGCGCAGGCAAACTGCGCATGAGTTGCTTTCACTTCCTGGAAGCGAGGGCGCGTCAATAAACAGTTCTCTTTAATCATTGCGTTCCCCTTTAGGCTGTGGTCACACCAGAGACTGGCTGAAATTGAACACAAGAACTGACGTTGAACTTTTAAGGTAATAATGTAAGTTTTGCAGCGATAGTTTATCAAGTAACTTTTGTCCGCACGTTAGGTAGACTAGACAAGCTAACGTAGCTAGCTAATGTTTGTAGCTAGCATTAAGTTAGATTATATCTGCTTTTATAAACCCAACATTACAACTCGACAGAACAGGTCAAAATCCAAATCCACTGTTTCTACACGTTAATGATGGTATGCGTACTTTTAGGGCAGTATATTATATATTGGTCTGACAACTGAACGCAGTGTTAGCATGGTGTCAGCTGTCAGATGCGAGCAGCAGTCTGTGTTTACCTGGCAGAGACTATGGGACGGTTGTGAAGCTATTGTCAAGCTTCTAGCTGCGAGACCTTTCTGGAGTTTGCTAGATCAGTCATTATGGTCTGGCCATCAGAGGTGTAAGAATTACTCAGATCTTTTACGAAAGTTGCAATAATACATACAAAGTATTGGTATCAAAATGTACTTCAAGTACAACAAGTAAACGTATTATTTTTTCCAGTATGGCTCATATCAGATTTAAAAATATTACATTGTTGTGTTATAATTATTAATGCATTAATGTCAATGTTGCACTTGGTAAAAGTGTGGTTTATATAAATACTTAAATATACTGCATTGTATAAATGCAGAGAGTTATTGGTTGCTAGTACAAAATTGCCTCCAAAATGTAACATGAAAATACTCAAGTGAAGTGCAACTACCTCAAAATGGTACTCCAGCACAGTATTTCAGTAAATAGTTTAATTTCACCACTTCTGGTCATTATTATAAGTGAAGGTGGTACGTGGATTTCTGAGTCAGGGTTTCCACCTAGTAGGTTTCACACTGACTCCATCAACTTGCAGATTCAGATACAAAATGCCTCAGACAAAATCCCCTTTTGTCTTACTATATCAAATTCAAAATGCATCCCAAAACGTTGCTATTGATCTGGTGAATACGTTTTTTTTTTAAGAATGCAGACGTGTTACAAAGTTCAAAGATCAGAAGCAAACCTAGTACAATCTTAAAGATAGCAGTAGATCAATAGCGCCGAATTCAGCAATGATATAATGTGGACAGAAGGTAAGTCGTTTTGTCAAGATGTGATACTGCTTTCCATTTTGAGACCAACGCTTCTAATACACCGCTGATGGTAAAAAAACAAACACATTTTACACTACAGAAGTTATTCTTCATACGTATGCTGTACTCTAATGGAATTCATGGGTTATGTGAACAATGTGGAGAGGAACAACTTTAAGGTTCCACCCATGTGTGAAATATGCATGAATTGAGGTGTGTATCAGTGTCATGATGTGTTGCAACACATTTGTTCTTGTAAGTAATGCACATCCTGTAGCTTAGTCTACTTTAATGGTTGCCTCACCTGCGTAATGCTGATACTTTTAGTCACTTTTATCTAATACGTCTATTAAAGTATGTAGGACATAAAACATACTTTAATAGACCTATTTGATTATCAGTGAATACCTGACTCTCCTTTCTTTTCCCCAAGGAAGGGTTATTATTGTGGGCCTTAGGTATGGTGTGTGTTGTTGTGCTGCACAGAAATTCACTGATGCCAGACTATTTTATTGCAGTGCACTGAGCCGAAAGCCATTGCTGAGTCGCTGGTGCCCATCCCTCACATGGATGATCCAATGGCACCACGTGATCACACTTTAGTGTTTCTCTTAATGGCGCAGTGGCCTTCCATGTGCCTGGTTGTGCTGATTGAGAGTAGGCCCAGAAATATGTTCGAGAAATTGACTAACATTTGATCAATTCATGGATTCGTTTTTTGGAATGGTCTGTTTTGGATGAGTTTCTCAACTAAGGCAAGACAAGTTTATTTATAAATAACATTTGAACAACAGGGCAATTTTTAAAGGCTTTACAAAAAAACATTGATAGCATTTAAAAAGGCAAAAAGAAACACATTATAAAATGTCATTTTTACAAGTTTTAAAGAAAGTAATTAAAAAGCCAGGTGAATACATATTCAAATGAGCTGAAGTAGAATAACAGAGGTATAAAGTACAAGAATAAATGTTACAGTAAGATATGAATAGTTATTTTAATAAAAGGCAGGGGCAAGAGAAAATAATCTTTCAAAACGCTTTAAGTCTTTGTTTACCAGATATCTGCTTTCTTGAAAGTAAGTCAATTCAGCAAACTAAAATATATTACAAAATAAAGAAATCTTATTGAACTTAGACCAAAACAAATGATTCGTCAACTAAGAGGAGACAGTCCCAATTAAACCACCAAACTGATTGATTTCGAAATACTTTTTGGACGCTTTGGCTAAATTATAGTCTGTTAGCTTATAGCTACTTTGTTTACCTTTTACTAAGTGAGTGCTAAACGTGCAGCAAGCTTTCTCTGATATTAACTGACCTTTTTGCTGGACAAAATATACTTTAATACCTGTCGTATCTTTTTTTCTTCTATTTCATGTGTAGACATTTGGTCCACCAAGTTTCAGCAGTTTCCTCCCTGGTTCCATCATGTGTGATCTCAGACAAGACAGCGATTTGGAGACAGATCACATGGCTGACTTCTCCCAGATAAACATTCGCCTGGACTCATTCCGCGGCTCCAGCCTGGCCCAGCAGGTGTCCGCAGAAAGACTGGCCCGCGCCGGCTTCTACTTCACCGGCTACGCTGACCGTGCCCAATGTTTCAGCTGCGGGATGACCGTGGAGAACTGGTGCAGGGGAGACACGCCTGTGGAGAGGCATATAGAGGTAATCATAATGAAAAAACTAACATGGTTTAACTTTTAGGTTTTCATCCTGTTCTAATGCTGCGTTCACACCAGACGTGATGCGAATATTCGCTTCGCTCTAATAGCTTCTATCGCATCGCTCTAGTCTAATTGTGCGTTCACACCGGACGCAATACGAATATTCGCTTCGCTCTAATCGCTCGAGTTTCACCCATAGACTGTATATACAAAGGTTTCACCGTGGCTGCCAGTTGTGTTTACTCGCATCATTCAAACAAGACGCGCTGGCTCGGGAGCTACAACAAAATGAACATATTTGACCGTGATTAAATTGTAATACACGTTTCTAAATGATGCCGACTTAACAACACGCTTGACAAGTCTGCAGACAGACGGCAGGCGAAAAACCTTTTAGAATGCTTGTTTTCTGAATGGAGATTGGGTCGACCAGGCTAAGCTAATGTTGTATATGCACACTCCACACTCGCAACAACGGCCTACAGACATAAATAAACCAGCGACTGTATTTGCCATGACACAGACAGTCTGTGGTTTGTACTTGTTTAACTTTTGTACAGTTTCTGAACAGATATGAGGAGCTGTGATCTCTGTGTGCCAACTGCTAACAGCTGATGTTTTCTGGTTGAACGTCAGTGAGGGCAGGCAGAGATCCTCACCGCTGATTGGCTTCCGCAAGAACGCGTCATGTGAATTTGATGCTCGAGTTGAAAATATTGAACTCTCGCGTTTGACGCGGCACAGTTCAATCGAGTGATTCGTGCCGCGTCCACCGCTTCATGCTCGCTGTCGGAGCGAATTCGCGTCTGTCCGCGTCTCTGCATTGACTTTACATCTAATCGCGCCGCCCCCAAACATCGCATCGCGTCCGGTGTGAACGCAGCATAATTCATACTAATCCCTTATATTCTCAGATCCACAGATAACAAAGTTAACTGTAGCATTTAATTATGCGAACAACACACTACAATGTGTGTGTTCTTTATTAACACAGCAACAAAATTCATCCAGGAAACCATTGGAAAATGTTACTCTCAACACTTTATGTTTCCAGTGTAACACATTGACACTGTCCAAGGTAAAACATCACCAAAAAGGAACATACATTTGAGAGATTGCATGTGTTAACCACAAAACAATGGTGAATTATGTCCTTAAAAGTACAATACAATATTTTTCTACTGTACAGTATTAAACTGAACATTCTCTTTTTATTGTTTTTTTATTATTATACTTTTATTATTCCTGGCACTTACTGGCACCTGTCTCTTTCACTGTTTTTTTATTTCTTTTTTTAGGGCATGTGTAATACATTCCCATTATAATAATGTATTATATGTCTAATATAATTAGCGTATTGTTTGTTGCCTTGTTGTAGGAGCTATTGGCATTGAGATTTCCATTGATAATACTGTGCTGTAACTAGGGCTGCTCAATTAATCGTATTTTAATCGTAATTACGATTTTGGCTTGCAACAATTATGAAAACAACATCGAAATAAAACGATTTTTAAAAAAAAATTATTTGTATTGGTTTTTCAGTTGAATTATACTTAGAGTTCAGAGTAATCAACTGTTAAAAACAGACTGTTCACATCTTTTTTTTTTTCAATAAATGGATGTTTTCAAAGTAAATGGATAATCGTTTTAAATAATCGTGATATCAATTATTGACCCAAATAATCGAGATTATGATTTTTGCCATAATCGAGCAGCCCTAGCTGTACCTATTGTGCATATGACAATAAATAATTTGAATTTTTATTTCAGGTTTCCCCATCATGCAGGTTTCTGAGCTGCATCCACCGCACCAATTTCAACGCAAGTTTTGATACCAGCCTGACTAACGGTTCCACCTACAACGAAGAAGCAGAAGACATGGAGTTTCGATTGAGAAGTGGAGAGGTAGTCGATGAGAGCACCTACCCTATGGTCCCTCACATGAGGAGCGAGGAGGCCCGGCTTCGGACCTACTCTGCCTGGCCCTCTACTGCTCCAGTGAGACCCCAAGACATGGCCCAAGCCGGCCTCTATTACCTAGGGGAAGCCGACCATGTGCAGTGTTTCTGCTGCAACAACATGCTGGGGGGCTGGGACGCGGGAGACACCGCCTGGGGAGAACATGCCAAACATTTCCCCGATTGCTCGTTCATCCTCGGCAATGATGTTGGCAACGTCCCATTAGCGGGGGGGACGGTGGAGGAGGAGTGTGGGAGTAGACAACAGGCAAACGTTCGAGCCCAGATGGGGAGTTATGAAGAGAGGCTTGCTAGCTTCGCGGCTGTCCAGCACCCTATTGACCCCGAGAGGCTGGCCAGAGCTGGCTTCTACAGCACAGGTAGAGCAGTGATGAAGACTTTTCTCTGAGCATTATGCTTTGTTTTGTTTTAGAAATGTATCATTTAATTTGTACTGAGTGAGTAAGGGTTTGAACTTTCAATATTTCAACATGTTACACAATTTGTATTTATTCAAAAAACTCTTCAATTATATATACTATAAACTAGAGGTGGGAATCACCAGGCTCCCCACGATACGATATTATTGCAACACTTAAGCCACGATACAATAGTATTGCGATTCAACGATATGCTAAGTATTGCGATACGATTTAAACGCGACCGGCGCATTTCTGATTTCTTTCTCTGCCGACTCCATCTTTGTTTTGACTTACCTCCTGCCAATCCCACTGACTTTACCCATGGCTCAGCATCATTCTAGTATTGAATTGAAAAAGCAATTGTTCCCAAAAACTTTAATTTGGATTTCCAATATGAATAGTTTATATTAATAAAATATCGATACTTGGCGTCCATGTATCGTTACATTACATTGCATTTAGCTGACGCTTTTATCCAAAGCAACTTACAATAAGTACATTCGACCAGGAAGACACAACCTTGAAGAAAACAGAATCATATAAGTACATCAGGTATCATAGAGCCAAACATTTCAAGTGCTACTCCACTGGCTATAGATAAGCCAGTCCTTTATTAGTATATAAGTGCCTTGTTAGTAATTCTATCGCTCGAAGTGGAGTCGAAAGAGATGAGTTTTCAGTCTGCACCGGAAGATGTGCAGGCTTTCTGCTGTCCTGATGTCAATGGGGAGCTCATTCCACCATTTTGGAGCCAGGATAGCAAACCCACGTGTTTTTGCTGATGGGAACTTGGGTCCCCCTCGTAGCGAGGGTGCAGCGAGTCGTTTGGCTGATGCAGAGCGTAGTGCGCGCGCTGGGGTGTACAGTTTAACCATGTCCTGGATGTAGGAAGGGCCAGATCCATTCGCAGCATGGTATGCAAGTACCAGTGTCTTCTAGCAGTTACCGGGAGCCAGTGAAGGGAGCGGAGGAGTGGTGTGGGAAAATGTTGGAAGGTTGAAGACCAGACGAGCCGCTGCATTCTGGATGAGCTGCAGAGGTTGGATGGCACATGCAGCTAGACCAGCCAGGAGGGAGTTGCAGTAGTCTAGGCGTGAGGTGACGAGAGCCTGGACCAGAACCTGCGTGGCTTTCTGGGTCAGCTGGAGATGAATCTTCCTGATGTTGTACAGCGTATATCTGCAGCAACGGGTTGTAGCAGCGATGTTTGCAGTGAAGGACAGGTTGTTATCTAGGATCACACCCAGATTCCTTGCAGTCTGAGTCGGGGAAACAACAGAGGTGCCGATGCTGATTGTCAGGTCAAGAGTGGGACAATCTTTTCCCGGAAGGAAAAGCAGTTCAGTCTTGTTAAGGTTGAGCTTGAGCTTGAGGTGATGAGCAGACATCCACTGAGAGATGTCAGCTAGATAAGCAGAGATGCGTGCGACGACCTGGGTCTCTGAGCAGGGAAAGGACAGAATTAATTGGGTGTCGTCAGCATAGCAGTGGTATGAAAAACCATGCGGGCTAATGACTGATCCGAGCGAGTTTGTGTACAGGGAGAAGAGGAGGGGACCAAGAACAGAGCCCTGAGGGACCCCTGTAGTTAATTGACAAGGGTCGGACTCGGACCCTCTCCAAGTTACCCTGTAGGTACGGTCTTTGAGGTATGAGGTGAGGAGGGAAAGTGCAGAGCCTGAAACTCCAAGTTCTTGGAGAGTGCGAAGGAGGATCTGATGGTTCACCGTGTCAAATGCAGCTGACAGGTCCAACAGGATGATGTCAGAGGAGAGGGATGCTGCTTTAGCCGTGTGCAGTTCCTCAGTGACGGCAATGAGAGCAGTTTCTGTGGAGTGACCTGTCTTGAACCCAGACTGGTGCGGATCCAGAAGGTTGTTCTGGTGGAGATAACAGGAGAGTTGTTTAAAGACAGCGTGTTCAAGTGTTTTAGACAGGAATGGGAGGAGAGAGACAGGCCTGTAGTTTATAACATCAGACGGGTTGAGAGTGGGTTTCTTTAGGAGAGGGTTTACTCTTGCCTCTTTAAGACTATTTGGTAAGTGACCAGAAGTTAGAGAAGTGTTGATGAAATGGGTGAGAAACAGTAGAATATCAGGAGCGATAGTCTGAAGGAGGTTTGAAGGGATAGGGTCCAGAGGACAGGTGGTAGGGCGGGCAGAGGTAATGAGGGTAAGAACCTCACTTGGAGAGAGAGGGGAAAAGGAGGTTAGTGAGTGGTTGAAAGGAGGGTCTGGTGACCCAGCGGTCAGTAAAGGTGAGTCAGAAAAAGAAGAGCGAATATCATCAACCTTTTTTTCGAAGTGGTTAACAAAGTCGCTTGACAGAAGTGAGGAGGAGGGAGGGGCTTTGGGAGGGTCCAAGAGGGTGGAGAAGATGGAAAATAGTTTTTTGGGATTGGAATAGGAAGATTGGATCTTATCTTGAAAGAAAGTGCTTTTTGCCTGAGAGATCGAAGCAGAGAAAGAGGAGAGGAGAGCCTGATAGGTTAGGAGGTCGTCACGGTGTTTGGATTTCCACCGTTTCCGCTCTGCTGCCAGAAGGACGGTTCTATTAGCACGCAGTGCATCATTTAGCCAGGGAGCAGGAGGGGACTGACGAGCCTGCCGAGATGTGAGTGGACAGAGAGAGTCCAGAGAGGAGGAGAGAGGAGAGTTTCTGCAGCAGAGTTTGGAGGTAGGAGTTGGAACGAGTCAGAGGAAGGGAGGGCTGAGAGCACCGATGAGGCAAAGGTAGAGGGGGAGAGGGAACGAAGGTTACGGCGGACAGGTGCAGGATGAGAAGAGATTAGTTTGTTATGTTTGGAAAGGGGTAGATAGAATGAAAGGAAGAAGTGATCGGATGTGTGGAGCGGGTTTACAGAGAGGTTAGAAGTAGTGCAGTTCCTTGAGAATATGAGATCAAGGACATTGCCAGCTTTATGAGTTGGTGGGGATGGAGACAGTGAGAAAGCAAAGGCGGTTAACAGAGATGTTAGTTCGTCTATCTTCCCTGTCTGGAGGTTGAAGTCTCCGAGAAGTACAGCGGGAGGGCCAGTTTCAGGGATGTGTGAGAGGAGATGATCTAATTCCTCCAAGAAGTCCCCCAAGGCGCCTGGTGGACGGTAGAGAACAACAATGGTTAATTGTATAGGATGGGTTACTGTGACGGCATGGAATTCAAAGGTGGAAGGAGTGAAGTTAGGTAGCTTGAAGAGGGAACAGCTCCATTTGGGAGAGAGCAGGAGACCAGTGTCACCTCCTCTGCCAGTGGGTCTGGGTGTATGGGAGAAGGAATATGCTGTGGAGAGAGCTGCTGGGGTGGATGTGTTGGATGGAGTAATCCAGGTCTCAGTGAGAGCAAGGAATTCCAGAGACTGCAGGGAAGCGTAGCCAGAGATGAAGTCAGCCTTAGGAACAGCTGACTGGCAGTTCCACAGGCCACCTGAAACTAGATGTTGGATCTCAGTGGAGCATGTGGGATAGACGAGAGCAGGCCGGTTATATCGATTACGAGATACACGTGGCCAGGGATAATTGCGAGAGGACACATGAACAGGAATGGAGAAAATACACATGATTATAGCATGAGGGGCTAAACAACCAAATGAAATAAAACACCAGCGATACTTAGCTCAATCAAAGTAGGATTTGCCTCCTCTTTGCCACCCTCGTGACTCCAGCAGGACTCCAATGTCTTTGTCGGTCTTACTCCAGCAGGACTCCAATGTCTTTGTCGGTCTTCGGCTGTCTGACGCTGAAGCTGACGCTCCAGGAAATAGCTACCTAAAATGGAGCCTGATTGCTGAGTTCTCACAGCTGTGGGGCCACGCCCCTCTAATTAGTTAACTCTATACAGCTGATGGGCGACAGCAGAGTGGCCCTGCCTATATTGTAATGCAGGCTTGAGTGCCCGACTGAGACCTGTGTTACAGGTTCCCTTGAGCAGATCTGAGTTGTAAAATCTCTCAAAAGCGCCGTTTTAGCTACAATAACTGCAGAACAATTATACAGAGTAGAATAAATGAAACAGAGAAGTCTAATAATTAAACAAGAATATAACTTACAGTGGTTGCTGCGTCAACAGGTAGTGTCGTCACCCGGTCGAGATGCACACTGAGTTCTTCAGATTTTAAATGCGGTATTTGAGTGCTTTTTAGCTGGAAGATGACTAATTCACGCCGTTGTACTTCACACAATCAGCTGAGTGGCCCTGCCTATATTGTAATGCAGGCTTGAGTGCCCGACTGAGACCTGTGTTACAGGTTCCCTTGAGCAGATCGGAGATGTAAAATCTCTCAAAAGCGCCGTTTTAGCTACAATAACTGCAGAACAATTATACAGAGTAGAATAAATGAAACAGAGAAGTCTAATTAAACAAGAATATAACTTACAGTGGTTGCTGCGTCAACAGGTAGTGTCGTCACCCGGTTACAATATCGCCACGCAAAGTATCGCGATACTATGCGGTATCGATTATTTCCCCCACCCCTACTATGAACTAATAATTCATCCCCACTGACACAATCATATCACTGCTTGCCAAACACACAAGAAACCTGAGGCCTTTACTGAGAAGACAGTTCAGCATACCCTGGATTTCTTTGTGTTATCTGGCTTAACTTACCCTAACAATCGCTATCCCGTTAAGCGGTCCTATGGCACTGGTTATGAGCTAAGTAAGTCAACCCAGGGTTTCTCAGTCCGGCTACAAGCGCACATTCTGTGATTTATTGCGGGCTGTCTTTCCTGCATTTAGCAGTTTAAACCTTGAACAGTGTTTGTTTTGGATTGGAAAACAACTTCATAGCTATAAACTTCACACACAGAGCTCTGATTTGTCAGTATACCATGCTTTTACTCGAGTAGATCTCTTATCTCAAACATAACCTGCTCCAATGCAGGTTAGGTGTTCAGCATTAGTTACCATGAAAGTCTACCCCGGTAAAAATGTAACCAGCGTCGTAGTTTACCCTTAATTTACCTCGCTAACCCCAAATCCTGCCTCGTAGTACAGCCCACTGCCCAGCAGCCCATCCCTTAACACACACATGTACCCACAGACCCATGACGGAGAAGTAAAAAAAAAAAATCTGATGTTCAATGATTGTTTGGGGTATAATTGCACAAAATATTTAATTGTTTCTGTTCTTGCAGGTACAAGAGACATGGTCCTGTGTTTCCGCTGTGATGGAGGTTTGAAAGGATGGCAACCTGAGGAAGACCCTTGGGAAGAACATGCCAAACACTACCCTGGGTAACCAACCATGATGGTCCCTCTTCTAATTCCTAAAATGTATAGTAGATTTAGTTCTAACACAACTTTTTCTGATTTTTTTTTAAACAGATGCAGCTTCCTGTTAGCAGAAAAAGGACAAGAGTTTGTTAACAACATCCAGCTTCAAGACCCTCGACGAAATCGAGCTGTAAGCATTCATTGCATTTACTTTTCCTCAAGTTATATCTCTCACAGGTTCCGCCTTCTACTGGACTCTATGGGTACTTCCCCTTGATCCTATCATGCAAGCATTCATCCACTGAGACTTTCTCGCGGGCCTACCTGAATGCTTGCGCATCCCTTTCTCTTCAGCAAGGCAGTAAGACACAACTGAGTGAAGAGAGACGGATACAAATCAAATACGAAGAAAATGGACTCACCATTGGTGGATCAGCGGCCCTGTCCTTCGTGTCCGGGCGCCATAGAAGGCGCCGACCCCCACCGTCAGTGCATTGAGTGCCTGGGGTCCGACCACACGGCGGCCAACCGTTTGAGGACTGCTACATCTCGCCGCTGGAGCACCCAGAGCTCGACGTGGTGGAGATGGAGGACCTCGTGTTCGCCATACCAGCGAACCGGGCGGGGTCCGCTCGCCGGGGAGATGGACGACGATGGCGACACCTCGTCGTCTGAGGTTTCCGTCGACCGTCAGGAAGGCCAGCTGCACAGGTCTGCGCGACAGGACTTCCCGGCGGTGATGACTATGGCGGCAGAGCGTGCAGGCTTGCCGCTGCCAGTGAGCTGCCTACGTCAGGGCTTCTATGGACCGGCTACCGCAGCCGGTCGTGTGATGTCCCTGACCACCGTCGCGTCACGTGTGGCTAGGTCTGACCGCACTGGCCAAGAAAGACCGAGACGATCTCCTTTGGGCCCCCTTTGCCACGGAAGGGCTCCTCGGATCGATATCCGCATGCTGCCGCTGGCTCGCCCTCAGGCCTCTCCGCAAGAGAGAGAACGCCCGGCGGTGGTAAGGCGGAGAGATAGGCGTCGGTACAGAGCTCCTGGCGCGCCCTCTGCCTCCGCGGTCCGTAACGGCCCAGTACCGGCCCTCACGGGGTCAGGCAGACCGAACCCGGCGGGCCCCCGCTCCGGCTCCAACGCAGCGAAGGGGTACTGGGTGGGGGGCTCCGTCTTCCAGGAGTTGACTGGCGGCGGGAGGAAGCGTCCCGGCGGAGAGAGGTGATTTCTCCGGCCAGGATGCGAGGGCGAATCCCGTCTCCTCCCTGTTTGACCCCACGGTAACAAGGTCGTCTTTTTCAAATGAAAATAAGAGATAACTTGTATTCCAGTCTAAGTGTCTTTTCTTTCCACACAGCCACGTAATGTTGACCCTACAGATTCCCCACTCGCTGCCCAGGTTGTTACTCCAGTAAAGGAGGCAGCTAGTGCGCATGCGCGGGTGTGAGTGATAAACCGCGCTATGCGGGTACAGGGACATTATTGCCGGCGTAGCACATTTAAAGCAGAGTGTAAAAACTCAGTTTGATGCATTTCACTGTTTGGGTGACAGCATCAAGGGCGCGTGCTCCCACGCGTTCAAGGCCCTCAGTAGAGAGTCGGCCCTTTTTGTGTCGACCCCCCATGGGCAGAGCTTCCCTTCGCGGGGAGTTTTGCGGCGAGACGGGTCGCCAGAGAGTACCACAGCTTTATCACTGGGGCCCCACAGCTGATTGCACATCCCCTAACACAGTGTTATGGGCAATGGAAGCGCAGCTGCGTGTTAACGGAGTGGATGGACAGGACGCTGAGACTGGGTTATTCACTCCAGTTTTGCAGCATCCCTCCTCCGTTCACAGGCATAAGAGAGGCAAAGCTATCATCCCGAGAGAGCTCAGCAGAAGTTCAGGCCTTGGTGCAAAAACAGGCAGTATCACTATCTGCCCTAACCCGCAAGACAGAGAGGTGGGGTATTATTCCCTGTACTTCCTGGTTCCCAAAAAGACAGGCGAATTCAGGCCCATTCTGGATCTTCGCAGTCTGAATTTCCACATTGCACGTAGAAAATTCCGGATGTTAACTATAAAACAGTTACTGGGACTGGTGCAACCAGGCGATTGGTTCACAACCATCGACCTGAAGGATGCTTACTTTCATGTCGAGATTGCTCCGAAACACAAAGTATTTGCGTTTTTCCTTCATGGGGGTGGCCTTCGAGTACAACAGACTACCGTTCGGCTACTCCCTATCCTCACGCACGTTCAGCAAATGTGTGTGGGACAGGCTAAGACAGGGTGGATTGTCGGATAGTGTTATTCAGTCTATCCAGGCAGCTAGAGCGGGATCCACCACAGCCTGTTACCGGCTGAAGTGGCTTGGATTCCAGCGATGGTGTGAGGAGCGGAAAATAGAGCCCCTATCTTGTGAATTGGGATCTATTTTGTCGTACTTACAGTTACTGGTGGACAGAGGGCTTGCTCATTCCACAGTGAAAGTGTATGCAGCAGCCATCTCGTCCTGCCATGAGGGATTTGGTGGCAGGTCAGCCTTTTCTCAGCCACTAATGTTACGTTTTTTACGGGGGGTCAGGAGGCTGCGCCCAGTAGTGCGCGCCTCCGCCCCGCAGTGGGACCTGCCGCTGGTGCTCGAGACTCTGGTCACAGAACCATTTGAGCCTCTGGAGCTCTCCTCCCTAAAAGCACTGTTGTGGAAAACAGCTTTGCTACTTGCCTTGGCGTCAGCCAAAAGAGTCTCCGAGTTAACCGCTCTATCGGTGTTCCCGAGTTGTTTAATGATCCGGGTGACACTCAGACCGAACCCCTCCTTTGTGCCCAATAGCCTAAGGAGTGCGTTCAGGTCGAGGGCTATTCAGTTGGGGGGCTTTAATCTTCCACCCCATAGTGGGGCGAGGGAGGCTAAATTACACCTCCTCAGCCCGGTGCGTGCGCTAGCGTTATGTGAAGCGCACGGCTGCCCTTAGACGCACTGAACAGCTGTTTGTGTGCTTCGGGGGGCGAAAGCCCTGTCCAAGAAACGCCTGGCAGGCTGGCTCTACGAGTGCAGTGCACATGCCTACGGACAGGCGGGGAAAGCTTTCCCCACGGGGGTCCGTGCGCACTCTACACAAGCCATGGCTGTGTCAACAGCTTTATTCAACGGCGTGAGTGTGGAGGACATATGCACGCCAGGCCCCTTCATAAAGTTTTATCTCTTGGACATGTCTGGGTCCTTTTCATCGTCTGTGCTTGCTGGGACAACGCAGGACTGGCGAGGAGGGACGGGGGCTGTGTGGGTCAGTGGGCATCTGACCCCCTCCCCGGGCGTAATGCACTTACATTTTTCCCCGGGCCCCGGGGGACGTGACTCGCACATTGGCCCATAAGTGCTGGAGGACTCTTTTCCCCCTGCTTTAGGGCAGGTGGGGGGAGTCCTCCATGTCATAGCACACCTCTGCGGGGTAAGCGCGTCAGGGTGTGCTCTGTCAGCTGCAGCCTCATTTTTCTCCACGGTTACGACCGAGGGAGAGGTGAGTGAGGCGCAGCGGCTGCTAACCAGAAAGCCGGTCAGAAACAGTGAGATGGAACAGTGTTGTTGTGGGACGACAGCGCGTATATACATCGGGGTCTAGAAAGTCTCAGTGGATGAATGCTTGCATGATAGGATCAAGGGGAAGTACCCATAGTGTCCAGTAGAGGGCTTCGCCTGTGTTTATATAACAAGGGTTACCATATGTAACCCCCTCGTTATTGTTGACTTTCCCAACTAATCAGATTGTAAACATTGTGTAAACATGACCCGGATTTCCTTAATCAGAGTTGAGTGAAACACACCCAAGTTTCCGGCCAATGATTTGCTTATTGGCCAGAAAATCTGACCATGTGTTTGGATGTGGCACATGCTCATGATAGATCCAGCTAAAGTAATGCTATGACAGCATTGTGTTAGGAGGATGAACGGGTATATTATTATTACTCATAGTGGCACTGCTTTGCATTAAAAAAACTTAAATCCCAGATGGCTGAAATGGAAAAATATCTTTAAGCAGCCTTCAGCATACAACTTTGTCTGTATGTACTTTTTAAGCATCATCATTCTGAATTAGACAAATCAAGTGTTGTTGATATCTTGTGGAATTAGTCTATAAGAATTAAATGATGACTTTGTTTTACTATTCTGCCTCAGGCAGGAATTATATACTTAAAGGTCACCTATTATGCAAAATCTACTTTTTCATGTATTTTCTACACCAACATGTGTCCTCTCTGTGGAAAGAGACTCTGAAAGTTTCAGGAACAAAGATTCTCTCTCTTTTTGTCTTGATCCATTTATATAAAAACCTGTCTGAAAATGAGCTCATCAGATTTTGACCACTTTATGATGTTATAACGATTTTTTTTTGGCTTGTGTAACCATTAACCAATCACCAACCAAGGTAACGATGGGATGCTGCAATGATCTGTTTGGTGTTTGGAGCCAAACACTTCAGAGATATGTTGTGTATATATCTGAGACCTATAATATGTTGATGAAAAATTATATAATAGGGGAACTTTTAAGAAAACCAGCAACTTCTTGGCTTCAGTTTAGCTCTATAATGCATTGTTAAACAAGACAGATGTTGTCACCCATCTCTAATATTTGATTAGACCTGCTAATCGGATGTCTTTCCTGCCAATTTGGGCATGAGGAACAATTACAGCAACCAATAACTACATCCATGTGCATATGTGCTCGTAAATGTATAAAGTTATTTTGCACATTAAGGGAATTTAGATTTGTGTTGGACGAATTGACAAACATGAAATACTAAACATACTTAAATAATGATGCTGTAATGTTAATTAGTCTCTGGACAATTATAAGCAAATCAAATCTGTTGTTGCCTGTAGTGAGGTCACTTGATGTGCTGCTTGGCTTAACCTGACCCTATCACCATGTTTGTTTCCAGACTTCAAGTCATCAGAATGGGTTTTCTGGTCATAGGAATGGTAAATATGAACATTTCCCCCTTTTCTAATTTAATATCTATAGAAAACTTCTCATGTACAGGATACGACTAATTAAATAAAGAGACTGATTGAAACAAGTAGTAAGATATATATATATATATTAATGTGTCCTCTTTGGTTTCAGAGGTGCTGCGGTCCGACATGGCTCAGAAGGCCATAGAGGCGGGTCTTGAGCCCAGTGTGGTGGAAAAGACCATCCTGGAGAAAATCAGTGCGACTGGCTCAGGCTACTCCACCCTGGAAGCTCTAATGGATGATTGTTTCAACGACACAGCAATGAGTGATGCTGCCTCGTCACAGAGTCAAGGTACTGTACACTCTGAATCCTAAACCAGCTTCATATTATAATCAGAATCAGAATACATATTGTGTTGTCCCGGGAAAAATGTGGTTTTGTGATGGTTGCTCCATTTTAAAAAGAAATAAAAGAAAAGATTAATAACAATATAAAAATGTTTTGCAAATGTAAAATGTCAGGGTAGAAAAGTGCAATAATAAGATATAAAAAGAATAGAGGTATTTATATAAACATAGGGAGTTAAATGAAAATGTCCAATAAAATAAATGTATTAATTTAAAAGTAAAGTCAAAGTAAAAATGTGCACATTGTAATACAAGATGTAACATGTATCTCACACAGTATATTATACATTGGTGTATTAGCATTAATTAAATATGAATCCTGTTTATAAATGCTAATATTAAAATACTGATACTGACTACATGTAACAAAGCCTGTGTAACAGTCATTTCATATTAATATAATCCCCCCCCCCCTCCCCCCCTTTCTTCCAGATGAGGACCCACTGGAGAAACTACGGAAGCTGCAGAGGGATAAACAGTGCAAAATATGTATGGACAGAGATATCTGTATTGTCTTCATTCCATGTGGTCATCTGGCCACCTGTAAGCAGTGTTCAGAAACGCTCATCAAGTGTCCAATCTGCTGTGCGGCCATAACACAGAAGCTCAAGACCTACATCGCCTAAGGGAATCACAAACTCTTGCCAAATATTAATGCTGCTTTCGCACGATCTCTATATTGTATTTTAATAAATAATGTAGATTCCCTGTGACATATTTAAAGACCATGTTGTTTGTTTGAGTATGAGAATAAAATAATGAGTCTTCACAATCACTGAGATGTTAAATAGCTGTTAATACTGAGATGGTTTATTATAAATAGTTGATGTTGATTTTATAGATAATAGAAACTTGTAAATACACACTAAAGAATAATTATTAGCAATGCAACCTTCTTTATTGCCAGAGGTGCCTTTCTCTTGGTTGATGTACTCGTGTCTTTTTGTGTGTTTTCTTTTAGGACATTTTCCACAGGGTAATTGAACTAGTCATCTCATTGTGTTTGTTTTATACCCTTATGTGTCCCACTTGTTCATTTTGTCTGGCTCTTTACTGAAATATATAAATGTCGATCCCTAACTGCCCGTTGCTTTTTAACTGACACAATCAACTCTAATTAGGGGCCGACAATTAATCAGTGAGTTGTATTAACTGCATCATGCAATCTGTTTGGTCATCAAGAGTGAATAAATCGGAATGTTTGGACTTGGAAATGTTTTTCTTGCTTTGAGTTGTCTTACTTCTACTAGTCACAGAGGACACCAATGCAACTTTACCCACATAAAGGTTTGTATAACTTTTTAATACCAGTATCTTGACATGTCCAGAAGGAGACGTTACATTTTTAATGAACTATAACCGTTTGTGACTTTTGCATAAAGCTCCTGAAGTTATTAATATTCAAAGAGAGCTCAAATAGTGTTCAGATGTTGATAGTTAAAATAATTGGGTTATGAGAGCAGGTTGCAGGCAATATCCAATTGGTTAATCTGAATATTTTACACAGTATGCAGATCGCCGCCGGAGCATTATATATATGGATTAGTTAATATCCCTGTGTCGCAAGAGGGATTTAAATTGACTGAGGTATTATATCAAATACTGAACTATGGTGGTAAAAAACTCTCTTTTAGGTCAGTATTTTACCGAAATACTTTCGACTTCGTGACTACATTTGGTTTCTATTTGCGTTTCCCCAGCAGCTTGTAAGAGAGGACAAAGCACAGTCGTAGGATGTAGTGAGTCTCAGTGACCGCTAGATGTCAGCTCATCCTCGGTGTATCTAAAAGCGAGTCCCTCGGCCGCTAGGTGGTAGCTCTACACCAGGATATCCTCCTCCCAGGTCGTCGAAACAACAAACCGAACTACGGAGCAAGCGGGGTGAGAGAACGTCCGAAACCGCCTCTGACCGCGACTTTTAAACTCTTTTTACAGAATTTCAGTGGGATTCAGACGGAAGCTGTCCAACAATATTAAAAGTTAAGATTCTGCTGGGACTATATTGCACAACAAGGTAAGTTAGCTGTAAAATGGCGGAGAGCTATCTGGAAGTTAGTTGATTTGTATTTTGCTAGCCTTGTAGCTCTAGCTGAGCCCTGAGCGCGGACGCCTGCCTGAACCAAGTCGCTTCGCTAGCTCGCGGTACATGGCTGGTTGTTAGCAAGCTAACGAACTGGGTTTTCGGCACAGCGACGCAAAGTGTGTAGTTCGTACCCAAAATAAACGTTTTGTTGTTTCAGGCAACTTACTTGTACTTTATATATTTGTAAACAAAGTGTTTGTTGCTTATGCAATACGGTACTGGAACTCCCGAGGCAAGATGGAGGACGCAAGGACGTGATGTTTTTTTAGGTAACGTTAGCCGTAGCTGTTAGCATAGCTAACGAGTGGTAGTTAATATCAACTCCTAAATTGCAGTATATTTGTTGGCATGATTTGCTTTATCTTCGAATAAGCACTGAATACGAGTTGTGTGTTGAACTAAGGCTGGTTTTGTTCTCGCAAACATTGGTGACTAGCGTTATGGTGTACTAGCCAGCATTAGCATGCGCTAGTACAGTAGGGCTTGCGTTGTTTTGTTATTATGGACCAAGTACGATAGAGCTAGAAAACGCTGACGTTCTCGATAACCAACGAACATGCACGGTTCATTCGTAGCCCTTTGTGTTCAGTAATTCACAGTTCGCTCATACGGACCAGTGCATGCTTATTTGATCAAATTTCAATTGGCTGACGCTGGGGGGAAAACGCCGAAATCCTCAGTTGCTCAGCTAGTGGCGCTAGCATTAGCAGAGCACCGGTGTCAATTTTTGACAGGCGCCGACGAAGAGCGCAGCCGTGTCGGCGTTGTTGGAGGGCACAGAGCCGGTGGTTAATGGTATAGTTGATTTGCAGGAGTCTACACTATTGTGTGTTTCAGTAAATCGAGATATACTCGTCTAGTCTCGCTCCGCAGTAACAAGTTTATGAGATACACTGACCAATTTGGCGCCACTTTTTCAGTCTACACCCATATAATCCCGTCGTTTTGTCATGCATTATCCTCTCACTACCGATATGCAGGTTTTCAAATCCACAACTATAACAATGAATTTAGAACTCGCGAAGTCCCAACTACTTTATACATATTGATCATGTTGCATGTGTCTACGTTGACTGTGTTGTGAAGATTTCTACGTCGATCATTATATATTCATTAACAAAAAATGTTGGTACGTTCGCGAATTCGTCATGTGGGCCACCACGTTTGGGATATTGTGATAATACCATGACGAACGTTACATCTTAATTACCACAGACCATTTATCGGAAGGCTTCTCACTACTCATACATGTTAGTATAATTTAGGAATACGAGTGACACTTGTATGTCATCATCACGGCGTGTTTTTTCGGATCACAAGATGAACCTATTGCACCTCGAGCGGGTATATCATGGGTGGAGTTAAAAGTCCTTTTCAGGAGTGAATAGTTTTCCCTGGGGTAGTTTTATTGTCTTACCCCATTCTTCCAGAGGCTTTTACACGTGTCCTAAATGCCTGTCGAATTCAAAATCCGATTTTTTAAAGTTACATCTGCCCTCCCCTTTGATGTATTTGCCCCTAATTTACACATCACAAGCATGCAATAGTTTTTCTGTGGCCTGCAGTATCTTGTTGATGTTGATATCGTCGTTTGATTGGTGGAGATGTGTATGGGGCGGATAGGGCAGTGCCATATTTGGCCATTGAGGAAGACGCTCCAATATTCCTTGCGTTACTGGCTCTAAAGCAAGGGGGAGAGAAAGCGAGGGAGCCAATGGCTGCACAGTTTAGCATGACAGCAGCATCAGTGTCCGCCCACTGTTACCATGTGAAACCGTTTTTCTTTCTGAATGTAATCAAAGAAACATTTGCTCACTACAGAGCATGTGATTTATTTGAACATACACATGCTTTTGTAGCATTTATTGTTTCGGCTGTGTCCAAACGAGGAATACGTCTGCATATGTAGCTCACTCAATTTCTCTCTTTCATTTTCTAGGTCACATGCACCCTCTCCTGTCTTTTTATTTTCTGAGGATATAAAGCCAGTCATAAGTTGAAGTTATCCAGAAGATGTTACAGAAATGATAGCAGCACCAGAAATACCATCAGAGTTCACCTATACTCACCAGTAAGTTCTTGCTTCCACTTTTAATTTGCTCTGATTTAGGTTGAGGTTGATGATGTGAATTTCAAATCTAATATTTGCTTGTGTCTCCCAGGGATACAGATACCCGATTCTCTTCAGACACAGACTTCTCTGAGGAACTCGATGGAAGGAGTGCGACCCCAGCCAAAGGAAAGGTATAGAAAGCACATCTGACTATATTAGTTGGAGATATTGTCCTTCTTCTTTGTTATTGTCATTTACTGTGGTTATTACTATCAATTATTGTGATTTTTCTTTTGAAGAACTGCTTTGATTACAAGTAAATCTTGGCATTTGTCATTTTGATCATGTACAATAAGCTGCTTAAAGTGTTGGTAGTTAAACGGGTCATAATTCACTCGGTCTATTTTATATTGCTGTGATTACATCTGTTATACAAATGTGTTACCAAACTTTTTCACAGATTACATTGAGGCACAACATGATAACATTATCATTTACCTTCAACAAATACATTTGGTTGCTAAAAAGAGCTTAAACACAATATAATGTAAATCAATGCAACCCAGGGGCGGATCTACTGGGGGGCAGCTGCCCCGCCACTGTAGAGCCTTGCCCCCCCCAGCTGCCCCCCTAACTTTTGTTTCCCTAAAACTGTACTAAAACAAACCTACATTATTTCCACAAGCAACGAAACAAGCATTACATTAGTTAAAAGTGAATCATTTTAAATATCATTTTAGGCCCGTTAAAAACGCAGCTACGGCCCTGCATTAAAACTGGATCTAAACACAGCTGCCTGTGTGCGCTTGATAAATACTTTCTGATGATATGCTACTTATTAGCTAGGCTACATGACCCTAACGTGTAAAGTTATACAAGCATTTGTACCAGTGCTTTTCACAAGTAGACTCTTGCAGGCCAGAGTGATTCAACAACAACAAAAAGACATATATGAGAAGAGATCAGGACGAACAGAAAGAGGAAAAGGAAAAGAGAGTTCACTGAAGAGACCAGGAGGGTGAGAGCAGGAGGAAGAGGAGGAGATGAAGACATTAGTGAAGAAGAAGAAATGTATGTGAGGAATAAAGATGAAGTATCAGAAAGAGGGACTGAGGCAGGGATCAGGAGGCAGATGAGACTCCAGCTGGACCACATGGTATGTTCTTATTCTCCTTACATATTCCATTACAGCAGCACAATCTAGCAGCTCTTAGTATTGACAATTATTGATTGAAATGTGTTGCTGCACAGGTCACCTTTAGCTCTCTGAAGAGATGGGTCATGTCATTTGTGTACTTAATTATAACTAAGTACTTACAGTATGCAGAATTAGAGTATTCTCTGAATCGGGTGCCTTTTGGGTCTTTATATCTTTGAAAAATGAAACCAAAATGTTTGGTCATAACATCTGGTAGTGGACTACTTACATTTTCCCACCCCAGGCACAAAATATAAATAATTACTAGGAATTTACTTGAAAAAATTTAACAGGGTTGAAGTTTTTGACAAAAAGTAGGCATGAGACCTTGTTTAGCTAAGATATGGCACCACATGGAAATCAAGGACATTACAAAATTGTAATATTTTTGCAAAACTATTGTTTATTTTGTAATAAACAATTATTTACTATTATTAATTCATATAACAGAGTTGAAATGTTGAGCTTGTCAATCTTAATCTGAAAATACAAAAACTGAAATATAGGTAAGAGAAGAAACTGACACTTTTGTGATGTAATTCCCTCAATGCAGATCACCCATGGACTGATCCATTATTTTAATAGGAGGGTAAATGGTATGGCGTGACGGGGTTGAAACAAACTCAGGGACGTGTGTCGATATTGCAATTTCATAGATAATTCAAGTATTTTTTCAGAATTTATTTTTTATCAGTTAAGGTTGACAAGCACATGATTATATTAGCAGCAACATTTTGGAATAATTGGCCATTTTGATTTGGTTAATATTAAATTAATATGTAATAATGCTTAGTGAGCACATGCACATATGTCTGTCTAATACTAAGAAAACACATTTTTTGTAATGCAAAAAAACCTGTTCCATTAATTAATTGCTTTAAAATACATTTTGTAGTTTCATTTAAAATTATTAAAGTAAGCTTGGGGGACTCAAAGGGCACCCGATTGTTTGTCTGAACACCTTGTTTCTCTTGTGCATTAAGAACACTTGTGTTAGGGCATGAATTAACAATAAATAGGTTATATACAGTGTAAAATACCACCTACTGTCCACCCTCCCATGCCACCCTGGCATGACCTCTTGCCCCCCCTTTGCCACCCCATGTAAAATGTTCTAGAACCGCCACTGATGCAACCTCTGTAAGTTTAAGCTGTTACCTCCATTATTTAACCAAACAGAACTTTGCTATGCTATTAGCCAAACATATAAATAACATTCTCCTGGTTGCATATTTTTTACTGAAGCGAGAACAATCAATAGGGGCATCTCTTGTTTGTGCCCGACTGAGCAAGTGAGTTGCTACATTTGTTAGCCTAACACAGCATTTTACTTGGCAATCAACATTGTTTTGACCCAATATGAGTGTATATACAAAACAAAATGTTTTCTCTATAATGATTCTCACACTTAATAACTAATTTTTGTCTTCTATATTGTTCCAGGGTGGAAGGAAGGGGAAGAAAGCAGCAGGGGAGAAAGGCAAAGGCGGGAAGGGAGCGGGCCGGTTAAATGGCCACCACCAAGAGAATGGCATGGAGAACATGATGCTGTTTGAGGTGGTGCGGCTGGGCAGGAGTGCTATGCAGGTAGGAATGGCATTCTATTTGAGATCGCCACAATAAAACAAATCTGTTCCTCCATTCACACAAACAAACTCATTCTAACTAATGGTCTCTTGCTGTACCCTTTATTTTTCCTGCAGTCTGTCGTTGATGATTGGATTGAGTCCTACAAAACTGACAGAGATGTTGCGCTACTAGATCTCATTAATTTCTTTATCCAGTGCTCGGGATGTAAAGGTACGTGTGTATCTATTTAGGTTATCCCCCTCGCATTGGTCCTTTTTAGATGCATTAAGAACCAGAACCACTCAGACGTATTTGTTACTCTCTTCTCTTTAAGTTGGTATTCTTGAACGTAAAGTAAAACATTTCCTGTCTAACTCTTCTGTTTTAATTAGGTGTGGTCAGCGGAGAAATGTTTCGAAACATGCAGAACTCTGAGATCATCCGACGAATGACAGAAGAATTTGATGAGGTAACTACAGTTTTTCCAGTTAAATCATTACAATATCTTACAGGTCATTTCAAGTTATATATTACATTAATCAAATATGATTTGCTACATTTCTTACAGGACAGTTATAACTACACATTGTAGTTGTGTTTTTTTCTTTGCATTTACTGACGTCCTTCCCTCTGTGGCCTCTGTAGGACAGCGGTGACTACCCTCTAACCATAGCAGGACCCCAGTGGAAAAAGTTCAAGTCAAGCTTTTGTGAATTCATTGCGGTGCTCGTGCGCCAGTGTCAATACAGTATCATCTATGATGAGTACATGATGGACACAGTCATCTCCCTCCTCACCGGACTATCAGACTCCCAAGTCCGAGCCTTCAGACACACCTCAACACTGGCAGGTAGGAGGAGAGGAGTCTGTATTTCTGTGTGTGGTTGAGGTACTGCTGAATGGCAGTAATTGGCATGTTCTATACGTAAACAGAGTAGCTATGTGTCTGGGAACAGCGGCCAGTTGGGAGGGATCATGGAGCACTGTGTTTTTGGTTAATCAGAACAGCTTTTTTTCTTTATATTTGTATTGGGTGATAGAGTCAATATAACAAATTAGAAAATTATGGCTGTTCAAATCATCCAAATGTTATAGACATTGCAATATGGACTTGTGTAATTAGGAAATAGTAGTACGTTTTTAAATTCTGAATAAAGTATTGTGTCCTGAAGAGAAGTTCAAGGGTATTCTACAGACTTAATACAAAATCACAGCATGCTTGATCTAATATAATTTTTCAATGCTAATAGTGCCCCACTAATATAGCAAATTAAAATGCAATTGTCAAAATATTCACAATAAGTTATCTTTTTCCAAGTAATGCAGCCCTAGATAAATTCCCTAAACGCTTATTGAACATGGCGGTTTGAACTTGTCTTGCCTGATTAAACTCCCTTTGAGTTGCGTTCCCCCTGTGAGAGCAGAGTACCTGACACCTTTATCATGAGCAGTGCTTGTTTACAAATACCAGGCAGTAGATGGATTTACCTGCTATAATAAATTGCCAAAGGCCCCTGATGATGCATATAATGTGCTCTACTATAACCAGAGGCATGCAGAACATGCTGCCAAAATGATTTATGCAACTCTAATATACATTCTTTAAACAATAGTTGTAATTGAGCATGTGTGGGTGCGACCAGAAAACATTCAAGTGATGTTCTGTGTGGGGAAAATGTCTCTATTCTCATGGCGGTGTACAACTGTTGCATGCTTTTTTTGTTATGGTGTTGACGCTGGTCTTGGCTGCCCTGTTGGAGCAGTTACTGCAGAGCTATTTCAGGTTCCCTGTGTGTTGATACTTTTTTACGACGTCTATGAGAGGTGTGGACCAACTTGTACCCTTAGCCTCTTATGGCGCATTTCCACTACAGCGCGGTTTAAGCTTGCCGTGCCCGTTTTTTGGTTGCGTTTCCACTTGGTGTAGTTCCGGCTAGCGGGTACTAGTTCACAGTTTTCTGGCCCCATAAAATCGAGGTTCTAATGGCGCGTTTCCACTGCAGCGGGTAGCTCGCTTTAAGCGTGCCGAGCCGTGCGGGGCCTGCTTTTGGTTGCGCTTCCACTTGGCCTAGTTTTGGCCCCGGGCTACTTTTTCACCTCTTTTTTCTGGCCCGACTAAATCGTGGTTCTAGGGCCAGGAACAACCGGGCTGAGTATGCTAAACTAGAGAGAGAATCGCTGACGAGAGGGCTACAACTACAACAAAATGAACATATTTGACCGTGATTTAATTGTAATACACGTTTCTAAATGATGCCGAAGTAACAACATACTGATACCGGTTAGTAAAAACCATGAATTAATGCTTTGACAAGTCTGCAGACAGACGGCAGGCGAAAAACCCTTTTTTAAAATGCGTGTTTTCTAAATGGAGCTTGGCTAAGCTAACGTTATATATGCTCTGACCGTCCACACTCGCAACAACGGCCTATACAGACATAAATAAACCAGCGACTGTATTCGCCATGACACAGACAGTCTGTGGTTTGTACTTGTTTAACTTTTGTCTAGTTTCTGAACAGATATGAAGAGCTGTGAGCTCTGACGGCTAACTGCTAACGGCTGATGTTGTTTTTCTGTGGTTCACATTGAAGATGACGTCACGGCTCCGCCTACACTGCTAAACTGTAATGGAAACGCAGCATAAACTGAGCCAGTCCTAACAAGGCCTAACTATACCGTACTAAGCCAAGCGAGTCCCTGCAATGGAAATGCGCCATTACTTTGTTTGCCTCGTATCATTTCAAGTGTATTCCCATCCAAGATTAAATATGAGAGGGCTGCACATAAGGTTTGATTTTTAAAAGGATGTTCTTCAAATATGTAGGATTTGAAGAACATTCAAGAAAGTATTTAAAGGTGTTTGCTTTCGTCCTGTGCCTCATCATTACTTTTTTAGTTTTGGTCTTCTAAGGGAAAAGTTTGGCCCCCTCCTAATAAATTAAAGAGTTAAAGAAACTGAAAGTCATATTTGAAAGTCCCATTTTTCAGTTGCTTTTCTTACCTACAGATGACATTTCCCCCCACGGGTTAGTTTGTGTTGTGCGTCTATGGAAGCATAAACAAAGTATCTCGGCAGGGAAACTCGCACACATGCTTTAGTAAGCTTTGAAGTAATAATACATGAAAGGGTTATCATTGTTCTGCATTGGTTTTGCCTGTGTCTTGATGTTACTCGTTTGTTTTTTGGCAGCCATGAAGCTGATGACAGCCCTGGTGAATGTAGCTCTGAACCTGAGCATCAACATGGACAACACTCAGCGCCAGTACGAGGCGGAGAGGAATAAGATCGTGGCCAAAAGAGCTAACGACAGACTGGAGCTGCTCCTGCAGAAACGCAAAGAGGTGAGGGTGGCCGCATGGCAACTTGCCCCCTTTGTTTAAAAATACCTGAACCCATGCCTTTTGCATTTCAACACACATCAGATAATTCAAATTCTAATTGGATCAGCACATTCCCGCCAGATGTGGGTGATTTTGAGCTGTGATTTAGTGGCAACTTTGGCAGGAAGTCAACAGGCCAATTTGTATATAGTGTGCGCTCACTGTGATATGTATGCTTTTTGTTTATGTAATATCAAATCCTTCCTTGTACAGAATTGTGGAAAACAGTGTGTTTTGATAGATACAGAGCTATAGTAATAACACAGCAGAGAGCTACGATTATTATTATTTCCCCCTCGTCTAGAGTACAAAGATAAACTTCTGCCATTCAAAAGATATTCAGCCAGTGATGTCGGAAAGGAAATTGCATTTTCATTGTTTTTATTCCCATGTAGGCCGAAGTCTGCTTTCCAATTAAATTACCTTTTTTATATAATGCCTTTTTTAACCACTTTTTCCGTAGTTTGTCTTTTCCCAGATAGCCAATTTAATTCAGAGCAGTTGGCTTAAGCGGCCAGTTATTCTTTTTGCATTTCTAGTAAAAAAAAAAACAAGGCGACCTAAAAACCCACTACATCAGTTAAGTTTGTCATTTCGATGTACCTTGTTTTAATAATCATGGAAAGTGGCTGTAAAGAGAGGTAGGAGTCAAAACATCAGTCAGACCCACTGCTTTTTTTGTACTTCATGTATGACTAATGTTTAAGCCAAAATTGAACGAGAAACTATAATAGAAATCCAAATGAAACATTGCCCCATCTGCTGATTCACATCATCCTGCCTGACATGTAGTCAAACCATTTAGGTAAGGCCCCTGCAACCGAGCTTACAAATGACACTAATGGATATAAGAGTAAATAATTGTGGATTGCTCCAGCTCGTCCATAAACCTGTTCCATTTTTAGAACTGCAACACCTCTGTAGGTGACGGAGCCACTGTGACTGTTAGTGTAATAGAGAGGCGAAGTCACGCCCATCTACTTAATACTTTTCGCCTCATTCTGAAAGAAAGAAGTTAAATGTAACGGGTGTGTGGTGCGAGACCGGAGATGTAGTTCATTGAGCGGTTTCACACAAAAAGTGTTACTTCACATTTTTACAACACATTTTTATTATTTTTTTCAAAATGATCTTTTAAATTGACAAACATCATATGTGTAATTCGTGGCACAATTCAAACGGGATCAAAAGATAATCTTTCTCTCTCCATTGACTTCAATACATACTTTTTCCGAAATACTTTTTCCGGTCCCATGGAGCTCCCCCGGAAAGGGAGGGACTTCGCCTCTCTATTCAGCAGGGATTGTCTGTTTTATTCCTGTTATATAACAGCAGGTCCCACCGGGCATCCATCTGCTGGTTCACTATGCATCCACACCGCAGCATGCAGGTTCACTTGGCCAACACGCTCGTCTGTTATGTTTACGATGCCTCTCATTCACCTCTTACTGTAGCATTCTGTGCATTAAGGCTTCATGTGTGACCAATGTCTTTTGTTCTGCTCTCCATTTCAGCTCCAAGAAAATCAGGATGAGATTGAAAACATGATGAACGCCATATTCAAAGGAGTGTTCGTTCACCGATATCGGTATGGCTTCCCATAATGCCCCTCTATTATTAAAAAAAACAAAAAACGATGACGTTGATTCTGGTTTTTAAAGCATTTAGCGAAACTGTATCATCGTGTCCTGTTAAACAAAGACGTATGTGATGCTTTCCAGTGATGCGATAGCAGAAATCAGGGCGATCTGTATAGAAGAGATCGGAGTGTGGATGAAACTCTATAGCGATGCCTTCCTCAACGACAGCTATCTGAAGTATGTGGGCTGGACGATGCACGATAAGGTGGGTCAACATTTCTTTAGCTCTTTTTCTTAAGATTCTTCTAACACACACGGTCCAGCGTGAAGTTACTTTATTTTGCTCATCATACCTTTTGACGACTGTGTGAAACAAGTAATAATGTGAGTTATTGCTTCACAACTAATCTACATTTTTATAAAAATTGCAACATGGATCAGTGCAATATTCAAATGGCAGGAAGCACAATGTTTTAATGCAGAAAAGGTGTTAAAATAACATTTTGAATACATTTTTGTGGAGCTGTAGTATTATCTGGCCTAAAAATCGCATTCTAGAAAACTCAACAAAATATATTTTGCTCCAAATCCTCTTTTAAAAATCACACCATTTAATATATATATATTTTTTAATGATCACAAGATGTTTTTATTGATCCCTCTAATCGCCTAAATCTCATCGCAATATCACCAACAAATAAATCGATAAATGTGCAGCCTTAATTTAAAGCCGTCCTTCTCTTACTTTTGTTGAATCTGTAGGTGTAGCCTACATTTGATTATGTTGGCATTACAGGGAGTTCTGTGGTGCCACATAATTCCCAGTGTAGCTGAACGTCAGACTGAGCAGATGTCTACTCAGGCAGAATAATTGAAAGCACCTGTGTGGGTGTGCAGGGCTGTGTAAGGCCCAATCAATGACTCAATTGTTAACCAAGTGTAGCAACAGAAATCCATTACACACAATGAATGCCTGCTGTTACACTGCCATTGATTCACTAATTCTCTAATTGGAAATCAAAAGGAAACTGCGAGTTATGTTTTCAAGGTTTATTTTTTGTAAACACAAGAAGGAAAAGTATTCTATGAACTTAAATGACTGTTTTTTCAATTCTCTTGTGCAGCAAGGCGAGGTACGTCTGAAGTGTCTGACAGCTCTGCAGGGTCTCTACTACAACAGAGAGCTCAACGCCAGACTGGAGCTCTTCACCAGCCGCTTCAAGGTCAGCACCACCTGCTGGACACTTCCCTCACAACAGCCTTATTGTTTCAAACGTATACACATGCTCTTTGGACTGTGCACTGACAGAATGTCACCTACTAATCAGTTGCAAAAGAAATGATTTCATCTTTAATTGATTTGTCTCTGCACAGGACCGCATTGTCTCCATGACTCTTGACAAAGAGTACGACGTTGCAGTACAAGCGATTAAGCTGCTCACTCTAGTGTTGAAGTAAGTGCCTGTGTTCTTGGTTGTCTGTGTAATATTATTTCCATATATAAATAGAGCATAGTATTTGCGTTAAAGGCACACACTTCTAGAATCACCTCAAGTGCACTCTGATAACTACTTGGTTACTAATGTTTACTTTCTTATTTGCCCCTGCAGTAGTACAGATGAAGTGCTGACTCCTGAGGACTGTGAGAGTGTGTATCACTTGGTCTACTCGGCACACAGGCCCGTCGCCATCGCAGCTGGAGAGTTCCTCTTTAAGAAGTATGTCCGACTTAAATCCAACTTCTCACAGAACAGAGAAGCATTAGGGGAATTATTTTAGAGGCTACTTGGGAAAGGAGGAGAGCTTAATGGTCATTTAAGGACAAGAGCATTTATGGAGTAAATACAGTAAACAAGAATTGAGGGCTGTGATGCGTTGAGATTTATCGAAATTGTGATCCTGAGGCCAGTAAAGATTCACACCTAATGACTAAAGAAAATAGTATATGAGGGTGCATTTAAAAACTTTGTAGCTTTTGCATCACTGAGTTTTTCTAAGTTCACAACTTGTTTTTATGTTTAGTTCATTTAACAAGTCAGTCCTCAGTTTAGCTTGTGTGTTTGCATTGTGCCACTTGCAGTTGTGTGTTTGCCAACTCATGCTTTAATGTTCTCACAGATTGTTCAGCCAGCGAGAACCAGAGGAGGAAGGTGCCCCCAAGAGGAGAGGCAGACAAAGCCCCAACGCCAACCTCATCAAGACCACTGTCTTCTTCTTCCTGGAGAGCGAGGTATGTCATCACGCTGTTTGGATAGTTACTCTCACACATGGGCTAAAGTCTTTCCTTCCAGTGTCCTTCATTTGAGTGAACATTCCCCCCCCCCAGCTCCACGAGCATGCGGCCTACCTGGTGGACTCTCTGTGGGAGTGCGGTCCAGAGCTACTGAAGGACTGGGAGTGTATGATCAGCTTACTGCTGGATGACCCGCTGCCGGGGGAGGAAGGTGAGGCACCGGTATCTAATTCAAACCAATGCCTCTTGTGTTACGCTTCTGAGCACCAACAGATCATTCTGATTGTTTTCTGTCACTTCTTGCAGCTCTCACGGATAGACAAGAGACGGCCCTGATAGAAATCATGCTGTGCACTGTACGCCAGGCAGCTGAATGCCACCCACCTGTTGGGAGAGGAACAGGGAAGAGGGTAAGAGCGGCTCACACATTTTCAAAGAATGCTCAAATGATAATTCAGGACTTTCTTCGCATAGGCCAATTGTGTTGAACATTGATCCGTCAACTTTAGAGATGGATCAGTGCTAAATCTAAAGGCACTTTAAACATGTCCACCTCACTTGCACCGTAAATGTATTTTTAAATAAGTCTTCAACCCTCATAAAGTGATAGGACAGCATTTCGTCTTTGCCTCCTTCTTCTTGCTTTGTCTGACAGCTGTGTTTAAGAATTTAAGATAAAATCATTGTTTTCTACGAATGGTAGATTGCATTTGTTGGAGCGTGTGAACAGTTGTTGTTTGATATTGGGGAATGTATGACACTGTTTAATGCTCGTGTTTACACATTTGAGATAAAAGAGCCTGCTAAATGTTTTCCCGCCATTCTGCTTGGTATTGCCTGTAGACAGTTCATGTGTAGCCATTTCCTTAAGGACTGTAGTTACCAAATCTGGCAGGATATTATACCATTCACTTAATTTTTTACCATCTAATAGAAATGAGACGTTAAAGTTCTAAAAATTAGTTTCTTAAGGGATATAACTGTAGAAGCCTTTTGGTCCTTTTTAAATATGTATTTGAAAGCTAAACTACTTATTGACGAGCAGGATAAGTTTAAAATGATTTGAAGACATTTTTTTTAAACAGTTAAGATATCTCATAGACACATTTAAAACCTGCCGCTCAAACATTCTTCTTTTGAACTGGAGCTACATACATCTCAATAAATGTGACATTTGCACATGGCATCAACTTAACCCGAACTCTAACCGCAAATAGCCTCTTTTGAAAAGTAAACTCTACAGAAGGTTCGATGTGCAGAACAAGCTCTAACTCTCCATGTACGATCAGGTGATGACGGCTAAAGAGAAGAAGACTCAGCTGGATGACAGGACCAGAATGACGGAGCTGTTTGCTGTGGCTTTGCCCCCTCTGCTGGCCAAGGTATGATACAGCCACTCTGTGTTCTCAACAAGTGTTCTGCCTCTGTGTTCATCTGTTAGAAAATATAACGTTGAATGTTTGTCCCACAGTACGCCATGGATTCAGAGAAGATAACTAACCTCCTGCAGCTGCCTCAGTACTTTGACCTGGACATTTACACCACAGGACGTCTAGAAAAGGTAAGACAGAAAGCACTAGTTAAATAAGAGAAAATTGGGTTTGTTTGTTTGTCTTCCTCATTAACTGCAATAACATGATGCGTCTCTCTTAACGCAGCACCTGGAGTCCCTGCTGCGTCAGATCAGGGAGATTGTGGAGAAGCACACAGACACTGACGTGTTGGAGGTCTGCTCTAAGACTTACCACGCCCTCTGCAACGAGGAGTTCACCATCTTCAACAAGGTGGACATCGCCCGCTCCCAGCTGCTGGATGAGCTGGTGGACAAGTTCAACCGGCTACTGGAGGACTTCCTTCAAGAGGTAGGAGTGACGGGACGCACGTGTTCCTGAAACACGCATGGTTTTACTCATCACTCTTCTGGTCAAATGAGCCTGACCCTCTAACACTTATCTACTTAACCACATCATAAATTCACCACCATGTTTTTCCTTATTGTTAGGTTTCACCTGAAAATGTCAACTTTGATTTACTTGCAATAAGACTTTTAGTCCAAGACTTTGGTGACTATTCATTTGAAAAGTTATGATGCAATGTGTTTGTGTTTGGCTTTTCTTACTGAACAACATAACCTGCAGGGATGGGATCCTGTACATTTGAAAAATGTACTAAATTGTGTGTCAATCAACACGGGGCTCAACGCTAACTTTTAAAAGTGGTTGCCAGGCTGGCAACCAGGCATCAGCTTTTGGTTGCCAAAACTGAAATACGGTTGCCATTTTTAGTCACCTTATATTTTAAATAATTAAGATACTATACAGTTATACATCAACTTAATAAGGAACATGTGACACAAAAGAATGCTCAAATGCTTTACAATAATTAATTGAAACTTAAGTGGTAGTAAACTTGTCCACCCTCAATTGCTGGTATACTAAATGCCAGTCGTGCGGTTGTTCTTCACAGATCCCTCACAAATGAATTGAGCACGTCGCTAGTTTCTTGGTCATCCATTGTCTCTCTTTCAAATGTGGGTTTTCCTGACCTTTGTGCTGACCCCCACCATAGATCCATTGGCCCTTCAGCATTGAAGTCTTGGATTGGCCAGACTAATGCATTTCTAATGTTAAATAAATTAAAACCATTCACACGCTAAAGTTTCGTTTTGCACTTTTATTTTGGTAGTAATAAGATCGGGACTCTTATTTAGGAACTTTTCCCAGAAGTGAATGGACAACGGAGCAGAATGTACATATATATTTCGCCTCCCAAGACTCAAGTTAACAAATAATTAACATTTATCTCTTTTGGGTGCACATTTAGCTGTTTGCTGTCCTTATTTCTTTATGTAAAAAAACTGTGTCAAAACATGTCAAATCAACATTTACGTTTGATCTGAAAAGCCGTGTTTGTATCCGCACTGGGAGGCTCAGTCTTTTTACCAGATGAGTAAACCATAACAATTTAACACGGTTCCCAAATGTCTCTTTCCAGGGTGAAGAGGCTGATGAAGATGATGCTTATCAGGTTTTGTCAACTATAAAGAGGATCACAGCTTTCCACAAGTAAGACATTCATTTTAATTTGAGTACCGTTTCCTTCCCCCTCTCCAATATCCTGTGCTAAAGACATAGCAGTAATGTACCTTTGCTACATGTGTCTGAAACTGACTGAGTTTTCCTCTAACCTGTTGCAGCGCACATGACTTGTCGGGGTGGGACCTGTTCACCAGCAACTTCAAGCTTCTCAACACAGGCATAGAGAATGGAGACATGCCCGAGCAGGTTAGTAAACATACACATGCGCAAAGTGAGCGCTCATAAAATGGTCCATTTTGAGAAAAGTAATGAAGCGAACTCATCTGTGATTGATTTTCTTCTCTTCTGGTGAGCAGATAGTCATCCACTCTCTGCAGTGTACCCACTATGTGATCCTGTGGAACCTGGCCAAGTCCTCTGAGGGCAACTCCAAAAAGGTGAGGTCTAAAAGACAAATTTCATAGCTGCACTGAAGAGAACTTGAAAGAGCAATGTTAACAAATTAAATCTGTCTTTTCTATAAAAAATCAGGACGACATGATTACCCTGAGGAAGCAGATGAGGGCGTTCTGTATGATGTGTCAGCGTTACCTCACCAATGTCAACACAGCCGTCAAAGAACAGGTGACACACACACACACACACACAAGTGCATATGACATTGACATGTGTAGCAGCAGTCGTTGCAAACATCTTTGATGCATATCTTTAACGTGGACCATCTGCGCCTCACAAAAGATGTATAATATAAAATTCCCTGTATCATTTTCTCAGGAACATCACTTGCAACAAGTGATTTTGCACTGCTCTCGTGCACACTGACCTTTTGTATCTTTTTCTGTCTCCTTCCTCCCTCCTACAGGCATTCACCATCCTGTGTGAACTCCTACTCATCTTCAGCCACCAGATGGTGTCCGGAGGCAGGGAACACCTGGAGCCTCTGGTCTATTCCCCCGAGGACTTGCTGCAGGTGGAGCTGCTCTCCTTCATCCTGAACCATGTCTTCATAGACCAGGACGATGAAACAAACAGCACAGGTACAAATGACCAGGTCAGGCAGCTCATTTGCTTTCTGCTCCGCTCCCAAAGCAAGGACGGCAAGTAAGGGTCCACTAAGTGCCTCTTTCTGAGCGCCAGGGTCTTTTTCAATTGTTGCGTCTTTTTCGCAGATTCTTGAGACCACTCCTGTTTTTGTGTGCCTGCTCCAAGCCCTGGCAGTTAGAAATAGTTTAACATTTTTGAGAAAAGATTTGGTGACATCACTATTAAAAACTGGAGCAGGAGCTTGTTTATGGCCGCGTCCTCAGACAGAAACATCATAACAGAGATGGAAAAGCACATTACGGCCGAGCGGACCTTGGATGCTGTTGCAGGGGGGGTTTTGTACTTTTATTGCCGCACGAGGATTGTCCTCCTCGCTCTACGTCTGTCAGAAGCTCATTCATATAAAGTGTAAGCGCAAGCATTCCCAGGTTCAACGTAATGGTAGAAAATAGGGATCGACCGATATGGCTTTTTCAAGGCCGATACCGATTATTAGTAATCAAGGAGACCGATAACCGATATTTGGAACCAATATATATTTGCAGTAAAATCAGACAATCTTGGTGTCAAAATGTAGAATAACTCCAACACAACTCAAAACAACTTCTTTGAAATTCATGAAAGCATATATTATGTTTAATGAACTTTTAAACATCTTACAACTGGTTTCCTCTCTGTGCCCTTTTCTTTAGTGCAGCCATCTGCAATGAGTTAGAGAGAGACAAGAAGTGGGGCTGCAAGCTGACATGCTTAACTAACAATAATGCTTCATTTATTATATTAAAACAATGCCTGTCTATCTAGCATAAAATCCCAATAAGCTGCTAGCAACTGCAAAACACTAGTGCTAGCTAATGTTTTGCAAACTATTAAAAGTGAGGCTATTACAGTAGACCTAACGTTAGTCTAGTAGCCTCACTTCTAATATTTTGCTAGATACATGTTGGCTAGCTAATGAGCTTCACATATCAACCTGAAAAACTGCGAGGCTCCACTCGTAATTTATCGGCAATTTGATTTTTTTTTTTTAAAAAGGCCGATACCGATAATCGGTCAAATGCGGAATATCGACCCCTAGTAGAAAACAATGTAAAACAAATAGAGTAGCAGAAATAGGTGCCAGGTGGCGATTCTGGTCTGTCATACTACAGTGTTGAAACGATCCTCTTCCGAGCGTCTTTCTGCAAGATACAGACGCTATCGGCCAATGGGCAGCTTGTAATTTTCCCTTTTCTTCTCCAATCACCTCAGACGGGCAACAGGACGATGAGGCACTAAAGATTGAAGCCCTGCACAAGAGGAGAAACCTCCTCGCTGCCTACTGTAAACTCATCATCTTCTGCGTGGTAGACATGAAGACGGGAGCGGACATCTTTAAACAGTACATGAGGGTACGTTCTGATCAATTAAAAATGGTCAATAATGAACTGTACACGTGCAGCAGATGGTACATTGTCGGTCTTATCATTACACATATAAATCCTTTCGTCTACAGGGATACATGTTAATGTCTGAGTAATGTTTTCTGCGTTCTTTACAGTATTACAATGATTATGGAGACATCATCAAGGAGACTATGAGTAAGACTCGGCAAATCGACAAGATTCAGTGTGCCAAGACGCTCATCATCAGTCTGCAGCAGGTCAGTCGCCACACCTTTGCTCCCTTGTTCATTCTTTCAGTC
Source organism: Harpagifer antarcticus (assembly GCA_902827135.1). NCBI lineage: Eukaryota > Metazoa > Chordata > Actinopteri > Perciformes > Harpagiferidae > Harpagifer > Harpagifer antarcticus. Next base: position 6,090,897 of record CADEHL010001042.1, on the reverse strand, counting down.
ACTTTTAATTGTTTCGTCCTACTTTGTAAGAGATGGTTAGTCTTATGTTTTCCTCCTCTTCTCCTTCTTCTAGCTGTTCCATGAGATGCTGTCTGAGCTGGGCCACGGGTTCGACCGCTCCTCCTCTTTATTCTGCGGAATCAAAGAGTTGGCCCGGCGCTTTTCTCTTACCTTCGGTCTCGACCAAGTGAAAACCAGGGACGCTATCGCTATGCTTCACAAGTAAGGCTTCGTTCCACTCCTGTTACATTTGTTGGCTTGGCATCTGGGAACTGTCACGTTAGACAAATGACCCTTTGATTAGCGTGCTTCTGCTTGCCATGTTGTTGTGTGATATAATGTTGCACTTTTGCCTTTCCCAATAACCCGTACATGTTTTCCCAACTCTAAAAACATCAAACGCACAGCAGAGAAACAGATCCACAAACACACGACTCCTCTGTTGCATACTTGATCCAGAGCAGCACAATGTGTTCCGTGTCTAGCAAAATGTGGGCCTCTCAGTTTGTAACAATGCTAACTCCTGTGGCTACATCATGTAATTCCCACCATGGTGTTTAAAGGCTATCTGTTGCAGTGACACATTTGACCTTTTAAGAAGTACATATTGTTTCCTTTCAGCAGCAAACGAGTGTATTAAAGGCTCACAGTCCTCAACATTTGTAAACACACCAGCGTCATCACAATTCATTTCATGTGGATTATAACGGGATCATCTCGGCCAGGTTCCAGGAAATCTCATGTATGCACATTTGTTACGCTAGCTTTTGCATCCCCTACACTTGTGCAACACATGGGCACACTATGTAACGGGATATGCCAGATGTGCGACAGGCGGTAAAGAAATGACAGCCAGGCTAAACAAGCTTTGTTTCCATCTAGTATTTAAGATACTAAACTCTACAAAGTGTATGTAGCGCTGCATTACATTATAGCAGTGTGAACACATTATGATTGTCTGTTCTTCTCACAATCAGAACTAAGTGACACATTCAGTTTTGTAGGCTTTAAAGAACTAACACGGCTGAAGAGCATTCTTCAAATCTGTTGGATTTGTTTAGAAAAAGTGAGCGAAACTCTTTAATCATTTAATCTTCTTTTTTTTCAATGAGAACTGATTCAATAATGATCAATCTCTCAAATACCATGATTCATATCGCAGGTGCAAAATCATTCCAAAATAATCACATTAAGTATTTATTATATGTGTATTCCAAACGTTCACTCAATCTGTTGATAAAAGGTATTCAGAGGTGCTGAGAGAAGCTTCTTAAGAACTCAACTCTTAAAAGTCGTTTAACTCACGCTGCTGGACTTAATGTTTTAAACTAGCACAACGTGACCATAGTTCAAAATACTAACTGAATATGTTATGACATTTTCCACCTGTTAGACTTCATTTTACTATATGACACTACGCAGTCGGAATTAAATGTTTTATGCCCATGAAGCCACACCTTTTGCTCAGTGTTTCTTTTCTTTCTCCCTGTCTCTGCGTCTCAGGGACGGTATCGAGTTTGCATTTAAGGATCCAAGCACCCAGGGAGAGGGAGGCCCGCCTCTCAACTTGTCTTTCTTAGACATCCTCAGCGAGTTCTCCTCCAAGCTCATGAGACAAGACAAGAGGACTGTGTAAGTGTTTCCCTGCCGAGCCGACAGTCGGGGGTCTTCAGTGTAACAGGTGTTTGTGACAACTGGTGCAACTGGTGTCTCTGATGCGTGCAACGCGGCTCTTTTCCCCCCAGTTGGAATGTGCACCTGGTTGTCTGCAAAGATGCATGAGTTTCTTCATCTTGTTTTCTGCTTCTCCTCAGCCACATGTACCTGGAGCGCTTCATGACGTTCCAGATGGCACTGCAGCGGGAGGACTGCTGGCTGCCCCTCATCTCCTACAGGAACTCCCTGCAGGCCGGCGGCGATGACGACACCATGTCGGTGATGAGCGGCTACTCGAGCAGAGGGTCTTCGGTCCGCTCCAAGAAGATTAAACCCCCGGCTGTTACAGCTGGAACCTCAGCAGCCAAGAGGAAGCTGCCAGAAGGTATCCCCCTCTAAGGAACCCACACAATCATTAAGGAGGGGGCTCATGACTGGGGTGTCTTTTTGACTACGTCGAATCATGAATCAGAATCAAACTACTTTATTTATCCCTGGGGACATTTTCTTTCTGTGAATGTTGATCCCTTTTTTGCATGAAATAAATAAAAGACACGTTTAAAAAAAAAACTAATATTAATAAAAAGTTTAATTAAATATGCAATAATAAAGTTAAGTAAAATATACAGACATTAAAGTAAACTATCCAATAAAAAGGTGAACCATATACATTAGAGCCCAGGTCTTCATGTGAAACATATACATTAGAGCCCAGGTGTTCATGTGAACCAGATACATTAGAGCCCAGCCCATCAGTGATGTTACAGCAGCAGGGCTGGAGCCCAGATTAACCCAGATGCCCGGCGATCTGATGAGGAGGAGATTAAACAGCAGATGGTGGGAGAGAGTCAGAGGACTCGGCTCCTGTCTGTGTGTTCGCTGAAGATTTACTGACGACGAGGATGTTCTCATGATCAGTTATCTGCTTGCATCATATACAATCCCAGTTTGAGTCTGTTTACGTGGGAGAAATGTAACGAAATTAAGTGTTTTTTTTGTTGTTTTTTTTAAGTCAACTTAAACCCACTTTGAATACAAAAGTTCAGACAGGCATCTGTAGACCATGACATTAATTATTAACAATGGCCTATAGCTTAGAACAAGACTGCCACATGTAGGCCTACGTCGGACCGGGACAAAAAATCAGCCCAGGAAACTCGACCGGTCCAACTCGGTACCGCTAGTCAATTGTCAACGGGGGGGGGGGGGGGGCAGTGGGCGGTGCTAGTGAATTGTCTGACCAGCCCACTTGGGAAGACTCCCGGTATTCCCAATGGCCAGTCCGCCCCTGCCTACGTTTAACTAAAGCAAATGATTCAAATAAGGAGATAAAATAATACAAATAACTGTTATTGGAAAGTTTGCATGAGGGGATTATTCAAAATGCTATTTCTTGTTGAATGATGAAAAGCAGGGCCTTTAGTATATCAGGTCACCAGTATTACGGTCATGTTCTCGGTATCACACAAGATCCCGGTCTTTGTGTAACGATATTAAATAACAATCCTTAACTTGCTAACTTTGATTTGAAGTTCAGTATAAAGAACTTGTGTGCAATCTTGACCTTTGAAAGCAGTATAATAGAACAAGTGTGAGTTTTGTGCAGCCTGTCTCACACTCTGACCTTCCCCTGCAGAGGAGACCAGCAGCAGTGAGCCGTGGCAGCAGAGCATGCAGACCCCCATCATGTTGCCGTCCCCCCACCTCACTTCCACTGCCATGCGAGACCCTAAGAGGGGGCGTGATGACAGCTTCATGGGAGTGTACCCCCTCCCCCAGGACCAACCGCAGCCCCATCAACTACCGCAGCACCATCAACAGACGCCGCAGCACCAAACCCCCCTGGACTACAAGTGAGTGTTTGTCAGCGCCGCATTCCCGAGGCGTGATGTCACAGTAACAAGGGGGTACTGGTTCATTAAAATAATCTAAGTTACAGTTGAGGCCTAAATTATTAGGAGTTATGGAACATTTTCCTAAAATTCTTCCCAATGTTTCCAGCATTGATAAAACTTGATATAATCAAACATTAACCAGTGCTATTTAGTAGCTTTTGGTATTTTTGGAAAATAAAATAGGTTTTTAGGCTTGCTTTATATCAAATATAGTGAAAAATGGGTTGGTCAAAAAATATTAGCCCCCAGGCCATTAATAGTCAATAGTGTGGCCTTTCTGAGCCACAACTGACAACAACCTCTTAGAGTAGTTCTTTACTAGGTTGGCACAGGTCTCTTGAGGGATTTTGGCCCATTCTTCCATTGCAAATGGTTCCAGCTGGTCCAAATTGAGTGGTTTCCGAGCATGGACATTCACTTTGAGCACCCGCCAGATTCTCAATAGGATTCAGATCTGGGCTATGTGTGTGGGCCACTCCAGCACCTTGGTTTTGGTGTCCTTTAGGAACTGTTGGGCCAATTTTGACGTGTGCTTTGGGTCATTGTCTTGTTGGAAGACCCAGCGACGACCTAAGCGAAGACTAAGAGCAGATTTTTTTTCATATTATCCCTCAAAATGTCAACATCATTTTAATTGTTCATGATGCCTTGCACCCGAACAAGGCTCCCTGTGCCTGAGGCTGCAAAACAGCCCCACAGCATGATGTGTTCTTACGGTTGAAGGCCTCTCCCTTTCTTCGCCAAACACAAGCAACATCCATGTGCCCAAACAGTTCCAGTTTAGACTCATCAGACCAAAGCACAGACTTACAAAACTCATCTTTACCTAACAAATGTTCACGGGCAAACCTCAGTCTGGCTCTGATGTGCCACTCTTTGAGTAAACGGGTTCTTCTGGGACAATGGCCCTGAAGCCCACCACGATGAAGAGCCCTCACCACTGTGTTCCTTGAAACATCAACTCCAGAAGAGGCCAGGTCAGCAACAATCATCTTGGCAGATGTCCGGGGATTCTTGCTGACATCTCTGACTATTTTCCTCCAGAGTTCTTGAAATCTTGCGCTTTCGACCACGCCTAGGTTTGTTTCTTACATAATTTGTTCTAGACACTGTGAAGCGCTTGGAAATAGCAGTATAGCCTTCCCCCTTATCATGAGCCTCCACTATCTTCTTTCTGAGCTCAAGACTGATTTCCTTTGTCTTTGGCATGAGGAGTAGGAGTAGTAGTATAGTCCCTCTCAATAAGGTATCAGAGTGCCTGTTTCTTGGAGTCCTTTTATGCTGATTGATGCCTTGAAAGCTGATTGGTTGATTAGGTGTGGTTTGAAAGCAAAAATTCACATGGGGGCTAATATTTTTGACCAACCCATTTTTCACTATATTTGATGTAAAGCAAGCCTAAAACGTATTTTATGTACCAAAAGCTACTAAATAGCACTGGTTAATGTTTGATTATCAAGTTTTATCAATACTGGAAACATTGGGAAGAATTTTAGGAAAATGTTCCATAACTCCTGGGGGGCTAATAATTTAGGCCTCAACTGTACATACAAATGTGTACTTGTATTAAAACTACTTCACTATAGAATATTTATTTCCTGCACGCAAAACCAGTTTTACTAAAACGTTGTTTTCTAAATACACTTGCAGCACTGAAATTGTTCTCCGTTACAATTGGATTCTCCTTTTGATAAATTAACAATATTCAAATAAAAAATACGTGTTTTCAAATGATATTTTTTCAGTGCAAAATTAATAACCGGTCAACATAAAAGTAGTTTGGACTTATAAAAGTTCAGATTCATGACAAGTGTTCACTCTTTCCAAATGTCCTCAGGGTGCATTTATGAATAGGAATGTTTAAATCGATCTTTCAGTTCCACTGTTAAAAACATCAAACTTTTCACAAAAACATTTATTTCTTACACTTTGAAATCCACAGAACCCTTTTCTTTCCCCAATGTTCTCTTTTGCCCTGGAATAATGTGTTGTCCTTGAACCCTGATGCCTCCTACCAGAGGTTTCTATAAATGTATCTAGGCCAGGCCCATCATACAGTTGAGTTGATCACTTCTTCTTTACGAATGGGATCAACGGACTGGAATATGTAGCCACACTTTATTAGGATAGTTAATTTCTGAGGGTAACCGGCTGCAAGATGCTTGTACTCAGCACCCTGCCAAGTGTTGCTCCTGCTGGGACAGTGACTGATTAGTTAATTTATCCGACCTGACTTTTCATAGGAGCCAGGCCAGGTATTTCAGTCTGACATCATTGTAGTATCTCCAGTTTAATTACCAAACACATGTGGAGTAACAACCTTTGTGCGTGCAGTTCCCAGGTGACGTGGATGCTGGCTCAGAGACAACAGGAAGAAGCACGCCAGCAGCAGGAAAGAGCCATGAACTACGCCAAGCTCAGGACCAATCTGCAGCATGCCATGTAAGAGACACACACACACACACACACACACACACACACACACACACACACACACACACACCTGCACATAGTGTGAACATAGAAGTTACATTTCCATAATTGAACAACGGTTTGTTTTTGCAGTCGTCGCGGCACTGGGCTGATGGAAGAAGACGAAGAGCCAATCGTGGAGGACGTGATGATGTCATCAGAGGGCCGCATGGATGACCTCAACGAAGGCATGGACTTTGACACCATGGACATTGATCTGGTAAGAGGCGCATTTAACTCGATAGTGTTTATTCATTCGTACCTAAATAAAAAGGTGGTGTTCTTTTAGTTAGTACAGGCAAGAGATGCACATAAAGGACACAACAGTATAATCAAATGTATAATAATGTTGAATAAATAACAAAGAAAACAGACCCTGTAAAGCTCAAGACTTCAAACAAATGAAGCCGAATGCTCTAAAGTCCTCTCTACAGCAGCAGTGATGCACTTCTAAATGGCTTTTCATTACTAACACCCTGTTGACTTCTTGGATCTCTGGAGATCAGATTAAACAAACAGGAAAGTATTCTTCAGACACTTAGTCAAACGGCCATTAGGAGGCAACATTAGCTGCTGTTGTTGCTACAAATGTAACATCTGGTCCCCGGACATTAAGGCCAGATGTTGCATCTGGAGAATCATCACGGTCTGATTATTTTTGCAGTCGCAATACTAGATATATTTTCAAACAGTTGAAATCTGATTTCAATTGTGAGATATGCTGAAGACAATCGTTTTCGAAACCTCAAAAATCTCCAAAAGCCCTTAAAAAGTCCCAGAAAGCCTCGTTAGTGGATGGCATGCTATCCTGAAGCTGGCGCCAGCTCACAAGTGGCCGGCCAAAGAACTCATGTGGAGACACACAAGAAACTTTAACTGCCGTTAGAACGCCGTGTGGTTCGGATCGCCCAGGGAAACGCATTCATTCCATGAGATTTGACTTCTCATCGTTTCTTGTTTATCATTTTCTTTTGAATGTTGAACTCGAAGACCACCGATCAAGATCTTTTGTTTTATGGCCACATAGTTTCCAGAATGTGTCGGCCCCCTCCCTCAGTTTTTCCATTCAGCTTGATTTTTTATTAGCACTCAGCTAACTACGTTAGCTTTGCCATGGCTCAGCCCAGAATATATTGTGACTGAATTACACTTGGTTACTGGTTTTGTTTGCATTCTCTGTCTACATGGCAGCTATTCTTAGAAAACACTGATTTGTTTTCCATGCAAACATCCATAACTAGCAGCTTGTGTTGATATTAGCATGTAAAGTCAACATGAGCAAAAAGGACAGGAGATCATCAAAGGGAATTGTTGGCTGTTGAAGGATGTGTTTGTTTTAAAAGATGAAAGACGACTTGTAAGCGCAACATGACGCATTTATTTCACCGGTTACCCTAACAACGCAAAAGCACGATGTATGATGAGTGAGAACCAAATGTTAACCCAGAGAAAGGTCTATTTGGATTCTTCCCCTGTGCTGCTTTCTGTCTCAATAATCCAGATGTCATGTTGAATCAACCAGGAAATTGCCCTGGTTTTGCACTCCTCACGCTGCACGTCTTTCAGAATTGAGCTGTATGAGGACAACGCTGCAAATATCTGCTGAAATGATTTATCCTCTTTTATTTAAATAATATAGCAGGTTTGCTGAAATCCATATTATCACAACGTTGGGCTCGCTACTAAAGCAGATGGAGCAGGAATATTTAAACAAGGGCTTGGCGATATGACTAATATCATACATTACGATATTTTCTATCAAATGGCTCTATAGGTATTGCAATATTTGATGGTTGACCTTTGACTCTTAATCAAATAGCATCAGCAATGTGGATTTTATGACTAAGTCGGTAAAGCCAATAATAAAACACATCATTTGACTGTTACTGTTTCACCTTTTTTAAAACAAGACAAAGACGACAATTCTGCAATTACAATCTCAAATCTTCGACCATATCTAGTCTCAGATCACCATATCTAGTCTCAGATCACCATATCTAGTCTCAGATCACCATATCTCGTCTCAGATCACCATATCTCGTCTCAGATCACCATATCGATATTGTATTCATTTCCCAGCTCTACTCTAAACACATTTTCTCTCTTCCAGCCGCCTTCGAAGAACCGCCGTGAAAGATCCGAGCTCAAGCCGGACTACTTTGACCCTGCCTCTATCATGGATGAATCGGTAGGTTGCATCTTCTCTCCATCTTAGGTCACAGTTATAAATATGTCTGTGTATATATATATATATATATATATATATATATATATTAGTGCTACAAACATAAACCGCGTGCTAACAGAGCCTGCAGGTGTGTTTGGAGGAGCTTGTGAGGGATAGTAAGAGACAACTCATCGCACTAAAATAAGTTCAACTATATGTGAGGAAATGGAGACGTCTTGCAAACAGTCCCATTACACAGGGCACTTCAGGGCACGTTGTGTTTGGGGGTGCTGAATGAGGCGGTGCAAAACAGCTGGACAGGTCCCGCTGACCGGTCTGCACGCTCCGCCGCCAAACACAACATCTGTCATTGGTTGGAAAGCCAACATGTAGCCGGTGGAAACACGCCAATTTTTCATTTAATTCCGAATGCACTGCAGGCATTAGATTCCTGTTGCAGCCTCAGGAAGCCTCTGCGCTCGTTCTCACACTGAAACGCTCCCACTCTGCCTCGCTCTAGCACTTAGAAAATGTGTCTGTTTTAGGTCAACTTTTGAGTTATTTCATAGTCACAAAAAGCAGCAGAAAAAGTGTTTTCTTTTCACCAAACACCAAGCCGTCTGGTTCTGGTATGCTTTTTCTGAGAGAGGAACCAACACGCAGAACACTTGGCTGCTTTCAGCGCTGCACACAACCTGCTCACAAGAACTCTGTCTTAGATCCTTTTTTCCCTGAATTTGAATTCTAAAAGATTTGACAAATGATCAGGCTGTGCTTTTTGATCACAATGTGCTTCATTGCTGGGCTTGGAAGAATCTGAATCGGCCTGTTTCTGTTTGTCTAGCTTAGATGTGTACAAAACATAATACATGGAATAATGTTCAGTCATAACATGCAGGCAGAGCCAAATAAAACACACACTAGCTTTCTAGCTTATTCAAAGTATGGCATCATTGATAAAGAAACATTATCAGTTTAAATGTATGAATCTAATGCGTGAGCAAACTATAGGAAGCCAGAGGGTGTTTCTCAATCTTGAGTACGCTTGCTTGGTAGCACATGTCTTCCGAGCGTCTTGCTTCAGAAGCGAGGGAAGAATCCTTCCTGGCATTTGGAAAACGAAGAATGGAACAGGCGAGCAAGTGTGCGTCATATGAGACATTTGCCGCCACAGATTTGGGGAAATTGGTCCGTGCGCAAAGCATTGTGGGGATTTTAAGACCGGAATCTACACATGTGCAGCCTCGAAATTTCTCCTAAGAAAGTGCGCCGGGCTCGGTAGAATTCCAAGTATGCTGGACATTGGAACAGTACTTTGGCGGCACTCGGTGACGTAGTATGCTCTTTACTCGAGACTGAGAAACACCCAGAAAGTCATGTGACTCCGTGCAGCGTGAGATCAACAACATTAAAAACATACACTTACTTTTTGTTGGTGGCTGGCTTCAAGAATCACATTTGTTTCGTTGAATCTTTGACATTTAAAAAAATAAATAATTGGATGACACAACCTGTTTGGTTTATACTAAGTACGACCAAAGTATTCCTATTTTTAAAGTTGTGAAACTCATTTACTTCTGTTATATAAAACATGCCAAATGCAACTCCTACTTTTCATTAATTTGCATACTTTGTCTAAAAGTAGTAAATCATACCATACTGTTTTCTTAGTACCTGTGTTGTGCCTACTGATTTCTTAAATGTCTTTGACTTGAACTGGTTGTTAATGCTTCCCCCTCTCCTCTAGGTCCTCGGGGTGTCCATGTTTTAAGCTAATCTCCAGATGATTTTGACGCTGGGATAACAGAAGAGGCGCTTTGTATTTAAAGAGAATTTTAGATGTGAAAACAAAAGTGTTTTCTGTAAGAAAAATCCAAAAAAAGAAATCAGGCTTGTACTCCACGTGGACCAACGACGACCCACACTCAGTGTTGCTTGCTCAGAGAGGACATTGTTTCAAATATTTACTTTTATAATCTTGGGTAAGCTCTTTCTGTTCAGAGATAGTGTGACAGGCCACTTCCAAACCTATTTAGAAATGAGACGTGTCTGAAGAAATACATAATAGCTTTTTTTTTTTTTCTCCTTTCCTTTTTTTTAAAACGGGGTTGAATTGGTGTTTTTAACTTAAGATAACATTTTTTGTTCATGTCTAACCCTTTTTACAATTGTAGTAAGTTACCAGGTGTGAAGTAGTAATTTATAAACAGACTGTAGTAGCTTGCTCGTACTGTGTTAGCCAGGTGGATGGAGGTCTTTATGTGTCTGTGCTCCTCCCTCCATCACGTCCTTGTTGTTGGGCCTCTTCTCGGTCCTGTAACCACTGGTGGTTAAGGCGGTGCGGTGTCACGTAGAATCAGTCCCCTTATGCTGTGAAGATTCCCCACACTGTTAAGCAGTAAGTCCCAGAGCTTACCCCAAGATTTGGACCACTTCGTAACTCTGCATCTACTAGAGCAGGGGTCGGCAACCTTTTTGATATGAAGTGCTATTTAAAAAAACAAAAAAAAATTGTTATCAGCATACCAACGATCGAAAATTATCAACGGGGGGTGGGGGGAGTTGAGGAGCTTGACGCTCGTCAACTATCAGCAGGAGGGCGGGGGAGCCTCGTTGTGGGGAAGCAGTGTGTGGACCTGTCAGCGCAACTTACATGATGCCGAATTTAACAAACACATTTAAATAATTGGTTTAAACGGCATAATAATAAGGACGATCGTCCGTTCTGTGATTCTCCAGAGCACACTATGATATTAGGGTCATGCAGAGTGAGATGAGATCGCTGTCCCTTTAACAGAGAGAGAGAGAGAGGGGTGTGACCTGTGTTTGTGGATGGTAGAGTGACAGTGAGGGAGCGTGTGTATGTTTCTGGAAGTGAAACGAGGAAGCAGAAAAACAGAGGTCTGTGATGTATTTTGTGAAACAGAAGAACAACTAAATAAATGCAACGGCCTCCCAAGAAGAGCTCACCTCTCTCCAGTCATTGAAGCTAAAGTGGGGTATTGAACCTGAAGCTTGTTGCTTCTGCCCTCCTCGACTACGGTCTGGGAGCCGACAGGAAAGTTCAACACACAGATGGCCAGTCCGCCCCTTTGTAGCATATTATTTAAATGCCGACCCCTGTACTAGAGAAATGTGCCCCCCCCCCCCCCCCCCCCCCCCCCAAACAAAGAGCAGATTTCTCTCCCAGTAGTGCCACTGTGTGGGCTCTGGCAGATAGCAGCTCACTCAAAGAAATACACATCTTTTTGTTTCTTCTCTTTAAAATCCAGCAGCATAATGTTGAAATGGGTATCTCTACATTTTAAATAAAAGTTATATATGAATCGGTGCTGATTTTATATATGTGCTTTTGGTTTTTCTTATTTTCAACCTTCAGTCACAAAGTTTGAGAAATGTAAGTAAAACAAAAAAAAAAAGGAAAAAAAATGAAAGCATGTGAAGTCATGCGTCAAGGAAGATTTTTAAATTTGTATTTTTATGTTTTTTCTTTTTTTTGTCTTGATAATGTCTTCGGGGGTTTCTACCTTTTTTCCTACATGTAAATTAGTTTGGATAAAACTAATGATAAGACTTGTGAAATTCAGCGTTAAGGTTTTTCTCAACATTAAACGGTCCGGTCACAAAACACTTAAATGATTTCAAAGGTAGTCATTAAGACGATACTGAAGAGGAGAGTTATTCAGCAGCGCTGTGGCAGCTAGACAAAGCTTAGATTTTGACATATATTTGTCACACAAGTTTTAATGAAATGTTTTGTCTACTGAGGTTTTTATTTTGTAGTCATTCCATGCTTAAGCCTTAAACATGCTTGTGAAGGTCACCTTCTCTCACAGTAATCTTCCATGTCAGAGGATCGGTCGTGTTTAAAGGTGGATAATTGGCTTCTTAGGACACGAAACATGAGGCGGTCAGGTGTAATGTGATAAAGTAGATGAACAGCCTATTATGTGTTTTGCCTAATTATTTTATGTAAGTAAAAAAGAAAATTCTTTTAAGGAAAAAGTACTGTTTATTGTTTGTTACTTACCACTACACTGGTATAAATTCTTATTAGATCATGTGTATATATACAACATTTAATTTTTTTTCCCTTCCTTTTTGGCCATTTCTGTGTTTTGTTTTTTTTCTGCACTCTTGCCTACACTCTAAGTTGTCTATTATCCCATCCTCTTTCAGTCACTCTGTTTCTGATTTGTACTTGTCTGGAGACAGTAACTTTTGAATAAAAATCAACACAATTCATCTGTGGTACTTTTGACTTTTGGCCACATTGAACATGTATTCTGGGAGTAATCCAGGTTCCACATGTCTCGTTATTTTTTGCACAATATGTATTTCGGGTGGCGTTTCACTTTTCACCACAAGGGGGCAGTATAGACCTAGGCCTACATCTGAACTCCAGTGTCAGTACAAGAGGTGTCACTTTGTGTAATGCATGTATTTTTTTCTCTTTGCAGAAAAGGTTATGAATATTAATGATCAGGCACTCTGCTTCTCCAACGCACACATCTCAGTGCATATGACAGCCTTTTACATTTGTGTCGACTATCAAAGGAGGCCCATTGCAGCGAGGGTAATGTCTTGTTCTGCAGAAACAAAGAGTTGCTGTGATGATAAAAGTGAGGACACAAGGTAGCAGGAGAAAGGATGAAAGCAACAGAGACTTCTGTGTTAAGTGCATGATTAATAAAGAGGGGTTCAGATCAATGCGGGCCGATTACAGCGAGACCCATTCAACTCCATGCGTGTGTGATACGTGAAGAGGTCCATCTATCACTGCGTCAGTCTGCCCGTCACATGTCCAATATTATAATATTATAAGGAAAGCTCTTACCTCTGCAATTGTCTCGTGAGCTGTCAGATGTTTTTGTAACATTGCTGTTAGAGGTGTTTGTAAAGAAAAACACCAAATAGAAATGTCTGATTTAGTGTAAAGCAGTTGTCATATTGTCAAACCTGTTTTATCGAGGACCTTCTTTATGTCCAAATCTCACGCTTCTTTACTTGTATGTCTACTTTTCTCTCTAATGTATGATTTGTTCTCACTTTGGAATGCACCATATTTGATTTGACGACATGCTGACATTTTTCAACACATTTTTGACCAATATTGATACATGCATATGTCCCTCTTTTAGTGGAATTAACGTCATTATGCGGACACCAAATGAGAACATATGCTTTACAGATTGTGGCTTAAACTCAATGTAAAGTGAATGAATTGGAGCCCATTATTTGGCTTTGTAGAAAAAAGTTAAAACTAGGCAAAATGTGCCTGCACTTCATTTGAACTACTCGCAACCCTTTAATGCATTTTGCCAAAGTGCTAAAAAAATAAGCAGCTTCAGTTCTTATGTGGCTCTCTTTTTTTAATTCCGAAAAGCAAGGCTGAGAAGCCTGCACCTTTTTAAGTCAGAATATTTTCTGGACGGAAATGAAAATGAACCACTGCATAGATGTTTTCTTACTTGTTTACCTGCTTTGGCTCGTTTCACATGCGCATAATTGAATCAGTCCGTGTTAGCAGAAATGTTTATTTTGGTCTGGTCCAAATTTAATTTGAAGCCTCTTTCGACCGATGACATGCAGATATCTTTGCTGCATCCCTTGTTCCGACAGCAGTGTATCTTCTAGCTCTGAGTTAGGTGAACTTGTGTTTCTGGGGTCAGGGCTGCTCAGTTTAAATCAGAGCCACAGGGCTCCTGGCTTATATTTACTCCTGATAACCCAAGGGCCTCCACAGGCCCTATCAGTTGAGCTGCTGTTGAGACCTCAAAGAGGGTCAAGGAGGGTCTGGGACTCATGATCCACACACGCATGTGCAGATATCACTGGGGAAACTAACAAGATCTGACAAATACTTCATGGAATCTATATTCATCACAACTGCTCTTTCATTTAATTGATTCTAACTCTCAGACCTGCAGCACATGGAAGGCTAGACTTTTTTTTTTACAGTACTCTGAAAGAAGATAAACACAGAATTTTAATTCCACGGATTAATCGTAAATGAGAGCATTGGTGGTAATCTCAGTTTGGAGGCGGCTGACCTGCCTCAGATTAGGCCAACGGAAGCACGCAAACAGTAAGAATTCCAGGCCACTGACGCTCAAATGTCCAGACTCATTTTCTAGTAGTATCTCATGGTGCAGTAAACCCCATGCCTGACATTTCTGTGCCAACTCCAAAAATGTGGCTGTAGGAGCAATCCGTAAGAGTATTTATTCCATATTCTATAAGGCAATGTTCTCTAGTTTGTGAAATGTAGTAACTTCTCCCTCTCGGTCTTCTCCACGTTTTGTGAATTCAGCCATCCTCTGAAGCACTCTTGAAAAGAGAAATGAAAAACAGATTAACTTTTAGCTTTGTGTTATGATTACTTAAATATGTGCACTGTGAGATGAAAAAGAAACAAAATCAAATTTTTGTTTTGAACATTCACTGTGATTAGGTCTATTATCCACGCAATACACAGTATTTAATTTTTTTTTCTTAATTTACATTATTTAATTTCATATTCTGTTCTTGTACATATCATATTATATTACATGTGTATAAACTTTTTGCACTACTTTTTATTTTGTATTTTTGTATTTTATTATATATGTTGCATTGTTGGAGGAGCTCAGGTCAGAAGAATTTCATTGACATTTCTACACTGTAACTCATTTCCCTCAATTGTTCATATTTGGTTTATTAAAATAATTGTATTGTGGTCATTGTTAAAAAATTTCTGCTATTATGAGAATTATTATTTGTATAATGCGCTTTCTGCCTTCCTGTCATTAGGAGTTAGACATGTCATGGCTAATTGATTTGATTAGAACCTTCATTCTCCTAAACTGCAGGGACATTTCCCTAAAGCCAATACCTTTATATTGTCTTCACTTACTTGTCAGCATAGGTCAGCATTGATGTACGGAGCCGTCAGAAGACCTTGTTTATATTGCCATCATATTGAGAGGTGCAGTGACGCGTCCTAAAACCAGGAAGTAAGCTGCTGGTTCCCTCGACAGAAAGCAATGGGATTTCTCCACAGGGTTTCGGAAAATAGCTGGAAATAAGGTCTGTGGAAAACAAACCTGTTTGATAAATGCACGTTTTGTTCAGCCGGATAATCTCCACATGTCTACCCTACTTTTATAATGTTCGAATCATAAATCTAATCGATAGATTATAAAAGGGTTTTAGGACGCGTCACTGCACCAGAAGCCAACTCCATCGATCAAGCTGGCTGAAACTTTCTCTCCCTCTTCTTCTCATGCTCCCTGTCACTCTCCTTTAACTCCTCCGGTGACTTTCTTTTGGCCGGTTACTGCTGGTAGGCCTATTAAAAACATTTTGGCGAATGGTTAGGTGGCGCGATAGTCTGTGGTGAAGGAGCGCGCTCTCGCTCACCGGAGCCTGCTCGCGCTGCGCTCCGCAGCAAACAGCTGTTTGCTTTTCACCCAACAACTCACGGAACGCTATGTTGTAGAATTGATAAACGGAACAATTTAACTAAATTGCTAGTCAAAATACCAATACCACAGGGCCATTTTTTTAAAGCAATATTTTTTAGTGGCCCGAGCGGGCAAGTGGAAAGTTGGCTACGTTATGCTGGCCTGGGGTGTCTAAATAGTGCTTCCGGGCAGCGGGCCATTTATAATGTCAAGCCCTGGCCGGTTATCGGCCGGCCGTCCGACCGTCCGACCGTCCGACCGGCCCACTTCAGTACCGGCCCATGGGGATTCGTCCCGAACGTCCCGATGGCCAGTCCGCCCCTGTCTACATGATAGATATATTACTTTACACCCAGAAGTATGTATTGTCATTCTTATTGTCGATAAATTGAGGGATATACGCTATATTTTATTAACACCAATATGTACTTTATACCTATATAAACTATATCAGTGCTAGGCCTGTCGCGATAATCGATAAATTGACTTATTGTACGATAAATAAAAATGGACTCGATAACTTTTCTGAGCTCGATAAATTGCCGTTTACATGAATGGGCAGAAGCGTTGGAAGAAGCTTCCAACGCCGCTGTGTGGACGGGCGGTCAAAACAATACCGCTTTGTTTCAACCACTGCCGTCTCGCCGTTCCCCCGTGTCCCGTCCTCTCTGTCTGTCTGTGTCTGTTTCAGTTTCGCCAGCAAGACTGCTGGTAGACCAGCATAATTACCAGCTTCACCAGCATAGACCAGCATGACATCCATGCTGGGCTATGCTGGTTTAGCTGGGCTTGCTGGGCTTGCTGATTCAAGACCAGGCTGGCCTTGAACCAGCAAGAACAGCCTGGCCAGCTTGTCCAGCCTGGTAAACCAACTAAACCAGCCTAACACCAGCCTAAAACCAGCTAAAACCAGTAACCATCTTAAGCTGGTCTATGCTGGTTTTTTCAGCAGGGTAGTGAGCTGAATCCATATTTCACAAGTTAAGAGGTTAGCAACTCTAGCTAATTTTTAAGACTTTGAATCTGGTGGGTGCGTTTGAACTTTGGTGCCACTGGTGCTGCGCCTGTCGTCACTAGTAAGGCTTATTTAGCTTGACAAAAGTGGTTGCTGAAAAAGATTGACTAGTACCAGTTTTTGTTCAACTACCGAGACGGAATAACAAGCTTGTTTAACCAACTGTCCAACTAGAGTTAGTGTTAGAGCCAACTGTCTGGTAGACACTGCTATCTGATATCAAGAAAATGAAATAAAAAATGTAAACGGCTTGCAATGCGCCAAGCACCCAATAAAGATGTCTGGTATCCAAATAAACGGGAAAAGAATCTCTCCTGCATTAAGAGGATGACGCTCTGTGGGCCTTAACGGAGATGTCAAGGTGAAATGAAAAAAGGTATCAATGGCGTTCATTATGAGGAGCAGGTTTCATGAGACAGGCCAGAACAGGTCAGAGATTCCTGTGGAAAGCTATGAATAGAGCGGCATGGGAACTACTGTCCTCGTTCCGTCGGTGTTCCCCGTATTGACACACGGGCAGAACAGCTAAAGGTATGCTGAATGAGTGAACGAGTGACAGGCCTATTGTATTTATAGGACAGAAGCAGGAGGATTAGTGCCCCTTTGACACTGAGGGCTGGGATGGTCCAGTGTGTGGAGGGAATCTGTCATCAGCAGAGCTGCAGGTGGTCTGGCGATTCATTGGGCCCCACGAGGCAGGAAAACAAGGAGAGATGTCAGTTGGGAGCAGGGTGATATTTACCCGGGGTTACCATGAAATCTGATTCTCGACACCTTCTCTCCTCACCTCACATCATTGTAGTGAAGCCACTTTCACTTGTCCCAGTGGAAATAATGATGGTTTTCAATTAGAGGGAAGCTCTTTGAGCCTGTGTGTGAGCTAGCACTGTGCCGAGTAGCACTATAAGTAGATTCTCTCAAGTACAATATTGAAGTACTTAATTTAAGCATTTCTATTCCCTGATACTTTACATCCACTCCTCTTTAACTCCCAGTTTGATATTGTGATTTTTACGTTTTCTTTGTGACCAAATTTGGATCACATTTTCCTGACATTTTCACAAGATGACACAAACGTACAGATACAAACTGTACAATTGTAAATCCAGAAATTTCTTTGGAGTCCCTTGCCAATTCTGCCCCCATCCCTCTTCCTATTCCGCAGATATTATAGATGTTTGTTTGCAATAATACAAGTTCTTCTGTTCATACACTATGTTCCACTACATTCATTTGATGCCTTTATCTTCTGAAGATAGAGATTAAGATGAATGATACATATTTAAACCAACAAATCATTTATCATTGATCATTATAGGTCAGTATAAATCATTGACTCTATAACTTAATAACATAATTCATCCCTTGATGAAATGTCGACCTCCCCAGCAGCATTTAAGTACAAAGATAAGCTCTTCCTTTTCCATCTGCAGCATTTAGGAGATGAATGCATTGATCATTATAATCCAACGGCATAATATATATTGCAGTCTGCATGAGGAGTACTTTAGTATACTGCTAACAATATACTGTACTTATGGAACATTTTGAATGTAGGACATTTACTTGTAACAAAGTATTTCAACACTACAACTGACTGTGCCACATAAGGCTTACATTTCCTCCATCTTCCAATCCTTTGAAGCTTATTCAAAGGTGACCCGTGCAGATGACTGAACGCATTTCTATGCCGAGCCAGCTCTGCTAAATCATGAGTCTCTGTAAAGTTTGGATGAGTGTCTTATAAGGGCGTGATGAGACAGGTCTAATAAAGATGACGAAGAGCTCTGCATGTCACAAGCCTCTGCCAGGAAACCCCGGTGATTTACGAGGCCTGGGACACCTCTGCTAATAAGACTCATCTCTTTAATTGGCTCTATGATATGACTGTGCAAATGGCCGGGGTGCGTGTGCACGTGTTAAATGTGCCTCCAATGTCCATTTGTGCATGCATGCGGGGGTGTACTGGGTGTGACTGCATGTGTTTGGTGGCCCATGCATGTGCCTGTGATTATTAGCTGTCCCTGCGAGCCAGAGATGAAGTAGTGCAGCCTCATTAGAAAGAGAGCGCTTCAATAGCCAGCCAAGATTTAACACCTCACCCAATAATAATTTATTCAATCTATTCTTAAGTATTGCATGCGCTAGTAGATAGGGGTTAGGTTATGTAAGAGTGCGACAGTGCCTAGTTTGAATGTGATATGATGATAATTATAAATCCGAAGGGGTTGACAGATGGCGGGGTACTTTAAAGGTTCAGCAGGTAGATTCCTACTCTGCTGCTGCCAGACCTCATCCCAGAGAGGAGAAAAAAAGACAAGAAGAGAGAGTGCAGACTCGGTAAGAGAGAGCTGTTTCTTGTTAGCGCACTATTCATCAGTCATGTGAGGTCAGGGAACCCTGAGGGGTGGTGTGTGACCCGTCACCTCTCACCCCTGGCCCCTCCACAGCACCTGGAACTGAGGTATTTCCTCATAACTAATTGACTTGAAACATTTTGTCTCTGATTCACAGCTAGAACGTTTGAGGGCTTTTAGCTGCACGTTTAATTTAAAAGCCTTCCAAATGGTTGTAAATTTGAGTGGTATCTATATTGTACATCGCAGGAAAAATGTATCAGGCTGGTACGAGGAGTATTTGTATAGCAGGGAGTGGTTGGCTCAGGGCGAAAAAGGAGTGGAAGGCCTAGAGAGGAAGGAGGAAATGCATAAGGGAGGTACAGGAGACAGAATGGCAGGAGGAGGAGGAAGAAGGTCAGGGTCACAGCTGCGATAAAGAGGTCAGGATGAAAGATGTTGCTTCAGTCCGGCCGTGAGCAAAATAAACATCCTCCTAAAAATAGTTGGAAGAGCTGTTCATCCGTCACCGCCGCCACTTCATCCAGCTGCAGAACTTTAGTCTGACCTGGAAAATCTGCCGAGTTGTCCTTGTCTAAGTTAATAATGCTAAAAATGTGTCCTTCGGGGGCCTTAATCCCGAGTTCATAGGTTCCGTTTGACAAACAGTCGATGATTATCTTAACCCCACCAATAAATATGACATGCCGGTCTTAACTTCATATCTGCCCCTGACCACTAAACCCTCAACTCTGACCTTTTACCCCCAAATCCGGGCTGGTGACCTGCCTCCACTCCATATGTCTTAATTTCCCGTGAAGAATTCCTCCGGAGCCGAGCTTGGAAATCACTTATAGGAAAGTTTCCTTCTGACCGGCTGATTGACAGATCACAGTGTGAGCGAGCCCCAATGCTCCAGGCAAATAAGACAAGCCAGAACACACACACACACACACACACACACACACACACACACACACACACACACACACACACACCTATGTCTCCGTCTGCCTATCTTTCATTCTCTGTTTCACTTCTTTTTTCTTTTTCCGGTGCCCCTCCTGCCTTTATTTATGCCTGCAGAGCCACTTTGTTGTGCTATTAGTGGCCGGGTTTGTAGATGGAGCAGATGCTGGAGCTGATATTCCCTGATCCTGAAGCGAGCCGAGATAAGAGCAGATTTATGCCAGAGTGAGGGAGCATGGGAGTAATTGCTGAGGCTTTGATGATGCGGCTGAGAGCACTCGTGTACCCTCTGCTTCTTACTAACAAGGACACCCTCAGATTTAGGTTTTCCTCCCTTGGTTTAAAGTGTGTTTCTCACTGTATATATCTCATGTTGCCAACGGTGTGTTTGTGTAACAGTGCGTGCTGGGGTGCAATGTTTCCTCGTTGCTCTGTGGGCGCATGAGCACACGCTTGTACATTAGCTGTGATTATTTTGCGCCTTTGTTTTAAAGGCGTGTCATACTTACAGCTTTATGCGTGTGTGTTTGTGTCGGGGGGGCATTACACACTACGGACCTCCTCCAGGATTTTTATGGCCTCTTTATTTATAGCTGCACACACTCATGCTCATGACATAAGCAGGATGACAGATAGCATTCTATCTGCAGATAAGGTTATCTCAATGTGATTTTCTATGGTTGGTATATAAAACGTAATTTCCCAGGAAACAGGTGACAGCAACAGGAAATAAAATCACATTCACAGGGTGTTTTCTCCACAGGCATTATGAGGTATGGGGCTGCATGAAGAGCTTACGTATTACCTCTTAAAATATAAATATATGATCAAAGCTGCGGTTACACAGCACCTGCCAGGGGGAAGAAAGACAGCGCTGATGAGATAGTTGGGGCCACTTTATTCTGATTAGAGGTGGGCTCTAAATGGCTCTTCAGCTGAGCATTGAAGAGAGATTAATCATCTGTTCAGTGTCCCCGAGTGATGATGTCACCGAGGACATGTCAGCGACACAGAGTGGCTACAGTGACACGTTGATCCCGGGGGGGGCTTTGCAGCCTGACCTGGCTCTTGACTGATGCGAAGTGGGCTCAGGCAGGACAGATACCTTGGTGAGGGGCTCCAACACACACACACACGGTCACATAGATGCCGAACCTCACAAAACACACACAAGTCTTATCTGTTCGGCTGCCCTGGCCATCACCCCGGGCCTTCCTGTTTTTCTCAGGGGCCCCAGGACGAATTCCAACTCGGTGGAGTCGTGTGAGGCTGTTGCTTTGCTGAGAGAGCCACTTTGAGGAGTATCTACTGTCGAGAGAGGGGTGATAAGTGGAAGATCATTAGAAGCCCCTGAACTGGAGCCAAACAGAATTAGATGACGCAAGCTACAAGATCATAAAACGTGGGCCAAAATCAGTAAGGACATTGGGATGGAATTAGACGCTGAATCCCTCCGTGTAATATAGCAACAATAATTTCTTCAGCACGTCAGCTCTGTGGGCTACTTGTTTCAGATCCAATCCCAGCCGCCAGTGCTCGGTTCAAAAGGGGGAGAGCAATGAGTCAGATCCTCTGCTCCAATTATATCTGCATCCTGCACTCTGCTCTTCTAAAGCAAACACACACATCCCCACACACGGGACAAAACACGCGCGGGCAGATAGACACCGTTTGAAATCCACACTACACGCATAGCTGCCAAGAAATGCATGTAGCAGTCAGAAAATAACAGCCTGGAAAACAGAATCACACATGCCGTGAGAACACACACACACACACCACTTGAACAGGAGCTTGTTGACCATCATACAGCCAAGAGACTGTGAAGAAGGAGGGGTGGGGGGGTGAGCTCACAGAGGTCGCTTTGAAGTTTCTATTCAGGTCTTTGTCCCATTCAGACTGCTGGCAGTAGACATCTCTACTAGAGGCCCGGCCCCTCCCACCATCACACCGTCCCCTCACACACACTCGAAAAGAAAAGAAGGCACGTCCGCAGGTCCTGTCCATCACGCAGGCCTTAATTAGAGCGGATTCGAATGCACTCTTTTGTAGCCTCCTCACTCTCTCCTCTTTCTTTAACCCCCACCCGCACTCATTTTCACTCTCTTTCAACCGGCTCCCACCCTCCCACCCTCTCTCTCATTCCTTTCCCTCTCTCCTCTAACCCCTTTTTCACTTTTGTTGCCCTCATTTTCTTGGCAGGGAGTGAGGCACCTCTCCAGACGTTTTCTTCTCCATGCCCTGAGCCCCCTGCTATCCCCCTCCTCTTCTTCTCTCGCTGCTTTCTCCCCCTCTTCCCCTTCCAGTCTGGAAGCTAAGTGTGACCTAATGTTTGACAGACAAGTAGCCTTGGAGAAAGGACTCATCTATCAGAGGCTTGTAATTCTATTAGAATGGACAGAACATCCCCCCCAGGCCAGCATTTGGCATATTCTCTCCATCAATTTAGCTGTCTTCTAAACCCTCCGGGCCACAGGCCTACAAAATGCAGTTTACGCTAACAAATAATCACAGCCAGTTAATAAGGTGTGTGTGTGTGTGTGTGTGTGTGTGTGTGTGTGTGTGTGTGTGTGTGTGTGTGTGTGTGTGTGTGTGTGGTGTGTGTGTGTGTGTGTGTGTGTGTGTGTGTGTGTGTGTGTGTGTGTGGTGTGTGTGTGTGTGTGTGTGTGTGTGTGTGTGTGTGTGTGTGTGTGTGTGTGTGTGTGTGTGTGTGTGTGTGTGTGTGTGTGTGTGTGTGTGTGTGTGTGTGTGTGTGTGTCTGCATGGCAACTTTCCACCAGTTTTTTTTTCAAGGGGGAATTGTTGAGTTCTTTTGATATTAAGCATCAAAGAACAATATCTCTTTTTAAATTCTAATCTCATCCGAGAGGCTAAAAAAGGTATAATGCAGGGAACTGTGGCGAGTTAAGATAGGAGGATCAGAACCGGCTTCTAATCACGATTGTTATCAAGATCCCCAGATGTTTATATGTAGACAAAGACGGCTACACGAAACATCCATTGTCGTAGCTTGTTATCAGACCTAATTACTGATATGAGAGGCGAAGAGAAGAGATGAGGTTTTGCTTACATCTCCTGCTGGGATGTTAAATTGCAGAGGACATGTTTAGCGCAGATTGTTATTTGTCTGTAATCAGTGCAACCCTGTCAGTCATGATGGCTGAGATGGAAAAAGGAGAGGAGGTGGAGTGAAGCAAGAGAAGGGGGAAAGAAAGAGGAGGAAGACGTCTGGACTGCAATCAAGCGTACCGCAAACAGGAAATGCAAGTCTGAGGATGCCCCAGCTGTTGTGTTTCGGCCTCGCTGCTCTTACAGTTGAATCAAAGCAGCAGGAATAGCTCACACGACAACTTTTCAAGTGTCGCACTCCGAAAATAGTCCGTTTACATTAACAGACTTTTCCCACTATTATAACAAGCCCGGTGTTTGGAGTATTTCCATGTTGTTTGCGTCAATGCCCTAGTGTTTCCTTTAGTGAACACTTTACAGTGTGTGAGACGGACGGGAAACATGCTGCTAAGTGCTTATGTGTGTGGCTTTGAGAAGATGTGTTGTCTCACTGGTTAATGGCTGCTTGATATTGATTACAGCTGGAACGTCCGACTCACATGTTCCTAGTCCTCTCCAGATAACGAGGGTTAACCACTCGACCCCTTACATGCCAAAGGGGCTCCGTTCATACCTGGATCCATAGCCCCGGCCTAAGCCACATGTCCCACAGTTCCAGAGAGGCCGCAGCCCTCGGGTCTCCGGCTTGGCCCGTAGATCACGGCCTTGTCATGGAGCCACACCAGAGGGAAATGTGCCAGACTTCATTAAGGGCAGATTAAAAGCAATCTGAGGCCACTTTAAGTGTGATTTATTTTCACTGTGAGGTTGCTGGGTCGACTGCAGGAACGCAGCGGCTTTACCCCGGAATGATGATGTCATGGTTTCAGTGTTTGCGAAGTGTAAATAGCAGATTGAGAAGGAACTTTGTCCTCGGCAACAGGGTTCATCTTGGAGTCTAAGAGAGCGGAAGACAAAAGATACACCCTCTTCTGCCTTACTGTCCTCCATTTTAGATCTGAAACAAATCAGAAGACGATGAAGAGAATATTCAAGTGAAACCATTTTGCTTTTAATCATTCATTCAGAAAAGACAACATGTTCTTTCTTAATAAGTTGGCATGTCAGTGACATCACTTGATAACTAATAGATGGATTGTTATGATATTTGCTTGGGATTGTCATGGTTCCTGGTAGACTTTGGTAATGCCTTCACATTTAATTGTTCAAGATCTACTACAACAGGTAGATTGGCCAACGCTTTTGCAGACATATTCATGTAGAGGATAAATCCTTACCGATTGTGGTGACTTTTGATCTAGTACCACCATTGAAAGTGGTATTAATATTAAAATGTCAACCTCTTTTAATGTTTTAACAACTATTGAATGAATAGCAATGAACCATGTTACATACATGCATCTTCCCCTAGGAGGAAGTGTGACTATGAACAATAAAAGTAATCTTAACTTGCTGACTCCAATGGGAGGGTCTGAAGAGCGTCTGTGTTAGTGTTAATTTCGTCAGCTATTTTTTTATTTAGTTTTAGTCTTAGTCCTGTGTTACATTTCCTTTTTAGTTTTAGTCATATTTAGTCACATTCATCCTGTTTTTATTTAGTCAAGTTTTAGTCGACTAAAAGTCTGAGCATTTTAGTCTTATTTTAGTCAAAGAAAACTAATTATTTTAGTCTACTTTTTGTCAATGAAAACTGTTGAGTCTTTTTTTTGTCATCAGATTATATAGAACATTTCAGTCAAGCTGGTCTAGCCAACACCAATAATTAGTCATTTTAGTATATATAAATACATAAGATTATATCTTGTCCTTATTTGATGAAAAACACAGGTTGAATGATTAAGAAGCTTTGCAGAGAGTATCTGGTCAGGTTTGTGGTGTTTGTACCAGCTGTGTTGTGGCCACATTGCTTCCCTTCTCATAAAACAATGCATTCGCTTTTTTTCTCCGCCTCATTGTAGCGAAAATGGGCCCACATATCACATCGTTTCTTTATCCCAAGCAGTGGTGGCTTTAGACTTTCGTTGTCAGCCATTTTGACGGACATGATCGTAACCTTTCCGTCATAATCCATTATTATCCGTCGAGTGCACAATTTATCACTCACTCGCGCTGACGGGGGGGTATTCGGTTAACGCGAGTGCGACCACTGCTCCCAAGCCCTGTTGTTGCCATTTTATTTTCTGTTAAATAAGGTTAGTTAGACCATGAGTTAGACCCGAGTCTTCCTGACAGTTCAGAGTGTGCCGCTGCCCGGTGTAATTCAAATCTCCCGCCGCGCGCAGCACAGCCACACACAGCTGCTGCCCTGCGGCAGCACCGGAAATGGAACTGCTGGGAGAAAAACTGACTATCAGAGATGTAACGTTATCTTTGATAATATTTCGTCACCTCATTTTTCTTAAACGAAAGTAAAGAGAGATTTTGGCATAATTTTTATTTAGTAAACTACATTTTCGTCTCGTCACTTTTCGTCAACGATATCGCATGATGATTTCGTTACAGTTATTGTTTACTGCCGTCGGTGCCGCCTCGTCATCGTCTCGTTTTCGTCATGGAAAAAAAGGTCGTTGACGAACATATTTCGTCATAGTTTTAGTCAACGAAATTAACACTAGTCTGTGTATGAGCTTCAGTGACATGAAAGTACATTCACGCTATTTATAGAAGCACTAATCACGAGCACCTATACACATTAACATGATGACCTCATTCCTTGGAAATGCCACTATTTTATAGGTGACTGTAAGAGGAGGGGAAACGATCTAATTGCCTACGGTGTGTCAGACTGAATGTGAAAGCTACGCTCAATAGTACTCCTTTATCCTTACGGAACCTCACTTTGTGTCACGTTGCATAAGGTTTTTCTGTTTATGTAGAATCACGTGGACAGTCCAATACTCCTACATATCCCCCATAATCCTCTCCTCATTATGATGCGCCGTTCTTCTGCCACATGTACTTTTAACAGATTAGTTCTGATCGCTTCTCAAGGCACATGTCTGTATTGTATTGTACTTGGCTTATAATGTGTTTTTCATTCTACTGCTTACAGGCTGTGGTTTGATCACACTCTTACAACAACAGCGTGGTATGTCCACCACTATCGTCCTGGAAACATATTCCTATTGGCTACTCATCCTAGGCCGCAGCTGTGGCCCTCGTCAAAGTTTTTGCACAGGAGGCGTCTCATTGGCTCGCAGCAGATCAGGTATCTTTATGTGACTGTCTGATTGGCCGTTGAGGTATCAGGTATCCCAGATGTCTAGGCCATCAGACGGGACATACCAGCTCTGTGGCAACTGGCCTCTGTTTGTTGTTACTATGACAACACTCTGATGGTCTCAGCCAGGCTGCTGAGGATGCAGCAATGGCAGAACTCCAGCAACACTTAGTAGTGTAAAGAAAGACGAAATGACCTCTGCAGACTTTTCCTCTGTTTTCCATGCACCTTGGAAGTAGGTGAGCCAGAAATGCATACTCTGATGCAGCCATGGTATCCTCACGCACACAGAAATATAAATACTCACAGACTGCATAATCATTTGGGTTTTGAAGTTGAAGTTGAGCTCATTGTTTCGCAAAGATGTATGGGCTGTCAGGGCACAACGGGATGTAATAAAAAATAATTTCAGGAACCATA
Organism: Harpagifer antarcticus; assembly: GCA_902827135.1. Classification (NCBI taxonomy): domain Eukaryota; kingdom Metazoa; phylum Chordata; class Actinopteri; order Perciformes; family Harpagiferidae; genus Harpagifer; species Harpagifer antarcticus. The sequence continues at coordinate 6,064,233 of CADEHL010001042.1, read as the reverse complement.
AACCATGTCTTTAAATGTCTCTTATCTCTCCTTTCCAATTATATTGAAGTCCACACCCCTGTATTCCTTGGAATCGATTTCATCACAACCATTAGGGGGCGGCATTGATTGGATAAATGCACTTAAATTAAGAAAAACTCTCCTTCTCCCCTCTCTCTCTCACGCACGCGCGCACACGCACGCATACGCACACACACACACACACACACACACACACACACACACACACACACACACACACACACACACACACACAAAGGGGGCACAGACATGGACATGATCAATTATGTGTCAAGCATTTCTTCCTCAATGAATGAATGGCCCAATGACTATAGGCTACCGACCGTCTATTGTCTATTGACACTAGAGACTAAGTTCTCATGCAGTTCATTATCCCAAAAGGGGACGACTAGAAAGAGATCCAAAGAGACCATTAATCATCATTGCTTTCAAAGAAGAGTAAAGAAGGCAGCCAAATAGCAGATACTGTAATCCTATACAGTAAATTCTATAGATTCTTGCGGAGGAAAACTAAATATAGAGAGGTTTACACTGAAATGATAGCCTCGTTATGGAGAGAACATATTAGAAATTCACTACCGCTCTCTGACATAATTACAATTCCCTCTGGCGAGATTTTGATAGGCCTGTTAGGAGTGTTATCATAAATGTTTAATCCCTGATCCCCGAGGAGAAGCAGGTCGCGGTTTTAAAGGGGCCAAAGTTTTTGTTCTCCTGCTGACACTTTAACCCACAGCCTATCACACTACCAACGCCTTCAGTATGACGAATAACTCCAAAGTCCATTTCAATTTGGGTCGATGGCCCGGGCTGAGGTGGTGGTGGTGGTGAGGGGGGGTTGAGAAGTGGGGGTCAACCCAATAACAGACTCCACTCCCTTCTCCCCCCCTCCTCCTCCTCCTCCACGTCCCCATAAATGCCTTCGCTTCCTAGTTCGGACAGAGCGCTCTGATTGGCTGCGGCTCGCTCAGTGGGCTGTTCCCTCCGCGCGGCTCTCCGGCTCGGGTTACAGTTGAGCTCGAGCTGCTGCACTTAGCGGAGTGCACAGTGTTTTACACGATTAAAAAACAATACACCGGCATGGAATTGTTGCCGAGCGGATTTACAGCCACGGAGCTTGTCCGGTGAGCAGGTCTGACCTTCCCTCGGCACTTTTTGTGTACGCAGACAACCCGGGAGACGTACAGTTGTTATTCACGCACCGGCCGCGCAGCATGTCCCAGTCGGACTAGAAGAGGCGACCCTGCTGGGAGCGCAACACGGGAACGCTGCTGAGAGCCGCGAGGAATATTTACAATAGAAACTCAATTCCTTTTGGAGAAGAATAGCAAAGGGCAGCAGGAGGCGGAGGAGTGAAAGACAACACTGGAATGAAGTGGACCTCGGGATTCCCAGCATGCTGCGGAGTTGTGACTGATGGATGAATGTGACCATCTGTAGGCTATATCCAGCGACAGGTACAGGGACATTCAGGGGAGCTTTGACAAAGACGCTTCCTCGGCAGCCGCTTCGCCCCCAATTGTGTCCCTCTAAAAAAACAAAACTGCACTGCACGTCAGATCTCTCTCCAAGAAGGTCGACTCTTTTTGTCTAAGCCACAGGTCAAGCAGGACACTGCTTATTCCCTACTAGATCCGACCAAGAACCGGCGGATAGTTCAGTCAAGGACATCAGATCTGGAGCAGGTTTTAACAAAAAGGTCTGACAGAAGGACATGTATCTGATATCGACCTCACATGCTCCCGACTGATCGTAGCTCACCTCCCCGCAGATAACGCGCTCCGTCCGACGCTCCGGGTTATCGGCTCACTGTCTTGTCGCTGTACTCAGATCAGAATGGCGGGACTCGGGTGTTGGAAGTATTACCTCTGGATCTTTATTTTAATGTGCAGGTCGGCGCTACCTTCAGCCAAATCGATGGAGACTATCATTTGGAGCTCGCAGAATTCCAGGTAAGTCTCCTGTTTCATTTTGTCCAAACATGCCAAAGTGTGGGTGTGCGCGTAATGGAGGACTAACTGTGAAAAGTTGCAATTGTGTGAAAGCTGTTAAATGTTCTCTTGCAATTATGAAAACACGAACACAATGCAATTTTTTCCCCCTGTAATTGTCATTCCTGCGCCGCTCGGTTTTCTGCTGATTTATTTCTCAGTGGGGGATTTCCAAACACTAAAGAAACGCACAAGGTGCAGGCTTACAGTGTACGGTAGGCCTCACTTAAAACACAATGATACATGGTTAATTATAGTAATGTATGGCAATATTACATGCTGGTGTTTATTAACAAACTGAGGGGAAAGTCTGCTTGCATACTTGAGTTATGACTCTGTGTGGTGAGAGTTTGTCCACTTCTGCCCTGCAATTTCTCGTAATTTATATAATCAGCTAAGTGGATAATACTTTAATAATTCAAAAAGTCAAGGAAAGAATGCCACGTGTCGTGTGTCAAGGTGTAGTCCAGTTTTCTTGACCATGGGTTCCTTCTTGTGAGGGCCTCCAAAAGTTTTCAAATTCCCACAAAAATGTGTGATAATAGTTTCAGATATCAGAGGAAGAAATGCTTGAAAGGAATGTCATTTTCCTAAACTGTCTTGACTTTGATCCAGCCTAATTTCTCCACATTTAAAAAAAATCAAGGGCAAGTTTCTCAAAAGCAAAGCAGCTGAAGCCAGATTCATATTATTCCCATCAAAACAAGCAGAGTGAGCCCAGACTGCTGATAATAAAATACACTCTGGTAACAATTATCACCCACTTAGACTTGACTCCCACATTTGCATGATGTTGGAAAGCATACATAAGGGGAAAATAAACTTAAAAAAAGGAAGGGGAGAAATAAAACCTCCCCTGTTTTTCTGTATGAGGAGCCGGGGAGCTGACCTTCATTTGAGCTCGCTGCACCAAGGGGAAATGGAGAGTAGCTCGACCAGCTTATAACCAGAACTTACCCATTCAAGTGAATCCATGATTTATCCCCCAAATGTCAGATGTCATAGGAGCTAGTTGTGCAGTCAGCGGGTAGGAATATTGCTGCCAGGTTCAGTGGAGTGTGTGTGTGTATGTATGTGTGTGTGGCCTGATCCTAATGGCAAGACTACGGCCCATCAGCTTTTATTTGAGTGTGGCTGCGGATGTAGTGGAACAATGAGCTTCATCAGAGAGAGATATGACACACACTTATTCCACATGGACCAAACCCCACATTTTGTGTCAGGCATGGCTGGATGGATGAAAAATAAATTGGGGAGACATTTATTGATTGATGAAGTCACCTGCAGGGAATGGCATAGAAGGTTACCACTCCGTATTTTTTTTGGAAGATCATTACTCCATCTGTTCCTCACAGAAAATAAATAAAAAACCCACGCCAGGCCTAATATTTCATAAAGTTCGCAGTGGAACAATAATGCACTCTGCAAAGTGTTCCCTCAACCTAATTATCCTGCTGCTCTGCGCTTAGAAAACAAAAGACAATTATCTTGCTGTGTGCAGGCTTTCGCAATAACAAAAGACAAACCTGTTTTTCTTCTGAAATGTATCTGTCAGCAGCGGCGTCTGATAGGCAATAAAAAAAGGGAATAGTCGTACAGCAATCAGCATCTGTCTTCACTGTTTGTTGTTTTAAACGCCACCCCTCTGTCTCGACCTATATTACTCCATAGTGATAACCCAGAAATGTACAGTACACTATCTGGTGACTTATCTAGATTTACGACGTCTTACTTCCTGTTCTCACTTTGGGGAGCTCTGCTGCCTCAGCTAATAAATTAATCTGGCCCTCTCCTGCACACTGTGCCACATACACACACACCATATATAACAATACCAGTGCCTCCCCACAGGCCATGAGTTATGAGACAAAGTATAGGAACCCAGCAGGTTTTGGGCCACGTGTGTGTGTGTGTGCTTGTCTTTATATGTGAGTGCAGACTTATGTGCAGGTCCCTTGGAGCCTTCCTGCTGTTATGGATTTCCATGTGAGGATGCTATCACTCCCGCGCCGGCATTATCAATAACTGGGGTTTGCTTAATTGATTTCCTCCCAGCGTGCCAGAACAGGCAACATACATCATCACTGTAGCGCCGTCTGCAAAGGAAACGAAGAGGAAGAAGAAGAAACATGCCTGAGTTTGAGTTTTGCTGCAGGATGTACCAGACCTTTTTGATATTTAATTTGAAGCCGGATGAGTAAAAATGGCAAGAGGGATTATGCAGGAAGGGGGTGAGGGTGGAGGAGCAGCCGAGCAGAAGAAGGCTGGATGTGTCAACGTCCTTGGCCCGTAAAAAAAAAAGTGCCTAACATTTGATCAGAGCAAATCGGATTAGTTCTCATTTAGCTGAGTGGGATTACGCCCCGAAAATGTCACTTTGTTATGACTGATCACGTCCCATCGGTTTGGCTGAAGCTAGCAATGTACCGGCAATCGCATACTACACACACACAGTAACGTTCACAGTGTGCTGAGGAATTCTGCAGTGATGCCAATTTAATGATAATCCAACAAGGTTGCTATGAGTGGTTCCTACCCGTCCTCTAACTCTCCTTAGCTAATATTTACCTCATGACCTGTAGCTACCACCGCCTGTTTGCAAGCAGCTCAATGGATCAACAAAATGATGATGGGAGACAGGCGTAAAAAAACAAAACACACTTTGCCCACATCTGAAAAGATACCGAGAGGAAACAGCCACGGCCGGCCAGGAGTCTGCTGCACTGGTTTTGAACTCCTCACTTTGCGGCGAGGCTTTTTGAAACCGTTTTTTCATTTTAGCCCGTGTTGAGTTTGAAGCCCACAAAATAGCAAAACAGGGAAAGAGGCGCTTGTGTGGATAAAAGTCAGCTAAAGCCTCTGTTGCTGCAGGCCTTTACTTGCTCGTCTTATTTTGCTGTCCGCTGACCCCAGCTCGCAGTTTAACAGTCGGCTGCTTTCGGTTTATAATGTGCTCGCACGGTTTAAAGGCTCAGGGAGTTTGACGATGATTAAACTGGGTTTGATTACCACCGTGATATTAAGAAAACATGTTTATTTTTACCCCCAAATGAGAACATTTTCTCAACCCGAAGAACAACTTTGAAAAACACGAGGTGGCAAGATGTTAAATCAATTTCTCCAACACTATTTTATTTGCCTGCTGTTAGTAGAATAGGTACACAGAAGGCCTCATTAAAGTTTAGTCTTCGTAATTAGCTGTTTCCGATAAGATAATTGGGAGGGGGAAAAAAGTAGTTTTTCCTGTGAGGTAATTAGGAAAAAACCAGGTCTGCCACATCTTTGTTTTTAGAACGAGATGTTATCAAAGCACATTTTTTAAGGGCTCGTTCTCGTACACGGGGAAACCATTGACCCCCTCAACGTGGTGTTTGGGAAATGCTCCACTGAGCTGACATTGAAATATAATGAGGATTTCAGCAGGAGTTGCTCAAACAACAAATGCAAACTGCCACAACCTGTCGAACAGGAGTGGGATGAAACTTAGGGACTAGAGCCGAAACAGGATTTTGGTTCTTCAGTACGGGTCACTGCCGAGAGGGTCAGAGGCCTGTTTTTGTTTCTTCCCCGCATGCCCCCTTTACCCCTTGCGATACACCTTCTCTCTCCCTGCTTCCCCGAGTCGCCCCTCTCTCTCCCCCTTTAGACTCTGATCGTGTTTCCCTCTGATAAAGATCTCATTACACACAGAGAGGACTCAGAGCCTGAGCCCCACTCAGAGAGAAAGAGAGAGGGCTGACCAATGAGAAATACTTCTGGAAAGCAACTGGCCCGTGGTGCAGTGAAGGCTCCCTGTGTCTCACTCTGAGAACAGCTGCGTTTGCTTTTACGTGCATACACTTCTGTGTCCACATGTCTGTTGTTTCAGCGGTGTGGAACCACGGATTCTTGGTTTGGTTATCTTTTCGGGATGCACCTGGGTACAGAAAAGGGGCTTCTGCTATTTAGGTTATTTCAGGAAAACAATTAAAAAACTGTTTTTCCATCATGGTTTTGACTCCACATGGACTCACTTTATCCACTGGTGGTTTGGCTTCCACATCATTGAAAACTGATCATTCAGCTTTTTTTTTTATAGTGTTATTGATGCGTTTATTTCTTTATATTAGACCAGGCATGCACATAAAACCTGGTTTTGTTCCCCGGCTTTGAAAGCATTTGTAACTCATTTTTAGCTTTTTTTTTTTTTTAGAGATCCCAACTGGTGCTCATGAGTCCCAGTTGGTTTTCTCTCAATACATACTATAGGGACTGATTCATAACTGTAACAACAGCTGATGCAATGAGTCAGTTGGAGAAGGAGTAGACAAGATGAGTCAGTTTACGAGTTATTCGATCAAAAACAATCAGCTCTGACAGTCAATCAGTGGGAGGCGGTATCGATCAAATGTTTTTATTACTGCATCACATAATCAATATACTGTGATTTATTATTATTCCTAGAAATTCAGTTGTACAGCGAAACCACTTATGCTAATCCAACCACATACGATGGTTTTTCAGGTTTATCCAGGGGATTAATAAACCTGACAGACCAAGATGTACTTCATCACCTTGGTGCAACAACACTGTTTATACAACTCCAGCCAGAAAGCGTAATACAAAGAGAGAAACATATATTCACTGCATAGCGTCTCATATCACAATGACTCCACTTTTCTATTTGATATGCTTTTAAATGAAAATGTGGTTGTCACCATGAGATTGTCATGTGATTGTCTAGACCAGGGGTCTCCAACACGTCGACCGCGAGCTACTGGTAGCTCGCAATCCCTCAATAAGTAGCTCGCCAAGCAAATCCAAAATGTAAAAAATACACACAAAAAAAAAGGGAATGCAATTAAAAGAATCTACCCTATGCATAAACGAAACCTCAATCATAGCGAACTCTATCTACTTACTACAACTCTATATATATATATATATCTAACACCCCTCCTCCCCTCACCCCCCACAATGAATATTGACCAATCACGTTCTTGCAACAGTTTAAAAGGGGAGTGATTAGTTAAATATGCATAAATAAAAAGAAAGAATGCTAACTAGGTAAGATAAGAATAAACAAGTTTAAATGATTAGTTATTGGTTGTGATCATATTCTAAAGATTTTTGGATTATTGAAAAGTATACAGCTCCCTTTCATGAGTCTTGAGAGCTGTATCCATGAATTCATTGTGTGCTCAAAGTGCACCAGATTGATGCATTTCACTTCAACATTTACAAAACCCCTCTAGAGGAGGCGAGGTCCACCCCCAAATAACGCAGGTTAAAATAATTATATTGCATATGTTCTTTTAGTAAACACTGCAAACGGGTCCCACAGACCCAAACAGCACACAAAGGTTAAAGGTAAGTATAATGTAAAAATGTGCTAAATATATACACTGCAAAAAACAAAAAAAGAGGAGTAAAAGTAGCTCACAACTTGTTTTATTTTTTGAAAGTAGCGCTCATCCTAAAAAAGGTTGGAGACCCCTGGTCTAGACTAAAGTACCAATCATTAAATCCATAAAGTAACAGACAAATAAATCAATGATGTAAACAGGTTGATCAGACATCATCTTAAATGTACCTTAATCTTTAGAACCACAGTTGGCTAGACTCTCACAGTCGAGACAGAAATGGGCTTAGGTTGTCTGCTGTGATGACTCACACAAAAGTTTCACACACTTGTTGAAACTTTGTGCGACTCAGCATAATTGTTTAGTGTAATTGAAGTGGGCCAAAACAAACACAAAGTCTCGGATTATGCGGTCTTTATCTGTTGGGGTAATTTCAAGTCCAATTATTTAGCAGATTGCAAATGCAAATTATATAGCAAGTCATTATGAGTTTAATAAAAGTTGTGTTTGTTGTGACTCGACTTTTGTGTTCATGCTACAATTAAAGGACACTATGAAAGGGACAAGTATAAGCTCATGGAAGTGAATGAGTGCTTGAGAGTGCGTGTCGGTGTGCCATTGTTCTTTGTCCGGCCACAGAGGAGCATTAAGGAAGTGTTAGAAGCGTGCCAGTGTGCCCCCTGTGAAAGTGTTGAGGGCCGAGCGGTGGACGAGTGTGGAGTGGCTGAACAGAGGCTGCCTCACAGGCTGTTAGTGAGCCGGCTTCATTAGCTGCAGGCCTGGCTGGCAGCAACCAGGAAGTTCCCATCAGCTCTAGCTCTGCCAAGCAGAGGCACAGGCGCTGGAAAGCTTCGCTTTGCATTTCATTGTCGCCTGCTCCTCGGCTGAATGGAGCAACAAATGTAGAGTTACAGGAAGTGGAGGGGGGTGGGGGGAAGAGAAAAGTTGAGCAAAAGCGGGGAAAAGTCGGCCTTTTGTTTGCCATCTTAGTTCTTTTACATAAGAGCAGTTTAAAATAAGGGGATTAAACAGGAGAGGAAAGGAAGCTAATGTAGAGCGTTGAAATGCAGCCCTGGGCTCAACCGCACATCCTTTCAGTCCAGCGTAGAGCTCCCAGATTACTTCCATGTGTCAGTGCGAGGGGGAAAGAGAGGGAGAAAAAGAAGAAAGGGAGACAGGGAGAGAAAGTTGAGCGATTGAAAAGCAAGCGGACTTGGATTGGTGGAGATCAGCGGCGGTGTTGGATAGTGGAACGGATCTGTGTGACAGCCATCTCTAAAACCATTACCCCCGCGGCTCCGACTCGGGAACTCGTAACCTCCTCCTCTGGACTGACCTCATAGACTTAACTCTTTCTCAGAGAACCCCTCTGTGCCGTGGAGGCAGATCTCATCAGACCTAGGCCCAAACAGCGGGCAGGCAAACTTAACAGCCAGCTGCACTACACCTTCTTTAAGACGTCATGAGTTGACACCGGCATACAGGCAGCGAGGGATCTGTTCCCCCAGTTTGTGGAACTCCAAAGACTTTTGTGAGGGAGGATTGAATTTAGTCAGTGTGCCAGGACTTAAGGGAAGGGGGTGAGGGATCCCAACAACCAAAGTAGTGTGATAGGACTAGGAATGCATGTTTATTATTAAGTTAAATTGTCATGGCTTGAGGGGAAGTATAGGCTGTTAAAATGCCTTAGTGCTTAACATAAATTACTCAGGATTCTTAATTGCTTTGTTATAAGTTTTAGGAAATTTTTAAGGAGCCTTAAATCGTATTCCCCTACAAATAACAGCAATATAAAAAAATCTTAAGGTCGAGGTCTACTTACTATGTTAGTAGCAATTCACTCATGAGTTTTCAACAAAATTAGCAGAATTTATATTAGACAAAAAATAATGTTAACTAAAAGTACATGTATTGGTTTAACTAGTAGTTTTACTATTTTTCTCTAAAGCTTTCAACAGCATCACAAAATTACAAAACATGTTTTGGACCAACTTATCCTAACTCAAAGACAACTTACTAGCTCTACAAGAAATAAACTAAATATATATTCCGGATTTTTTATCCATCGCCAAAAAAAGAGATTAGACAAAAAGGTACAAAGTTAAGAAAAGTATTATAGACGCCAACATAAAAAAAATCTACTAACTCAAGGTCAATTTACCAAGTTTTCCAATGTTAGTGCTTCTCTGTATCTTTCAACCACATCTACAAATGTATATATTTAAAAAAAATGAAATAAAAAACTTAAATCCTTACTCGAGGTCCATTTAAAAAAAACTCTTAATAGTTATTTTAGCCGTATTTTTAGCTTTTCATTAAGCATTTTCTATCTGCTGATTTCATGGGGTAGAACGTCTTGAAAAAACAAGCTAGTGGACATTTTTTGTCAAACTTGTGTCAAACGTTGCAGTGTCAAGTATAGACTTTTACGTTCTACAAAAAATATTACGTTCTGTCCCGAAAATAATTGTATTTGACTCAATAAAAACTAAAATAATATACATTTATTTTCTAATGGGAGCGACTTACCAGCGGCTTCTTAGTGGAACTAAAGTGAGCTTTACTTTCTAACCAATAATATTTTACAAGTGAAGTCTGGATGAGGCATGACCGTACCCCGGCAGCTCTGAACATATCATCAATGATCATCACGGATCACTTTGTTCACTGTTATGAGAACACTAATGGAGTGACAGTGTAATTGAATGGAGTGGTAGGATAATAGAATGATAAAATGATAAAGTAATGGAATAGTGGTGGTAGCGTTCCCCATTTCCCCAGGGAAACCCCCCTGTAAGTGTGTCAGTGTGGCAGATGGGCGGTCTGTAACATCCCCCCCTCCCCCCACCTTAATTACAAAGCATCATAATCCATCTATGGCATACAGAGGCAGGACATGGAGACTATTAGGGCGAGCGTGGAAATGGCACAGTCTATAATCCTCGGGACTTTACCACTATTAGGCTCCCCAGGCATCAAGCAAAAACCACTCATTTCTCCCGTAATCTTGTTTGAGAAGCCCCTTTATTACACCATATGTGTGTGTGTCTGAAGATGTCCTAAACTTTTCAGATGTAACTGGAAGTTTGATTTATCTCTTTTTCCCCCTGCTTCATGTTTTTCCCACCATGCCCACAGGCAAGACAGACTGCCCTAAAAAGCATTTGTGTGTGTGTGCATGCCTCCGTTAACCCATTCTGCCAAGTCTTGGCTCAGCCTTTTCTAAGCTAACTCCCAGCGTGATCCCGGTCCCCCTTGTGCTGGTGAGAGGAGTCTGAAGAAAAGGCCTGTGGAACTCCCGCTGCTCCCAGGCCCGGCCCCGGCCCCTCCGCCCACGAGGGCCGGTCCTGGGATTTGCTGCGCGCCGGGGCTCTGTGTGGCAGCTGTGACTGACGCTTCAATCGCCTCTCCCTGGGACACCCCAGTGCAACCCTGCATTCCCTTTCACACCTCGGAAACGGGGGAAAAAAGACAATTACACACATATTCAGCAACCTCCCTCTCCCCGTCTTTCCACAATCCTGCATTTCTGATGTAGAGCTATTTACCACTTCTTTAAAAAGGAAAACTTTTCTAAAGTTTCTGTGTTTGGCCAATGAGTGCTTCTAAACAAATTGCAAATTAGTTTAGATGTCTGGCCAGCCTGTCTGTATTTAAGTTGCTCTCGTTTATTCAATTTCTTTGGAATAGCCCTCTTCCTGAGTAAACAGTAAAACCCGACTATTTCCTTCGCATTTCCCCTGATATTTAGAAAATGTAAGTAATGGAAAAAGATTTGAGCCTTAAAGTGGAGTTAATGCTATCATGTATGGATTGTCAGTAAATTGAGTTTGTCTCTGGGCTATTGGAGCAGGGACTCGTAAGCCAGCGGGATTTAAGTCTCTTAATTGAATTATTTTGATTGCTGACTTGATTGATGGAGTCAGATGTGGAGCGGTTTCCATGACTTTTTGTCCGACTAATTCTTCTTCCAATAGAGCCATACCAGACAGATACAATAGGAACCTGCAATCAATCACATCCCAGCATTTGTCTTTGGTAGAAAAATGTGCCTGCCATCAGGTCCGAGTTCCACAAGCCATCCAGACTACGCAGAACCAACAATGACATCACATAGCAGAGCACTCTAAAGTCTAATCTTTCCATAATGCCATGCTAAACCCCGCAGAGACCCACGGCAGGGAGAAAGGCTTTTTTATGCCCCGGCGCTGCTCCTCCTCCCATGGCCTCTGGCTCTCTGCGAGTGCGAGTGTGAGTGTGAGTGTGTGCGTGTCCATGCATGTTGGGAAGAGAAAAATAATTCAAGAATGAATGGAGATGTCACTGTCAGACTCTGGCCTCCACATGAATCCGCTCCAGAATGACCATATTGGCAGCGTGTGTGTTTGTGTGTTTGTGTGTGTTGAGTGAGAGAGACTGTCGGGGGTCTGCCGTTTCCCCCTCCACGCCGAGTGGAGCGCAGCCCTGATTGGAGCGCAGCAGGACACAGGTCTATATTTCATCTCACTCATATGAGGGAGGCCGTTTCATCTCCCACACACATGTTTCCCATCACATGTGTGTTTATTCTCCCCCATGATGTGCTTGGCCGTGGAAGCCTCTCATCTCTCCGATATTGGAAATAGGAGCGAAGGTCTGCTAAAGCAAACACAATATTCTAAACCTCTCCCCGCCTGCTTTATGAACTATGCAGAGAATAAGACCGAAGGCGTTGGGTTGACTCGGTTTAATGAGCCCCCGTGATAGTTTTTCCTCTTAGGGCTGGGTAATATAATATTTCACACTGTGATTTTAGCTCGCTAATCTAAATGTGTGGCGCTCTCTCCCCGCACTGCTGTCTCATCTTCTATTTTCCCCTGCACTGAAAAACTTTTGACTACTTTTAGCTATTCTCATCTGTCTCTCAAGTCCCCCCCACTGAGAAACATGACAGCCCCGAACCTCCGCCACATCACTCCTCTCTTCTCCTCTTCTGTCTCCCAGATGAAAGCTTTTCCCTTTGCAGACGAACCTTGGCGAGCCCTTTTCCTGCATGCCGGGCCCGGGCCTGTGTTGCTGCTTTTAGTAGCTCTGTTTGCTGCATTTTCTGATTTATTTATACACTTATGATTGTAGCACCTCGTGCATGTCAAGAATCCAAAAAGGAAGGAGCCATGCATGTGCATTATGCTAGCCGAGTCAAATTCGTGTTTAAAATATACATGACTGCATGAATATATGTATCGCCCTCAGAAGCCCCTGTGCATCCGTCAGAGTCTCATTTCCTGTGAGTTGCCCTGCTCTGGAATGGCGTGGCGTGATCCTTGAAGGCGCCCCTCATGCGGCCACCAAGTAGAGCCGCCTGGTGCACCTCTCACACAATGGAGCGGTAGAGGGAAGGGAAATGATTTGGCTCCCATTGGAGGGGCTGGAGCAGTCGCTTCAAAGCCCCGTGTCTGGCTGAGGCTTTAACCGGCCTTCTCTCTGCATTAGATGTGCGTCCTGTGATGAGCCTTTGAAGGGTGTGGGCAGTTCTGGCTGGAAATATTGCGATTGCGTTGCACGGGTGTTGGGGTTCTGTTTTTTTTCAGCTAAGACATGAAAGTAATGCATGAACAGTGTGAGTAGGCTGGACTAAAATCGCGTTGACCCGAAAGGCACGATGTGACAAGGGAACAGCCGCTGCTGTGTCACGGTATGCCCTACACACACTGGGACACATATCACAGCGCTAGGTAGCGTGTGTGTGTGTGCAGCTGTGGTTCGCAGGCTAAGGTTTGAGTGTGCTTTACAGATGGCCGTAATAATGATCAGATAGCGCTTGTAATGGAGACGGCCCAGTTTGTAATGGCTTCCTAAAACAACACATGGAGCATCTTTACGAGGCCACAATCCGCCCCGGTTATCACAGAGCAAACTGTGTGAATGAGAATAGCATCATGTCCAACAAGCTATTTATTAGCACGCATATCACACACACACACATTTCATTTTTAATACCCACAGCCCGCGTCTTGCCTCCGCTCTGCTTGTTAAAGGCGAGTGTTATCAGAGGAGACACAGACTCCCGCTACACCAGTTAGGCCGTCCTCCCCTTTTACATTCACTGTTAATGAGGCTAATGATGTGTGTCTCTGAGATTGCATCAGTCAATATGCTGTTCAATATGGCTTTTAGAACCCCACTGACAACTTAAGCATGTCCGCCTGGATAAGGTCTCCCATTCGGGGGAGGAAAGAAAGAGCAACTAATTTGTCTTGGATTGGATGGGACATGTGTAGCTGTCTTTAACAATCATGCGGCGAGATTGTACGCAGAGAATAGACCCGTCACTCAAATCTTCTGATAAGAAGCTGCTTTTAAGACTCACAAGGCAGCTGTGTGTTAAAAAGCACCATGTCCTAGTTAGCTCCTTTCTTGTATGGAGATCTGTTGTTTGTTTGGTGTCAATGGTTGTGAGCTGTTTTCGTCTGCCTGTTTCGTTCCTCTTTTATTTGAAGGCAGATTTGGTTTCAGTCAAGTTTTTTATGTTTCAGGAGGGGTTTAGTCGGAGTTTTATGTCAGGAGGTGTTTACTGTGTTAGAGACTGGGGACATTTTAGCTTTACGCCTTTCACGGAGAGTTGACTTAGGAGTTTAATAGTCCCTGTGTAGTGATTACAGATGTGCGTTTTTTCACTTTTACTGCGCTTTTTTCCCACCACATTTATTCTTCTGTCGCATTAGTTTCAAAACCTATGAGATACTTTCTTGGGTAATGTTTGTTGCTTCCCTTGGTGAGGAAAAAAGGTCTGGGCAGAGACCCCTGTGACACTGATAAAAGCTGTTTCTTTTATAAACCACACAGCCTTTGATTGATCTATCCCGTGGTCCTGATCCCTGGGCTTGGCTGATTAAACCTATCCATCAGCTGCTCTTATCTGTGCCCTAACAGATCGAATGCAGGACTCTGAACTAAAACCCCTGTATTGTTGTTACACATAAAGAGTCAAAGGCTAAGGACAGGGAGGGGAGAGGTTTGCTCAAGCTCCTCTCTTCAAGGCCTTTTAAACAAAGACAAAAAAATCCCCACTATGTTGTTTTTGTAAAAAAAAAGGTGTTCAGATAAGTATCTCTCATGCTATTGTCATGAGAGCTGCACTCGAACACTTTTAGAGCCGCGCATATTGCAATAACCTTTAAAGTAGGTTGAACAGTGGCATTGCAGATTGTTACAAGAGTGTTTCCTCTCTAGAGTGAAATCTGAAAGTAATGTTTCCTGTCCGCAGAGTGTCAGTTCCCCGCTACTGATGTGACCCTGCCCCGGTCACAACTCATACAGACGTCAGCCAGATAATGACATCTCTTTCACTGACAGGCTGTCATTCACATGCCTCAGCAAGCGGCGACACACACACTCTGGACTCTCACACGGGCCAAGCGCACGGTTGCCGTTATGAATCATCTGAGCGAATTTGCAAGTCAAATAGCCAGTTTCATAAGATGTGCCTGTTATTTTCTGAAATCGATGTGAGTTTTCTCATCTTCCGGGTGACTGTTAAAGCAAATACATCAAGGCCGTTAAAACGTGGATGATTGCGTGTCACTTTGCTCTCATTTATCTGCAAGCATCTATTACCATCATGTTGTCAAGTCAACGAAAACAACACCGGAACAGCCAACAGATGGGCTTTTATCATTCACAGATGTACGATTTTGGGACCGTTTGTTAAAGATAAAAAGCCTCTTTTATCTCTTAGCTTATCTTAAACATCTTAAAGAACCCTGATTTAGGATTGTTAACATCCGGAGAACATCACTTAGTCCAACGTAAACAGAATTATGTGGCAGATAAAGATATGACAGCCCGCCTGCTGGTGGATACTCGTCACTTTTTAGCACGTCAAAACGAGATAGTGGAATTTTGCAACTTGCTACCTTATCAAGAAAACAATCATCCAAAGCTTACATAGACTTCCCTGTTGAAGATGGTTTATTGAAATCCTGTTGCAGCACGCCCTGCAGAAGCAGGTGTGGACCTGCTAGCTGAACTGTTGCCGCTAGTGATTTTTAGGGGGAAGGGGGTGTGAATACTCCCACAATGCTCTATGGGAGAAGTTGCCTGCGTGGCACATTCATTAACCTGGTATCTAGCTAATCTCCTAGCTAATTCATTTAGTCCTCCAAACACTCCCGTGTATTAATATCCTCTCTGTGCTCCTGCTCATGGGATGCAGTATAGAAGCGTAGCCATGGCGATGATTGTGTCATTATTTTGCAGTCAGATGAGTGATATCCCAGAGGGCTGTCGCCGGGTTGTCCAGGCCAGTCGAGAGGGGTTGATTAGAATTGCAAATGGCGGCCAAGTGTTGTGTTTATTGTGTGTCTCAATATTGGAGACAATCAGGCGAATCAAAGCCCTCAGCTGGAGAGATGGGACTGAGGCACGGTGGGCCTCTCTGGTTGGCACCATGTCCTCAGTGCTTGCACAGTGCCCCCCCCCCTCTTCTCCCTCTCTTCTCTTCCCTGTTGCACTCTCTCTTGGTCGACTCTGTGGTGCGTGTAGGTCCTGAAGTACGGGGCACAGCTGGAGTAAGAGAAGGCGAGACAGAAAGAGCCACTAAATCTAGTGCACTCAATCATCTGTAGTGTGGCAGTCCTCTCGCACAGCTGATAAATATTAAACACGCTTTATGATAATGAAAGCGCGGGCGACAGGCATAAATATCAGAGGGAAAGTGCTGAAGGATTAAAATGTCTTGTACGTTTTCTCATAACACAAATTTGTCATTGATTTCATGGCTTCCTCAATCGTTAGTGCTAGGAATTATTCGCTTTTCATCAGTGGAATTTCATCTTTCTCTCAGACGCCTGCGTGAGATGAGGTATGTATGGCGCTGCATATTCAGAGCTGAGGAATATGCACATACTGTATATGCATCCGCTGTCAAGCAAATGGAACCGATTGGCAGTGTGCCCTTGTTATTGTTGGGTGACAGACTGTGGTGCAAAGTGCCCTAAACACTAATTTTCGCCACAAATCACTTGTGAATTGTTCTTCCTCAACGATCGGCTATTACCCCATTATTGACTCTCTGTTTGTACAAGATTTGGCGGAATCCATCTGAAAGCCATCCAATGCTGTTGTGTGAGACAGGAAGTTAGTGCTTTAGCTCACCGTATAATTCACTCTGTCAGCCGCACACAGAGAGGCCTATCTTCTCTTGTTTCGCTACTGTTGGCTTTTAAAGAATGTGTGTGTGCACAATGTACATGCGAGAATGTGAGTGTGTGTGTGCTCATGCATGCATATGTCCCTGTTGGAACATAGGATAATTCCTCAGGTCAAACACGCTCCCCCTTATAGCACCGCATGACCAGTCACAACAGGCATTTGTGAGGCCCAGGTACGGACATGCACAGGGAACAGGTATCGCTAGAGGGAAGTTACTGTTAAAGTTGAATTATATTGAGCCACACACACTCTCTCAATCTCTCGCCGCTGTAGGCTAAATGAGAAACTAAGTTAAGAGGAATGTGTTCACACCCGATGAAAATCCTTCAGATGTACTGCGAGTTTTCACCATGACTTGTGTGAACGGGGGGAAGGCCAGAAGCCATCGCGGGGCTCACATGCCTGAGATGATACGATCAAATGCCAGCAGCTTTGAAAGGCAACAGTCAGTTGCATGTGAGAAGCTGTGGCTTACACAGGCTGTTTAGACAGCGCTGTGTGCTGTTGAGCTTGACAAGCAGTTGATGAGAGATCCTTAGAATCGTATGTGTATAACGAGAAAAAAGAGAATGCTTGAGAAGGGAGAGTGTGTCCTATCGCCGACGTGGCTGTTTGTTAGTGTGTGAAACTAAGGGGAGAGTTCATGAGGTGACATCTTGTCAGCTGTTTGACTTTCCCAGTTTCCCAGGGAAGCAGTCTCAAGAACAATGCAGAAGAAAACCACAAACCATCCAACAACAATCGAAATGCCACAAAAAAAAAGCTCTGGTCCTGTTTGTTGGTGACTGAATTATTGCCGTTGCTTGAGATTGGAGACAGGGGAAATGTGTGAGCGACTACACTGTGCTTGTAGCCGACACATATCACCTACCGGACTCTTCCACCCATCCATCTCCCTGCACTCCTGACAATAGCAGGAATACATTAAAAAAAAGCGTGAGTCAGGAGGGAAGGGGACGCAAGATAAATATTGTCTCGGTATTTTTCCTCCGTCTCCGTCGCAATTGTCTCTCACACTGACAGATGAACAATGAAAGTATTTTGAACTTTGCTGCATGCTATCTTTTACTACTGGGTTCAGAACCGTGCTGTCAAAGCCAGACGTGCTCTGGCGGAGATTGATTGATTTGCTTTCTGTGTGCCATGTCTCGCTTTTGTTCTTCCAGGAAGCCTTAGGTTTATTTCCAGTATCCCAGACTCTCTGTAGCTGTGTCATATTAACACCTGTTAACAACATACGCTCTCATAAAATATCGATTCAGCTCCCCTTTGATCTTAAAATATGGCTGTAACATTTAAACTGGAATCAGTTTGACAGAGAGGGGAATACTTTTAATGATTTATATAATATTATTGCATTAGAAAATGTTTGACAATTTGTAAAATAGACTACAATGTTTGCTTCTTGATAGATGACAGGGTGTCCGCGGGGTCTTAAAAAGTATTAAAAGTTGATAAATCAATTTAGCGAAAATTAAGGCTATTAAAAAGTATTAAACGGCATTTTCCAAGGTATTACATTTTGTAGCTTGTTTTCAATAAGTTTATAAATTGTCCGAAGAGGTTGTGTTCTACAGTCTGCCTGAATGTAATCATTGCTTAGGTGTGTAGTGTGATTCTGTGTAGTTTATTTATGGCATCCCGTTGGACTTGACGTCATCTGAACAGGACGTCGCACGCTCACTGCTTGATAGCGCGCGCAGGTCCGTTTACGCCGGTTGTTAAACAACATCGTTATGGGGAAATGCAAGTTTGCGTCCAAATGGTTGGAAGATAAGGAAGAAGGACAATCAATACTGTCTATAGTCAATGTGAGGTAAAGTGTGTCGCCAATGTAACCGGTTAGAACTCAAAGTGGCGATGTGGTCTTGTGTACGGAAAGGGTCTTAAAAGGTATTAAATGTGACTTCAGGATTCCTGCATATACCCTGGATGAGACACCACTCTCAAGTCTGCATGCTAAAGTTGAAGCTACAGCCAGCAGTCAATTAGCTTACTTTAGCTTAGCTTAAAGGTTTCGATCAGGGGGGAAATGCAGCCTTGCACTGTACAAAGGTAACAAAGTCTGCTTATCAGCACTTATAAAGCTTACTAATTCACGTGTTGTATCCCATTTGTTTAATTTGTTAAAAAAAACAAAGTGTAAAACTGACACATAGCAATGTTAGCCTACTGGGTGGTGCAGGTCAGATATGGTTTCCTTCCGGCAGAGCCATTCGAGCTGCTTCCACTTTGTTTTTTTAGCCTTAAAGCAGCTAAGCTAAACGGCTGCTTCATATTTATCGTACAGAAATGACAGCAAGAAGTAGGCTATATTTCTCTAAATGTTGACGTAGAAAAAAACTAATTAGTAATGGGTGTCAGGTTTGTTTGAGAGATGTCTTGTCGCTGAAGTCTCGCTGATTCGATTCCCAGATGTCCTGGTGCCAAAATTCTGCTGAGCAGTGCGAATAACACCCCCTCAAAACCTGTGTCTGAGAGCCGACTCATTCATAGCACAAGGTTGAAAAATTAGCTAAGTTTAGCTACAGACCGTAGCCTGACTCTCATCCTCAATGGGCTTTTCACTTTGCTTCATTATACAGTCTAAAACTGTCATCCCCAGAGTAATTTCTTAACCATGGTGAGATAGGAGGGCAATTGTTGAAAATTGAATTGAACCATGACTGGCTCCATGCAAGCCAAACAGAATTTAAATAATTTATAATTCGGAGCTGTGTGTGTGTGCTTCTGTTTTTATTAATACATGTGAAGTGCTGATTGAGTAGCAATATTAAAGGGCTGTTTTTTCTGAGAAATGCTTTTTTTTCCTCTGGGGGCTTATCGATGGGGTTTGAGATACGAAGCAGAAAATGGCTGCTGGGTAACAACCCGGTGCAAGCTGCGTGGGTTTGATAATGGTTATGATTCCGTTTCTCTCTAGTTTTCCTATCTCCCCCCGAGTGGGAGTGAAACACAATTGGGTGAGTGTGAGAGATGCTATTGTTCGTCTGGGAGGTTCTTCTGCTTTCTCCCCTCCTGCTCTGCTCGCCACTGATTACAACCTCGCATCTCGGTCCAGCTCTTGACTCTGTGCTCTGCAGCTCTTAGTCCTGGGGGATTCCTCAGCCTACAGCCCCCACACCACACACACACACACACACACACACACACACACACACACACACACACACACACAACACACACACACACACACACACACACACACACACACACACACACACACACACACACACACACACACACACACACCTACTCAGGCATGTATCGGCACACTTAAATCTGCAAACACAGTCACACTAGCACGCATACAGTGGGTTTCGGGCCAGGCGGGTTTGGCAGCGACTGTAGACTGGGCCTGTGGAGAGATCTTTACGGAGCATGCAGAGCCCATCTGTGGCTGCTCCTCAGTGATGGGAGGCAGCTGGCTGTGTGTGTGTATGTGTGTGTTGTGTCGTGGCCAGGGAGCTAGGGAAATTGGGAAGAGGTTTGTGTGTGTTTGGGTCACAGAGCAAACCCCAGAATGAGGGCTAAACTCAGGCTGAAACTGACCCGGCCAAATCTCTTCTCTTGGTCTCTTTTCTCTCTACGCCTCTTCTTCTCTCCCGCCCTAACCCTCCAGCTGGAAGAGCTCAGTCCCTGAGATCCGGGGATGAATAAGTGGAGAAGCAGAGAGCACCAATCTGGGCCTTTTCTCGCTGTCAGTGATACCGTGGATGACTTTCAATCACGACCGCATACACCCATGCTCGCTTAACTCCCCTGCTCTTAGAGAGGGATGGGCTCGTCATCCACAGAAACCACAGAGGCCATAAGAAGAAACAGATTATGTTCTTTCTCCTCCCTAATGACTTCTGACACTCTCCTCTCCCTCAACAGTGATCCTCAGCCTGTTTGTCTCATAACAACGTCCACTTCTTTTCTCCTTGTGGCAAGGCCATCTGGGTGTCATCTTGTTAGCTCATTACGGCCACCGATGGTGTGATGCTTGCCCCTCATGTGACATCGATCGAGGGCAAGCATACTGAGCTTGTTTTGTGAACATGAGGGCTGTGTGTCAGTCACTCTCATCTCTGTGTGTGTGTGTGTGTTGAAACTCGCAACTGTTATGAGTCACGCTGAATGTGATTTGCTCTGCATGCCAGCCTGTTGACTGAGCTAACTGAAGCTAGTGCGTGTTTGTCTGTGAGAGAGCGAGGGTGTCTGTGTTCACACGTACAAAGCAGTTCTCTGCAGGGTGGAATTCAGGATATTCTGTCCCTCTTTTTTGTCGCTGACATCTTCATTTATGTCCCTCTAATGGGGACAGCACAGAGGGAAAATACACAGCTTTTCAGCAAGTCACTGTTGCCAAGTCTGGGCCACTGGAGTTTAAATGCAACTTGAGTTTCCAGTTTATCCAATACAACTACCCATTGGCGGGTTTGTCCTGCTTTTCTATAATAAGGGTCAATTCCTTCCTGCTTTGCTAAACAATTCTGGAGCCAGATGGGTCTTGTTTTGCTTAATTTCAGGATCCTTGTATTTGTGTGTCTCTGTGTGTGTGTGTGTGTGTGTGTGTGTGTGTGTGTGGCCTGTACCAGCATTGGGGCGACTTGTTTACTGTGTTTGACATGTGAGGAAATCGGTGTGTGTACACTGCGGGGCGTGTGTTTATGTGTGTGTGTTTATAGACAGGCCTCCTTAAGAACATCTGCCCCTGTGACAGCCTGACAGAAGCCAGCTACAAACTCGGGTTGAGCCGGCGGCTACGGGCGCAGACTTACGACCGGATCACCTTGCCGTGTCAACGTCTCGGTCAAAACCAGTTTCATATCAGAATGTCACAAATAACCGACATTTCACGTGACTCGATAAAATGTGGTGAAAATCCTCGGAGACGTACAAACACATTGACAGTTGGATTGAACGTGCCTTTCTCCCCAGTATAAAAATGATCACACTGTGTCAACAGCGCTCTGAAGATCTTAACCACACATCAAGACTGAAGCCATTTCAGAAGCTGCCGTTTGAATGTTCCCATTGTGATGCCGAGTGAGCATGCGGTCCTATATCTTGATGGATCTTAAAGCGGTTTAAGTCACACTCCCTCACAGCAGACAATTATTTAATATTGATTGACTGGAATGGGAACGGGATGTGTTTGCACCCTATAATTACACAAAATGCAGACGGCCTCAGGCAAGTGAATTCGCTTTAAATCCCCTCCGCTATATGTGTTACACAAGAGCTCCACAAGGCTCTTTGCATAATGCGGCTTTGTGTTCTTTACGGACTTAAGTGTAACCATGTCATGTGGCTGATTTACTGTAATGTTTCATAAGAAGCCATAAAATATTGAAACTGCAAACCTGTGGAATATTGATGTAAACAGCTGTAAATATGGATGCAGTATGGGAAGTGTCATATGTAATAATGGAGGTGTGGTGAGGGGGGGAGCAGCCATACTAATTTTTTTTGCAGATAATGTAAGAGAGAAATTATAATTGGTGAGGGAACACTTTTCCTAGCGTGATAATTACCACGCTTATGGCGAGGGGAATAGAGTACCTGTTGTGATTGTAGGTGTTTGTTTTTACATGATGCATTTTTAAATAGAGGAATAGAGAGAACAATTGCATGTTGGGAAGCAGAAGAAGAATTAAAGGTACCTGCATTCAGGCAGGTAGAGATTGATCACCCTTTGTATATGGCATGGGGTAACTTATTTTAATTGGTATGTATGGTATGTTCATGCTGCCGCTCAGGAGGAACAAATCAATTTGAAATCCATTGTGTTGATATGAGCCGTTGCTGCCTCTTTCTCTCATAGTTCCTGTGTTTCGGGCCTTTCATTCAGCGGCTGAGGCTGCCTGCCAGGGCTGTGTTTGGGGCACAGGCCTAAGTTGACTGGACGGGGGTGGAGAGCTGGGGGGAGGGGGGGGACTGGTTTGAGGCTCTGTAAGGGGCTTTGAGTGGGCCTTAGTGTAGGCGGCGTTTTATATGAAAGTCGGCGAGGGCAGGGCGCTTGAATAGGGGTGGCTGGGAAGTTGGGCCTAGAAGGTCCAGGATGCACCCCACAGTGCTTTTGTGTGCTCTCACATCCGTGTGTGTGTGTGTGTGTGGGGAGGTGGTGGGGGTTTAGCATATGTGAGATCATGTGCTCATATTCACCAGTGGAATGTAAAAAGAGAGAGGAGGGGGTTCTCCTCTCGCCTCTCTTCCCCTCCGCTTGGTTGTTTTCTGTTCTCTCTCCGCTGTGCTGTAGCGTAGGCCTGTTTGTATAAGCTCTTTACAGGATTGAGCACGCCGTGGAGCCATCCAGATGAAACAAAACCAACCTCATTTGATTGTTTTGAAAATGATTCTCTTTATTGTGTTTGGTTCAGGCAGATTTAACATGAGGGGAATAAAGGTTCTCTCACGTTCAGGGTCATTTCCCAGGAACATCGTTTTGTATCTGCAAGGCTCTTCCTCTGTGCTTTCAAACCCCTTTCATCAACAGGTCTTCTAAAGTCTCCAGACAACGTGAATGAAAGATGCAATTCAACCTCCCTTTTCCCCCCTTTTTTCCCTTTCGACCTCCTCAAAAGTACAATAATCTTCAGTCACTCGTCTCCTCCTCTCCATTGCGTGTGGCTGTGTGTAGCACCGGAGTGGCGCTGATTAAGCCAACAGAGAGACAAACGGGAGACAAAGTCCCAGCCCACCAGTTTAGTTTCACATCCTGGACTGGAGCTGGGCCGCAGCTTGCCAAGTGGAGGGCTTTTAAACTGGGCTAAACACTAATTGCTGCCCTATTTCTTTTATGTTGCTTCTTTCCCATCTGCGATGGCGCTTCCAGACCTCCACAGCAGCCAGAGCCTCATTATAGCAGACGGTTAACAAAGGCTGGGAAACAGAAGCGGAGAATTCACTTAGGATAGCTATCTAACCGTCGACTAGGAGGCCGGCTCGGAAAATTGAATCAATGACAGGGGCCGGCTTGTGATTAAATCCTTCAGGGATATTATGATATTAAGATTTTTGGAAATCTTAATTATTCATCTAAATTGTAGAAGCTCGCTTTGATAAAGAAATAAAGGGCTTGTGAAACTGGGTAGTTGAGGCGTGAGGCTCATTGTTTCATTTGAGAGCTGAGCTTTTAAGTCAGTTTGATTCTCTTGTAATGGAACATTTGGAGAAAAACCTGCCAACTTCTTCCCTACGAAGAAACGGAAAATAGAAAACAGCTACTTGTGGAGTGAATCAAATCAAGGTGTAATTGTGATGTTTGCCGCTCTTTCTTTTCCCCCCGCGCTTGTTTTTCTGTAGGTGTTTTTGTGAGTGCTGAGAGAGGGGGAGGATGAAGAGGGTGATGAGAGAAAACCGAATGAGGGAAATGTTGAGGAGGTGAATGAGGATAAAGCGAGAGGGAATGAGATTTGGGAGCAGAAATAGAGGGGGGCTGAGATTGGGGGGAAATAGAGAGAAGGTGGGAGTAGAGGGGGTGGTCAGCAACAAAGCCTAATGTTGCCATGGAAACTTGTTTATGCCTCATTGATGCATCTTGTAGATCCAATTAGAGGCTGATTGTGTCCGTGTCTTCATAGACACACGCACGTGTTTCACGGCGTGCACACGCCTGAAAAACATATGTACGCTAACGCACACGTCTGTGAGCACATGCAGAGTGTTGCTGCTGAAACCAGCAAATGGTGAGGAGGGGTGGGACAAAGCAGACCCCGCATTCTCGCTCTTATCGGCCCTTGAATTAGTGCAACCCCTCCCCTCCCCTCGCCCCCACGGGCATCAGACAATAGTGTGGAAATAACGTCTCACCCGCTCCCAAGCCCGTCAACGAGATCCTATCTGCGCATGTTCAATGACATCATACTGCTCTGAAAAAAAGTGGGGTTTGATTGACAGGTTTTGATCGTTTTGCGTATTACATGTTGCATTTATCTCTTTTTTTTAATCAAGTCATATATTTGGTAATGCTCCGGTCAAAGAAGAATAGCCATGTTTGTTGAAAAGGCCTTAATCCAATCATGTTCATTTTCATGGGGGGTATTTTTCAGAAAATGGGACTCTTTTCTTCTTCTAAATGATCTTTTTTTACAATGGCTGGCCGATTGCCAGTGTTTAACATCAGTGCAGGAGGGATTGAGATCATAACCCCCCCACTTCTACACTACACACTCCTCTATCAGTCTCTTTCACAGTCCTCCCTTCCCCGGGCCTGTCTGAAGAGCCAGTTATTTAGTGGTGAAATGATGTGTGTGATGATGAAATGAAGGGCTGTAGATAAGGTGAGATTACACTCGGAGTGAGGAAGAAGGGAGAGACAGAGAGAGGCCCGGCCCCTGATGTCTTGTTAAAACGTGAGGGATCAGGAAGAACAACAAATGCATTGCGCGCGGCTAAATCCTGCTTAAATCCGCTGGCATGGGCAGATCTAGCAGATAGCCTTGCCGCTGTGCTCGCTGTCTGCGACCACAATACACACACACACACACATACACACACACACACACACACACACACACACACACACCACACACACACACACACGCGCACACGCACACGCACCCGTACATAAACACACCCGTGGTCAGTCCGGCTGTCTGGGTTAATGCTTGGCTAACTGGGACAGCAGAGCTGAACCATGTTGACATTTTAAGCCTCAAACAAGTCCAGAACAATGATTCAGCCCATCTGCCCCCCCACCCCTACCCCCCTCATCAGACCGCAACCCCAGCCCATTTTGCTGACCGGCACTCACACACACACACACACACACACACACACACGCACACACGCACGCACACACAGAGATGGGCATAAACATACACACCACTGCCCAAACACACTGCAAGTACTCAGTGAACCTCCACCCCCTCTGTTCACACACATTTACACACACACACACACACACACCACACACACACACACACACACACACACACACACACACACACACACACACACACACACACACACACACACACACACACACTGGGTCACCTCCTGTTTCCCCACCTTTTATGAATAAAAGAGAGCAAGAGCTGATCTGATTGAGTTGGCAGCAGAGAGCGAGGTGGAGAGGTACAGTAAGGCCAGATGGATTATCTTAATCCTCCAGTAGAGGATCATGGCGGAGGGAAGATGAACCGGGAAGCCTTAACCTTCCTGTTGACCCCCGCACTTTGTTTTCCTCCAGAAACTCGGACCTCTGAAGTACAAGAAGCACAGATATTGTGTCCAAGCACAGGTCTCACGTGGAAGTCCAAAAATATGAAAAAAGGATTTAGAGGCATTCCCCGGGTGTAATCCTATCTGTAGCCACTTCTGCGGCAGCCATTTTGTGTTTGGCCATCTTGTTTCCCCTCATCGCAAACTTTTGGTATGCTTTGATTCAGATCCAAGTATGAAAAGAAACTTTAGAGGATTTGTGTGAAACGCTCTGTCGACTCGTGCTGAACAATGTCGAGCTGCTACATGTAGTTTTAGAGGGGGTGAATTAACTACGCACGGCCTAAAAGCCAACGCCAGACAAATCTAAACCCATAACTCCTATAGCTCAAAGTATTAAGTCTGTATAAACTGTTGTTGAATCATGTGGCTGCTTTTCCAGACTTCCTTTAAATATGTGTTGCTAACGTATCTTCTTTGTTTTCGTCCCTCAGGTTTCTGATGGGTAAGGGTCTTGTGATATACCCAGACATCGGGGACAAGCTGGACATCATCTGTCCCAAAGCGGACGATGGCAGAGAGTACGAGTTCTACAAGCTGTACCTGGTGAAGAGGGAGCAGGCGGACACCTGCAGTACAGTCCTCGATCCCAATGTCCTGGTCAACTGCAACAAGCCCGAGAAGGACATCAAGTTCACCATCAAGTTCCAGGAGTTCAGCCCCAACTACATGGGCCTGGAGTTCAAGAAGAACGTCAACTACTACATCACCTGTAAGTTTGTCTTAAAAGATGATTTATCGCCACTTTTTAGCTCTTTAACCTTCATTTTACCACAGAAGCGAAGAGTAATAATCTGCTTCACACTCAGTTACACGCGATCATACCTGGGAGTTTCGCGGTAAACTGTATTTTAATGGCCACTACAGCAGCTCCATGTAACAAATGGAGGTGACGTGCCTCGCTTATGGTACAGTATTAGTGGCATTTAGGGAGTTGTGCTTACAAAACCACACTTGACTGACATTTTTTCAAGCACTAGCAACTTTACTACAATACTGAGTACGTTTCTCCCCATCTAATTAGGTTTTCTTTATTTGGAAAAAAAGTGTTCTTTTTTTACCTCCTATTTAATGAATTCCAATGAATTTCTAGTGGGTTTCTGCGAGCCACGTTACAGCGGGTCAGTTGGAAATGCAAAAATAGCTTTGGAGGATAAAGTTTCGTATGATAAATGACTTGTAAACAAATATTTATTTGGATTATAATGTAGCTTTTCTTTCAGGAAACATCCCATTTCCCCTGTAATTAGTAACACATTATATAGTCATTTCCTGGAAAATTCCTAGAAAATAGCAAGGAAATTACAGACGTGTAAAAACGTCCTAGAAGTAATTCTTGAAAAGAGGTCATTCTGCACAATGAGGTCTTTTACTTTGACTACAATGATTACATTTTTCTGATAACACTTTAAATATTCTGTAGCAGTAGTGGATTTGCACTAAGTAGATAAAGAAAGGAAGAGATAGAAGAAGTCGTAAAAAAGAGAAACAGAAACCACAAAACAACCTGAGACTGAAACGTTTAAATTACACCTGAGCAATAATTTATAAAACAATATTTGAATAAAAACGTAATACTTCAAACAGTAGAGCATAGTACATGAACCGGTATTTTTATTTTTACATTAAAATTTATCTATTTTAGTATTTGTATTTAAAGAAAAGAAAGGTAAGGTAAAAAAACTTGTTCTATATTGTAAAATATTTCATTTACACCTGAGCATTAATTTAAAACAAAATATAAAATATATTCAAAAAATGTTCATATTTATACAACGGAGCACAGTTTACACATGACCACAATATGTATTTGTTTTACATTTAAAAGTATTTATTTTTATAGAGACATTATATATAAGGGGTGTCAGATGGAGGGGACTCCTCAGCGGTCTGTGCACCGGAGGTCGGCCGCTCAGTTTGAATCCAGCTGCAGTAATGATCTCAGATCAGCAGGAGGGGTCAGTGGAGCTGGAGTCACAGCAGAGTCTCTTATGGACTCTCTTATAGATAACCATAGATTATTTTGAACGCTCTGGTACTTATTTTCTCCCTCCCTGGCCTGAACGTCACCGATAGATGGAGGTTCAGCAGGGGTTTGTGGAGAAGCTGGTGGAGATAACAGTTAGTCTCTGAACTTGGTAGTAGCTGCGTCTCAGTGATTTCCAGGTTTAAATAATTCAAACACCACACACGTTGGTCAGGTCACCAAGGAAATGTTTTTGCAAGTATCTTGTTATTAAATAAAGTCTATAACCCCCATAGCACACGACTGCAAAATGATGCATGCATAATATATGGAAAAAGGTTGTAGGCACAACCCCAGTGATATAATCTGATATATCTTGCTGTAATGGATAAGGATAATGATTCTAATTATTAGAAAATCCCCAAAACAGGCCAGAACAACAACAACACATTCATCCTAATAACAAGCATTTCCTCAGAAGTTAAAGCCTCATACAAATGGCTGATGCCTCTGAGCTATACAGCTAATTATTGTCCAACAACAATATGAAAAACAATTAAATGAAAATATTACGAATAATTCATTTGTTTTCCTGTAACTTTTGCTGAAAATCTAAATGGTGTTTATCGATGCAATATATTGTGTGACATGTTGATTGCAATAACGCTAAGCTTTAACAATTATAAAATAATTCAAGCTAATAAAATAGAAAACGTATATGAAAATGACAGTAAAAAATAAATAAAAAGATAACGAGTGAATCGTCAAATCTTTATTAAAATAGATACCAAAAGCTCTGGGTTGCATTTTATATTAAAAGTAAACAAACACATTTTGAATTATTCAAAATGATTTATCATCAGGGATTTAGATCTGGTACTTTCCCCATTTGAAGTCCCTATCTTCCCATCTGTTTTTATAAAGACAGTTCTTCATATGGAGCCACTTTTCCAAGTTTTATGAAGCACTCGGCTCTGTCTTTTTCCATCCCCTCAATAAAGTCTGTCCACCCACCATTATGGCGGTTTAGATCAGCTCTGCATTTCTTGCGTGACCGATTTTTAAAGATTTACGTCTTAGGCAGGAACAAAAGGGCTTGGGGCCGCCATTGACAGAGTAGTGAAGTCGGGGGTAACAACACATTGTTGGTTTTGGTCTTTTTAATAGGATTTATAACCCACAAGTGGGCCGGAACAACGCTTATATTTCATGTGAGGGGTCAAAGCTTAGATTCTCCATCTTGTTAGCTCGGAAGCTGCAGAAGCTAACATGCTATAGCTCCGTTTATAAAGCACAAGACAATGTTATTGTAGACGTGACTCGAGCCTTATCTAATTATTACTTCAGTTAGTCATTTCCTACATTTCCTGGAATGACTTGAGTTTTCCTTAAATCCTAACATGTGTTGGGTTGGATTTGTCAGTTGGGAGTTGTGCCACATCTGTAATTGATTCCTCACTTCATCATTGAAATGATCAGAGATAATCGTGACTTTGAGATACGATCTCTAAACTTAATCCAAACATGCAACAGGCTGCCTTGAAGCCTACTGAAAATCTGCATGATCGGAAGCCGGAAAAAAGCGGATTCATCACTCATCTTCTCTTATGAAGCGTAATTAACACTACTAACTTTTCATCATTTAACTTCATGTTGGTTTCAGAATGTTTTTATCCTTCATGTTTCTTTACCAAAAGAATAGCCTCTTTCTATCACTAAAATACATCTTGCACATGTTTCTCCTTTTGATCTGGCGCAGCTCAAGCGATATTTGCGAAGTCTCCCTCAAAGCCAGAATGCGGGGAAGCATAAAGCTTGTGATGTTATCAAGCAACGATATTTTGGGGGCCGCTCCTGTGGCAACATGTCATGTGGACTTTAAGAAATATTTCTTTGAGCTTTATTACACCCACATGTCTTTGGAAAACACCTTCGGCATTCTCGGCGTCTGCTCAAAGTTTTTCCTAGCCGGCTGCTAGCGGGGCTGCTCCACATATTGTGTCCTGATTACATCATAAATATTTTAACCAACTCTATTAGTGACATGTGCGTGGGGATGCATCAAAGAGGAAACATTGACTTTACCTAAGGTCACATTTGCTTTTGTACCACACTCTCTTGTTTTTTTGCTGTGTTGAGAATACTCCTCCGTGTTTCACTCCATGAACTCACATAACAAGAGGTTTTAAATCCTTCACGAGGGAGAGTGGCCGTGCGGGATCCCGCCTGATGGTGGATCATCATTAGGCTCATATACTGTAACATTCTCGCGTCAGCAGTAATCTTATATAGTATTTGTCTTGGTATTGTGTTAATGTTGTTGTCCTTTGCAACAGGAAGAGCCTTGCTTTATTTATTCCACCGCGGCCTGTGCATACACCGTGTCACACTTCATTTATCACTGAGACAATGGCCATGTTTGGTGTGTGTGTGTGTGTGTGTGTGTGTGTGTGTGTGTGTGTGTGTGTGTGTGTGTGTGTGTGTGTGTGTGTGTGTGTGTGTGTGTGTGTGTGTGTGTGTGTGTGTGTGTGTGTGTGTGTGTGTGTGTGTGTGGTGTGTGTGTGTGTGTGTGTGTGTGTGTGTGTGTGTGTGTGTGTGTGTGTGTGTGTGTGTGTGTGTGTGTGTGTGTGTGTGTGTGTGTGTGTGTGTGTGTGTGTGTGTGTGTGTGTGTGTGTGTGTGTGTGGTGTGTGTGTGTGTGTGTGTGTGTGTGTGTGTGTGTGTGTGTGTGTGTGTGTGTGTGTGTGTGTGTGTGTGTGTGTGTGTGTGTGTGTGTGTGTGTGTGTGTGTGTGTGTGTGTGTGTGTGTGTGTGTGTGTGTGTGTGTGTGTGTGTGTGTGTGTGTGTGTGTGTGTGTGTGTGTGGGAGAAAGCTAAAGAGGAGGGACAGGGAGCACCTGCAGTGAACACACTTTACCTGCTTTTCCTGTACAGTAGATGTGTGTGTTTGTGTGTGTGTTGAGGCCCCTTTAGGCCAGTTTATCTCCGCCTTGAAGATGTGAGAGCGTTATCCCACCGTCTCTGTTGGGAATGTGGTCCAGCCGGACAGCAGAGCGGTGTAAATCTGCTCACCTATAAAGACCTGGCTTATCTGGCCTGATTAACGGCCGAACGTGGCAGACATGCTTTGAGACGAGGAGAAGATGCACAGGGAGTGGACATTCCTCTGAATCTTGCAACTGTCTTTTTTTTCTTGTCCACCCCCGATGTCTCCACTCCGGCTCCGTTTGTCTTCTCCCTTGATCACCCCTCTCCCCCACTCCTACTCCTACCCCTACTGCTGCTCTTTCCATGGGGTGGAAAGGGCAACAAAAGGTGTGGGGTAAAGTAAGCAACAAATGGTGTGTGTTTGTGTATATGTTTTTTCTCCCATGTGTGTCCCCATGAGTCAGTGTCACCGCGGGGGGGGGGGGGGGGTGGGGAGTCCTGTCCACTCGGCCCGCTGTCTCTCAGGCTCTGACAGGAGTCGTGGGGGGGTAAGAGGTCAAAACTCGCGGATGAGGGGTCGCGGAAACACAGCAGGGGGGTCAGTAATGATAACCCTGCACTGATCTAAACCCCAGACCAGCATTAGCATGTGCTGTCCATCAGCACATGCCCCCCCCACTCCCTTAAGAACACACACACGCATACATACACACGCCTCCCCAATCCCCCCCCCCCTACTGGTGTGTGAGTGCACAAACTGGTTGTATTTCACTGTCTAAACACAGGATATGAGCTGTTTGTGAGGTTTAGAGGTTAGACACAGAAAATATTTTAGAATGGGGGCTTTTAAGGAGAATAAACATAATGGAGAAAATGAGCAACAGAGCAAGGAACAAAGAGAACCAGGGGAAAAGCAAACACACATATAAACAGACAGTGCTTCCATTTTCTCTCCCATTCGCTCCTCATTGAAATAATGTACCCTGACTGCTGGGAGATGTGTTTTGGGTGGTTATCCGGCCTGGTGAGTCTCTGTTCTATATAAGGGTATGACCACGAGGCGGTAAACAGAGGCGGCCTGTCGTCGAGCGCTCCTCTCCCCTTGGTTTCCAGCGCAGCAGGCAGGGTAAGCCTGATCCCTCCTGACAGCTGTCACTCTCCATCTCAGTGTACCGTCATGGACTCTGACACACCAACTTCCCCACCAGAATACTGCCGCAGCGAGGCACACGCTATCTCACCTTTAGAAGTGAAATACACGATGCCCCGCTCGCAGCAAACTGCACATTTTGCTTTTCATTCTTTGACGCTCCATTTCTTTGACTTTGGAGGTAACTCCAACTTCTATTTTAGGCTTCATTGGTTATAACTTTTTTAATTTACTGACTTCTTTTAACATTTGTGGTAAGGAGGTATTGGAAAGCAATGCCTGGGAATATATCTGACATTTAGGCTGTGGGATTTCTTGTTTGTGTTGCTCACCTGAGTAATAAGGTTAACATTCAGGCCCTTTTGTGTAGCCTCTCTTCGGTATTGCTGTTATTTGTTGCTCAACAACCTACACATTATTTCCCCCTCCATCCAAATACCTCCCTAAGGAATCCACCTCCACTGGGCCACTATGCAAGTTCTTCTGCTTAACAGTACATCACAATCTTTTCCCATATTTGCCCTTGGATGGGTAAAAGGTCAAGGTTAAAATCCCTGATCGGGCAGGAGATCACAAGATCCTCTCCTGCCCTACTTTTCAGCGAGGATGTAAACGCTGCAACATATGTGCGCTCCCACGCAGGTATCTCAGTAATAATGCTTGTGAGCTCTGGGACACACAAACACAAATGTACAAATGAAAGATTGCTCACCAATAAATATGAACACTGACAGCCTTATAACTGGATTTGTAGCAGTGCAATAACAGTAATCTGATTTAGAAAAAAAAGTGTTAAATGTCATCTTTTTGAGTTAACATAAAATTACCATAATTAAATCTCAGCAAATACAGACAAAAGGGGCAGTCACATTTGACAGCGGCGCCTTTGAAAAGACGAACCATTTGATTGCCAGGTTATAGAGATGCAAATAAGTCACACATTTCTAATGCGCAATTAAATGTTTTTTTTTCTGTCGAGCGATAACTATTAACATCTGGTAGTCACCCTCAGTTAAATCTCGCTGAAACATTTGAATTATAAGCAAGAGACACGGCAACATTTTCTTTTTGCCTCAATTGTGGACAAAGGAAGTATTATTTATCGCAAATTTAGCATAAGAATTGCTTTCAGATCTTGAAATAATGATAACAGTTGTTGGCAAACATTTCTATCAGTCCAGATGACGCATAAAAGCTCCAAAAAGTGTCTGAAAAGAATCAGGTTTATCACTTTACACCTCATAATGCTAGATAATACTAACCTCATTCACACCGTTAAATAGCGTAAACGCTGCGCTAGCAATCATTTTGTTCCAGCCTGCGTCGTGTTTTTCAATTAGTAAAATTACCATTCAAAGCAAACTGTTCTGAGAATGGGAGTTGCGGATTGACTTGGAGTAGCTGTCATTGATGTTACCGATTACAGTTTTAAGCAGCTAATCAGTAAGCCTTAACGGATTTTCATTTTCAAAGTAAACCCTGCTAACAGGTCAGGTTAGCACCGGTGAAGCAGCATGGCCTGGGATAAGGAGATTTAACCCCCCCCCCCCAGGGTGAG
This sequence comes from Harpagifer antarcticus, assembly GCA_902827135.1. Classification (NCBI taxonomy): domain Eukaryota; kingdom Metazoa; phylum Chordata; class Actinopteri; order Perciformes; family Harpagiferidae; genus Harpagifer; species Harpagifer antarcticus. The sequence continues at coordinate 6,030,876 of CADEHL010001042.1, read as the reverse complement.
GGGAATATAGCACAGTGTTTATCAGACTGCCAGTGTAATATATGACTTTCTGCTTGCTTTGCAAATCTATCCGAGCTGCCTCTGCTACTTCTCCTTTGGATATTTCATTCAGAGAGGGTTAGCAGGCGCAGCGTTATTGTCGCTGGTTATTGCCTTTCGTTTATTACAGAGGAGTTTGTTTAGAGAGAGGGGTCGGGGGGGGGGGGTTGTCGAGAGGGTGGAGGGTGGGCTGGGGGGACACGAGGACTTTCTTTAAGAGCGAGGGCCGCTCACGTGGCTGTACAAGTGAATGGTTACCATTGGTTACGCCTGAACCCGCCGCTGCTAGATGAAGCTGATATATTCATGTATTCATCTCAATTAGTCCGCTCCGTGCATCTTCAAATGCAGACACTCATCCCTCCTCGGCTGTGCTCCATGCTTATCTTATTAGAATATTTTATCCTACGTGCAACTTCTCCCTCTCTCCTACTATGTCCTCCCTGTCCATTCTGCCATTATTCTGCGTGCGTGTGTGTCGGTGCAATGGGAAGCCTGTGTTCGAGTCATTTTTGTTAACTGATAGCTTAGATCTCCTCTCAACGCACACACCACTAGAGACCACGGAAACAACTATGCCAAACAACAACACTGTTGATTTTCTTTTAACACAAACTAATTTGCAGAGAGACTCTTTTCCCTCTGTGAGCCTTTTTCAGTTTGCGAAAGTAGCTTCCTTGTTGTCTTTAATTCGGTCCGCTATGCAGAAACCATCATGTGGTTTTTGCAAAACCCAAAAATAGCTTCAGGCAAAAGGAGAGCAGACATTTTTTAAGACTGATGGAAAGATGCATGTTAGGAGTCCACGGTGATTAGGAAAAGTGAATGTAGGACAGAGAGAACATGAACATCGTTGTCTGAGAGGTAAACCATTTCGGACAATCTCTGTTCAAAAAACATAAGAGCAGGATAAAACAACGGCAGACTATAATCTAAAACACTCCGGAATTGCATATTTCCCTTTCCATCCAAGATGTCTGAGGTTGTTTGGCCTCAACTTTGCCAACAACACATATTCTCAATGTCTTTCTTCTCCGGTCAATAGCTAAGCTCAAATCACAGCTCTCTGTCTGTCAGATGGAGCCCGCGCTCGCTCTCCATTACATTGCATTTTTTTTTTCTTTTTCTCCACGATCCTTTAGAACAGTGGTTTCTCTTTTCCAAGGCACATTCTGAAATGGCTTTGTTTCCCGACAGCCATTCAGTGGCACCCTCAGCCGGGGCCTGCCAAGAAGTCCGCCTCCCCGAGCTGGAGCCCGGGCTTGTTTACACAAACTCATCGGAGAAATATGGATGTATAATTATAGAGGTTGTTAGTTTTAATGTCGCATCCTTGCTATGGAAACCGCTGCATGCTTGGTCAGCTACAACGAGGGGCGGCTGATGAAACTCTAAGCGCCAATGGCGTGAACAATTCTAGAGGTTTGTAGGGGAGATAAAAAAGGAGCTTCTTGAAGGATTCAAATCAGCGCAGAGCAAAGCAAATACACATGAATCACAAGGCGGTGATAGAGATTGCTGTGGTTGTCCAACGCATAAATACAGAGTCTAAATACTGCTCTGCAGGCCGGGGCCAAGCCCGTTTCTGTGGATTCAGCTCGGTGGCAAGATGTCCATGTTCCATTCCAGAGCGACCACAGGCGCACAAACACAGTAACGGGAGCAGCAAACACACAAGAGCCGTGTGCGCGCACAAACACACAGGCATAAATAAGCACAAAGCCACATAAGCAAATTGAATTATATATATATATGTATATACACATGTACTCATAAGCTTGCTAGTGCAAGTAGATGCTCTCACAAAAAAAAAGCAGCACAATGCTCTCTCACACGTCCTTCTCTCTGCGTAATAGAAGCTGCTGTATTGTTAATGCACATTCAAGAGAATTTAGCTTGACTGAGCTCAGGATATATTCTGCAGCTGTCCCTTGGGTTGTGAAACTCATGTGTGTTGTCAGAGCTTGTACCAAGATGGATTGACATTATCCTGAAAGGAAAGCTTCGTGTTTTAAAATAAATACGTGTTGTGTTTGGCGAGTTGATGATTCTGGGGTGATGGAACAATCTTACCTCCCGTTCCAAACCCACAGGTTCAATTTCGTTCCCTCTTTCCATTCCTCTCTCCCTTTTTTCTCCTGCAACTTAATCTCCCTCTCCCTGTGCCTTGCCATTCCACCTATTTTCTCTCCTCCTCAGATCTTACCTCCCCCCCCCCCCCCCCCCCCCCCAAATCTTCCTCCTCCCCCCATCTCTCCCGCACAGTGACAGATCCTTCAGGAAATTGTTTCGAGTCTGCCAGACATTTTTGTGTTGTAGCTGTTTATTTGTACATGGGGGTCCGGAGCCCCGGCTTCTCCTCGCTCTCGGGCTAGAGGTTAAGCTCCCGAACTCCTTCACCGCCCTGCGCCAAAAAACACTGATCCCCGATCAGTGTGGCTTCACCGTGTAACCGATACCAGGGATGAGGAGAGAGGAGCAGCAGAGAGGATGTAATCAGTGTGTGTGTGTGTTTGTATATGTGCCTCAGCTGCTGGCTTTGTGTGTATTAGGATGTAATCAGCTGCATTTTTCTCTGTGGTCGGCCGTGCTCTCTGATTGGGGTTTTGGCGAAAAACAGGGGCGGGGAGGAAGAGTGTGTTTCTTTTCCTGCGTCTTGTGTTGCAGCCTGGCCCTCGCAGGAGCCTCGCTGTGGTTTGGAGCTGTGCTAGGGGCTCTGGCTTTTTACACATCAGCTCCATCAGACTCTATTTATTATAAATCTGTCTGTCTGTCCGTCTGCCACCTGGTGCATCTGAATGTGTGTCTGTGTGCATTAGAGCCGACCAGACTCCCATGTTGGCTGCAGTCAGCTTAGTTCAGGCGTCTCCATGTTAGCAGGTACAGGATGATTCCCCCGGGGTTTATAGGCTAACACATGCACACTCGCACAAACACACGGTCACCGGGAAACACGCAATGTCCTCTTTCTCTCTCTCGCTCTTCATCTCTGTCTTTGTTCTGCCGCTTGCAGATTTTCTTTTTGGTGGACAACAGATGGGCTGACATCGGCTAAACAACAAGTACACTCTCTGTCTCTGACATCTCTCTCTCTCTCGCCGTCCATCTCACACGCTCTGAAATCCCTCAGTTCAGTCATTAATCAAGAAACAAATCCCGTACATTCATTCATTTTTGCGAGAGATGCTGCCTTTCTCCGTTTTATATGACTGTAAATTGAATATCTTTTGGTTTTGAACTGCTGCTCGGACATAACGAGACATTTGAAAGCATCACCTCGCTCAGTGTGGCATGCTAAGGGCTATCAAATGAATTCATAAATTGGAAGAAATAATCTACAGACAGCTTTATTACCCTGAGGCCGATTTTCTCACCTGAGCCATAGCGCGCTCAACGTTCCTTGCACATCAATGTACCGTTCCCTCTTACTTAGAATACCTCATTGGGTTTGTTTCGCCTTGCCTATTTGCGACTGGAAGTGCCGGAGCCCGCGGTAAGAGTTATTGTTTGTTGTTTGCATCCCATCTTTGATGAGTGTTATTGTGCCGAGGAACACAGAGCTCGCTCAGTTGTCATAACTCTCTTCTGAAGGCCAGATTGAAAAGATCAGTAAAATGAAGCTCCTCTCTCGGCCCTCAAAGGATGAATGGACGCAGTGTAATAGCTCCACACACACACACTCACAGATGGGCCTGACACACATGTACACACACTTAGATAATGCACACTTTTTTCCCCAGCACTGGAAGCAAGGCCTTTTTTTGGATATTTTGCCCTCCGCCTGATGGTGTTCGTTAACTTGTTCCAGCTCTGGTTTCCCTCAGGGGGGAGTTTGCTCACAGATTAACTCTTTAGTCAGTCTAGATGTTTTGGAGTCTCATGGCCTTTGACATGGCATTACTATCACCCACCACATTCCGATCCATCCCAGCGCTTCTTTTATCAGCCGGAGCAGGAGCTGATTTGTGGCTCGTGGACCTCTTAGATCGAGCAGGGCGACTCCTCTCCTGAGTCCAGAGTCCCATATCACCTTTGTAGACGACCACAAAGGCAAAGCCGGAGAGGATCGCTTTTATCATCTGGATGGATTTAAGCGAGTGAACCACGGTTCACCTAGTGTGATTATCAGTGCAAATGAAGCACGACGAAAACTTCAATGAGCCTCCTGCTGAGGAACAAGCTCACTAAGACCTTGTGTGTGTGCATCTGTCAGCCGATTACACACATGTAACCTGGCAATACCATTGCCACCCACTAACATGCATGGTACCGGATGTTTAGAAAACATACCTGCTGGGATTTATAATTGGCTATAACATTAACACAAGGGTATTTTAAAGGACATTATAATAGGATCATCGGATGTTAATGATATTATACTAATCATTATGCCAAATGCAAACATTACGAAAATGTGTTTTGGTTACTGGAAAGTGACCTAACAAATACTTAAGACCCACTAGATGATAAGGTCCCATGTCATGCTTTTCCGGTTATTACCCGTCCCCTTGTGTTATGTAGCTTTTTCTGCATGTAAACGGTCTGCAGAGTCACAACCCCTCAAAGTACACCCCGTAGCGAGTAAAACTCTAACACAGAGAGGCCTGTCTGTGCTGCCCCAGAACGCCTCGTTGGACATTTCTCTTTTTCCATTGTTTTCTTCTTGGGTATAGTGACGTATTTGGGTATAGTGACGTAATGTAACGGCTTCCTCACACACACACACACTCAATCTTTTCTCAGCTGAAACTCCGCCGATTTCTCCGCCTGAGACGGCGGGACGCGGCGAGGCGAGGCTGTGAGTCTGTTTGTGTGTGTGTGAGAACAAACAAAAACTAACTGTGTGTGTGTGTGTGTGTGGTGTGTGTGTGTGCTGTGTGTGTGTGTGTGTGTGTGTGTGTGTGTGTGGTGTGTGTGTGTGTGTGTGTGTGGTGTGTGTGGTGTGTGTGTGTGTGTGTGTGTGTGTGTGTGTGTGTGTGTGTGTGTGTGTGTGTGTGGTGTGTGTGTGTGGGTGTGTGTGTGTGTGTGTGTGTGTGTGTGTGTGTGGTGTGTGTGTGTGTGTGTGTGTGTGTGTGTGTGTGTGGTGTGGTGTGTGTGTGTGGTGTGTGTGTGTGTGTGTGTGTGTGTGTGTGTGTGTGTGTGTGTGTGTGTGTGTGTGGTGTGTGTGTGTGTGTGTGTGTGTGTGTGTGTGTGTGTGTGTTTTAGCTGGGTCTCGTTGTCTCACAGATGGCCACTGGGCTCACAGGGGACTAAGAGTGAATACACATTCTATACAGAGATGCTGTATGAGAAACCAATGTGAGTTTGGAAAACTGCACAATTTAAATCTATTCTAGTAGACCTCAACAATGGAATTATGATCAGTAGAAATGGCCATGACATGTGACCTTTAATGCCTTTGCCAAGAAGGTTCTGTATCCTTGGAGATAGTCAATTGACAGTATCAATGTGTAAAATGGGTGAAATAACAGTGTAATATGGTTATAACATGGGTAAAATATGGGTGTAATAACCTAGTGACATGGGTGTAATGCTGCGTAATTATGGCATAGTATAGCTGGGATGTATTAATGTGTAACATGGATGTAATAACACTGAAACATGCATATTATAGGTGTCATTTTACACAATCTTTACATGTGATTGCCCATTCTAAGGGATAAGAAAAATATAATTTTCATGAAACTTGGTGGGAGGGTATATCACGGGCCAAGAAACAACCATTAAAATGTTGGATTAGAACACAAAGACCTTTTAACATTTGTTATCATTGCAATTTGCATAGCCTTGGTGGAGGTATGTGCTCTCCAAGTACCTCCTTATGTATGATATCCATCACGTTTATTAAAATGCACCCATTATTTCTGTTTATTTTTGATTTATATGGCCTTTCTTAATTCCAGGGCAGTTACTCTTAATGTTGTCAAGATACTTGTCTCATTTGCCCACCATTTCTCTGAGCATTCTCCCTCACTCCTCCCAGTATAAATGATGCTTAATGGAGAGTGAACATTGGATAATACGCTCGATTTCTTTGTGTACAACTTCCCGTATTGTTCTTAACCCTGGGCATACCAAAAGAACACGGCTTTGGTGTGCAGCTTTTCATTTGAAGTAGAAGCAGGAATTTGTCTTAAGAGAAGCTTAGATACATGTAGGCGGATCAGACACTAGTGGTGCTGCTATCTGTTATATTAAATTAAGAACAGGAGAGTAGAAGTCATGCGGACTGACTGTTGATGTGGGCCGTTGGTTAAGAACATAGCCATTAATAAGTGTGGTGAGGGAAACACTGTGGCCATGATGGGATTAATAAAACACTACTGTGGAACTTCCCTGTGTCTGTAACGACGAAGCAAGCCTTATGTACACATACATTAGTTAAGCACGAGATAAACAGTAACTCAGCAACTCCCACACGAACAATATTAACCTTCTGTGGGTGTGTGTGTGTGTGTGTGTGTGTGCATGGGTGTGTGTGCCTCAGTATGTGTTGCATCTCTCCTAACCTTTAGCTCCGACCAATAGGAAAATTAATGCCAGTTTTTCTCTCTGACCCAGTTTCCCCTCTGCTTATTTCTCCAAACACGCAACATTTCAGCTGCTATTAGTGAAATGATGCACTGTCTGAGACGCTACTTCAGAGGCAAGTGTGTGTGTGGGCTGTGTGTGTTTGTGTGTAGCTCTCAGGGCATGTTTGTCCACCTGCTGGATTTATGTATTCAGGGGTGCTAATGTGTGCGTGCCCACGAGGGCTGTGCTAGTTTTTAAAAATAATCTTCTAATTGATCGGGAGCGACAAACAAAGAAAAATAACAGTCGCAAACGTCTTTTTTCCTTTTTATGGCCGGCTCTGTGCTGTCAGATGTATTCCAGCGCTAGTCATCCGAAACGAAATGAGCTACTGCAGGCCACTTTTTCTCCAGGCTGTTTTCCCCCTTTATTTTTTTTAGTCTGCACATGATTTGTGTAAAACTGCTGAGGTTTTTCCACGGCTGATGATATCGGTGAAAAGAGCCATTACAGCCAATTAGCTACTCTGTCATTAGGGATGGTTGTGTGGGCTTCTGGCAACTTCTCCACACAACAGAATGCATAGCTGAAACAAGCTGCTAAAGTTGAAATAGCTAATATCTAAAAAATAATCCATTTTAGGAACATTGCATTTCTGCAGTGAGCACGGTTATGAAATTAGCATTGGATGCTCCGGCTGCTGTCGTTGCTTCTCATAACTTTAATGCTATATGCAACAGCTTATAGTATTAAAAGCTGTAAGTCCACCTCCCTCAGGTTACACTGTTTTATTGTGCCAATCGACCGCATTCAGAATCCTATGATCCGAAGTCCCCCCGGTGCACACCTGTCAGATTATTTCAGCTCAGAAGCGTGTGTGCACATTTTGAGCACATTTTGTGTATGTGGAGGGAAGATTGGGGGGGGGGGGGCAGCAGTGCAGGAGAGAGGTTCAGGATGCGATGTACTCTAAGATGAGTCTGTCTACATCTGTCATGTTAGAGTGTGCTCAGTCTGTTCGTGTTTGAGACGGATGACTTGCTCCGCTGCCCAAGGTCTTCCTGTTATTCTGCGCCCTTTCTCCCATTGATCCAACAGACGGCCTGCATGGTGTGCGTACCTCTGCTTGTTTGTGCGTGGAATTTTCGCATGCGCATACTTTTCCTTTGTTCACACGCAGTCAGGACAATGTCACCCCCTTTTTTTTTGTCTGTGTAGGGCGGATACACGGGGAAGTTTTGTGCCGACTCGGGGCACATAGTTTTGTTTTTTTTTTCGTGCTGAGTTGGAGATTGGAAAGTGCAGCGGTGTAAAAGCTCTTCCCCGCTGGATTCACCGGAGAGGTGACACACAGACACCCGCAGCTAAATGATGCAGAAGCTCTGTCTGTCTGCTGGCTGTGGGTCTCTTTAAGTCGCACACACTCACTTACACACAGCGACACTTTTGGAGTTGCTGACAGGTCCTCTGCAGAGGTTAAAAGCTGTCATGAGTAGAAGCTCTGGCCCATGGAAGTCCATAATGCCCGACCTTTGGCTCTGTAATCTAGGACTGTCTTGACTGATGTACAGGGAGCACGCACACACGATAAAATGAAAATTGACATTTGTACCTTTACATGCTGAAATATAACTGCACTCTTTATCCTTCCAAATCGGCCAACACACTTAAATGCAAATACATGTAGGCAAAGGTATGCACAAAGTTGCACAGAGGCCAAAAAACACACAATGAGAGACTCAGGGGAGAGCGTTAGAGAAATGGTGAGTGTTAGTAGGAGAGAAGAAGTTTGGCACACACACACACACACACACAAAATACCCAACACTTGCATATGCTTCCTCTGCTTCACAGAGAGAGATCACCTCCCACTTCTTCTTCTTTCCAAACTGAGCTCTCCTCCTCCTCTCAACTCCTCACTTCATCACCTCCTTCCATATTCCCTCACCGGCAGATGCACGCACAGACACCCTCCCCATCCACACACACACACACACACACACACACACACACACACACACACACACACACACACACACACACACACACACTTCAGACAGATCAAGTCTCACTCCTCCCCGGCCTCGCACACTCGCTCGTCTTAAAAAAAAAAGACCTCACCTTGCACTCCTCTTTCCATCCCCTCTCTAAACACCCCACGCACACGCACGTACACATACACACACACACACACACACACTCTTCTCCTCCCTCCCCCCCTCCCCCCAACCGGCGCTATCCCATAGTGCTCTCTGCTGGAAGGATTTAGAGGTACCCTGTAATTTTGGTGCCGGAGGAGCTCTTAAGTCCTGCCTGATCTTGTGTGTGTGTGTGTGTGTGTGTGTGTGTGTGTGTGTGTGTGTGTGTGTGTGTGTGTTCATTTCTGTGGGGCCAAGTGCTTACATGTCTGTATATATTTATTTGCAACCATTTCAACTGGGGTTGTATTTGTGTGTGTGCAGCCGTGCATGCTTTTTTGCTCGTGTGTGTGTGTGTGTGTGTGTGTGTGTGTGTGTGTGCACTCTAATCAGGACGCAGGAGAGGAGCTCCCCCTCTGGCTGTATACTGAAGCAGTGAGCTGAGCAACAGTTGTGTGCAAAGGCCCGCTAACCACCTTAAACCTTGACACCAATGCAGCTACCTGCTCGCTGTACGTGCAGCAAAGCGGCTCCGAGGAGCAGGAAGCACGCGGTGGGGCTGTTAGCGCTGTTAGCGCTGTTAGCGCTGCTACATGAAGATGCTTTATAATAACCTAAACGGGGAAAAAAGCACTGTGGTCAAACATGCAGATGAGAAAATCAGCTGTGTCAAAGCACATTGCTCCAAAACCACATTCATTCTTAACTCAAATTCAATATTGGATTTGCAAAATGCCATGAGAATGTGCAGCACAGACGTCAACGATAGGACTATTTTATTCTGCCTGCCAGGTTTTATTATTGAAAAGAAACCGTTGGTCGAGGCTGTGAGTGCCTAATTCATGTGAGACGATATGAAAAGTCTGAATTAATTTTCCTTGACTATGCCAAACCTAAGCATGGGGAGACTGTGGGTGAGGCAGCGAGCGAGAGGTTGGAGGTTGATTGCTGATTTCCATTACTATTTCTAGGACAAAGAAATGGAGGCTTGATGGGCTCGGACATCTATTTAGATCCATTTCATTCTGCCATAATCAGGCTTTAGCCATGGCCTAATACTGAGGATTAGAAAAGGTTCAAAGTGCAAACATCTAGATCCCCCAGTATTATTCCAGTCTGCCAACCTCACTCTATGTGTTTGCGTGGGTGCATGAGTGTGTGTGCACGTGCATGCTTGCTTGCATGCCAGATCTGCTGGGGAGGGTTATCTCTGGAATCAGGCCCATAAACCTAATCTAACCCTCTCTGTGCTCATTCAGGAGTGAAATATTTTGTGCAAATAGGCTCTCCTTTCCTTCGCCCTACTTCGACTCGGGTGTGCTAATGTAAACAAAATCCAGATAGGAATATCGCAGATGTGAGAAGTAGTCGTTTTCTGTTGTGACACTCTGTTTGATACACAAACCTAACAGTGTGTATCTTCATGCTTTGCCTCAGACGGAGAGTGTGTGCGGGCGGTTGTCCCCCTTGATGCTAAGTGTCAGTGATCAGAATGTGGTTGTGTCTGTTCATGCATTTAGCTTTTTATTTATTTTTTGGGGGAAATAGACATTATTGCCGGTGGTTACTGTGACTACCCAGTCCCTGCTCGGCTCAGCTAAGTGGAAGTCTGAATGCTGTGGAGGTAGACGGGGGGTGGGTGGGGGGGGCGGTGTGTGAAAGGTAGCCAATGAATGTCACCTCTCATCCATTTTCTCATTAAACAACCTGCTCTCTATCTGTCACACGGGCTGTATCAATCCCCCCCCTTCGTTTGGCGCTTTGGGCAGATTTTGCGCACAAAATCACGCGCGCATAGACACGGGACTGACATCCACACACACGGAATAAAAGCAACTCCCCTCCTTCTCCCCACCTGGGCTGGACAGGAATAATAAGCACCGGATGATTCATGATGGAGATGGGGAATGTATTCAGCAGGACCACCTGAGTGACCTCATTTAGCAGACCTGAGAATAAATATAGACCGCCGCGTCGCACTTTAACCTCCGCTTGTTTCGTCTCGACCAGTCTGCACTGCTTCCCTCACACATCTCCCACTCCTCTCCCCGGAGCACCTGGGGGAGCAGTCCTTCCACTCTACCCTCCAACGTCCTTGTGAAATCTGTTCATATGCAAGCATATATGCATGTAAATGTGCTAGTGGTATATGTGAGGTATTGGAACAGGAGCCTTTGTTGCAAGCCAGCTCTTTCCCCCCATGAGCTTTTTCTTTCTTGGCTGATACATTTGTACTATAGATATTTCCCAACATCAACATTTGGCACCTGGTTTCTCTTATGACTTCAGCAGCTGTAGATCTTTTGTTCTCCCACTCTGCGGCCAACGATCCACACCCACAAAAAGGGCCCTAAATCATCGCAAAAAATACAGCTTTGGAGCCTGACCGCTTTATAAAAAAAGAAGCAACATTCCTTCATGCAATGACCGGTTCTTTTGGTATTCTGGACTTCTGACATGGAAAACGGTTTGCTTCACTAAATCATTAGCAGCAGAATGGGAGTCTCTTTGTTCTTCATCCTGTCGTTGCTTTATCCCCTTGTGTTTTCATCTCCACAGAGACACACAGGAAGACCCATTTCCCCAGTTTCCCTCTTTTCCAAAACACGACATAACCGTCGGCCTTTTAATATCTGGAAATCCAGATTTGGATTAACGTAGGGGCTGAAACGAGAGAGAGGGAGGGGAACTGAGTGAGAGAAAGAGGAGATAGAGTGAGAAGCTTTCAGATTAAATAAAAAAAGCTGGCAGTGTGTCCTTGTTGTGGAGAAGGGTTATGGGGCTTGAGAAACGTGGCTGGCAGTCATCTTTTCTCTGAGTGAACGCTGACATGATAAATGTAAATACAGTGATATGACACGAGGGATAAAAGGACATACACAAACTCAGTCTGCAGATTCACTGCACATTTGTTAAATGGACTCAACAGTTGTTTCAGGAGTGGATTTCCATCTTGAAAAGTGCTTAAAAGATGGATGCACATGAGGAAATGTGGTAAATATTTGACATGGTTAATCGGATTATGAGTTCCCATAGTAAAAGCCTTGAATGATATGACGTCTTAAATGGCCTGAATACAAACAGCATATGTAGTGATCATCTCTTTATAAATCCCGCTCTCTTTGGGTTGTTTACATAGACAGAAGCCTCGAAGGTCCATTTCATTATCCTGCCATCATCAGTAATGCTCAGCCAGCCTTAAGGAATAGTTCATTTAGATGACAGAAGTAAGTTAACACAGAGAAGATTTGCTCTCCCTGAGTGGATATAAAATTCATAGCATGACGCTCTCTCTTAGTCAGATTATTCAAGCGCCTTTGAGCTCGGTCTTCAAAGAGCTCCTTTTTGTATAACCTTATCCTGGAAACGTAAAAAATTGAAAGAAAAGGAGAAATTGGGCGGAAAATGGCAGGATGAGGTTAGCAATTGTGGCAGCGTCTGGGCCATTCAAAGCTGTGAAATGTTGCACCTTTAAGACTGGAAACGGCCCGTTCACCTCACTGTCTTTGAATGTTCCCCCTTACAAGAGACATGGTCCCTGCACAGACTTTTCATAAATCATAAGACTCACTTAGCCTTGAGTGTTCACTCACATTAACGTCCCACGTAAATTCAAAATCGCTCTGTAGCTGCGCTCGGCTCGGCTTGGCTCCCTCGTATATATTTCAGTGTCCGGTTTACTCAAAGTCCTGTTGAGTCTACAAGCTGGGGGAATTTGCCAAAGAGCTCCTGTCACAATGTTATCACAATCATTCTCGCGGGTTATCACGTACTCCGGCCACACTAACAAAATGTTGTGGTTCGCCGTGTAATTTAGAGGCCAAGAACGATCTGATAATGTAACATAATATTAGCGCAATTCATTATATAGCTTTCTTCAATTTCGCCCATGCACAAAGCTGAAATCCCAGAGGGCAACAAAATGTCAACGTTAATAATACTAAGGAATGACAAGGCATGAATCAAACAGATGAGCCTTTCCGTAGTTCCGGAGCCGTATTTCAACACGGCTTGATACAACAACAGTTTGTAGCGTGTAGGACCAATCAGAAAATCATGCCATGGAGGGTATGTTTGTTGACGTTAGCAAATCCCCCCCAGTCCAAAGCTCCCTCTTATTGTGTCATCATTAGATAAGCACCCTCTCCCAGACTATCTCATCATAATGAGGGTGCCATCTGAAGCAATCACCCAGGGAGATGGTCATTGAGTTAAGAGGGAGGGAGAGGGGAGGGGTAAAGTCAGATAGAGCAGATACAAAATGAAACGAAGTGAGCGGAAAAACAGGGAGGGAAAGAAAGAGAGAGATCAAGATGGATAATGTGAGGAAGAGAAACAAAAGCATTTCAGAGGAAGGGAGTGAGTTGAAACAGCAGACTAAGCAGAGATGGAGATCATTTGGGGAATTCCAAAATTAGAGCTGCCATCGCACAGACAGACACACCCTCACCCTCACACACACACACACACACATATATATACACACACACACACACACACACACACACACACACACACACACACACACACACACACACACACGCACACACACATATATACAACCGCCTTGAGCTAGCCGCTTGGTGTTAAGGTCAGAGTCGCACTCTGTCTCCCTAGGTCATTATCATGGGCCCCAAAATAGACAGCCAATTGTGTCACAGTGCCTGAAGTGAATGTGACATTGAAAAAACAACCCTCGACCCTGAGCTACTCGCACAAGTCTGAGCACTATGCACACTTTAAAGGGTACATATTGTGCTTATTTTCAGGGTCTTTTTTTTTATCGAGGATACTACTAAAATATGTTTACATGCTTCAACATTTTAAAAAAAGGCTGTATTTTTCTCATTCTGTCTGTTTTAATAAACCTGTATTCACCCTCTAGCTTTTAACGCTCCGTATTAGCACCTGTCTCTTTAAGTCCACCTCGTGAAAATGGCCCAATCTGCTTCGATTAGCTCGAGAAAAATAGTTTGGGCTTTTTTGCCTTTTCATAAAAAGATAACTTTAGATAATTTAGATGTTCACTCTACTAGGTAAGCTACCGTGCTGCAAGGGATGTAGCATTAATAGTATATATATATACTATATAATAGTCCTGCATGTGACATAGGAAGGGGAGCCAAAAATGAACGACTCGTTGAATCCTGTTTTCTGTCTGAGGCAGCCCACAAAAAACTCACCGGGTCGTCCTTATTTAATTAATTATGTGTGGTTTGCATTCCAGGTACCCAAATGTATAAGGATTAGCACTGAAACAAGGTACTTTTTCACAATATCTCGCCTTTAAAACAAATGGAGGGAAGCGGACAAACACACAATCAAATGTGTAAATGGACACACACGCACAGACACACAAACATTAAGGGAGGCATTTAGCTCTCAGCGCTAACAGCAAGTAATGACACATGTGGCTCTGAGGGAGTAAGCTGCTCGAGGACTTGGCAAGAAGCTGGAACTTTCGCTGGCATGTCTCACTGCTCAAGTATGCACAGACAGAAAACACACACACACTCACTCACAGGTCTGACCATGTTGCTCCTCTCCACCTCGGCGCCCACCCTCCCTCAGTAGACTCTAATGTTGTTCCATTCATTTCACTTCACTTTATTGTGTTAATGAGAGTTACCGGTGAGAGGAGCTGGCGGTTGATTGAGGGTGAGAACGGCTAATCACTGGAACAGCTAATCAGTGCTTGTCGTAAATATTGATTAGTTCTGTGCGTTATGGACGTGCTCATTAACCAGTGTGTCATCTTCTCTCCTCTTTCTCCCCTTCTTCTCGGCCCTCCTTTACTCTCCATCACCTCCCCTCCCCCCCCCCCCCCCTCCTTGTCCTTCACCCACCTCTTCTTTCTCCACAATCTCCTTCTTTTCTGCAGCAACCTCCAACGGTACCGTGGAGGGCCTGGAGAACCGGGAGGGAGGTGCGTGCAAGAGTCGAGCCATGAAAATCGTCATGAAAGTCGGGCAAGGTAAATGTGTGCTCACCTCACATGTAGAACACACCAAAGAGCCGCTGCCTTCAAGCAATGTTTGACTTTGGTGAGCCGAGCTTGACTTTGTCTGCCACCGGCCTCCGATACAGCCTGCTCTCAAAAACTGCAAAGTTGTGTGATAAAATACATTTGCCAACAGTGTTATTTTTTTTTTCTAATGAAATACCCTAAGGCTTAGTGATACTTTAATATGACCATTATTGACTTTTAGTGGTGTTTCATCTTTATGAAATGTTAATTGTCTTAAAAATGTTTATTTTTGGTGTCCAAATGAATGCTTTCAGGCAAAATCCAATTAAAAACACATATTCATAGCATAGCAAAAGAATGCTGTTTGTTTGAGTTAACGTCAGTTTTATAATTTAATAGGGATTTTGCATACATTTGCATTTAATATGCATAAGTAAAAGTAATATATTTAATATTTAATGTGAAAGATATTCTTGTTGGTAAAGATTTCAGTCATATTGCCCAGCTCTACCGTTTACAACCGTTTTAAAATATAGCAGTAAAATAATAGTACATGTTAAGGATGCATTCAGAAAAAGTGTTACCTCTGCGATCTTTAACTCTTATGTAACACGATGTAGCATTTATAAACATATAACACACTTTCATGTCAATGCAAGCAAATATAAGAACGTTCTAGTTGCTTTTTTTTGTATATTTGTATAGGGTTAAAACTTCGCCCACAAACAGTCCATAACCTGTTCATGAATAGACGATGATGATTGATCACATGAAATAACAGAGGTGCAATCATATTTAATTATATATGATTGCACAGTTTGGCACATGCCTTCAGGAATTAAGTTCGCTCTGCGTTTGCGAGCTTAAAGAAAAGTATTTATGAATAACCCAAATATTGTGCTCAACCATGTTTCTTTTTTAAATGATACAGTTTATATAAAACAAAATCTTAATATTTCACATTCATAACATTTTATAGAAATATTGTTGCTATAGTTATAATGTATAATTATAACTGTCATTTAATATCTGTCCACTTACTGATGCTTCACAGGAGGACCTATAGTTGGTCACAAAATGTTATAAGTACTGTTTAAGCACACAACTACATTATTAGGCTACATTATAAACCATTTATTATTGTGATTAAACTGTTTAAAAATGCTAAATATTGGGGTTTAAATGTGTTCAAAATAATAACAGTTTAAATCTCTTTCAAATCAGCAGCTATTTAGTTAGTCAAGATGTATGGTTAAATATATACTGTGAAACAACGTTTCCCATATATTATACTAAGATAATTATTGCTGTAATATCTCTGCTGGTATGTGGCCATTGAAGGCAACATTGGAAATCAATAAGCAGGACTTCCTTATAGACCGCAGCATTGGATTTAAAGGATTTTAGCTTCAGTGTGATGCAGTACCCTGCTAAGTCGGGTATTTAGCAAAGTATAAATCTGCCATCTGGTTACTCTGTCTATTCCCAGTTTCTCAGTTGGACATTTAAAACAATACACAATGTATCGATATCGAGCTGTACAATTACATTTACTTTGACACATAATCGTATCCATATTGCCCATCTCAATTGTTGAAGTGCAGTAGTTTTAAATACATATTTTGATTCACACACACAGTTGTCCACATAGTGAGAACACCAAGGAATAACAAAGAAATAAGAAATGACACCACTTTAGATTGTAAAAGAGCCTCTGATATTTCTCAGCTGTTTTTCTACCGGATTCCCATAAAGTAATCACAGAGTGAAAATGTGTTTGAAATTGGTATGTAAGTGCATAGTCGGAGTAAAAATGCTTTAAGTAAACAAGAGGGCTTTGTTTAGATATCCTTGGACACAACATTTGGTTCACATCACACGTTTCACTTTTTAGACACAGTTTTATTCAGTATGTGGACGTCTATATCCTGAATCTGACAGGACACAGTACACAGATGTGTTACTCTCTAAACATTCCCCCCATCCTCAGTGGGGTTGTTTTGACCGAATCAGACAGTAACCGCCATCTGAGAGGAACATCTGCCCTCCACAATGATCTAACTGCAGCTACAAAGATGCTTCTCAACAAGTCTGATATAAACTTGCTGAGAAATGTGTGTGTGTCTGCAAATGTGTGTGCAGATATTTGAATGTTGGCTAGTTGGATGACAGCAGTGCGTCCTGGCAGTCGGTGTGAGAAGAGAAGCTAACAAGCTGCTGATGCTAGCAAGGTCTGAGTCGCTACAAATTTAGCAGATACAGAGAAATATACCCACAACCGCCACGGAAAAACAGACAAGCGTTGCATTATCTTTCCATGTAGGTCAATTTGAGCATCCGACAGTGCCGGATTGCAACACCATCGCTAAATGACAACACGCCTGCATGAAGCCAGGCAACACAGCCTTTTTGCACTAAACTATTAACTGAGAGAAAGTAAATCCCTGAACTCGCATTAATGAAAGTTGAAAGGGAATGTCTGATTCGATGAAAGTTCTAGGAAACTTCCCCTCATCTCGAATCCTGTTCCTCGACTTCGCCAGAGCCAAGCGCTCATTTCCCAAAACGGTCCGAACAAGCTGTCACTCACAAACGATGTGTCCTAAAAACCCTGTTAGAAAAAGACGATGTTGGCCCAGCTGTTACTACTTTAAACATCTATTTCTGTGACGGAATCTTTGATTCGATAAATGCCCATCTAACCCAGGAACTATTAGAGGAAAGGACGTGGGAAATTAGAGCGACGACAGGAACTTTGATTTAGCTTTGTTCTACTTCTAAGTGAGTCTTTCCCTGAAAAGTTAGAATTAGAGCTGCCGCTGACGATTATTTTCAATAATTGATCAGTTAATTGACAAATCCATGAATTGAAAATACTACAGTTTGCTCAATGTCATTTCTTAAAGCCCAAATGATTGTTACTGAGTTCGGACCTTAAGTACAATTGTAAGTTACTTGTTCCTTTCACATTTATCAGACCGCTATCGTTACTACTTACTTAAAAAAAATATTGCATAAAAAAACGTACCAGTATTTAACATAAACATTGAAAATATCAACTATATAGCTAAAAATGCTACTTATACATTATTGAATCAGTCGTTAAAATAAAAGTAAACTCTAATAAACAATTACAGGGACCATTTCTCTACAATAAGGACCCTTACCTTTCAAACGTCAACAACATTGAAACAGAAAACATTTTGCTGGTAATATATATGCATAGTTTGAACTATAACACTGGACTTTAACTTGTAACAGAGACTTTTCACAGCTTGGTATCGCTTCTTTCGCTTAAGTAATGGATCTCCTTTATTAACCATTGGATGACAACCAGGGAACCATCTGACAAAGGAAAGCATTGATTACGAATGAACCAACTAACCATTCAACTGTAAAAAAATAAGCAGCCTGTGAAAAGTCGTTTTTTGCTTAAAGCATTAATAGATTTATTGACCAAATGGTTTGCGCAAAATCAATTATCCAAATTTCAATGTATACGTTTGGGTAATTATTCAAACGTTTTCTAGCTTCTGACAAGTGGAAACTGTTGCTTTCTCTTTATGCTTTTTGTTCATACGACATCAGTATTTGCGGCCCTAGAGACTCTACCTTCTGCCGCGACGCTTGATGTTGTTTCACTTAACAAAAAATAAAATGGGGCCCTTCTTGGCCCTGACCTCAGATGCTATTGTGTTTAAGCCACATTTCCTCTGCAGCTGAATGCCAACACTTCCTGCAGCCAAGTGCGAGTCCCCATACTGTGTCCACTCGAGCACCTTTGCACTCTGCTCGATGGATTATATTTCAGTGACTCATCCTGCATTCTTTGCGTTGTGCTTTCTTGCAGCGACACTCCCCTGCTTTATCAAGATGAATCATTGGTTTGTGGGAAATTATGCGCCCTAACACGTCAATATCTAATTGTACTTTAAACGGCTCCTGTTCTGTCTTTTGTCTTTATAAAAAATGTAAAAAGTGGAAAGGAAGTGAAATTGATTGCAGGGGAAACACAGGGGGAGCCCATATTTTATACATCCATCTCTGTTGGATGAGCGCTCTCTTTCTCCTCCAGCACATCATGTCACCGTGCTCATTAGAAATATGTTGACTCACCGCCTCATCTCTCCCTGTTTCGCTCTCTACTGTAGCTCCATCATTGTCTCCCTCACTCTCCCCCCTCCTCCTCGTCCTCCCTCCTTCTGGCGGGCTGGCAGTTCTGAGGTAGTTGCTGTCTGCATAGCTAAGGGAAATGTCAGCAGTACACACAGAAAAATGGGTCAGAACATTAGAACGCTCCCTGCACATGCTCAGTGTTGGGTTGACACACCGTGTTGGGGCTATGTGCGAGTGAATCAGATCACTGTGTATCCGCTGCCGTACGTGAATGTTCCCACTTCTCACTCCTGTCTCTTCTCATTAATTATTGACGGAGCACAACAGCTCTCGGCTAGGTTCACTACTACTGCAATCAGAACGGAGCAATGCGGCGGTCTGGACATGGAGAAGATAGAGGAGGAGGGGATATTGTTAATAGTGAGGTTATGTTCCTCTTGAAACAAAGAAAGATATTTCCGCTTCATTTATGTCCCTCTTTGACTTATTTCCATATTATTTTTCATATCTTCCAGACATCTCACACAGAATCATTTCCCTACCGACTCGAGCTGAAGCTGAGGTGGAAATATAAGATAGACTGACAGGCCCTCTCCACTCTCACACACAGATGCACGGCCACACAAAGTTGCCACGAGGGACTCAAATGTAAATTGCCTCCCCACACGCCCTCCTCTCTATTTCACACACACACCCCTCAGAGCGGGCCTTGGGGCAGATGCAGATAAGGCCTGATGGAGCAGCAGCATCTGATAGTGTGCTGTGGAATCCATCTGACCGGCTTCAGTAATAGTTTATAACCGCTCCCCGTCTGCCGGCCCTGCCCTCGTAAAAGACACGCTGCGGACTCACCGGTGTTTACCGCACAAAGACTTCAAAGTGCGTGTGCTAAAATCACAACAGACAGACAGATAAACTGTCTGTTTCCTTAGCTTTCCCCTCAGAGCTTATACAACCCCCTCCTCGCCTCATCCCTAACTCTTCCCGTCCTGCTATTCTCTCCTTTTCAAAAGTGTGCTTCTTTGTGGCAGAGTTAAATCCAGAGCAATAAATAAGACATATCATGGCCTTTTAACGTGATGAATAATGTAAAACAATAAAAAGTTAATATATAACTGCTTTACCCTCATTCTGCCATGCCTAAGTGTATTGTAAGTATATGTGTGGGCTTATGTGTGTGCACTGGCGTGTGTGTGTTATACGCTCTCATGAATGTGTCAGCGTTGGAAATGCCTGTCTGAGTGTTTGCTGAAGGAGCTGCTGATGTAGATGTGAGCTCATTTTTTACGACAGGACAGGGATACTGGCGTGTTTCGCAGACGTTCGCTGACTTGTCCTTCCTTTTTCTGCTTTCATCTTCACTTCTGAGACAAATTCAACACATGCAAAGACAGCCTTCTCTGTGCATGAAAGATATATGGAAAGATAATAAAGAACAATCCTTGCAGATGCAGAGAGTCATTGTGATTCAGCGCATGTAGCTCACCAAGGCTGAGTTTCTGTGTGTTTTCTGTTTCCCACAGTCCCGAACGCGAACCCTGCGGCGCCGGAGGTTCCAGAAAACAACGCCATCCCGGAGTCCAGTCCCAGTCCAGCCGACAAGGGACGAGTTGGCCCTGAGATGCCAGGAAACTCTGGTGAGCAGAGTGACACAGCAGCATTAAACCCAGAAACTGAGAAACTGCAGCTTCAGACTCTTTACAGAATGCCTACTAGTTTCAAGAGTGCACATAGTTTAGCAAAATAAAGGTTTTTGAAGTGTAAAAAGAAGAATATTCACAGCCTCGAGGCTTATTCTAATAATTCATCACAATTAGCCTGAAAAGAGAAAATAAAAATCATGTTTGAGTCTCCCAAAGTAAGCATTCTCTCTCATGGCTTTTTCACGCCGCAGGCCTTCCTTTGATATCTGGGGGTCAACTTGCAAGAAAGATGTTAAACCAATGTAATACAGATGGAAATCATAATCCCAAAATGCAGCTCACACTAAGACAATAAGAAGACACGCCCGAAACAAATACAGCTCACCAAAGGTTACTTTCTTATTCACACTGTACACAAAGCACGTGCTGCGCCCAAGGAGACTCAAAGACATTCCCCTTTATTATATATCTTCTTAAACCTTATTAGAATTGCAGACAAATGAAGATTAAAGCGTAGATAATTGAAAGAGTCACTGGCGCCCCCTCGGAGGCTCTGGGCCTTCCTTGTTTCCTGTTTTCACCGGCACCTTTCATAACTTCCTTCCACAGACGACCACTTCTCAACTTTTTGACTTACTCCACAACTATTGCACGCCACAAAACCTCCCCCAAGTACAGCCTGTCCCAATGTGATAAGCTCCCCTCATTTAATAATTGCTTATTTGACATTAGTTGCGCTATAAAAAGATTGCCTAATGTCATTTTTTCGCCATACCCGGGCTTTTACCTGTCTACCATTGTTAGATCAGGGATTATGTCAAGTGAATAAGTGGAGGGTGGAATGAAGGACGTGTCAGTGTGGTTGAGGGGCTGATATTTCAGGAATGAAATGTCTGACAGCCTTGCTCCGGATCTCTCCGTGCAGCGCACAGAATGTACGAAATTCCTCGCGCCTCTGATTTCATAGATAAGCGTGGAATCGGTAGCTCTGTGATGTCATTTGGTCGTGATAAAGTGATAAGTGCGGAATGGTCAGCCCAGTGAGGAGACACAGTCATTAGTGGGGATGGTAGTCTCCAGAGGTATGAGGCTTTTGTGTGCCTGTTGGGGGGTGGTGGGGGGGGGGGGGTCATGGACAGTAAAGAGGTGGTGGGAGGAGGTGAGTGCTGCTCTTTGGCAGCAGCTGCATGCATACATGGAAAACAGATTTGGTTCTTCTCGGATTTCAGTCACTGGAGGAGCCAGTCAAAGCCCCTCCCCTTCTCCTCCCCACCCCATCCTGAACCCCTGAGACAAAAAGGATCAAATAAAATCAGATGTTAAGATATGCCTTCCCCCTTTTTTATTATATCTCACTTGGCATTTTCCATACAAATCTTGGCTTGTGCATTTTGGATCTTATCAGAGCGGAGATCTTTGTCATGTTGAGTGTTGTTTGCAGATTTCATTAGGAGTCTATTTTGAATAAACTAATTCAATTAGATTACATCAATGGGGCCGTTATGTCATGTAGAGCAAACAACAAACAGGGATATGATCATAGTTGATTTAGGCACAGAACAGTAAGATCCGAACATGACAACGCTGGCTCACTGAAAATTATATTACTGCTGCGATTGTTCGGAAGTCTCTTAGGGACTGTATGAAAATGATTGGGGTGGGGTGCTGACTCGTATTCCCTACCCCTTCTGTTACAGAGAAACTGCATTATCTCAGAATAATATATTTAGTGCAAACTTAACACAATTATGAAAACCAAGCCACTGCTAAATAAACAGTTTTTCTAGCCTCAAAATATTTGAGCATGGAACCGCTGCCGGGGGGCTTGTGCACTGCCATAGTTTCACCCCGCCCCCCGTCTTCTGCGTTGGTCAAAATGCACCTTTATGGCCCACATGGAAGCCATCTTTTTTGATGTGCCTATTTGGGCTCTCTTTTTATATAATAAATCTCACAGATATGAAATAAAACTAAAAGGGCACTCAGAGAGCCCAGACCCCGCCAAGGCTGTCTCCATAAGTGAAACATAATGTGTATCCACCCTGTGTTTTTGATCTGCTCCAAAATGGAATGGGTTCTTCCTTGGCCCGTGCTACACTGTTCCACTGTGTTTCATGAACATCGGGCCATTAGTTTTTCCGTGATACTGCTGACAAACAGACAAACCGCTAAAATGACCAGAAGAAAAACTCTTTGGCGGGGGTCATAAATATGGGGTAAATAAAATAAAACCTTCTGTTGTCCTCCAAAATACACTGAACAAAAATATAAATGCAACACTTTTGTTTTTGCTCCCATTTTTCATGAGATGAACTAAAAGATCTAAAACATTTTCTATATACACAAAATAACCATTTCTCTCAAATATTGTTCACAAATCTGAAAAAATCTCTGATAGTGAGCACTTCTCCTTTGCCGAGATAATCCATCCCACCTCACAGGTGTGGCATATCAAGATGCTGATTAGACAGCATGATTATTGCACAGGTGTGCCTTAGGCTGGCCACAATAAAAGGCCACTCTGAAACGTGCAGTTTTGCTTTATTGGGGGGGTCTGGGGGGGTCCGAAAACCAGTCAGTATCTGGTGTGACCAGCATTTGCCTCACGCAGTGCAACACATCTCCTTCGCATAGAGTTGATCAGGTTGTTGATTGTGGCCTGTGGAATGTTGGTCCACTCCTCTTCAATGGCTGTGCCAAGTTGCTGGATATTGGCAGGAACTGGAACACGCTGTCGTATACGCCGATCCAGAGCATCCCAAACATGCTCAATGGGTGACATGTCCGGTGAGTATGCTGGCCATGCAAGAACTGGGATGTTTTCAGCCTCCAGGAATTGTGTACAGATCCTTGCAACATGGGGCCTGCATTATCATGCTGCAACATGAGGTGATGGTCGTGGATGAATGGCACCACAATGGGCCTCAGGATCTCGTCACGGTATCTCTGTGCATTCACAATGCCATCAATAAAATGCACCTGTGTTCGTCGTTCCATAACATACGCCTGCCCATACCATAACCCCACCACCACCACGGGCCACTCGATTCACAACATTGACATCAGAAAACCGCTCACCCACACGACGCCACACACGCTGTCTGCCATCTGCCCTGAACAGTGAAAACCGGGATTCATCCGTGAAGAGAACACCTCTCCAACGTGCCAGACGCCATCGAATGTGAGCATTTGCCCACTCAAGTCGGTTACGACTTGTCAAGTCGGTTACGTCAGCATGCCAATTGCACGCTACCTCCAAACTTGCGACATCTGTGGCATTGTGCTGTGTGATAAAACTGAACATTTTAGAGTGGCCTTTTATTGTGGCCAGCCTAAGGCACACCTGTGCACCTGTAATCATGCTGTCTAATCAGCATCTTGATATGCCACACCTGTGAGGTGGGATGGATTATCTCGGCAAAGGAGAAGTGCTCACTATCACAGATTTTTTCAGATTTGTGAACAATATTTGAGAGAAATGGTTATTTTGTGTAAATAGAAAATGTTTTAGATCTTTGAGTTCATCTCATGAAAAATGGGAGCAAAAATAAAAGTGTTGCATTTATATTTTTGTTCAGTGTAAGTATGGCTGCCCTTCCTTCAGCAAAAATAAAATAACGATACCTTTCCTGACCCCCCTAGTAATTTATGTGCAGTCCCTAAGCCCTCTCTTTTTGTCTCTCTCTTTAGACACCATGAATCAGGACCAGTCCGGTTCTTCGGGCAACTCGGACAGCTTCCTCAGCTCCAAAGTGGCCTTGTTCTCCACCATCGGGGGCGGCTGCATCATCTTCCTCCTGCTCATCCTCCTCCTCATCATCTTGCTAATCAAGATGCGCAAGCGCTCCAGGAAAAACGGCCACTCGCAGCCCCGACCCTCAGCGCTGTCTCTCAGCACGCTGTCCAATCCCAAGATGCCCGGGGGCACGGCTGGCACGGAACCAAGTGACATCATCATTCCGCTGCGGACAGAGAACAACTACTGCCCTCACTACGAGAAGGTGAGCGGCGACTATGGCCACCCCGTCTACATCGTCCAGGAGATGCCGCCGCAGAGCCCTGCCAACATCTACTACAAAGTCTGACGAGCTCCGCACAGCCAGCCACACAGCCGGGAGAGAGAATGAGAGGAGCGCTTGATTTATGTTCTTGGGAAGAACACTTTCCTTGCATTTTTGGGGACTTGATGCTTCTTCAAGCCTGTGTTATTTCTACCACCTGCTGCACAAATCTGGAGAGACACGCACTGACATGGGGTCACGAGCGGACTGCTGGGAAAGGTTTATTCCGTTTGTTTGGGGTGTCTGACAATCCCCACCTGCCCCTCATCCTCCCCCCCCTCACCACCTTACTACCTTCTATATCTCCCCACTGTGCTCCAACAAGGGGGGGAGGCGGGGCTGGAGCGAACCAACAGATGGGACTCCAGCTTCCTGGTCCGCTGTCCCCTTTAACGGGCAGGATATAACTTATCTCAGTTCCCTGAAGTACAGTCTGTGCAACAACCAATTAAACACACCACGACAGCACACTAGCCAGAAACAGGCAGACAAAGGCCCCAAAAGCCACTCAGCCTGCAGTTCATGTGCAAGCGTTAATAAAACGTGTGTTTGTGTCTGCGTGCATGTGTGTTAGTAGTCCGGGCTCCGTGCTGGGCCAGGAAACTCTCCAGATAGCTCAGGTATCAGACATAGTGTGTGAAATAACGTGTTTCCTCTCCCTTCGCACCTCTGATGTTTGCCTTACTTACTATTTTTGATGGAGGATTTCCATGAAAACCCTGATTCAGTTCACAAAGCAGTTGTATTTTGTTAGACTTTTCCTACAAGTGCACAATGTATAGAGTTGAATAGATCATCATTATAACTCCATCTTATCACAACCACCACCCACGTCATCCATCGAGTCATCCGATATATTTTTTCCCTAGAATACACCTTGACTGTTGACGTCGAGGTGTGTATGTGTGTGTGTATCCTGGAAGAACTCCCTTCTCCGCTGGTCTGATATCAGCTTTATCATTACTCTGGTATTTATGACCTACTTGTGTGTATTTAAAGGTGTGTCCTCCATGTGTGTGTGTGTGTGTGTGTGTGTGGGTCCGGGCATGTCCAGACCAGTCCTGTATCTGGGCAGAATTACTGGCTTAGAGGAAGAACACTAAGTTACTGTATCGTAAAAGTTCAAAAACAGACAGACAGAAAGACATGCCGACAGACAGACAATCCTGAGATCTTATAAAACCCTGCTACCCTGTCAGTGCTCCAGTTGGCACCCATCGAAGGTGTTTTTGAGCTTTAGGGTAGATCTGTATCGAGACAGCAGGCAGGTTGATATTTGTTTGTTCTGTCTTTTGATGCTCCGGTGTAACATCAAACGGTTAGATTGGTGCGTGCTGCTGCCTGGGCAGGGTTGGGCGTAGATGGTGTGGTCGCCACTGA
This sequence comes from Harpagifer antarcticus, assembly GCA_902827135.1. Taxonomy (NCBI): domain Eukaryota; kingdom Metazoa; phylum Chordata; class Actinopteri; order Perciformes; family Harpagiferidae; genus Harpagifer; species Harpagifer antarcticus. The sequence continues at coordinate 6,005,018 of CADEHL010001042.1, read as the reverse complement.
TTGGCTGGCCTACATAGGTAGGACGCCCTATGAGTTGGATGGCGAGCTACGGTGGAACATTGAGATACAGTATTGCGAGAGGCCAATTGGCTGCCATCTGTAGATGAGTCAGTGGTGTCGCCAGCGTGTGAGTAATCTATGTGCCATCTCTGTGCCCACACTGTGACTTGGCTATAACCTGAGAGGAAGATGGCAGTGCAGATGGGGATAAGGGGTGGGGGTAGTGATGGTGGACGGGTGGGTAGAGGTATTTTAGCATTCATTTTTTCCATCCTCTCCCCAGTTGTGCCGTGAATAAAAATGCTGTGCAGAATGTTCCTCAGTCAAGGTGTAGAGCCGGCGAGGACACTGCAGCTCAGCTATCTCACAGCCCAGGGCAGCGGCACCGAGACAGAATTTACTGCGGCTGGATGTGTGCAAACCGAAGCTTGCTTGAGGTGGCGGTGGAACCTGTCTATGTGCACATGTAGATGCTTTCTACGAGCTCATTTTTGCTTATAATTGCAGTTTTTCTGCGTGTGTGTGTGTGTGTGTTTGTGTGTGTGTGTGTATGAATGCATCTGTGGTGTAGCAGCCCAGCAGATTTGTTGTTTGGGGACTGGAACTCCTAACTGTGGCTGCCACAGTACGGAGCGCCGCAGTCCCGGTTAATGATGTGTGAGAGGAGAGGGGAGCAGATAAGGACAGCTATTCCTCAGCACGCACGCTCGAGCTGACGTTTGACGCACATGTACAATCACACACTCGCACAGACAGGCCGAGACTGACGGGTCCAGGTTTATCTCCAGTCAAACGGTCAGGCTGCCTGGTGAATGTTTATTCCCCAGCAGAGACACCAATCACCCGCTGCCACATACCGTTGCCATCCACGGATATACACTGCTGAGTTAAAAGGCAGCCCTGCTTGAAGACTCCGGGAAGACTCCAGTGGCTTTTGCGTGTCGTTAACCTCGGAGTTAACAGCCTAAACAGCTGCTCGTGCTTTTGTGGTCCTGTGTTTTAACTCAGCATGCAGCCCTCTGTGAAACACATTTAACTCAAATATTTTTGTTTCGGATCGGTGCGCATCCATTCACCTACACCAGCCAAGGGAGTCATTACCAAATTACCACCATATTTCATTTTTATTCATACTAGTGACCACTCAATGTTATTCAATTTGTTGTGGGGAGAAAAAAAAAAAAAAGGATAAATGAGATAACAGAGAAATGTAAATATATGGATAGAGCCCAATTTAAGATGTAATTTCACCTGAACACTGCTCATAAGAAGAATTTAAGATTAGATTTTTGTAATGGAGGATGTTTGTAAATAGTTGTCTTTTTAAAGTGTGTTTTGTATGAATCCTTGCATTTTTGTCTCTGTTTGCAATATGTTTTTATTTTCTTTTAGAGTTAAACTGAATATTGCAACGGACACAAGCTGTTTTTTTGCAGCGTCCAGTATTGTCAAAAAAGTCTTTGTTACCACACGTGTTAAAGATAAAAAAATAACTGGTGTTCAGAGTTTTAACATCGCCATTCAACAGAATTCTAGTTGCTGTAGAGAAACTGTTCAGGACTGAAGCTTTGCCACGGAGTAGCTTTGAAATGGATAGGTCATTTAAACTATGGATGATAAGGCCCTTTCCCTGTTGGAGACAGCACTTAACTCTGCATATGAAGACTGTGTTATTCCACTGCCTTTGAGTTCCCTACACCTTCCACTCCATTATTAGATGTAACAAAACATTTTGGTCCAGAAAGATGAATCTTTTCTCATTTTTAATAAGTCTATTGGGCTTGACGGAGAGAGACGTAGAGAGAGGAAGGAGAAAGGAGGCCACGTATGAGAGTGTGACCGTTCTGCGCTCACCATAAATCATCCGCTTTACTCCACTCATTATCTCCCAGGCGGTCCTTTGTTTTAAAGTTGCTCTCTCCCTCCTTTCCTAATTTAGCACAAGGATGTTGGTCGCTCATGGTATGAGCCTCTCACTGTAGGTTGATTTCTGCTATTGTTCAAAGCCACAGTATTGTTTTTCAATGTGCATGTGTAAGCAGAACCTGTTGAATTTATTTCCCTTTCTTTGAATCATAACTGTCAAGTTTTGTTATTTTATTTTGTTGCCATTCACTTCTTTCGCCGCTTCTCAGCGTAACATATTGGCACCAGCTACAATCGAAATACTGTTCCACCAGTTTGGAAACTACCGCATATTGATAAATAAAATTTTTCCCATGGAACTTGTTCTGGAGAGATGTTCTTACTTCGTTGTGTTTCCTTCAAGCTTAACAAATGTGGGTAAAATATTTCATTTGCCAACTCATTGACCACCCTGGTTCCTGGTGGGAGCTTAAACCAGCCGCCCACGCTCACTGCACTTCCTCACTGCACACACAATCCCCCCCCCCCCCCCATACCCTCACCTCAGGGGTCAGTGCTGCACAGATGGGTTTGTTCTGATACATTAGTCAGATTGAAATCACAAGCAGGCTTCATAAATTCATATTCGGGAAATATTGACACGCCTTTTTGCATAGTAACTAATACCCGTATCAACCCGCTCTGCCCTGGTGTCCTCCAGAATTACATTTCTTCATACATGATTAAATCTGATTGGCTGCAGTCGACATTTCCATTGCGTTAGTCTGAAATTACAGTCTGCATTTAGCCGGCTGAGGAACAATCTCCAAGTCCTTGGTGAAAGCAGAGATGGCATGAAATGTTATTAAAGTGATCGGCATTTTCTCTTTACAAACACATCAGTGTTTGTGGGTATGGCTTTCATGTGGCTGATGATGTGAGCAGAGACGGAGTGGGCGAGTGAACAGACTGATGGCAGGAGAGAGAAAGTAAGGGCAATGAGAGGCATAATGCGCCTATGGCTTGACTGTCCCCCCCCCTCCCTCACTCACACCCCCATCCTCACTGATTCTCTCTCTGCGCCTTGGGGCAGGTACGTTCATCCTGGCTCCGTCCCGAGACGCCCCCACAGATCCACGTTACTGTGGGTTTATTAAAACCTTCCCCCCACTAAGCTTCTGTGTGTGACTGCATGTTTCACTGTGAATGTCTGTCTGTGTGTGAGAGAGAGAGAGAGAGAGTCTTATTTGTGTCTGTGTCTGTGTCTCTAATTTGCCAAAGGGCTCTACCGTTGTTCTGCAACAGAGTCAACATCACAGAAATAAAGAAATATTACTGTTACTGCATGAACTGCAGCATTGTTAACTCTTCATGTTTTAATAAATGCATCATCTATATAATTATATATATTTGATATTCAATTGTCTAGTTCAGTGCTTCTCAAACTTTTTTCAGTCATGTACCCCCTTTGAAACCTTTTCTCAGCCAAGTACCCCCTGACCGACCCCGAACATTTTTGATCGAAAAAGCCTATACAAATAATTCCAATATAGTGATGTTCCCTCAGTGTGTGATTTATTAACTCCTTCATGTATGCATTACAACAAACTAAGGATATTTTCATAACGACATTTTTTTAAACTGATTTTTCAAAGGAGTTTTTCAACTGAAGTAATATCTGTTTAACAAACCAATGAACAAAATCATATATTACACAAAACTATAAAATACAATTCACAAATTTGACATGTTTATATGAGGACCCCCTTGGTGGTTCTAGGAATATTTTATATAAAATTGTCTTTTCTATTTAACTTATTGTACTAAGATTATTTTTGTAATCATGCATGGTATTTTTTAATTAACTTTTTTTTTTTTTTTTTTTAAATCTCATGTACCCCCTGCATTACTCCAACGTACCCCTAGGGGTCCGCGTACCCCCATTTGAGACTCACTGGGGGTCTAGTTGATGTAACAGGTCAACATGCTATGTTGTATATATTTTGCTGCATCATCCTTAGCTCCTTACAGCACCATTCAAGGGTTGTCTTTTCAAAGCAAATCTCTTTGTTTCAGAGTGCAATAAACCACCACTGTGGTAGATATGGACAGCTGTACTCATACATTTGTTACCATTACTTATGACCAACTCTGCTAAATGGCCAAAAATCAAGCAACTGTGAAAGCTCGAGACATAGCAATTTGGCTAACATTACTATCCTGGTTCTGTTGCCTTCAGCCCTGCTTTGCTTCTAATGAGGCACAGCATGCAACAAACCCTTCCCCAGGCCTGCAAGCATCCTCCCAGCACTCCAAAGATACTGTGCCAACTATAACACTGCTCCAGTGCTGCAAATTCCCTGTCTTAACAGCACGGCTATCTGAGCTAACCTCTAGCTAGCTAATGGCAGCTACTGTTAGCCGTAGTTAGCGTCACAATAGCAACGAGCTAAGCTATATATCCATCAGCAAACTAGGTAAATCACAGCGAGTCCAGAGCCCACCCGAGGAGAAAACTGAAACATTTTCTCCATAAAATATCAACTTACTGCTATAAATTCTTACGCTCTCCTCCTGGGGACCGGAGTTACACAGTGCAAGGGCGCAAAGTGGGACTGACAGAGAGGCCCCATTCTCCCTATTACAGTCAGTGTAGATTTTGAAGCTGTCACTTTAGGCTAAAATTGTTACATAATGTAGCTTAACTGTCACTGTTTTTGCTTTTAGGCACTCACACTCTACATGATTTGCATATTTAGTCATCAGTGTATTTTAAACTATGGCTAAAACACTCTCTTGACTTCTAATTGATGTGAGCATGTGTAATTCCCCACCTTTTTTTCTGGTTGTATAACATGTTTGCTCACATGTCTTTAAAGAAACAAGTCGCCTGGGAAAGCAACAGCTGCCAGCAGTTTGAGGTGGCTTGGGAACAATTTAACTTACACTCATTTCTACCCATGGCCATGAATGCTAATAAGAAAAAATCATTTCCAAGAAAGCTTTTCTGTCAAGTTCATTTTTTTTAGCTTTTGTAATGTGGAAAATAAGTAAATCACTGGAGACTATCTTAGAGTCACCTCTGAGGCATTGAGACCTACAAGCAGGGCGAATCTGCATTTTTTATGTGGGAATTGAACTTCCTTAAGCCAGCGAGAAAAAATTACATAATATAAATTCATATATATATATTCGTGAGGAAGCAAAGATGAATGCATTCTTGAGCTAAGTAATTCATTTTAGATTGCACTGATGTTTTCTTTCTTTTTCTAAGATTATCGGTAACATGCATAAGTATAGTTTTTATCATTTTGTTTGCTACTACATCACTGCCTGCAAGACGAGTCGCTTCAATTCCTGATGAGGACACGTGGCCAGTGAAGCTCGTAAAGAACCCTTGGATGGAAAATAAAGTTGTCAGCAGGAGATGAAAAGTGATAGCTAACCAGATGAGGGAAAGAATTCAATAACGCTGGTACGATCCCTTTAACGGCGTCAGTTGGCACCACATCTTACTTTCCCCCTCACGTTATTTCACACACTACGCTCCCACACAAAATCTGCTGCATGTGCAGACGCTACCCTTGATCTGTTGAAGCCAAGTTCTGCAATTTCTCAACTGTGACAATACATTGGGTGAGGAGGGCGGGGGGGATCCGTCAATATAGCTCTTAAGAGATTTTGGTTTGCCATCACTTAATGTTTTTTTTGTTCATGGATCGTGCAGGAGACTAGTAACTCACACCATAATCAATATGACATGCTATGGGACATGTTCCTTCTCATGTAATGTACATATACATATTTAATGAGTTAATGCATCACTCGCCAGTTATAAATAATGCAGGCCCACTAATGCTTTTCATCAAACGTTGCTCATCAAATATCAAGCAGATTTTTGGTCCGTCTTAAAACTAAATAAGAAACCTGAGACGGGGCAAAGAAGCGGAAACTGAGAGAAGAAAATCCATGAAAGGCAAGTTCATTTCTCAAACAGTAACATATGGATCGCTCATGAAAGGGCTAATTAATGTGATTCAAATTCCAATCAATTGCGGTAAACTATATCTAAACAACGTTCCTCTTTAATCCTGCAAAGGGGCAGGAAACAGGAATTCTACCATAACGTCTTGGCTCTCTTGGGTTATGCTTCATTTTTACGTTTCATTACACACACATACAGCCGTCAGCCACATATTGATGGCATTGTTATGACCAGAACATGCCTGATCAGACCCGGGCTATGGCAGAGATCCAGGTCTAACCGAGACTCATCAATCATATGGGGAAGGAGGGAACCTAAGAGACTTACACACATGAGAAAGGCACACACGCGTGCGAGAAATAGCTGTTGCGGCTGGCTGCTGGGTCACAGGTGTGGAGACCAGGGAAGAAAGTGGGAATTATTCCCTTTCTTCCTTTCCCTCCTCCCCTTTAAAGAGAAACAGCTCGCTCTCCTTGCCTCCCTCCCTCCCACGTCTTTGAAAACATCCCATTTCCATCCAGATTTCCTTCAACCAATTTAAAACCCACACTTCATTCGCCCCCTCAGCGTCGCCACCCCTCTCCTCCTCCATCTCCTACTCTCAATTAGGCCATGCCTCGAATCTCAGGCATTATCTCTGCTGGCCATTTATATAACATGACTCCAAAACGCATTTGCACAATTTTCCAATTACAGTATGATGCCTTGAAGCTTTGGTTCCTTCTGTCTCTCTCATTTCCCCCTTTCACTCAAACTGCTCTTGATGTTTAGCACTACAAAAAAGTCACCCCCGACAAACACAGACACGTTTATACATTAAAGTAATGGCCTCTGTTTTCATTCATGCATGACTGATTTTAAGGATTTGTGTCTTGGCCTCGGTTGACTGACAGGTGGTTGAAGGAAAGGAAGCTCTGGAGGTATGTCCTGCAAAATCCAAGAAACAAATAACTGTAATATTTACAAATTACAATAAAATGAACTGTCACTGGCATACTATTCAGGAAATATTACATCCTAGGGTAAAATCATTTTAAAATGTAAACTTTTTGATAAAAACGTTATATAATGGAATGATGTTTGAAGAACAGTTCAGGGTATTGAATGAAACTTAATAATATCTAAATACAAATTAAAAACCTTAGGGAAAAATTAAATCAAAACGTGAACATATTTAATGAAAAGCTGAATATATCGACTTAAAATATTTGTTCAAAAGCTGACAGTATTTCATGAATACTTAAAAATAGTGAGCAAAGCAACAAAGAGACTTCTGAAACTAAATTCAAATCAACAATTAACAAAACTTGACAATATTGATTACTATGAATGATTAAAGATAGCATTATGCTGTAGCATCTTTTGTATACAGATAATCAGTATCCTTTAGCATACTGCTGTCATTCAAAAGAGTGCTAAAGGAATGAGTCTTGAAGCGTGAAATGAGTAAGCATTTTTGCAATTCTGATTCCATCTCAGGTCTGACATTACCAACGGCTTGGAAACTACCGTTGCAATTTGTATCGCCTGCCAATCAGAGGAGACTGAGCTTTTTCGGGAGGGGGCTCTTAAAGAGACAGGTGCATCAAAACTGAGCATTTCAAAAAGTAGGTGAATACAGGTATATTGAGACAGAGATTATGCAAAAAAGAAAATTCGTTTTTAAAGATTAAAGCATGTAAACATGTTCTAATGGGAACCCAAAATAGAATTATAAATAAATAAAAAGAGCATTAAATGTATTCTTTAATTATTGATGAAATAGCTGCTCATTGGCAGTGCACGTATTTATATGTGCAAACATTAAAGGGAAAATGCTTGTTGATAATGTTCTCAGTGGCAGTGGCGGTAGTAACATACAGCATTACATAGTTATATGAGAAATCTTATCTCCCTGGATACAGTAGAAGCATTCATCAGTACAATAGATTTTCACAGCAATCTTAATCTTAGCTCCAGTCATTAGTCCGACCGTAATGCTGTTTGGTATCCGTAAGCGGACACTGTCCGTTATGATTATAAAGAGCTGTACTTCCGGCTTCTCCAGGGTGGCCGCAGAGAGCTGACTAGCCCATTGTATCAATTCCTGGAAACCCAAGCTAATACAAGCGTTGCTGACCACCCATCTGCAAACTAACTGACCTAAATACTAAGGCAACATCTGTGGGGGCAGAGATGGTGGATGCTGACAGATAGAGTGTGTGTATGTGTGTGCGTGTGCGTGTGCGTGTGCGTGTGTGCGTGTGCGTGTGTGCGCATGCGTGCACATGCGTGTGTGTCACTGCAGGTCTGTTTGACAATGACATAGTCAGAATAATAATATCTCTCATTCAGCGTGGCAGTGAAGGATCTCTCAATGTCACCTGCCTTAAAGCACGAAACAGAGCTTTTATAGAAGAGTTTTTCAGCTTAACAGACACATTCACAGCAAATACCCAGCTGAGAAATTAAAAGTGAGAGGAGCAGTCAGGAGGCATCATGAACGGACGCAGACATGCCTTTGTGTTCGCTGTGATGCTGCGGCTGCACAGCGGTTGACAGGATGCATTATAGAATCCCCCAGTGAAGGGTGACTGACCTAAACATGTGACCTAAGTGCTGCCCTAGTTTTCAGGGTGCCACATGAGATCAAGAAGATTTCACTCAGCTGTATTTTATTACTGGCTCCAGACGAGAGCGCTTGCATTTTTGGAGATGAACTACAGTACGCATTCCCAAATTTCTTTTTTTTGCAGCAGTTGGAACCGCTTTGGGCGAGTTGTGTTACTGGGGCAACTACTTTTCCCACACGCAAGCTGACATCAGTGAGACATCAGTGGAACTCGGGGGGTAACTGAATATTCATGAAGGGCAGGGACCCATTTCAGCCCAATGAACACTCCCCTCCCTCTTTCCCCTCTCTTCTCCTCTCTCTCTCTCTTGCTCACACACACACACACACACACACACACACACACACACACACACACACACACACACACACACACACACACACACCACAAACACACACACACACACACCACATAGTCCAGTCACAAAATCATATACACACAAGTAGTGCAAGGACTTGTTCCATACCAGCAGGCACATACTCATCTCACGCCTCACTGCACTCATTCATATCAAAAGCGCATGCTCATTACATACAACAGCAGAACACAAACACACACATACACACACACACACACACACACACACACACACATTAGTCATAACGCTTATCTAACTCGACTTCTCTCATAAAGATATAATAAACATTTAAGCAGCATCTCTTAGCAGAGGCTGATTATGAATCCACTCGCTGAATAAGTGCATTTCTTGTTTCATTACAAAATAACTGCTTAAAAATGGCTTCAGGATACATCTGCCATATGCCAAACAAAAAAGAAAGCAACGAGAAGAGACAGCTCTGCTTTAAGCAGATGGTTCGTGGCTGCAACTAACAGCTGGATTCGTGTTTCCCATTCATGCAGACATTGTTTGACATCGTGATTATTAAACAGGCCCATCTCAGTGCTAGTCCTCCTCTGTGTTATTCTGATATTGGTATGCAGAGGCGGCGGCGAGAGGAGGAGGCGGAGGAGTGGCCGGTGCGATGAGAGGATAGACTTGGATGTGATGAGAGGCTGAGGGCAGTCAGTCAGTCTGGACGTTTGGCACAGAGACAGCAGATTCCATTTCCATGCCAATCTGCCTTGTCTCTCTTTGAATCAGACTTGACCTTCACAGGCTGATGACTCCAGAGGCCTGGGGCCGACGAGACACTTTGTGCCTTAAACCAGATACACACACACTCTAAGATATGTTACAGCAGGAAGCATGCACAATGGGAAAAACATTTCCCCCGGTACACTCGCCCATATTTGCACACATGGACATGCTTCCTAAAGTACACACACACACACACACACACCACACACACACACACACACACACAACACACACACACACACACACACACACACACACACACACACACACACACACAGACAGAACAGCTTCAACCGTGGTAGAAAACAGAAATGTCTCCGTGGATTTACTGTAAAGGAATGATACAAAGGATTGAAATGAGACCAGATCGTCTTTAGAGAGCCAGCCCTCAGAGCAGATGGCTCTGTTTTTCATCTTCCCTCTCATGAGATCACATTTTCTGTACTGTGTTCAGCAATTTCACTGTTTTCCACCATCGGAGTTTGTTTCCATAAAACACCAACAGAATCCAGTTCAACAAAACAAATAACAAACACAACAAATGACTCTCCAGAGGGTTTCTTTCTCCTTCTCGCAGGTTTTAAAACCTCCCCTAGTGTTCTCCTGAGTCTACTACCAGGTACGCAGCACCCGCCTTGTCTCCCCCCTTTTGTTTAAAGCCAGACTAAAATAGAGCTTTACAAGTCTCCTAATGAAAGTGACTCTGGGCCCCTTCGGTTAATTGACCACCTTTAATGAGTGTCAAACTGAGGCGGTCATTAGACTGGGGGTTGCTACGGGTCACCGCTGGGGTGAGACAGAAAGAAAGAAAGGGAGAAAAAGGGAGAGAAGGAGGGAAAGCAGTAAAATAGCACAAATGATGTCTCTTGTTCTGTGCTTTATATTGCTGTGCTGTGTTTATGTTAGCGTGCAAAACAGTGTGATAAACAGCGTGCATGCATTTGTCAATGTGCTGAGCTTCGGGGCAGCACCTGCCCGGCTAACAATCCCTGACATAACTCGGAGAGCAGTGGCCATATGGCTGGTAATTCTTTCATATCCACTATTCTACATCTAGATCAGCCGTTTCTCCACCAGCCGCATTCGACGCCGTGCCTTCGAAGCAGCTGGCATCTTCTACACAAACAAATCTAATCGACAAGCCACGGAAAATAGAATAAAATGTCTCTCAGTTTTTTGCATGAGCCTGCTGGGCTGTCATTTTCGATCCTTCACTGATGATTTAGCAACCTGGGGCAGTAAATGACCACTATCATATGTTCTGTCATTGCTGATAGGGAAGAGATTTCTGCTTTCATGCGCTTCAGATGATCATGATGCCTCCTTTAAGGCGGCTCATTTGCTGTTGATGACCTCAATTGAAAAGCATATTGCAAACAAACAAAATGTCCTTGTCCTTTTATTTTGCAAACGCTCCTCAAGGGTATAAGCTCATACGTGTACGGGCACGTGCGCACACACACGCACAACTTAAGCCTCTGTGTTATTGGATTGAAATGGAACCCACCACCGCACATTTCCTTGGAGTATTGATTTAATCAACTGCGTATCATGTTGAGACCCGTATCATCTGATGCAACACACACCAGCAGCAGCAAAAAGAAGCGATCCATCTCCATTTAGCCGGACAGGCCCTTGTAGTCTAAACACGGAACCATTACGCATGGTTTAACATGGACACTTTGACCTCCTGGGGGTGACAAGGTCAATGACATCATTAGACAGGAGTCAGTCTGTGTGCCGGAGCGGGACTAATTGCTATCAGACCTTCAATCAAAACTAATAACTGCTTAGATTTGTTTCGATACTCACATTATCCACTTCTAATATATTGACAGAGTTGTTGTCGTTTCCCCACCAACAGATGGGGAAGCTGGTTTTCACCTCATTTTGGTTTGTTGCTACGGTAGCTCAGTAGATCCCCTTTATCCTAAGGCTCGGTTACTCTATTCAAGGTAGCTAGCTTACAAATAGCTTGAGGGTAATTTCCCACACACAGATAAAGCCAAGACTTGAAAATCACTTTCAAAGCCTCCCCTCTTAAGACGCTTTGAAGCCCAGGAGTAGAGCCTGAAAAAGGGACGCATGGGAACCAGAATCTCTTGAGTCTAGCAGGAATATTGAGAACTTTGTTGTAACTGTTTTATCATGTAGTCTGGTCTGATGCTGGGGTTAGAGTCTCGTCACACCAACCTGGACGCGCCCCGCCAGGCGCCACACACAGCCTTGCCCATCATGGCTTTGTCAGCGACCTCACTGGACCATGAACCCAGACAGAACACTCCGGAATGTCGGCAGAGGCCGATATCGACCTGGGCGCTTGAATGGACGAGCGAGCAGATGAGCGCATGCAAACACACACACACAAGCGGGCAGAAGTAACCTGATCCAATGACACAGGAGCTGGCTCAGTGTGCGGCTAACTGCCTTATCTCCCTCTGGCCGCGCTCCTCTTTCCTCTCAACATTCTTTCAGGTATTTGGCCGAGACCTTTTCTCTTTGTCTGCCCTTTTCAAAGACCTGCTTTATGCTGGGAGCCCTCCAGCCGATGTGCTGCAATCTCCTCACTGCCTCTCTCCCTCTCTCCTTTCTCTCTATCTCTTTCTCTCTGCCCACAGATCTCCAAAACTTGCATCCTCGCTTTCTCTTTTTCATCCCCCCCTCCCTTTAGCCTGTCTCTCACATCCCTCTCTCCTCCACTCTAATTCCTGCACAATCCGAGCACAGGAGTGCAGATACCATGCCACCTGTGCTGCCTCCCACGGGGGTGTGTGCGTGTGAGAGTAGCTAGAGGAGAGAGGGGATGCAGTTAAAGGTCTATGACATTTATACAGAATTGGACTAAGGGCAGCATCACACCTAAAGGTTGGGTTCCTGAATCAAATAAATGCCGGATGATTCACTGTTTGAATGTTCTAACTGGTCCTGGCTAGTTCAGAAATTGTAAACCAAAACCATGTTGCCTAAATGTCAAAGTTGTATCTGGGCCCTGAGTCTGTAATAAAGTTTTCATTCATTCAAAGGTTATTGGTCATACAGATTGCTCTATGCAACTTTGGATGTGCTTTCCTACATGGTTACAAGAGTGTATGGGTGAAGCAAATTAAGATTACGTACTGATCAGGGACGTGCGGTCAGGGAGGAGGCAGTGCCTCACATGTCTTCATGAAAAGTAAAAATACAAATAACAATAAAATGAAATAAATATTAATATTTCTCCACTGGTCTGTGCTATAAATGTATTTTCTGTATGATTCCAATCATTTCGATTATTTGTATAGTAAACATCGGCATCGCTGAAATGGGGTATTTACTGTTCCTATACGTTGAGAGATGCGAGCTGAGGCAGCGACGAGAGTTGAGCCTCACCTCGGATTGCGCAATATCTCACAAACTAGGTTGAGCGCATGCATTTGGCGCGTGCCTGTTGCTATTCTTTCACACACAGTGACGTCACGAGCTGCATCTACGTCTAATTTCTGGAAACACCAGGTGAATACCCCACTTGTCACAATAATATTATCATGCCATTGCATATGTGGTATTTTAGAGTTGACTAGATATTGATTAAGGCAATAGACTATGATATTCCGCTTGCACCTCGCGTAAAATGCCGGATACCGGAAGTACGGTGTGTGAAAGAATAACTCTGTATGTGGCCTACAATGTCTACAGCAGTGGTTCCCAAAAGGTGTGCCGTGAGGCAAGTCCGGGTGTGCCGTGGGATTTTGTGACAACCATACGTTATTATTGCAATATACAACTACACAACAAATAATTATTTTTTAATTACTATATCAGTACTTTGTAGGTTTATATGTACGTAATCTGCGCGATTTGTGCGTCCACATCTCCACGTGCAGTGCTGCATAAACATGGCTGAGTCAGCGATAACTTTCGAGGGGTGGAGGTATGCCCATTATTTGAATTCGTCCCATAGACTGTAGGTGTAGGTTCGCTCCGAAGAATAGACAGGAATGTGACGGTGAGGTGCAAACTGTGTCCAGGCCAGAAGCTGTTATCCACTGCTGTAAACACCACGTCAAACCTCAACAAACACCTGCAAAGAACACATGCTAAGGTGAAGCTACCGCACCCGCTATTTGTTGTTTGTTTATATCACGTAGTCTGTTCTTCTTCTCTGTCTTCCTGTTGTTGCCTGTTTGAATGACAAATACACACTACCGCCGCCTGCTGGTAAGGAAAGTTATTGCCACTCACGCATGCGTAGTTCGTACGTGCTCGGCGAGTAAAGTAACGAGTTACTTTATGTAGATAGTACCGAAGTAGTGTAATATATTACTTTTTTTTTTTTAAAGTAATATGTAATATATTACATTTTTTTAGTAATGACCCCATCTCTGGAGTTGGTGTTCTCTACTCTGATTTACATGAAGAACAACAGGAGGTCATGGCTCTATGTTGAACAGGACTTGCGAGTGGCCCTCTCCTCAGTGCAACCAAGGATTCAAAAATGCTTGCGCGCCCCGACAGGCACATGTATCTCACTAATTTGTAAGTCGGCAAAATATTACAATAGCACATGTTTCAATGCTGATTGCTGAAATGTTACATTTATAATTTGTAGTTCAGGACCATGGACAATGCAGCTTCCTGCATTGACAGTTCTCTGTGCTGAATTTCTGCTGAGTTTCCTTTGCCTCATTTTTAATTTTGTGACCTGTCTGGTTTAAATGAGTGTGTTGCTGCTTTGATGAAGCCTAATTTGATAAAGTTTCAAATTAATTTCTGAAATACTTCGTTAATAAATATTTCATGAGTAATATAGTTGTCTTTGTCACATTTTATTTGGCATTAGTAAATAATTATGCACATTTACAGATATTTTACATGATATGAGTGATAAAACGTGTTATAAGGGCTATAATAGGTGTGCCTTGAGATTTGTAGTTGTCCTTTGGTGTGCCTTGGGCACAAAAAGTTTGGGAACCACTGGTCTACAGAGACTTTACTATGCGTCCTGCTGACTTTCCATAGTCTAGCTAATGTACGTAATGTATGTGTGTGACATATTTAGATGTGACAGATAAAAGCACAGTAAAACACAAGGTGAGGCAGACAGTACTCTGCTGCACTGAAGGGGTGCGCACGTGAGCCCACAGGCTCTTGTTGCTACTGTTATTCTACGCAGAGACCGTAGACGCAAACAACAAGCTCTACTTTGGAAACTACAAGAAGATAAGGAGGACTTTTACAAAAAAGTAATAGAGATTCCAAGTAAAGGTAAGACCACAATTGTATTGAAAATGGGATATTACTAAGAGAGAACAATCCAATATTGAAATGCAACTACATTTTTTTAGGATATCCTTTTGTTGAACGGTCTGTTTAAAATTAATCGAAGCATCAGATTAAAAATGCTTTTGAAATTAACAGAATATTTCATATAAAGTCAAAATATAATAATATTTGTAATCTGAATCTGAACGAGTCAGTGCCTCACCAGCCATGAACCTCACCGCACGTCACTGGTACTGATTTAGCGGCTGGTTAGTTAGCCGGCTAGCTTGATAATTCCCCCATGCTCACTCCACGCCGCAAGGAGACCACAGAGCTTCTGACAGCTATCTAAACAGCAAACTAGTCTACTTGTTACTTGGAGTGAAATGGAGGGACTGCGTTGGGCGCTAGCAAGCAATTTATTGTCTAATAATACATTAAACCCTAACCAACCAGCAAAACAGGAAACAAAAAAATATTTCCCCTAAAATGGTATGCGTCCTGCGATTGTTTTGAATGGTGTTCCAAACAGAAATGACCCTGCTGACCGGACTGATTTTGAGGTTATACATTCAAACAGACCCAAACTAACCGCATTAAAGGGGGCAGATGCTCCAGGGTTTGGTTAAACTGGAATAAACAGAGCTGGTGTGAACGCGCCCTAAGGTTAAACTAATACGAACTGTGATCTGGTCTTTGTAATGGAGCCAGAATGGCTTCCTTTGAAGAGACAGGTGGAGGGTTTTCTGGGAACACATATGTGGGAGGATGGCAATCAGTGTGCATCTATGAAGGGCCATCCAGCATCTTCAAAAAAACCCACCAGTCTAATCTGTCATGGGATAACTGACTAATGATAACACTTCAGAAAGCAATTGCTCCCCGCTACCTACACAGATGCTCTTTCCCGAGGTGATCTATAGATATTTTTTTTCTATATGAATACAATCAACACAATACCTGTGCAGCTTTTGGAGAGCTTTTGGACTAATCAGCTCTGACAAGTGGAACAAAACAATTTAATACAGGGCTGATTTCACATCTGAGCGGCTCGTCATTTACATAAGCTTTTCACAGTCTGCTCAGTGAGCTGCGACAGGCATGTGGTGCGCCAAGAGAGACCGGAAGGCTGCTCCAAATATTCTGCCCCCCCTCTCTCTGACCTCACCAAGGAGAAGGCTACACATGCACCAGTACATGCAAGGACTCATTAGGATACACATGTGTGCAGATCTTAGCCCACAGTCACCCTGTTTCCATCGCACACACTCATGCGTGCACACACACACTTTCAGTGTCCTGTGGTTAGCAGTGAGAGGAGGCAGTGGCGCGTCTCTGTGCTGACTTAATGTCTTTTAACAGTTTGGCTCCAGGACCAGGGGTTGGTCAGAGCTGAGCTAAAGCCAAAACTGGGCCTGATCATCTGTGACGGCAAGAAAAAAAACCTGAGGCAAAGTGTGTGTGTGTGTGTGTGTGTGTGTGAGCCCTGGCCATCTTCTTCTCCACTCTCCTCTCATTTTCTCTGTTTCAGTCTCCCCGTGTCTGTGTGTGTGTTCATGAAGTGTGTGCAGATGTGTGTGGGACGCTTCGCTGGTGGAAGCTACGGGGGACAGGAACACCAGCGCCCTGAATTACCATGGCCTGGACAAAGCCATTGACAGAGGCATTAAAGTGACAATAGAATATTTACTGCACACAGAGCTGATTCACTCTGCTGCCTAATATGCAGCACATCAATATCCTGGAGAATGCTCATAGCACACTGCAGTGCATTGCCGTGGAAATTAGCCTGGCGTACAGTCTCACAGACACACAGAAACAGACACACACACACACACACACACAGAAGAAACTACTAACTGGTGCAGACTTGAAGGCAAACGGGGTTCAGGGTTAGGGTAGGGGGGAAGCAGTGGGGAAATAGCTGCGGCTCTGCTTGAATAAGTTTATCTCAGCTCTGAGGAGAATAGATTTCTGTGTCCCTTTGCGGAGGTCTAGCTCTCAGGTGGCCTGCAGGACACCAAGTCACCTTGTGCTAAATATCTGACACTTTGGAAAAGCTTACACTAAAAAAAACTGAAACTGTTGACTTAATTAAATGTCAACACATTTCACATGGCTTAATTAGGTTAGTTAAAATCAATAATATTAAGTTGAACCTATATATTTTTATTTTAACTCGATAATATAGCTTTCAACTAACCTTCTGCAAGTCTCCCTTGAAAAAGAGATCTAT
Organism: Harpagifer antarcticus; assembly: GCA_902827135.1. Lineage (NCBI taxonomy): Eukaryota > Metazoa > Chordata > Actinopteri > Perciformes > Harpagiferidae > Harpagifer > Harpagifer antarcticus. The sequence continues at coordinate 5,988,000 of CADEHL010001042.1, read as the reverse complement.
GATCTCAATGGGACCAATCTCGTTAAATAAAGGTTTGAAATGAAATGAAATGTGAAATCTGTTGACATAATATTTAATTAAAGTCAACGTTTAATTTTTTTCAGTGAACCAATGTTTATCCCGGTGCAGATTGGTGGCATGATTACCTTTGGTTCTTTGTGTGTGTGTGTGTGTGTGTGTGCTCATGCATGTTTGGAAATTATTTCGAGTTCATAGACCAATGGCCTCGGGTTATTTCTTCAGAGCGGCTCAGAGAAATCTGCATCAAATCACACAAACATGTCATCCAGTTTGCTGACTTTTCCCCCCCGACCACTAACCGCTGGTCCTCACTCCGTATTCACAGCCAGTTAGATCATGCTCACATGCTCCACAGACCCCTCTCCTCCTGTCTCAGTTTCACAGCCCAGAGCTGCCGAAATAGCCAACATATGTTTGGAAAATGAATGTCCCACGTTGAGGTCAAACAGTTACCCAGTGCAGAGCTCTGGACTCATTTAGTTGAGTATACGGAGCACCACGTACTTATCCTGATTATGAAACCCTCTCTGCTGTTGCTCCATGACGCTTTTTAAATATTTTATATCATTCATAATTCACCAGCTCTGGAAAATTAAGAGCACTTACAATGGTTGTAATTTGAGAGAAGGAAGTTGTCGGTGGTGTACTGCACGTCGACAGTGATGTATTTAAGTAGCACTGATTAGAAATATACACATTGCTGTGGTACAGGCATTAGAGGAGAAATAGAGAATGATATATTGCAGGTTGGCATGCAGCACAGAGTAGTGGGGAGTTGAAATACATTGAACTGTGATTCGGGAGTGTGCCCTCCATTAAGTAAGCCAGTTTCTGCAGTGTTTGGCATTAGAAACACTGGATAAGAAGATCTGCAGTCCTCCTGTAAAGGTGGGTACATTATTACATTATGGTTTAAATATTGATTTCCAATACAAAATCTCTTTCTGTAAGACCCCTGGTCTACAATGTCTCATACACCGAACTTATAATGCAATATAATTAGCTTAAAGCCTCTTCTTAATACCGTTTTAGACATTCATAAATATTCATAAGGTTTTAATACAATTATTGTTATACATTACAAATGATTTTAAATAACTTAAAGGGCAAATATCATAATACTTCATGATGGCAACTCATTGAATGTGATCACAGTGCATTATAATCACCATAGTTGTAATGTATTAAAATGCATCTTTTAACAATTAATAATTCATTTTGATGATTTGAATAGAAATTCTGAAGTGCTATGATACTTACAAGTCCTTCCTTTATAAGTCATTGTAAGAAGTAAGCAGTCTTTATAATGCATTACAACATTGTTATGATGCATTATGAATATGTATGTGGGCTTATATACAGTCCTAAAAGCAGAAGTGTGTTTATAATGCATTATATCACTGGCTACTGAATCACCTTCTACAAACACGCTAAACATTGCATACTCTACAGCAAGGCTATCATACAAAACAAAATTGCATTGGGGCATAAAATATGACTCAGTAAGGTTCCTTGAAGTTACTTTCAATATTACATCAAGAGTGACCCAATTGGAGACTTTCTAACAACAACTGTTTCTGAGTTTTCCTATAGAGAGGAGACTTCGCCTCTCTTTTGGACTTCCCAATAGTTTGACAAAAAGTCAGAAAAACCACCATGTTGGTAATTTGTTACAAGAACTACGTTTACATTTTCCTGACATGTTACTACCTCATGCTTGTGAATAATTATTCTCACCCAAATAAAACTGCAGAGTGATTTAGTAAAATCCATGCCATTTCCTGTGTCGTACCAGCAGTTAATGTCGGGGTATTTAGACGATAAACACGGCCTCTCAAACATAATCTTTTCATTCTAAATCCTAACCGTGGAGGTGACGAATCAGAAAACCCTCGTTTCGGTAACGGCCGTTTGTAACGGTTTGAAGCAGACAATGTCAATGAGGTTTCATAATCTGAAAACACTCAAGACAAGGACATGAAAAGTCAAAACCACACAAAAATCGGCACAATCCATACCAACCACAATCAATGTAAAAAAAACTACCAAAGATCCCGTTATATAACATGATAATAGTGTATGCTTTTTAATGACAGTGATTTACATATGTTGAGTTTCAAATGTATAAAACTTTTCAAAATACTGAAACATGCTAGAGAGAAAGTATATATTGCATTATATAAAAACACTGCCTAATGCTGCTTTTTTGGGATACTGACCCAACAAAAAAGCATCCCTTTTTACTTTACCATTCATTCTGTTTGAAAGGAGATACATATTCCTGCATGAGACTGCCTGGGGAATATAATTAATGGGGGCACATATCGTTTTAAAAAAATGTGGATTTAATAGGCTAAATGAGGCAGAGCCATGTCGTTTTTCTTACAGTAACAGATGTGTGGGATATATTCGTTTTTTCAGACGTATTTCTTGACAGCTCTAGCCCAAAAATTAGATTGAGGATCTTACTGTAACTTGTGTTACAGCATGTTAATAATTCACTGCAAATGGTGCCTGTCAAAATTATTTATCTTGGGTTAGGGAAAAACAATAAAGGTTTAATCATGCTAAAACACTGTAACTTTCTTGCAGAGTGAAAGTTTATCATTTCGATTCACACCTTCCCGAGGCAAAGTTGTTCCCACAAAGTAAACGGTGGGAGTAGAAAGGGGGATTGCTCTCACCACATAAGGAATAACACCATAACGTGTGAAATATTTCAAGCCAGTTTGGAGCAGAAGCAGAACCATAGCAGCCGTCTGGAGGTGTGGATATTGACCAACAACAGACGACAGATGAAAGAGTCCAGCCTGTCTTCTGTCCTTCATTAGGACTTGTCCCGGGATGCAGCTGGATGTACTTACCTTTAATAGTGCTGATAATTAGCCCTGCCATTCTACATTCACCCGACGTAAACACACCGCCACTCACACGCACACGCACACGCACACACACACACACACACACACACACACACACACACACACACACACACCACACACACACACACACACACCGCAGAGTTTATTACTTGGAAGGGAATCATTATCAGGGATAATTTGAAAGCAATTTTGAGGCTCACCTATTACCTCTGTTTTGGTTCCTCCTGGTCATTAGCAGAGCTGTCAGGAAGATTGAATATTACACATTTAGAGGGGGGTCCCTGAGTCCAGGTGTCAGGAAAGGTTAGGTAGAGCAAACGCAATGACAGACTATCACACAAAAAGCCACGGCCTGTCCCCCTGAACTGCACCTACATTTGTGTTTCTTGTTGAAAAATGAGTTGGTTTAGTAATTTTGTATTTATCACCAGGGGGGGGGTGATTCTGACTGAGTTGGGCCAGAGGTACAGCAGGAAGTTAAGCACCTCTTTCCTTCTCCTTTTTCTTTTACTGTGATAGATTAATGTCTGTTTTAGGAGATGCGCTGGAGAGGCTGTGGAATATCAATAAAGGGTCCAATTATGATCTCGAGGTGTGGCCATTGTCTGAGGAAGCCTTTCCTCTTCGCAGGATTAATTATGAGGCTGCCTTTTACCTGCTGATTTTATTAAACCTTTTCAGGTCTCAACTTCCATCTATTCTTTGGCTATTAATATGCAGATCAAAAAGAAGACAGATTTTCCCTGGCAAACAGCGAGGTCATGCTTCAAATTAGCATATTACTAATCTGCATAAAATTGTTTCAAAGACAGTCTTGTTAGAGTCGCAGCTCTGGGTGCAGTTCCACGTCAGCTAAACCGTGACAAGGTTGAGCAGGCTTGTTATTCTAAATGTAACGCTATTAACTTTACACTGGTACATTCCATGGTATATGCCTGCATATATTTCGTTTAAATGACGCAGCGTTCACGGTCTGCGAGTTACGACTCTTTGTATTGGATATCAGTCCATTTTAAACTTCACTCACTCGACTGTTTCCGCTCAAAGTATTACGAGTGAAATTGGAAGAGAGGTGTCCCCGCCAATGTCTGAGGGATTTTTGAGAGACAGTAGTAGAATGGGCAAGCCAACACTTATGAATAATCTGCCTGAGTGTTGTTGATATTTACAAGCTGAATGCAAATGTCATCCACTCATAGATCATCTTTCTCCTCCCCCGTGACTCATGGTGCTTGGGATCTGTTTTGTATTCGTTCAGCACTTTAAGGTAAAGCCGGAGAAAATTAAATCATGAAATCATTACTGCAAAAGGTCAGAACATAAATATTTAATAATCTGATATTTTCAGTGTAAGATTGCGTTTATGCAGGCTGGCGTTAGGGCTGAGGGAGTATTGAAATACCAAGCTGCTGTGTCTTTATCTTAGCTAAGCAAGATCACACTGATGGCAAAAGGGAAAATCGACGGCACATTTGTTGCTGAATGTTCAACCTCTGCCCAGAGTTTGGACAATGTGGGATTAAAAATGGGAACCGCTGCACTTCTTTGTAGTTTTCTCTCCAGCTGTCTTGCATACGTTGATCCTTTTTTACCACTTCAGGCAGATCAATAAGGTCCTCTACCTACTGGTCCAACTAATAAAACGGTCTGGTAACCCAAGTCTCTGCAGCGTGTCCCGGGGTGCTGAGGCCCACAAGTCTGTCCCCACACCCTTCCCTTTCTTAATGATCAGGATTAGAGGGGCTGGGGCCCTCTACTGTAGGAGGAAGCAGCTGCTTCCATGCTCATTATAACCTCACAACTCCATAGAGTGGTAACAGCTGGAACACACGTTTCTGGAGGAGAGAGCTGGGATCCTACGAAGATCTCATGTGGCAATAAGCATTCCACGTTGAGCGGTGAGCTGCGGCGCCGTGGCATTGCATGACAAGCAGATGACAGGCAGAGCAGGAGCGAGCTGACTGATGCATTAGCGCAATCGTTTGTTTTCCTGTTTTTGTAATTTGATGTTATAAACTCGTGTCCGTGAATGAATAATCTGCTGAACTTTCACATCGTCTCATCATCACGCAAACTTCTGTGAAGCGATGGAGTCACAACAGAGAGTCGTTTAATAGAGCACTTTAATCAAAGGGGGCTGCGGTGCTGTAGTAAAATGACAACTGTTATCTGCACCAGACTATATCTGCGGCAGATGATGATAACGAGAGGAGCTGGGCTAATGAAAGGACGGTGGAGTGCGCTGATAAGGCCGCACCGACCAGACTCAAATATTGCTTTAATGACTTCATCATCCCTTGCATGTATAATGGGACGGAGCCTGTCTGCGGTGGGTTGATAAACCAGTTACACTGTGCGCCGGTGACAGGCCATTTGCAGAACACGAGATCTCACGGCTGTACCTGCATCAAAACGCAGACGTGCTGCAAATAGAACGGAGGCAGACGTCGGACTGACACGAAGACACGCAATAACGTTTATAAATTGAATGGCCTGAGTAGCCTCACTCACACCCCCCCCTAAATACCTGAACAAATTGAGTTTGCTCCCATTTAAGTTCCCTTAGAGCATCCATTTTCTTTCCCCTTGCCAGCGGCATCAACCCCCCCCTGCTGTGAGAATGTGAAATATCCCTGCTCGCTGGCAAGGCAAAGGCTATGGGGCTGAAGGGAGAAGGACTCTGGAAATTACCCAAACGCCTCGCCTTCTATAATTATCCACTAATTGTCTGGAAGGCTTTGCATTCAGGTGTGGAATAATACTGACCCGGGTGGCGTATTGAAATTCCACTGCCTAGCTCCCTGGGGTCACATTCACAATATCCTGCTTCCACAGAGCTGTGAATTTAGAGTTTAGCCTTCTGCATGAGGTAATGAAGAGCCGTACGCATTGAGAAGAAGAACTCCTCCTCTCCGTGACGAGCCAGTGGCACCTTTGGGCCTATTATCCCAGCACTGCTATGACAGGTACAGACGCTTCACACCATGAAGACCGTGAACTTTCATCACAGAGCACCTTGGTGGAGGTGAGGGAATCATAACAAGGATTTTTATGTTCCTACATCCATCCTTTCAAGCCTGGGATACAGCTCTCATAGTGAAGTGAGGGGAAATGAAGTAGGAGAACAAATGAAACTCAAACACAAAAAGAGATGATAATGGGAAATAAGCAAGACAATAAGAAAGGGGAGGGAGCAGATTTTGCATGAGAAAGTGACGCATTACAAAAGCTCCACAGCAGGCCAAAAGCAACTGCATAGCAAGGCTCCTTCCCATTGTAACCTCGCTATTGAATGCATGTGCACCATGTGGGTATGCATACATCCTGTACCACAAAACACTCCCATGATGACTAATGAAGTTGACACAGGGCTTTCAACTATTCATGACTTGAAGCCTGAATTATGTGTAGGGTTGATGTAAGCAGCAAACTCTGTTTCCAGCGATCAGACCCCCTACACAGAAAGAAGCTGTCCCCCTCTGTGGGAATCTTCTGACTAGGCGTGCCTTTGATTTCAGAAACACTGTCTCTGGTTCCTACATCAGCTCCTCGCAGTTTACAGCAACTCCTTGGGGTGGACGCTCCGTGCAGCTGTAGGCATGTGAGAGATGGAGAGATAGAGGGAAAGGAAGAAGCTGAAGCTCATTATGCGTCTTGCTTACAGGCATTGTGTGGATATTCTATTAGCCATATCTAAAGTGTAATTGTACCATTGGGGGTGTGTGATAGGGTGGGTGGGGGGGGGGTGGTGTTGTCGGGGTGCCAAGCTTTCTCTCAGCGACTAGCGAAGTGTGGTAATCTCACACACCATCTCATTACAGTTTAAACCCCCAGCAGCTGCTCGCATTAGACTTTTATTACACGCTGCCGCTCACAGCTGTGCTGGCATAGGCCCGGACAGGATGGTGAGAGACGGGAACAAAGACAGACAGACACAGGGATTCCAGCACAACATTTGGCTCCCATCAAAAAAGTGGAAATATCAGAGCAGAGGGTTGTAATGACCCTAACAGCCTCTCTGTGTGATAACTCGGCGGCCCCTCTACCCCGGACCCTAAAGCGGGGCCAAGGACAGTCGCACAGATGGACTGAGTCATACCCAGTCAGATTGGGATTCAATCAAAAGTGCCAGAGCAGTGGTCATGCAAAAGCTTCACGCAGGGACAGCTTTCATGAGCATTTGTCTCGTCCCGAAAAAAGCAGTATGGGACCGTGGTGCTCTATTATCTCACATCTGTTTTAGGCGGCTGTAAATGTGTGTGTCGCATGTGTGTGTCCTTATGCATGAGGTATACAGGCGATGAGCACACATGCACAGCATATGGTCTATATTTCTGCCGCATATCTCATATCTCGTTAAAGTGTAGTAACTACAGTAAACAAACCAGTTACTTAACCTCAAGATTTCCGCACTGATGTTGGTACGACTGGTTTTAGGTGCACTGTTTAAGTGGAACGAGCTGCAAACTGCCTTTAAATAGACCTGTGTGTTCCACTGGGAGATTTCAATGTTTTATTATGTGATTTTCTTTTGTTGTTCTTGTAACTGTTTTTTCAATTCAATCAATCAATGGTGAGTTTTGCCAAGTCTCAGGTTCCCTTTAAAGATATTGTAGAACAAAAAAAATATAAAATAAATAGGTAAGTGGAGTAAATAAGTAAGTAATTAAATAAATAAATCTAAAATAAATAAATAAAAAAGTAAAATAATCTAAAATAAAAACAAATCAGTAAATAACTACAAAGATAAAACATAAATAAACGACGAGAACAAAAATGTCTACTGGTATGTGGATTTCTTTTTTTGTATGTGGTGTCTATTTATTCAAAATGTCAACCGTCCAGAATATTCTTTCGAATTATTTTATTTTTTTGAGCCAGACTGTATTGTTTTGAGCTTATTTATTCAAAGAGAGTCTGTTTTTTTCTATTTTAAAATGCAATCTTTCACCAGATTGCTTAAACCTGCAGAGAGTATATCAGCATTACCTCTGTGTCCTCAGGAGTTCAGGTGTTCAACATAATGAAATGAATGAACATTGTTTTTAAACAAGACAATTACTTTTGTAGGTGTGGGAATAGATATCCTTAAAGTCATTTTCTTAGAAAGATGCCTGTGTGGACAGATCTAAACCAAATGTAGGTTTAAGCAAAGAAACCCCTCTGATTGAAAGCGGGGGAATGGAATGCTATGGAATGCTAAATATCCTGGAAGGTGTTCAAAGTATTTTGTTTCCCCCTTGTATGAATACACAGCATTCACGAGGAACACAATAACAACATAATACCAAATAATACAATCCCATAAAACAACGCTGAAACCGAAAGCATAAAAACACACATTTGAATTAACAGCTTTGTGACAGTCAGCTCAAGGAAATGCTGAACAAGCTTCACAATGCTAATGTTTTGCAGGGTGATTAAATTAAACTGCTATATTGTGCAGGTGTTCTTACCATTGTCTCCATTGCCTTTCTCTATCTATGCCTGCACATTCTGTGTGTGTGAGGCTGCTGCAAGTCAGTGTGTGCAGCCTCAGTCTGTGTCTCACCTTGACTTCAGTGTTAATGCGGCATACTTGCAGAGGACACTGGGACACGGAGCCCAGCTGGGGAGGGAGATGAAGCACAGCTGGGGATAATTAAACCCAGCACTGTCCCTGTGAATGTGGCCAGGCTGGGCTCGGTGTCCCCCAGACGGAGCAGCTTGGATCGGGACTGCCTGCTCCACGGTCTCCCTTCACTCTGATCCCGGATCAGAGTGAAGGCTTGACAGCGAACCAGCAGTGGAAATGTGGAATACCAAAGACACAGCTTGAATTTGTTGTAATTTCCCTGAATGCACAATACTTTGTGAGCCCTTTTCTGTGTGATAGACAATGCGTCCATCAACTGAAAATATAATTGGCAGAGCACACAGAGGTGAGCATTTACAGAGCCGGCCCTCTTTATCAGCTCTAAATTTGCCTTGGCTCTGTATGAGGCATGGAAGCTGGCCACATCACAGCCAGGGCTCGCCCGCATCAAGCTGGGGCTGGGGTTTGTCTAATTTGAGGAATGCTTTTTTCCTATTTCTCCTCCACAAGGCTGATTAATTTACAATGGCTCCGCTCTCTGTCTCTGCCGACCTGCTACCTGCTAATGTATCATTGGAATTGAAACGGTTTACTTTGGATGTTGTGTTAGAAAAGTGAAACCCTCTCCGGATCGACCCCAAAATATCTTTTTTAAAACCCACGCGGCCTGCCAACTCAAACAGCTTTGGATTGAATGAAGTGACCTGTCCTGCGTTTTGAATGCCTGTACTCGGTGCGATGATAAAACGGCTCTTTCCAAGAACCATCAAACTCCTCGCAGTTTCCAAAAGCTGCCGAGGTGGATGACCTAGTGTGCAAGAATTGCGGTGTGATTAATCAGGAGAGACTCGAGAGGAGTGTGCAGCAGGCTGTGCTTTCACCACTGTTTTCACTTCACACTGTTTTTAGAATAAGTAACACTGCTGAAAGGAGCCATTTGATCACAAAGGCATCGCGATGGCTCATTAATGGCACCCTCCATCATTCTGGAATCACTATGTTGTTGCACAAGCAGTCAATACAGCAGGCCTTCCTTTGCCTTTATTAAGTTACACTTTACTGGTGTGTAAAATTCGACTGCAGACATTTTATTTGCCACTTCTCGATAGCTATGCTTGAAATAGGGGCAGAAAAGGTGCATTTATCTTGCTCTTCCACGTTATCTTGGTTGTAAATAACGGCCCTAGAGACTCTACCTTCTGCCGCGACGCTTGATGTTGTTTCACTTAACAAAAAATAAAATGGGGCCCTTCTTGGCCCTGACCTCAGATGCTATTGTGTTTAAGCCACATTTCCTCTGCAGCTGAATGCCAACACTTCCTGCAGCCAAGTGCGAGTCCCCATACTGTGTCCACTCGAGCACCTTTGCACTCTGCTCGATGGATTATATTTCAGTGACTCATCCTGCATTCTTTGCGTTGTGCTTTCTTGCAGCGACACTCCCCTGCTTTATCAAGATGAATCATTGGTTTGTGGGAAATTATGCGCCCTAACACGTCAATATCTAATTGTACTTTAAACGGCTCCTGTTCTGTCTTTTGTCTTAAAAAATGTAAAAATGGAAAAAGGAAGGAAGTGAAATTGATTGCAGGGGAAACACAGGGGGAGCCCATATTTTATACATCCATCTCTGTTCGGCGCTCTCTTTCTCCTCCAGCACATCATGTCACCGTGCTCATTAGAAATATGTTGACTCACCGCCTCATCTCTCCCTGTTTCGCTCTCTACTGTAGCTCCATCATTGTCTCCCTCACTCTCCCCCCTCCTCCTCGTCCTCCCTCCTTCTGGCGGGCTGGCAGTTCTGAGGTAGTTGCTGTCTGCATAGCTAAGGGAAATGTCAGCAGTACACACAGAAAAATGGGTCAGAACATTAGAACGCTCCCTGCACATGCTCAGTGTTGGGTTGACACACCGTGTTGGGGCTATGTGCGAGTGAATCAGATCACTGTGTATCCGCTGCCGTACGTGAATGTTCCCACTTCTCACTCCTGTCTCTTCTCATTAATTATTGACGGAGCACAACAGCTCTCGGCTAGGTTCACTACTACTGCAATCAGAACGGAGCAATGCGGCGGTCTGGACATGGAGAAGATAGAGGAGGGGATATTGTTAATAGTGAGGTTATGTTCCTCTTGAAACAAAGAAAGATATTTCCGCTTCATTTATGTCCCTCTTTGACTTTATTTCCATATTATTTTTCATATCTTCCAGACATCTCACACAGAATCATTTCCCTACCGACTCGAGCTGAAGCTGAGGTGGAAATATAAGATAGACTGACAGGCCCTCTCCACTCTCACACACAGATGCACGGCCACACAAAGTTGCCACGAGGGACTCAAATGTAAATTGCCTCCCCACACGCCCTCCTCTCTATTTCACACACACACCCCTCAGAGCGGGCCTTGGGGCAGATGCAGATAAGGCCTGATGGAGCAGCAGCATCTGATAGTGTGCTGTGGAATCCATCTGACCGGCTTCAGTAATAGTTTATAACCGCTCCCCGTCTGCCGGCCCTGCCCTCGTAAAAGACACGCTGCGGACTCACCGGTGTTTACCGCACAAAGACTTCAAAGTGCGTGTGCTAAAATCACAACAGACAGACAGATAAACTGTCTGTTTCCTTAGCTTTCCCCTCAGAGCTTATACAACCCCCTCCTCGCCTCATCCCTAACTCTTCCCGTCCTGCTATTCTCTCCTTTTCAAAAGTGTGCTTCTTTGTGGCAGAGTTAAATCCAGAGCAATAAATAAGACATATCATGGCCTTTTAACGTGATGAATAATGTAAAACAATAAAAAGTTAATATATAACTGCTTTACCCTCATTCTGCCATGCCTAAGTGTATTGTAAGTATATGTGTGGGCTTATGTGTGTGCACTGGCGTGTGTGTGTTATACGCTCTCATGAATGTGTCAGCGTTGGAAATGCCTGTCTGAGTGTTTGCTGAAGGAGCTGCTGATGTAGATGTGAGCTCATTTTTTACGACAGGACAGGGATACTGGCGTGTTTCGCAGACGTTCGCTGACTTGTCCTTCCTTTTTCTGCTTTCATCTTCACTTCTGAGACAAATTCAACACATGCAAAGACAGCCTTCTCTGTGCATGAAAGATATATGGAAAGATAATAAAGAACAATCCTTGCAGATGCAGAGAGTCATTGTGATTCAGCGCATGTAGCTCACCAAGGCTGAGTTTCTGTGTGTTTTCTGTTTCCCACAGTCCCGAACGCGAACCCTGCGGCGCCGGAGGTTCCAGAAAACAACGCCATCCCGGAGTCCAGTCCCAGTCCAGCCGACAAGGGACGAGTTGGCCCTGAGATGCCAGGAAACTCTGGTGAGCAGAGTGACACAGCAGCATTAAACCCAGAAACTGAGAAACTGCAGCTTCAGACTCTTTACAGAATGCCTACTAGTTTCAAGAGTGCACATAGTTTAGCAAAATAAAGGTTTTTGAAGTGTAAAAAGAAGAATATTCACAGCCTCGAGGCTTATTCTAATAATTCATCACAATTAGCCTGAAAAGAGAAAATAAAAATCATGTTTGAGTCTCCCAAAGTAAGCATTCTCTCTCATGGCTTTTTCACGCCGCAGGCCTTCCTTTGATATCTGGGGGTCAACTTGCAAGAAAGATGTTAAACCAATGTAATACAGATGGAAATCATAATCCCAAAATGCAGCTCACACTAAGACAATAAGAAGACACGCCCCGAAACAAATACAGCTCACCAAAGGTTACTTTCTTATTCACACTGTACACAAAGCACGTGCTGCGCCCAAGGAGACTCAAAGACATTCCCCTTTATTATATATCTTCTTAAACCTTATTAGAATTGCAGACAAATGAAGATTAAAGCGTAGATAATTGAAAGAGTCACTGGCGCCCCCTCGGAGGCTCTGGGCCTTCCTTGTTTCCTGTTTTCACCGGCACCTTTCATAACTTCCTTCCACAGACGACCACTTCTCAACTTTTTGACTTACTCCACAACTATTGCACGCCACAAAACCTCCCCCAAGTACAGCCTGTCCCAATGTGATAAGCTCCCCTCATTTAATAATTGCTTATTTGACATTAGTTGCGCTATAAAAAGATTGCCTAATGTCATTTTTTCGCCATACCCGGGCTTTTACCTGTCTACCATTGTTAGATCAGGGATTATGTCAAGTGAATAAGTGGAGGGTGGAATGAAGGACGTGTCAGTGTGGTTGAGGGGCTGATATTTCAGGAATGAAATGTCTGACAGCCTTGCTCCGGATCTCTCCGTGCAGCGCACAGAATGTACGAAATTCCTCGCGCCTCTGATTTCATAGATAAGCGTGGAATCGGTAGCTCTGTGATGTCATTTGGTCGTGATAAAGTGATAAGTGCGGAATGGTCAGCCCAGTGAGGAGACACAGTCATTAGTGGGGATGGTAGTCTCCAGAGGTATGAGGCTTTTGTGTGCCTGTTGGGGGGTGGTGGGGGGGGGGGGGTCATGGACAGTAAAGAGGTGGTGGGAGGAGGTGAGTGCTGCTCTTTGGCAGCAGCTGCATGCATACATGGAAAACAGATTTGGTTCTTCTCGGATTTCAGTCACTGGAGGAGCCAGTCAAAGCCCCTCCCCTTCTCCTCCCCCCCATCCTGAACCCCTGAGACAAAAAGGATCAAATAAAATCAGATGTTAAGATATGCCTTCCCCCTTTTTTATTATATCTCACTTGGCATTTTCCATACAAATCTTGGCTTGTGCATTTTGGATCTTATCAGAGCGGAGATCTTTGTCATGTTGAGTGTTGTTTGCAGATTTCATTAGGAGTCTATTTTGAATAAACTAATTCAATTAGATTACATCAATGGGGCCGTTATGTCATGTAGAGCAAACAACAAACAGGGATATGATCATAGTTGATTTAGGCACAGAACAGTAAGATCCGAACATGACAACGCTGGCTCACTGAAAATTATATTACTGCTGCGATTGTTCGGAAGTCTCTTAGGGACTGTATGAAAATGATTGGGGTGGGGTGCTGACTCGTATTCCCTACCCCTTCTGTTACAGAGAAACTGCATTATCTCAGAATAATATATTTAGTGCAAACTTAACACAATTATGAAAACCAAGCCACTGCTAAATAAACAGTTTTTCTAGCCTCAAAATATTTGAGCATGGAACCGCTGCCGGGGGGCTTGTGCACTGCCATAGTTTCACCCCGCCCCCCGTCTTCTGCGTTGGTCAAAATGCACCTTTATGGCCCACATGGAAGCCATCTTTTTTGATGTGCCTATTTGGGCTCTCTTTTTATATATAAATCTCACAGATATGAAATAAAACTAAAAGGGCACTCAGAGAGCCCAGACTCCGCCAAGGCTGTCTCCATAAGTGAAACATAATGTGTATCCACCCTGTGTTTTTGATCTGCTCCAAAATGGAATGGGTTCTTCCTTGGCCCGTGCTACACTGTTCCACTGTGTTTCATGAACATCGGGCCATTAGTTTTTCCGTGATACTGCTGACAAACAGACAAACCGGTAAAATGACCAGAAGAAAAACTCTTTGGCGGGGGTCATAAATATGGGGTAAATAAAATAAAACCTTCTGTTGTCCTCCAAAATACACTGAACAAAAAATAAATGCAACACTTTTGTTTTTGCTCCCATTTTTCATGAGATGAACTAAAAGATCTAAAATTTTCTTATACACAAAATAACCATTTCTCTCAAATATTGTTCACAAATCTGAAAAATCTTGATAGTGAGCACTTCTCCTTTGCCGAGATAATCCATCCCACCTCACAGGTGTGGCATATCAAGATGCTGATTAGACAGCATGATTATTGCACAGGTGTTCTTTAGGCTGGCCACAATAAAAGGCCACTCTGAAACGTGCAGTTTTGCTTTATTGGGGGGGTCTGGGGGGGTCCGAAAACCAGTCAGTATCTGGTGTGACCACCATTTGCCTCACACAGTGCAACACATCTCCTTCGCATAGAGTTGATCAGGTTGTTGATTGTGGCCTGTGGCATGTTGGTCCACTCCTCTTCAATGGCTGTGCCAAGTTGCTGGATATTGGCAGGAACTGGAACACGCTGTGGTATACGCCGATCCAGAGCATCCCAAACATGCTCAATGGGTGACATGTCCGGTGAGTATGCTGGCCATGCAAGAACTGGGATGTTTTCAGCCTCCAGGAATTGTGTACAGATCCTTGCAACATGGGGCCGTGCATTATCATGCTGCAACATGAGGTGATGGTCGTGGATGAATGGCACCACAATGGGCCTCAGGATCTCGTCACGGTATCTCTGTGCATTCACAATGCCATCAATAAAATGCACCTGTGTTCGTCGTCCATACCATACGCCTGCCCATACCATAACCCCACCACCACCACGGGCCACTCGATTCACAACATTGACATCAGAAAACCGCTCACCCACACGACGCCACACACGCTGTCTGCCATCTGCCCTGAACAGTGAAAACCGGGATTCATCCGTGAAGAGAACACCTCTCCAACGTGCCAGACGCCATCGAATGTGAGCATTTGCCCACTCAAGTCGGTTACGACTTGTCAAGTCGGTTACGTCAGCATGCCAATTGCACGCTACCTCCAAACTTGCGACATCTGTGGCATTGTGCTGTGTGATAAAACTGAACATTTTAGAGTGGCCTTTTATTGTGGCCAGCCTAAGGCACACCTGTGCACCTGTAATCATGCTGTCTAATCAGCATCTTGATATGCCACACCTGTGAGGTGGGATGGATTATCTCGGCAAAGGAGAAGTGCTCACTATCACAGATTTTTTCAGATTTGTGAACAATATTTGAGAGAAATGGTTATTTTGTGTAATAGAAAATGTTTTAGATCTTTGAGTTCATCTCATGAAAAATGGGAGCAAAAATAAAAGTGTTGCATTTATATTTTTGTTCAGTGTAAGTATGGCTGCCCTTCCTTCAGCAAAAATAAAATAACGATACCTTTCCTGACCCCCCTAGTAATTTATGTGCAGTCCCTAAGCCCTCTCTTTTTGTTCTCTCTTTAGACACCATGAATCAGGACCAGTCCGGTTCTTCGGGCAACTCGGACAGCTTCCTCAGCTCCAAAGTGGCCTTGTTCTCCACCATCGGGGGCGGCTGCATCATCTTCCTCCTGCTCATCCTCCTCCTCATCATCTTGCTAATCAAGATGCGCAAGCGCTCCAGGAAAAACGGCCACTCGCAGCCCCGACCCTCAGCGCTGTCTCAGCACGCTGTCCAATCCCAAGATGCCCGGGGGCACGGCTGGCACGGAACCAAGTGACATCATCATTCCGCTGCGGACAGAGAACAACTACTGCCCTCACTACGAGAAGGTGAGCGGCGACTATGGCCACCCCGTCTACATCGTCCAGGAGATGCCGCCGCAGAGCCCTGCCAACATCTACTACAAAGTCTGACGAGCTCCGCACAGCCAGCCACACAGCCGGGAGAGAGAATGAGAGGAGCGCTTGATTTATGTTCTTGGGAAGAACACTTTCCTTGCATTTTTGGGGACTTGATGCTTCTTCAAGCCTGTGTTATTTCTACCACCTGCTGCACAAATCTGGAGAGACACGCACTGACATGGGGTCACGAGCGGACTGCTGGAAAGGTTTATTCCGTTTGTTTGGGGTGTCTGACAATCCCCACCTGCCCCTCATCCTCCCCCCCCTCACCACCTTACCCTTCTATATCTCCCCACTGTGCTCCAACAAGGGGGGGAGGCGGGGCTGGAGCGAACCAACAGATGGGACTCCAGCTTCCTGGTCCGCTGTCCCCTTTAACGGGCAGGATATAACTTATCTCAGTTCCCTGAAGTACAGTCTGTGCAACAACCAATTAAACACACCACGACAGCACACTAGCCAGAAACAGGCAGACAAAGGCCCCAAAAGCCACTCAGCCTGCAGTTCATGTGCAAGCGTTAATAAAACGTGTGTTTGTGTCTGCGTGCATGTGTGTTAGTAGTCCGGGCTCCGTGCTGGGCCAGGAAACTCTCCAGATAGCTCAGGTATCAGACATAGTGTGTGAAATAACGTGTTTCCTCTCCCTTCGCACCTCTGATGTTTGCCTTACTTACTATTTTTGATGGAGGATTTCCATGAAAACCCTGATTCAGTTCACAAAGCAGTTGTATTTTGTTAGACTTTTCCTACAAGTGCACAATGTATAGAGTTGAATAGATCATCATTATAACTCCATCTTATCACAACCACCCACCCACGTCATCCATCGAGTCATCCGATATATTTTTTCCCTAGAATACACCTTGACTGTTGACGTCGAGGTGTGTATGTGTGTGTATCCTGGAAGAACTCCCTTCTCCGCTGGTCTGATATCAGCTTTATCATTACTCTGGTATTTATGACCTACTTGTGTGTATTTAAAGGTGTGTCCTCCATGTGTGTGTGTGTGTGTGTGGGTCCGGGCATGTCCAGACCAGTCCTGTATCTGGGCAGAATTACTGGCTTAGAGGAAGAACACTAAGTTACTGTATCGTAAAAGTTCAAAAACAGACAGACAGAAAGACATGCCGACAGACAGACAATCCTGAGATCTTATAAACCCTGCTACCCTGTCAGTGCTCCAGTTGGCACCCATCGAAGGTGTTTTTGAGCTTTAGGGTAGATCTGTATCGAGACAGCAGGCAGGTTGATATTTGTTTGTTCTGTCTTTTGATGCTCCGGTGTAACATCAAACGGTTAGATTGGTGCGTGCTGCTGCCTGGGCAGGGTTGGGCGTAGATGGTGTGGTCGCCACTGATTGGCTGGCCTACATAGGTAGGACGCCCTATGAGTTGGATGGCGAGCTACGGTGGAACATTGAGATACAGTATTGCGAGAGGCCAATTGGCTGCCATCTGTAGATGAGTCAGTGGTGTCGCCAGCGTGTGAGTAATCTATGTGCCATCTCTGTGCCCACACTGTGACTTGGCTATAACCTGAGAGGAAGATGGCAGTGCAGATGGGGATAAGGGGTGGGGGTAGTGATGGTGGACGGGTGGGTAGAGGTATTTTAGCATTCATTTTTTCCATCCTCTCCCCAGTTGTGCCGTGAATAAAAATGCTGTGCAGAATGTTCCTCAGTCAAGGTGTAGAGCCGGCGAGGACACTGCAGCTCAGCTATCTCACAGCCCAGGGCAGCGGCACCGAGACAGGATTTACTGCGGCTGGATGTGTGCAAACCGAAGCTTGCTTGAGGTGGCGGTGGAACCTGTCTATGTGCACATGTAGATGCTTTCTACGAGCTCATTTTTGCTTATAATTGCAGTTTTTCTGCGTGTGTGTGTGTGTGTGTTTGTGTGTGTGTGTGTATGAATGCATCTGTGGTGTAGCAGCCCAGCAGATTTGTTGTTTGGGGACTGGAGCTCCTAACTGTGGCTGCCACAGTACGGAGCACCGCAGTCCCGGTTAATGATGTGTGAGAGGAGAGGGGAGCAGATAAGGACAGCTATTCCTCAGCACGCACGCTCGAGCTGACGTTTGACGCACATGTACAATCACACACTCGCACAGACAGGCCGAGACTGACGGGTCCAGGTTTATCTCCAGTCAAACGGTCAGGCTGCCTGGTGAATGTTTATTCCCCAGCAGAGACACCAATCACCCGCTGCCACATACCGTTGCCATCCACGGATATACACTGCTGAGTTAAAAGGCAGCCCTGCTTGAAGACTCCGGGAAGACTCCAGTGGCTTTTGCGTGTCGTTAACCTCGGAGTTAACAGCCTAAACAGCTGCTCGTGCTTTTGTGGTCCTGTGTTTTAACTCAGCATGCAGCCCTCTGTGAAACACATTTAACTCAAATATTTTTGTTTCGGATCGGTGCGCATCCATTCACCTACACCAGCCAAGGGAGTCATTACCAAATTACCACCATATTTCATTTTTATTCATACTAGTGACCACTCAATGTTATTCAATTTGTTGTGGGGAGAAAAAAAAAAAAAAGGATAAATGAGATAACAGAGAAATGTAAATATATAGAGCCCAATTTAAGATGTAATTTCACCTGAACACTGCTCATAAGAAGAATTTAAGATTAGATTTTTGTAATGGAGGATGTTTGTAAATAGTTGTCTTTTTAAAGTGTGTTTTGTATGAATCCTTGCATTTTTGTCTCTGTTTGCAATATGTTTTTATTTTCTTTTAGAGTTAAACTGAATATTGCAACGGACACAAGCTGTTTTTTTGCAGCTTCCAGTATTGTCAAAAAAGTCTTTGTTACCACACGTGTTAAAGATAAAAAAATAACTGGTGTTCAGAGTTTTAACATCGCCATTCAACAGAATTCTAGTTGCTGTAGAGAAACTGTTCAGGACTGAAGCTTTGCCACGGAGTAGCTTTGAAATGGATAGGTCATTTAAACTATGGATGATAAGGCCCTTTCCCTGTTGGAGACAGCACTTAACTCTGCATATGAAGACTGTGTTATTCCACTGCCTTTGAGTTCCCTACACCTTCCACTCCATTATTAGATGTAACAAAACATTTTGGTCCAGAAAGATGAATCTTTTCTCATTTTTAATAAGTCTATTGGGCTTGACGGAGAGAGACGTAGAGAGAGGAAGGAGAAAGGAGGCCACGTATGAGAGTGTGACCGTTCTGCGCTCACCATAAATCATCCGCTTTACTCCACTCATTATCTCCCAGGCGGTCCTTTGTTTTAAAGTTGCTCTCTCCCTCCTTTCCTAATTTAGCACAAGGATGTTGGTCGCTCATGGTATGAGCCTCTCACTGTAGGTTGATTTCTGCTATTGTTCAAAGCCACAGTATTGTTTTTCAATGTGCATGTGTAAGCAGAACCTGTTGAATTTATTTCCCTTTCTTTGAATCATAACTGTCAAGTTTTGTTATTTTATTTTGTTGCCATTCACTTCTTTCGCCGCTTCTCAGCGTAACATATTGGCACCAGCTACAATCGAAATACTGTTCCACCAGTTTGGAAACTACCGCATATTGATAAATAAAATTTTTCCCATGGAACTTGTTCTGGAGAGATGTTCTTACTTCGTTGTGTTTCCTTCAAGCTTAACAAATGTGGGTAAAATATTTCATTTGCCAACTCATTGACCACCCTGGTTCCTGGTGGGAGCTTAAACCAGCCGCCCACGCTCACTGCACTTCCTCACTGCACACACAATCCCCCCCCCCCCCATACCCTCACCTCAGGGTCAGTGCTGCACAGATGGGTTTGTTCTGATACATTAGTCAGATTGAAATCACAAGCAGGCTTCATAAATTCATATTCGGGAAATATTGACACGCCTTTTTGCATAGTAACTAATACCCGTATCAACCCGCTCTGCCCTGGTGTCCTCCAGAATTACATTTCTTCATACATGATTAAATCTGATTGGCTGCAGTCGACATTTCCATTGCGTTAGTCTGAAATTACAGTCTGCATTTAGCCGGCTGAGGAACAATCTCCAAGTCCTTGGTGAAAGCAGAGATGGCATGAAATGTTATTAAAGTGATCGGCATTTTCTCTTTACAAACACATCAGTGTTGTGGGTATGGCTTTCATGTGGCTGATGATGTGAGCAGAGACGGAGTGGGCGAGTGAACAGACTGATGGCAGGAGAGAGAAAGTAAGGGCAATGAGAGGCATAATGCGCCTATGGCTTGACTGTCCCCCCCCCCCCCTCACTCACACCCCATCCTCACTGATTCTCTCTCTGCGCCTTGGGGCAGGTACGTTCATCCTGGCTCCGTCCCGAGACGCCCCCACAGATCCACGTTACTGTGGGTTTATTAAAACCTTCCCCCCACTAAGCTTCTGTGTGTGACTGCATGTTTCACTGTGAATGTCTGTCTGTGTGTGAGAGAGAGAGAGAGAGTCTTATTTGTGTGTCTGTGTCTCTAATTTGCCAAAGGGCTCTACCGTTGTTCTGCAACAGAGTCAACATGACAGAAATAAAGAAATATTACTGTTACTGCATGAACTGCAGCATTGTTAACTCTTCATGTTTTAATAAATGCATCATCTATATAATTATATATATTTGATATTCAATTGTCTAGTTCAGTGCTTCTCAAACTTTTTTCAGTCATGTACCCCCTTTGAAACCTTTTCTCAGCCAAGTACCCCCTGACCGACCCCGAACATTTTTGATCGAAAAAGCCTATACAAATAATTCCAATATAGTGATGTTCCCTCAGTGTGTGATTTATTAACTCCTTCATGTATGCATTACAACAAACTAAGGATATTTTCATAACGACATTTTTTTAAACTGATTTTTCAAAGGAGTTTTTCAACTGAAGTAATATCTGTTTAACAAACCAATGAACAAAATGATATATTACACAAAACTATAAAATACAATTCACAAATTTGACATGTTTATATGAGGACCCCCTTGGTGGTTCTAGGAATATTTTATATAAAATCGTCTTTTCTATTTAACTTATTGTACTAAGATTATTTTTGTAATCATGCATGGTATTTTTTAATTACCTTTTTTTTTTTTTTTTTTTTAAATCTCACGTACCCCCTGCATTACCCCAACGTACCCCTAGGGGTCCGCGTACCCCCATTTGAGACTCACTGGGGGTCTAGTTGATGTAACAGGTCAACATGCTATGTTGTATATATTTTGCTGCATCATCCTTAGCTCCTTACAGCACCATTCAAGGGTTGTCTTTTCAAAGCAAATCTCTTTGTTTCAGAGTGCAATAAACCACCACTGTGGTAGATATGGACAGCTGTACTCATACATTTGTTACCATTACTTATGACCAACTCTGCTAAATGGCCAAAAATCAAGCAACTGTGAAAGCTCGAGACATAGCAATTTGGCTAACATTACTATCCTGGTTCTGTTGCCTTCAGCCCTGCTTTGCTTCTAATGAGGCACAGCATGCAACAAACCCTTCCCCAGGCCTGCAAGCATCCTCCCAGCACTCCAAAGATACTGTGCCAACTATAACACTGCTCCAGTGCTGCAAATTCCCTGTCTTAACAGCACGGCTATCTGAGCTAACCTCTAGCTAGCTAATGGCAGCTACTGTTAGCCGTAGTTAGCGTCACAATAGCAACGAGCTAAGCTATATATCCATCAGCAAACTAGGTAAATCACAGCGAGTCCAGAGCCCACCCGAGGAGAAAACTGAAACATTTTCTCCATAAAATATCAACTTACTGCTATAAATTCTTACGCTCTCCTCCTGGGGACCGGAGTTACACAGTGCAAGGGCGCAAAGTGGGACTGACAGAGAGGCCCCATTCTCCCTATTACAGTCAGTGTAGATTTTGAAGCTGTCACTTTAGGCTAAAATTGTTACATAATGTAGCTTAACTGTCACTGTTTTTGCTTTTAGGCACTCACACTCTACATGATTTGCATATTTAGTCATCAGTGTATTTTAAACTATGGCTAAAACACTCTCTTGACTTCTAATTGATGTGAGCATGTGTAATTCCCCACCTTTTTTTCTGATTGTATAACATGTTTGCTCACATGTCTTTAAAGAAACAAGTCGCCTGGGAAAGCAACAGCTGCCAGCAGTTTGAGGTGGCTTGGGAACAATTTAACTTACACTCATTTCTACCCATGGCCATGAATGCTAATAAGAAAAAATCATTTCCAAGAAAGCTTTTCTGTCAAGTTCATTTTTTTTAGCTTTTGTAATGTGGAAAATAAGTAAATCACTGGAGACTATCTTAGAGTCACCTCTGAGGCATTGAGACCTACAAGCGGGGCGAACTTGCATTTTTTATGTGGGAATTGAACTTCCTTAAGCCAGCGAGAAAAAATTACATAATATAAATTCATATATATATATTCGTGAGGAAGCAAAGATGAATGCATTCTTGAGCTAAGTAATTCATTTTAGATTGCACTGATGTTTTCTTTCTTTTTCTAAGATTATCGGTAACATGCATAAGTATAGTTTTTATCATTTTGTTTGCTACTACATCACTGCCTGCAAGACGAGTCGCTTCAATTCCTGATGAGGACACGTGGCCAGTGAAGCTCGTAAAGAACCCTTGGATGGAAAATAAAGTTGTCAGCAGGAGATGAAAAGTGATAGCTAACCAGATGAGGGAAAGAATTCAATAACGCTGGTACGATCCCTTTAACGGCGTCAGTTGGCACCACATCTTACTTTCCCCCTCACTTATTTCACACACTACGCTCCCACACAAAATCTGCTGCATGTGCAGACGCTACCCTTGATCTGTTGAAGCCAAGTTCTTGCAATTTCTCAACTGTGACAATACATTGGGTGAGGAGGGCGGGGGATCCGTCAATATAGCTCTAAGAGATTTTGGTTTGCCATCACTTAATTGTTTTTTTTGTTCATGGATCGTGCAGGAGACTAGTAACTTCACACCATAATCAATATGACATGCTATGGGACATGTTCCTTCTCATGTAATGTACATATACATATTTAATGAGTTAATGCATCACTCGCCAGTTATAAATAATGCAGGCCCCACTAATGCTTTTCATCAAACGTTGCTCATCAAATATCAAGCAGATTTTTGGTCCGTCTTAAAACTAAATAAGAAACCTGAGACGGGGCGCAAAGAAGCGGAAACTGAGAGAAGAAAATCCATGAAAGGCAAGTCATTTCTCAAACAGTAAACATATGGATCGCTCATGAAAGGGCTAATTAATGTGATTCAAATTCCAATCAATTGCGGGTAAACTATATCTAAACAACGTTCCTCTTTAATCCTGCAAAGGGGCAGGAAACAGGAATTCTACATAACGTCTTGGCTCTCTTGGGTTATGCTTCATTTTTTACGTTTCATTACACACACATACAGCCGTCAGCCACATATGATGGCATTGTTATGACCAGAACATGCCTGATCAGACCCGGGCTATGGCAGAGATCCAGGTCTAACCGGAGACTCATCAATCATATGGGGAGGAGGGAACCTAAGAGACTTTACACACATGAGAAAGGCACACACGCGTGCGAGAAATAGCTGTTGCGGCTGGCTGCTGGGTCACAGGTGTGGAGACCAGGGAAGAAGTGGGAATTATTCCCCTTTCTTCCTTTCCCTCCTCCCCTTTAAAGAGAAACAGCTCGCTCTCCCTTGCCTCCCATCCCCTCCCACCGTCTTTGAAAACCTCCCATTTCCATCCAGATTTCCTTCAACAATTTAAAACCCACACTTCATTCGCCCCCTCAGCGTCGCCACCCCCTCTCCTCCTCCATCTCCTACTCTCAATTAGGCCATGCCTCGAATCTCAGGCATTATCTCTGCTGGCCATTTATATAACATGACTCCAAACGCATTTGCACAATTTTCCAATTACAGTATGATGCCTTGAAGCTTTGGTTCCTTCTGTCTCTCTCATTTCCCCCTTTCACTCAAACTGCTCTTGATGTTTAGCACTACAAAAAGTCACCCCCGACAAACACAGACACGTTTATACATTAAGTAATGGCCTCTGTTTTCATTCATGCATGACTGATTTTAAGGATTTGTGTCTTGGCCTCGGTTGACTGACAGGTGGTTGAAGGAAAGGAAGCTCTGGAGGTATGTCCTGCAAAATCCAAGAAACAAATAACTGTAATATTTACAAATTACAATAAAATGAACTGTCACTGGCATACTATTCAGGAAATATTACATCCTAGGGTAAAATCATTTTAAAATGTAAACTTTTTGATAAAAACGTTATATAATGGAATGATGTTTGAAGAACAGTTCAGGGTATTGAATGAAACTTAATAATATCTAAATACAAATTAAAAACCTTAGGAAAAATTAAAATCAAAACGTGAACATATTTAATGAAAAGCTGAATATATCGACTTAAAATATTTGTTCAAAAGCTGACAGTATTTCATGAATACTTAAAAATAGTGAGCCAAAGCAACAAAGAGACTTCTGAAACTAAATTCAATCAACAATTAACAAAACTTGACAATATTGATTACTATGAATGATTAAAGATAGCATTATGCTGTAGCATCTTTTTGTATACAGATAATCAGTATCCTTTAGCATACTGCCTGTCATTCAAAAGAGTGCTAAGGAATGAGTCTGAATGTCGTGAAATGAGTAAGCATTTTTGCAATTCTGATTCCATCTCAGGTCTGACATTACCAACGGCTTGGAAAACTACCGTTGCAATTTGTATCGCCTGCCATCAGAGGAGACTGAGCTTTTTCGGGAGGGGGCTCTTAAAGAGACAGGTGCATCAAAACTGAGCATTTCAAAAAGTAGGTGAATACAGGTATATTGAGACAGAGATTATGCAAAAAAGAAAATTCGTTTTTAAAGATTAAAGCATGTAAACATGTTCTAATGGGAACCCAAAATAGAATTATAAATAAATAAAAGAGCATTAAATGTATTCTTTAATTATTGATGAAATAGCTGCTCATTGGCAGTGCACGTATTATATGTGCAAACATTAAAGGGAAAATGCTTGTTGATAATGTTCTCAGTGGCAGTGGCGGTAGTAACATACAGCATTACATAGTTATATGAGAAATCTTATCTCCATGGATACAGTAGAAGCATTCATCAGTACAATAGATTTTCACAGCAATCTTAATCTTAGCTCAGTCATTAGTCCGACCGTAATGCTGTTGGTATCCGTAAGCGGACACTGTCCGTTATGATTATAAAGAGCTGTACTTCCGGCTTCTCCAGGGTGGTGCCGCCAGAGAGACTGACTAGCCCATTGTATCAATTCCTGGAAACCCAAGCTAATACAAGCGTTGCTGACCACCCATCTGCCAAACTAACTGACCTAAATACTAAGGCAACATCTGTGGGGGGCAGAGATGGTGGATGCTGACAGATAGAGTGTGTGTATGTGTGTGCGTGTGGTGTGCGTGTGCGTGTGCCGTTGTGCGTGTGCGTGGTGCGCATGCGTGCACATGCGTGTGTGTCACTGCAGGTCTGTTTGACAATGACATAGTCAGAATAATAATATCTCTCAATTCAGCGTGGCCAGTGAAGGATCTCTCATGTCACCTGCCTTAAAGCACGAAACAGAGCTTTTATAGAAGAGTTTTTCAGCTTAACAGACACATTCACAGCAAATACCCAGCTGAGAATTAAAAGTGAGAGGAGCAGTCAGGAGGCATCATGAACGGACGCAAGACATGCCTTTGTGTTCGCTGTGATGCTGCGGCTGCACAGCGGTTGACAGGATGCATTATAGAATCCCCCAGTGAAGGGTGACTGACCTAAACATGTGACCTAAGTGCTGCCCTAGTTTTCAGGGTGCCACATGAGATCAAGAAGATTTCACTCAGCTGTATTTTATTACTGGCTCCAGACGAGAGCGCTTGCATTTTTGGAGATGAACTACAGTACGCATTCCCAAATTTCTTTTTTTGTGCAGCAGTTGGAACCGCTTTGGGCGAGTTGTGTTACTGGGGCAACTACTTTTCCCACACGCAAGCTGACATCAGTGAGACATCAGTGGAACTCGGGGGGTAACTGAATATTCATGAAGGGCAGGGACCCATTTCAGCCCAATGAACACTCCCCTCCCTCTTTCCCCTCTCTTCTCCTCTCTCTCTCTCTTGCTCACACACACACACACACACACACACACACACACACACACACACACACACACACACACACACACACACACACAACACACACACACACACATAGTCCAGTCACAAAATCATATACACACAAGTAGTGCAAGGACTTGTTCCATACCAGCAGGCACATACTCATCTCACGCCTCACTGCACTCATTCATATCAAAAGCGCATGCTCATTACATACAACAGCAGAACACAACACACACATACACACACACACACATACACACACACACACACATTAGTCATAACGCTTATCTAACTCGACTTCTCTCATAAGATATAATAAACATTTAAGCAGCATCTCTTAGCAGAGGCTGATTATGAATCCACTCGCTGAATAAGTGCATTTCTTGTTCATTACAAATAAACTGCTTAAAAATGGCTTCAGGATACATCTGCCATATGCCAAACAAAAAAGAAAGCAACGAGAAGAGACAGCTCTGCTTTAAGCAGATGGGTTCGTGGCTGCAACTAACAGCTGGATTCGTGTTTCCCATTCATGCAGACATTGTTTGAACATCGTGATTATTAACAGGCCCATCTCAGTGCTAGTCCTCCTCTGTGTTATTCTGATATTGGTATGCAGAGGCGGCGGCGAGAGGAGGAGGCGGAGGAGTGCCGGTGCGATGAGAGGATAGACTTGGATGTGATGAGAGGCTGAGGGCAGTCAGTCAGTCTGGACGTTTGGCACAGAGACAGCAGATTCCATTTCCATGCCAATCTGCCTTGTCTCTCTTTGAATCAGACTTGACCTTCACAGGCTGATGACTCCAGAGGCCTGGGGCCGACGAGGACACTTGTGCTTAAACCAGATACACACACACTCTAAGATATGTTACAGCAGGAAGCATGCACAATGGGAAAAACATTTCCCCCGGTACACTCGCCCATATTTGCACACATGGACATGCTTCCTAAAGTACACCACCACACACACACACACACACACACACACACACACACACAACACACACACACACACACACACACACACACACACACACACACACACACACACACACACACACACACACACACACACACACACACACAGACAGAACAGCTTCAACTGTGGTAGAAAACAGAAATGTCTCCGTGGATTTACTGTAAAGGAGTGATACAAAGGATTGAAATGAGACCAGATCGTCTTTAGAGAGCCAGCCCTCAGAGCAGATGGCTCTGTTTTTCATCTTCCCTCTCATGAGATCACATTTTCTGTACTGTGTTCAGCAATTTCACTGTTTTCCACCATCGGAGTTTGTTTCCATAAAACACCAACAGAATCCAGTTCAACAAAACAAATAACAAACACAACAAATGACTCTCCAGAGGGTTTCTTTCTCCTTCTCGCAGGTTTTAAAACCTCCCCTAGTGTTCTCCTGAGTCTACTACCAGGTACGCAGCACCCGCCTTGTCTCCCCCCTTTTGTTTAAAGCCAGACTAAAATAGAGCTTTACAAGTCTCCTAATGAAAGTGACTCTGGGCCCCTTTCGGTTAATTGACCACCTTTAATGAGTGTCAAACTGAGGCGGTCATTAGACTGGGGGTTGCTACGGGTCACCGCTGGGGTGAGACAGAAAGAAAGAAAGGGAGAAAAAAGGGAGAGAAGGAGAGAAAGCAGTAAAATAGCACAAATGATGTCTCTTGTTCTGTGCTTTATATTGCTGTGCTGTGTTTATGTTAGCGTGCAAAACAGTGTGATAAACAGCGTGCATGCATTTGTCAATGTGCTGAGCCTCGGGGCAGCACCTGCCCGGCTAACAATCCCTGACATAACTCGGAGAGCAGTGGCCATATGGCTGGTAATTCTTTCATATCCACTATTCTACATCTAGATCAGCCGTTTCTCCACCAGCCGCATTCGACGCCGTGCCTTCGAAGCAGCTGGCATCTTCTACACAAACAAATCTAATCGACAAGCCACGGAAAATAGAATAAAATGTCTCTCAGTTTTTTGCATGAGCCTTTTTCGATCCTTCACTGATGATTTAGCAACCTGGGGCAGTAAATGACCACTATCATATGTTCTGTTATTGCTGATAGGGAAGAGATTTCTGCTTTCATGCGCTTCAGATGATCATGATGCCTCCTTTAAGGCGGCTCATTTGCTGTTGATGACCTCAATTGAAAAGCATATTGCAAACAAACAAAATGTCCTTGTCCTTTTATTTTGCAAACGCTCCTCAAGGGTATAAGCTCATACGTGTACGGGCACGTGCGCACACACACGCACAACTTAAGCCTCTGTGTTATTGGATTGAAATGGAACCCACCACCGCACATTTCCTTGGAGTATTGATTTAATCAACTGCGTATCATGTTGAGACCCGTATCATCTGATGCAACACACACCAGCGGCAGCAAAAAGAAGCGATCCATCTCCATTTAGCCGGACAGGCCCTTGTAGTCTAAACACGGAACCATTACGCATGGTTTAACATGGACACTTTGACCTCCTGGGGGGTGACAAGGTCAATGACATCATTAGACAGGAGTCAGTCTGTGTGCCGGAGCGGGACTAATTGCTATCAGACCTTCAATCAAAACTAATAACTGCTTAGATTTGTTTCGATACTCACATTATCCACTTCTAATATATTGACAGAGTTGTTGTCGTTTCCCCACCAACAGATGGGGAAGCTGGTTTTCACCTCATTTTGGTTTGTTGCTACGGTAGCTCAGTAGATCCCCTTTATCCTAAGGCTCGGTTACTCTATTCAAAGGTAGCTAAGCTTACAAAATAGCTTGAGGGTAATTTCCCACACACAGATAAAGCCAAGACTTGAAAATCACTTTCAAAGCCTCCCCTCTTAAGACGCTTTGAAGCCCAGGAGTAGAGCCTGAAAAAGGGACGCATGGGAACCAGAATCTCTTGAGTCTAGCAGGAATATTGAGACTTTGTCGTAACTGTTTTATCATGTAGTCTGGTCTGATGCTGGGGTTAGGGTCTCGTCACACCAACCTGGACGCGCCCGCCAGGCGCCACACACAGCCTTGCCCATCACGGCTTTGTCAGCGACCTCACTGGACCATGAACCCAGACAGAACACTCCGGAATGTCGGCAGAGGCCGATATCGACCTGGGCGCTTGAATGGACGAGCGAGCAGATGAGCGCATGCAAACACACACACACAAGCGGGCAGAAGTAACCTGATCCAATGACACAGGAGCTGGCTCAGTGTGCGGCTAACTGCCTTATCTCCCTCTGGCCGCGCTCCTCTTTCCTCTCAACATTCTTTCAGGTATTTGGCCGAGACCTTTTCTCTTTGTCTGCCCTTTTCAAAGACCTGCTTTATGCTGGGAGCCCTCCAGCCGATGTGCTGCAATCTCCTCACTGCCTCTCTCCCTCTCTCCTTTCTCTCTATCTCTTTCTCTCTGCCCACAGATCTCCAAAACTTGCATCCTCGCTTTCTCTTTTTCATCCCCCCCTCCCTTTAGCCTGTCTCTCACATCCCTCTCTCCTCCACTCTAATTCCTGCACAATCCGAGCACAGGAGTGCAGATACCATGCCACCTGTGCTGCCTCCCACGGGGGTGTGTGCATGTGAGAGTAGCTAGAGGAGAGAGGGATGCAGTTAAAGGTCTATGACATTTATACAGAATTGGACTAAGGGCAGCATCACACCTAAAGGTTGGGTTCCTGAATCAAATAAATGCCGGATGATTCACTGTTTGAATGTTCTAACTGGTCCTGGCTAGTTCAGAAATTGTAAACCAAAACCATGTTGCCTAAATGTCAAAGTTGTATCTGGGCCCTGAGTCTGTAATAAAGTTTTCATTCATTCAAAGGTTATTGGTCATACAGATTGCTCTATGCAACTTTGGATGTGCTTTCCTACATGGTTACAAGAGTGTATGGGTGAAGCAAATTAAGATTACGTACTGATCAGGGACGTGCGGTCAGGGGAGGAGGCAGTGCCTCACATGTCTTCATGAAAAGTAAAAATACAAATAACAATAAAATGAAATAAATATTAATATTTCTCCACTGGTCTGTGCTATAAATGTATTTTCTGTATGATTCCAATCATTTCGATTATTTGTATAGTAAACATCGGCATCGCTGAAATGGGGTATTTACTGTTCCTATACGTTGAGAGATGCGAGCTGAGCCTCACCTCGGATTGCGCAATATCTCACAAACTAGGTTGAGCGCATGCATTTGGCGCGTGCCTGTTGCTATTCTTTCACACACAGTGACGTCACGAGCTGCATCTACGTCTAATTTCTGGAAACACCAGGTGAATACCCCACTTGTCACAATAATATTATCATGCCATTGCATATGTGGTATTTTAGAGTTGACTAGATATTGATTAAGGCAATAGACTATGATATTCCGCTTGCACCTCGCGTAAAATGCCGGATACCGGAAGTACGGTGTGTGAAAGAATAACTCTGTATGTGGCCTACAATGTCTACAGCAGTGGTTCCCAAAAGATGTGCCGTGAGGCAAGTCCGGGTGTGCCGTGGGATTTTGTGACAACCATACGTTATTATTGCAATATACAACTACACAACAAATAATTATTTTTTAATTTACTATATCAGTACTTTGTAGGTTTATATGTACGTAATCTGCGCGATTTGTGCGTCCACATCTCCACGTGCAGTGCTGCATAAACATGGCTGAGTCAGCGATAACTTTCGAGGGGTGGAGGTATGCCCATTATTTTGAGTTCGTCCCATAGACTGTAGGTGTAGGTTCGTCCGAAGAATAGACAGGAATGTGACGGTGAGGTGCAAACTGTGTCCAGGCCAGAAGCTGTTATCCACTGCTGTAAACACCACGTCAAACCTCAACAAACACCTGCAAAGAACACATGCTAAGGTGAAGCTACCGCACACGCTATTTGTTGTTTGTTTATATCACGTAGTCTGTTCTTCTTCTCTGTCTTCCTGTTGTTGCCTGTTTTGAATGACAAATACACACTACCGCCGCCTGCTGGTAAGGAAAGTTATTGCCACTCACGCATGCGTAGTTCGTACGTGCTCGGCGAGTAAAGTAACGAGTTACTTTATGTAGATAGTACCGAAGTAGTGTAATATATATATTTTTTTTTTTAAAGTAATATGTAATATATTACATTTTTTTAGTAATGACCCCATCTCTGGTTCTCTACTCTGATTTACATGAAGAACAACAGGAGGTCATGGCTCTATGTTGAACAGGACTTGCGAGTGGCCCTCTCCTCAGTGCAACCAAGGATTCAAAAATGCTGCGCGCCCCGACAGGCACATGTATCTCACTAATTTGTAAGTCGGCAAAAATATTTACAATAGCACATGTTTCAATGCTGATTGCTGAAATGTTACATTTATAATTTGTAGTTCAGGACCATGGACAATGCAGCTTCCTTGCATTGACAGTTCTCTGCTGAATTTCTGCTGAGTTTCCTTTGCCTCATTTTTAATTTTGTGACCTGTCTGGTTTAAATGAGTGTGTTGCTGCTTTGATGAAGCCTAATTTGATAAAGTTTCAAATTAATTTCTGAAATACTTCGTTAATAAATATTTCATGAGTAATATAGTTGTCTTTGTCACATTTTATTTGGCATTAGTAAATAATTATGCACATTTACAGATATTTTACATGATATGAGTGATAAAACGTGTTATAAGGGCTATAATAGGTGTGCCTTGAGATTTTTAGTTGTCCTTTGGTGTGCCTTGGGCACAAAAGTTTGGGAACCACAGGTCTACAGAGACTTTACTATGCGTCCTGCTGACTTTCCATAGTCTAGCTAATGTACGTAATGTATGTGTGTGACATATTTAGACAAGGTGAGGCAGACAGTACTCTGCCGCACTGAAGGGGTGCGCACGTGAGCCCACAGGCTCTTGTTGCTACTGTTATTCTACGCAGAGACCGTAGACACAAACAACAAGCTCTACTTTGGAAACTACAAGAAGATAAGGAGGACTTTTACAAAAAAGTAATAGAGATTCCAAGTAAAGGTAAGACCACAATTGTATTGAAAATGGGATATTACTAAGAGAGAACAATGCAATATTGAAATGCAACTACATTTTTTTAGGATATCCTTTTGTTGAACGGTCTGTTTAAAATTAATCGAAGCATCAGATTAAAAATGCTTTTGAAATTAACAGAATATTTCATATAAAGTCAAAATATAATAATATTTGTAAATCTGAATCTGAACGAGTCAGTGCCTCACCAGCCATGAACCTCACCGCACGTCACTGGTACTGATTTAGCGGCTGGTTAGTTAGCCGGCTAGCTTGATAATTCCCCCATGCTCACTCCACGCCGCAAGGAGACCACAGAGCTTCTGACAGCTATCTAAACAGCAAACTAGTCTACTTGTTACTTGGAGTGAAATGGAGGGACTGCATTGGGCGCTAGCAAGCAATTTATTGTCTAATAATACATTAAACCCTAACCAACCAGCAAAACAGGAAACAAAAAAAATATTTCCCCTAAAAATGGTATGCGTCCTGCGATTGTTTTGAATGGTGTTCCAACAGAAATGACCCTGCTGACCGGACTGATTTTGAGTTATACATTCAAACAGACCCAAACTAACCGCATTAAAGTGGGCAGATGCTCCAGGGTTTGGTTAAACTGGAATAAACAGAGCTGGTGTGAACGCGCCCTAAGGTTAAACTAATACGAACTGTGATCTGGTCTTTGTAATGGAGCCAGAATGGCTTCCTTTGAAGAGACAGGTGGAGTGTTTCTGGGAACACATATGTGGGAGGATGGCAATCAGTGTGCATCTATGAAGGGCCATCCAGCATCTTCAAAAAACCCACCAGTCTAATCTGTCATGGGATAACTGACTAATGATAACACTTCAGAAAGCAATTGCTCCCCGCTACCTACACAGATGCTCTTTCCCGAGGTGATCTATAGATATTTTTTTTCTATATGAATACAATCAACACAATACCTGTGCAGCTTTTGGAGAGCTTTTGGACTAATCAGCTCTGACAAGTGGAACAAAACAATTTAATACAGGGCTGATTTCACATCTGAGCGGCTCGTCATTTACATAAGCTTTTCACAGTCTGCTCAGTGAGCTGCGACAGGCATGTGGTGCGCCAAGAGAGACCGGAAGGCTGCTCCAAATATTCTGCCCCCCCTCTCTCTGACCTCACCAAGGAGAAGGCTACACATGCACCAGTACATGCAAGGACTCATTAGGATACACATGTGTGCAGATCTTAGCCCACAGTCACCCTGTTTCCATCGCACACACTCATGCGTGCACACACACACTTTCAGTGTCCTGTGGTTAGCAGTGAGAGGAGGCAGTGGCGCGTCTCTGTGCTGACTTAATGTCTTTTAACAGTTTGGCTCCAGGACCAGGGGTTGGTCAGAGCTGAGCTAAAGCCAAAACTGGGCCTGATCATCTGTGACGGCAAGAAAAAAAACCTGAGGCAAAGTGTGTGTGTGTGTGTGTGTGTGTGAGCCCTGGCCATCTTCTTCTCCACTCTCCTCTCATTTTCTCTGTTTCAGTCTCCCCGTGTCTGTGTGTGTGTTCATGAAGTGTGTGCAGATGTGTGTGGGACGCTTCGCTGGTGGAAGCTACGGGGGACAGGAACACCAGCGCCCTGAATTACCATGGCCTGGACAAAGCCATTGACAGAGG
The DNA here is from genome assembly GCA_902827135.1 of Harpagifer antarcticus. Classification (NCBI taxonomy): domain Eukaryota; kingdom Metazoa; phylum Chordata; class Actinopteri; order Perciformes; family Harpagiferidae; genus Harpagifer; species Harpagifer antarcticus. The sequence goes on along the minus strand of CADEHL010001042.1, from coordinate 5,954,363 downwards.
CATTAAAGTGACAATAGAATATTTACTGCACACAGAGCTGATTCACTCTGCTGCCTAATATGCAGCACATCAATATCCTGGAGAATGCTCATAGCACACTGCAGTGCATTGCCGTGGAAATTAGCCTGGCGTACAGTCTCACAGACACACAGAAACAGACACACACACACACACACACACACACACAGAAGAAACTACTAACTGGTGCAGACTTGAAGGCAAACGGGGTTCGGGGTTAGGGGTAGGGGGGAGCAGTGGGGAAATAGCTGCGGCTCTGCTTGAATAAGTTTATCTCAGCTCTGAGGAGAATAGATTTCTGTGTCCCTTTGCGGAGGTCTAGCTCTCAGGTGGCCTGCAGGACACCAAGTCACCTTGTTGCTAAATATCTGACACATTGGAAAAGCTTACACTAAAAAAAACTGATCCTTTGACTTTAATTAAATGTCAACACATTTCACATAGCTTAATTAGGTTGGTTAAAATCCATAATATTAAGTTGAACCTAATATATTTTTATTTTAACTCGATAATATAGCTTTCAACTAACCTTCTGCAAGTCTCCCTTGAAAAAGAGATCTATGATCTCAATGGGACCAATCTCGTTAAATAAAGGTTTGAAATGAAATGAAATGTGAAATCTGTTGACATAATATTTAATTAAAGTCAACGTTTAATTTTTTTCAGTGAACCAATGTTTATCCCGGTGCAGATTGGTGGCATGATTACCTTTGGTTCTTTGTGTGTGTGTGTGCTCATGCATGTTTGGAAATTATTTCGAGTTCATAGACCAATGGCCTCGGGTTATTTCTTCAGAGCGGCTCAGAGAAATCTGCATCAAATCACACAAACATGTCATCCAGTTTGCTGACTTTTCCCCCCCGACCACTAACCGCTGGTCCTCACTCCGTATTCACAGCCAGTTAGATCATGCTCACATGCTCCACAGACCCCTCTCCTCCTGTCTCAGTTTCACAGCCCAGAGCTGCCGAAATAGCCAACATATGTTTGGAAAATGAATGTCCCACGTTGAGGTCAAACAGTTACCCAGTGCAGAGCTCTGGACTCATTTAGTTGAGTATACGGAGCACCACGTACTTATCCTGATTATGAAACCCTCTCTGCTGTTGCTCCATGACGCTTTTTAAATATTTTATATCATTCATAATTCACCAGCTCTGGAAAATTAAGAGCACTTACAATGGTTGTAATTTGAGAGAAGGAAGTTGTCGGTGGTGTACTGCACGTCGACAGTGATGTATTTAAGTAGCACTGATTAGAAATATACACATTGCTGTGGTACAGGCATTAGAGGAGAAATAGAGAATGATATATTGCAGGTTGGCATGCAGCACAGAGTAGTGGGGAGTTGAAATACATTGAACTGTGATTCGGGAGTGTGCCCTCCATTAAGTAAGCCAGTTTCTGCAGTGTTTGGCATTAGAAACACTGGATAAGAAGATCGGCAGTCCTCCTGTAAAGGTGGGTACATTATTACTATTATGGTTTAAATATTGATTTCCAATACAAAATCTCTTTCTGTAAGACCCCTGGTCTACAATGTATCATACACTAACTTATAATGCAATATAATTAGCTTAAAGCCTCTTCTTAATACCGTTTTAGACATTCATAAATATTCATAAGGTTTTAATACAATTATTGTTATACATTACAAATGATTTTATAATAACTTAAAGGGCAAATATCATAATACTTCATGATGGCAACTCATTGAATGTGATCACAGTGCATTATAATCACCATAGTTGTAATGTATTAAAATGCATCTTTTAACAATTAATAATTCATTTTGATGATTTGAATAGAAATTCTGAAGTGCTATGATACTTACAAGTCCTTCCTTTATAAGTCATTGTAAGAAGTAAGCAGTCTTTATAATGCATTACAAACATTGTTATGATGCATTATGAATATGTATGTGGGCTTATATACAGTCCTAAAAGCAGAAGTGTGTTTATAATGCATTATATCACTGGCTACTGAATCACCTTCTACAAACACGCTAAACATTGCATACTCTACAGCAAGGCTATCATACAAAACAAAATTGCATTGGGGCATAAAATATGACTCAGTAAGGTTCCTTGAAGTTACTTTCAATATTACATCAAGAGTGACCCAATTGGAGACTTTCTAACAACAACTGTTTCTGAGTTTTCCTATAGAGAGGAGACTTCGCCTCTCTTTTGGACTTCCCAATAGTTTGACAAAAAGTCAGAAAAACCACCATGTTGGTAATTTGTTAAAAAATAACTACGTTTACATTTTCCTGACATGTTACTACCTTATGCTTGTGAATAATTATTCTCACCCAAATAAAACTGCAGAGTGATTTAGTAAAATCCATGCCATTTCCTGTGTCGTACCAGCAGTTAATGTCGGGGTATTTAGACGATAAACACGGCCTCTCAAACATAATCTTTTCATTCTAAATCCTAACCGTGGAGGTGACGAATCAGAAAACCCTCGTTTCGGTAACGGCCGTTTGTAACGGTTTGAAGCAGACAATGTCAATGAGGTTTCATAATCTGAAAACACTCAAGACAAGGACATGAAAAGTCAAAACCACACAAAAATCAGCACAATCCATACCAACCACAATCAATGTAAAAAAAACTACCAAAGATCCCGTTATATAACATGATAATAGTGTATGCTTTTTAATGACAGTGAATTTACATATGTTGAGTTTCAAATGTATAAAACACTTTTCAAAATACTGAAACATGCTATGGAGAAAGTATATATTGCATATATATAAAAACACTGCCTAATGCTGCTTTTTTGGGATACTGACCCAACAAAAAAGCATCCCTTTTTACTTTACCATTCATTCTGTTTGAAAGGAGATACATATTCCTGCATGAGACTGCCTGGGGAATATAATTAATGGGGGCACATATCGTTTTAAAAAAATGTGGATTTAATAGGCTAAATGAGGCAGAGCCATGTCGTTTTTCTTACAGTAACAGATGTGTGGGATATATTCGTTTTTTTATTTCTTGACAGCTCTAGCCCAAAAATTAGATTGAGGATCTTACTGTAACTTGTGTTACAGCATGTTAATAATTCACTGCAAATGGTGCCTGTCAAAATTATTTATCTTGGGTTAGGGAAAAACAATAAAGGTTTAATCATGCTAAAACACTGTAACTTTCTTGCAGAGTGAAAGTTTATCATTTCGATTCACACCTTCCCGAGGCAAAGTTGTTCCCACAAAGTAAACGGTGGGAGTAGAAAGGGGGATTGCTCTCACCACATAAGGAATAACACCATAACGTGTGAAATATTTCAAGCCAGTTTGGAGCAGAAGCAGAACCATAGCAGCCGTCTGGAGGTGTGGATATTGACCAACAACAGACGACAGATGAAAGAGTCCAGCCTGTCTTCTGTCCTTCATTAGGACTTGTCCCGGGATGCAGCTGGATGTACTTACCTTTAATAGTGCTGATAATTAGCCCTGCCATTCTACATTCACCCGACGTAAACACACCGCCACTCACACGCACACGCACACACACACACACACACACACACACACACACACACACGCACACACACACACACACACACACACACACACACACACACACACACACACACACACACACACACCGCAGAGTTTATTACTTGGAAGGGAATCATTATCAGGGATAATTTGAAAGCAATTTTGAGGCTCACCTATTACCTCTGTTTTGGTTCCTCCTGGTCATTAGCAGAGCTGTCAGGAAGATTGAATATTACACATTTAGAGGGGGGTCCCTGAGTCCAGGTGTCAGGAAAGGTTAGGTAGAGCAAACGCAATGACAGACTATCACACAAAAAGCCACGGCCTGTCCCCCTGAACTGCACCTACATTTGTGTTTCTTGTTGAAAAATGAGTTGGTTTAGTAATTGTGTGTATTTATCACCAGGGGGGGGTGATTCTGACTGAGTTGGGCCAGAGGTACAGCAGGAAGTTAAGCACCTCTTTCCTTCTCCTTTTTCTTTTACTGTGATAGATTAATGTCTGTTTTAGGAGATGCGCTGGAGAGGCTGTGGAATATCAATAAAGGGTCCAATTATGATCTCGAGGTGTGGCCATTGTCTGAGGAAGCCTTTCCTCTTCGCAGGATTAATTATGAGGCTGCCTTTTACCTGCTGATTTTATTAAACCTTTTCAGGTCTCAACTTCCATCTATTCTTTGGCTATTAATATGCAGATCAAAAAGAAGACAGATTTTCCCTGGCAAACAGCGAGGTCATGCTTCAAATTAGCATATTACTAATCTGCATAAAATTGTTTCAAAGACAGTCTTGTTAGAGTCGCAGCTCTGGGTGCAGTTCCACGTCAGCTAAACCGTGACAAGGTTGAGCAGGCTTGTTATTCTAAATGTAACGCTATTAACTTTACACTGGTACATTCCATGGTATATGCCTGCATATATTTCGTTTAAATGACGCAGCGTTCACGGTCTGCGAGTTACGACTCTTTGTATTGGATATCAGTCCATTTTAAACTTCACTCACTCGACTGTTTCCGCTCAAAGTATTACGAGTGAAATTGGAAGAGAGGTGTCCCCGCCAATGTCTGAGGGATTTTTGAGAGACAGTAGTAGAATGGGCAAGCCAACACTTATGAATAATCTGCCTGAGTGTTGTTGATATTTACAAGCTGAATGCAAATGTCATCCTCTCATAGATCATCTTTCTCCTCCCCCGTGACTCATGGTGCTTGGGATCTGTTTTGTATTCGTTCAGCACTTTAAGGTAAAGCCGGAGAAAATTAAATCATGAAATCATTACTGCAAAAGGTCAGAACATAAATATTTAATAATCTGATATTTTCAGTGTAAGATTGCGTTTATGCAGGCTGGCGTTAGGGCTGAGGGAGTATTGAAATACCAAGCTGCTGTGTCTTTATCTTAGCTAAGCAAGATCACACTGATGGCAAAAGGGAAAATCGACGGCACATTTGTTGCTGAATGTTCAACCTCTGCCCAGAGTTTGGACAATGTGGGATTAAAAATGGGAACCGCTGCACTTCTTTGTAGTTTTCTCTCCAGCTGTCTTGCATACGTTGATCCTTTTTTACCACTTCAGGCAGATCAATAAGGTCCTCTACCTACTGGTCCAACTAATAAAACGGTCTGGTAACCCAAGTCTCTGCAGCGTGTCCCGGGGTGCTGAGGCCCACAAGTCTGTCCCCACACCCTTCCCTTTCTTAATGATCAGGATTAGAGGGGCTGGGGCCCTCTACTGTAGGAGGAAGCAGCTGCTTCCATGCTCATTATAACCTCACAACTCCATAGAGTGGTAACAGCTGGAACACACGTTTCTGGAGGAGAGAGCTGGGATCCTACGAAGATCTCATGTGGCAATAAGCATTCCACGTTGAGCGGTGAGCTGCGGCGCCGTGGCATTGCATGACAAGCAGATGACAGGCAGAGCAGGAGCGAGCTGACTGATGCATTAGCGCAATCGTTTGTTTTCCTGTTTTTGTAATTTGATGTTATAAACTCGTGTCCGTGAATGAATAATCTGCTGAACTTTCACATCGTCTCATCATCACGCAAACTTCTGTGAAGCGATGGAGTCACAACAGAGAGTCGTTTAATAGAGCACTTTAATCAAAGGGGGCTGCGGTGCTGTAGTAAAATGACAACCGTTATCTGCACCAGACTATATCTGCGGCAGATGATGATAACGAGAGGAGCTGGGCTAATGAAAGGACGGTGGAGTGCGCTGATAAGGCCGCACCGACCAGACTCAAATATTGCTTTAATGACTTCATCATCCCTTGCATGTATAATGGGACGGAGCCTGTCTGCGGTGGGTTGATAAACCGGTTACACTGTGCGCCGGTGACAGGCCATTTGCAGAACACGAGATCTCACGGCTGTACCTGCATCAAAACGCAGACGTGCTGCAAATAGAACGGAGGCAGACGTCGGACTGACACGAAGACACGCAATAACGTTTATAAATTGAATGGCCTGAGTAGCCTCACTCACACCCCCCCCTAAATACCTGAACAAATTGAGTTTGCTCCCATTTAAGTTCCCTTAGAGCATCCATTTTCTTTCCCCTTGCCAGCGGCATCAACCCCCCCCCTGCTGTGAGAATGTGAAATATCCCTGCTCGCTGGCAAGGCAAAGGCTATGGGGCTGAAGGGAGAAGGACTCTGGAAATTACCCAAACGCCTCGCCTTCTATAATTATCCACTAATTGTCTGGAAGGCTTTGCATTCAGGTGTGGAATAATACTGACCCGGGTGGCGTATTGAAATTCCACTGCCTAGCTCCCTGGGGTCACATTCACAATATCCTGCTTCCACAGAGCTGTGAATTTAGAGTTTAGCCTTCTGCATGAGGTAATGAAGAGCCGTACGCATTGAGAAGAAGAACTCCTCCTCTCCGTGACGAGCCAGTGGCACCTTTGGGCCTATTATCCCAGCACTGCTATGACAGGTACAGACGCTTCACACCATGAAGACCGTGAACTTTCATCACAGAGCACCTTGGTGGAGGTGAGGGAATCATAACAAGGATTTTTATGTTCCTACATCCATCCTTTCAAGCCTGGGATACAGCTCTCATAGTGAAGTGAGGGGAAATGAAGTAGGAGAACAAATGAAACTCAAACACAAAAAGAGATGATAATGGGAAATAAGCAAGACAATAAGAAAGGGGAGGGAGCAGATTTTGCATGAGAAAGTGACGCATTACAAAAGCTCCACAGCAGGCCAAAAGCAACTGCATAGCAAGGCTCCTTCCCATTGTAACCTCGCTATTGAATGCATGTGCACCATGTGGGTATGCATACATCCTGTACCACAAAACACTCCCATGATGACTAATGAAGTTGACACAGGGCTTTCAACTATTCATGACTTGAGGCCTGAATTATGTGTAGGGTTGATGTAAGCAGCAAACTCTGTTTCCAGCGATCAGACCCCTACACAGAAAGAAGCTGTCCCCCTCTGTGGGAATCTTCTGACTAGGCGTGCCTTTGATTTCAGAAACACTGTCTCTGGTTCCTACATCAGCTCCTCGCAGTTTACAGCAACTCCTTGGGGTGGACGCTCCGTGCAGCTGTAGGCATGTGAGAGATGGAGAGATAGAGGGAAAGGAAGAAGCTGAAGCTCATTATGCGTCTTGCTTACAGGCATTGTGTGGATATTCTATTAGCCATATCTAAAGTGTAATTGTACCATTGGGGTGTGTGTGATAGGGTGGGGTGGGGGGGGGGTGGTGTTGTCGGGGTGCCAAGCTTTCTCTCAGCGACTAGCGAAGTGTGGTAATCTCACACACCATCTCATTACAGTTTAAACCCCCAGCAGCTGCTCGCATTAGACTTTTATTACACGCTGCCGCTCACAGCTGTGCTGGCATAGGCCCGGACAGGATGGTGAGAGACGGGAACAAAGACAGACAGACACAGGGATTCCAGCACAACATTTGGCTCCCATCAAAAAAGTGGAAATATCAGAGCAGAGGGTTGTAATGACCCTAACAGCCTCTCTGTGTGATAACTCGGCGGCCCCCTCTACCCCGGACCCTAAAGCGGGGCCAAGGACAGTCGCACAGATGGACTGAGTCATACCCAGTCAGATTGGGATTCAATCAAAAGTGCCAGAGCAGTGGTCATGCAAAAGCTTCACGCAGGGACAGCTTTCATGAGCATTTGTCTCGTCCCGAAAAAAGCAGTATGGGACCGTGGTGCTCTATTATCTCACATCTGTTTTAGGCGGCTGTAAATGTGTGTGTCGCATGTGTGTGTCCTTATGCATGAGGTATACAGGCGATGAGCACACATGCACAGCATATGGTCTATATTTCTGCCGCATATCTCATATCTCGTTAAAGTGTAGTAACTACAGTAAACAAACCAGTTACTTAACCTCAAGATTTCCGCACTGATGTTGGTACGACTGGTTTTAGGTGCACTGTTTAAGTGGAACGAGCTGCAAACTGCCTTTAAATAGACCTGTGTGTTCCACTGGGAGATTTCAATGTTTTATTATGTGATTTTCTTTTGTCGTTCTTGTAACTGTTTTTCAATTCAATCAATCAATGGTGAGTTTTGCCAAGTCTCAGGTTCCCTTTAAAGATATTGTAGAACAAAAAAAAATATAAAATACAATAGGTAAGTGGAGTAAATAAGTAAGTAATTAAATAAATAAATCTAAAATAAATAAATAAAAAAGTAAAATAATCTAAAATAAAAACAAATCAGTAAATAACTACAAAGATAAAACATAAATAAACAACGAGAACAAAAATGTCTACTGGTATGTGGATTTCTTTTTTTGTATGTGGTGTCTATTTATTCAAAATGTCAACCGTCCAGAATATTCTTTCGAATTATTTTATTTTTTTGAGCCAGACTGTATTGTTTTGAGCTTATTTATTCAAAGAGAGTCTGTTTTTTTCTATTTTAAAATGCAATCTTTCACCAGATTGCTTAAACCTGCAGAGAGTATATCAGCATTACCTCTGTGTCCTCAGGAGTTCAGGTGTTCAACATAATGAAATGAATGAACATTGTTTTTAAACAAGACAATTACTTTTGTAGGTGTGGGAATAGATATCCTTAAAGTCATTTTCTTAGAAAGATGCCTGTGTGGACAGATCTAAACCAAATGTAGGTTTAAGCAAAGAAACCCCTCTGATTGAAAGCGGGGGAATGGAATGCTATGGAATGCTAAATATCCTGGAAGGTGTTCAAAGTATTTTGTTTCCCCCTTGTATGAATAAACAGCATTCACGAGGAACACAATAACAACATAATACCAAATAATACAATCCCATAAAACAACGCTGAAACCGAAAGCATAAAAACACACATTTGAATTAACAGCTTTGTGACAGTCAGCTCAAGGAAATGCTGAACAAGCTTCACAATGCTAATGTTTTGCAGGGTGATTAAATTAAACTGCTATATTGTGCAGGTGTTCTTACCATTGTCTCCATTGCCTTTCTCTATCTATGCCTGCACATTCTGTGTGTGTGAGGCTGCTGCAAGTCAGTGTGTGCAGCCTCAGTCTGTGTCTCACCTTGACTTCAGTGTTAATGCGGCATACTTGCAGAGGACACTGGGACACGGAGCCCAGCTGGGGAGGGAGATGAAGCACAGCTGGGGATAATTAAACCCAGCACTGTCCCTGTGAATGTGGCCAGGCTGGGCTCGGTGTCCCCCAGACGGAGCAGCTTGGATCGGGACTGCCTGCTCCACGGTCTCCCTTCACTCTGATCCCGGATCAGAGGGAAGGCTTGACAGCGAACCAGCAGTGGAAATGTGGAATACCAAAGACACAGCTTGAATTTGTTGTAATTTCCCTGAATGCACAATACTTTGTGAGCCCTCTTTTCTGTGTGATAGACAATGCGTCCATCAACTGAAAATATAATTGGCAGAGCACACAGAGGTGAGCATTTACAGAGCCGGCCCTCTTTATCAGCTCTAAATTTGCCTTGGCTCTGTATGAGGCATGGAAGCTGGCCACATCACAGCCAGGGCTCGCCCGCATCAAGCTGGGGCTGGGGTTTGTCTAATTTGAGGAATGCTTTTTTCCTATTTCTCCTCCACAAGGCTGATTAATTTACAATGGCTCCGCTCTCTGTCTCTGCCGACCTGCTAATGTATCATTGGAATTGAAACGGTTTACTTTGGATGTTGTGTTAGAAAAGTGAAACCCTCTCCGGATCGACCCCAAAATATCTTTTTTAAAACCCACGCGGCCTGCCAACTCAAACAGCTTTGGATTGAATGAAGTGACCTGTCCTGCGTTTGAATGCCTGTACTCGGTGCGATGATAAAACGGCTCTTTCCAAGAACCATCAAACTCCTCGCAGTTTCCAAAAGCTGCCGAGGTGGATGACCTAGTGTGCAAGAATTGCGGTGTGATTAATCAGGAGAGACTCGAGAGGAGTGTGCAGCCGGCTGTGCTTTCACCACTGTTTTCACTTCACACTGTTTTTAGAATAAGTAACACTGCTGAAAGGAGCCATTTGATCACAAAGGCATCGCGATGGCTCATTAATGGCACCCTCCATCATTCTGGAATCACTATGTTGTTGCACAAGCAGTCAATACAGCAGGCCTTCCTTTGCCTTTATTAAGTTACACTTTACTGGTGTGTAAAATTCGACTGCAGACATTTTATTTGTCACTTCTCGATAGCTATGCTTGAAATAGGGGCAGAAAAGGTGCATTTATCTTGCTCTTCCACGTTATCTTGGTTGTAAATAACGCTTGTCTCCCGTCTCCGTTTTACCCAGTGTTTGGTTACTTCTTTGCAGCCTTCACCCTGAGTAACTTTGTCGCCCACTAATCGAACAAGGCCAGTGGGAAATCATTAGCTGCGGTTAGGTCAGTTATTCTTCTGATCACAGCCTGGATGCTTAGTCTGAGTATGTGCAATATGTCTTCATTACAGAAATCATTATAATGTATTCCTCAGTAGTAGGGAGCCGGATCGCACCAGTTGTAAGTGAACGGCTACAGGATTTCTTGATTAAATCCCAAGGTGCGGACTTAGATGAAATGAGCTTCATTGGCAGTGATATTACCATTCATTGCCTGAGCTTTCACATGAAACCGTCGAACAAAGCGAAGCTCAGTTTTCCATCGCTGTCAATTTCCGTGACAGTCCGTATCTGTGCTGTAAACACACTTAAAGACACACAGAGATGATCAGTCAGGCATTAGTTGCAAAACAGACTCCGGGTGCATTATCAAGCGGATTAGGACCATAACTGATAAACGCCGTGAGCAGAGCAGCTCACAAACAACTCGTCTGTTTGTTCATTGGCCTTCGTATTTGCTCCCGTCTCTGTAACCCACAGAGAACGAGAATGACACTCATTTCCTATCAGGTGACTATAGAGATTAGCAAACATACCCTCCCGCTTCGGTTGCCATCACGGCACTGATAACGGCGCTCCCCGACCGCACTCCTACGCAAACAAGGCGCCAACCAAACATTTCGTTTTGAGTACATCTTCATGTCTGTGCGGGGATCATTAAACAGAGGCCTAATAAATGCAGCTAAACATGATGGATGGCTGAACAACTCCATAGTCCTCTTCCTGCCTCGTTGGAGATTTGCTGTTCCTGTGGCGCTTCGTGCATTGTGACGTCGCCGCCGGGTTCCTGCAGCGGGGTGGAACTCACTCCACCCCACGAATCCATCAGGCTTTAGAGGGGGCTCTGTGCTGCTTGTTAGAGTAACACGTATGACCATGTTGGAGCCCTAATGAGCGGGGGAGCTAGCCGGGAGAACCGTGTCTGGACGACAGGGAACATAAATCTCCTGTCCTGCTCTGAGCCCCGGGGACTGCACAAAACGCCGAAATTGTGCGAGTCTGTGTGAATCTACAGAAAAATGTGTGTGTGCCTGCGTGCATGCAAACACACTTAATGCAGACAACAGCAGCATCCTCCTGCGACTCATCTACCATAGTTGAAAGAAGCAGGTTGTTTGAATTATGATCTAACAATAGAGTTCAACTCCCACTCTATAAATGAATCCAATACCAGCATATCTATCACTACCTTAGGACTCGCTCTCAGCTTGCTTCTTTTTTTAAATTTGGAGTTTTGAAATCAATCCAGGCATATTTTGCTCTGCACAAACCACCCTGCAGGTTATGATAATTCCTCTGTTTTCAAAACCCTTTGCATAAACTGCAGTCTTGGCATTGATCAGGTTTAGTGTGTCTCTCTTGCATCCTTCCTGCTTCCTGTTGGCTGATCTGCAGTACCTGGATGATATAGAGTAACATATACGGCGGAAGTCATTTACCTCACCTTGCTGCGGTGTGAGGTGTGTAATGAAGGTTTGAAACCCCATTAAAGTATTGATTTGTGGGTGAAGTTTACTGTGGGATACGAGCTTTAAATAAAACTGCATGTTCACGTCTGGGCGTCGGAATTAAAGAGGCACACAGAGAGAGAGGAGTGGACAGTGTGCATGCATGTGTGCCACAGGAATGTACGCCAGAGTGTGTGTGCGTGAGAGGCAGAGACAGTGTATGTGTGAGTTATATAGCCCCGGGGAGCCACTATGGTCATATTTTAATAACTCACAATATGTTGGATAATGTACTGTGGGCTTGTAATATCACACCGTCAGGGCAAAGCCCTAACAGATCCTCCGTTAGCTGGCCCTTAGCAAAAAATAAACACATATCAGGGGACTCGCCAAAACATTGTTTTCAGTTCTGCAGCACTTGTGAAAATGTGAGCTCCCACATGATTCCAGTTCAAAGGTATGCCTACGCCGTTTTGTCTGCCTCAGCACGCAGCGCTCTCTCTCCCGGCCACAATGAACAGAGCTCCAGGTTTAATAGGCCTTAAGTAGCGCACCCCCTTTTGCTGTCTTTGAAGAACACTCTATCACACACACACACACACACACACACACACACACACACACACACACACACACACACACACACACACACACACACACACACACACACACACACACACACACACACACACACACACACACACACACACACACACACACACACACACACACATATATACTCGCACATTGCTGAGCAATAAAAAACAGAGTGGAACAGTGGCTAGTTCTCTCTGTGACACATCAAAAGGAGAGCTAAGGGGAGTAATGTGTGGAATGATGTGTGTGTAGACCAAGGCTGGGATGCCATTCATGGTTGTAGTGTTGTGGTTTTAACTGCCGGAGGAGGCTTTAAGGCTGCGGCTGGCAACTTCTAGGCCAGCGGTGTTAACACACTGCAAACCTTAAGTGTTGTTTGTGCATTTAAAAAAAAGATTGACTTTAGTGTTTCTTACCTGAACAAAGTACAGAGGAGATTACTATATGGCAGTCACGAGCTTGAGAGAATGGCAGCAATAACCATTCACGTAACTCTATAAAGCAATGCAGAAACACCCTATTTTTAAGAGAAAAGAAAGTGAGACTGGCTTCACACACACACACACACACACACACACACACAGCATGAGTGCATCTGCGTGGGTGTGTGCTTGCATGTAAGCACCTATGCATGTTCACGTGTCTAACTGTGAGCTATCGTATAACTCACTGAAGGAGAAGGGGAGAGTTACAATTAGCCCTCCGCCGTGAGCGTAGCCCCGTCCTATAAGGCATGTTTACGCTTTAGTCATGCAGTAATTACACATGTCGTCTTTTGTTTTCTATGTCCCATAAATCATGGAGCATAACGAGGGAAAAGGCAAATTAAAAGGGATAAAAGGAGTAGTACACTGCTCTTTTTGTCTTCAAGCTCATTTAGGCCTTGTGGAACGTCTATGGGGTTTGCAATGGGAGGAGAGGAGGGGAATAGTGGAGCGTTAAGAAGGACTGCTTCTCCAGATGGGAAACTTCTGTTAAGCTGTAATGAGAATGCACAATGATGCAAACAAGCTTGATGAAGCTAGACATGGCAGCGTTTAGAAATGCGAAACTTAAGAAAAAAACCTCACATTACAACACTTTTTTTTTAGCCTTTCTTGTTTTATTCTCTATGATATCCATCCCAAGCTATAAGTGGAAGAGAAATGTCTTCATTAAATGTTCAAGAGAACATGTTTCTTTTTTCTGTTTTTCCCCCCAGCATGCCCAACATGGAGGGACGATGAAAAGGCAAGAACAAATGATAGGAAAACAAAGCATAGGACTGACTGCTCCAATGGGACTGTTTTCAGCAGCTGCATTAACAAGCCCGTTTGATATCCTTCTCCTAAGTGAAGTTGTCAGCCCCATGTGTCCAGCGTGCTATGTTTAGGATGTCTAAAAGAGTTGTGTTTTCTGGCACCGGCCGATAATAAAATGCTGAAAGCGGTGACCTAACGTGTCTTTTCCCCCGCCGTGTTGCTCCACGGTCATTCTCAAAACAGACCGAGAAATTCTCAGGTCAAAAATCTATCACCGGGGTTTTACAATAACACGCATTTCCATACTGGCTCTGTGAGAAACAGGCCCAGAGGGAATAAAGTGCCTCTGGTTAGTGGTGAACTCCTATTAAAACATCATAAAGCAACGTATTACTTTCAACTGAATCTCTCGTGTGCTAAAGAAGGTTAAAATTCTTGTTCGTCTCTGAGTGTAGCTCTTTACATATGCAAATGTGAGCTAACGGTAGCGGCGGCATTCATTCCCATAAAATCATGATCGCGCTTCAGATTTACTCGGTTGATTTCCAGTTATGCTCGCAAACAAAATCCATATTTGGCAGGGTGAAAAAGGAACTAAGATTAGTGGTTTGTCGGGAAAAAGACACACACTCTTTTCATAGACCAGTGTATTGTGAAAGAGTCCTATGATTGTGAGTTACTTTACCATGACTGTTTTGATGAAAATGCATCGCCTTGTCCTTGGAAATGTGGCACGTCAATCAATACGATTGTACAGATTGGGTAATACACTCCGGTGTGAAGGCTACAGACTAAAGACGCTGTTCGACTGATGAAACAATAGTAGGGGAAGAGGGAGGGGGGGGCATACTTTTTGCAGAGTCTGCATTATTGGATTTGGATTGTAACATGGTAGTATCAAGTTAGGTGGAGAAGGGCCTGTGAATATCGCGTTGGAATCACAATAGACAAGGGAAGATTGTTATGCGCCGCACTCCCATTAATAATTCAATCATTTGACCCGTGACATGATTTCCCGTAAAACAATCTCTGAAAGCCGATAGAGATATTTGAAATCTATGTGAATGTGGGTGTGTGTGATGTATCTGTGTGTGTGTGTTTTGACCTTCCCAGTATGACACAGAACCGATGCCTGAGGCTACAACTGCAAGTATAATATTTAGAGGAGACAAGATATCAGAACGTGTGTGTGTGTGCTGCAGCATTTCCCCGAACCTGAACATGCTCCCCCCCTCCCCCCCCCCCCCAAAGGGTTGCTCCAATAAGCAGAAATGGAAGGCCTTACACAAAACACTTAAAAACCGAGACGCAGCACTCTAACAGAGCAAAGAATGCCTCAAATTCAAAACATAGTATGTGGGAGAGTGGAAACAAAGTCAGTATAATATCATAACACATTGTTTGGAGAATCACTACTGACAGGTTCCAACATTGGCCTGCTCCAACTAACACACAAATGCATGCAGACTAAACCGAAGGGAATGGACACAGTTGCACGCGCGAAATAACAACAGGCTCGCGTGAACGCGCACGAGAACATACAGGGGTCCCATCTATCAGGCTGCAGACGGGAGCCTTGGAAGGGGAAATCTGTTCTGTGATGGCTGTAAATGAGGGCTGTGGCGGCGCTGTCACATTGCGTTTGGCTGCGAGGGGCTGCGAGGGGCGGAGGGCATGGACACTGTGTACTGATATAATGAACTTGGGGGATGGCGGGAGCATGGGCAGACACTGTCACAGCTAGTGGTGCTGCGAAAAATAGGATGGAGGCAGAGGAAGTAAATTGAGTGCACAGAAGAGAGGAAGAGGCAAATAATGAAGGCAAACACATGAGAGACAGAGAAGGGGGGCTGGCAATACCTGCGTTAAACTAGAAGAATCTCTAATTAGAGCCGGCTAATGTGTCTGTGGCTGTCGACATTTTCATGAGAATAATTAGAAGCATGTATTGTCCAGGAGAGCAGCGCCGAGCTCCCTTTGTGCATCATTAACAGTTCACCGACAACAAAAGAGGAGTTAATAGAATGTAATGTGGTCCGTTTGCTCAAATGGTCATTAGGGCAATGCAGAATAATTCCTTCCTCCTGTGCTTCACCCCCTGAAATGACTCCTCCCATGTTCCCTCGTTTTTTGCTTCAGTCGATTTCCCTCTATTTCCCCCCTCCTCGACCGCTGGAGAATTTTCTCTCCAATCTCTGTCCTCCTCCTAGATGATAACTATGATTTCATGGCGTTGCAATCATCAGTCTTCGTAAAACACACAGAATCCTCCGTAAAGGAATGAATTCTGCGTCGAAGAGACACAGCCAAATGTATAGATTTACAATTCCACCCTCGAGTTCCCCACAATGTTTTAATGCATCATAAACACTTGGTGTTTTTTGGTCTCTGTTCCAATAAAAACAGGGAGCGCGGGGGTGTAATATCTGGAGCTGGGGGAAATTAAAGCTGAAGTTCCTCTCTCCTCCTCGGTGCACTCCCAGCTCACCACACACACACACACACACACACACACACACACACACACACACACACACACACACACACACACACACACACACACACACACACACACACACACACACACACCACACACACACACACACACACACACAGTTAATCAGCAGCCCAGAGAGAAATCTAAGACCACATCTACACCCAGTGGAGGGAACCTGATACAACCACATCTTTCTCCCCCACCCACCCCTCCTTCCCACATTCCCCTCTTTCTCTTAATCATCAACACACACACTACTCCTGCTGATAAATTAGACACAAGGTTCAGTATGATTAACTAAAGTTAATAAGGGCTGAAAGTGATCTCAAACAAGGTAACCATAGAAGGGAAGTCTTTGAAACGAGGAAGAGTGCATTAGACGTTTTCTTTCTTTCTTTTTTCCATGTCTGCTTCTGCTGCTATTTCCAAAAAGTCCTTTCAGTGTGCGGTGACAAACATAACCCTTCTGACTGGTGGAAAAATAAATCAAACTTTCAAGTGAAGACAAATGCCTTATCCGTTGGGAGTAGCCTCGGGCTATAGTCATAATGGCCTCTCTCTTACTTTCTGCCTCCCCCTCCCTCTCGCGCTTTCTTTTTGTCTCGAGGCAGGGAGTTTCCCTGAACTCGTTTAAAATGTCCACCCAAACCAGCCTTACACAGCACAATGCTCAGGGCAGAGCAGGAGCAAGGTGGATATTCCTGTTTTAACACTTATTTTATGTTGAAGCCCCAAGGTAAAACTGCTGTTCAATAAAAAAAAACACTCATCAGGAACACCTTGGAATTTTAAAAACAAAGTATGGCATGGCTTGGGCTGCAACTAAAGTTTTTGTCGATTAAGCTGGTGAAACATTTCTCAATTTGTTGATTCATTGTTAGATTTATAAATGTCACGATGTCAAAGGTTGTTGTCATATAAATTAGTGTAGTGGTTGGCAATGGAACATCTTTAGTTCCAGGCCCCGTTGACAGTGCAACATGCAATATACTTCAGCTAGTAATAAAGTAATAAGGAAGTAAAACAGTGCCATAAAATATTGTGATACAATGATGCAACTAAAATCCAGTAAGTAATTAAACTATGCACTTAGAATTCGATGAAACAGAAAGTAAAATGATCTACAGTTGACTAATTACGGTGATAGAGAAAATGATTAGGGTTAGGGTTTTGGGGAGTGCTCCGTACGAGCGCAGCGTTGTGCACGGGCTCTCGGGTACATCTTTTTTGTTTAAAAACCTATTTAAAAACTCCTGTAATAAAACCAATAAAGGTTTATAAAAGCCCTGTTTGGTCTGTGTTAAAAAAATGAAATGAAATAAAGATAAATGCAATAAAAGGGATAGAAGAGAGCAGCGGCTGAAGCACAGGGTTAAAACCTGTACTCTTGCTCCCCCGAGGGGGTCTCCCCTGGTGGGGTGTCCGAGGCTGGGTGGCCCTTCATAGTGTATATACGACAGATATATATCTTTCATTGTCAATATGTATATATATTTTCTTTTTCTTTTCTCTGAGATGTTTATATTTACTGTTTATCTTTGTTTATTGTCTACTCTTTTCCATTTCCACTTTTGCAATGCCTTGTTAACATGCTGCTGTGACCCAAGACATTCCCTAATTATCTTATCCTAAATGTCCCAAAATAGTCCAAGATGCTGTCATTAGGTGTCTTGTCACTCCAAAACCCAAAGATAACTCTTCACAAACACAGAAAAGCAGGAAATCTCCAGATTTAAGAGAATGGAATCAGCATTTTCTGCCATTTCTAATCAAAAATGTATCAACCCTCAGAGTAGTTGTTGATATTTGTTGTGTTGATACAGTAATGGATTGGTCGATAGTTGCAGCTCTACAAAATGTAACCACTCGTTTCTGATCTCGTGTCATGGCCTTAAAGTCGTGCATTCCCTATCCCTGCCGTGTGTGTTCGGGTCCTGGCTCGGCTCGGGGCCTGGCCTGGTGGCGGGCCAGCTGCAGAAGTCTGTCTCCTCTCCTCTCTCCCCTCTCTCGCCTCTCTCCCCTCCTCATGCTCTCAGTGCTATCAGGTTGCCTGTCCTCCTCCTTCAGCCCATTACACAGGCCTCTTTATGCTGCGCTAAAAGCTGCTCATGTTCAAACACTCCTGGGAAAAGCTCCTTAAAACATGTCAAGAAGAGGGGCCCTGTCTGGTAAAATATTAATAGGAAGTTAATTGGTTGTTAATGGACTAGTGCTTGAGTAGGAATCGCCCTCCATTAGACAGGCCACAGAAACAACCCATTCAGGGGTGTCATCTTACCGCCTCCACAATCTAATTGTTTTCCGGTCACTCTAGCTGTGAGTAACCTGGTGTTAAAGACATTATTGATGGACTTTTAGGTGAGGTTGAAAGAAGTATTGTGCACATTTCAATTCCATTTCAGCTTGGATAATGTGGGTTTTCATCCGTCTTTGAGTTGTTTTTTGTTCATACTCTCACATTCAAAGGCACATTGAATTTCTTCCATTTCCTTAACTTCCACATCAGGAAATCATTTCAACTTTTTGTTGTTTGTGGCCAGTGTGTTTGTGCTTTCCGTGGTTTGCCGTTACCCAGCAGAAGAAAAAACCCTTGTTCTGCAAGAGTAGGCATGTAATATTGATGCAGAGCAGACCGGGAGAAAACACCGAAATCAAATGGAACCTGAGCTAAGTTCAAATGTCGACATCAACACATACATTTTTGATCATTGCAAAAAAACCTACAAGAAACCATTCCTTTTAAGGTCAGAGTCAGAGGGGCATGTGCAGCGTGGAATACATTTAGAATTAAGTGATATTTCAGCATGTCTTTCAATCCCAAACTTCGTTCAGCTCCAATTAATTTATGAGAGGGACAAATAACTTGTCGAAAGAGGTTGTTCAGGAAATGGGAGTTAAAATGGCGGTGGAGGTTACCCAGACAGACTGCTTTTTACAGTACAGGGCTATTTTAATGAGATGTAAAAATAAACCAGCTCTCAGAGATATGTCATCGTCTCTTTAGCCCTACAGACATTTGTTAATGATGTAGAAAAAACATGTGATTTCATTTTCTATAATCAATTTTAAAAAGAAAATTCTGATATTTATAAATGTAATTGTCATTTGGTTATTTATATTTCATATTGAACTCCAGTTCGAATCCCGCCTCGGCCGCCACTGCGTCAGGCCGTTGTGTCCTTGGGCAAGACACTTTACCCGCATTTGCTCCTGTGGGTATTGTCCGCAGTAATGACTCTTACATGTCTAATATGTGTAATGTGTACTTGTAAAGCGCTTTGAGCACCTGTAAAAGCGCTCTAATAAAAAATGTAATGCATTATTATTATTATTATTTATTATATTCTAATAAAATGAAGCTTTAGCTTGCATATGATATTAGTGCAAGGCAGAAACATCGTTTTCCCATGACTGTTCAATTTGAAATGTTTTTTAGGTGTTTTATTTAATACATTTTGTTTGTGTCTGTACATTTCTCTTAAATTCACAAAAAAAGTAAAAGTATATTTTTAAATGCATTATGTAAGCATCATTTTAGTGTCAAATTATGCTTGAATTGCTTATTTTTAAAAAAATCTGAAAACTTAATTAATCTTATTGCATATCAACTGGAGCAATGAGGAAATGTCATTGTGATATCTATTAGTTAAACATTTCAATACGTTTTTTTGTGTTTTGAAAAATATATGACATTTTACAATATTTATCTTTAAAAGGCAGTTTTGTCAAAATAGTTTTTTTCTCATACTATGACTCGTAAATCTCCACATAGGAACATTTACCAAATGCGCAGTTTAATTCGTAATTCTATTTTAAAAGTTTTGTTTGTTTATGTATAGTCTGATTTACGGAACATGTTATTCCTAAACACATGGAGGAAATAGTTTTGTATGGCTGCTGACAGTATTTCTATGATTTATGGAGTGATAAAAAGAGATATCCAAAACTCCCACCGCAACTTTATAAATTGACACTCATATGTCAACAAAATAAAACAACCAATTGTGAACATATGTGATAAAATAATCCCTAATTTGCATGTTAAAAGCCACATAGACAATTCATGTTATCAAATATTAATTGCCTTAGTATGAATAATAAACATGAATAGTTTCAAGTTGATATTTGTTTGTTTTTACTCCATTCCCCTGTAGAGCCTCCTTAAGTTTTCTCTATTTAACCCCGACTTACGCCTCTAATTGAAACACATTCTTTATTTACTCTCCCCTTTACTGCCATGACCTCCCATCTCGTGACTCTGACCATTTAATGGTAACCCTGTTCAAACATTGAGCAAATCCGTGTCCAATTACATTACCGAGCTAATGCGAATGGATCCAGCAGATGTTGCTTCTGCTGGGTCTCAGTTCTCTGCTGCAGATTCCGCAGCAGCCACTAGATGGTATTAAAGCACAGGCTGTCATACTGATGCCAGATCAGCAGACATGGCTGTTTCCTCTAGGATGAATGGGAAAAATAAATCTGCCAGGCTTTCTTGTTTGAGTATGATATGTTCTAGTTTCCTGCTGAGATCTATTACCTGGCCGGTGCAGCGTGCCATAATTCTGAGGGTGTGTAATGCACTGGCAGAACATATGTCTGTTTGATGTTTTCTAAAAGCCTGTCTGTTCACTTTACTGCTTATCAGAGTGAAATGTAAAATATCAGACGGGGAATATGTGTATTACCATTAGCATGCACTCAGACTTGTGCCGTAATGCAAACCGTGTGCATTTCCTCCCACTCTGCGCTCGTTATTAATAACACACACTCATGCTTCAGTTGTTTATTATTCCATATTAAGCTGTAATTATTGCAACAAATGAGCAGATTCTTGGCTTGATCGTTTCGCAGGAAGAAAAGCTACAATGGATACTGGATGATGATTCACAACAGAGCACTTTGCAAAGAACACTTTTTAAGAAAACTGTAGAAAAGTTACAACAGTATGAAATGTCCATCTTGGAAAAAACTAGATAATGTTTGACATTTAAAAACAAGCAAAAAAAAAGTCACCAATAGTTAGTTAAATGATGAGTCATCCGCGAGTATTTGGCCAAAATACTTTCTTCAGTGCGACCTTTTTTAAAAACTACAAAATTCATAAATATACAATTGAAATGTTGTAGTCACTCACGGTGTAAAAAGAGTGTGTGTGTTGCCTCCGCCTAAACCATTAGTCGACTATTATGTCTAGGGATGAGAACAGCTTTCAGACATGTTTTTATACTCAGGCGAGACAGCGTTGCCTCTTAGCATGCATGCCGCGACGGTTTATTAACTGTCAATCAAATGTGATCATCTCAGGTGCTCACAATAACATTCATTGTTAAAAAGCTAATCCAAATGTCATACCACTGCACACAGACAGGCTATGATGATGTGAACTCTGCAAACAGGGGTTTCCCCTCCTGAAATTAAACATAACCTGTTGTCGGTTATATATATATATGCAGAAGAAGAAGAGGAAGAAGAAGTCTTACATGCCAGGTGGTTAGCCTGTGTGGAGGAAGTCATGCTAAAAAACGAGACATTTCATACAGATATCAGGCAGTAGGAGAACAGAGTAGATGCAATAAGATTGGAAGAATGCGCTGAATGCACTTCATTTAGCTTCAATGTGCTCCACTGTCACCCTGTAGTAGGTTCAAAAAAAGGCTTACACCTCATGAAAGGATAAACCCTCTCTAGCCGTTTAAGCTTTTCCCAGAAGTGGTTGAAGCTCAAGTGACATAAAGGACAATCACGAGCCCACCCTTCAGCCCCCCACCCCCCGCCACACCGCTCTAGGCTGTGTTGTGGAAAAGGATGGGCTTGACCATGCCCGAGAGGATTTTGGGAACATGGACGCTCACGATCTCGGAGATCATCTCTGGGAAGTTGACACGCGTCTGGAGGGACTGAGCTTGGATGAAGAGATCGTAGGTGAACTGGTGTAACTTCCTCACAATCTGAGAAGAAGAGGAGGAGTTATTAGCACTTGTGGAATCAAGTACATTTAATCAAGTACTTGCATTTATACTACTTAAAGGTCACCTATTATGAAAAATCCACTTTTTCATGTATTTTATACATCAACATGTTTCCCCTCTGTGCAAAGAGACTCTGAAAGTTTCAGGAACAAAGATCTCTTTTTGTCCTGATCCATTTCTATAAAAACCTGTCTGAAAATGAGCTGATCAGATTTTGGCCACTTTATGATGTCATAACGATTCTTTGGCCCCCCCCCCCCCCCTTATCACCTGAATCTCCTCCTAAAGCACCATTGTGTTCTTTGTAACCAAATATCTCTCAGAGGGGCGTGGGTAGGGGCTCTTTATTTTCATCTAAAGTAACAGACAGAGAATCAGCACTTTGGAAACAGGGCTGAAACAGAGGGGATTATGGGATGCTACAATGACCTGTTTGGTGTTTGGAGGCAAACACTTCAGAGACATGTTTTGTATATATCTGAAACCTATAATATATTGACATTATAACAGGGAACCTTTAATACTCCACTAAGGGTTGCACCTTTTGAAAATAAATCCCTATTTGCAATTATTCTTGACTGGAATTACAATATGATGCATAATGGGAATAATCATTTTTGAACATTATCATAGAAATATAGAGTCAAATGATCATAGTGTGATTTGTTTGTGTGTAAAGAGAATCTGTAGGCTGTGACTGCTCTGCAGCAACACAGACATTTCAATAGAACAATATCTTCGCATATTTTGCCTCCACTGGATATTGCACTAGTGCATGAGGTAATTTAGATCAAATATAAAAACATTTTTTTCAATTAATTTATTTTCAACCCTAACTACATTTCAAAAAGGAAAATGAAATTTTCTTAAATATATTTTTTACTACACTAAATCTATCTGGCAGCTTTAGTTACTTAACAGATTCAGATTATTAGCTAATCGAAACCAGCGCCACCTTTAACAGCTAGGTGGTTAGGGTCACAACTCATATGTAAAGTTACCAATAAATGAATATCTAATTTAATTTAGTAAAAATGAATGTAAATAATATATTAAAGGAACGATAAAAAACATTAGTTTGACAGCAGCTCTTCAGATAATGTTTAAATGTTGCAGTCAAAGCGAGATACATGCATTATTATAACATTCAAAAGGCTGGGAGGACATTGACTAATGGATTTGAGGAACGGTCAAGAAGATTTAAAGAAAAAACCTCTCCAACGATCAGCCTCTTTCAAAATAATGGGAACATAATAAACAATAGTATAAAAGTTAATAAGTAAAAGATAAAATGATTTAAAAAAAAAGATTGTATTGGATAGGAATGTTAGAGTGGCCATTCTGCCGAGTGAGTACTTTTAGTATTTCAGGAATATCGTGATTCCAATACTTCTGTAACTTTACTCAAGTAAGATGTTGAATGCATCACCTGTGACAGAGTGTTTGCAATGTGTCACAATCTATTAATGCTACTTTGACTTAAGTAAAGTACTTCTTCCACTGGTGGTTATTAGTGACAGAGATGTGACGCGTGTATACAGCATTGAAAGAGAACAAAGCCCTCAGATAAAGGGGGAAAGGGAAAAGGACATGGAAGCTGTCTCCGGCCATGAGATTTAAGAGGTGGTTTAAGAGATGACACTCATTGTGCCGCTGTAAGCCCCTCAGGCAAGGGGAAGCCGAGGGGTCTGAACTGCAGGGTCTTGATCAACTCCGCTTTTTCTGCCTTAAGGGCCCTGCCAGACAATCCCTAGCTGCCCTTCAACTCATAAGGCATTAGGAGATCTGAGATGTGAGTGGGACACTGACAAAGCTGAGCCTTTAAGAGTAAATCCACAGTGAAAGATTTGAGTCTCAAACTGCCGCAGCTCGGCTCTCTTCGGGGGGAAACTTTCCAGCGTTTCTGGGCTCGCCTCAACCACCGAAGGTTTATTTCTTTAGATTGCTATTACCAATTAGTTTTACAAGCTATGACGACAGTACTGAGGAGGAAAGCAGTCGATGTGCACCCTCTAGTGGTGGCATCACAAACAGCAATCTGTAGTAATATCTCCATTAACAGAGTTGTTTATAGTCCAGGTATGCACAGTTTTAGGAATAATAACCTCAAATATACTTTCGTTAATAATAATAATAACTTGAAATGATATAGCTCTTTTCAAAAAAGCCAAGGACGCTTAAGAAACCCATGGACGCTTTCTTTCAGGTTTAAATTACTTTATTTATCTTTGCATCTTCTGTACATGAAGTAGAGGGATGTGCAAATTATAGTAAAACAAAAACAATAAAATGGTTGTATAGCATTCATTGGAACCATTTAATTTAGTAAAAAACAACACATTTTGAATTGTGTTGTTTATTTTATTCTTATTCTTATTTGTTTAAGACTGTGGAATACTCACCTTGGATTGTAGGACAAAAAACTCCTTGAGAATGAATTAAAAACAAGTTTTTAACTTTAAACCTTTGAAATATGGATTTTAATATGGGCTAACCTGACTTGTGACATTTTGTTGTTGTTGTGTTGTGATTCAACTGTTGCTATTTCTCTCAACATTGCTATGCATTGTTAGTTTCTTAACTTTTCTTGTTTCGTAAAGCATTAATAGACACTATGGTGGATAGTGTCTGTATAATGTTCATAAACACATACAAAGAAAGATACATGTTGTTCTGTAAGGCATTATTTTCTTTAAAGCTTTTGTGGTTTCACATTTAATACTACTTTAACTAAATGCAGCATACAGTTCTTCTGACTCAGGCTGGACTTTAAGCTTTTCAAGGCACTTGCCTATGAGACACTTCTGGCCTGTTAAATGTTTATTGCGTTGTGATAAAGGCGTCTACCAAGAGCAATGCAGGTGTGCTAGTAAAAACAGATGTAAAACTATTGATTCCTTGGTTGTTTTAATATGCTCTGAATTTTATTTGGACAAATAAAATGTTCTCCTTCCCTCTCACGTTGTTGGCACTGTGAGCAATGTGTATTCCAGTCAACCTGAGGTTTACAACATCACACTAATCACCTGCAGGTGTGAAGAATATCAAAACAGATGATGTTTCATGATGTTTCATGTTTGCATCTGCAGATGTGATCAGCTGATGCGGCTGTTCCCTGTTGATACGGCATGTAGTTTTAACGTGCGTCTTACAGCTACAGGTGATGTATGTTTGTAGAAAGACCCGGAAGGTATCATAGCCAAGGCCTCCCTCCCTGGGATATTTCCACACATTTATGATAGTCTCCACATATTAACACCACTTTTATAATAATAGTTGAAGCTAAAATCCAACTGCCAGAAGTAAAAGCTAATTTTAGGCTATAAACAAACTACTTCACGGTAGCATGGCTGTGCCTCTGCTAAGCTAAAGGTGGCTAATTTTCCATGGGATGACATTTAGAAATCTTTTTTAAGACACTTGTTAGCAACCGCACCTTTTTAAACCTGTTAAAGCTTCAGGCATTCATGAGTGAGGCATTCACTGACGCATTTTATATCATGGAACAAAACTGGAAATCTTGTGAGCTTGAATTAACCACAGACCTTATTTCAGATATCTAACCAAAACCTAATTCTTAACTAAAACCTAATTTATATATCTTATTTGATCTTTATTACACATTCTTACTTTTATTATACAGTACATTATATTTGTATTAGTTATTTTATTCATTCTATAATGGAAGAACTGTCACAAAAACCAGCTTCCCCCTGATTATTTAAGTATTTCTAATTCTGATTAATTCAAAAATACGAGGAACCCTGGAAGTGCTGAATGCTAACTCATTTCCGGGTTTTAGGACTCATTCCTGCACCACTCTATTGGCTGGGACTAGATTAAGGATGATGGAAAATGTGAGTTTAATCCTCACAGTAATTGTATATGAGTCACTGCTACCACCAGAGGGTGATCAAGTACTTTCCCTGAGATTATGCAATTGGTGTACAGAAGCTGAACCAGGAGGTGTTGACACTCCGCTACGTGTGCAGTGGCAGGCTGGGGATGTGTTCCCCAACTGACGTGTACCCTGGGTT
Organism: Harpagifer antarcticus; assembly: GCA_902827135.1. Taxonomy (NCBI): domain Eukaryota; kingdom Metazoa; phylum Chordata; class Actinopteri; order Perciformes; family Harpagiferidae; genus Harpagifer; species Harpagifer antarcticus. The sequence continues at coordinate 5,928,201 of CADEHL010001042.1, read as the reverse complement.
CACCCTTAGAGGAAAAGAAACCTTTTATCAGGATGACATTACTGTCTGTCTGCAACTGAAATGAAATGGACCACTGCTTGAATTTTAAACATAATAGCTGATAAGATAAGTGAGGAATTCAATGATTAACAAACTTAGAGTGGCGCAACTAGTAGAACTTTGATACACACTGAATCTGGTTCATCTCCATGAACCATGAACCTCCTTGACGCTATCTTAAATTACATAAAGGTGAAAGTTTAAAGTCATAGCATTTAACCAGATCCCACTCTGATGTTTCATTTGAATATATTTAAATGTAATTTAAAAACTGTAATTACTCTGCTAACTTAACTGTAAATTGTATTTTGTATATGACATGTTGTGAGTTTGTGTTATGCTGGCCTATCATAATGTACAACGCCTTCAATTCTGTATATTTACATTGTGTATTCAATATTTTAATAGTTCTATTTTCTCTTTTATTTATAACACTTTTCTCACACTGTATTTATGACGGTGATAAACCTGACTCTTATTCTGGGATTGAACTGTTTTTCATTTTGTTCGATTTCGCAATGGCTGTTGACTTTTCCCTCGTCATATACGTGTAGAACAGTGTGTATTACCGACTGGAGGTAGTCCAGCAGCTGAGTGAGCTGGAACAGCCTCTGTGTGCGGGTGGTCTCTCCGCGGTGGCTCGCCAAGCGGTCCAGCTCCTTTATGTAGGAGGTCCGCAGTTCATCAAAACAACGCTGGTTCTTCAGGCCCTCCACTGGCACTGTGACCACAAACCCAGAACACAACAATAAATCTCACGGACATTATCCATCCCATCAATTCCCAGAAGAATGGCTGAACTCTATTATACTCTTATTTCACTTGCTCGACATGACATTCAACGTATTATTTCCTTTTTCCCAGCGAACTCACTGATGCTGAAGAGGACCAGGGCCTTCATGCAGAGGAACTCCTCCTGGGTGACTTTTAGCATGCAGAACCTTTGGGAGAGCACCTTCATCCTCACACAGTGTTCATACATACTGGACACTTGCATCCGCTGGCTGCAGGGGGAATACAAAAAATGGATGATGTGAGTGAGAGGAAGGAGAAGGAGCACTAGCTACGACATAAGGAGGAGGCAAGGAGAGTGTCGGGGGAGGAAGAAAAGAAGGAGGACAATTAATGGACGCCGAGGTGGAAAAAGCAGCAGAGGTGAGAATAAAATGAGTTGGATAATGGAAAAGGGAACGATGTAGAGCCTGAGAAAAATCAGGGTCAGCAACAAGGGCAGGCGTATCCATTTCCATGCAGTTCAGAAGCAGCCCTAGAGAGTGACAGAGGTCTAATGCAAGTGTTTTGCTAATGTCGCACAAAGTGAAAGCTGCTCCGACACGCTCGTTAAAAAACGGAAAGCTATTAAAGAAATGGCAGAGTGGTTATTTACTTCTGTTTTATCAAGTGCAACGTTTACTTTCAAAACTCTGCGTGAAGTTTGTTGAAAGTACAGAGAAAGGACAAAAAGCAGGAGTTGAGGTGTCAGGAAACATTTTTTTGATAAAGGCTGGAGGAGGCTGTGGCGCGAATCAGAAAAAAAAAACCTCGACACCGCTGAAGTTCTTGGGGCCGGATGGTTTCGTGAAGATGAAACAGAATAATTCATCTGAGGTGATCCCTCTGCGGCCACGTGAATCAGACGCAAAGGGAAATGTAAGAATACAACAGACTTGTTTACTGTCTCGCTTAGAAAAAGGCGCCGTTCATCGTGTTATTTCTTATAAATCTTTCTCTGAAGCTTGTATTCCTAAGTGGCTTTTCTTTCCCATCACGGTGACAAGTGAAAATACTTCGTATTCCACCAAAGCCAAATGTCACAGTGATTAGTACAGCGGTTAAGGGCCGCCACAAACTTTATTTGTCTGCTAAAGAAACTGCGACATGACAAACTTCTTCTAACTTCCATTCTTTGAAAACAATATCAGAACTTTGGTTCAAGTATTTTTTCACTACTAGTACTTACTCATTGAACACCAGGTCTGGAGCAAAGTAGAGCAGGGAGCTGTTGGTGAGTGTGTAGGACCTCCATCCCAACGCAAACACCATCACCCCCATCCATGACAACTGAATCACAGACATCTGATCATCCACGTGCATGTCACGGAAACCTGTAAAAAACACATCATGAAATCACACTCCCCAGTTCAGTTGAATAGATATCAACACTTCATACTACACTGAACAAAAATATAAACGCAACACTTTTGTTTTTGCTCCCATTTTTCATGAGATGAACTCAAAGATCTAAAACATTTTCTATATACACAAAATAACCATTTCTCTCAAATATTGTTTAGAGAAATGGTTAGGGTTAGCGTAATGTTGTGAATCGAGTGGCCCATGGTGGTGGTGGGGTTATGGTATGGGCAGGCGTATGTTATGGACGACGAACACAGGCCACTCGATTCACAACATTACCCTAACCCTACCCCTCACACCAGATACTGACTGGTTTTCGGACCCCCCCAGACCCCCCCAATAAAGCAAAACTGCACGTTTCAGAGTGGCCTTTTATTGTGGCCAGCCTAAGGCACACCTGTGCAATAATCATGCTGTCTAATCAGCATCTTGATATGCCACACCTGTGAGGTGGGATGGATTATCTCAGCAAGGAGAAGTGCTCACTATCACAGATTTTTTCAGATTTGTGAACAATATTTGAGAGAAATGGTTATTTTGTGAATATAGAAAATGTTTTAGATCTTTGAGTTCATCTCATGAAAAATGGGAGCAAAAACAAAAGTGTTGCATTTAGATTTTTGTTCAGTGTAATTAAAAGAAGAATCACAGCAGTGTGGATACAGTGTTTGCCTTTTCCACCCATAAATATGAGCGTATCCCCTCCTGGTGGTCTATTTATGAACAGGTTTGGAAAGGATTGGCTCATCAAACTGATGTTCATCATGCATCAAATCCTGGCGAGGCTTGCCATCTGGTGATGTCGTGGCCTTGCCCCAAGATTACAAATATAAGACCAGGTATCAGACATTTCCTGACGATGTAAATGACTGGGAAATGTAATCTACCTCTCAGTGTTATCCGCATATTTTGCTCAGAAAGTGTGACCTCGCTGGTTTTGCTAAGTTTAAAACAATACAATCTGTCTGGTCACACCAACTAAAAACACCTACATGTGGTGTTGACTCGTGTACAAGTCAACCTTGGCCCAGAGTGGTTTACCTGGTATTGCCTTGGCCCAGCGCACCACAGTTACCAGCTGTCTCTCCCCCAGCTCATTGAGGCTGGTGAGCAAGGACACGGGGCTGTCTGGCTGCGCGTGATCGTGCCCGGCATTGACGACAGCCGGCTCGATGGCCTGGAGGACGCTGAGCAGGGAGCGGCAGGAGCGCACGCTTGGGGGAATCCCTGAAGCCAGGCAAGCTACTGAAAACATACAGAAGAAGGGTATTAAAGTAACATTACAAGTAAAACTATATGAAGTGGAGTTTATGAGACACTTATCCTGACTTTGAGCCGCTACAGCTGCACTTCCAGGCTCCAAGATGGCATCTCTGTTTCCCCAGGGAGCCAGAGGAAGCTCCTCCTCTCCGCTCCTCGGCTGTCCGGCTCCCTTAAGCCTACGACCTAGACAAGGAGAAGAAAACAGGGCCGAAAGGAGATAACAAGTCTCCATGTATACGTTGTTTTGTCTGATTTATCACACAATAAATAAAAGCAAATCAGGGGAAAAAAACGAAACGAGTATAAACCAGATTCTGTTCCTTATCACTGCAGAGGGGCAAGGCCAGGAAAAAGCTCTTCTGACACGAATTTGTTACACTGTATTTAAACAGGGACATTTGATTAGTCAGCTCTGATCCAATGCATGTAAGCTATCCAACCACCCTGACCCCCCTTTTCAAATGAAAATCCCTCATACTTTCCATGCTCAGTCTCTCTTTGGGATTTTATATTTAGTCCCTCACCTTTGAGGCTCATTCCTGACATGAAGCACCTCTTTAAACGGCACGAGGCGCAGTTTTTCCTCCGCAGCTTGTCGATGGTGCAGTCGTTCCGGCTGGCACACAGATGGTTCTGCTTACCTGGTGGTACAGAAAGGTTTCGGGGGGATGAGGGAGCGTTTTCAACAATGATTAGGCTTCCACTCATAGTGCTGATATGTGGGTGTTTACTGATAACATGAAATAACTCGCCCTCATGTAAGGTCACTGTGCCCTGCCTGAATGCACCAACGAGTGGGCGTAAGAAATTAAATCAGCGCGAGTGATTGTGTGTGTCTTTGTGTGCACTCGTGTGTTTAAATTGGTGTCGCACCCACCTGCAGCAGCTCTCTTGAAGAATACTTTGCAGCTGCCGCAGGTGACGGCTCCGTAGTGACAACCTGAGGCATCGTCGCTGCAAACCTGACACACTCTCCTGTCCGACAGATACACACCTGGGAACAAATCCTCATGCCTGGACACATAAAACATAACAAAAAACATATGAAAGAGAAAGGATTCGACAGTGGGCACAGATTCTGCATTTTTGAAATGGTTTCATCATTAACAGTTGCAAATAGCATGAACAAAGGCAGACAGTCAAACTTGGCGTGTTAGCAATTTATTTAGTTCACTAGGTTTTGTCTCAGAGATGGCTCCCTGTTAAGACATTCAGGGCACTAATTCCCTAAATCCAATCCAGTTATAAAACATTTCCCTATTCCATGATTGATTATATAACAAGTGAGGCACATCTGTGATTAACCAGCAAAGTTAGATTTTTTCATTGTGTATTCAATCAGGACATTCTCTTCTATTCAAAGCCAGATGCAGCAACAGGTGCTGTATCTCTTGTTTACAGTGACAGTGGTATATTAAGTGGTATTTTATGTAGTTAGTCACAGCACAGTCCAAGTTAGGTAAACTTTGATTCAGTCTAGCTACACACTAAAACACAACTTGGCCAAGGCCGAGATGAGCACATGTGGCTGTTAGAGCCCAAATAATTTATTGCTGATTACACAGCTGTCCCTGCAGCACAACTGGGCACCAGCATAAGGCATAGCAGAGGATAATGCAATGTTGGGTGGATTTTATTTATTTGTGCAGCCATGTCCAAAAAACCTCTGCAGCTCTATATATAAATATCAAGAAGAACAGGAGGAGATTGCAGCTTAGACAATGGAGTTAATAAAGGATCAAGTTGATAACCCTTATTTAAAAATCCAACAAAGCAACATGCAACAACTGGGCAGATTAAAGCATGTACACAATGTTCACGGTGCATTTTTCCTTTTATTTCTGACAAAAAAAAAGATGAACTTGGGTGGACAGAATGAAGCCCTCAGTATAATTGCACTCTCGATATTATGCCAACAAAAAACCAAGTCAAAGCAAATCATTGAAACGTACTTACCTAAAAGTGCGATCAGAGCAATCCAGCCAAACAGATGGTTCAGTCTTGATAGTGGAAAGAGTGCCGTGCCCTTGAGGAATTGGACTTTGGTAACTTTCCATTTGGCCATAGCCGTGTGCCATCGCTGCTCGCATGCCACCTTTGTCCTCCTTGTTGTACCAGAGACAGTGGCATTCCTGCATGGATCCGAGAGATGCTGGCCCACAGTTACAGTATTTGCACAACAAATTACGTCCGCTTAAACCGCCCCTCTCCGGCTCGGATCGGTTGCTTCGGGCGCACCACGCTCCCGGAGTGTCCCTGTATAGGTTCGCATTTGCGGAGTACGCAGAGTATGGTGTCAAAGGCAACATCTCTTCCACCTGAGAGAGAGCGGGCAGCTCGTCCTGCGGGTTCATGAACAGGTTAGACTCCCTGCAGACATACCTAGATAACACAGGGTTACGCGCCCCGTTCTGCGCGCTGTCTATGTCCCCCGATGTGAGCAGATCCATGCAGCTCACCTGCTGAATGCCGTGGCACACTTCTCCAAAGTCGTCTTTAAAGGCAGTGTCACGTAATAGAAGCTGGTCTGAGTTGACATTAGGAGCCGTTTGTAACTCCTGAACTCCCCGGGAACTACTCTCCATGGTGTGGTGGAAGTCTGCGAATATGCTGCTGCTGCTGCTGCTGCCGGAGCACTGATTCATGTTGTTAAGCGGAGAGGACACCGAGTCTAAACCCAGTGACACCGATACTGCCTTACTTAGCTCAGCGGTAGTTGGGCAAGAAGCACAGGTGTCCGCAGTGTCCGCGCGCTCGTTTATTAAAGAGTTTGATATTTCTTCTAAGCTCGAGCGAAAGGCCATCTTCCGCTTCCGTCAAGACAGTACTGTGTGAGCAGTATGCTGGTTTCACTGGGAAACAAAATAAAACAACGTACTTCAGGCGAGAAAACGCCTACCCTGCGAGACTGCGGTCATGTGTCGGCGGAGGAGGAAATAATACAGAGCAGCGATCTGTCGACGTACAGGGAAGGGACGTCCCGCCGAGCTGTTCCGCGAATGAAAGCAGGGCTGGATACTTGTTTCCTATTGCCTTTTTTCTACAAAGCTCCGTTGTATTTCGTCGGGGGCAGAGCAGAAACTCGCTCCATAAGTAACGATTACAACTTTGTAACTTGTCTTTGAACTCTGGCATGTTTAGGTCTCGTGAGTGAGAATAGCAAGGATTAAATTATCGCCACATCGTGACAGGCTTCTTTAGAAACATTCTCACCTAAAGCTGCCATGTTTGTTCAGAATTGGATTTTCTAAATTATAATATTCTCTTTCACAGTATGTTGTGGGAATTAAAGGTGAGCTTGTTTGTATTCGGTTGCCTTATTTACACGGTAAATGTTGTTCGATATAATACAACTTGTCCTGCACAGCACTGACTTTTCTGAAAGACATCAAAATAAATATAATTTTATATACCGCTGGTCAATGAAGGGTCTAATAGTCTGCATGTGATGGATGAGGATGTCATTGTCAGGAACAAGAGATGGATGAAATAAGCCTTTCAAAGCACAACATACTGCAAGAGAAAGATTATTTTCACATAATCATATTTTATTCTATGTTTATTTACATTAGATAGACTGATTACATTAGGTTATTTTTGAGAAGGGAAGTAAAGGGTTGGTTGTCACATTCATTAGATCTCGCTCCATAGAGATGTGAAAACATGTTGGTACTAAGGTCAGAATAGGGTCAGAAGTCACCTACAGGAACATATCAGGAGTAACAAACTTGACATTGAGGTTAAAACAGTAATCACCATTGGATGGTTACAACATTGCTCATAATGAAAATCTTTTATTCAGAATGTAATGGGATTTCCAATAACAGTACCTCACTGTTAAGCTCTATAGTAGAGCTTTTCTTAGTTAGGCTACAGCAGTGCTTCTCAAACTTTTTTCTGTCATGTACCCCCTTTGAAACATTTTCTCAGCCAAGTACCCCCTGACCGACCCCGAAAATGTTTGATCGAAAAAGCTATACAAATAATTCCAATATAGTGATGTTCCCGCAATGTGTGATTTATTATCTCCTTTACAACAAACTAAGAATATTTTCATTTTATGCATGAAAAAAGAAAGGAAAGGAGTTTTTCAACTGAAGTAATATCTGTTTAACAAACCAATGAACAAAATGATATATTATGCAAAACTATAAAATACAATACACCAATTTGACATGTTTAATGAGGACCCCCTTGGTGGTTCTAGGAATATTTTATATAAAATTGTGTTTTCTATTTAACTTATTGTACTAAGATTATTTTTGTAATCATGCATGGTATTTTTTTAATTAACTTTTTTTTTTTTTTAAATCTCACGTACCCCCTGCAGTACCCCAACGTACCCCTAGGGGTCCGCGTACCCCCATTTGAGAATCACTGGGCTACAGCATGTGGTTGTTAGCTTAGTTGCTAGCAAAACATTTGGGATGCATGTCACATTCTCATAAGCTTTTGAAAAGATCGTCTCATTGGCACAGCAAAGTAAGTGTAATTCCGTATTGCACAAACAACACACTGAAATTGTTTCTGTGCATTTTACTTACGTGATGAAGAATACATAATTTAACATTTAGATGGACGTGGCTTTTATTCCATTGTTTTTTAATAATCAATTTTATTAAAGTTTTCATTAGTTGGCATTTCAAAATGTGTGTAGTACAATTGACAAGGACAATAATAGCCGTGTCATTAATAATACATTTTCAACAGTTGTCACTTCTGACTTATTTCTAGGTGAAACAGCATTGAAATCAAGAACAGTATAATTTGCTGTTATGTTTAATTTAATATTCTATCTACGCTACGCAATATATTGGACCTACTTCTAAATCTGTCAATGTGTCCAATTTCTTAATCTATCCTTATCTTGTCTTCAATCGGGCCCTCTCACATGCACTCAAATTCATCAATGCGTTGTTTGGTGTTGCCCTGACGTATCTGACGTAGGGTCTTGTATTTGTCGCGACCTGCCTTCACATTCTCTGCATGAATCAGGTCATTTGGGGTCTTTTTGCTCTCGTCAACAGCTCCAGCCAGCTCGATGCTCAGGCACTGAAGGAAAACACAAAAACAGAGTGAATGAGATCCTGTTTCCTGAAACTCTTTCGGAGACTATTCAGGAGCCTTGCCCCTCTCCCTCAACCCTGTGCCCACCTCAATCCCAGTCTGGAAACACCCTTTTGTCCACAGTTATTAAGTCCAGTTTTGTGTTGAGTCCTTTATGCAACATCATATCTTGTTTTGGCTGCAAGATACAGACCAATTTTATTTCATTGTTATAGGCCTCTGTCTGGGTGACGTTTGAATGAGTGCAATGGAATAATAATTTACCTGCACCAGTGTTTTATTATGCAGAGTGCACTTAGTTTAGTTGAAACCTAATTTTTGGAGGCAATTAAGCTGCCATTTTACAGCAGCGTCAAAACCTCTATAGTACAGGGTCAACACACAGCAACTGTATCAAAACGCTTTAAAAATCTCCTAACCAAAATGAATTTCAAACCACAAAATTGTAGGCGGTGGGTCAAGAAAGAGGCAGCTAGACTGATAAGCTGAGGAACATGTTGCTCCATACATCATATTAAGCCTTATATACTTAAGTTAATAATAAAGAACTTACTTAAAAATATGTTGAAATATTTTGATCAATGGAAATCAGTGACTGAGATCCAGAGATTATCTGGAGACAAGACTAAAGTCTCAAACCAGCAGATATGTGAGGCTGCATTTAGGCACATCAGGGCTCAATGCCACAGTGTCAGCATACTGACACGCTCACACGGACAATGATATCATACTGATGTTTGGCAGTTATATTTATCAAGCACACAAATCTTCAGTTGGTCTGTTAGAATGCTGACATTTTGTAATCAGGATTTCACACATTAGGACGATGAGAACTACAGTAGTTTAGACCGGCTAGATGAGAAGTCAGAGAATTAAAAGCAATCAATCATTTCAGATATTTTTGTCAAATTGTCAACCTCATGATGACAAAAGAGAATATTTTCTTTTTGGTCAGGGGATCAGAAAAGTGGTATGCCATTAATTTTAGGGACTATGAACACAAAATGTGTGCTTATTAACATTGTAGATTTTTCTTTCACAATAAATGTAAACTTTTAATGTGCTGCTGGCGTTAGAAGAGAAGTCATAACATCACCAAAGTCAGAGGGGGTCATCCTCTTGGGACCATGAATGCCTATACACAATTTCATGGTAATCTATCCTATTGTCATTGAGATATTGCAGTCCAACTGACAGTAAGACAATGCAATAGAACGCAGGTGTAGAAGCTTTAAGACAGCCAAGGGACGACTTATCTGTATCTGTAAAGTCAAACAGAGCCTAAGGCTTTAATAAGAGGGGGACCCAAGTTTCCCATCAGTAAAAACACGTGGGTTTGCAATCCTGGCTCCAAAATGGTGGAATGAGCTCCCATTGACATCAGGACAGCAGAAAGCCTGCACATCTTATATACTTATATACTAATAAAGGACTGGCTTATCTATAGCCAGTTGAGTAGCACTTGAAATGTTTGGCTCTATGAAACCTGATGTACTTATATGATTCTGTTTTCTCAAGGGTGTGTCTTCCTGGTCGAATGTACTTATTGTAAGTCGCTTTGGATAAAAGCGTCAGCTAAATGCAATGTAATGTAATGTAACAGGCAGCCGGTAAGAGCAGATCAAAATGTTGTGTAAGCGCTCCGCAGAGCCGCTGATGTTATGTTCTGTTTGGATTGTTTGCGTTTGTGTCACGTGTCTTGTCAAAACCCTGCGCAGCATTGCTCAGAGTAGGTTTCAGTGTGGTGCGCTGGTTGTGGGGGCATTCTGTGCTTGGACGCTCTGTTGGTTATCTTCGGAGGGATAGATGGGAGAGAGAGGGATTTATATTTGGAAAGTTTAATTTTTGATTTACTTAGAATCCTGTTGGTTTGACCCACTGAAGAGTCCTGCTAAAAAGGGGAGAAAGTTATTCATTCATGTTCATTTTGTTTGTTAGAAGCATTTGATAGTGAGGTTTATTTACATGTTTTGTTTGTTTTGATCACTAAAATGCACCTTTCTTGTTTAAAGGTTTTTCACCTGAATAAAGTGGCTGAATGAAACTGCTGAATAAAGCTGCTGATTAAAGCTGCTGCATAATCCTAATACTAAATAAAAAGTCTAAAAGAAAAGCTGTGGAGTGGAATCCTGTTATTAACGTCCAGTAGATGCCTCGAGTCCCTTTCAAGTGGGGAGTCTGCAAAAAACCAGCGGAACTTGACAGTGAAAAACCGGGAGACCAGGAACTGGAAGAACTCCTGAGACCCTGAACAACAACTCAAGCAGACACCTGAGACCTGATCATCCAAGGATTCTCGTTCTTGGATCATACCACTCCCCAGGCAAAGGGCAGAATGCCCATAAGAGGGGAAATTATGGCGGATCAAGCGAGAGGAAAGGCTGTGGAGCAGCTAAAGGTGGAGAGGACGACGGCAAAGCGGTTAGCCTCTCGACTGGCCAACACCATAACCAGGACTTATAAGGACATGTCTGAAGAGGAACTCAGAGAGTTTCAAGAAATTCACTAAAGAAGTTGAAAAAGTCATGGAAGCAAATGACGACTTGGAAGCTGGGTTCATCGCAGAGCTGGACACAGCTGAAGAAGCTGAGTTAACGAGTCAGCAAAAAGACGACCTACAAGAAACTGCAGAGGAGAGTACGCGGAAGCTTGAGGAGTTGAAGAGACTTATTCAAGAAGCTCTGTGGACTAACTTTGGAGAACATGAATTGTCAGTAGCGCTTCATGCGGCGGAGGCTGAAGGCGAACGTGCTGCTGCGGCAGAGCCTGGTGGGAATCTGGAGGCCTATGACCTCACACTCAACCATCTGAAAGAGCTTATGAGGACTGCAAAAGAAGTGCACAGTCGGTGGAGGCAGTGGATCCCTCCAGAAATGCGGGAGGACCTGCAAAAGCCAGCTACGGGGGTTTGAACTCCATTTCCCAAGATTGTTCTCCAGTAAGGCAGACTTCATTCACGCAAAAATGAAGGAGGACACTGAAGGAATGGCAGACGGCTGCTTCAGCCTGAAATCCTGTGGCATCCATTCAATTAAAGCCAACAGCACTTCCCAAGTTCAGTGGCAACAGACGCGAATTCCACAGATGGAGGATGGACTGAGAGGCACTTCAGAGGCAAGGTGAGCCTACCGGATCAAGAGAGGTGAAAAAGATCCAACTGCTGGACAGTCTCGAAGACAGAATGACGAGAGATCTTCGCCTCACTAGCTACAAACACTGCAGATGATATCTTCCGTGTCCTAGAGAACCACTATGGGAATCACACATCCATCGCCATCGAAAATAGTGGAGGAGTTACAGAAGATGCCAGCTGTCAGAGGATATCAGCCACGTAAAATTGTGGAATTGATCCAAACTGTGGAAAAAGCTCTTCAAGATTTGAGTGACCTTGGGACACAGGAGCTATAAAAAATCCACTAGTAACCAAATCCATTGAGAGTAAACTCCCAGATACCCTCAAGAAAGAATGTCTTGTCTATGCCACGGAGAGAAAACGTTCTGGTCCAACGCAGAATCGGTTTGACTGTCTCCTGACTTTCCTTAAAGAGCAAGAGAGCATATACAGGACTGTCTCAGAAAATAGAATATTGTGATAAAGTTCTTTATTTTCTGTAATGCAATTAAAAAACAAAAATGTCATACATTCTGGATTCATTACAAATCAACTGAAATATTGCAAGCCTTTTATTATTTAATATTGCTGATTATGGCATACAGCTTAAGAAAACTCAAATATCCTATCTCTAAATATTAGAATATCATGAAAAAGTATACTAGTAGGGTGTTCAACGAATCACTTGAATCGTCTAATTAACTCGAAACACCTGCAAGGGTTTCCTGAGCCTTGGAAAAACACTCAGCTTGGTTCAGTAAACTAAATCACAAGTATGGGGAAGACTGCTGATCTGACTGCTGTCCAGAGGACCGTCATTGACACCCTCCATCAGGAGGGTAAGACACAAAAATAAATTTCTCAAAGAGCAAGCTGTTCACAGAGTGCAGTTTCAAAGCACAATCCACAAAAAGTCTGTTGGAAGGGGAAATGTGGCAGGAAACGCTGCACAACCAAGAGAGATGACCGCAGCCTTAACAGCATTGTGAAGAAGAGTCGCTTCCAGAATTTGGGGGAGCTTCAAAGACAGTGGACTGAAGCTGGAGTCCAGGTATCAAAAGTCACTGTTCACAGACGTATCCGGGAAATGGGCTACAATAGCCGTATTCCCATGGTCAAGCCACTTCTGAACTCAAGACAACGGAAGAGGCGTCTGACTTGGGCTAAGGAAAAGAAGCACTGGACAGTTGCACAGTGGTCCAAAGTCCTCTTTTCAGACGAAAGCAAGTTTTGTATTTCATTTGGAAGTCAAGGCGCCAGAGTCTGGAGAAAGGCTGGAGAGGAGCAAAATCCAAGTTGCTTGAAATCCAGTGTGAAGTTCCCACAGTCAGCGATGGTTTGGGGAGCCATGTCAGCTGCTGGTGTTGGTCCACTGTGTTTCATCAAGCCCAGAGTAAATGCAGCTGTGTACCAAGAGATTTTAGAGCACTACATGCTTCCGTCTGCTGAAAAGCTCTATGGAGATGAGGAATTCATTTTCCAGCATGATCTGGCACCTGCCCACAGTGCCAAAACCACCAGTAACTGGTGTACTGACCATGGCATTACTGTCCTCGATTGGCCTGCAAATTCCCCTGACCTGAACCCCATAGAGAATATGTGGGGGTATTGTGAAGAAGAAGCTGAAGACACCAGACCCAACAATGCTAATGAGCTAAAGGCCGCTATTGAAGCATCCTGGGCATCCATAACACCTCAGCAATGCCACAGGCTGATTGCCTCCATGCCACGCCGCATTGATGCAGTAATCCGTGCAAAAGGATTCCCAACCAAGTACTGAGTGCATTAATGGACATTTTCAAATGTTTGATTGTGTTTGTTGCTGTTATAAATCTTTTTTTTTTACTTGGTCTGAGGAACTATTCTAATTTTTTAAAATAGGATTTTTGAGTTTTCTTAAGCTGTATGCCATAATCAGCAATATTAAATAATAAAAGGCTTGCAATATTTCAGTTGATTTGTAATGAATCCAGAATGTATGACATTTTTGTTTTTTAATTGCATTACAGAAAATAAAGAACTTTATCACAATATTCTAATTTTCTGAGACAGTCCTGTATGAGCAGCTCGAGCAACTGAGGGAAGAGGAACCATGCAGAAAGGAGGCCAAGGCTGATCCAAGGCATGCCAGGACCAAGTCTACCAAAATGACCGACGACCAGGCAGGGTGTGTAATCTGTTGGAGACGAGAAACACAGGAGAAAGCTCTACTTCTGCAGAAAGTTTAGAGCGCTGGAGCTAACAGAGAAGAAGAGTGCAGTGAGTAAACTGGGAGCATGCAGGAGATGTCTTGAGGTCCATGATGGAAGCTCATACTGTAAACTTGGCTTTTCTGTGTAAGAATTCAAGACTGCAGGGATGAGCATGTTCTCCGACCATCACTTCTACCTATGTCCCAACACCAAGCGGACCTGGTTCAGGGGGAAATAAAGACAGCAGGAGATGTACAGGGTACCAAGAAGACTTCCTCAACAAGCTACCTCTCCGGAATTGGCTAAGCAGTGTCTGGACGTGTTCTCAAATACTGCATCAAGAACGCTCAGCAATAGAAAGACCAGTTGGGACTTCTAGAGGAGAATGGATTAGAGGGAAGCACCGGTGCTGATGATGATTCTTGAAGTCACAGCCAATGCTGGACAAAAGGTTGGGACTTTAATTGATTTGGCCTCCGACACGAACTATATAACCCACAAGGCTGCAGAGAAACTGAACCTAAGGAGTGAAGAAATCACACTTGTCATCCATGGAATTGGAGAGATGAAGGTTTTCGTGGAGACCTGAAGATACCTTCTAAAAATCAGAGTGAATACTCCCAAGGGCACCCTCAAATCACATCAATTGGTTTGTTATGGTCTGGACAGCATAGCAGATGTTCAGGGAAGTGTAACTCCAGAGCAACTGCAAAAACTATTTCCAGACATACCACTCTGTGAACTGAAAAGACCCAGGGAAATAAGTCTGCTGATAAGCCACAGAGAAGGTCAACTAGCACCTCAAAGAATCAGAGCTGTTGGAGACTTAGTCCTATGGGACGGACCTCTGGGGAAGACTTTTGGAGGAACTCACCCTGATCTCTTTGAGGATGTTACTGTGTCGGCTCACATGTCCAAGACACATTTTGCCAGGTCAATGATGGCAGCTGCTGTCCAATACAAGGAGGTAATTGGAAGACAGCCCCCACCAAACGAACAGGTCGTCGGCAGGTTCTGGGAGTCATGGACTTCAACCAGCAACCAGGACTTCCTAGAGTGGTGGAAATGGGACAGCATTGGTGCAGCTTGTGAGCCAAAAATGTGGAGGTTGTCGCTGTGGTAACTGCCAGCCAGGTGGAAAAGAGATGTCTTTGGCTGAGGAAAGAGAACTGGAGGTCGTAAAGGACGGCCTTTCTTATGTAGCATGTGACGAACACAGCAAAGAACCTCATTGGCACGCCAAATATCCATGGGTGGAGGATCCCGTCTCATTGCCAAACAATAAGCGGGCAGACGAAGCCACATTCCTCAGAATGGAGAAACAACTAGCCAAAGCACCGGACTGGAAAGAGGCCTACACCACACAAGTGCATGAAATGGTCGATCGCAAGGCTGCAATCAAGTTATCTAAGGACACGATCAGCAACTGGGACGGGCCTGTCTGGTACGTGAGTCACCTCATCGCTCCCAACCCACACTCTGTCACAACTCCAGTAAGACTTGTGTGGAACAGCAGCCAGAGATTCAAGGGCATAAGCATGAACGACCCTGCTGATGAAAGGTCCAGACGACATCAACCCTATCCGTGCTGTCCTCCTAAGATTTAGGTGTGGAGTTTATGCTGCTTTGGGTGATGTGAGGAAAATGTATAATTCAGTGTGGTTGGAAGACAGAGAGATGCACCTACATAGGTTCCTTTGGAGAGACTCCGAAGATCAAGAGCTGGAGGAATATGCAGTCACCAGGGTAAAACATCGGAGATAAACCTGCAGGGTGCATCGCACAGCTAGCCATGCGGGAGACAGCTAACCTGCCTCCTTTCACCCACCTTGAAAAGGAGCCGCAGGGTACTTCATCAGGACAGCTACGTCGATGACATACTCCACTTCACACAACAATCGTGAGCCAGCTGTATACCATCACAGAAAATGTGAAGTAGATCCTAAAGGCCGGAGGGTTTGAGCTCAAGCCATGGGCGTTCTCTGGTCAAGTGGGAGGAAGAATGCGGCAACGAGTTGGAATTGGATCAGAGAAAGACCATGGTTCTACCAAACCAAATGTGTGAGGAGAACAATAAGGCGCTGGTTTGGGCTACATGGTGGAAGAGGACAAACTCCATGTCATGGTTGGAATAAACTTTTCCAGGAGAAAGAAAAAGATGCGACTAGGTCAAAACCTTCTAAAGGAGGAAATCCGAGCCCAGACACCAAAACCCTCTGACGAGAAGAGAACTGCTGAGCCAAGTGTCAGGACTATATGACCCTGTTGGACTGGTAACTCCTGCTAAACAGAAAGGGAGCCATTCTGGTGCGGCAGGCTTTCCAGGAGGGAAGAGGCAAAAGTTGTGCAGTAGTAAAGAACACATGGGACATGGCACTCTCAGATGGGCTCAGGGAAGATGCAATCAAGCTTTTCAGGAGTATGCCCAACTTTGCAAAGTCAAGTTCAGCAGGCACTAACCCCCCCAGGCTTTGCAGAGCAACCCTGTGGAATCACACTCTCTGATTGGAAGCGAGCATGCTTACGGAGCAGTACTGTATCTGAGATGGAACATGGACGAAGACCGATTGTCAGGCTGGTGGAATCCAAAGCCAAACTGACTCCTTTGGACCACAGAGGTGATGCAGTCAAAGCAGTGATGTGTGGAGCCGTGTTTTCCACTCGCCTGAAAAAGTACTTTGAGTTACACAGTAGTATCAAAGTGAAAAGGTGGTATCATCTAGTTCAGTGTTTCCCAACCGGGGGTACGCGTACCCCTAGTGGTACGCGAGGGACCTGTAGGGGGGTACGTGGAAATTCCAAGGTGACAAGTAAAACAAATAATAATCCCGTCAAAAATGACAGTGCGCGATTTTGTTTCCCTAGGGAGACAATAGTCTGTGGCACAACCGAGCCAAAATCCCACAATGGAAAACAGCTGCTTACCTGCAGCCAGAAAAATACTGGTAGGTCTGCGCTATGGATAAATGGCTGAAACGTCCGCTTGCTCTGGATTGAGGCCAGGTTCAGAGGAGCCCGCCGAGAAACGTAAGAAAGAGGCCAAACTGAAACCAAGGCAGTACAGTGAAACATATATATTATTTGGATTCATTTATTCTTCTGCGGACCCACCGCAGCCTCAGTGCTTCTTTTGCGGTGAAGTCCTGGCTAATAGTGCGATGAAGCCAGCGCATTTACAGAGACACCAGAGCACCAAACACTCGGGAAGTGTCGATAAAAGTGAATAATTTTACAGACGAAAGCTGTCGGAATTTAAGTCGAGCCAGACAGTAATGATGAAAGCCACGAATGTGTCAATGAAAGCACTCGAGGCATCTTACGCCGTGTCCCTGCTTGTGGCTAAATAAATAATACCTCACTCTATTGTTGAGGAGCTCATTCTCCCTGCAGCGACTGCGTTGGCCGAAATTATGATAGACAAGAAAGCAGCCGAAGCACTCAAAGTTCTCCTGTCGAATAACACCGTATCCCGTCGGATCAATGATATGTCTGTTAATATAATTGGACAAGTGGTGAACAAAATAAAACTAGCCGGTCAGTTCGCAGCTGGATGAAATGACAGATGTGAGTGGAGAAGCGCAGCTCCTGTCCTTCGTGCGTTACAAAGATGCGTCGGAGATAAACTATGGGGGTTATCCCTATCTTTATTCAAGAGCGTGGTATTTAAATTTGAGAGCATACTTTATGTATTTATTTCCCTCAAACCCTGTCCAGGCACTCAAATACTGCCTGCTGGCACTTAGATTTGCTCTGCTTCTGCTCAAACTGTACGCTTGCACTCAGATATATTGCTGTTTACAGATTTGTTCTGCTCTCAGATTTATTCTGTGCGCGCTCGAAATTTTTGTGCAACAATCCTGTCAAAATCCCTCAACCAATAGGAGGCCAGGTGTCCTTGCGGGTGCGTTCGCTTTACTTAATACAGCGTCCCGTAAGGGCGGTTACTCTTTGGTTTATAAACTCCCGCCCTCCACGGTTTTATAACATAGCATGTACTGCACTTGTTTGATTTACAACTACCTTACATAATAGCTACATTCAGTGGCGGACTGGGACTAAAAATCAGCCCGGGAATAAAATAAAATGGTCCCTCCGTTGCCTTCTGCCCATAATGCGAGGTGGTTGCTATGCAACAACAATAACAGATAGCGAAGTCGTCGTTTAGGTGCTTTTTTTTGAGAGATACGCACTTCTCAATCCACTCCTCCATAGTAAGCCCACCCGGAGGTCGAAGTTAACCTTAAATGTTTCCATTTTAAGCTTAGTTAGTTAGTTAGTTAGTTTACTATATAAAGTTTAGTTTAGGATTTTATAACGGTTCTCAGACGCGGAGGGATACTGATTTGTGAAAAGTAACAACAACTATTCCCTGGATATACGCTCATTATATCACGGCTAAGAAACATCAGATTGCTTGATTTGACTAACTGTGCTTAACCCCTCCCAAAGTTGTAAATGACTGGTGAAAAGAAACTGCTAGGCCTATACTGATTCTGGATATTATTTTGCTAAGTGTTTTGTTCCTGAATTAAAGTTTAAATGCCTGTTTAAAGGGGACTTATTCAAAGGGGCTCCATGGTTTAAGCCTAAATGTTACAAGATATATATATATAGCAAAGATAAGTTGATTATTTTGATTTCATATGTATTTATTTGATTATATTATTTACTTTCAAGGCAAAATATTCATTTTTATTTATTTTTATTGAGTGATTTAAGTTAAAATTAAGAAAATGCCTGAGAATTAGATGTTCAAATTAAGGAGATGAAATAAAGTTATTTTCATTCAATAATCAGTTACTGTCACAGTCTGCTTTCTCACTCACCTATTTTCTGCATTATCATTCCTTAGTCACCTGGTAGTCACACACCCTGTCTCTCTCTCTCTCACTCTGTTACACCCATCAGCTCCATTAGTATTTAGGCCCACTTCACTTTCACCTCAGTGCCAGATCGTAATTTGCAGCATGCCAGTCTTTCCCGCATTACTCTTCGGATTGCTCTCCCGGTTTCGACCCTGCCTGTCCCTGACCAGCCTGCCTCGCCTGCTCCCTGACCCGTTCTGTACCTGCGACTCCCGTCCTGCCTTCTCCCGGAACCCTCGCCTGTTCCCTGACCAGCCTGCCTCGCCTGCTCCCTGACCCGTTCTGTACCTGCGACTCCCGTCCTGCCTTCTCCCGGAACCTTCGCATGTCCCCGACCAGCCCTTTGCCTACTATCTGCCGTGTTGTCTCCTACCAGCCTATTGCCTCTAATAAAGCTGGTTACCGACTATTTCTGATTTCCCGTGTTCTGCATTTTGGTCCTCAGCTCGTTTGTGACAGAACGATCTGGCCAGAAATGGACCAAGCAAACACCGGGTCTCCTAGAGACCGCTTTGAGAGGGTTGAGGATGCCATCCAAAGACAGGAGGTCACAATAGCTACCTTAGCTATCGAGACCCACCAGGCAACCTCAACCCAGGGACAAACGCTGGCTTACCTTACCTCCCAGATGCAACAGATGGCCGCCACCGTACAACAGCTAGCCGCTACCATGGCTGCTACCGTCCCCTCCGCCCGCAGCTCCGATGCTCGCTCCAGCCCTGGGTCGACGGGATACGCTCCGGAGCCTCTTGTGGGAACGCCGGAACGCTACGCTGGTGAGCCGGAGGGATGCAGTCCTTTTCTCACAAACTGTTCCATATTGTTTTCACTGCAGCCACACACCTTCGACTCCGAGGCGGCTCGTGTAGCTTTCATCACACCGTTAATCATCTGACGGGGAGAGCACGTTTATGGGGAACTGCAGAGTGGGAGCAGCAGACACCAGCCTGCGCCTCTTTTGCTGCATTTCCGCGGAGATGCGGAAGGTGTTCGGTCCCGTTCGTCTGGGTCCCGACGCTGCTGGAGGCCTGCTGAGTTTGTGCCAGGGTTCCGGCACGGTGGTGGATTACGCTATTGACTTCCGCACCAGCAGCCGTCGCAGCAGCTGGAATGAGCCGGCGCAGTGTGACGCATATCTGAGAGGATTAGCGGATTATATGAGAGATGAGCTGGTTTTCCTATGATCTCCCTGCTTCCTTGGATGGGTTGATTGAGCTCACCTCTCGGATTGACGGACAAATCCAGACTCGGAGAGGAGAGCAACAGACGCGAGCGGCGGGCCGCTGCTCGCGACAACAACTTCCGGTTTTCGGGAGATTTCGACTTCCGGTTTCGGCGGAGAATTCCCACTCCTACTCTGACTCACGGTACGAGGTCGAGCCCATGCAGTGGGTCGTACCAGTCTTACCTCGGAGGAGAGGGAATTACGTCGAAGAGGTAATCTTTGCCTTTACTGTGGTCAGGCTGGACATAGGGTTTCCCGTTGTCCGGTAAAAGGCAGAGCTCATCAGTAATGGGGAGTATACTGGTGGGCCAAACCTCTGAGCTGATCCCCAATCTAAGACCCTTGTGCCATGCTCGACTCCTCCTGACAGGCAGATCTCAGGCTCTGGCTGTTTTATCGACTCCGGATCAGATGTTAGCATCATTGACGAGGAGCTCGCACGACAGCTGGGCATCCAACAGGTTCGGCTGCTCCAGCCGGTACCGGCTAATGCTTTGGATGGTCACCTGCTGGGAACAGTGACACACCAGACGACACCGGTCCGTATGCTCATGTCGGGGAACCACCATGAGACAATCCAGTTTCATGTGCTACGGTCCCCCCAAATCCCTCTGATTTTGGGTATCCGTGGCTCCGTCGCCACAACCCGAACATTGACTGGGCAACTGGGTCCATCCTAGGTTGGAGTTCCTCCTGTCATCAGGTTTGTCTCAAGCAGGCCGCCGCACCTCAACTATCTGTGGATATGAACCTGGTTCCGGATGTCACAGGGGTTCCGGCGGAGTATTTGGACTTTAAGGAGGTGTTTAGCAAGGCTAAGGCGACATCTCTCCACCTCATCGGCCCTATGACTGCGCCATTGAGCTACATCCAGGCGCAGTCCCACCCAAGGCCCGGTTGTACTCGCTTTCCGGCACCGGAGAGGAAGGCCATGGAGACTTACGTCAATGACTCTCTGGCTGCGGGAATTATTCGTCCTTCCACATCACCCGCAGGAGCAGGGTTTTTTTTTTGTGGCGAAGAAGACAAGACCCTGAGACCCTGCATTGACTATCGGGCCTGAACGACGTCACGGTGAAGAATCGTTATCCCTTGCCACTCATCTCGTCAGCATTTGAGTTACTACAGGGGGCTACAATCTTCACTAAGCTGGATCTACGAAACGCTTATCACCTGTACGAATCCGGGAGGGGGACGAATGGAAGACCGCCTTCAACACCTCTTCGGGACATTACGAGTACCTGGTGATGCCATTTGGACTTACCAACGCCCCTGCAGTTTTCCAGGCGTTGGTGAACGACGTACTCCGAGACATGTTGGATCGTTATGTTTTTGTCTATCTGGACGACATCTTGATTTTTTCAAAGAACCTCAAGGAGCACGTCCATCATGTCCAGACAGTCCTCCAGAGACTTCTGGAGAACTCACTGTTCGTCAAGACGAGAAGTGCGAGTTTTCACACTTCTTTCGGTCGCCTTTCTTGGCTACATCGTGGGTCAAGGAAGTGTGGAGATGGATCCGTCTAAGGTTTCAGCAGTTACCTCGTGGCGGGTCCCTGATTCCCGGAGGGAGCTGCAGCGTTTCCTGGGATTCGCCAACTTCTACAGACGGTTCATCCGTGGCTACAGCACAGTGGCCGCCCCGCTCACCGCCCTGACCTCGTCCAAGGTGACGTTCCGATAGTCCCCTGCAGCCGAGGAGGTTTTTTCAGGACCTCAAGGGCCGGTTTACGTCGGCTCCTATCCTGAAAGTACCAGACCCCGCTGGTCAGTTGGTGGTGGATGCTTCTGACGTAGGGGTGGGGGCCATCCTGTCGCAACGTTCTGGTGAGAACCAGAAGCTCCACCCCTGTGCTTTCTTTTCGAAGAGATTGAGTCCGGCGGAGAGAAACTATGACGTGGGGAATCGGGAAGCTGCTAGCAGTCAAGTTGGCGTTGGAGGAGTGGCGACCACTGGCTTGAGGGGGACAGAACAACCATTTCAGGTTTGGACTGACCATAAGAACCTGGAGTACATCAGGTCGGCACAAAGGACTGAATTCTCGGCAAGCCAGGTGGTCGTTATTTTTCACCCGGTTTAATTTTTTTCCTCTCCTACCGCCCGGAGGCTCCCGCAACGTGAAGGCCGACGCTTTGTCCCGGCAGTTTCGGGAGGGAGGGAGACACCCGGGGGTATTCCGGACACTATTCTTCCTGCTCCTCGAGTGATCGGCGTCCTCGCTTGGGAGATGAGGAGAGGGGTTAAGGACCGCTTTGGTGGACCAACCCGGTCCTAGTTCTTGTCCTCTTAACCGCTTGTTGTGCCTCAGGTTTTGAGGCTGAGGTGCTTCAGTGGGCTCATAGCTCCAGACTTCCTGCCACCCTGGAATTCAACGTACCAGAGGGATGGTCCTACAACGGTTCTGGTGGGCCACGCTGGAGGCTGACACCCGGGAGTTTGGTGAACGCCTGTCCTGTTGGCAATCGGCACAAACCATCTCACCAAGCGCCAGCTGGGCCTCCTTCATCCTTACCGGTCCCACGTCGCCCTTGGTCACATATTTCATTGGACTTTGTGACTGGTCTACCACCGTCCCACGGACATACTGCCATCTTGACGGTGGTAGATCGTTTAGTAAGATGGGCTCATTTCGTACCCCTGCCTAAAATCCCGTCAGCTAAGGAGACGGCAGAACTGATTCTTCTCCATGTTTTTCGTATTCACGGACTGGCGACTGATGTGGTTTCCCGACCGGGGGCCCAATTCACCTCTGTGTTTTGGAGGGAGTTTTGTGAATTGATCGGGGCAACAGTCAGTCTACCTCCGGTTTCCACCCACAGGCCAATGGCCAGACCGAACGGAAGAATCAGGAGATGGAGACCACTCTCCGCTGCATGGCTTCCGATCATCCCTCGACCTGGTCAAACAACTCCTGTGGGTGGAGTATGCCCACAACACCCTCATCAGTTCCGCTACTGGTCTTTCCCCTTTTCAGTGTGCTTACGGTTTTCAACCCCCATTGTTCTCTGCATTGGAGAAGGAGGTTACCTGTCGTCTGTCCAGGCTTTCATCAGATGTTGTCGGAGGACTTGGAGGCAGGCTCGAACAAACTCTGCTTCAGTCTGCTAAACCGGTAACGCCACATCAGCGAACCGCCGACGCACCAAGGCACCTGTATACCAGGTAGACCAGAGGGTGTGGCTTTCCAACTCAGAACATTCCCCTTCGGGTGGAGTCTAAGAAATTAGCGCCTAGGTTTATTGGACCCTTCAGGATTGTCAGGTCATTAATCCTGCAGCAGTTCGACTGAGTTTGCCCCGGAACATGAAGATCCATCCCACCTTCCACGTTTCTAGGATTAAACCTGTCCGGGAGAGTCCTATGGTTTCCGCCGCCCCTCCACCACCACCCCCTAGGATGATCGATGGGGGCCCTACCTACACCCTTCGTCGTCTACTCCGTTCCCGTCTCAGAGGAAGAGGGGTTCAATATTTGGTGGACTGGGGAGGGCTATGGTCCTGAGGAGAGGCAGTGGGTTCCGGCTCGTCATATCCTCAACCCTCAACTCATCCGAGACTTCCACCTGCGTTACCCGAAGCAGCCGTCTAGGACCCACGCTCAACCAGGCGTTAAGCCAGGGAGTACTCGTCCGCTACGGACCAGAGGCTTCGTCGAGGAGAGGGGGAGGCGTCATCGGGCGAGGAGGACGAGGATTTCCAGGAGGGAGAGGCCGAGAGAGCAGTCTCAGACGAGTACTAACCTTTCCCATACCTCCAACTTCCACCGGTATCTGTAGGTTTTTTTTTTCTTGAGTCTCCTTTTTAGAATTGTTTAGACGTCTGGAGCCGTCCATTAAGGGGGGGGGTTCTGTCACAGTCTGCTTTCTCACTCACCTATTTTCTGCATTATCATTCCTTAGTCACCTGGTAGTCACACCCTGTCTCTCTCTCTCTCACTCTGTTACACCCATCAGCTCCATTAGTATTTAGGCCCACTTCACTTTCACCTCAGTGCCAGATCGTACTTTGCAGCATGCCAGTCTTTCCCGCATTACTCTTCGGATTTGCTCTCCCGGTTTTCGACCCTGCTGTCCCTGACCAGCCTGCCTCGCCTGCTCCCTGACCCGTTCTGTACCTGCGACTCCCGTCCTGCCTTCTCCCGGAACCCTCGCCTGTCCCTGACCAGCCTGCCTCGCCTGCTCCCTGACCCGTTCTGTACCTGCGACTCCCGTCCTGCCTTCTCCCGGAACCCTCGCCTGTCCCCGACCAGCCCTTTGCCTACTATCTGCTGTGTTGTCTCCTACCAGCCTATTGCCTCTAATAAAGCTGGTTACCGACTATCTCTGGTTTCCCGTGTTCTGCATTTTGGTCCTCAGCTCGTTTGTGACAGTTACGTTCTACTTGTGAAGGATCATCAGCACGTATGAGTGAGGGGGTACTCATGGTATGACAAAAGGCTCAGGGGGGTACACAAGACAAAAAAGGTTGGGAACCACTGATCTAGTTGATAGCCAAACAGTCTTTGGTGCTATACAAAGGGAAAGCTATGGTTACCAGACTTTCTTTGCAAATCGGATTGGCGAAATCCAGAACAACTCAAACATACTTGACTGGTGGTGGATTCCTGGTCCATACACATCGCTGACATAATCACCAGAGGAGCAAACCCTCAAGACCTGGACGACAACTCAGAGTGGCAAAATGGGCCAAAGTTTCTGAACTTGCCAGCGAAAGAGTGGCCAATCAAATCTGCAAGGGACCTCGCTGACACTGCCAGAGAAGGCATCAACAGGCTGCAAAGAAAGCATTTGTTGCTGCACTAACGAGGGCCAAGGCAGAGAAACAGGAACCACCGCAAAAGCAGAACCCGATCCAAACAGAGAGGAGACCACCTGCAGGGTCAGTTATCCAGAACCTGGTGAATGTCAAGCAGTTCAATGTGCTGAGCCGATTGGTTAAGACAGTTGCATGGATCTGGAGGGCAGCAAAAAAGTTCATCAAACCCAGTAAATCTGTGGAAAGGTCAAAGTGGGAGGCAGTATCCTCTTCGGGAGTCATCTCTGTAAAGGAGCGAGAAGATGCCCTGCGAGACATTTTACTGTCAGCCCCAATCAGGTGTATCATTCTCTAACACCACCACAGACAGACTCGTAGTCTACAGGGACAAGATCTCTGGGCTTTTGCTTTGTGGGGGCAGATTCCAAGGTTTCAATGAAGACAAAAGTGGTGTTCCCATTTTACCTTATGATTCCTGGGTATCAATGTTGCTGACTCGAGAGGCGCACAATGCTGGACATGATGGTGTGGCTGGAACCTTGCTTAAAGTGAGAAAGAAGGCATGGATCATACGAGGAAGAAAACTTGCTCCAAAGATTGTTGATGACTGCATGAACTGCAGAAAAGCCAAGGCAAAGATATGTCAACAAATTATGGGAGACCTGCCAACAGAAAGAACAGAGCCTGCCTGTCCATTTCAGTTTACAACAGTAGATCTCTTTGGACCCTATCATGTGAAAGATGACGTCAAGAAAAGAACAACACTGAAGACACTAAATCCAACCTCTAAGAGAAGTGAAAAGATCCCTGCCACCATTCTGCACAGAGATGTCCGGCGGCTGGTCGTCTTGTTACCTGCTAAAGAACAGAAAGAGTGATAGGGTTTATGGTTTGCCTCAAAGTAGCGATCTCCAGTGTTCCAAAAGAGACAGGAAGATCGAGTGGGAGGTGTAAAGTCAAACAGAGCCTAAGGCTTTAATAAATACAAGAGTAAAAACAGACTACAAGTAGTCAGAAAACAAGTCACCAATTAGTAGGGATAGTCAACAGGTGTAAACGATCGCAGGCAGTCCTGCCTCCTCTAGCAAGTTGGGTGCAATCACCCTAATCAGAGAGCCCCAGCTGCAGTAGGAAGAAGGTATTTAAATAGTTGCTGTGTGCGATCCAGGAAGATGGAAGCATGCAGACGGGAGGCATTTTTTCTACTAAGTCAGGACAGGCAGCCGGTAAGAGCAGATCAAAATGTTGTGTAAGAGCTCCGCAGAGCTGCTGATGTTATGTTCTGTTTGGATTGTTTGCGTTTGTGTCACGTGTCTTGTCAAAACTCTGCGCAGCATTGCTCAGAGTAGGTTTCAGTGTGGTGCGCTGGTTGTGGGGGCATTCTGTGCTTGGACGCTCTGTTGGTTATCTTCGGAGGGATAGATGGGAGAGAGAGGGATTTATATTTGGAAGGTTTTAATTTTTGATTTACTTAGAATCCTGTTGGTTTGACCCACTGAAGAGTCCTGCTAAAAAGGGGAGAAAGTTATTCATTCATGTTCATTTTGTTTGTTAGAAGCATTTGATAGTGAGGTTTATTTACATGTTTTGTTTGTTTTGATCACTAAAATGCACCTTTCTTGTTTAAAGGTTTTTCACCTGAATAAAGTGGCTGAATAAAACTGCTGAATAAAGCTGCTGAATGAAGGTGATTAAAGCTGCTGCATAATCTACTAAATAAAAAGTGTAAAAGAAAAGCTGCAGAGTGGAATACTGTTATTAACGTCCAGTAGATGCCTCGAGTCCCTTTCAAGTGGGGAGTCTGCAAAAAACCAGCGGAACTTGATAGTATCTGAACATGACCTCTGCCCTGAAGGGAAGTAAGAGATTAGCAAATCCATGAAATAGAACATTTGATTAGAATTTGCTTAACCTTACCTTGAGGTTTTTCTGCAGCCTCTCATTCTTCTGGGCCTCTGTTACTCGCTCCTCTTCGCTACGATCTCGAACCGTGCCCGGAGAGGTCAGCTCAGCGCTCGCCTCTGCGCTGCTCTCGTCCGTCTCGTCGTGCTCGTGCATGGGAGGCTGGACAGAATCCTGGATTTGGACACCCATGAGTTTAGTCTTCAGCTCCTCTTTGGTTCGCTCCAAATCAGCTTCTACCACCATCGCCTGTCAAAACAGACCACTTGCAGTGTGTTTAGATGTCAAAGTGCACTAGATTTGTTTCAAAATGTGATATCCCCGTGGGCATGTATTCTAGGAAATTTGATTTGTACTACAACCAGGGCAGAATTTCCATTAAGGTAGACAACTGACTCTAAGAAGGCCCCTAAGAAGCTATAGATCTATTATTCTTACAAAAGGCTCCCAATGCACACATGCAACTAAACACACTTCTCACTGTGTAAGCCTTCTTTTGCTTTAAAGTAAAACATGTTATTACTATATTTATCCGACTATGTCTATGGAGACTATGAAAACGTTATGGGTTACGAAGCAGAATTAGATTTACACAATAAAAAAAGAATGCATTATTATTAATCGAAAGCTCCACCTTGAAAAGACATTGAGAAACGTACATTTTGTTTCAGAAACAAAAGTTTAGCGTTCTTCTTCAACCACTGCCAATATCAACATTTACAGTTAGAAAATGGGTGAAGAGTAAGATGGCATTTGCCTCAGGCCCCCAAATCCGTCCTGACTACAACACTGAAATAAATTAAGCTCTGTATTGGGAACAAAAAGACAACTGGATAGTGTTCGGTGACATCTGACATCGTGCCTTTTTGACTTTAACTTAAAGCACCCTCTTAGACCCCACGGACCCTTCGGTGGGTCCGAAACCACAAAAAAAAAACAAAACACAAGGCTAACGCTGAGCCTCTGAATTAGCCCTGTGCGAAAAAATCTTAACGCAGTTAGCACAGAACTCTAGCTAAACCGATCTATATACTTATTGGATCTGCACAAACAAGCTTAGATAACATCCTGAGAGTCCACAGATTATAGAAATATAAGGATCATCACTGAGCGATCAGAACTCGTGACAGGGGAAGCAGGGGCGGATCTACCGGGGTGGCAACTGCCACCCTAAAAAATAGCCTTGCCACCCCAGTTGGCAGCTTTGTTTTGAAAGAAAGTTGTGGCTCATCCAGAGGTCGCGTTAACCGAATATTTTCCGTCTATGACGGATTTATTTTTAACAATGACGGAAAAATCTGAAAGCAGTCCGTCATTTTGACGGATTAGAACAAACTCGGAACAGCACCAAAGTTTCCCCGCAGTGAGGGTCCGGTGTTATGCATGCCTGCCAAAAAGGAAATGATACCGTTTCCAAACACAACTTTGCCGTACAAATCATTGAAATGTCTGTGAGTTTTGGCTTTACGCTGTGCGCTAACAGTTCACAAGCGTGCGCCCCGCCCCTCGTTGGCGGTTCACGACTGTGCTCCCCCCCACCCACACCCCCGTTAACAGTTCACGACCCGCAGCAATTAGGTTCCACATGAAACATAAAACAATAGAGGATATCATACAACATATACATATTTACAAGCTACATTTACATACTTATCAACATTTACAAATACCCATAGTTTCAATGAGCATTTCATTTAGACTTGCTTTAAAAACATTCAGAGGAATAAAATTGCCCAGTTTTCAATTGTAGCTGTAGACTGTTCCAAGCAAGTGGAGGTGCGCACATAAAAGCTGTCTTACCTAAGACAGTCCTTGCTCTTGGCACATCTAACAAGACTACATCATGCAATCTCAGACAATAGCTGCTTGCAACTCTCTGTGTTATCAGAGAGCAGATATAATACGGGAGTTTACCCAACATAGCTTTATAAATAAAGGTGTACCAATGACTCAGCCTCCGTACAGTAAGTGATGGCAAACCTGCCTTGGTATACAGGGTACAGTGATGTGTAAGTGCTTTACAATTTG
This sequence comes from Harpagifer antarcticus, assembly GCA_902827135.1. Lineage (NCBI taxonomy): Eukaryota > Metazoa > Chordata > Actinopteri > Perciformes > Harpagiferidae > Harpagifer > Harpagifer antarcticus. The sequence goes on along the minus strand of CADEHL010001042.1, from coordinate 5,899,618 downwards.
TGACAAATCTCAGTGCCCTGTGATAGGCGGCATCTAATTTGTTCAGGCAATGGACAGGTGCATTCATATAGACCAGATCACCATAGTCCAGCACAGGTAAAAAGGTCACAGTGACTAGCCTTTTCCTGGCTTCAAATGAGAAACAGGACTTGTTTCTGAAAAAGAAACCTAGTCTAACCCTCAGCTTTTTAAGCAGGTTATTGACCTGAAGTTTAAAAGTGAGACAATCATCAAGCCAGATACCAATTTGTAACAGTCAACCACTTCAAGTATTTTTCCTTGCGCAGTTACAATATCCAAAACAGGCTCTGGTCTTTTTAGCTTTTGAAAAGAGCATTACCTTGGTTTTATCAACATTTAAAAGAAGCCTAAGCACAGAAATCTGAGTCTGAATAATGTTAAAAACAGCCTGTAATTTAACAACAGCCTCCTTAATGGAGGGACCTGCACAGTACATCACGGTATCATCCGCATAAAAATCTAAAGTAGCTTCATCCACTCTTCACCTAAACTGTTATAGGGGTTTTTAAATCCTCACTAAAAACTCACTTCTTCTCTCTGGCCTTCTAGTCAGAGCGGAGCACGACTCCTGACTATTCCCTGTGTTTGTTATATATCTGTTGTAAATTATTGTCTTTTATTGTGATTATAAGTGTTTTTTATTGCATGTACAGCACTTTGGCTCGACCAAAAATCGCTTTAAATGTGCTATATAAATAAAACTTGATTTGATTTGATTTGATATACCAGTGATGGTGCTGTTATATATGGAGAATAAAAGTGGACCTAAAACAGAACCTTGTGGTACACCATTAGCAATGTTTAACCACTCAGAAGTGAGCCCATCAAAGTGAACACATTGGGACCTTTCAGAGAGGTAGTTCACAACCCACCCCACTGCATGGCTGGATATGCCAATACTGAGTAGCCTCTGCTTTAAGATGCGATGATCGCGCTTTGGAAGGTCAATAAATAGAGCTGCATAACTCTGCTTATTATCTAAAATACTCGTAATGTCATTCACCACTTTCATTGTCGCAGTGATGGTGCTATGTTTCTTTCTGAAGCCTGACTGATGTTTAGACAGGATATCATTTTTACATAAGAACTCCTTTACTTGTTCACTCACTAGGCGTTCGAGCATCTTCACCAGAACTGACAATTTAGAGATTGGCCTATAGTTATTTAGCATTTATGCTGAGGGAGAGGTTAACAAGAGTAGTGAGAGGTGGAGCAATACAGTCTGCAGCTATCTTTAAAAAGAAAGGTTCTACGTTGTCCGGGCCAGCCGGTTTCTTAGGATCTAACTTAATGCTTCATGAACAACATTAACAGTAAAAGGAGTAAAAACTGAAAGGGTTTCCAAACCACATTGAGTCACAGAAGCAGAGTTAGTCACAGAATTAAACAGAGCCACAGGACACAAAATGCTTATTAAAGCAATTTGGCATATTAGCCCTGTCCGATATAGTGCCAGATGCGTGGTAAGGCACGGAGGTAGCTCATTACGGATATCACGGTGGATATCGATTTTATGGCTTTCCCAAATTTCCTAGGATTATTTAGGTTTTCTGTGGTAACTGACAAATAGTACTTCGACTTAGCACTTTTGACATGTGAAGTGAAGCTATTTCTTAGCTGCCTAGGGTGCATGACTATTAATGATCTCCATAAAACCAAGATAAAAATAAGACCATGCAGTTTCTACATCAGCACATAGATCGATTTTTCCCCAATCAAACCCAAACAGATCATGAACAAAACCCTGCTGCACAAAATGTTTTGTGTCTCTCTTTATGATAATATGAGGTTTAACCTTTTGGACCTTAGTGTCCCTAATTGTGGCTACAGCACAGTGGTCACTCACATCATTTGCAAATACTCCCACAGATGAGTATTTATAGGGCCCATTAGTTAGAATGAGATCAATTAGGGATGATTTATTAGGGGACTTAATGTTAGGGCGAGTAGGACTGTCAACAATCTGAGTAACATTCAAAGAGATACAAAGGCTTTTAAAATCCTCTGATACTGCAGTTAACCAGTCCCAGTTAAAATCTCCAAGTAGCACTATTTCCTTGTAGTCTAGTAAAATATTTGCTAGCGAAGACAAGGAGTCCTTGACAAGCTGAGGGGGGTCTGTAACAGCCCACCACCATGACCTGTTGACCCTTTGCCACTTCTATATTTAAGGCTACAAAGTCGAATTGCTTACTGATAGATTTGGAAACTAATGTGGTTACACTGAACTTATTCTTAACATAAATGGAAATTAAGGCAATGTCAGAGGCCAAAATAGATTTTTAGTTATGTTTGTGATAAAAAAATGACGTCAGTGTCAGTCGAGCTTGCCCAAACGCGGACAAAATCTAGTTTACCTAACAGACTGCGCACATTCAAGTGGATGAAAACCCAACCCAGACCTAGCTTCAAAATCAGCAGGAGTAGCGATCTGACTACTACTACTGGGCGGACCAGGGTTAGGTTGTACATTTCCTGACAATAATAACAACAACAAAAAACAGGCATCTTTTCCTCTTAAACGACACACATACATGTCATCTACTTTAGAATCACCGGAAAAGTCTGCGAGAGTGTGATTAGAGCTTAAGAAGCAGTCCTGAAGAACCATATCGCAGGCAAACAAAAAAAGACAAACATATTTTGTCGAACTGATTGCCTGTGACAAGGTAACCGGTATTTGTTTGTGTAGCACTTCCCGATCCTTTGCAGGGGATGCCCACTGCGGACGGCAGAACAGACCTGAATCCAGTAGGCTTCTCAGGATGACTATAAATCTTCACACCGTCCAAGACAGCCAAAAGGCACAGCAGAGCCACTTTTGAATTTGATATATGATAGTAATTACTTGTCTTTCAAATTTGAAGGAGGATGAGCAAGCATCTTGAGAACATTCATCATTAACTCCTCCTCCAAAAAAATAAAATATATATTCAATAATAATTGAATATGTGAACCATAACAGTGATTGACAGCTGATAGGAATAATATGATTGTTAATATTATCATATTCAATCAGACAAACATCGATGAGACAGTTAATTAATGTACTTATTGCAGCAGTCTGCATAGATTTGGTACCCCTGCTGGTCTAAGAGTGAAAAAAACTCATTCAGTTATTGTTGAGTTAAAATTAATTAAATTATGTCTGACACCTTATATATTTATATGTAAGGCTTTACTGATGTGCCACAATAATGTCACCTATGTTATTGAGTTAAAATATCAATATTGTGGCTTTCCAAGTTAACATTGATTGATATGACTGGGATTAAATCAGCATATACTTCTGCCAGGGGATGCCACCCCTCAAAATCTCCTGCCACCCTCTTGCCACCCCATGAATATTGTTCTAGATCCGCCCCTGAGGGGAAGCAAATATACAGACAACACACGACGTAGCTTTAGGTAGCAAAACACGGAGATATGCTCATTTTAGCTGTTATTCTGATCAAAAGTCGTGTTCAATGGCATATAAACGAGAAAAAAACGCAGCTGAAGGTTAATCCATAGGTTAATCCAATGTGTCTGTCACTTTGAAAAAAATATTGATAATCCATAATTCAATTTGTATGCAAAAATCGGAGACTAAAAATTAGCTGCTATAATGGTAGCCACCAGAGTGTGTTGCAGCTCCGGTTTGGCTACGTGTCACTCTCACTCCTTATTTGGTAACTTGTGTGTGTAATTGGAAACTTTCCCTCGATTCCATTGGCTCTAGTGGTGAAAAAGAGATGTCATCATCAAAATCGACCAATGGGTTCCAGAGAAACGGCAAAAAACGCCCATTTCCACCCAAATGGCCCCAGAGGTGGAGTTTATTTTGCTAAACCTCTCTAAAAAGGTCAAATGTCACTTGTTTTGCATCAACCTGATAAAGGGGACTTATTATATGTTGTACTTGGATTCCTAAAGCTTTTAGTCTACTAACCCATCAATCCAAGGGTAGTTTTTCAATATAAGTAAAAAATTATTTTTGGACAGACACTATAATTTACAGTTTTTTACTATGTTCAATCTGAATTTTCTTTTAAAATAATAACATCTATATTGATTCTGACTTTTCTACATCCAACTCACAGGTTTATCATTACTTTGAGAAACAAGATTATTAATTTCCCCCTTTTAGAAGTGTAGTTATAGTCATTTGTCTGGAAATGTCATTTTCGAGCCTGAGACCTGAAAAACAGGCTTGGGGTCTAACACGGTTGCACTATTGAAAGAAGTCTCAGTTTGAAAGAATACACCTTTTTTCTCTGAATAATGTTGAAAGTGGTCTCTCAGCATTGCATGTAATAGTCTCTTTTGGTGCTTAAAAATAGGAAAGTAAAACTGTAGTATTACCATATAATGTGCAGACGAACTTCGATACATTTCTATATATTTGTATTAAGATATGTAATGTACATTTAATGATTTAATTTAGCCAACTATGGCGTAACAGGTCTGAGGTTTGCTACCCGTGACATGCAGTGAACCCATAAAAAGTGCACAATTTGCAAGTTGACAGTTATATTTGTCCTTCAGCCGACGCCTTGCTTCTGATTCTAGGAAGTGTCAGACATCCCACTTTGCTCATGTTTGATTCAGCCTTTATCTCTCTCACGGTTCTTTGATTAATTCTCACCCTTTTCTGCCAACTATTCGCCTCCTCGTCCTTTTTCTTCTTGGTGTCTTCCAGCTGGGAGATCTTAGAAGTAAGCTCTGCCAGCTCAGTGGCCTATACGCACACAAATGGGAAGAGAGTTAAGAGTGCTCCTGATCTCAGGTCATCGTGTTCTGTCTGCGAATGTGTGTGTCGGACAGAAAGTGTGTGTGTCTGAGCAGCATGTTATGCAGCATCACGGCTCTGCTTAATTTCCTTTCTGTTCAATCAGGGGGGGGGGGGGGCGGGCAGGAGCTCCAACAAGGCGTTTAGGACAGAGAGTGAATACACATACTATACAGAGATGCTGTATGAGAAAACTATGTGAGTTTGGAACATTGAACAATGTAAATCTATTCTAGTAGACCTCAACAATGGAATTATGATCAGTAGAAATGGCCATGTCATGGGACCTTTAATGACTCGATACAATTGGAATTGATTTACACCCAGCATGCAGGTGTGTTTTTGTGTGAGTACCAGGCTTTCCTGGCTCTTGATCTGGTGTTCAGACTGGTAGAGTAGGCTGCTTTAGCTCCCACTGCAGCTCTGCGCTCCTTGTCCAGTCGCCTCGAGCCTCCTCCTGAGCGATTGTCCTCTCTCTCTAATTCAAGAGCCCTGCGAGTCTGCTCCTCCAGCTCTGAAAAACACACATTATCGTTATACCCAGACGTGCTCCTGTAACATAGGCTTTGTAGACAACCTAAAATCACAAAGATTAAATATACTGAGTGGTTAATTTCATGTTCTTAAACAGAAAAAAGTTTAGCAACATTTGAATTCAGAAAGTTGTCAGACCATCTTGAGCTCTCTTTGTCTGCTCTTCAATCTGTCTCAATCTCTCCATCAGCTCCATGGTCTCACGAGCAATCTTCTCTGTTTCCTTCTCAGCATTTTCTCGCTTTTTTTCTCACTCTCCAGCAGAGCCCTGACAGGAGAATTGTGCATAAATACATATCTAAAAAAAGACTCTCCTGACAGTTCTTTCTTAAAGCAGAGAGAACACACAACTGTAAGAGGAAAATAAGCCTTCATTATGATGTCTCCCCTCCTTACTTCTCCTTCTGCCTCTTGTTCTTCTCCTCCCTGGCCTGGGCCTTCATCTGCTGCACCTCGATAGTGTCGGGTTTACGTCTACGCATGTACAGGTCATGATTCCCCATACACAATGCCAGGATACGTTTGTTGATGCGGAGACGAGGCACGTAGAAAACAAAATCCTTAAATGCAAAAATCTGTTATTTATTCCATTTCATTATCATCTCACATCTGTTTCACAGTCAATAACGGGTAGCTGAAGGTATAGTTTAGTTTGGTAGAATCCAGATATTTTATTTCCTAAACTCTTGTATGATTTCCTCAAGTCTGTGTATGCAGGCAGATTGTAATGGGATGCAAATGTCATGTTTGTGAGTAAGACCAAGTAGCAGCTGCATTTGCAAAATTGGTTATTTTGTCAGTAAGTAGAAAGATTCTCTCGCATCTCATGTTTTTAGCCACAGTGAATAGATAAGAATGGGCATATATCTGAAGAAGTACTGATCTTGTAGATTTAAAATGTATCATGAAAAAATACTAAGATAAGAGTACTAAATATGTAACCTTAAGTACAGGAGAAAGAGCTTGTATTTAATACTTTTGAAAAACATAAATAAATTAACTAAGATTAACCTGCAAATAACATACTATCAAATTGCACAAGAATGCTGACTTAAAGGTGGGGTAGGTAATTGTGGAGAAACCAGCTTGAGTGCGCTAGAATTTGAAAATACACAGCCAGCAGACTTCCGGAATGAAGAGTGAGGAGTAGACGTGTTTTCCTCCGCTCCCTCGCTTCCAACTTTTTTATTATGTAGAAACCTCGTTACTCACTCACTTGATACTTACACTAGTCGATACATAACAACTGAGCAACTTTATACCTTCAGGAGACATGCCACCAAAGCCAGCAAAACAAGTCAAGAAAGACTCTATGCCTACGGAGAACGGCGCCACTAGCGACGTTAGCATGGCGGCGCTAACCAGTTTGTTGGAGAGCCATAAAGTGTCTCTCTCAACGGAATTCAAAACTCATCGCCGCACTCGAGTCCAAAATTGATCTGATTCATGCGACTATCTCTGATCATGGGCAGCGTATTACCTCTTTGGAGTCAAATGCGGATTTGGTTGACAGGCGCCTGTCGACTTTGGAAGCTACATGCGCGGAGCTAGCCGCTAGCAATGCTAAGCTATGGGCGAAAACTGCAGACCTCGAGGCCCGCAGCCGCCACAAGAATATCCGCATCATGGTCTCCCGGAGTCGATTGAGGGCCCGCGACCAACCACCTTCTTCTCCGACCAAATCCTGCCTACTTCTACTGAACTGGTCCGGGCTCACAGGTCGTTAGCCGCGAAGCCAAAGCCTGGGGGTGTCTGATTTATTAAAACAACAACCTTGTAACTGAGAAACACTTAAATGCTACATTTCAAATGTTTACAATTTTTTTTAGGTGTTTTATTTAATACATTTTGTTTGTGTCTGTACATTTCTCTTAAATTCACAAAAAAAGTAAAAGTATATTTTTAAATGCATTATGTAAGCATCATTTTAGTGTCAAATTATGCTTGAATTGCTTATTTTTAATTAATCTTATTGCATATCAACTGGAGCAATGAGGAAATGTCATTGTGATATCTATTAGTTAAACATTTCAATACGTTTTTTTTGTTTTGAAAAATATATGACATTTTACAATATTTATCTTTAAAAGGCAGTTTTGTCAAAATAGTTTTTTTCTCATACTATGACTCGTAAATCTCCACATAGGAACATTTACCAAATGCGCAGTTTAATTCGTAATTCTATTTTAAAAGTTTTGTTTGTTTATGTATAGTCTGATTTACGGAACATGTTATTCCTAAACACATGGAGGAAATAGTTTTGTATGGCTGCTGACAGTATTTCTATGATTTATGGAGTGATAAAAAGAGATATCCAAAACTCCCACCGCAACTTTATAAATTGACACTCATATGTCAACAAAATAAAACAACCAATTGTGAACATGTGTGATAAAATAATCCCTAATTTGCATGTTAAAAGCCACATAGACAATTCATGTTATCAAATATAATTGCCTTAGTATGAATAATAAACATGAATAGTTTCAAGTTGATATTTGTTTGTTTTTACTCCATTCCCCTGTAGAGCCTCCTTAAGTTTTCTCTATTTAACCCCGACTTACGCCTCTAATTGAAACACATTCTTTATTTACTCTCCCCTTTACTGCCATGACCTCCCATCTCGTGACTCTGACCATTTAATGGTAACCCTGTTCAAACATTGAGCAAATCCGTGTCCAATTACATTACCGAGCTAATGCGAATGGATCCAGCAGATGTTGCTTCTGCTGGGTCTCAGTTCTCTGCTGCAGATTCCGCAGCAGCCACTAGATGGTATTAAAGCACAGGCTGTCATACTGATGCCAGATCAGCAGACATGGCTGTTTCCTCTAGGATGAATGGGAGAAATAAATCTGCCAGGCTTTCTTGTTTGAGTATGATATGTTCTAGTTTCCTGCTGGGATCTATTACCTGGCCGGTGCAGCGTGCCATAATTCTAGGGTGTGTAATGCACTGGCAGAACATATGTCTGTTTGATGTTTTCTAAAAGCCTGTCTGTTCACTTTACTGCTTATCAGAGTGAAATGTAAATATCAGACGGGGAATATGTGTATTACCATTAGCATGCACTCAGACTTGTGCCGTAATGCAAACCGTGTGCATTTCCTCCCACTCTGCGCTCGTTATTAATAACACACACTCATGCTTCAGTTGTTTATTCCATATTAAGCTGTAATTATTGCAACAAATGAGCAGATTCTTGGCTTGATCGTTTCGCAGGAAGAAAAGCTACAATGGATACTGGATGATGATTCACAACAGAGCACTTTGCAAAGACACTTTTTAAGAAAACTGTAGAAAAGTTACAACAGTATGAAATGTCCATCTTGGAAAAAACTAGATAATGTTTGACATTTAAAAACAAGCAAAAAAAAAGTCACCAATAGTTAGTTAAATGAGTCATCCGCGAGTATTTGGCCAAAATACTTTCTTCAGTGCGACCTTTTTTAAAAACTACAAAATTCATAAATATACAATTGAAATGTTGTAGTCACTCACGGTGTAAAAAGAGTGTGTGTTTGCCTCCGCCTAAACCATTAGTCGACTATTATGTCTAGGGATGAGAACAGCTTTCAGACATGTTTTTATACTCAGGCGAGACAGCGTTGCCTCTTAGCATGCATGCCGCGACGGTTTATTAACTGTCAATCAAATGTGATCATCTCAGGTGCTCACAATAACATTCATTGTTAAAAAGCTAATCCAAATGTCATACCACTGCACACAGACAGGCTATGATGATGTGAACTCTGCAAATAGGTTTCCCCTCCTGAAATTAAACATAACCTGTTGTCGGTTATATATATATGCAGAAGAAGAAGAGAAGAAGAAGTCTTACATGCCAGGTGGTTAGCCTGTGTGGAGGAAGTCATGCTAAAAAACGAGACATTTCATACAGATATCAGGCAGTAGGAGAACAGAGTAGATGCAATAAGATTGGAAGAATGCGCTGAATGCACTTCATTTAGCTTCAATGTGCTCCACTGTCACCCTGTAGTAGGTTCAAAAAAGGCTTACACCTCATGAAAGGATAAACCCTCTCTAGCCGTTTAAGCTTTTCCCAGAAGTGGTTGAAGCTCAAGTGACATAAAGGACAATCACGAGCCCACCCTTCAGCCCCCCCCCCCCCACACCGCTCTAGGCTGTGTTGTGGAAAAGGATGGGCTTGACCATGCCCGAGAGGATTTTGGGAACATGGACGCTCACGATCTCGGAGATCATCTCTGGGAAGTTGACACGCGTCTGGAGGGACTGAGCTTGGATGAAGAGATCGTAGGTGAACTGGTGTAACTTCCTCACAATCTGAGAAGAAGAGAGGAGTTATTAGCACTTGTGGAATCAAGTACATTTATTCAAGTACTTGCATTTATACTACTTAAAGGTCACCTATTATGAAAAATCCACTTTTTCATGTATTTTATACATCAACATGTTTCCCCTCTGTGCAAAGAGACTCTGAAAGTTTCAGGAACAAAGATCTCTTTTTGTCCTGATCCATTTCTATAAAAACCTGTCTGAAAATGAGCTGATCAGATTTTGGCCACTTTATGATGTCATAACGATTCTTTGGCCCCCCCCCCCCTTATCACCTGAATCTCCTCCTAAAGCACCATTGTGTTCTTTGTAACCAAATATCTCTCAGAGGGGCGTGGGGAGGGGCTCTTTATTTTCATCTAAAGTAACAGACAGAGAATCAGCACTTTTGAAACAGGGCTGAAACAGAGGGGATTATGGGATGCTGCAATGATCTGTTTGGTGTTTGGAGGCAAACACTTCAGAGACATGTTTTGTATATATCTGAAACATATAATATATTGACATTATAACAGGGAACCTTTAATACTCCACTAAGGGTTGCACTTTTTGAAAATAAATCCCTATTTGCAATTATTCTTGACTGGAATTACAATATGATGCATAATGGGAATAATCATTTTTGAACATTATCATAGAAATATAGAGTAAATGATCATAGTGTGATTTGTTTGTGTGTAAAGAGAATCTGTAGGCTGTGACTGCTCTGCAGCAACACAGACATTTCAATAGAACAATATCTTCGCATATTTTGCCTCCACTGGATATTGCACTAGTGCATGAGGTAATTTAGATCAAATATAAAAACATTTTTTTCAATTAATTTATTTTCAACCCTAACTACATTTCAAAAAGGAAAATGAAATTTTCTTAAATATATTTTTTTACACTAAATCTATCTGGCAGCTTTAGTTACTTAACAGATTCAGATTATTAGCTAATCGAAACCAGCGCCACCTTTAACAGCTAGGTGGTTAGGGTCACAACTCATATGTAAAGTTACCAATAAATGAATATCTAATTTAATTTAGTAAAAATGAATGTAAATAATATATTAAAGGAACGATAAAAAACATTAGTTTGACAGCAGCTCTTCAGATAATGTTTAAATGTTGCAGTCAAAGCGAGATACATGCATTATTATAACATTCAAAAGGCTGGGAGGACATTGACTAATGGATTTGAGGAACGGTCAAGAAGATTTAAAGAAAAAACCTCTCCAACGATCAGCCTCTTTCAAAATAATGGGAACATAATAAACAATAGTATAAAAGTTAATAAGTAAAAGATAAATGATTTAAAAAAAAAGATTGTATTGGATAGGAATGTTAGAGTGGCCATTCTGCCGAGTGAGTACTTTAGTATTTCAGGAATATCGTGATTCCAATACTTCTGTAACTTTACTCAAGTAAGATGTTGAATGCATCACCTGTGACAGAGTGTTTGCAATGTGTCACAATCTATTAATGCTACTTTGACTTAAGTAAAGTACTTCTTCCACTGGTGGTTATTAGTGACAGAGATGTGACGCGTGTATACAGCATTGAAAGAGAACAAAGCCCTCAGATAAAGGGGGAAAGGGAAAAGGACATGGAAGCTGTCTCCGGCCATGAGATTTAAGAGGTGGTTTAAGAGATGACACTCATTGTGCCGCTGTAAGCCCCTCAGGCAAGGGGAAGCCGAGGGGTCTGAACTGCAGGGTCTTGATCAACTCCGCTTTTTCTGCCTTAAGGGCCCTGCCAGACAATCCCTAGCTGCCCTTCAACTCATAAGGCATTAGGAGATCTGAGATGTGAGTGGGACACTGACAAAGCTGAGCCTTTAAGAGTAAATCCACAGTGAAAGATTTGAGTCTCAAACTGCCGCAGCTCGGCTCTCTTCGGGGGGAAACTTTCCAGCGTTTCTGGGCTCGCCTCAACCACCGAAGGTTTATTTCTTTAGATTGCTATTACCAATTAGTTTTACAAGCTATGACGACAGTACTGAGGAGGAAAGCAGTCGATGTGCACCCTCTAGTGGTGGCATCACAAACAGCAATCTGTAGTAATATCTCCATTAACAGAGTTGTTTATAGTCCAGGTATGCACAGTTTTAGGAATAATAACCTCAAATATACTTTCGTTAATAATAATAATAACTTGAATGATGATAGCTCTTTTCAAAAAAGCCAAGGACGCTTAAGAAACCCATGGACGCTTTCTTTCAGGTTACATTACTTTATTTATCTTTGCATCTTCTGTACATGAAGTAGAGGGATGTGCAAATTATAGTAAAACAAAAACAATAAAATGGTTGTATAGCATTCATTGGAACCATTTAATTTAGTAAAAAACCACATTTTGAATTGTGTTGTTTATTTTATTCTTATTATTATTTGTTTAAGACTGTGGAATACTCACCTTGGATTGTAGGACAAAAAACTCCTTGAGAATGAATTAAAAACAAGTTTTTAACCTTAAACCTTTGAAATATGGATTTTAATATGGGCTAACCTGACTTGTGACATTTTGTTGTTGTTGTGTTGTGATTCAACTGTTGCTATTTCTCTCAACATTGCTATGCATTGTTAGTTTCTTAACTTTTCTTGTTTCGTAAAGCATTAATAGACACTATGGTGGATAGTGTCTGTATAATGTTCATAAACACATACAAAGAAAGATACATGTTGTTCTGTAAGGCATTATTTTCTTTAAAGCTTTTGTGGTTTCACATTTAATACTACTTTAACTAAATGCAGCATACAGTTCTTCTGACTCAGGCTGGACTTTAAGCTTTTCAAGGCACTTGCCTATGAGACACTTCTGGCCTGTTAAATGTTTATTGCGTTGTGATAAAGACGTCTACCAAGAGCAATGCAGGTGTGCTAGTAAAAACAGATGTAAAACTATTGATTCCTTGGTTGTTTTAATATGCTCTGAATTTTATTTGGACAAATAAAATGTTCTCCTTCCCTCTCACGTTGTTGGCACTGTGAGCAATGTGTATTCCAGTCAACCTGAGTTTACAACATCACACTAATCACCTGCAGGGTGTGAAGATATCAAAACAGATGATTGTTTCATGATGTTTCATGGTTTGCATCTGCAGATGTGATCAGCTGATGCGGGCTGTTCCCTGTTGATCCGGCATGTAGTTTTACCGTGCGGTCTTACAGCTACAGGTGATGTATGTTTGTAGAAAGACCCGAAGGTATCATAGCCAAGGCCTCCCTCCCTGGGATATTTCCACACATTTATGATAGTCTCCCACATATTAACCACCACTTTTATAATAATAGTTGAAGCTCTAAAATCCAACTGCCAGAAGTAAAAGCTAATTTTAGGCTATAAACAAACCTACTTCACGGTAGCATGGCTGTGCCTCTGCTAAGCTAAAGGTGGCTAATTTCCATGGGATGACATTTAGAAATCTTTTTTTAAGACACTTGTAGCAACCGCACCTTTTTAAACCTGTTAAAGCTTCAGGCATTCATGAGTGAGGCATTCACTGACGCATTTTATATCATGGGAACAAAACTGGAAATCTGTGAGCTTGAATTAACCACAGACCTTATTTCGATATCTAACCAAAACCTAATTCTTAACTAAAACCAATTTTATATATCTTATTTGATCTTATTACACATTCTTACTTTTTATTATACGTACATTATATTTGTATTAGTTATTTTATTCCTTCTATAATGGAAAAGAACTGTCACAAAAACCAGCTTTCCCCCTGATTATTTAAGTTATTTCTAATTCTGATTAATTCAAAACTACGAGGAACCCTGGAAGTGCTGAATGCTAACTCATTTCCGGGTTTAGGACTCATTCCTGCACCACTCTATTGGCTGGGACTAGATTAAGGATGATGGAAATGTGAGTTTAATCCTCACAGTAATTGTATATGAGTCACTGCTACCACAGAGGGTGATCAAGTACTTTTCCCTGAGATATGCAATTGGTGTACAGAAGCTGAACCAGGAAGGTGTTGACACTCCGCTACGTGTGCAGTGGCAGGCTGGGGGATGTGTTTCCCCAACTGAACGTGTACCCTGGGTTCACCCTTAGAGGAAAAGAAACCTTTTATCAGGATGACATTACTGTCTGTCTGCAACTGAAATGAAATGGACCACTGCTTGAATTTTAAACATAATAGCTGATAAGATAAGTGAGGAATTACAATGATTAACAAACTTAGAGTGGCGCAACTAGTAGAACTTTGATACAACACTGAATCTGGTTCATCTCCATGAACCATGAACCTCCTTGACGCTATCTTAAATTACATAAAGGATGAAAGTTTAAAGTCATAGCATTTAACCAGAATCCCACTCTGATGTTTCATTTGAATATATTTAAATGTAATTTAAAAACTGTAATTACTCTGCTAACTTAACTGTAAATTGTATTTGTATATGACATGTTGTGAGTTTGTGTTAGCTGGCCTATCATAATTGTACACACGCCTTCAATTCTGTATATTTACATTGTGTATTCAATATTTTAATAGTTCTATTTTCTCTTTATTTATAACACTTTTCTCACACTGTATTTATGACGGTGATAAACCTGACTCTTATTCTGGGATTGAACTGTTTTTCATTTTGTTCGATTTCGCAATGGCTGTTGACTTTTCCCTCGTCATATACCGTGTAGAACAGTGTGTATTACCGACTGGAGGTAGTCCAGCAGCTGAGTGAGCTGGAACAGCCTCTGTGTGCGGGTGGTCTCTCCGCGGTGGCTCGCCAACGCGGTCCAGCTCCTTTATGTAGGAGGTCCGCAGTTCATCAAAACAACGCTGGTTCTTCAGGCCCTCCACTGGCACTGTGACCACAAACCCAGAACACAACAATAAATCTCACGGACATTATCCATCCCATCAATTCCCAGAAGAATGGCTGAACTCTATTATACTCTTATTTCACTTGCTCGACATGAACATTCAACGTATTATTTCCTTTTTCCCAGCGAACTCACTGATGCTGAAGAGGACCAGGGCCTTCATGCAGAGGAACTCCTCCTGGGTGACTTTTAGCATGCAGAACCTTTGGGAGAGCACCTTCATCCTCACACAGTGTTCATACATACTGGACACTTGCATCCGCTGGCTGCAGGGGGAATACAAAAAGGATGATGTGAGTGAGAGGAAGGAGAAGGAGCACTAGCTACGACATAAGGAGGAGGCAAGGAGAGTGTCGGGGGAGGAAGAAAAGAAGGAGGACAATTAATGGACGCCGAGGTGGAAAAAGCAGCAGAGGTGAGAATAAAATGAGTTGGATAATGGAAAAGGGAACGATGTAGAGCCTGAGAAAAAATCAGGGTCAGCAACAAGGGCAGGCGTATCCATTTCCATGCAGTTCAGAAGCAGCCCTAGAGAGTGACAGAGGTCTAATGCAAGTGTTTTGCTAATGTCGCACAAAGTGAAAGCTGCTCCGACACGCTCGTTAAAAAACGGAAAGCTATTAAAGAAATGGCAGAGTGGTTATTTACTTCTGTTTTATCAAGTGCAACGTTTACTTTCAAAACTCTGCGTGAAGTTTGTTGAAAGTACAGAGAAAGGACAAAAAGCAGGAGTTGAGGTGTCAGGAAACATTTTTTTGATAAAGGCTGGAGGAGGCTGTGGCGCGAATCAGAAAAAAAAAACCTCGACACCGCTGAAGTTCTTGGGGCCGGATGGTTTCGTGAAGATGAAACAGAATAATTCATCTGAGGTGATCCCTCTGCGGCCACGTGAATCAGACGCAAAGGGAAATGTAAGAATACAACAGACTTGTTTACTGTCTCGCTTAGAAAAAGGCGCCGTTCATCGTGTTATTTCTTATAAATCTTTCTCTGAAGCTTGTATTCCTAAGTGGCTTTTCTTTCCCATCACGGTGACAAGTGAAAATACTTCGTATTCCACCAAAGCCAAATGTCACAGTGATTAGTACAGCGGTTAAGGGCCGCCACAAACTTTATTTGTCTGCTAAAGAAACTGCGACATGACAAACTTCTTCTAACTTCCATTCTTTGAAAACAATATCAGAACTTTGGTTCAAGTATTTTTTCACTACTAGTACTTACTCATTGAACACCAGGTCTGGAGCAAAGTAGAGCAGGGAGCTGTTGGTGAGTGTGTAGGACCTCCATCCCAACGCAAACACCATCACCCCCCATCCATGACAACTGAATCACAGACATCTGATCATCCACGTGCATGTCACGGAAACCTGTAAAAAACACATCATGAAATCACACTCCCCAGTTCAGTTGAATAGATATCAACACTTCATACTACACTGAACAAAAATATAAACGCAACACTTTTGTTTTTGCTCCCATTTTTCATGAGATGAACTCAAAGATCTAAAACATTTTCTATATACACAAATAACCATTTCTCTCAAATATTGTTTAGAGAATGGTTAGGGTTAGCGTAATGTTGTGAATCGAGTGGCCCATGGTGGTGGTGGGGTTATGGTATGGGCAGGCGTATGTTATGGACGACGAACACAGGCCACTCGATTCACAACATTACCCTAACCCTACCCCTCACACCAGATACTGACTGGTTTTCGGACCCCCCCAGACCCCCCCAATAAAGCAAAACTGCACGTTTCAGAGTGGCCTTTTATTGTGGCCAGCCTAAGGCACACCTGTGCAATAATCATGCTGTCTAATCAGCATCTTGATATGCCACACCTGTGAGGTGGGATGGATTATCTCAGCAAGGAGAAGTGCTCACTATCACAGATTTTTTCAGATTTGTGAACAATATTTGAGAGAAATGGTTATTTTGTGAATATAGAAATGTTTTAGATCTTTGAGTTCATCTCATGAAAAATGGGAGCAAAAACAAAAGTGTTGCAGTTTAGATTTTTGTTCAGTGTAATTAAAAGAAGAATCACAGCAGTGTGGATACAGTGTTTGCCTTTTCCACCCATAAATATGAGCGTATCCCCTCCTGGTGGTCTATTTATGAACAGGTTTGGAAAGGATTGGCTCATCAAACTGATGTTCATCATGCATCAAATCCTGGCGAGGCTTGCCATCTGGTGATGTCGTGGCCTTGCCCCAAGATTACAATATAAGACCAGGTATCAGACATTTCCTGACGATGTAAATGACTGGGAAATGTAATCTACCTCTCAGTGTTATCCGCATATTTTGCTCAGAAAGTGTGACCTCGCTGGTTTTGCTAAGTTTAAAACAATACAATCTGTCTGGTACACACCAACTAAAAACACCTACATGTGGTGTTGACTCGTGTACAAGTCAACCTTGGCCCAGAGTGGTTTACCTGGTATTGCCTTGGCCCAGCGCACCACAGTTACCAGCTGTCTCTCCCCCAGCTCATTGAGGCTGGTGAGCAAGGACACGGGGGCTGTCTGGCTGCGCGTGATCGTGCCCGGCATTGACGACAGCCGGCTCGATGGCCTGGAGGACGCTGAGCAGGGAGCGGCAGGAGCGCACGCTTGGGGAATCCCTGAAGCCAGGCAAGCTACTGAAAACATACAGAAGAAGGGTATTAAAGTAACATTACAAGTAAAACTATATGAAGTGGAGTTTATGAGACACTTATCCTGACTTTGAGCCGCTACAGCTGCACTTCCAGGCTCCAAGATGGCATCTCTGTTTCCCCAGGGAGCCAGAGGAAGCTCCTCCTCTCCGCTCCTCGGCTGTCCGGCTCCCTTAAGCCTACGACCTAGACAAGGAGAAGAAAACAGGGCCGAAAGGAGATAACAAGTCTCCATGTATACGTTGTTTTGTCTGATTTATCACACAATAAATAAAAGCAAATCAGGGGAAAAAACGAAACGAGTATAAACCAGATTCTGTTCCTTATCACTGCAGAGGGGCAAGGCCAGGAAAAAGCTCTTCTGACACGAATTTGTTACACTGTATTTAAACAGGGACATTTGATTAGTCAGCTCTGATCCAATGCATGTAAGCTATCCAACCACCCTGACCCCCTTTTCAAATGAAAATCCCTCATACTTTCCATGCTCAGTCTCTCTTTGGGATTTTATATTTAGTCCCTCACCTTTGAGGCTCATTCCTGACATGAAGCACCTCTTTAAACGGCACGAGGCGCAGTTTTTCCTCCGCAGCTTGTCGATGGTGCAGTCGTTCCGGCTGGCACACAGATGGTTCTGCTTACCTGGTGGTACAGAAAGGTTTCGGGGGGATGAGGGAGCGTTTTCAACAATGATTAGGCTTCCACTCATAGTGCTGATATGTGGGTGTTTACTGATAACATGAAATAACTCGCCCTCATGTAAGGTCACTGTGCCCTGCCTGAATGCACCAACGAGTGGGCGTAAGAAATTAAATCAGCGCGAGTGATTGTGTGTGTCTTTGTGTGCACTCGTGTGTTTAAATTGGTGTCGCACCCACCTGCAGCAGCTCTCTTGAAGAATACTTTGCAGCTGCCGCAGGTGACGGCTCCGTAGTGACAACCTGAGGCATCGTCGCTGCAAACCTGACACACTCTCCTGTCCGACAGATACACACCTGGGAACAAATCCTCATGCCTGGACACATAAAACATAACAAAAAACATATGAAAGAGAAAGGATTCGACAGTGGGCACAGATTCTGCATTTTTGAAATGGTTTCATCATTAACAGTTGCAAATAGCATGAACAAAGGCAGACAGTCAAACTTGGCGTGTTAGCAATTTATTTAGTTCACTAGGTTTTGTCTCAGAGATGGCTCCCTGTTAAGACATTCAGGGCACTAATTCCCTAAATCCAATCCAGTTATAAAACATTTCCCTATTCCATGATTGATTATATAACAAGTGAGGCACATCTGTGATTAACCAGCAAAGTTAGATTTTTTCATTGTGTATTCAATCAGGACATTCTCTTCTATTCAAAGCCAGATGCAGCAACAGGTGCTGTATCTCTTGTTTACAGTGACAGTGGTATATTAAGTGGTATTTTATGTAGTTAGTCACAGCACAGTCCAAGTTAGGTAAACTTTGATTCAGTCTAGCTACACACTAAAACACAACTTGGCCAAGGCCGAGATGAGCACATGTGGCTGTTAGAGCCCAAATAATTTATTGCTGATTACACAGCTGTCCCTGCAGCACAACTGGGCACCAGCATAAGGCATAGCAGAGGATAATGCAATGTTGGGTGGATTTTATTTATTTGTGCAGCCATGTCCAAAAAACCTCTGCAGCTCTATATATAAATATCAAGAAGAACAGGAGGAGATTGCAGCTTTAGACAATGGAGTTAATAAAGGATCAAGTTGATAACCCTTATTTAAAAATCCAACAAAGCAACATGCAACAACTGGGCAGATTAAAGCATGTACACAATGTTCACGGTGCATTTTTCCTTTTATTTCTGACAAAAAAAAGATGAACTTGGGTGGACAGAATGAAGCCCTCAGTATAATTGCACTCTCGATATTATGCCAACAAAAAACCAAGTCAAAGCAAATCATTGAAACGTACTTACCTAAAAGTGCGATCAGAGCAATCCAGCCAAACAGATGGTTCAGTCTTGATAGTGGAAAGAGTGCCGTGCCCTTGAGGAATTGGACTTTGGTAACTTTCCATTTGGCCATAGCCGTGTGCCATCGCTGCTCGCATGCCACCTTTGTCCTCCTTGTTGTACCAGAGACAGTGGCATTCCTGCATGGATCCGAGAGATGCTGGCCCACAGTTACAGTATTTGCACAACAAATTACGTCCGCTTAAACCGCCCCTCTCCGGCTCGGATCGGTTGCTTCGGGCGCACCACGCTCCCGGAGTGTCCCTGTATAGGTTCGCATTTGCGGAGTACGCAGAGTATGGTGTCAAAGGCAACATCTCTTCCACCTGAGAGAGAGCGGGCAGCTCGTCCTGCGGGTTCATGAACAGGTTAGACTCCCTGCAGACATACCTAGATAACACAGGGTTACGCGCCCCGTTCTGCGCGCTGTCTATGTCCCCCGATGTGAGCAGATCCATGCAGCTCACCTGCTGAATGCCGTGGCACACTTCTCCAAAGTCGTCTTTAAAGGCAGTGTCACGTAATAGAAGCTGGTCTGAGTTGACATTAGGAGCCGTTTGTAACTCCTGAACTCCCCGGGAACTACTCTCCATGGTGTGGTGGAAGTCTGCGAATATGCTGCTGCTGCTGCTGCTGCCGGAGCACTGATTCATGTTGTTAAGCGGAGAGGACACCGAGTCTAAACCCAGTGACACCGATACTGCCTTACTTAGCTCAGCGGTAGTTGGGCAAGAAGCACAGGTGTCCGCAGTGTCCGCGCGCTCGTTTATTAAAGAGTTTGATATTTCTTCTAAGCTCGAGCGAAAGGCCATCTTCCGCTTCCGTCAAGACAGTACTGTGTGAGCAGTATGCTGGTTTCACTGGGAAACAAAATAAAACAACGTACTTCAGGCGAGAAAACGCCTACCCTGCGAGACTGCGGTCATGTGTCGGCGGAGGAGGAAATAATACAGAGCAGCGATCTGTCGACGTACAGGGAAGGGACGTCCCGCCGAGCTGTTCCGCGAATGAAAGCAGGGCTGGATACTTGTTTCCTATTGCCTTTTTTCTACAAAGCTCCGTTGTATTTCGTCGGGGGCAGAGCAGAAACTCGCTCCATAAGTAACGATTACAACTTTGTAACTTGTCTTTGAACTCTGGCATGTTTAGGTCTCGTGAGTGAGAATAGCAAGGATTAAATTATCGCCACACATCGTGACAGGCTTCTTTAGAAACATTCTCACCTAAAGCTGCCATGTTTGTTCAGAATTGGATTTTCTAAATTATAATATTCTCTTTCACAGTATGTTGTGGGAATTAAAGGTGAGCTTGTTTGTATTCGGTTGCCTTATTTACACGGTAAATGTTGTTCGATATAATACAACTTGTCCTGCACAGCACTGACTTTTCTGAAAGACATCAAAATAAATATAATTTTATATACCGCTGGTCAATGAAGGGTCTAATAGTCTGCATGTGATGGATGAGGATGTCATTGTCAGGAACAAGAGATGGATGAAATAAGCCTTTCAAAGCACAACATACTGCAAGAGAAAGATTATTTTCACATAATCATATTTTATTCTATGTTTATTTACATTAGATAGACTGATTACATTAGGTTATTTTTGAGAAGGGAAGTAAAGGGTTGGTTGTCACATTCATTAGATCTCGCTCCATAGAGATGTGAAAACATGTTGGTACTAAGGTCAGAATAGGGTCAGAAGTCACCTACAGGAACATATCAGGAGTAACAAACTTGACATTGAGGTTAAAACAGTAATCACCATTGGATGGTTACAACATTGCTCATAATGAAAATCTTTTATTCAGAATGTAATGGGATTTCCAATAACAGTACCTCACTGTTAAGCTCTATAGTAGAGCTTTTCTTAGTTAGGCTACAGCAGTGCTTCTCAAACTTTTTTCTGTCATGTACCCCCTTTGAAACATTTTCTCAGCCAAGTACCCCCCTGACCGACCCCGAAAATGTTTGATCGAAAAAGCTATACAAATAATTCCAATATAGTGATGTTCCCGCAATGTGTGATTTATTATCTCCTTTACAACAAACTAAGAATATTTCATTTTATGCATGAAAAAAGAAAGGAAAGGAGTTTTTCAACTGAAGTAATATCTGTTTAACAAACCAATGAACAAAATGATATATTATGCAAAACTATAAAATACAATACACCAATTTGACATGTTTAATGAGGACCCCCTTGGTGGTTCTAGGAATATTTTATATAAAATTGTGTTTTCTATTTAACTTATTGTACTAAGATTATTTTTGTAATCATGCATGGTATTTTTTTAATTAACTTTTTTTTTTTTTTAAATCTCACGTACCCCCTGCAGTACCCCAACGTACCCCTAGGGGTCCGCGTACCCCCATTTGAGAATCACTGGGCTACAGCATGTGGTTGTTAGCTTAGTTGCTAGCAAAACATTTGGGATGCATGTCACATTCTCATAAGCTTTTGAAAAGATCGTCTCATTTGGCACAGCAAAGTAAGTGTAATTCCGTATTGCACAAACAACACACTGAAATTGTTTCTGTGCATTTTACTTACGTGATGAAGAATACATAATTTAACATTTAGATGGACGTGGCTTTTATTCCATTGTTTTTTAATAATCAATTTTATTAAAGTTTTCATTAGTTGGCATTTCAAAATGTGTGTAGTACAATTGACAAGGACAATAATAGCCGTGTCATTAATAATACATTTTCAACAGTTGTCACTTCTGACTTATTTCTAGGTGAAACAGCATTGAAATCAAGAACAGTATAATTTGCTGTTATGTTTAATTTAATATTCTATCTACGCTACGCAATATATTGGACCTACTTCTAAAATCTGTCAATGTGTCCAATTTCTTAATCTATCCTTATCTTGTCTTCAATCGGGCCCTCTCACATGCACTCAAATTCATCAATGCGTTGTTTGGTGTTGCCCTGACGTATCTGACGTAGGGTCTTGTATTTGTCGCGACCTGCCTTCACATTCTCTGCATGAATCAGGTCATTTGGGGTCTTTTTGCTCTCGTCAACAGCTCCAGCCAGCTCGATGCTCAGGCACTGAAGGAAAACACAAAAAACAGAGTGAATGAGATCCTGTTTCCTGAAACTCTTTCGGAGACTATTCAGGAGCCTTGCCCCTCTCCCTCAACCCTGTGCCCACCTCAATCCCAGTCTGGAAACACCCTTTTGTCCACAGTTATTAAGTCCAGTTTTGTGTTGAGTCCTTTATGCAACATCATATCTTGTTTTGGCTGCAAGATACAGACCAATTTTATTTCATTTGTTATAGGCCTCTGTCTGGGTGACGTTTGAATGAGTGCAATGGAATAATAATTTACCTGCACCAGTGTTTTATTATGCAGAGTGCACTTAGTTTAGTTGAAACCTAATTTTTGGAGGCAATTAAGCTGCCATTTTACAGCAGCGTCAAAACCTCTATAGTACAGGGTCAACACACAGCAACTGTATCAAAACGCTTTAAAAATCTCCTAACCAAAATGAATTTCAAACCACAAAATTGTAGGCGGTGGGTCAAGAAAGAGGCAGCTAGACTGATAAGCTGAGGAACATGTTGCTCCATACATCATATTAAGCCTTATATACTTAAGTTAATAATAAAGAACTTACTTAAAAATATGTTGAAATATTTTGATCAATGGAAATCAGTGACTGAGATCCAGAGATTATCTGGAGACAAGACTAAAGTCTCAAACCAGCAGATATGTGAGGCTGCATTTAGGCACATCAGGGCTCAATGCCACAGTGTCAGCATACTGACACGCTCACA
Source organism: Harpagifer antarcticus (assembly GCA_902827135.1). NCBI lineage: Eukaryota > Metazoa > Chordata > Actinopteri > Perciformes > Harpagiferidae > Harpagifer > Harpagifer antarcticus. The sequence continues at coordinate 5,876,706 of CADEHL010001042.1, read as the reverse complement.
CGGACAATGATATCATACTGATGTTTGGCAGTTTATATTTATCAAGCACACAAATCTTCAGTTGGTCTGTTAGAATGCTGACATTTTGTAATCAGGATTTCACACATTAGGACGATGAGAACTACAGTAGTTTAGACCGGCTAGATGAGAAGTCAGAGAATTAAAAGCAATCAATCATTTCAGATATTTTTGTCAAATTGTCAACCTCATGATGACAAAAGAGAATATTTTCTTTTTGGTCAGGGGATCAGAAAAGTGGTATGCCATTAATTTTAGGGACTATGAACACAAAATGTGTGCTTATTAACATTGTAGATTTTTCTTTCACAATAAATGTAAACTTTTAATGTGCTGCTGGCGTTAGAAGAGAAGTCATAACATCACCAAAGTCAGAGGGGGTCATCCTCTTGGGACCATGAATGCCTATACACAATTTCATGGTAATCTATCCTATTGTCATTGAGATATTGCAGTCCAACTGACAGTAAGACAATGCAATAGAACGCAGGTGTAGAAGCTTTAAGACAGCCAAGGGACGACTTATCTGTATCTGTAAAGTCAAACAGAGCCTAAGGCTTTAATAAGAGGGGGACCCAAGTTCCCATCAGTAAAAACACGTGGGTTTGCAATCCTGGCTCCAAAATGGTGGAATGAGCTCCCCATTGACATCAGGACAGCAGAAAGCCTGCACATCTTATATACTTATATACTAATAAAGGACTGGCTTATCTATAGCCAGTTGAGTAGCACTTGAAATGTTTGGCTCTATGAAACCTGATGTACTTATATGATTCTGTTTTCTTCAAGGGTGTGTCTTCCTGGTCGAATGTACTTATTGTAAGTCGCTTTGGATAAAAGCGTCAGCTAAATGCAATGTAATGTAATGTAACAGGCAGCCGGTAAGAGCAGATCAAAATGTTGTGTAAGCGCTCCGCAGAGCCGCTGATGTTATGTTCTGTTTGGATTGTTTGCGTTTGTGTCACGTGTCTTGTCAAAACCCTGCGCAGCATTGCTCAGAGTAGGTTTCAGTGTGGTGCGCTGGTTGTGGGGGCATTCTGTGCTTGGACGCTCTGTTGGTTATCTTCGGAGGGATAGATGGGAGAGAGAGGGATTTATATTTGGAAAGTTTAATTTTTGATTTACTTAGAATCCTGTTGGTTTGACCCACTGAAGAGTCCTGCTAAAAAGGGGAGAAAGTTATTCATTCATGTTCATTTTGTTTGTTAGAAGCATTTGATAGTGAGGTTTATTTACATGTTTTGTTTGTTTTGATCACTAAAATGCACCTTTCTTGTTTAAAGGTTTTTCACCTGAATAAAGTGGCTGAATGAAACTGCTGAATAAAGCTGCTGATTAAAGCTGCTGCATAATCCTAAATACTAAATAAAAAGTCTAAAAGAAAAGCTGTGGAGTGGAATCCTGTTATTAACGTCCAGTAGATGCCTCGAGTCCCTTTCAAGTGGGGAGTCTGCAAAAAACCAGCGGAACTTGACAGTGAAAAACCGGGAGACCAGGAACTGGAAGAACTCCTGAGACCCTGAACAACAACTCAAGCAGACACCTGAGACCTGATCATCCAAGGATTCTCGTTCTTGGATCATACCACTCCCCAGGCAAAGGGCAGAATGCCCATAAGAGGGGAAATTATGGCGGATCAAGCGAGAGGAAAGGCTGTGGAGCAGCTAAAGGTGGAGAGGACGACGGCAAAGCGGTTAGCCTCTCGACTGGCCAACACCATAACCAGGACTTATAAGGACATGTCTGAAGAGGAACTCAGAGAGTTTCAAGAAATTCACTAAAGAAGTTGAAAAAGTCATGGAAGCAAATGACGACTTGGAAGCTGGGTTCATCGCAGAGCTGGACACAGCTGAAGAAGCTGAGTTAACGAGTCAGCAAAAAGACGACCTACAAGAAACTGCAGAGGAGAGTACGCGGAAGCTTGAGGAGTTGAAGAGACTTATTCAAGAAGCTCTGTGGACTAACTTTGGAGAACATGAATTGTCAGTAGCGCTTCATGCGGCGGAGGCTGAAGGCGAACGTGCTGCTGCGGCAGAGCCTGGTGGGAATCTGGAGGCCTATGACCTCACACTCAACCATCTGAAAGAGCTTATGAGGACTGCAAAAGAAGTGCACAGTCGGTGGAGGCAGTGGATCCCTCCAGAAATGCGGGAGGACCTGCAAAGCCAGCTACGGGGGTTTGAACTCCATTTCCCAAGATTGTTCTCCAGTAAGGCAGACTTCATTCACGCAAAAATGAAGGAGGACACTGAAGGAATGCAGACGGCTGCTTCAGCCTGAAATCCTGTGGCATCCATTCAATTAAAGCCAACAGCACTTCCCAAGTTCAGTGGCAACAGACGCGAATTCCACAGATGGAGGATGGACTGAGAGGCACTTCAGAGGCAAGGTGAGCCTACCGGATCAAGAGAGGTGAAAAAGATCCAACTGCTGGACAGTCTCGAAGACAGAATGACGAGAGATCTTCGCCTCACTAGCTACAACACTGCAGATGATATCTTCCGTGTCCTAGAGAACCACTATGGGAATCACACATCCATCGCCATCGAAAATAGTGGAGGAGTTACAGAAGATGCCAGCTGTCAGAGGATATCAGCCACGTAAAATTGTGGAATTGATCCAAACTGTGGAAAAAGCTCTTCAAGATTTGAGTGACCTTGGGGACACAGGAGCTATAAAAAATCCACTAGTAACCAAATCCATTGAGAGTAAACTCCCAGATACCCTCAAGAAAGAATGTCTTGTCTATGCCACGGAGAGAAAACGTTCTGGTCCAACGCAGAATCGGTTTGACTGTCTCCTGACTTTCCTTAAAGAGCAAGAGAGCATATACAGGACTGTCTCAGAAAATTAGAATATTGTGATAAAGTTCTTTATTTTCTGTAATGCAATTAAAAAAACAAAAATGTCATACATTCTGGATTCATTACAAATCAACTGAAATATTGCAAGCCTTTTATTATTTTAATATTGCTGATTATGGCATACAGCTTAAGAAAACTCAAATATCCTATCTCTAAATATTAGAATATCATGAAAAAGTATACTAGTAGGGTGTTCAACGAATCACTTGAATCGTCTAATTAACTCGAAACACCTGCAAGGGTTTCCTGAGCCTTGAAAAACACTCAGCTTGGTTCAGTAAACTAAATCACAAGTATGGGGAAGACTGCTGATCTGACTGCTGTCCAGAGGACCGTCATTGACACCCTCCATCAGGAGGGTAAGACACAAAAATAAATTTCTCAAAGAGCAAGCTGTTCACAGAGTGCAGTTTCAAAGCACATCCACAAAAAGTCTGTTGGAAGGGGGAAATGTGGCAGGAAACGCTGCACAACCAAGAGAGATGACCGCAGCCTTAACAGCATTGTGAAGAAGAGTCGCTTCCAGAATTTGGGGGAGCTTCAAAGACAGTGGACTGAAGCTGGAGTCCAGGTATCAAAAGTCACTGTTCACAGACGTATCTGGGAAATGGGCTACAATAGCCGTATTCCCATGGTCAAGCCACTTCTGAACTCAAGACAACGGAAGAGGCGTCTGACTTGGGCTAAGGAAAAGAAGCACTGGACAGTTGCACAGTGGTCCAAAGTCCTCTTTTCAGACGAAAGCAAGTTTTGTATTTCATTTGGAAGTCAAGGCGCCAGAGTCTGGAGAAAGGCTGGAGAGGAGCAAAATCCAAGTTGCTTGAAATCCAGTGTGAAGTTCCCACAGTCAGCGATGGTTTGGGGAGCCATGTCAGCTGCTGGTGTTGGTCCACTGTGTTTCATCAAGCCCAGAGTAAATGCAGCTGTGTACCAAGAGATTTTAGAGCACTACATGCTTCCGTCTGCTGAAAAGCTCTATGGAGATGAGGAATTCATTTTCCAGCATGATCTGGCACCTGCCCACAGTGCCAAAACCACCAGTAACTGGTGTACTGACCATGGCATTACTGTCCTCGATTGGCCTGCAAATTCCCCTGACCTGAACCCCATAGAGAATATGTGGGGTATTGTGAAGAAGAAGCTGAAAGACACCAGACCCAACAATGCTAATGAGCTAAAGGCCGCTATTGAAGCATCCTGGGCATCCATAACACCTCAGCAATGCCACAGGCTGATTGCCTCCATGCCACGCCGCATTGATGCAGTAATCCGTGCAAAAGGATTCCCAACCAAGTACTGAGTGCATTAATGGACATTTTCAAATGTTTGATTGTGTTTTGCTGTTATAAATCTTTTTTTTTTACTTGGTCTGAGGAACTATTCTAATTTTTTAAAATAGGATTTTTGAGTTTTCTTAAGCTGTATGCCATAATCAGCAATATTAAAATAATAAAAGGCTTGCAATATTTCAGTTGATTTGTAATGAATCCAGAATGTATGACATTTTTGTTTTTTTAATTGCATTACAGAAAATAAAGAACTTTATCACAATATTCTAATTTTCTGAGACAGTCCTGTATGAGCAGCTCGAGCAACTGAGGGAAGAGGAACCATGCAGAAAGGAGGCCAAGGCTGATCCAAGGCATGCCAGGACCAAGTCTACCAAAATGACCGACGACCAGGCAGGGTGTGTAATCTGTGGAGACGAGAAACACAGGAGAAAGCTCTACTTCTGCAGAAAGTTTAGAGCGCTGGAGCTAACAGAGAAGAAGAGTGCAGTGAGTAAACTGGGAGCATGCAGGAGATGTCTTGAGGTCCATGATGGAAGCTCATACTGTAAACTTGGCTTTCTGTGTAAGAATCAAGACTGCAGGGATGAGCATGTTCCCGACCATCACTTCTACCTATGTCCCAACACCAAGCGGACCTGGTTCAGGGGGAAATAAAGACAGCAGGAGATGTACAGGGTACCAAGAAGACTTCCTCAACAAGCTACCTCCGGAATTGGCTAAGCAGTGTCTGGACGTGTTCTCAAATACTGCATCAAGAACGCTCAGCAATAGAAAAGACCAGTTGGGACTTCTAGAGGAGAATGGATTAGAGGAAGCACCGGTGCTGATGATGATTCTTGAAGTCACAGCCAATGCTGGACAAAAGGTTGGGACTTTAATTGATTTGGCCTCCGACACGAACTATATAACCCACAAGGCTGCAGAGAAACTGAACCTAAGGAGTGAAGAAATCACACTTGTCATCCATGGAATTGGAGAGATGAAGGTTTTCGTGGAGACCTGAAGATACCTTCTAAAAATCAGAGTGAATACTCCCAAGGGCACCCTCAAATCACATCAATTGGTTTGTTATGGTCTGGACAGCATAGCAGATGTTCAGGGAAGTGTAACTCCAGAGCAACTGCAAAAACTATTTCCAGACATACCACTCTGTGAACTGAAAAGACCCAGGGAAATAAGTCTGCTGATAAGCCACAGAGAAGGTCAACTAGCACCTCAAAGAATCAGAGCTGTTGGAGACTTAGTCCTATGGGACGGACCTCTGGGGAAGACTTTTGGAGGAACTCACCCTGATCTCTTTGAGGATGTTACTGTGTCGGCTCACATGTCCAAGACACATTTTGCCAGGTCAATGATGGCAGCTGCTGTCCAATACAAGGAGGTAATTGGAAGACAGCCCCCACCAAACGAACAGGTCGTCGGCAGGTTCTGGGAGTCATGGACTTCAACCAGCAACCAGGACTTCCTAGAGTGGTGGAAATGGGACAGCATTGGTGCAGCTTGTGAGCCAAAAATGTGGAGGTTGTCGCTGTGGTAACTGCCAGCCAGGTGGAAAAGAGATGTCTTTGGCTGAGGAAAGAGAACTGGAGGTCGTAAAGGACGGCCTTTCTTATGTAGCATGTGACGAACACAGCAAAGAACCTCATTGGCACGCCAAATATCCATGGGTGGAGGATCCCGTCTCATTGCCAAACAATAAGCGGGCAGACGAAGCCACATTCCTCAGAATGGAGAAACAACTAGCCAAAGCACCGGACTGGAAAGAGGCCTACACCACACAAGTGCATGAAATGGTCGATCGCAAGGCTGCAATCAAGTTATCTAAGGACACGATCAGCAACTGGGACGGGCCTGTCTGGTACGTGAGTCACCTCATCGCTCCCAACCCACACTCTGTCACAACTCCAGTAAGACTTGTGTGGAACAGCAGCCAGAGATTCAAGGGCATAAGCATGAACGACCTGCTGATGAAAGGTCCAGACGACATCAACCCTATCCGTGCTGTCCTCCTAAGATTTAGGTGTGGAGTTTATGCTGCTTTGGGTGATGTGAGGAAAATGTATAATTCAGTGTGGTTGGAAGACAGAGAGATGCACCTACATAGGTTCCTTTGGAGAGACTCCGAAGATCAAGAGCTGGAGGAATATGCAGTCACCAGGGTAAACATCGGAGATAAACCTGCAGGGTGCATCGCACAGCTAGCCATGCGGGAGACAGCTAACCTGCCTCCTTTCACCCACCTTGAAAAGGAGCCGCAGGTACTTCATCAGGACAGCTACGTCGATGACATACTCACTTCACACAACAATCGTGAGCAGCTGTATACCATCACAGAAAATGTGAAGTAGATCCTAAAGGCCGGAGGGTTTGAGCTCAAGCCATGGGCGTTCTCTGGTCAAAGTGGGAGGAAGAAATGCGGCAACGAGTTGGAATTGGATCAGAGAAAGACCATGGTTCTACCAAACCAAATGTGTGAGGAGAACAATAAGGCGCTTGGTTTGGGCTACATGGTGGAAGAGGACAAACTCCATGTCATGGTTGGAATAAACTTTTCCAGGAGAAAGAAAAAGATGCGACTAGGTCAAAACCTTCTAAAGGAGGAAATCCGAGCCCAGACACCAAACCCTCTGACGAGAAGAGAACTGCTGAGCCAAGTGTCAGGACTATATGACCCTGTTGGACTGGTAACTCCTGCTAAACAGAAAGGAGCCATTCTGGTGCGGCAGGCTTTCCAGGAGGGAAGAGGCAAAAGTTGTGCAGTAAAGAACACATGGGACATGGCACTCTCAGATGGGCTCAGGGAAGATGCAATCAAGCTTTTCGAGGAGTATGCCCAACTTTGCAAAGTCAAGTTCAGCAGGGCACTAACCCCCCCCAGGCTTTGCAGAGCAACCCTGTGGAATCACACTCTCTGATGGAAGCGAGCATGCTTACGGAGCAGTACTGTATCTGAGATGGAACATGGACGAAGACCCGATTGTCAGGCTGGTGGAATCCAAAGCCAAACTGACTCCTTTGGACCACAGAGGTGATGCAGTCAAAGCAGTGATGTGTGGAGCCGTGTTTTCCACTCGCCTGAAAAAGTACTTTGAGTTACACAGTAGTATCAAAGTGAAAAGGTGGTATCATCTAGTTCAGTGTTTCCCAACCGGGGGTACGCGTACCCCTAGTGGTACGCGAGGGACCTGTAGGGGGTACGTGGAATTCCAAGGTGACAAGTAAAACAAATAATAATCCCGTCAAAAATGACAGTGCGCGATTTGTTTCCCTAGGGAGACAATAGTCTGTGGCACAACCGAGCCAAAATCCCACAATGGAAACAGCTGCTTACCTGCAGCCAGAAAAATACTGGTAGGTCTGCGCTATGGATAAATGGCTGAAACGTCCGCTTGCTCTGGATTGAGGCCAGGGTTCAGAGGAGCCCGCCGAGAAACGTAAGAAAGAGGCCAAACTGAAACCAAGGCAGTACAGTGAAACATATATATTATTTGGATTCATTTATTCTTCTGCGGACCCACCGCAGCCTCAGTGCTTCTTTTGCGGTGAAGTCCTGGCTAATAGTGCGATGAAGCCAGCGCATTTACAGAGACACCAGAGCACCAAACACTCGGGAAGTGTCGATAAAAGTGAATAATTTTACAGACGAAAGCTGTCGGAATTTAAGTCGAGCCAGACAGTAATGATGAAAGCCACGAATGTGTCAATGAAAGCACTCGAGGCATCTTACGCCGTGTCCCTGCTTGTGGCTAAATAAATAATACCTCACTCTATTGTTGAGGAGCTCATTCTCCCTGCAGCGACTGCGTTGGCCGAAATTATGATAGACAAGAAAGCAGCCGAAGCACTCAAAGTTCTCCTGTCGAATAACACCGTATCCCGTCGGATCAATGATATGTCTGTTAATATAATTGGACAAGTGGTGAACAAAATAAAACTAGCCGGTCAGTTCGCAGCTGGATGAAATGACAGATGTGAGTGGAGAAGCGCAGCTCCTGTCCTTCGTGCGTTACAAAGATGCGTCGGAGATAAACTATGGGGGTTATTCCCTATCTTTATTCAAGAGCGTGGTATTTAAATTTGAGAGCATACTTTATGTATTTATTTCCCTCAAACCCTGTCCAGGCACTCAAATACTGCCTGCTGGCACTTAGATTTGCTCTGCTTCTGCTCAAACTGTACGCTTGCACTCAGATATATTGCTGTTTACAGATTTGTTCTGCTCTCAGATTTATTCTGTGCGCGCTCGAAATTTTTGTGCAACAATCCTGTCAAAATCCCTCAACCAATAGGAGGCCAGGTGTCCTTGCGGGTGCGTTCGCTTTACTTAATACAGCGTCCCGTAAGGGCGGTTACTCTTTGGTTTATAAACTCCCGCCCTCCACGGTTTTATAACATAGCATGTACTGCACTTGTTTGATTTACAACTACCTTACATAATAGCTACATTCAGTGGCGGACTGGGACTAAAAATCAGCCCGGGAATAAAATAAAATGGTCCCTCCGTTGCCTTCTGCCCATAATGCGAGGTGGTTGCTATGCAACAACAATAACAGATAGCGAAGTCGTCGTTTAGGTGCTTTTTTTTGAGAGATACGCACTTCTCAATCCACTCCTCCATAGTAAGCCCACCCCGGAGGTCGAAGTTAACCTTAAATGTTTCCATTTTAAGCTTAGTTAGTTAGTTAGTTAGTTTACTATATAAAGTTTAGTTTAGGATTTTATAACGGTTCTCAGACGCGGAGGGATACTGATTTGTGAAAAGTAACAACAACTATTCCCTGGATATACGCTCATTATATCACGGCTAAGAAACATCAGATTGCTTGATTTGACTAACTGTGCTTAACCCCTCCCAAAGTTGTAAATGACTGGTGAAAAGAAACTGCTAGGCCTATACTGATTCTGGATATTATTTTGCTAAGTGTTTTGTTCCTGAATTAAAGTTTAAATGCCTGTTTAAAGGGGACTTATTCAAAGGGGCTCCATGGTTTAAGCCTAAATGTTACAAGATATATATATATAGCAAAGATAAGTTGATTATTTTGATTTCATATGTATTTATTTGATTATATTATTTACTTTCAAGGCAAAATATTCATTTTTATTTATTTTTATTGAGTGATTTAAGTTAAAATTAAGAAAATGCCTGAGAATTAGATGTTCAAATTAAGGAGATGAAATAAAGTTATTTTCATTCAATAATCAGTTACTGTCACAGTCTGCTTTCTCACTCACCTATTTTCTGCATTATCATTCCTTAGTCACCTGGTAGTCACACCCTGTCTCTCTCTCTCTCACTCTGTTACACCCATCAGCTCCATTAGTATTTAGGCCCACTTCACTTTCACCTCAGTGCCAGATCGTAATTTGCAGCATGCCAGTCTTTCCCGCATTACTCTTCGGATTGCTCTCCCGGTTTCGACCCTGCCTGTCCCTGACCAGCCTGCCTCGCCTGCTCCCTGACCCGTTCTGTACCTGCGACTCCCGTCCTGCCTTCTCCCGGAACCCTCGCCTGTCCCTGACCAGCCTGCCTCGCCTGCTCCCTGACCCGTTCTGTACCTGCGACTCCCGTCCTGCCTTCTCCCGGAACCTTCGCATGTCCCCGACCAGCCCTTTGCCTACTATCTGCCGTGTTGTCTCCTACCAGCCTATTGCCTCTAATAAAGCTGGTTACCGACTATTTCTGATTTCCCGTGTTCTGCATTTTGGTCCTCAGCTCGTTTGTGACAGAACGATCTGGCCAGAAATGGACCAAGCAAACACCGGGTCTCCTAGAGACCGCTTTGAGAGGGTTGAGGATGCCATCCAAAGACAGGAGGTCACAATAGCTACCTTAGCTATCGAGACCCACCAGGCAACCTCAACCCAGGGACAAACGCTGGCTTACCTTACCTCCCAGATGCAACAGATGGCCGCCACCGTACAACAGCTAGCCGCTACCATGGCTGCTACCGTCCCTCCGCCCGCAGCTCCGATGCTCGCTCCAGCCCCTGGGTCGACGGGATACGCTCCGGAGCCTCGTGTGGGAACGCCGGAACGCTACGCTGGTGAGCCGGAGGGATGCAGTCCTTTTCTCACAAACTGTTCCATATTGTTTTCACTGCAGCCACACACCTTCGACTCCGAGGCGGCTCGTGTAGCTTTCACCGTTAATCATCTGACGGGGAGAGCACGTTTATGGGGAACTGCAGAGTGGGAGCAGCAGACACCAGCCTGCGCCTCTTTTGCTGCATTTTCCGCGGAGATGCGGAAGGTGTTCGGTCCCGTTCGTCTGGGTCCCGACGCTGCTGGAGGCCTGCTGAGTTTGTGCCAGGGTTCCGGCACGGTGGTGGATTACGCTATTGACTTCCGCACCAGCAGCCGTCGCAGCAGCTGGAATGAGCCGGCGCAGTGTGACGCATATCTGAGAGGATTAGCGGATTATATGAGAGATGAGCTGGTTTCCTATGATCTCCCTGCTTCCTTGGATGGGTTGATTGAGCTCACCTCTCGGATTGACGGACAAATCCAGACTCGGAGAGGAGAGCAACAGACGCGAGCGGCGGGCCGCTGCTCGCGACAACAACTTCCGGTTTTCGGGAGATTTCGACTTCCGGTTTCGGCGGAGAATTCCCACTCCTACTCTGACTCACGGTACGAGGTCGAGCCCATGCAAGTGGGTCGTACCAGTCTTACCTCGGAGGAGAGGGAATTACGTCGAAGAGGTAATCTTTGCCTTTACTGTGGTCAGGCTGGACATAGGGTTTCCCGTTGTCCGGTAAAAGGCAGAGCTCATCAGTAATGGGGAGTATACTGGTGGGCCAAACCTCTGAGCTGATCCCCAATCTAAGACCCTTGTGCCATGCTCGACTCCTCCTGACAGGCAGATCTCAGGCTCTGGCTGTTTTTATCGACTCCGGATCAGATGTTAGCATCATTGACGAGGAGCTCGCACGACAGCTGGGCATCCAACAGGTTCGGCTGCTCCAGCCGGTACCGGCTAATGCTTTGGATGGTCACCTGCTGGGAACAGTGACACACCAGACGACACCGGTCCGTATGCTCATGTCGGGGAACCACCATGAGACAATCCAGTTTCATGTGCTACGGTCCCCCCAAATCCCTCTGATTTTGGGTTATCCGTGGCTCCGTCGCCACAACCCGAACATTGACTGGGCAACTGGGTCCATCCTAGGTTGGAGTTCCTCCTGTCATCAGGTTTGTCTCAAGCAGGCCGCCGCACCTCAACTATCTGTGGATATGAACCTGGTTCCGGATGTCACAGGGGTTCCGGCGGAGTATTTGGACTTTAAGGAGGTGTTTAGCAAGGCTAAGGCGACATCTCTCCCACCTCATCGGCCCTATGACTGCGCCATTGAGCTACATCCAGGCGCAGTCCCACCCAAGGCCCGGTTGTACTCGCTTTCGGCACCGGAGAGGAAGGCCATGGAGACTTACGTCAATGACTCTCTGGCTGCGGGAATTATTCGTCCTTCCACATCACCCGCAGGAGCAGGGTTTTTTTTTGTGGCGAAGAAGGACAAGACCCTGAGACCCTGCATTGACTATCGGGGCCTGAACGACGTCACGGTGAAGAATCGTTATCCCTTGCCACTCATCTCGTCAGCATTTGAGTTACTACAGGGGGCTACAATCTTCACTAAGCTGGATCTACGAAACGCTTATCACCTGGTACGAATCCGGGAGGGGGACGAATGGAAGACCGCCTTCAACACCTCTTCGGGACATTACGAGTACCTGGTGATGCCATTTGGACTTACCAACGCCCCTGCAGTTTTCCAGGCGTTGGTGAACGACGTACTCCGAGACATGTTGGATCGTTATGTTTTTGTCTATCTGGACGACATCTTGATTTTTTCAAAGAACCTCAAGGAGCACGTCCATCATGTCCAGACAGTCCTCCAGAGACTTCTGGAGAACTCACTGTTCGTCAAGACGGAGAAGTGCGAGTTTCACACTTCTTCGGTCGCCTTTCTTGGCTACATCGTGGGTCAAGGAAGTGTGGAGATGGATCCGTCTAAGGTTTCAGCAGTTACCTCGTGGCGGGTCCCTGATTCCCGGAGGGAGCTGCAGCGTTTCCTGGGATTCGCCAACTTCTACAGACGGTTCATCCGTGGCTACAGCACAGTGGCCGCCCCGCTCACCGCCCTGACCTCGTCCAAGGTGACGTTCCGATAGTCCCCTGCAGCCGAGGAGGTTTTTCAGGACCTCAAGGGCCGGTTTACGTCGGCTCCTATCCTGAAAGTACCAGACCCCGCTGGTCAGTTGGTGGTGGATGCTTCTGACGTAGGGGTGGGGGCCATCCTGTCGCAACGTTCTGGTGAGAACCAGAAGCTCCACCCCTGTGCTTTCTTTTCGAAGAGATTGAGTCCGGCGGAGAGAAACTATGACGTGGGGAATCGGGAGCTGCTAGCAGTCAAGTTGGCGTTGGAGGAGTGGCGACACTGGCTTGAGGGGACAGAACAACCATTTCAGGTTTGGACTGACCATAAGAACCTGGAGTACATCAGGTCGGCACAAAGACTGAATTCTCGGCAAGCCAGGTGGTCGTTATTTTTCACCCGGTTTAATTTTTTCCTCTCCTACCGCCCGGGCTCCCGCAACGTGAAGGCCGACGCTTTGTCCCGGCAGTTCGGGAGGGAGGGAGACACCCGGGGTATTCCGGACACTATTCTTCCTGCTCCTCGAGTGATCGGCGTCCTCGCTTGGGAGATTGAGGAGAGGGTTAAGACCGCTTTGGTGGACCAACCCGGTCCTAGTTCTTGTCCTCTTAACCGCTTGTTTGTGCCTCAGGTTTTGAGGGCTGAGGTGCTTCAGTGGGCTCATAGCTCCAGACTTTCCTGCCACCCTGGAATTCAACGTACCAGAGGGATGGTCCTACAACGGTTCTGGTGGGCCACGCTGGAGGCTGACACCCGGGAGTTTGTGAACGCCTGTCCTGTTTGCAATCGGCACAAACCATCTCACCAAGCGCCAGCTGGCCTCCTTCATCCATTACCGGTCCCACGTCGCCCTTGGTCACATATTTCATTGGACTTTGTGACTGGTCTACCACCGTCCCACGGACATACTGCCATCTTGACGGTGGTAGATCGGTTTAGTAAGATGGCTCATTTCGTACCCCTGCCTAAAATCCCGTCAGCTAAGGAGACGGCAGAACTGATTCTTCTCCATGTTTTTCGTATTCACGGACTGGCGACTGATGTGGTTTCCGACCGGGGGCCCCAATTCACCTCTGTGTTTTGGAGGGAGTTTTGTGAATTGATCGGGGCAACAGTCAGTCTCACCTCCGGTTTCCACCCACAGGCCAATGGCCAGACCGAACGGAAGAATCAGGAGATGGAGACCACTCTCCGCTGCATGGCTTCCGATCATCCCTCGACCTGGTCAAAACAACTCCTGTGGGTGGAGTATGCCCACAACACCCTCATCAGTTCCGCTACTGGTCTTTCCCCTTTTCAGTGTGCTTACGGTTTTCAACCCCCATTGTTCTCTGCATTGGAGAAGGAGGTTACCTGTCCGTCTGTCCAGGCTTTCATCAGATGTTGTCGGAGGACTTGGAGGCAGGCTCGAACAACTCTGCTTCAGTCTGCTAACCGGTACGCCACATCAGCGAACCGCCGACGCACCAAGGCACCTGTATACCAGGTAGACCAGAGGGTGTGGCTTTCCACTCAGAACATTCCCCTTCGGGTGGAGTCTAAGAAATTAGCGCCTAGGTTTATTGGACCCTTCAGGATTGTCAAGGTCATTAATCCTGCAGCAGTTCGACTGAGTTTGCCCCGGAACATGAAGATCCATCCCACCTTCCACGTTTCTAGGATTAAACCTGTCCGGGAGAGTCCTATGGTTTCCGCCGCCCCTCCACCACCACCCCCTAGGATGATCGATGGGGGCCCTACCTACACCCTTCGTCGTCTACTCCGTTCCCGTCTCAGAGGAAGAGGGGTTCAATATTTGGTGGACTGGGAGGGCTATGGTCCTGAGGAGAGGCAGTGGGTTCCGGCTCGTCATATCCTCAACCCTCAACTCATCCGAGACTTCCACCTGCGTTACCCGAAGCAGCCGTCTAGGACCCACGCTCAACCAGGCGTTAAGCCAGGGAGTACTCGTCCGCTACGGACCAGAGGCTTCGTCGAGGAGGAGGGGGAGGCGTCATCGGGCGAGGAGGACGAGGATTTCCAGGAGGGAGAGGCCGAGAGAGCAGTCTCAGACGAGTACTAACCTTTCCCATACCTCCAACTTCCACCCGGTATCTGTAGGTTTTTTTTTCTTGAGTCTCCTTTTTTAGAATTGTTTAGACGTCTGGAGCCGTCCATTAAGGGGGGGGGTTCTGTCACAGTCTGCTTTCTCACTCACCTATTTTCTGCATTATCATTCCTTAGTCACCTGGTAGTCACACCCTGTCTCTCTCTCTCTCACTCTGTTACACCCATCAGCTCCATTAGTATTTAGGCCCACTTCACTTTCACCTCAGTGCCAGATCGTACTTTGCAGCATGCCAGTCTTTCCCGCATTACTCTTCGGATTGCTCTCCCGGTTTCGACCCTGCCTGTCCCTGACCAGCCTGCCTCGCCTGCTCCCTGACCCGTTCTGTACCTGCGACTCCCGTCCTGCCTTCTCCCGGAACCCTCGCCTGTCCCTGACCAGCCTGCCTCGCCTGCTCCCTGACCCGTTCTGTACCTGCGACTCCCGTCCTGCCTTCTCCCGGAACCCTCGCCTGTCCCCGACCAGCCCTTTGCCTACTATCTGCTGTGTTGTCTCCTACCAGCCTATTGCCTCTAATAAAGCTGGTTACCGACTATCTCTGGTTTCCCGTGTTCTGCATTTTGGTCCTCAGCTCGTTTGTGACAGTTACGTTCTACTTGTGAAGGATCATCAGCACGTATGAGTGAGGGGGTACTCATGGTATGACAAAAGGCTCAGGGGGTACACAAGACAAAAAAGGTTGGGAACCACTGATCTAGTTGATAGCCAAACAGTCTTTGGTGCTATACAAAGGGAAAGCTATGGTTACCAGACTTTCTTTGCAAATCGGATTGGCGAAATCCAGAACAACTCAAACATACTTGACTGGTGGTGGATTCCTGGTCCATACAACATCGCTGACATAATCACCAGAGGAGCAAACCCTCAAGACCTGGACGACAACTCAGAGTGGCAAAATGGGCCAAAGTTTCTGAACTTGCCAGCGAAAGAGTGGCCAATCAAATCTGCAAGGGACCTCGCTGACACTGCCAGAGAAGGCATCAACAGGCTGCAAAAGAAAGCATTTGTTGCTGCACTAACGAGGGCCAAGGCAGAGAAACAGGAACCACCGCAAAAGCAGAACCCGATCCAAACAGAGAGGAGACCACCTGCAGGGTCAGTTATCCAGAACCTGGTGAATGTCAAGCAGTTCAATGTGCTGAGCCGATTGGTTAAGACAGTTGCATGGATCTGGAGGGCAGCAAAAAAGTTCATCAAACCCAGTAAATCTGTGGAAAGGTCAAAGTGGGAGGCAGTATCCTCTTCGGGAGTCATCTCTGTAAAGGAGCGAGAAGATGCCCTGCGAGACATTTTACTGTCAGCCCAATCAGGTGTATCATTCTCTAACACCACCACAGACAGACTCGTAGTCTACAGGGACAAGATCTCTGGGCTTTTGCTTTGTGGGGGCAGATTCCAAGGTTTCAATGAAGACAAAAGTGGTGTTCCCATTTTACCTTATGATTCCTGGGTATCAATGTTGCTGACTCGAGAGGCGCACAATGCTGGACATGATGGTGTGGCTGGAACCTTGCTTAAAGTGAGAAAGAAGGCATGGATCATACGAGGAAGAAAACTTGCTCCAAAGATTGTTGATGACTGCATGAACTGCAGAAAAGCCAAGGCAAAGATATGTCAACAAATTATGGGAGACCTGCCAACAGAAAGAACAGAGCCTGCCTGTCCATTTCAGTTTACAACAGTAGATCTCTTTGGACCCTATCATGTGAAAGATGACGTCAAGAAAAGAACAACACTGAAGACACTAAATCCAACCTCTAAGAGAAGTGAAAAGATCCCTGCCACCATTCTGCACAGAGATGTCCGGCGGCTGGTCGTCTTGTTACCTGCTAAAGAACAGAAAGAGTGATAGGGTTTATGGTTTGCCTCAAAGTAGCGATCTCCCAGTGTTCCAAAAGAGACAGGAAGATCGAGTGGGAGGTGTAAAGTCAAACAGAGCCTAAGGCTTTAATAAATACAAGAGTAAAAACAGACTACAAGTAGTCAGAAAACAAGTCACCAATTAGTAGGGATAGTCAACAGGTGTAAACGATCGCAGGCAGTCCTGCCTCCTCTAGCAAGTTGGGTGCAATCACCCTAATCAGAGAGCCCCAGCTGCAGTAGGAAGAAGGTATTTAAATAGTTGCTGTGTGCGATCCAGGAAGATGGAAGCATGCAGACGGGAGGCATTTTTTCTACTAAGTCAGGACAGGCAGCCGGTAAGAGCAGATCAAAATGTTGTGTAAGAGCTCCGCAGAGCTGCTGATGTTATGTTCTGTTTGGATTGTTTGCGTTTGTGTCACGTGTCTTGTCAAAACTCTGCGCAGCATTGCTCAGAGTAGGTTTCAGTGTGGTGCGCTGGTTGTGGGGGCATTCTGTGCTTGGACGCTCTGTTGGTTATCTTCGGAGGGATAGATGGGAGAGAGAGGGATTTATATTTGGAAGGTTTAATTTTTGATTTACTTAGAATCCTGTTGGTTTGACCCACTGAAGAGTCCTGCTAAAAAGGGGAGAAAGTTATTCATTCATGTTCATTTTGTTTGTTAGAAGCATTTGATAGTGAGGTTTATTTACATGTTTTGTTTGTTTTGATCACTAAAATGCACCTTTCTTGTTTAAAGGTTTTTCACCTGAATAAAGTGGCTGAATAAAACTGCTGAATAAAGCTGCTGAATGAAGGTGATTAAAGCTGCTGCATAATCTACTAAATAAAAAGTGTAAAAGAAAAGCTGCAGAGTGGAATACTGTTATTAACGTCCAGTAGATGCCTCGAGTCCCTTTCAAGTGGGGAGTCTGCAAAAAACCAGCGGAACTTGATAGTATCTGAACATGACCTCTGCCCTGAAGGGAAGTAAGAGATTAGCAAATCCATGAAATAGAACATTTGATTAGAATTTGCTTAACCTTACCTTGAGGTTTTTCTGCAGCCTCTCATTCTTCTGGGCCTCTGTTACTCGCTCCTCTTCGCTACGATCTCGAACCGTGCCCGGAGAGGTCAGCTCAGCGCTCGCCTCTGCGCTGCTCTCGTCCGTCTCGTCGTGCTCGTGCATGGGAGGCTGGACAGAATCCTGGATTTGGACACCCATGAGTTTAGTCTTCAGCTCCTCTTTGGTTCGCTCCAAATCAGCTTCTACCACCATCGCCTGTCAAAACAGACCACTTGCAGTGTGTTTAGATGTCAAAGTGCACTAGATTTGTTTCAAAATGTGATATCCCCGTGGGCATGTATTCTAGGAAATTTGATTTGTACTACAACCAGGGGCAGAATTTCCATTAAGGTAGACAACTGACTCTAAGAAGGCCCCTAAGAAGCTATAGATCTATTATTCTTACAAAAGGCTCCCAATGCACACATGCAACTAAACACACTTCTCACTGTGTAAGCCTTCTTTTGCTTTAAAGTAAAACATGTTATTACTATATTTATCCGACTATGTCTATGGAGACTATGAAAACGTTATGGGTTACGAAGCAGAATTAGATTTACACAATAAAAAAAGAATGCATTATTATTAATCGAAAGCTCCACCTTGAAAAGACATTGAGAAACGTACATTTTGTTTCAGAAACAAAAGTTTAGCGTTCTTCTTCAACCACTGCCAATATCAACATTTACAGTTAGAAAATGGGTGAAGAGTAAGATGGCATTTGCCTCAGGCCCCCAAATCCGTCCCTGACTACAACACTGAAATAAATTAAGCTCTGTATTGGGAACAAAAAGACAACTGGATAGTGTTCGGTGACATCTGACATCGTGCCTTTTTGACTTTAACTTAAAGCACCCTCTTAGACCCCACGGACCCTTCGGTGGGTCCGAAACCACAAAAAAAACAAAACACAAGGCTAACGCTGAGCCTCTGAATTAGCCCTGTGCGAAAAAATCTTAACGCAGTTAGCACAGAACTCTAGCTAAACCGATCTATATACTTATTGGATCTGCACAAACAAGCTTAGATAACATCCTGAGAGTCCACAGATTATAGAAATATAAGGATCATCACTGAGCGATCAGAACTCGTGACAGGGGAAGCAGGGGCGGATCTACCGGGGTGGCAACTGCCACCCTAAAAAATAGCCTTGCCACCCCAGTTGGCAGCTTTGTTTTGAAAGAAAAGTTGTGGCTCATCCAGAGGTCGCGTTAACCGAATATTTTCCGTCTATGACGGATTTATTTTTAACAATGACGGAAAAATCTGAAAGCAGTCCGTCATTTTGACGGATTAGAACAAACTCGGAACAGCACCAAAGTTTCCCCGCAGTGAGGGTCCGGTGTTATGCATGCCTGCCAAAAAGGAAATGATACCGTTTCCAAACACAACTTTGCCGTACAAATCATTGAAATGTCTGTGAGTTTTGGCTTTACGCTGTGCGCTAACAGTTCACAAGCGTGCGCCCCGCCCCTCGTTGGCGGTTCACGACTGTGCTCCCCCCCACCCACACCCCCGTTAACAGTTCACGACCCGCAGCAATTAGGTTCCACATGAAACATAAAACAATAGAGGATATCATACAACATATACATATTTACAAGCTACATTTACATACTTATCAACATTTACAAATACCCATAGTTTCAATGAGCATTTCATTTAGACTTGCTTTAAAAACATTCAGAGGAATAAAATTGCCCAGTTTTCAATTGTAGCTGTAGACTGTTCCAAGCAAGTGGAGGTGCGCACATAAAAGCTGTCTTACCTAAGACAGTCCTTGCTCTTGGCACATCTAACAAGACTACATCATGCAATCTCAGACAATAGCTGCTTGCAACTCTCTGTGTTATCAGAGAGCAGATATAATACGGGAGTTTACCCAACATAGCTTTATAAATAAAGGTGTACCAATGACTCAGCCTCCGTACAGTAAGTGATGGCAAACCTGCCTTGGTATACAGGGTACAGTGATGTGTAAGTGCTTTACAATTTGTGACAAATCTCAGTGCCCTGTGATAGGCGGCATCTAATTTGTTCAGGCAATGGACAGGTGCATTCATATAGACCAGATCACCATAGTCCAGCACAGGTAAAAAGGTCACAGTGACTAGCCTTTTCCTGGCTTCAAATGAGAAACAGGACTTGTTTCTGAAAAAGAAACCTAGTCTAACCCTCAGCTTTTTAAGCAGGTTATTGACCTGAAGTTTAAAAGTGAGACAATCATCAAGCCAGATACCAATTTGTAACAGTCAACCACTTCAAGTATTTTTCCTTGCGCAGTTACAATATCCAAAACAGGCTCTGGTCTTTTTAGCTTTTGAAAAGAGCATTACCTTGGTTTTATCAACATTTAAAAGAAGCCTAAGCACAGAAATCTGAGTCTGAATAATGTTAAAAACAGCCTGTAATTTAACAACAGCCTCCTTAATGGAGGGACCTGCACAGTACATCACGGTATCATCCGCATAAAAATCTAAAGTAGCTTCATCCACATCTTCACCTAAACTGTTATAGGGGTTTTTAAATCCTCACTAAAAACTCACTTCTTCTCTCTGGCCTTCTAGTCAGAGCGGAGCACGACTCCTGACTATTCCCTGTGTTTGTTATATATCTGTTGTAAATTATTGTCTTTTATTGTGATTATAAGTGTTTTTTATTGCATGTACAGCACTTTGGCTCGACCAAAAATCGCTTTTAAATGTGCTATATAAATAAAACTTGATTTGATTTGATTTGATATACCAGTGATGGTGCTGTTATATATGGAGAATAAAAGTGGACCTAAAACAGAACCTTGTGGTACACCATTAGCAATGTTTAACCACTCAGAAGTGAGCCCATCAAAGTGAACACATTGGGACCTTTCAGAGAGGTAGTTCACAACCCACCCCACTGCATGGCTGGATATGCCAATACTGAGTAGCCTCTGCTTTAAGATGCGATGATCGACGCTTTGGAAAGGTCAATAAATAGAGCTGCATAACTCTGCTTATTATCTAAAATACTCGTAATGTCATTCACCACTTTCATTGTCGCAGTGATGGTGCTATGTTTCTTTCTGAAGCCTGACTGATGTTTAGACAGGATATCATTTTTACATAAGAACTCCTTTACTTGTTCACTCACTAGGCGTTCGAGCATCTTCACCAGAACTGACAATTTAGAGATTGGCCTATAGTTATTTAGCATTTATGCTGAGGGAGAGGTTAACAAGAGTAGTGAGAGGTGGAGCAATACAGTCTGCAGCTATCTTTAAAAAGAAAGGTTCTACGTTGTCCGGGCCAGCCGGTTTCTTAGGATCTAACTTAATGCTTCATGAACAACATTAACAGTAAAAGGAGTAAAACTGAAAGGGTTTTCCAAACCACATTGAGTCACAGAAGCAGAGTTAGTCACAGAATTAAACAGAGCCACAGGACACAAAATGCTTATTAAAGCAATTTGGCATATTAGCCCTGTCCGATATAGTGCCAGATGCTGTGGTAAGGCACGGAGGTAGCTCATTACGGATATCACCGGTGGATATCGATTTTATGGCTTTCCCAAATTTCCTAGGATTATTTAGGTTTTCTGTGGTAACTGACAAATAGTACTTCGACTTAGCACTTTTGACATGTGAAGTGAAGCTATTTCTTAGCTGCCTAGGGTGCATGACTATTAATGATCTCCATAAAACCAAGATAAAAATAAGACCATGCAGTTTCTACATCAGCACATAGATCGATTTTTCCCCAATCAAACCCAAACAGATCATGAACAAAACCCTGCTGCACAAAATGTTTTGTGTCTCTCTTTATGATAATATGAGGTTTAACCTTTTGGACCTTAGTGTCCCTAATTGTGGCTACAGCACAGTGGTCACTCACATCATTTGCAAATACTCCCACAGATGAGTATTTATAGGGCCCATTAGTTAGAATGAGATCAATTAGGGATGATTTATTAGGGGACTTAATGTTAGGGCGAGTAGGACTGTCAACAATCTGAGTAACATTCAAAGAGATACAAAGGCTTTTAAAATCCTCTGATACTGCAGTTAACCAGTCCCAGTTAAAATCTCCAAGTAGCACTATTTCCTTGTAGTCTAGTAAAATATTTGCTAGCGAAGACAAGGAGTCCTTGACAGCTGAGGGGGGTCTGTAACAGCCCACCACCATGACCTGTTGACCCTTTGCCACTTCTATATTTAAGGCTACAAAGTCGAATTGCTTACTGATAGATTTGGAAACTAATGTGGTTACACTGAACTTATTCTTAACATAAATGGAAATTAAGGCAATGTCAGAGGCCAAAATAGATTTTTTAGTTATGTTTGTGATAAAAAAATGACGTCAGTGTCAGTCGAGCTTGCCCAAACGCGGACAAAATCTAGTTTACCTAACAGACTGCGCACATTCAAGTGGATGAAACCCAACCCAGACCTAGCTTCAAAATCAGCAGGAGTAGCGATCTGACTACTACTACTGGGCGGACCAGGGTTAGGTTGTACATTTCCTGACAATAATAACAACAACAAAAAACAGGCATCTTTTCCTCTTAAACGACACACATACATTGTCATCTACTTTAGAATCACCGGAAAAGTCTGCGAGAGTGTGATTAGAGCTTAAGAAGCAGTCCTGAAGAACCATCATCGCAGGCAAACAAAAAAGACAAACATATTTTGTCGAACTGATTGCCTGTGACAAGGTAACCGGTATTTGTTTGTGTAGCACTCCCGATCCTTTGCAGGGGATGCCCACTGCGGACGGCAGAACAGACCTGAATCCAGTAGGCTTCTCAGGATGACTATAAATCTTCACACCGTCCAAGACAGCCAAAAGGCACAGCAGAGCCACTTTTGAATTTTGATATATGATAGTAATTACTTGTCTTTCAAATTTGAAGGAGGATGAGCAAGCATCTTGAGGAACATTCATCATTAACTCCTCCTCCAAAAAAATAAAATATATATTCAATAATAATTGAATATGTGAACCATAACAGTGATTGACAGCTGATAGGAATAATATGATTGTTAATATTATCATATTCAATCAGACAAACATCGATGAGACAGTTAATTAATGTACTTATTGCAGCAGTCTGCATAGATTTGGTACCCCTGCTGGTCTAAGAGTGAAAAAAACTCATTCAGTTATTGTTGAGTTAAAATTAATTAAATTATGTCTGACACCTTATATATTTATATGTAAGGCTTTACTGATGTGCCACAATAATGTCACCTATGTTATTGAGTTAAAATATCAATATTGTGGCTTTCCAAGTTAACATTGATTGATATGACTGGGATTAAATCAGCATATACTTCTGCCAGGGGATGCCACCCCTCAAAATCTCCTGCCACCCTCTTGCCACCCCATGAATATTGTTCTAGATCCGCCCCTGAGGGGAAGCAAATATACAGACAACACACGACGTAGCTTTAGGTAGCAAAACACGGAGATATGCTCATTTTAGCTGTTATTCTGATCAAAAGTCGTGTTCAATGGCATTAAAACGAGAAAAAACGCAGCTGAAGGTTAATCCATAGGTTAATCCAATGTGTCTGTCACTTTGAAAAAAATATTGATAATCCATAATTCAATTTGTATGCAAAAATCGGAGAATAAAAATTAGCTGCTATAATGGTAGCCACCAGAGTGTGTTGCAGCTCCGGTTTTGGCTACGTGTCACTCTCACTCCTTATTTGGTAACTTGTGTGTGTAATTGGAACTTTCCCTCGATTCCATTGGCTCTAGTGGTGAAAAAGAGATGTCAATCATCAAAATCGACCAATGGGTTCCAGAGAAACGGCAAAAACGCCCATTTCCACCCAAATGGCCCCAGAGGTGGAGTTTATTTTGCTAAACCTCTCTAAAAAGGTCAAATGTCACTTGTTTTGCATCAACCTTGATAAAGGGGACTTATTATATGTTGTACTTTGGATTCCTAAAGCTTTTAGTCTACTAACCCATCATCCAAGGGTAGTTTTCAATATAAGTAAAAAATTATTTTTGGACAGACACTATAATTTACAGTTTTTTACTATGTTCAATCTGAATTTTCTTTAAAATAAATAACATCTATATTGATTCTGACTTTTCTACATCCAACTCACAGGTTTATCATTACTTTGAGAAAAAAGATTATTAATTTCCCCCTTTTAGAAGTGTAGTTATAGTCATTTGTTCTGGAAATGTCATTTTCGAGCCTGAGACCTGAAAAACAGGCTTGGGGTCTAACAGGTTGCACTATTGAAAGAAGTCTCAGTTTGAAAGAATACACCTTTTTTCTCTGAATAATTGTTGAAAGTGGTCTCTCAGCATTGCATGTAATAGTCTCTTTTGGTGCTTAAAAATAGGAAAGTAAAACTGTAGTATTACCATATAATGTTGCAGACGTAACTTCGATACATTTCTATATATTTGTATTAAGATATGTAATGTACATTTAATGATTTAATTTAGCCAACTATGGCGTAACAGGTCTGAGGTTTGCTACCCGTGACATGCAGTGGAACCCATAAAAAGTGCACAATTTGCAAGTTGACAGTTATATTTGTCCTTCAGCCGACGCCTTGCTTCTGATTCTAGGAAGTGTCAGACATCCCACTTTGCTCATGTTTGATTCAGCCTTTATCTCTCTCACGGTTCTTTGATTAATTCTCACCCTTTTCTGCCAACTATTCGCCTCCTCGTCCTTTTTCTTCTTGGTGTCTTCCAGCTGGGAGATCTTAGAAGTAAGCTCTGCCAGCTCAGTGGCCTATACGCACACAAATGGGAAGAGAGTTAAGAGTGCTCCTGATCTCAGGTCATCGTGTTCTGTCTGCGAATGTGTGTGTCGGACAGAAAGTGTGTGTGTCTGAGCAGCATGTTATGCAGCATCACGGCTCTGCTTAATTTCCTTTCTGTTCAATCAGGGGGGGGGGGGGGGGCGGGCAGGAGCTCCAACAAGGCGTTTAGGACAGAGAGTGAATACACATACTATACAGAGATGCTGTATGAGAAAACTATGTGAGTTTGGAACATTGAACAATGTAAATCTATTCTAGTAGACCTCAACAATGGAATTATGATCAGTAGAAATGGCCATGTCATGGGACCTTTAATGACTCGATACAATTGGAATTGATTTACACCCAGCATGCAGGTGTGTTTTGTGTTTGTGAGTACCAGGCTTTCCTGGCTCTTGATCTGGTGTTCAGACTGGTAGAGTAGGGCTGCTTTAGCTCCCACTGCAGCTCTGCGCTCCTTGTCCAGTCGCTCAGCCTCCTCCTGAGCGATTGTCCTCTCCTTCTCTAATTCAAGAGCCCTGCGAGTCTGCTCCTCCAGCTCTGAAAAACACACATTATCGTTATACCCAGACGTGCTCCTGTAACATAGGCTTTGTAGACAACCTAAAATCACAAAGATTAAAATATACTGAGTGGTTAATTTCATGTTCTTAAACAGAAAAAAGTTTAGCAACATTTGAATTCAGAAAGTTGTCAGACCATCTTGAGCTCTCTTTGTCTGCTCTTCAATCTGTCTCAATCTCTCCATCAGCTCCATGGTCTCACGAGCAATCTTCTCTGTTTCCTTCTCAGCATTTTCTCGCTTTTTTTTCTCACTCTCCAGCAGAGCCCTGACAGGAGAATTGTGCATAAATACATATCTAAAAAAAAGACTCTCCTGACAGTTCTTTCTTAAAGCAGAGAGAACACACAACTGTAAGAGGAAAATAAGCCTTCATTATGATGTCTCCCCTCCTTACTTCTCCTTCTGCCTCTTGTTCTTCTCCTCCCTGGCCTGGGCCTTCATCTGCTGCACCTCGATAGTGTCGGGTTTACGTCTACGCATGTACAGGTCATGATTCCCCATACACAATGCCAGGATACGTTTGTTGATGCGGAGACGAGGCACGTAGAAAACAAAATCCTTAAATGCAAAAATCTGTTATTTATTCCATTTCATTATCATCTCACATCTGTTTCACAGTCAATAACGGGTAGCTGAAGGTATAGTTTAGTTTGGTAGAATCCAGATATTTTATTTCCTAAACTCTTGTATGATTTCCTCAAGTCTGTGTATGCAGGCAGATTGTAATGGGATGCAAATGTCATGTTTGTGAGTAAGACCAAGTAGCAGCTGCATTTGCAAAATTGGTTATTTTGTCAGTAAGTAGAAGAGATTCTCTCGCATCTCATGTTTTTAGCCACAGTGAATAGATAAGAATGGGCATATATCTGAAGAAGTACTGATCTTGTAGATTTTAAAATGTATCATGAAAAAATACTAAGATAAGAGTACTAAATATGTAACCTTAAGTACAGGAGAAAGAGCTTGTATTTAATACTTTTGAAAAACATAAATAAATTAACTAAGATTAACCTGCAAATAACATACTATCAAATTGCACAAGAATGCTGACTTAAAGGTGGGGTAGGTAATTGTGGAGAAACCAGCTTGAGTGCGCTAGAATTTGAAAATACACAGCCAGCAGACTTCCGGAATGAAGAGTGAGGAGTAGACGTGTTTTCCTCCGCTCCCTCGCTTCCAACTTTTTTATTATGTAGAAACCTCGTTACTCACTCACTTGATACTTACACTAGTCGATACATAACAACTGAGCAACTTTATACCTTCAGGAGACATGCCACCAAAGCCAGCAAAACAAGTCAAGAAAGACTCTATGCCTACGGAGAACGGCGCCACTAGCGACGTTAGCATGGCGGCGCTAACCAGTTTGTTGGAGAGCCATAAAGTGTCTCTCTCAACGGAATTCAAAACTCATCGCCGCACTCGAGTCCAAAATTGATCTGATTCATGCGACTATCTCTGATCATGGGCAGCGTATTACCTCTTTGGAGTCAAATGCGGATTTGGTTGACAGGCGCCTGTCGACTTTGGAAGCTACATGCGCGGAGCTAGCCGCTAGCAATGCTAAGCTATGGGCGAAAACTGCAGACCTCGAGGCCCGCAGCCGCCACAAGAATATCCGCATCATGGTCTCCCGGAGTCGATTGAGGGCCCGCGACCAACCACCTTCTTCTCCGACCAAATCCTGCCTACTTCTACTGAACTGGTCCGGGCTCACAGGTCGTTAGCCGCGAAGCCAAAGCCTGGGGGTGTCTGATTTATTAAAACAACAACCTTGTAACTGAGAAACACTTAAATGCTACATTTCAAATGTTTACAATCCATCACTAAATTCATGGCCAATTTTAACATCATACAATAACACTAAGACGACATTAGTTGCATTGAACTGATATTTTAATAAGTTGTACTTACAATTTAGTGAGAAACATGTGCTTGTACTTCACTGAGGATCTTTGTTATTCTCAGTGACAGGAAGGCCACTGCAGTTATTACACTTCGCATTTTGAAATATGTGTAACTCTGTTAATATAAAACCCACACTGCTCAAACTTCGTTACTTTTCCTAAAATTGGTATTTTTTTGGGTGGGGTAGGTAAGTTTCAGAAACCGGCTCGAGATACACTTTTTGTTATATTCCATGGAATGCTCTTAACATCCCGATAGCAATGAATATCTTAAGTGCTTTGACAAAAAATCCATAACAAAATTTCATCTGTGGAAGCCGTAGTACTGTAAAAAGCACGACCAATCCGTTTAGCCGGCCGGATTGGATTGCCGCCCTGTCTGTCAGCCTTCCATCTCGTGCACGCACAAATGTATCTCGTGCCCTCATTGGGCGTGCCGTCATTGGGCGTGCATTGCAGCAGTACTTCAATGACTCGCCAGCAACAGGCGGCCACTTTCACCAGTCTGCTGACGTTAAGGTGCGCGTTCATGTGTGTTGGAGGAGGTGCTCTGTAAGGAAGTCTGAAGGAAGGGGCGGATTCTTTTCGGCTGTGTACTTTCAAATTTTAGTGCACTCGAGCCGGTTTCTGAAACTTACCTACCCCACCTTTAACATAAAATAAATCTCACGTACCCCCTGCAGTACTCCAACGTACCCCTAGGTGTCCGCGTACCCCCATTTGAGAACCACTGCTCTAGCTTATCCCCAAGTTAATGGAAGAGGTTCTGGTGATCTGGGAGCTCCGTTAACCATCTCTGAAGTAACAGAGGCTATCAAATCTTTACAGAGCGGTAAATCACCTGGTCCTGATGGCTACTCCACAGAGTTTTTAAGAGTATTCAATGATGTCTTTCTGAAAGGCCAGTTACCACCTACTTTGTCTGAGGCATCAATCACTCTATTGTTGAAGAAAGATAAGGACCCACTCTTGTGTGGCAGTTATTGGCCGATATCCCTTTTAAACGTAGACTTTAAGATCATGGCTAAGGTTCTATCTAGCCGTCTCCAGAGGGTGATGCCGGGCTTGATCGATCCCGACCAGACAGGCTTTATCTCAGGACGACAGTCATTTTTTAATACCAGAAGGTTGTTTAACATTATTTATTCTCCCTCTACTAGTTCCCCTGAAGTTGTTCGCTCTTTGGATGCGGAAAAGGCATTCAACAGAGTAGAGTGGGGCTATCTGTTCTATGTACTTAATACATTTGGTTTCAGCAGGGACTTTGTTTAATGGATTCAACTCCTCTATATATCTCCGGTAGCTTCAGTTAACGTCAACGGTGTTAAGTCTGGTCTGTTCTCGCTCTCTTGCGGAAATAGGCAGGGTTGCCTTCTATCTCCGTCATTATTTGCGCTCGCCGTCGAGCCTCTAGCCTTATGGCTTCGTAGTGAGGAAGGATTTAGGGGTATCACGCGCTTCGGTTTTTTGCACAAGCCCTCTTTGTATGCAGATGACCTTTTACTGTACATTTACAGCCCATCGTCCTCCCTTCCTATAATTCTAAGCATTTTAGAGCAATTTAAGAAGCTATCTGGCTACAAACTCAACCTTCAGAAAAGCGACTATTTCCCTGTTAACACCCTCGCTGAAAAACTTCCCCAAGCTCTCTTTCCTTTTAAGAAGGTCTCAGAGGGATTCAAATACCTGGGTATCCATATTACTAAATAGTTTACAGAGCTTTTTGCCAAGAACCTTAGTCCATTAGTAGAGCGTTTCAAAGCAGACTTAGCTAGATGGTCCTCCTTGCCTTTCTTCTTAATGGGACGCATTCATTTGATAAAAATGGTGGTGCTACCTCAGTTCTTATATTCCTTCCAACACATTCCAATATTTATAAATAACTCATTTTTCTCAGCACTTGACCAGCAGATGAATGACTTGTTATGGTGCAACAAGAGTGCTCGTATCAGAAGAGTAGTTCTTCAACTCCCCAAGTCTGAAGGTGGCCTGGCCCTGCCTAATCTCCGCCAATATTATTGGGCATGTAATATTAATAAGCTTCTTTTTTGGAACACTAATTTGGCACAGGGCGAACACCCTCGATGGGCCCAGATGGAGGCTTCCTCTTCGGGTCTCCAACTTTGGTCGGTAGTATGTTCTCAATTGCCCTTTCCAATTAAACAAGTTGCTCGCAATCCGATCGTAACTAACACTTTAAAGATTTGGGGTCAGTTTAGGAAGCAGTTTGGCTGCTTCAAGTCTAGCCCCGGTCTATCGCAATCACCTCTTCCTCCCGTCGTGCTCGGATCCTGTCTTCTGGACTTGGTCAGACAAAGGTCTGCGGTCTATTAATGACCTTTATGCTGGTGGTGTTTGCTCTTTGTTTGCAGATTTAGCCAACAAATTTGACCTTCCAAGTTCTCACTTGTTCCGATTCTTTCAGATCAGGCACTTTGTGGAAAATAAATACCCCCAATTTCCAGGCCGGCCTCCTGATTCGATAATTGATTCCGATTCAAGGAAGCTCACCTCCATTATATATAATAACTAGGGCTGTCAGTCGATTAAAATATTTAATTGCGATTAATCGCATGATTGTCCATAGTTAATCGCAAATTAATCGCACATTTTTATCTATTCTAAATGTACCTTAGAGGAATATTTTTCAAGTTTTTAATACTCTTACCAACATATGAGTGGACAACTATGCTTTATGCTAATGTTTATTATCATTTGAACAATGACAAATATTCTCATGAATATTAAACACAACAACCTCTGCACATTACAAATATTCGCCTCAATTCAATCTGGAACCTCTCTCATTCAATAATACAATACAAATGGTGTGTGTGTGTGTGTGTGTGTGCGTATGTGTGCGCGTGTGTGTGCGTTGGAGCTATGTGCAACTCAAGGCATATGCTCGAACGGGAGCTGCCTGGACGCTGCAATCATGCTGCGCGCACTATCCGTGCTGAGTGTGCTGACTTTTCGTACAATGTCCCACTGTCTGGCTTCCTGCATAAAGTCAAGTGCTCGGCGCAGTTGTGGCGAAATGTCGCTCTTCTGTTT
Source organism: Harpagifer antarcticus (assembly GCA_902827135.1). Taxonomy (NCBI): domain Eukaryota; kingdom Metazoa; phylum Chordata; class Actinopteri; order Perciformes; family Harpagiferidae; genus Harpagifer; species Harpagifer antarcticus. The sequence continues at coordinate 5,847,053 of CADEHL010001042.1, read as the reverse complement.
TCATTTAAACAGCTCCTTATATCCGTTAGCGCAGCTAGCTAGCACCAGATGCTAACAACAACAATGCACGTAAGGTCTCTCTCTCGCTCGCTCGGGCCACACATACACACACCCTCCCGGTCCTCCCGATAGCCAGTCGGTGCCTGCCGGTGAGCGTGGAAGTGTGGTCTGCCACAAGCGGGCAGCAGGAGCGGGGCTGTCAGCATCAGCTTGTAGATGGTATTTTAAACTCGATGCGCTCTGAAACTACGGGGCGGCCGAGGAAAAAAAATACACATGCGTTAATCGCGTTAAAATAATTAGTGGCGTTAATTTATTTTTGCGTTAACGCGTTATTAACGCGTTAACTTGACAGCCCTAATAATAACATTTTAAAGATAAATCCTACTTGCTTAAATTCCCTTAGAGTTGTATGGGACCAGGACCTTGGGATTAACATGTCAGATGATCAGTGGGGATGTATATTAGACCTGGTACACACCTCTTCTGTGCAAGGCATAGCTTACTGCAGTGAAAGATTCTGCACAGAGTACATTACACTAACGCTAAACTGGCCAGGATATACCCTGACAGGTCTGACACATGTAATAGATGTAAACAATCTCTGGCTGACTACATGCACATGTTTTGCTCGTGCCCTAAACTATCAGAGTTCTAGTCTGCAATATTTGATTCACTTAGGGAGGTCTTAGGTGAGACAGTGGACCCTAGCCCCCTCACTGCCCTTTTTGGAATTCCTCTGATGCCCAATGCACCCATTACCACACAACGAGTTATTGAATTCACCACTCTGCTTGCCAGGAGGCTTATTCTCCTTAAATGGATACATTCCGCCCCTCCCACCCATAATAGATGGATTCATGACGACATTCCATAATACCGGGCAGCCGTTTCTGTTCCACATTAACACCCTTACTATTGGTGAAGAACCCAAAACTTAATTCTCAGCAGAGCACTCCCCCCCCCTCCCCTTTTTCTTTGCAATACTATTTAATATTCACCCTTTATTTATTTTTGTTTTTATTTCCTTGCTCCCCCCCCCCCTCCCCTTGTATGTTTGTGTGAATGAGATTGCGGGGTAATGAGGTTCGTATTTATTTGTCAAAATAAAGGAAACACAGTGTTTTACATGTAATGTCTTGAAAATGTCTGTTTGATATCTGTGCGAAAACTAATAAAAAGATTTCTAAAAAAAAATAAAAATACACATTACATTACATTGCATTTAGCAGACGCTTTTGTCCAAAGCGACTTACAATAAGTACATACGACCAGGAAGACACAGCCCAGAAGAAAAACAGAATCATATAAGTACAGCAGGTATCATAGAGCCACACATTTCAAGTGCTACTCAGCTGGCTATAGATAGGCCAGTCCTATGTTAGTATATAAGTGCTTTGTCAGCTGGCTATAGATAGCCAGTCCTATGTTAGTATATAAGTGCTTTGTTAGTAATTCTATCGCTCGAAGTGGAGTCGAAAGAGATGAGTTTTCAGTCTGCGCCGGAAGATGTGCAGGCTTTCTGCCGTCCTGATGTCAATGGGGAGCTCATTCCACCATCTTGGAGCCAGGATAGCAAACCCACGTGTTTTTGCTGATGGGAACTTGGGTCCACCTCGCAGCGAGGGTGCAGCGAGTCGTTTGGCAGATGCCGAGCGGAGTGCACGCGCTGGGGTGTACAGTTTAACCATGTCCTGGATGTAGGAAGGGCCAGATCCATTCGCAGCATGGTATGCAAGTACTAGTGTCTTGAAGTGGATTCTAGCAGTTACCGGGAGCCAGTGAAGGGAGCGGAGGAGCGGAGTGTTGTGGGAAAATTTTGGAAGGTTGAAGACCAGACGAGCCGCTGCATTCTGGATGAGCTGCAGAGGTCGAATGGCACATGCAGCTAGACCAGCCAGGAGGGAGTTGCAATAGTCTAGGCGTGAGGTGACGAGAGCCTGGACCAGAACCTGGGTGGCTTTCTGGGTCAGCTGGGGACGAATCTTCCTGATGTTGTACAGCGTATATCTGCAGCAACGAGTTGTAGCAGCGATGTTTGCAGTGAAGGAGAGGTTGTTATCCAGGGTCACACCCAGATTCCTTGCGGTCACAGCCGGAGAAAATCTGCCACTTCCTCACAGAGCCCCACCTCCAACACACACGAACGCGCACATGACCAATAAGGGCACGAGATAAGTGTGTGCAGAGATGGAAGGCTGACAGGCAGGTAGGCCATCCAGTTATTTTAGCCGGGCCGGCTAAAATGATTGGTCGTGCTTTGTACAGTACTACGGCTTCCACAGATGACATTTTGTTATGTATTTTTTGTCAAAGCACTTCAGATATTCATTGCTATCAGGATGTTAAGAGCATTCCATGGAATATAACAAAAAGTGTATCTCGAGCCGGTTTCTCAAACTTACCGACCACAACTTTAAGGTTTGTTGGAAAAACTGCAATTTCCACAAAATAGTCTGCCAGCTAATGTTAGCTGTGTTGAATTCCATTTAATAACATGCTTCGTATGATTTATAGCTGCTGCAGATAAATCACTAATAATAATGTTTTGCATACCGGAGATTTCTTGTCCATTGGTTTGATGACAAACTTCTTGTCGTTGAAGGAAATGTTTCTGATCTCACTCCAGGGGAAGCCAATCTTTGGGGTCATCCTGTAAAATATGTTCAGGGTTTACCACTGTGGTATATTAAACAGAGGTTATCATGTTCTTTACAAAGTTTAAACAAGCTTAAAACAGCCAAGCTAGCAACTCTGTGCATTCACTCTCTGCTGGTTCACCTTTAGTTTAGTATGTAATCATTGTAAATGTAGATGAGCTTTTCATTCTGTGGGCACCATGACTTTCTCTGCAAAATGTAATTACAATACAGTTGTCTACCTAATTGTGGTTCCAAGGGAAAAGCCCTGTGATTTCCAAAGTCATTAAGATTCATTCCCACGGGACCATGAATATCTGTAATGCATTTTTTGACCTACGATTGTTGACATTTTACAAAAAAAACTGTCAACCTAATTGTAATCTCTTTCAACAGATCGTTTCAAACTAGAATATGTAGGCAAGTAGACTCGGAACATATTTAATTTATCTACATTAATTTGCTAATTTCTCTAAAGAGATGAGCCTTAGGCGTTACCTCCATTCTCGCATCTCTAATTGCAAATCAGACTGTAAATAACCACCAGCGCACAGACGAGGAAGTGACTGCCTGCCATGTGTGATACGAAACCATTATCTGGCGGATAGACCGGAAACATACACAAATATATACATCTATTTTTTTCCTTTTACCCCCCTAAATATTGCCCCTAGAGGCTGACTCGTCACCTAAATGGCAAAGTATTCCGAGATTAACCTTGTTGTAATGTTAGATGAAAGGTCAGGGGATAATTCAACTCCGTAGTTTATCCACTGGGGATTATGAATGTCATATAAAGGTAGCATCAAAGGAAGCATACATTCATTTACAACAAGACATTTCAGGGGACCCTTTTTAAGTGTGACATACTTATCCTTTTTGTCGTAGATGTTCAGCCCCAGGGCATCCACTCCCAACCACAGCTCTGACCCTTTCTTGTTCTTGATCTTGAAGTAGTTGACCCCGTACATCTCCAGATCCTGGGCTATCTTGAGGTACTCCACCATGGCATCTTCCCTGTGGTGCAGAGCAGATTAATGAGCAACAGTCATCGCGAATGCATTAGCAACTTTTTTTTGTAGTAAGACGGCAGTACCTCAGCAATCCCTTGTGCTCTTCATGCCACACCTGGATTCTCTCTTCCCACTGATTCTTATTCAGCTTGTGCTGCTCCAAAACCCTGGTTTATCAGTAAAAAGGACACACCAGTTAGAATTCAAATGACTGAAATTGGAATTAAGGTGAACCTTGGCTAACATAACCATAGGCACCTCTGTGGCAGCAGCTTCTCTCTTGCAAGGTATCCCGGGGCGTGATAGTCTTTCCTGTAGTCTCCTTGTTTGAACTGAACCGCATACGAGGCCAAGAGCACGGCAGTCTCAGGTGGACAGTATATGTCATCATTTAGGATGCATTCTTTGACCTAAAACAGAAAAAAGAATGACAGATCTGCTTTAACACATTATCCCTTATGTGTTATGAGGATTTGTGTAAAGATGTAAACAACGTTGTAAATGTTGGTGTCACTCAAAGAGAAGAAAAACCCTATGTGTTCTGGTGTTTATTTAGTGCACCTGAATTCATTTTTTGTAGTCAGGGACTCCCTCATGGATCTTCCATGAGGGAAAACAAGAAACTGCGTGAGTCATCATGGAACCCCACCGGTCGTTAGAACGTGTGCAGACTTTGTTTTGAGTGCGATTCATTTTGTATCATTGCATCTGTATAGAACCTCAAGTGCATAAGACAGCATTAATGATATATTTTCTTATGATTCCTATTGTTATGATTTCTATTGTTGTGGAGTTGAGTATTGAATACGAATTTGACTTTAAATTTTATCTGGATCGATCTCATTGCATACAAATATGGTTTGGGTTTATATTTGATAGCTGGATTCTCTTTAAAAACAATGTCCGTTCAACCTGCAGAAAGAAAAGGCGCTGAGTTGCTTCCTGGATCAGTTCCTCCGTGACATCCTCAGGGTAAAACTTTGCCCTGAACTTGATCAGCAAAGGGTTGTCCCTCTTCACATCCTGCGCAGTCACCTGGGATCAAACCACACAACAGAGGGATGCTATTGCATGCTATTGAGCCTCAATGGAGTGACAAAGTAGCATTACCAACTCCAAAAGCATGGTTGCAACTTCATCTAAAATAAGGGAACTAATGCCGTCTGGGGGATGTAAAGTTAAACACAAACATTGTCCTTACCCTCTTGTTCAGTTTGAGCCAGGTGGAGAAGCCTTTGCTGTCCTGATACTGGAGGCCAAAGAACCAGGTTTCCCTCAGCCCGATGGTCTTCACTATCTAAACACATAAGTAACACCATCACACACATATACGTCGAAGCTCCTGTTTTAATTGTAATGCACAGGGTACCTGGTCAAAGAGCTGTTTGCCAGTCGTGCTGGGCAGGATGGCAAACTCCAGCTCAGCATCCATGGTTGTAACTCGGACATTTATCTGCCAGAGAAAACACTCACACTGAGCTACAGGAGGAAACAATTCATCCCTGCTGCTCATTCATCTTTGTCACTGGGAAAGCATCAAGGAGCATGCAAAGAGACAAGCTGGGCGAAAAGAAGCACTACCAATTCTGTGATCATTTGTTGTGTTCTTTGAAATAATGCTACATTTATTGGTTCTTTGACAGAAATATGACCAAAAAGAGTGTTCTTACATTCTTCTGTTCAACCAGGAGCATCCAATCGCAAGAGGTTGGTGGGGACTATAATCACAAAATGAAGCCCACAGTATATTTTAGACTTAACTGAGAACATGGGGTGCATTCCATGATGCATGAAGTGTTTACGTTAATGTTGATTATTAGTATCAAAACACATATCTGGTATATACTGACACAATATGAAAGAAAAAGCAGCATAGAAGAGAAATGGATGGCTCCATTCCCTCTTAAACTTTGCTGAGATTAATAGAGCACAGCAGATATTAGTGCCTAATTCAATAATCAAGATTACAAAAGTAATAATAACAATAACGTACTTAATTTGTAAGCCTCTGACGACTTCAATACATATTTATGAAAAACAGGAAGAGAAAGATTTACTTTGCTACTGTTTTGTTTATCTATAATGTGATAAAACAGATTAATACAAGAACACAAATGCAACAAATAAGAAACATCTGGCAGCTGGGCAGGATATCATGATATGTTTTGCTATAAAAATGGTTTCCTATGGTTAAGAACTTCGGACTAATGCCTTGTTGGAGTCTTTAAATAACCGAGCAGGTTCACACATTTCCATCAAAGCACTACAATTCAACAAATACATGAAACACAAGGAAAATAAAAAGATATAAAACCATAAAGGTAGCTACTTACAGTTGACATTTGTATTTTTTTAATCTGTAGCCGAAACACTTCTTCAGAGAGGTGCTTGTAGTAGCCTTTTCTCTGCGAAGTCATATGAAACTGCTTGTAATACCAACAAGGATTATACTGAGTGAGAATGGACCATTGTGCTCCCAAGTACTTCTCCCTTCGTTAATCCCACAGCAGCCAGGGGCCCCACGTGTTATAGAGAGGCATACTTCATTTATACTGTGGACACTTTTCTTCTTTATTTGATCAGGTTTTCACTGATTATCCCTCACAAAGCACCTGTACACTTTTCCACTTCCCAAATGTTTTTGTTGAGAACCTCAAATTAGCAGCCGGCATAACTCAGCCAGTACTGGTGTTCCAGTTGCAGCAAGGACGCACACACACTAATCCTCCTAGGTAATGTTTAAAGCATAAGTAATGGCATACCGTTATTTTAGTGTGGCAGATGTGTTTTGTAAGCCTGTTGCCAGCTTCTTTTCAAGAGAGTGTTTCTGGTAACACAATCATGTATTACACTATAACTGTACTGTTATTTTATTGATGGGTTTCGTAACATTTGTTCATATTATGTTCAACTTTACCGTCATTGCACAGAAGGACTGGGACAATGAAATGCAGTAACCAGAAGTGAAAGAGAAGTAGTAAAATGCAATGTTTGTTTGTAGCCTTTATTTAACCAGGTGAAAATCCCATTGTGATCAACGATCTCTTTTTCAAGGGAGACCTGCAGCACATTGGTGTAATGTAAAGGTATAAGATTATGAGAGAAATAAAAAAGCTAAAGTATATTCACTATGTGTGTTTTAGAGGTTTGTAGTCGGTATAAATATAAAACATTATAGACCAGTATAGATAACATGAATACATATGATTACGCTATACAAGATAAAAATAGTTAGGACAGTTTGGATGTTGAATACTTCTTTCCTACATAATGGGTAAAGGAACAAGTAGAGAAATGTAGGATACTCTTCTTATTGTCCCTTAATTCATGATTTATATTTCTGTTTTCAGTTTTCCTTCCTTGTTCGTCCCCTATTCAGGAGTCTCCATTTAGTATCATAACTTATTAAACGTTGCCATAAATATGAAAGTTCAATAAAGTTGTTTGAATCTTTGTGTAAATGAGGATTAAAAGGGAAGTGTCGCTCCTGGTGCCACTCACCACACGTAGCCACGGTTTCACACTGCGGGCGCGTCCTCGTGTGCGCGCTCACGAAGGCTATTGTGTTTTTATCAACAAGGAGACCACCGTGGCCTTACGGGTAACTGAGCTGACCAGCTGAAAGAAAAGACACTGTACTACCATGGGGGACGAACAAGAAATAATGTGCAAGTTAGAAAACATCTTGGAAATACGGTAAGACTTGGCTGCGGAAGAAAGGTAATTGTTGCCAGGTGTGTGACACGTCTTGAGAAACGTTATTTGAGCTGATGTTAGCCGGCCAAGAATGAGCCCGTTGGCTGTGCTTTTGTTACCGAGCTAGCTAATATTAGCCTGTCTGCTGAGAACCCTGTGTATAATGGGTGTTTGCTATTCTACTTTTAGCTCGTTTCCAAACGGTTGGGAAGTTATAACCGTTACAGGGCAAACAAGTCAAAGATACAAATAAGCTGTACGTTAAGATGCATTTTCGAACGACACATGTATACATATTCCAGATGTGTACCAGCCAGATGCGAAATGCTAATTATTTCGCTCGGTAAGCTAGCTACTTAGCTAGCAAGCTTATCTGCCTGTCACCATCTCACTGAATACTAGTCTGTTTGTTTGCACTCATTTCTTCTTTTCAGACACGCTTAGTAGCAGCGTAATTAATAATATTAATTCATGCACTTAATTCAGTAATTTGCCGCTGCATTATTTGATGATTTTGCTTAACAACAATGCATTGCGTCTATTAAGTTATTTATTATTTTAAACACATATACATTACGACAGAAGGACAGAAGGAAATACATTCGGACTGTTTTAGATCTTGCGGTTTTTTTTACTGAATTAAAACTTCTCTTTATTTTAACTGTAAGGGAAATAACCTGACAGCTGGTGTCCTTTGTCTGTGCTACTGTCTGCAGGAACAAGACTGTGCAGATGCAGAAGATCAAGTCTCGTCTTAAGGTTGAGTTTGAATCTCTGGAGTCGGAGGAGAAGCACCTGAAAGAGTACAAACAAGAGATGGACCTGCTTCTACAAGAGAAAATGGCACATGTGGAGGAGCTGCGGCTTATCCACGCAGATATCAATGTGGTGAGTGCTAGATTCACATAAAAAGAGCTTTTGAAATCTCAGTTTGGTTGAGTTAGCAACAGCAATGAGAGTATTGGTATTGGATGAGCAACACATGATAATTATATAGTGAATGTCATTTTAGTCCCTGTATTATTTCCAGAGGTACAACCTTGAAAAGCATACATGTTTTCTTCTTCTTTTGAAATACCCAATCCTGTCCTCTCAGATGGAAAGCACCATCAAGCAGTCGGAGAATGACCTGAATAAACTGCTAGAAACAACACGCCGCCTGCATGATGAGTACAAACCCCTGAAGGAGCATGTTGATGCCCTCAGGATGACTTTAGGTCTACACAGACTCCCGAACCTGAACGAAGAGGAGGAGAAGCTCTCCCTGGAGTTAGTATACACACACACACACACACACACACACACACACACACACACACACACACCACACACACACACACACACACACACACACACACACACACACACACACACACACACACACACACACACACACACACGAGGTAGTTCACTTCAATTATTTGGTACAGCTGTTGCTTTATACAGTTAACAGTGCGTTGACATCCATGTGTTACCTTTAGGTCCCATACAATGTTCTTCTTGATTCAGTTATTTAAAAGCCAAATAGTAACATATACTTTGAATCGAAAAACATCTCCAAACTTGTCTACACATGAAACATAACTTTTGCAACATTTGCATATCAGGGATATTGAAGTAGCATGTTTTTAGAATGTGATTGCAGCAACTTAAGATATTTCAGTGTTTCACAACACATTGTTAGAAAACATCTGATGCTATGTAAAAGCATACACAAACAAGAATACACAAGTTGTTTATGTGCTATGCATGGCAAAATGATTGAACATGTAAGGGCGTAGTGATTTACACAAGTAAATACAAAAAAATAAGTAAATACAAAAAAATAAGTAAATACAAAAAAGTTTTTGTCTATTTCAAAGTAGTATAACTTTGAAATAGACAAAAATAGTGGTCCAAGAATTATTCCTTTTAGTACACCACATGTAACCAATGACTTTGGAAAATAAAACCATTAACAGAATGTCTAAGAGACCCACTATAGTGCAGTCCTTTCAATGTGCACACATTGCTCAAATCTATTATTAACAATGTTTTGGTTAACAAGATTTATGACAATAGTTTACTACTCACACACATTTGTTGCTAGCAGCTATCAAATAAGCCTATATGAAATCACGCGCAACATTTTTGATGCCTTGGCGCCAGTGCAGTTTGTGGCCGGTTGAAATATTTCTTTCAGTCTGTCCTATTTATCGTGAATACAATCTCAGAACGCTTTGAGGGAATTTCTTCAAATCTGACACTTTCACACATGATCAATAGGATAACATGTGGAAAGAGATGATATTTAGGCAGACATGGATGTCAAAGCCGTTATTCTTTGTTTTTTTGGGAAGTGGTTTCGTGGTTGTACACAAGCCTGAACACGCAACCAGAGGACAGTTGGTAAACTGTCTGGTTGGTAATTAATTATTTGAATAGTATGAATTTGGTTGATGTGATGTCCTCAAGCTAGAAAACAGTCTCACATTTGAGATGAATCTGTTTACAGAGCAAAATAACCCTAAAGTTACTCCCAAGAAGGAAATGGACTATTATCTAGAAAAAGAAGGAGAGGAAAACCTAGATCAGATGTCATTAGATTTAGCTAAGAACGTAAGCAGTGTTTGGCTGTCAATACATTAGAAGTCAAGGTGTAGTTCTAGGAGAACGATTTGATAATATAAAAACATATATTTAAATAAAACAATTGAAAGTGTTTTGTGAACGTTTAAAGGCCATATTAACATACATTTTAGAGGACAGTCACAACAAATTACATGAAACAAGAGTACAATCTCAATACACATTAAATTCAGTGAATACACAATTCTGTAAAAATATCCATTTGATTCATTATCTTTATTAAAAATACCAATAATCACATTTTCCAGCCTGTATTACTTAAAAAGCAGGGAATCTTGCCTTTTTACTCCTTAAAGTTCAAATGCTCTTTGCCCACAGTATTGCAACAGTGTGCTCTAACAGGGGGTCCGCGGGGTCTTAAAGTATTAAAAGTTGATAAATCAATTTAGCGAAAATTAAGACTATTAAACAGCATTTTCCAAGGTATTACATTTTAGGGATGCCAGCGATTATTCGATTATTCGAATATTCGTTACAGTCTCCATAATCGAAAATTATTTTTAAAATTCGATTTTATTTATATATTTTTTTATTATTATTTATGTTTTTTTTTTCTGGCTTAGTTTCAACCAAAATATAGACTAATGTTAATAATAGTAATATTATTAATAATTGTAAATGGCCATTGGTCACACCACCAGTTTTTTTTACTGTAAACTTGGAGTACTTCATGACCACAGAGTGTGAACGTTGTGATCAGCTGTTTTAGCGCAGTTCTCCAGTGAAGGGGGGGGGGGGGGGGGGGAAGTCTCCCTCCGCAGCCGGTTGGCGTCATTTTGGCACAATTCCGTTGTACAGACCGACGTTAACAGCAGCCCTTTTTTTTTTCTCTCCCGCAAGGGGGGCGTCGAATAATCGATTATTATTCGCCAGGGCTGTCCGATTTTGATCATGGTCAGTTTCTGGCATCCCTATTACATTTTGTAGCTTGTTTTCAATAAGTAACAACATCGTTATGGGGAAATGCAAGTTTGCGTCCAAATGGTTGGAAGATAAGGAGGAAGGACAATCAATACTGTATATAGTGAATGTGAGGTAAAGTGTGTCGCCAATGTAACAGGTTAGAACCCAAAGTGGCGATGAGGTCTTAAAATGTATGGAAAGGGTGTTAAAGTGTATTCAATTTGACTTCAGGATTCCTGCATATACCCTGTCTAAACAAGTACAAGGTACCATTGGATATGATTCAGAGAGGTTGTTTATTAGCTGGTTTATTAGTGTGACTAAAGACTTTGAGGATATCTGATGACAGGGAGTTTTAGGCCATGAGGCCGTGGGGTGACTCTTCTAGAAGACCATTTCTGGATCCGATGGTAAGATCAGATTTCTTACAGGTCAAGGACAAATTGCCAGTCCCTTCCTTTCGCCACCATAGATATATATGGTTTTTGGTCATGATGAGAAGCCTAATCATAGGACACCGTGGGCTAGAGGAGTTTTTCTTTCTTTCATGTTGCCGTTAAAGAAATATTCTTTGAGTGGGAGTTTATCTTCTGATCATCAGTTGTCTCTAGAACCGGTACAATTTGTCTGATATTAATATTATTATTATTTATTCTGCAAAGTTGAGCAGGCTTTCATGGCCCCAATGTATGCGATTGACGGCGAGATATTTGGATCATCTCAAATGACTGGGACATCGCTGTGTCTCCATTTGCTTACTTCTACTTAGAGTTGCTATTTTACACAGATGGTGCAATCAAAAAATGTAGTGTGAAGTGCTTGACACATTAAACTACAGCTGCTATGTAACAGAAGTGACCAGCTGCCATTGCTCCGGTCAACACCTTACTCGCTTTTTTTTAACCTTTTGATAAATGTACCATTGGCCCCCACCTCCTCTTTTTGTGGCCGTCAGATTAATTTATAAACAACGTATTAATAACAATGTTATGCCTGCTGTGACATTAAGTTGCCGCTTGTAATTATGCCGTTACAAGCTTCAAAGTTGTATTTATTACATTACATGTTAGATGCTTTTATCCAAAGTGACTTACATACTCAATACTGTGGGCAATCCCCACAGGACCAATTTGGGGTGTCTTGCCCAGGGACACAACGACATGCTGACTACAGTGGGGTTTGAACCTGTGACCCCCTGATCCGAACACCAACGCACCACACGCCTCCCATTCCCCTTATTGTGGAATAAGGGGAATGCAGAGACTGGCTACAAGTGTCTTAGGTTCAAGTTAGACAACTAATGTCTGGGTTAGTGTTCATGACTTCATGTTTATGTCATCTTAATGGTTAATCTCAATGCACACACATTTTCCGTGCTTTCCAATAGTTTAATTTTAATAGATGTTCCCTGAAAGATTGTAAAATGTCAATGAAGATGTCAGACTTAGTATATTTGTTAATAATTACATACAATACATGGAATGTGTGTGTCTTCCAAGTGAATCTGCGGGCCCTTGGTGGCCAGTACACACATTATGTGGCCCCCACCACCATCCAAGTTGCCCATCCCTGTACTAGTCTCAAACGGAAGCCATTCTTAATTGTTGTTGGGTTCATTTAGCACTCTGTCATGGCAGTAGAGAGAGAATCCAAATGAAGACACTGCCATTGCTTGTTTTGCAAGCGTCTTTTGTTAATGCGTAAACAGTAGCAACAGTAGTCTCAACAGCAAATATCTACAAACCTCGGTCCATGGCTATCAGAAGCTGGCCTTAAAAACTCCCAAAATTCACATGATCAACAAAATTTTCCCTCCACTTGTGTCGAATCAGTTTCCCAGAAACTGGTGAGCAGTAAATCCACTGTGAAGCTTCAGAAATGACCCAAAACCCTGCACGCCCATCAAGGGGGGCTGACGCAAAACAACAGTCTGACTTCCTTAAACTGAGGATGATATTAAGACAGGAGAGTTTATTTATTTATCTAGTACATTTACAAATTGGACTACTTGTAATGGGACCAACAACCATGTCTGTTTTTTGTTGTACGTTAGGACTGATGTAGAAGATTCGTTTTTATATGAACGTTTGTTTTCTCAACCAACAGCCCAAAATATATTCCCTGTTTCCTGTGTGAAAGCTCAGACAATGATTTCCTGCGACCAGGTGTCTTCTCTCTTTTCCTTTTGGTAGTATGCTCTTTACGTCCTCCTGAATGTACAAGTTAGAAGGTAGAAGTTAGAAAGCTCTGCCTTATCGCTATTCTTCTTCTGTGCTCTGACAGAACTCATCACAGAAAGTGATTTTGATGTCGGGCACATTTCTGGTGCCAGATAAGTAGGGATGTCCCAGTTCAATCTCAAACATCAGTATTGGGTCGATCAAGGCATTTTCTAACTGATCGGTTTCGGCTTCATTCAGCTATCCAGCCTGATCCAATCCTTTGTTTTACGTAGGCTGTCACACAGCTGTTTTCACTTTTGAAGCTTTAAACAAACAGCATACACCATAAAATCGTCTAAAAGCTTAATGACTTTTACTGACCTCATCTACATGCACGCATTTATTTTCAACTGTGTACAAATCTTTTGTTGCTTTCTTGTTTGAAAGTTACATGACGAAAGGCAAAGCCAATTAGAAGAATTAAATCGTTAATCTTCCCCAAAAGATTTACAGCCGATACAAATATACACTCAACATAACACAGTTCATTCAGGTTACTAAGGCAGAGGTTGCAACAAGAACAACGGACACTGTACGGCACTTTTTGGAGCGAGAGATTCCGGAAAGGTTAAGGAGAAGGTTTGCTATTCGGTTTTGTACTTTATTTTGTAATAAATGAAGGAACACCTTGGATGCCGGATTTTCTTGGGGCAATATACAGCTATAAGTCAAGCCGGATGATTTGAATGAGTTAATGTACTAAAGGTGTGCCCTGTGCAGCAGTATTATAAACAAATAGAAGTACTGGATATGGACTTGAAATCAGTAGATACTATCAGTGGCCTAGAAACTTGATTTGCAAATCCCTGTAAATAACCGTTATAGTGCCTACTGTAATTATGTCAGCTATGATAAAGTACTTTTTCGAAAAGGTGTCACTTTCTTGCATTTTTAGATACTCTCTGAAAGTGACGTGCAAAAGGAAGTCATTAGTCTCCTGAAAATGGCTAATGAATGATTACATTTTACCACTCAAAATATTACCTTTTTTTTTGTTGAGTGATGTCCATCTACTGGCAACTTGCATATTTTAGCATTTATCCGCAAAATGGTGCTAACATGTTAGCACAAAAACAATACAAAAAACAAAGCTGTAGAAATGCTAATTTTAACTTAAATAAAACGAATGACAGAGTCAAGTAGACTAGTATTAGTTTTGAAATGCGTGTGTTATGTGCTGCATGGACATTTGGTGGATCATGTTTACAGTAAATCAGTGAAAGGAAAAAGGTTCCCCACCCCTGCTGTAAATAATAATAAAAACCCTTGATATAACTTAACATCTGTCTCCTATTGATTTGAGTATATTATAAAGAATAGCCAGTTAATTGAAGCATTATAGCACAGGCCTTTGTCAGATGGTATATTACGCTGTTTTTTTTCTGCTTCGAATAGTTGTCTCTTTTTTCACCATACCTGTGTTTGCATCACTGAGTAAATATAATGGCGTGTTAATGCTCTACTCTTATCACAAAGCTTTTTGGAGAGAAACCCGAGAGCAGTAAAGAAATGGGTTATCACTCTTTATTTCTGAAAATGGGCCAGTCAGGCATAAAGTTCAAGGCTGAATTTCTTTCCCAGCCCTCGGCACTCACGGACACACAAACGCAAGCAGACAAACGGCTCACAACCACTATACTTTTCCCCTAGAGTTGTACATATAAAGATGATATGTGAGATTGAGCATAATGTTCTCCAATTTCAGTCTACTTTTCTATTTGCCCCTCCACATCTCCTGATACACAGCACAGATGGGATAATCTCAACTCTGATGACAGAGGCTCTAAATAAGAATCACAGCTAGCCCGGTTTCTCTCTCTCTGAACAGTTACTTTGAGAAGCAGAAAGCAGAGTGGCAGAAGGAGCCGCACGAGCCCGCCATCCCAGAATCCCTCGCCGCCGCTGCAGCAGCAGCACAGCAGCTTCAGGTCTCCAGGAAGCAAGATGCACGCCAGACGGCCACCTTCAGACAGCAACCCCCCCCCATGAAGGTAACACCCCTACTGAAAAACTAAAATGGCTGCAACTGTGAAAGAAGTCACTTTTTCAAGTTTGATATTGAAAAACACTATCAATGTTCTATTTGTAACTGTTCTTAGTTGTACAATATATATATTAAGAAAATTACCATACTAAAATATGTCCAATCAAGACGAATCACATGACTGTCCACAGGGTAGGTCTCAAGGCCACCAGTGGTTTCATGACATCTCTAAAAACACACTGCAAGACATTCAAACAGGCGTGGTTTTTGATAAATTGATCAAGCATTGTGTATTTTAATAGTTGCTTTCTCAAATCTCACGACTGACAGCCGCTCTCCAGGCACACAGATGCAATGCATTGTGGGGCAGTAGAAATGGTGCAGTTAGCTAAGTAGAAGACATCATGGCATTTCTTGCATACAAAACATCCACACACACTATTAAGTGTCAACCAACTAGATACATTATCCTTGTAAATTGTACGTTATTATGCAAAGTCATAGTTTACAATCTTAAATCGCTAATCAAGTTAGCTTTTTGACGAAAAGTGTCTGCACTATGCTCTGCACCTCGTAGTGAGTGAATCATACATTGCAATCACCTGAAGGCAGCTTTAGTCAGACGCCCAGAGCAACCACCTGACCAAGTGGTTTATCTCTTCAACACTGCAAGGACATAATGGGTCTTAATGTCTGTCCCCCCCTCTCTCCAGGCTTGTTTGTCCTGCCACCAGCAGATTCATCGTAATGCCCCCATCTGTCCATTGTGCAAGGCCAAGAGCCGCTCCCGCAACCCAAAGAAGCCCAAGAGGAAGCCCGACGAGTAGATCCTACCCTACCTTCACCCTCAGTTTAACGGGACCTGGTCTGAAACACTGATCCAAGATCAGCCATGTACTTCACAATATATGACTGAAATAACAGATCTATGCTTCAGGGCAACTTCCACAAACAGTCCTCTCTTAAACAAGTCGTCTTAGTACCTTTTTCATAAACTGTCAACTGAAATTGATGGAGGATCTGGTGATGTCATTCTGTTTGTTTTAACCGTGCTTTGGATGTAATTGTATGACTTCTATAGTAGGTTTAATAACCCCTAACCATGTAGCTGCAATAATGCAAAAATGAAACTTGATAAAATGCAGACCTTTTTTGCCCATTGTTCTTTGCCTTAGATATTGTACTGTATTTTCACATTAGTTTTTGAATGCATGTGTGCTTCCATGGCTGTCTGTCTTGTATTTGTGCCGATGAAAATATTGAGTAGGCTTAATTAAAGTTAGATAAAACACAATGTTGTTTTAATGTTTACAGTGTTCAAGTGACAACCGGTGGGATAAGAAAAGACCCAGACTCATCCGCTCTGAAAAGTGTTGTGTGTTTAACTTTAATACAGTGATAAGAAAATAAATTGCTGTTTTGTATTAACCTTGTTACGATGTCCTCTTTTTTACACTCAAAACAAAGGCTAGACATTTGTTTCTGGTAGCGGTGTGAATGTAAACACAGCTGTAGCTGAGCAGTGAAGCCGAGGATCAGCATATGCATTAATGTTTTTTAGGCAAATAGGCGTGTGTTTATCCATTGTGTCAAATAAAGAGATAGGAATATGTTTTACTCCACTACAACATTGTCCCATCCATTGTATTAACACGGCGCCCATCATACTGCAGCTATCTGTCTGAAAAAGGACAGCGAGGTCTTGCTAAATGAGTTCCTGTAGCGTTTTTGTCAGGGTAACTCCTCACTTCATCTGTTGCCAGGGCAACTCCACGGTCCTTAGCCGTTGCTACGGCAACCACAGGTTGCTGTGACCCGCACATCACCACTTTAGTAGTTCCTTACCAAATCCAGTGAGGGGCATTGAAGGGCTTTGGGAGACATTGCACACTCCTGTAACCTAAATAATTGTTTCAGTTTTGTGAATAATTCATACGGCCTGTCAAAGTGAAAAAGATATAAGTTGGCAGTTTTTGTTTCTAAGAGTTTGAGCAACACTTACTCCATAGCTCAAGTGTGTGTTTAGTCTGCCCGTCAGTGTTTGGAGCTTTAGTTGTGTCTTCTTCCTCCCGATAAAACTTCTCAAGGCCAAAGAAGCCCGTTCCTGCTCACACACTCTGCAGGCAGCCGGATCATGGAGCTCCACCTCTGCAGCCTGAAACACAAGATAAACATTCAAGAGGACAAAACTGAGCATTTTCCTATCGCGATAACACACCCCCAAGGCAAACGTTAGTCATAGAGAGGGGAGTCACCTGACCCGTCTCATGTCTTCCTTGACAGTTTTGAGCCTCAGCATTGAGAGTATTTGAGGGGGGACGGTGTGGACTTCGGGACCTTGACTTTTGAGATATTTGGGGGAGGTTCGGTCTCTCCCTCGACACTCTGGGAGAGGGAGGTTACATTCCCCATCATCTCTAAACTGGTCGGCGGATACTTGTCTCCCACAGGCGGTCATCTCCCTTCCCCTGGCTCCTTTGTGTCTCCCCCTCTCCTCCAGAGAGAGCCAAGGGTGCTGCTGCTGGTTTCGGACACGAGCAGTCATTCTTCTGCACAGCGCTTCCCACTTCTCCTCCATTTGTGAAAAATACAGAGCGCGGGTGTCACACCGTGACTTACGCTAACGTTATTATAGTGACGTAACTTAAGCGTGTTTGTGTAAACTACATTAAGCGTGTTTGTGTGGGGGGAGATAAACCCTATTACAAAATCGATAGCTTACCAATACCAGACATTTTGGTAAAATATGAACCCACTTGAACCAAAGGTCACTGCTCTCCCCTTTCACCAAGCGCTTGTGTACCACCCTCTTCTTTTGCTGCTAGCTACAGCTGCACTTCCTGCCAACAGTGAACTACTAGCGCCACCTGCTGGCTAACGGAGGCATGTTTAAATCCAATGCCTTTCATTTATTTGAAAATTATATTTATTGAGTGAAACCAGAGGATTTACCAGGAAATATAAAGTGACAAGAATCACATTACAAGTACAAAATAATGTCTGATATAAAATAGGCAATCTATGAGGAAAATCCTTAGACTGTCATTTTTAAATACATATTTATTGTTGTGCTATTATTTAAACCTCTTAATGTGTGTATATATTTGTACATATCTGTATGAGTATGTATTTATGTATATATATAAGTGGGTGTTCAGATGTATGTACAGCATATATGGGCCATTCTACCGAATTGGACCAAAGTCAGGTTGGAAATGTTTTTACATTTTGTATGTTTTTTTCCCAAAACTGTGTCCATATATATTTTGTACCATATCTAAATTACACATATCTAGTCAAATAACCGTACATTTTTATATCATATTCTCAGACTGTATTGGAATGTTCTTCCTCTACCAAAAATGGTCACTACCGAAACATAGTAAATACACTGTAAAAAAGTATTATATTAACCTGTTAAGATTGTTTTACCTTCCCTTCTCTAAATAGTATTTTAACAAATATTTCTTGAGGGTTTTCACAATTAAATTAATAAAAGTGAATTTCTAATCAAATTTCAAAATTCACAAAAATCATAATGCAAACTTTCTTTGTAAAATGCATAATACTGATCATATTGATTCCAGAGTTGATGATTGTTGAAATTGAACATACAATATTAAACCAATCAGTATCATATCATTTTATTTGATAACTCAATATACTTTATTAACACATCCAGTGTTTCGGTAGTGACCACAGTATTTTGTTCTCAAGGTTGTATCATATTCCCTCAACCTTATTTCTTAATCTTAACTCATAACGTGCCTTATGTTGAAGTGTGAATGTTTGAAGCTACTGACCCAGAATCAGCACTTTAGTAACAGGCTGAAATAGAGGGGAATGAGGCAAGAATGCATGATCTGTTTGGTATATTGAGCAAAACACTTCATAGACATGTTTTTTTATATATATATCTGAGACCTATAATATATGCCTAACAATAGTATAATAAGAGACCTTTAAAGTAACACACTGATTTTCAGACTTTACAATACATTTTTTTTCAAAATGGTGGGATTTACCTGCTTACCATTCCATTTTGTCAATTACCGAAATGTAACGAGGGGTTACGTATGTAACCCTTGTTATATAAGCACAGGCTGAGCCCTCTACTGGACTCTATGGGTACTATCCTTTGATCATATCATGCAAGCATTCATCCACTGAGACTTCTATAACCGTAGCCGGCCCCGGGGCGGGCCTACCTGAATGCGTGCACAAGCCCACCATAACCATAAGGCTGCCACGCATCCCGTTCCCGTCATCCTACACTTCTTTTCAGCGAGCAGCATAGGACAGATAGAACCCGAGTAGAGGGTTCCGCCTGTGCTTATATAACAAGGGTTACAATACGTAACACCTCGTTATATTGCTCACAGGCTCCGCCCTCTACTGGACTCTATGGGTACAGTGGGCGGAGCCTCGATGTATACACGCGCTGTCCTCCAACAACACCGTTCCATCTCACTGTCCCTGATCGACTTTCTGGTTAGCAGCCGCTGCGCCTCACTCACCTCTCCCTCGGTCATAACCGTGGAGAAGTCGGGGCTGTGGCTGACTAAGCACACTCTGAAGCGCTTACCTCGCGAAAAGTGTGCCTGGAAAACAGTGCTGAGGGCTCTCCCCCTCAGCAGTAGTAGCTCTATCGAAGTTTCCAGGAGGGGCTGAAACTGCACTCATTTTCTGAGTCAGGAGCATTGAGGGGGTTAGAACTGCAGGCATTTCTGGGTCAGTAGACACAGACACAAGGCGTCTTGTGTTGATGATCGCCATCACCTCTGCCATGAAAGTGCTCAGAACCTCATGTGTAAGAAGTACTGGTCCTGTCTGAAGCAACATTGGATCCAGAATGCGCCTGGCTACTCCGATGAGCCGCTCCCAGGAACCACCCATGTGGGAGGCATGAGGGGGGTTGAAAACCCAAGAGCATCCTTTCTCCTGGAGGTACTTCCTGATTAATGTGTCGTCTGTGTTAATCCTTAACTCTTTTGAAGCCCCGACGAAGTTAGTCCCTCTGTCAGAGCGCAGGAGCTTTGCTGGGCCACGAACAGAGAAAACTCAGTTCTCATCTCTGTTCGCCTGGCTGTTGACTATATAAAAAAACTAACGGAGTAACGCACCATGTAGTAACGGTAACTGAGTTACTGAATTTAAAAAGTAATGCGTTAGAGTACTAGTTACTGCCAAAAATAACGGCGTTACAGTAACGCGTTACTTTGTAACTCGTTAATCCCAACACTGCCTGACTGTATAATGTTGCAGCTCAGCTGATTTTGGATTGATGGCAAAGGGAGAGGGACTTAAGTGAGAGTGAAAACACAAGGTAAGTTTAATACTACTGTTTTATATAAGTAAACACCTTATCTCCCCAAGGCAATTTCCCACACATGCAGAGGTGAACACAAGACAACATTAGCACGACCAGTAATCCTACAAGCTGTCATCACTGTTCTCCTCACTGTCTTCCTCTCTGTCAGACATGGTAGCTGATGATGTAGGCCTACTACTTTCTCTCTGGTTGAGTCTGCGATTAGATGCTTGCATCCACAAGTCAACAGCTGGTTTTGGGTCGAAAGTCTCTGTTGTAATCTTAGACAAGTGGATGTAATGAAATAAGTATGTGAACATAACCAATAACCTACCATAGCCAATAACAAATTAATGTAGGCTAACTTATTTTATTTATGTTGTTCATTCATATCTTATTTTACCTTAACATTTATTTATTTATGCATTTTTTTTTATCTCCAGTTTTAAAGAATATTTTTGGTTACTGTCCTATAGTATACATTGGAATGATTTCAAACGTGTTTATCCCAATAATTATAAAGGAGTGCCTTGGAAATATGTGTTTACATCAATTGTGATCAAACCATTTGAACTTAGACTAAGTTAACTATCTAAACACTCAGAGTCCTTTACCTCATTGAGCTGTAGTATCAGCCTCTCAGTCTGACTGGAGAGGACTCTCCCTCCACATCATTGTAGACATATCTTCTTCTTATATCCGTTAGAGCAGCTAGCACCAGATGATAATAACTATAGGTTACTTACGTAACCCCAGTTCTCAGAGTAACATGAAGTGAGATGTCTCACTATGGGATGCGCCTCAACGCGTATGCAAACAGAAGCATCAATCTCATTACGCCAATCCTGATTGGCTGGTGATCTTGACGTCAACGTCAGGGAATCCACCCACCCTTTAAGTAGCTTGCGCTACGACGCAGCGTCATTCAAAATAAGCACCTCTTCTCGCTTCGCCTTAGCAAGAAGGGCCGTCTGGTGAGACATCTCACTTCATGTTACTCTGAGAACTGGGGTTACGTAAGTAACCTATAGTTCTCATTCATAACACTCCGTTCGATGTCTCACTATGGGATATTGAAACTCCCGTATTGCTAGACATGCTTATCTCGAAATTCACCAAAAACAACCAGAACTTAACAGATAGAACTCTGTCTCAATACGGGACCCAGCACTGCGCGGGCCACACTTGGAGCAGAGACATCTAGCCTGTAAAAGCGGACAAAAGTGAGCGGCGAGGACCAGCTCGCTGCTGCACAAATGCCTTGGATGGAAACACCCTTGAACAAAGCCCAGGATGTAGCCAGTCCACGAGTAGAATGAGCACGCAGGCCCGTTGGTGCCTGCAAACCCTGATAAGCCAGAGCAATCGCTTCCACAATCCTGTGGGAGAGCCGTTTCCTGGTAACGGGCTTGCCCTTCTGAGGGTTAGCCCAGGATACAAAGAGTTGGTCATTACAACGAAACTCTTTTGACCTGTCCATATAGATGCGTAAAGCACGCACTGGACACAGCAAATTCGGCCGCTGTTCCTCAGAGGAACACAGCGGCGGAGGAAATGCCACAATGAAAATGGGGTACATGAGCCAACCACCTTAGGTATAAAGGCAGGGTTGGGCTTCAGCAACACTCTCGTTTGCCCCGGGGCAAATTGAGTGCATGAAGGATGTACAGAGAGCGCATGAATGTCACTGACTCGCTTGGCAGATGCCAGAGCCAGTAACAGCACTGTCTTCAGTGACAGGTGTTTCATGTCAGCTTCTTCCAGGGGTTCAAATGGAGGTCGAGTGAGCCCATCTAAAACCACTGCCAAGTCCCATAAGGGCACCAGTGACCTGGAAACAGGGAGAAGCCTGCGAGCCCCTTTCATAAAACGGCAGACCAAAGGATGTTGGCTAGCCGTCTTTCCCTCAAAGCCCACATGGCATGCAGCAATAGCAGCCAGGTACACTTTGATCGTAGAGAAAGCTCTGTGTTTATCAATTAAGTCCTGTAGAAATGATAAAATCACCCCGACAGGACATTGAAAAGAGATGTGTCCTTTTTGAAGGCACCACTCCTCAAACACCCTCCACTTATAGTCATAGAGAGACCTGGTGGAGGAAGCTCTTGCACTCTGAATAGTGTTTATCACCTTCTGAGGGAGTCCCACTGTATTCAGGTTATACCACTCACGGGCCAGGCCCATAGTGCCAAGCGCTCTGGGTGTGGGTGAAAGATCGCCCCCCCCCCCCCGCCTGAGACAGTATGTCCCCGCGTAGTGGGAGCTGCCATGGCTGCCCGCACAGCAGCTGATATATCTCGGCCAGCCAGTACATTGCAGGCCAGTGCGGAGCTATCAGGATAAGTGTGTGGCGTTGTTCTCTCACTCTGGCCAGAGTTGGGGGTATCAGAGCCATGGGTGGGAACGCGTACAGAAGGACCGGAGGCCAAACGTGCGCGAGCGCGTCCACGCCTAACGGTGCGTTTAAATCACGCATTGAAAAGAACAGCTGACATTGAGCATTTTCTTTTGATGCGAACAGATCCACCGCAGCCCGGCCGTAACGCACCCACAGCTGACTCACAATCATTGGATGTAGAGTCCAGTCTGCATATAGTGGTGCACCTCTGGACAGCAGATCCGCCCCGAGGTTCATCACTCCTGGTACGTGCGTCGCTCTCAGAGAGAGGAGACGTCCGCAGCTCCATAAGATCAGTTTGCGTGCCAGCATGTGTAACTGGAGAGAACGCAAACCCCCATGGCGGTTTATATACGATATTGTGGTCGTGTTGTCTGTCCTCACGAGGACATGATGTCCTCTGAGAAAAGGCAGAAAGCGTTTCAGGGTGAGGAACACCGCTAAAAGCTCCAGATAATTTATGTGTGACCGTTGGAGGTCTCTGCTCCAGAGACCTCTCACAGGACGACCTTCGTATATACCCCCCCAGCCCGTCAGACATGCGTCCGTGGTGACAACCTTCCGCGATAGGACAGCACCCATAGGCACGCCCCGTACTAGAAAAGTCGGGTGTAGCCAGTGGCGCAGAGCCATTACGCATTTCATAGTGACCATCACTCTCCGCGCGCCATGACGCGTGGGGTCCAATCTGAGGGCAGCTACCCAGCGCTGAAACTCCCTCATGTGTAAGCGTCCCAGTCATACCACCAGAATGGCTGACGCCATGAGCCCCAGCAACCGCAGACATGATCTGAAGAGAACATATTTGCGTGAAGGCTTTCACTCTCTCTGCTGATAAGCGGGCTGTAAAGGGCACCGAATTCAGGCGTAGGTCCAGGAAGAGTACAGTCTGGGCTGGAGACAACATGCTCTTTTCTGTGTTTATTACAAAACCCAAGTCGAGCAGGTGTTTTACGAGGACATTCGTCTGCGTAATAGCCTCTTGCTCCGACTGTGTGAGGAGGAGCCAATCATCCAGATAAGTTGCCAGGCGAATACCCTGTTGTCTTAACGGGGCTATCGCGGCTTCCGTACACCGTACAAACACTCGCGGGCTGAGAGACAGACCGAAGGGAAGTACTCTGTACTCGTAACAGACACCCTGAAAGTCGAACCTCAGATATTTCCTGTGTGGGTAATATACTGGGATGTGGAAATACGCATCTTTCAGGCCGACTGATGTGAACCAGTCGATTTGGCGCACGAGACGCAACAGAGATGTGTGAGTGAGCATTCTGAATTTGTATCTTTTGAGATATTTGTTCTGAGCTCTCAAATCTAGTATAGGTCGAATTCCGTTCCCTCCCCGTTTGGGAACGAGGAAATACTTGGAATAAAAGCCGCTCTGACTCTGTTCGGCGGGTATTATCGATATAGCCTTCTTTTCTAGTAGCGAGAAAATCTCTTGCTCTAGAATATGCGCCGACTCTCCCCCGGCCTGTGAATACAGAATGCCCGAGAAGTGAGGGGGGGTGACAGCGAATTGGAGCCTGTAGCCCCGTGTTACTGTCTTGAAAACCCAAGCAGAATCTGTGAGCATCCTCCACTTTTCGCTTCTCAAAGCGAGCGGAGATGTCACAGCTCTGTCGTCTGCCCTCAGTGTCTCTATTTGTTGTATTATGGGGCCCTCTAGTGTCTGAACACGGTGGTACCCCGGTGGTGCCTTCACAATCCCGTCTATTGTCCGCCTTTTGAGAGAGGCCGTAGCCGCTCTCAAAAGAGGGGCAGACGTCAGACTGTTTATTGTTTTTATTGTTATTCTTTTCATTTTTATTGACTGCGCCCTTGGCTTCAAGCCTGGAAACGACAGTGGAAAATTATTTATTTTGAAACAACAATGATGACATGTGTTTGTGTGACTTAAACAGGCAGCGGAACTTGCTGTCTTTGATGTTAAGTCCATTTCCCTGATGGCGCGAACTTGAGGATGACGTTCTGGCATCACTCGAGGCGGCGGGAAGATGGGGGCATGGTGGCACCCCGAAAACACATGAGCATCTAACACTGGAACGTGCTCTGGAGCTGGGGAACAGGGAACTTCTAGCTCCTTCATCGAGGAGAGGAGAGGAGGCTGTCAGGCCGCCCACTTCTTCTTCCTCGCCTGGTGGCTGAAAATCTGGGTCGGCTGCACTTGAGCGGCAGCTGCCGAGACCGGAGATTTTCTTGGCCAGCTCCCTCTTGCCTCGTGCCTGGGCTGGGGACCCGGGACGGGCTGCGGTCTCTACTGCTTCGGTATTTTGAACCGGGCAGGACGTGAGACAGCTTGGGTGAAGGCCGGCCGCGGGACCATTGGAGGTGGCGGCTGGACCCTTCGGGGGAGACAGAGCTGGAGAGCCTCGTCTCCCTTCCTTTTTGACTCGCACCTCTGCTGCAATGAAGCTAGAGCTGAGCCAAATATGCCCTCGGGAACAATAGGCATGTCCAGAACATCCTCTTTTTCCCAGTCTGGAAGGTTGGTCAGATTGAGCCACCTGGCTCTCTCCTGTACCACCATCATCCCCAGCGCTTTGCCCTTGGCTTGGACTGCGCAGCGCTGCACACGGAGGCAAATGTCCGTGATCGCTGCGATTTTCGTCCCACACGGCAGGCTCAGGTCTGCTCGACATGTCCTCGCAAAGCTGGTCGACAGCGAGGAGACGTTGAGAGCCCTGGCAGACAAAGCTGCGGCTTTATAGGCCCGTTCGGTCATCGCTGACTGGAACCGGTCTGCCTTTGCCGGTAGCATGGGGTTCCTGCTTGGTGTCGAAGCCAGCCTCGGTTGGAGGTGGGCTGCCACCAGCGGTTCCATGGGCGGCCTGCGGAGCAGGCCGAGCCTCTCCATACCGTCACAGTCCAGGGAGGAGGCACCCTGGATTGGGGCCTTGTTGCTGAAGGGACGGTCTCTCCACGAGACCGACACCTCGTCCAGCATCCCCGGAAAAGACTGGAAGGAGCTGCTTCTTCGTCCTCGCTGCTTGGGGCAAGTTCTTCCCCTCGTAGCGAAATCTGGAGGTCTCCTTGGCCACTTCAGGCCATGGGATGTCCAGCCTGGACGCAGCGCGTTGACACACGGCCTGCAAGTCCATGCTTAGGACGGGCGAAGCTGGTGTGCTCTCGCCTGGGGAGCGGACATCGCTCCCGGCTTTGCAGCCTGAGCCGATGAAACGAAGATGTCATCCCCATCCGAGTCAGACAGGAGGAACTTAGACGTCCTCCATGTAGTCCAACTCCAGGACACCCTCCGCGGGTGGAACCATGGTGAGGTCCAATTGGGAGCCCCAGCTTGACACAGCGCGGGGCTCCGCTCTCGCGGCTCTTGCCGCCACCGGGTCCCAGCCTGAAACGGCGTGGGGCTCCGGTTCAGCGGCTGTCGCTGTTGTTGAGCCCCAGTCTGACACAGCGCGGGGCTCAATTTCTGTGGTGGACGCCACCATGTCTTGATTGCCGGACGGCGAATCAGCGGACATGAGGGGGTCCTGTCCCGACATACTAGTTTGGCGTGCTAACCGTCGGCGGAGGCTCTTCATGGTGAAGCGGGTACAATGCCCGCACGAGCCGGGGTTATCGATAGCCTCCCGGGCGTGTTCCAGCCAGAGGCAGGACGAGCAGACCTGGTGTGAGTCTGTGCCTGAAATCTTAAACCCACAGCGGCATAGCCGAGCCTCCGAGTCCCTGACTCCTCTGGTGTGAGGGAGAGAAGGGTCCCCGGCTTCGATCGCCGGGGTGTCGGCGTGGAGTGGACACGCTTGTAACAGGTACGTTACTGAGAAAAAATCCAACCTTGCCGTTAGTCCGAAAGGAAAAAAAGGCGACGGTGTAGATTTTATTCTTTAAAGAATATTAACTGGTGTGTTAATACCTTTTTTTTTTATCTCTGCCTCCTCTGGTGTGAGAGAGAAAGAGAACATCCTCTTTACCGTGGTGTCGGTGTGGAGGGAAGAACAAACTAGCAACAGGTATGTTACTAGCTTGAAGAAAAAATCAAACCTTACCGTTATTTCGACAGAAAGAACGGCGAGGCAGATTACAATATTAACTGGTGTGTTAATATTGCTCAGTCTTCTTGCAAAGCAAAAAAGTAACCGGCAAGCGCCCGTTGACCGAATGTTAGCTTTGGGTTCAGTCTGTGGACCGTTAAGCTAGCCCGGTTACTGATAAATCGAGATGTGCTCTGAAGCGAGAAGAGGTGTTTGAATGACGCTGCATCGTAGCGCAAACTACTTAAAGGGTGGGTGGATTCCCTGACGTTGACGTCAAGATCACCAGCCAATCAGGATTGGCGTAATGAGATTGATGCTTCTGTTTGCATACGCGTTGAGGCGCATCCCATAGTGAGACATCGAACGGAGCGTTATGAATGAGAACAACAGCGTGCACCCTCCCTCTCTCCCTCGCTCACTCCCACACTCACTCGCACTTTGGCTGTGAGCTGCGGGTGCCAGATAAGCCAACATCCCCCATTTTCATCACTTACAGCGCCCATTGTACAGGGCAAATGAAACGTGTAACCGGGGTGAAAAGGGTGTTACATTTACTTAATGAAGTAATATGTTACATCAAGGCCGAAAATTAGGATGAGCACCAACGGTCAAAAATGTTTTTTTTCCTCCCAGAGCTGCCAGCGCAGCGCCTCCACAGATCTGGCGCCCTAGGCGAACATCTATTATGCCAGTGCTACAGGCCGGCCCTGAGTTCATATCATAGGTTCATATGCAACTCGCAAATATATTTCTCTCTGCTCTCTTCTCTCTCCTCTCTTCTCTCTTTTCTCTTCTTCCTTCACTCTCTTCTCTCTTTCTCTCAATGTTGGTACGCAAATGCGCCTTTTTTCAAATGACACGGTGCTCTTTTTTTGGCGGAGGTGCGCATGCGTCAGTTATTTACTGACTGAAATAAAATAAATTCACTTTAATTAAGAATAAATGCCACGATAAATCCAAACTGACCAAGGTACATTATATTGTTGACCGTCCTTTAACTCTCACATTAGGACTTACATTGGGGCAACCAACTCCTCTCTGCACCTATAATATAATATATCAACCCAGTCTCATGGCATTTCGTGTTCACCAACACGATTTTGAATCTATTGATTCGTGTTCACCAACACGATTTTCCCCTTTTTTTCGTGTTGCACAGCACGATTTTAAAAGCAATGTATTTCTACTGGTAATGACGCTCATGGAAGCACGGCATTCGTTTGTGTCGGCTGCCCTTAAAGGCAATGTGAGCGTCCATTCTCATTGGATAACGGAGAATTGTACACCCGGAAGTAAGTATTCCCCTTACTGTCGATTGATTTTACAGTGATATCTGCAGTACTCATCGACTAAAAAACACCAGATTATCCTTGTTAATTACACAACATTGATTGGTTTAAATTGTGTGCAATGCTTTTGTATTTTTCCCCTTCGATTCGGAGAAACAAATATAAAGGATGGAGGAGTAAAGGATGGCAGAAGACACTACACTACCCAGAATCCCCAGCTATCGTTTGGACCACACCATGTGCTCTGTTTGACAAACCCCGTTTTTTTTTCACCATTCACTCCAATGGCTGGTGTCTATGTCACGTGATCTTCAAATGTCTCCCTGCAGAAAAAAAAACCATGGCCGAACTTCGTTTTATTCTCAGTGGAAAATGCCTATTTTAAAGTTAGTTTGGCCATTAAAATGCGTTTTGATGTCATTTGATGCGAGAAATATGAGTTGTTATTTCAGATTATGTGTGCAGTGGATGTACATGATCTTTAGTTTGCTAGTTATTACGAAGATTACTTCAGGAAATTGCGTCCATAGAACGTTTTCATTGTTACCAAGGTGGTTGCTATCGATATTATTTCTGTTATGTTGTGTAACTGTTAAATGGTGTTATCTTCATTGCTACCCCCTTCCCCGTCAATGTATAGTGTTGGTCCACAGCGCAAACGTATTAGTTTAACAAAATCTGCATCTAAAGATACGTTATTTTCCCCTGTGCAATTCCAGTCTCACATCTCACAGCACATCGTCATTAACAAATACCGGAAACAGACCGAAAACATTTAAAAAAAATAAATAATATTTATTGTGCTTGCTTTTCTCTTTGAAAGTCATCACATAACGGCATTGTAATACACGGTTCGGCGGCATTAAATATTACATATCTGCCGTAGTTCTGTATTTATAGAGCCCTGATGAGAAGACTTCTAGACAAACATGAGGAACTGTCGCCAACACTGAAAACGTGACGTGGATCATAAATATATCAGCCATTAAACAACATCTTACATTTATTTTCACACAATATGTCTCCTTGCAGTATCAACACTAATTCGGCTGACTTTTATATTTGATCCAATTGGTAGATAGGCTGTATTTACACCATAAAGGTGCACAGCTGATATAAAGGGACACCTAGTGGTTAAAGCATGTTATTGAATTTCATTATTTTTATTATTAGATATTAATAGGATCCCTATAAAGTATATTCATTACTCGTTATTCTCTACTAATAGTTAATTAAAGATTTTATATAATGACTATTTTGCACATCCCTTTCAAGATTTTCTAAGGTTTATTGACATATCATATAGGCCTACACAACTATGGTGTAGGACGCGGTGGACCCGTTCAAATCCACTTTTGGACAGTCTGCCATGGTTCCATACCATTTCAAGTGCTGTTCTAGGCTCGGTGTAACCTTCGGAGCACACTCTCCAATCACAGAGCTTGAGGACTATCACGGGGTTTGTCAAACAGAGCACATGGTGTAGTCCAAACGATAGCTGGGGATTCTGGGTAGTGTAGTGTCTTCTGCTATCCTTTACTCCGAAAAAATATTTGTTTCTCCGAATCGAAGGGGAAAAATACAAAAGCATTACACACAATTTAAACCAATCAATGTTGTGTAATTAACAAGGATAATCTGGTGTTTTTTAGTCGATGAGTACTGCAGATATCACTGTAAAATCAATTGACAGTAAGGGGAATACTTACTTCCGGGCGTAAAATTCTCCGTTATCCAATGAGAATGGACGCTCACATTGCCTTTAAGGCGAGACACCCCAGGTGAATAGGGTAATTTTTTTAACTTAAAGGTATCAGCTAGAAATTTCTCCAGTTAATGTCTTACAATAAGGCAATTGTCTTTTGTATTACAAGTTTTCTGAAATAGCATGTTTAAATATGCAAATTAGCCATTATCTCATTAAATATGCACATATTTTAACACATTTCAGGAATCGAAATCTGAACTTTGGATAAAGCCAGGTTCCAAATTCTTGTTTCATTTTGTAGTCATATTAGTATCTAAGGCTTTTACAGAAGGGATTTTGGATATCTCTTTTTATCACTCAATAAATCAGGAAATACTGTCAACAGCCCTAAAATATCCATTTTCGCCATGTTTTTAGGTATACAATGTTGTATAATTCAGGCTATGAATGATATATGAACAAACCCTTCTGTAAAAGCCTTCATAATATTGATAGGAATATAACTGGAAAGTTTGGTGTCTCTACGTGCTTCTGAAGTTGAAATTTCGAACTCAGAGTAGGAGAAAAAACTCATTTTGAGAAAACGACCTTTAAAGATAGCAGTGAGGCGCTAGCTAAACCCTCCTGTTCTCTGGATGATAGCTCGCGCATCGACGCACTCCGTGAAGGTATTTCATGTTCGGGGTCATTTGTTTTTTGTATAACCTTGCTTCGTGCAAGAGACAATTGTTGTCGTCTTCTCTGTAAACGTTTTTTTCGCCGTTCTTTTGCGATTTTGAGATTTCAATTTCTAGCGGAAAGCTAAACAGGAAGTGTTTTAGCACACCACGTGACGCATCTGAACGAATCACGTTGTCAGAAATTGACACCAGCCAATGAGATTTCGTTTATTGGTTTAAGACCCTTTGTGCTTTCACGATTGGTTGCTGATACAAAGGAAATGCCCATATTTGGATCCGATGAGATTGTGCAGGAGAGACGGAGCTTTCCAACGATACCTCTGTTGACATGGTGCACACAGCGGTCGCGGTACTTTATGTTACGTTAGAATGCTAACTTTTGGTGAATTTAGGAGAAATCTACAGACGCAAATAGACAAACTATAGTAAAATAAACACTTAAATGTGTATTTTGTACGTTTTCCTTCCAAAAGCCTGAAAGAAAACATGTTATGGAATCAAAATAGCACAAAATCTCAAAATTGACCAGTACTTGAAAAACGATGTTTTTGCCTGCCGTGTCTCGCCTTAAGGGCAGCCGACACAAACGAATGCCGTGATTCCATGAGCGTCATTACCAGTAGAAATACATTGCTTTTAAAATCGTGCTGTGCAACACGAAAAAAAGGGGAAAATCGTGTTGGTGAACACGAATCAATAGATTCAAAATCGTGTTGGTGAACACGAAATGCCATGACACTGGGTTGAATATATATATGATGTCAAGAGTTACATTTAGGTGCACAGTGCTGTCTCTGGACTTGCAAACTCTTTTACCAAACAAGCTAACGCTAGCTGGGTAAATATGACGCTCTTTGTATCAAAACAAAACTTACCTTCTTATATATCGACTTTTTCCACTTCGATCAACTTTGTTTCCTCCGGCTTCAATTTGCAGCACTTGTTCATTCTCTCTATGTCTGGTCAGACATCAATCTGTTCCCCCTAGAGGCCTGGAGCACTTCCGGAATGTTGTTTTTTGTATGTGTTTTGGGATTTGTACGTGCTTTGGACTTTGCATATCGTGCAGCGTTTTTTTGTTGCGTTTGTTTTCGGGGTTTGTGTGTTGTATTTAGTTTGCATCATTTCTGTAAATGCAGCGTTTTTCTGTTGTATTTGTTGTCAGGGTTTGCTTGTTTTTCATTTCATTATTTGCAGGTGTTTCCCGCTAATATATGCGTTTTGGGCCGTTGTTCCGCATTTGCACCTGCCGGCCACCGTAACTTTGAGCACAAAATGAATTTATGGATACAGCTCTCAACACTCAGATGAAAGGGGGAATACACGTTTCGCAATTATGCCACATCAAGGTGGAACGCTCTTCCCACAACTGTAAAGGAAAGTAAAACTGTACTTACCTTCAAAGACTCTCTTAAAGAGCACCTTCGGGGGAGAGCATTGTAAAACTGGCCCCGGTAATGGTACAAATCTCAACCTGTCGTACAATGGACAGCTTCCCCCCCCCCCCATCTATGTATATACTCACATTTTAGACTCTGTTACTAACTGTATATCTGTAGATTTGGTTGGTCTTAAATGTCCGGTTAGGATGTATTAGAACGAAATCTAAAATGAAAATTGTAAATAAGAAATCTGTATGTAAAAAACCACCTGTATGTAAATTGTAAATAAGCCATCTGTTTGTCAAATATGTCTTACATGTCTTAAATGATATGATGAATTGGAAATGGGGGACCCTGATGTAAACAAGACGAAAGTCTTTCTCTGGTCTGCATCCCCTTAACAATTGTATGTTTTGAGCTGTACTGTACTGTACCCAATATACAAGCTGTTAATAAACTTTTCAATCAATCAATCAATCAAAAGAGAGCTGTATACTTTTCAATAATCAAAACATCTTTAGAATATGATCACAACCAATAACAAATCATTTAAACTAGTTTATTCTTATCTTATGTTACCTATAGTTAGTATTCTTTCTTTTTATTTATGCATATTTTACTAATCACTCCCCTTTCAAACTGTTTGAACATTGGAATGACCTCTCGATTTTTTACAACACATTAAGTAGATAAAGGTGTGCTCTCTCTATCTCTCTCTCTCTGTCTCGCTCGCTCACAGAGGCTGTGTGCTCCTCCGTGGCGATGACGGCTTGCGTTAAAAAAACAACAACATATTTGTAAAGTGGGGGCTATTGAGGGCTTGCGAGATACCGGTAGCTCGTGATCGACGTGTTGGAGACCCCTGCTCTAATGGGTCCGACTAGAATGACACATATCGTTGCTTCCGCCTATTTCGTCAGCTAAGAAATTGTTTAATCATAAACCTTTTATTTTTCATAGGGTGGCCACAGGGAACTGGCCAACCATGCAAGAAAATATAAATAGTCCTTCAAATACCTTTATTTTATTTCCTTCTTATTTTTGTCTAAGCTCAAGGGAGCCAGAGCAGAGTGTTGCAGACCCCTGGCCTAGTAAAAAATGCAGGGGTGTGGCTAAAAACCTATTTTGTTAAATAGTTTTTCTTGTCGTGGGACCGCACTTTGTACTAATTCGGTAGAATGCCCCATATGTATATATTTGTATTCTTTGGGACGGGGAGAAACAGTATTTCGATCTCCCTGTTTGAATCAAAGTCAACTTTATTGTCAATTAAGAAATTGACAATAAAGTTGACTTTGAATACATAGTCAAAGTTTATTTGACTATGTATTAGTGACGACATAAAAGTTGCACAAAAAACTGCACAACAAAAAAAGTGCGTTCTCCTTCTTTACATCCTCATACTCACCTTTTTTAAACAATGTGATGTGTTGGATAACACATCAAACCTGATGTGATACATTTCACAGTCAGTGCTGCCTTGAATGATAATATATTCTGAAATATGTAAAAAAAAGAATGTGGGATTATTATTAGGGGTCAAAGGAGGTCAAAGATGCAGTTTAATTGTAGTATTTTTAATTTATGATGCAATATAAATGGGCCTTTACAGAACAGGGCATGATTGAATCATACGTGACATTCTTATTGTGTTGCCATGGCTCCTTGTGTCAGAATCCATGACGACGGCATTAAAAGCAATTGTTCTTTGCTTAGTCTTCAAATATAAAAATAAATTGTCCATGTGTATTTATACAATGATAGGAATCTGGACTCTTGTGCCAACTGCTGAAAGAATGTGGTGTCTCTCTCCTCTAAACATGGGACATTATAAAGACATGAAGGGGGGGTTTGGCAGGGCAACAGCTGACTGGCTGCTCCTCGGAAGTCACATAGCTGACACTGAAAATGGCTGCTTTGGTGTGAGAAGGGGAACAGGGTGATAACAGTGCACATACTGGCACACTATTGGTCTGTAGTATTGGTTATTAGGCTTATCCTTACACTGATAAACCCAACAATGCATTTGGGCTGTTGTGTCTTTAATATATATGGAGAATTAGGCTTCTCCATGCACTGTAGACACCGACGTCTCCATTTCATTTTTGTTTTTACTCAGGACACACTCCCAAATCACTGTCTGAGTGTCACTCCTGTTTCTAATTATAAACCTGAGCAGGGACTCTCCAAGAATGGAAGTTTGGCCAGGCCCCATCTGTGGCCTAAAATTAGTCTCCCACCCCCCAGAAAGGAGCTGTGGTCCCCTCTGTCAGTTAATACACACACACACACACACACACACACACACACACACACACACACACACACACACACACACACACACACACACACACACACACACACACACACACACACACAAACGCCAAACTGCGCTTTTCACAGCTCCTGTGGAAGCATCACACACTCCTCAGAGGACTTTTCTTCCCTTCTCTTGTCCACGTGACTTATTCGGAAGTTCTGAAAGTCTTTAAATTCTCAATTTTTCGCACGTCGTTGGAAAGAACATCAGCAATAAACTAATCGAGGTAAGTGTCTCGTTGCTGCTGTTGACACTCTGTTACTTTGTTCTACTAAACACATCTTGTCGACCTTAGTGGCAAACTATTCAATTATTATATTTTTGTCTAAAATGCACTCATGTATGGCCTTGATTTAGATTGCATTACTGTAATTTGAGTTATATGAAGTAGCTTTTTCATATAAACAAACTGCACTGTCTTATACTGTGTGTTCATGAAAGACAGATGTCGAAATGTGTTATATATTGGAATGAAAATCAAGTCCAACAAAAATAACTCTAAATGTCAAAAGCTGTGTGTGTTTTCGGGTGTATTACCATCTTCCTGTGACATTTCTGCCAGTGCAGATGGAAGGGCTCTGACTTGCACTGGCCTGGGGGTAACATTATGGTTCTGGGCCAAGCTGTCAACATGAGTTTGATGGACATTTCCAAGATCTTCTCCCTGCTGCAGCCTAAGGAGGAGGATGAAGACAACGAGCAGTGTCATGCCCTGCACAACGCCGTGAGCAGCGACGACGGACCGCTGCTCTCCCAGCTCCTGTCTCAGGAGTCCTACAGGAAGTCTATCAATGCTCGGAGTGGGTGGGGGGTCCCAGTCACCCCCCTGCGTACTGCTGCTGCTCTGGGACACCTGAGGTGCTTGGAGCTGCTGCTGGAGCACGGTGCCGAGGTGAGGGGGAGCATTCTGTTGTTTGGAGGATGGTGAGATGGATCTTTGAGAGTGGGTGATGCTGGTGGGTGTAATGTTTATAAATATCCTGATTAATAACCCAAATCACACATTTAATTTAAAAGCCTAATAATGTTCCTAGACACCGCCGGCAGATATTTTTCACCTATAAAAAATGATGAGTTAGAAACTAGATTTTTTATCCTAAAGGCATTAAAATAATATATTTAAATAGAACAATGGATCAAATGCATAATATGAAAGGAGCTCTGCAGTTTATCTAAGTCCTACCGAACCCTCTAACGTTGTGTTCCATACCTCAGCATTATACTCAGAAGCTAAAATAACCCCACTATATACTGCCTGACCAGTCCCCAGCAGGAGACGTTAAATGCATCGGTACCCTCTTGAGATGATGCCATTAGCCAGTATCAGGGGTTATCAGCAGTAGATATGGGTTAAAAGGGGGTCTGCTGATTTGACTTCTGAACGCCTGTTTCTATGGAAGCAAACAAGAGACAGAAGTATTTGAATTTTATTAGACACCGAATTTATAGCATTGAAAATAATTACTTTGAAAATCATGTATCTGAATGTTTTTGCTCCGAATTTATTTTAATGTGAAATAAAAATGTAAAAATTCAAGTGAAAAAAATTCGAATGTTCAAATTCAGATCCCAAAAATTAAAGTGAAAAAAATTCGACGTCAAAAAAAATCGGTGTATAAAATTCGATGTCCAAAATTGCGATGCAGCATCATCCGGGCTTCTCAGACAGGATAAGCAATGCAATCAAACCGACTTCTGGCCTATCAGAGCACGGCTTTGTCAGTCATGTGATCACAACAACCTGGGAGAAAAATGACGGAGAACAGCGGGGCTCACCGCTCGGGTAAGTAGTTAGTTTGTGCTCTTTATTTTACAAGCAGTGAGGGGCTCGACAGCATTTGTATCTTACATTAGCTAGCTAAATGAGTGAAGTAGCCTTGTGCCTTGCTGTTAGCAAGCTCCGTAGTTATCATTAATTGAAGTGAATCACAACGTTACCGTGTCCTTTTGTGTGTGTGTGTGTGGGGGTTGACGGTTTGCAAAGTAACGTTACGATCACTTCGGTTAGATAAGTCAAGTAGACCACACTATACGAAATACTCTTACAAAAGCCCTGCATTTAAACATGTTAATGTTACTTTAGTAAAAGTATGCTAGTATAATTAGGAAAGTGTTGTTAAAGTATTTAAAGTAGACACAAGTTATACTATTATATCATTTGTTTTATTGTTATTACCAAGCGGCAAACTGTGGGGTAGAGCCGTGAAGCCAATACGGAAGTGCCACACACTGCAGTTCATATATTGGCCGATAGGCGATGGCTGCAGAAAGGAGCAATTTCCATAGACCCCCATGTTAAAATGCCCAACTTTACAGCAGAAAAAAACATGTTTCTACCCCTGGCTCCATACATTTTTATTATCGATATAGTTAGATTCCACCTTCATGATTATGGATCTGTGAGTGAATTGTTTTCTAACAAGACCCTTTTATTTATAGTAGGTCTTAATGTTTTTGCATAAATTAGGGCGTGGTCACTTTGATGGACACATACATGCCTCACTGTCAGCTAACAGCAACTTGTCCACTCTGCTAGGCTACAACCATAGAGGCTACAACATTAGTTAGTCATAGTACTGTACTTGACCCTTTAGCTTTAGCCGTGTTCGTGGTGATTGTGCCTTTTAGGGAATATTGTTACAAATACCAGACAATTCAAATGTCGTGCTGTGCGCTTGAATGTACTAACAGAATTTCCAAGAAGTCTAAAATGATAATATTATACATGTTAACCCTGTTCGCAGGTGTTTGTGTGCTTGGTAGCTTAGCTTGTTACTTATTAGCCAGCTAAGGACGTAACCCTTTATACATACATATACATTTTAGTTTATGATTCAGCCTTGGGTAAGACTTTTATAGTCTATGGCTATGACGCCCATAATGCTAAACGGGAGCAAATGTTAATAGGGGACCCAATTATCCCAGTGGTGGCCGCCGGAGCTAACGGAGCCGCAGGGGGCTAGCTCCAGCCGGCGTCCCAGAGCTAGCCCACTGCGGCTCCGTTAGGTCCGAGCGGTGGAGTCTTTTTTTTAACGTTTATATAGGGGAACTACACTGTTAGCAGTAACTTGGTATGCATGTATTTCATGTTAGCTTAGCTTCTTAGCCTGAGCTAGCTCTGTTTACTTCCAGTTCGGAGGCAGCACGTCCCGCCTCGGCTCCGCCTCTTTGCCCTTATTTGGAGAAGGCGGGATTAGACTCTGACATCACAGTCGAGCCGTTAGTGGCCGACTCCGCCTACTAAGGGCTTCACGGCAACTCTGCAGAATCCTATGGGTGACGTCACGGACACTACGTCCATTTATATATACAGTCTATGGTTATTACCGATGCAAGAGTTAACTTAACTGTTGTAGTTGGAGCTCATTTTGAACAAGAGCTAATGATTACTTTCATAATGGTTTAATGTGCTGACTATTTTCTACATTAATAGATCAAGGTCTGGTTTGTTCAAACTCTCAAAATAGTAGGACATGCTGTCATAATTACCCAGAGACCGAAGTGACACCTTTACAATGTTAAAGCTGTTAGATAAATGTAGTGATGTAAACACTAAAATATTCAAGATAGTGTAGTGGAAAAGAGATAATGTTTTAAAAAAAAATCTCTTGTTTTGGACTGACAGTAATGATTCAAGAAATAGTAGATAAATAAATACACACACATCAATCTGTTGTGGATGGAACACAACAAATGGTGCTCTTACCTGTGATGCCTCCTCCAAACATTATAACCAGACTGTATCATTCAAACTATAAGTAACAGTTCTAGCTTTACACAAACAATTCAAAAGACAAAATCAACACAATTTATTGAAAGACCAATCTTTATTTTACGGTGCCTCTCCTTTTGTTTGTATTATTAAAAACTATACAATACATACATCAGAAATAAAGAATACAAATATAAAACACAGGCTCGGCTCTGTGTGTGTGTGTGTGTGTGTGGCACGAGTGCATTTTGTGAGCTTGCGAGCGGTAACGTGGAATGTTGTTGTGAGCATCTGGTTAGCTAGCTATGCTAACGGATATAAAGAGCTGTTTCTACACCAAGGTGGAGGAGAGTCCTCTCCTGTCAGACTGAGAGGATCGTATAACCTCAGCTCAGTGAGGTAAGGACTCTCTCAGTGTTTAGATAGTTAACTTTAGTGTAGGTTATCTCAGTGGGTCTCAAACGGTTTGGTCACCATTTATGTAAACAAGTATTTGCGAGGAACACCTTTTATATGATCATTATAGTTATTACAAAAATAAGAGAATAAATGAAAAACGGGTATGAAATACTATAGGACAGTAACACAAGAATACAGTTTAAAAGGGGAGTGATTAGTCAAATATCCATAAAGAAAAAGTAAATCTGTTTACAGTTCTGTTTCATATGGGTGTTGAGAGATCCATAGATCTCTTCACTTTGCTCTCAAAGTGCACCAGATTGATGGATTTAACTTCAATATTTAAAAAGAAATCTTCCCGAGGGAGCATGCCCCCCGGACCCCCCTAGAGGAGATTAGGTCCACCCCACCTAAAACATGTTCACATGGATAGGATACTAAATACATTTGCACACTTTTTATATGGTGGCCTATGTCCATATGTTTCTGTTTTGGTGGTCGTGCCACAACCGTGCATGTATGCACAAGTCATAGGTGCGCTATAAAATAGCACTACACCCCTGCAATGTGTGTGAAATACAATAGACTTTACAGCATGTTTTGAAGTTGAAGTTGCGTTGGTGTTTGTGTGTTGGTTGTTGATGGCAGTGTGTGCCCCCCCCTTGGTAAATGATTGTCCCCCCCATTCGATTTGTTCTAGAGCCGACCCTGGACGGTCTGTTTTAACCGCAGATAAATCCTATATTTGCATGACGAATAGTCCACCAGGAGCCAACACAACAAACACGGCCGAGTTCAAGTAGTGTTCTCCTCATGAGCTGAGCCGCTGTAGCATCACAGAGCTAGCAGTGAGACAGAGGAGATAGGAGCAGCAGTCCCATTGTCATGAAGGGGGAATCTAACTATATACAGAATATGTTTTTGTGGATCCAGGCTAGAAACATGTTAATTTTCTGATGTTAAGTTGGACATTTTAACATAGGGTCTACGGGAATTGCTCCCATCTGCATCCATCGCCTACAGTTTGCAGCATTGGGCTTCACCGCACTGTCCCTCAGAAGACGGTTTGATTGCATTCGGGCTCGATTGCTTATCCTGTCTGAGTAGCCCGGATGATGCTGCATTGCAATTTTTGACGTCGAATTTTAAACACCGAAATATTTGACGTCAAATTTTTTTCACTTGAATTTTTGGGATCTGAATTTGA
This sequence comes from Harpagifer antarcticus, assembly GCA_902827135.1. NCBI lineage: Eukaryota > Metazoa > Chordata > Actinopteri > Perciformes > Harpagiferidae > Harpagifer > Harpagifer antarcticus. The sequence continues at coordinate 5,807,564 of CADEHL010001042.1, read as the reverse complement.
ACATTTTTATTTCACATAGGTAAATTCGGAGCAAAAAAAATTCAGATACATATTATTTTCAATGCTATAAATTTGGTGTCTGATAAAATTTAAATACTTCTGTCTCTGTTTGCTTCCATATATTTCTCCCAAAATACACTCTCAAATCATGAGTGGTGTTAGTTAGGTCGGTTAGGTTTAGGATAGATAATTGCAGATGTTGGAAGTAACCAAGTACATTTATACCCAAGTACTACTTAAGTACAATTTTTAGATACTTGTACTTTACTTGAGTATTTCCATTTGATGCTACTTGCCACACTACAATTCTGAGGTAAATCTTGTACTTTAACTCCACTATATTCATTTAATACCTTTAGTTACTTTGCAGATTTGAATTAATGGTGAGAAATATAATCAACACTTAAATCAGACTTTAGTTACACCTGGGGTAAATTCACAAGCTCCCCTTCAGTAAACAAACAAAGTCATTAAAACTAGCTGCACCTTTACCAGCTTTGATAATGTATCAATAATTATAATCAAAACATATCATATATATATATATTCGTCTGAAATGGACAATCTGCACAATGAGTACTTTTACTTTTGGTACTTTAACTATATTTTGATGATAATATTTGTCTACTTTTACTTGAGCAACATTTTGAATGCAGGACTTTTACTGTAACAGAGTATTCCTACACTCTGGAACTTTACTTTTACTCAAGTACAAGTACTTCTTTTGGATAATTGTTAGAATGGGGTTTTGGTTTGTTGCGAAGAGTGTGTAATTTTTTAGCAATGGGCCTTAGGAACAATGGGACATTTCTCAGACTATTGGGGTTTGGAAATGTGGCATTGCAGCAGCTACGAGTATGTCACAAGGACAATGTAAGCAATCTGATATCACATACATCATTTAAGAAAACTTGTTTTAAAGCAACTAAAGCCAACCTAAATAAAAGTGGATCCTGAGAAAACTCAGATATGCACCTTCTTTTCTCCTGGTGGGGGGAGTTTGCCCCTTCTAATGAATTAGAGGGGTAGCGGTATTTCCCCTATATACAAATATATAAAATAATAATAAGTGGCGACCCTTTTTCGTTTTTGATTGTTTGTTATGTGGATGTGTAGTATTTGTGTTACTGTATGCTCAATAAAGGTGTATTTTTGCAAAATCTTGAGACATTGCCACTGTATATACTGGCAGGGCCGATTTTTGATATAGTGAAAAAAAGTGATGAAAGTGGGGGATGTTGGCTTATCAGGCGCCCGCAGCTCACAGCCAAAGTGCGAGTGAGCGTGGGAGCGAGAGAGCGAGTGAGGGAGAGAGAGAGAGCGCGCACCGGTACCGGCGCTGTTGTTATTAGAATCTGGTGCTAGCTGCTCTAATGGATATAAGAAGTAGATGTTTCTACAACCAGGGTGGAGGAGAGCTCTCCTGTCAGACTGAGAGGCTCAGCGAGGTAAAGGACTCTCTGAGTGTTTAGACTCAGAGAGTCTTTAACTTTAGTCTAAGTTATCTCAGTGGGTCTCAAACAAATATGTGTTTACAAATTATGTAAACACATATTTCCAAGGCACTCCTTTATAATTATTATGATAAATAAAAACAGGTTTGAAATCATTCCAATGTATACTATAGGACAGTAAACCAAAAATATCATTTAAAGTTGGAGAGATACAAACATATGCATAAATTAATAAATGTTAACTGGTCAAATAAGATATAAATGAACAACAAAAATAAAATAAGTTACATTTATTTGTTATTGGCTATGGTAGGTTATTGGTTATGTTCACATACTTATTTGATTATTAACATGTAAACCAATCTTTTTCATATGGGTGTTTTAGAGTTGTACCCTCTAGATCAGGTCTCTAGTAATTGTGTGGTCAAAGTGCACCAGACTGAAGCATTTTAAGTTAAAAAGGAGATTCAATACTGGATTCTAGTCACTAGGTGAAAAAATAAATGCTAATTAATCTCAGTGTTTTCAGGTAGTGTAAATAATATACCTTGACGATCTTGAGAAGTGATAATTAATCAATGTTATGTTCACATCCACAAAAAAACCAGAGATGCAACCTTAATGATGCATAGTGTCTCAATTTGTCAGGCATGTGTTTGTACTGTTACAATATATTGATGTACTGCTGTGTCTGAATCCAGATCGACAGCCTGGACGTGAAGGCGCAGACACCTCTGTTCACAGCAGTCAATGGGAAACATCTGGACTGTGTGGTGGCCCTGCTGAAGGCCGGGGCCGATCCCAACGGCAGCCAGTACAACAACTGCACCCCGGCCCTGACCGCGGCCCGGGAGGGCGACCTGGACGTGCTCCGGGAGCTGCTGCGCTTCGGAGCCGAGGTGGACGTCAAGCCCAAAGCCCCTGAATGGGCCTCCAACGCCACCACCTGCAGGGGGCCCCTTTATATCTGCGCTGTTTACGGACACCTGGACTGCTTCAAACTGCTCCTTCTCCACGGGGCCAACCCCAACTACAACTGCACGGACGAGAAGATGCTGGCCAGGATAAAGCAGCCAAAGACGGTGCTGGAGGTGTGTCTGCGCTACGGCTGCGGGGGGGAGTACATCCAGCTGCTCATAGACTTTGGGGCCGACGTGTATCTGCCCACGCTCATCATTGACAAGACTACCAAGCAGAATGAGGCTCTGAATCTGCTGCTCAAAGAGAGAGGTGAGAAAGTAGTTCCAGTTGGGTTCTGTGCATTGTACAAGTGTCAAGATGTTGATCCACCTTTTTTCTGTTTCTGTTCCAGTTTGTCCCAAAACACTGATGTCGCAGACTCGGCTAGCGATAAGAGGATACCTTCCCTTTGGCAACGAGGAATGTGCCATTCACAATTTGGACGTTCCTCTGATCCTGAGGAACTACCTGAAGCACATCACATCTGAACTCCTATGATGCTCAACTTAGCATCACGATACATAGCCAGTTTTTTTTAGCTGTTTTAAACTCATGACTGGATGACTGATTTCTAGTTATCTTATTTGTAGGACATCATACTCACAGAAGATATATCATCCCAGTTCTGTAAATCCTTGTTTTTATTATATATTTTGAAGCTACGTAAGCTACGTTTTAATATATAGTTGTGCTCTACAAATCTCATTGAAGTGAAAGAAATGACCATGCCAAAGGGAATGTCCTTGGGAAGTGTAACACCACGGTTGACCACTAGAGCCCACAGTAATACTGCTCATAGCTCATTGAGGGTCCTCATATGATTTGTTATTGTTCCAATACTGTACAGTCTCGCTTGAGTTATTTAGACATCAAGACACAAACACACAGAGACGGTGTCTGCATCGCAGCAGGACGTCTTAGATCTTGCCTGAAAAACACTCTTGCATCTGCTGACTTCAAAACATGGAAACGGAACGATCAGCGCAGCCAACCGGGAGGATATGTTTGCATAAGTCTCATTATTGATTGATGACAGCATTTTCAGGCTTCAATTTGTGATTTGTTTCTCTTTTGTGACTTTGTAATATTCTTCTGAAAAAGTTTTTATCTTCCGTTGGTATCCCTTTTTTGTAATAAATAAATCCAGGAGTTTATGTGTCAGCTGTTGGTAATGGGGACAGGAAATGATGTCACTAACAGGAAACCCAGCACAATGCTCCCACTCGCACATTGACGTCTAGACATGGAGTTCTGTAGATGTTTTATTTTCAACAAAAGTACAGCTATATCAGATATGGATTTATTTTTACAGCGAAGTACAACATATTCCCAGTGCTTCTGATTACATCAAAACATATAATGTACATACAGTTGACATCTCCACTCTCCCATTCACAGTTTCTGGATTGAATAGGCATTATTTTTCATTTCTACAACAAATAATCAAAAGTGAAAAGGCCAGCGAGAAAGAAAATGACAAATGTTTGCATATGGTGACAAAGGATGTGGGTAGTGAGTACATTTTTCTGTGATAGGCAAAAATCCAGACCTCAAACTAGAAGGTCATTTACAATGAGGAGATTTACAAAAGTGGGATGTCAGTCTTCGGTTTAACCTTGTTGTCATTGAACACCACATCAATAATATGGCTCATTGAAGACTGTTGTTACCTGACTATTGTGAAACAACACAGGACTTCATAACCAACTCCAGTATCAGTAGGAGTCCAGACCTCAAACTAGAAGGTCGGAGTTCCTACTGATATGCTAAAGAGAGTGAACGCGCCTCATGGGCTGAAAGGAATGACATAAATCTGAGCAAACCTCTGATGCATCAAATTGACAGTCTGCTAAATTGGCTGTCTCGATTTTATGACCGGAAATAGATAGGCTGTCCTCTCAGCTCTCAGCACAAGGTCAGATGATAATTATATAAGAGAAATAAAACCAATATATACACCCTTTTAACGACATGGCCAACACGGTTCTATTTAATACTGCATTCAATAAATACAAGTGCAGAATTTAATTTGTTACTGTCAAGTCAAAAGAATAATTTCTTAAGTAGAAACAAGAGCATGATATGAATTGTAATGAAGTACTGTATGTGTGTTTGTGTCTACAGGATTATGTTTATTTTTAGCTCATCTCGAGAGGTTTGAATTTATTCAGCTCTTCTGCTTGACTACAAATCTACACATGACCCATGATCAGTGCTAACTCCTATTTTGTTCACCGTTGTCATAGAAAAATGATACCCGTTTTACCTCAGCGGTTAATGGTATTCAAATCAAAATAAAAACAAATCAAAAACAGCAGTTTGGACTACGACAGTGCATGTTGGAGTCAAAGATATAACTTTAGAATGACAGTTTATAGTACCCAATATATCTGGGCGAAGAGAGCATTAGTGCCTTTAATTTCACCTATCAGCAGTTCAGGAAAGATGTCCCACTCTACTTAATAAATAAAAACCAGAAGCTACAAAGCGGTGATGTGAGCTGGAGACAGGTGGACAGAGAAAATAACTCCCTTCAGTGAGATGGTATGGGCTTCACAAATGAATGGTTCCGCGGTGTGTGGTAAACAAAAAAAAATCCCCCATAGGAAGTAAAATGAAACTAAACAATCTGCTAAGAGTTGTCTAAAGTCTCATGCAAAATATTGGATGCCACGAGCATGCATTTACCTGGTACTGAGGTCTACCGCACGCTAGAACTGGAACAACATTCGTCTCCAACGCAAAATACCAATATCCAAATATATGATCTGTTTTTTTACATTATTTACAGTGTGTAAGCTGATAAAGGTAAAATAGATGATTCTTCTTTTGATTTTTAATAATGTACTTTGAAAACTAATAGACTATAATATATTTGAAATGAAACCACCGTTCAGCATGTTATTATTTTTGTGCAATAAAATGACCGCTATGTTCGTGTGATATAATATAATAAGGTGTGTTTCAGTCAGTCAGACGTTACAGTATCTACTCATATGGGGGAAATAAAGAAAAAAAGGCCTGACCTCTTAAGTTTCTGGATCTCCTGCCACTGGGGAAAGAGGAATTCCCGGTGTGTGTGAGAGAGAAAGTACGAGAGAGAGATGCGAGTCCCACACCGAAGGGAAAATACATGACTAATTCAAATCTGCCTGTGAAACTGAATAGATAATCACTAGTGGAATGCTGGAAGGCACTGTTAGATAGCATCTCTCTTCTCCGCAGCAGAACGGGCCAGCAAGTGTGCATGATTATGTGTGTGTTGGTGGTGTGAAGTAGGGGGGGGGAGAGCGTAGCACAGGACCTGAGGTTATCATGGCCTGGGAACCATATCTTTTTTTTTTTTGCAGTGCCAGACCAGGGAATAATCTTCCAAAACAATCTCACCGGGAGCCATCTCTCTACAAACACCAGCAGCCGACTCACCCGTTTCTCAACGCTTTCCTTTTACTGAAACAAAACATAAATTACACAACATACAAAGCAATTCTAAAAAGGTCTTTTTTTTCTTCTCCAGTAGGTTATAAGGCCTATAAGAAGGCAAACAAATGACATAGAACGATATATAAACTCTTTGATATCACGTGGTAGTGAAGATATATAATGATATATCACATTGCACAAGTTGTCATATATGTACTGTCCATCAGGTGGTAATAATTCAACACAAAGTATCTGAGGTTTAAAGCATGATCACCAACCGTGTGTCACTTACATTCCCCACTGTAGAAAAGAATATACCTTCATGATGTGTGTAATAGTTGTTTCCTCAGTAGATCTATTCTAAAACCTCATGTGGCGGGATCCACAGCATTGTTTGATCAAACCAATAATCTGATCACTTAAGCTGAATGCCAGAACATTGATCAGATCGGGAAAGACGACGGTGTGGGAGCTGAGATTTTAAAGCTGCGGTCTTTAGAGAGAAATTTGCCAGAGGACGTCTGCATGCTACACTTTGAATTCAATTTTCTGCAGCGTCCTTTCTGTCAGTTGTTCATTTAGAATTGATTACGTGACCATTTCCCCTTGTGCTGGTTAAGGGATCATTCTAATTCGTCACACTGGGGCCCATTTAGCGTCCTCACACGAGAGGAAATTAAGTGTTCCTCTGACTGGATATGTGCTTTTTACAATGTGAGAGATAGAAAAGAATTAACGGAAGGAGTCTCTTCTCTAAACATCGCCCAATGCTTTCATTTTAAGCTGTTTCAGGAGGTAGGCTGTACTCTTTCCAAACGCCCAGTGAGCTGCCAGCACAGTGCTACAGGGGGTGGTCTCTGGGGGGGAGAGTGTCGGGGGGGGGAGGGTTTAAACACAAGGCAGGTGGAGCGTATAGTCTGCCTATCTCCCGCGCCCAGCTGTTTCATCTCTCGTCAACCCCCCCCCCTGGGTGTGATGGGTTATGAATACCCTGTCAGAAGTGTTTGGTGAAAGGATGAAAATATTCTATTGATGTTCCCATCTATCGATTTGTTCCCTGACCCGTCGTATCGTGGCCGATGGCAGCCTGCCAAGAGAATGAAGCTGTTTCCTCAGAGAGCCCGTGACTCACTGAGGATGGAGCGGGGGGGCGGGAGATAGAGAGGAGAGAGCGAGGGAAACACTGAGAACGTCATACTGGGTGAAGAGAGGGCTACTATAATGCGGACAGCTAGAGAGGGGAGTAAAGGAGGGGGGGGCAGACACAGTGTTGATATGGCTGCTCTGAGATCAGTGGCAGAATGGATCAGAGATGACACCGAGCTTCTGCGGGTCCTTCGTCAGCTGTCAATTATTCAACCTCACATTCAGAAGAATGCAAACAAGCAATCTCACATAGCAGCAACATGTCAGCTTGTTCTATCACGATCTTACTACGAGGAAATGCCCCGGCTCGGCCTTCTCTCTCCAGACGATGGATTCAAAATGAATTAATATAACAATGTAAATAACTCCAGGACATTCAGATGGCGTGAGGATGCAGAATCCGAGGGGGAAAGAGTTCAGCCGGAGAAGCGTGATAACTTATAACGTTGCTAACATATATGAATCGTAACGTTTTTAAATGTTTAAATCCAAAGTCTTCGGTCCTCTTGCTGATCATATTCACAATAGTCCTTCATTTTTCAAAAGTCTCTTGTGTGTGTTTTTTGTCGTATTTTTCTTCATGATGGGTCAGGATCATCCAGTGTTTAGTGCGTCTAAGAAAAATATCTGGTCCTTCAGAAGAGTCCGCGTATCTCTATTTCCTAAATGGAGCTAATCTACTAAAATTCTGCCAGAAAGGAGCCTGGCCTCTTTTGGATTGACTGAATTCAAAAACCTCTCCTTGTGCCATGTCCTCCGATACCTCATACTGCCCCGCGCTGAGGGGGTCCTGCGGGGGCGGGTATGAGGGGGGCGTGCACCTGTTTACACCTGAGAAGGCAGGTGCAAAAAGAAGCAAGACGGGAGTGGGGTGGGCGGGGGAGGGGACAAGGAGGCAGCGCGGGGGGCACAAAGCGAGAGAAGAAGAAAAAAGGTGGATGGCAAAAAGAGGAAACATCGTCAGTAAACGGATCAGGAAACGGACACAACAACACAACACCGAGTCATGCTAACGGAGTACAGGCACACGGACACACATTAACATTCCTGCATATTACACCTGAGATATGATACAGAATGAACATATGATGACGGCTGAATCGGGGAATTCAGCTCTAGCGATGACACAAGGGAGACTGAAGATGCTATTCAATCAAACTGTGTGGCGGGCAAACACGAGAACAGACAGATTCACGTTTTGATGAAACAAGGCATCTGGACAAGAGACGCTGTTCCTCCGTGTTTGTTGACAGCGCGTTAGTTTGAATAGCACCCCCTCGACACTTGAGAAACACAAGAGTGGCGAAAATAGAGCCAACAGAAAAGCTGTTAATATGCATTTAACTACAGTCTACGACGTCATTTCGCTACAGTCTACAAGCATCACAACTAGTGCTAGTGCAGTAAAAATTAGATCAATATTCGGAGATGAAATATTCAAAAGTTGCCAGGGCATCTTAGGAGGGAACAAAATTAGAACAGTGTCTGTATTGGGGGGTAATTTGCTTAAAATACGGAGCAGTTAGAAGGGTTTTTTGTTATATTGTATTAGATTAAACTGTGCTCCAGTGTTAATCACAACACCTCCCAATGCTGCTTTAGCAGTTGCCATGGCATCTTATTGTGCTAGCTCTAAAGGAGAACTCTAATGCATATACCTTTATCATTCTCAAACCATGTCCATACAACATGGCCCTCTTTCTCAAGATGAAATCTATAAATGAATCTGAAATTCAAGAGAGTACTTCACCTTGTGCCAGCCATGTACACATACAGCACTTAGAAAACACACAACACGTCTACAGGGGTCCTAACGTCAGAGAGAACATTCCAGCAAGGGGTTAATTCATACTTTAATGGATGGTCATGCTCATTGTGAAACTGGTAATAGTAAAATGTACACACATCTAGCCTAGCGCTCAAATGGCTAAATCTTAAAGGGGGATACCAGCAGGGGGGGGACATGAGGGTCCTCTGTCTGAGGCTCTGCGAGGGGGTAGCATCTGGAGGAACCCGCTTGACATGTTCTTCTGTTACAGAGATAGCTGGTGGCTGCTGGAGATCAAGGTGGAGTCAGACATTCTGAAGGAAGAGTGTTGATATTTGAACACCCACAAAAAAAAAACGCCTACATCCACATTAATCTGTATATCTTTTCAAAAACATGAATGCCCCCTTGTTGATGATTGGCTAAAATAAAATGTTGTGTTTCTTGTACCAATCAATCCACATTGTTTACCATTTACAGCATCAGGGGTGTTTGTGTCTACCGGGTGGTTTTTCAACACTGCCACAAATTGGACCGCTTTAAGACCAAACTTCTACAGCAAATGTATTACCCATTTTATTTTGCGATATAGCAGAAGTATAACGGAAACATAGTTTGAATGAAAATAAGCGCTGGAATATTGCTATATTTATTGACATGTTTAAACAATATAATAGTACACTAATATAAAAGGCAATTACTGTAAGATGTTTGAGTAAACAGCTATGCCAAAGTGTAGACTTCTACTGAACAATATTGAGAGATCGCTGGCGTCTCCAGTCGACTTTAATCGCAGTTTAATGAAATGTGATTTTAGGGCTTTGATTCCTACTGTCCGAAATGTTTATGTGTTGATAGAAAGGCAGCATCAGGCTTTAAACTGGTTCCAGCTTAAACTGTGTATTAAACGTAATATACTCCCCCACATTTGATCTAAATGTATATCTAGCTAAATCTAAAATCAAAGTCTTAAGAAGCTTTGAGAGTAGCATTAGTGGTGATCTTATGCTGTGAAAGAGGCAGGGACGCTTGAGAAAATGCTGACCGGGTTGAAAACCTTTTATTTAAAATGTGGTTCTGTTCCCGACTCCAAGCAAAAAGAAAATGTTGCCAACCCTCTTTTATTTGCATTTAACCAAAAAGTAGGGCATATATCTGAAGATCTATTAAATCATATATAAGAAACATTTAGAATTTCAGTAAAGTAAATTAAGACTTTAAAGGATGCGGGAAACTCTGCATGGGTAAATATTTTTGACTTTGAAAGTGTATTGTGTAAGAATTGCTAACTCCACCTTTGGCATTATTTTTGACATATTTGGCTGTAAAACAAAACTTGTTAAATCTGAAAATAAGTCAAAATAATGCGATTGCTTTGATGTTTCTTCAATCTTCAAGGCGTGATGTTGTATTATTGTCCTAGGTTACACTATGTAAAGTAATTACTGTTGTAATAAAAAAACAAACTATAAAATACACTTCATTTTAGATTTTAGTGATAAGCCCCGACAGCCACCCTAACTCAGTAAAAGGAAAAATGCAAACAGTTTGAGGTGTGGAATTTGTTTTCGAGACAAGCGTGACACAGGACCCACATGTCAGGGATGCAGGTTTCGCCCTTTAAACTCAATACTTCATGCAAATAGCCCTCTGTCTTTTCATTGATGCTTAACGTCTGCTTTACAACTCATATTGATTCTTCCTCGTGTACGGGCGACAGACATTTGACTCAAAGCGATACAAAAAAAAGTGATATAGCGAGAAGACATGAATCCACGTGACTTTTCTAGCTTACTCAGTACACAGATAGTCCATTCATAAACAAAGTAGGCGTGTTTTAGAAAACGTGTAGACAGTTAAAAAAACAAAACAGAGCAGGTTAAGGACTAAAGAGTAAACAGCGATGAGAAGACAGAGCACACCAGCGAGGAAAAGAAAAGGAAAATCACCTGATATCTTCTTGTTGCCTCACCTTTCTGTTTGGTCACCTTTCTCACTGTCATGGCCGCCTGCCGCTTCTGGTACTCAGAGATCTCGAAACCTTAACCGCAAACCATTCAGACATTTACAATTCATTAGCATTCATTTTAATTGTGATTTATTAAATATTTTTTCACATTTCTATTGTCATTTCTTTCTATATGGCTTCCATTTTAATTTAGATTTATTGTTTAGATATTTTTATCACATTTTTTATTGTAATATTCTGTTGTAATGTAAAGTCATGTTTTTCTATACAGTTACAATTATTTGTATACAGCTTTCATTGTAATTTAAAAGTTTCATGTTAGTATTTTTTCAGATTGTATTATAATGTTTCTTCTTTACAGCTTTAACTTGATTTATTGCATATCATTTTATATTATCATTATTATTATTATTTTTTTTATATTATTCTATATTTAAATGTGTTTTCCTATTTCTTTGTTTATGTTGATAACACCAAGGAAATATTATTTATATAAAATATATTGTAATACTATTTTATTTATGAGAATAAAAGGGATGTAACAATCCATAAGAAGCTGCCTTTAACTGTAACTTAAAAATCTGCGATGAGACTTTATTTAGTTTTTCACAATAAAGTAAAAAAAACACCCTAATAATTAATAACACCTGTTGTCATGCTATGATGTGCATATAGCATGCTGTAGCTAAGTCAACATGTGCCTGAAACTCCATTACCCCTATGAATGAAACCTTTCCAAACAGGGCGGAGCAGGGCGGTGTGTGACTAACCGATTTTCTCGTCCTCCTGCACCATCTTCCTCTCCTCGTGGAAGGCCCTGAGCCAGCGGTTCTTCTCCTCCGGCTTCTTGGCCAGGAAGATGTGGATCTCCTCGCTGTCTTTGTTGCACAATTTGAAGGCGTTCTTCACGCTGACGTTGAAGTCGTCGTCGCGCCCGTCTGTGGCGTCCCGCACGTCGTAGCGATCCATATCGATGCGGCCCTTATAGTACAGGATGTCCCGGCGAATCAGATCCTGGGGGAGAGAGAGAGAGAGAGAGAGAGAGAGAGAGAGAGAGAGAGAGAGAGAGAGAGAGAGAGAGAGAGAGAGAGAGAGAGAGAGAGAGAGAGAGGTGTCTGTTAGTGTGTTGCGCTGAACCTCAGAGGTGTCAACTAGCATCCTGCCCTCGGTATCCTGAGCCTTATGCAACCCTTTTTTCCATCTGCTGCACACACACACACCCACCCACCCACCCACCCACCCACCCACACACACACACACACACACACACACACACACACACACACACACACACACACACACACACACACACACACACACACACACACACACACACACACACACACACACACACACACACACACACACACACACACACACACATACCATGAATACATCACTTCAGGGGACATTACATTGACTTACATGCATTTCCTGGAGACTTATCCTAACCTTAACCATAACCAACACATGCCTAACCCTAACCCTTACCGTTAACCTTACCCTTACCCTTATTATTAGATCTCAGTGCTGCGTTTTACACTGTTGACCACAGCATATTACTAGACCGACTGGAAAACTGGGTGGGACTTTCGGAAACCGTCCTAAATTGGTTTGAATTCTACTTAAAGGACAGAAACAACTTTGTTTCTATTGGTAAATACACATCTGAGTTGACAAATATGACATGTGGGGTTCCTCAAGGCTCCATCTTGGGGCCTCTTCTCTTTAACATCTACATGCTACCACTGTCTCAGATAATGAAAAACAACAAAATAAGTTACTATAGCTATGCAGATGACACACAAATTTACGTAACAGTTTCAACAGGAGACTATGCTCCAATTCAAACACTGAGTAAGTGCATTGAACAAATCAATGACTGGATGTGTCAGAACTTTCTCCAATTAAACAAAGATAAAACTGAGGTAATGGTTTTTGGAGCCAAGGCAGAACGTATAAAAGTTAGCGCTGAGCTTCAGTCTGCAATGTTCAAAACAACAGATAAAGCCAGAAATCTAGGTGTAGTCATGGACTCTGACCTGAGTTTCAACAGCCACATTAAAACAGTTACTAAATCAGCCTACTATCACCTAAAGAACATATCTAGGATTAAAAGACTAATGTCGCAGCAGGATTTGGAAAAACTTGTCCATGCTTTTATCTTCAGTAGACTGGACTACTGCAATGGTGTCTTCACAGGTCTCACTAAAAAATCTATTCGGAAGCTGCAGCTGATTCAGAACGCTGCTGCTCGAGTCCTCACTAACACTAAGAAAGTGGATCACATCACTCCTGTTCTGAACTATTTACACTGGCTTCCTGTGTGTCAAAGACTACATTTCAAAATACTGCTGCTGGTTTATAAAGCTTTGAATGGTTTAGGCCCAAAATACATTTCTGATCTACTGCTAAATTATGAACCATCCAGATCTCTCAGGTCTTCAGGGACTGGTCAGCTTTCTGTCCCCAGAGTCAGAACTAAACATGGTAAAGCAGCGTTCAGTTATTATGCTCCAAATATCTGGAACAAACTCCCAGAAACCTGCAGGTCCGCTGCAACTCTGACTACTTTTAAATCCAGGCTGAAGACTTTTCTTTTTGTCGCTGCTTTTGATTGAACTATTCATATCTTAGACTGCACTGTAACTTTTATCCATGTATTTTTTCTTTTAATGTTTATCCATGTATTTCTTCTTTTAATGTTTATTTTATTAGCTTTTCTTTTTAATGACTGATTTTAAATGCCATTTTCTAAATGTCTTTCATTTGTTGTAAAGCACTTTGAATTGCCTTGTGTTGAAAAGTGCTCTATAAATAAACTTGCCTTGCCTTGCCTTACCCTAATCCTAAACCTAACCAAGTCTTCACCCTAAAATTAATGATTTCCCTCATGGGGACCTCCAATTTGTGATTTTTTGCGAGTCCCCACACGTGACTGTGTAAACAGATTTAGGTCCCCACAAGTATAGTAATGCTAGGCCACACACACACACACACACACACACACACACACACACACACACACACACACACACACACACACACACACACTTTCAAATTGGTGCATAACAATCAAATAAATACATTTCAAATAACATTTGACTGTTATTTTATAACATTTGACTGCAACCAATAACTATTTTATGTCCTCGATTAAGCACTGACTAAGTGCCCAAGGTCATATCCAAACTTTTTGTATTTTTCAGAGCAGTTACTTTATAGTAGATAACCATCCACACTCGGATAGACAATATCATATACCATAAACTAGTAATAGGCGCCCAAGTGTGTAAGATACATTAAACGTTCAGAAATGCCTCTGTCAATGACTAACATTATCTCTTTTATCTTCAAGTTTATCCGATAAAATAAACTAGATATTTATTTTTTACTTATATTCCAACTGGTACACGGACGTAACCAACTATTCCTTTCATCCTTGGTTACTATTAAAATCATTTTTGGATATTTTATTCTTTTTGGTCCAAAAATCACAATTTCAAGTTAACATCTCAGAATGTTATCAAACCAAAGTTGATATCTTTTGACTGATATTCACATTATTAATAAACAAGACAAAGAAGTGCAGATCCTCACATTACTGTTGAATAATCGAGCTTTACCGCAGCGCATCATTCCATAAATAACCTGAATCTACAGTACGTAGCTCTCCAGGAACAAGACGGCCACATCAAAAACATCACGTTAAATATTGCCTGAGGACCAAATACCATCCAGTCACACTATAGGGGTCGAGGAAGGTAAGGAAAAAACAAACACGGGCGTCTTTTAATAAGCATGCAGAGACAAATCTGCATCCGTGTGCTGATAAGGAAGAGATGGGCGGAAAAGATGGAAGGCTACATGCAACGTTTTCCAAACTCCCTCGATGTTCGACAGTGATAGAGTACGGGGGAAAAAAGACGTTTGTGTGTCTTTGAAATGATTGCTCTTCTGTGACGCACTTTCCAAGCCTCTCTTTGTGTGTTTGTGCAGAGGTGTTGGTCTGCGTTTGTGTCTCCGTGTGCACTTTTGTTGGGTGTAGCCGAGCGTGAACATCAGTCTGACAGGGAGCACAGCCTCGGTGCATTAGAGCCCAAACTAACACAGCTCCATTTTGTAAAAGGTGCGGAGGATTTTGAACGCATTTCACTAAGGGCTGGTGCGTCTCATAGCGCATTGGAGTCGCAGCTCCAGAGTAAGTTCAGAAAAGTCTTTAAGCGTCTGCGTCAACAGCAAAGTGATATATCGACTTGTAAGAAGATAAGATGAGGCTGCGTTTGAGCTCGTCAGCTTGTTTTTAATCCATCAAGGTCTTTATAAAAAGGAAGCAAAATAACAAAGCGAGCGTACCTTCTTACAGAGGACCAGCTGGTGATCAAAGAGGAAGAAGACTCGCTGCTGGCTGCGCCCGTACGGCTGATAGATCCATGACAGCTCCCCGGTGTAGATGAGCTCCGAGCTCCTGTCCAAGATATCGTCGCCCTAGACACACACACAATGTGTAAATGAAGGAGATACTATTCTTATAATGAATTATCTAACCAATTTTGAACATAAGAGTAAAGACAGGTTAATATGATGGAGTACTGGTGTCCTTTAAGGTACAAATAAATACAATTGGGCTACATTTGAAGGGCAAATGTATGTTTTAGATTACATCAAATTACAAAGAACAACTTGGTAATGGATTACAATAAGAGTGCGACGTTTGCGAGAAAAGAAACTCACACATTTACATAAATAAAACTCTCATTTTCAGGGATTATTAAATCATACATTTAGCAAGAATCTTATTTTGAAGTTTCTGAGATTAAAGTCATTATCATGTTGTAAAAAAAGTGCAAAATAAACAAGGTAATTAACTCATTAAGTATCTACTTCTCAGCTTATGAACACAGTTTAGTGAGTGCCTTCTGTGGCATTTTCTAGCCTGAGATGTCATAGTTATATCATCAAGTTTAAGTTAGACCTATTTGTCTCTGTGGGGCAATTTGGACTGCTGCAGTGGCAGTAAAACAACAACAACAGACACAGGTGAAAACACACAGGACAACAATTATAATATTAGGGAAAGAAAGAAAGAACGATTCATAAGATAGAAAGGAAGAAGGAAAGAAAGAACGATTCATAAGATAGAAAGGAAGAAGGAAAGAAAGGAAGATTCATAAAATAGAAAGGAAGGAGGGAAGGAGTAAAGAAAGAAGGAAAGAAGGAAAGAAAGAAAGAAGGAAAGAAAGGAAGAAGCAAAGACAAATAAATCAGCTTAGACTTGTAAACGTTTTAGTGCAAGTCTAACAAAATTAACAAAAATATATTACATTTAAAAAAAAAAGTCTGATAGTGAAAGTCGAGAGGACATCGCAAATATTTAAAGGAGAGTAAAAAGGATTGACTTTGTGAATCTTAAAGACATATCAATTAGATTAGTAATTAAACCCGTTCCCCCTCAGTAACCTTGAGATTGTGACCACATTTAGTGAGAGATATTGGGCTTCTATGTCAACTTTTCTTTCAATGCCGGGGCAATATCTGTAACCAAACAGAAGGACCAAACAGGCCAGAGCAAATCTTGCCAATGAACAACATGAGTGGGCATTGGATGCTTTGGAAGGACTCCACAGAGAACACACAAACAAACCTCCCAGTCCAGAACGGAGGCTTGCCACTGGGCGATCTTGTCGATGTTCTCCAGTCTCCTCTTCCTCTCGTTGATCTGCTGAGTGACGTTCCGCATCACTGCCAGCGCCGCTGCCACGTATCGATAATCACTGCGGACACAGTGTACACATAATTACTCCTGGGGTGCTACAGGGGGAAAGTTATAGCTCTTGGAGTTTGGCCATCCTTTAAAGAAACCCATGTAATGTTGCAGCAGTGAGTGATACAAGGTAGCCTATTAAAGGTCTTATAAAGTCAAGTAAGAGCAATAAGTCAGCTGGAGCACGGTCCAACACCACACTGCTGTCTCGTTCTAATCAGCCACTTTCTCCATCCACTGTTAACTGCGACTATGCTAACTGAGCCGGATCTATCCCTCTGGCTTAGATGTGAAACGGATCCAATCCTCACTTTGGAAGATAATGTGTGTGTGACGGTGTTGTGTGTGTGCGTGACAGAGAGCAGGCCTATATCTGGCAGATTGTCTCCAGCTCCTAACAGTGGAACGCTGTGATCTGGCAGGCGGCGCTGGCACCTGTCCTTCTCTGGCTGAGAACGGAGTCGTGAATGACCCGGAGCTGGCTGAGACGCTGAATCACTCACGCCATGTTTTGGTTGCTCCGCACGCATGAGTTTGCACATCTGGATGCCCGCGTCTTGTGCTTGTGTGCTGCGCAGTGAGTGGGGGAGTGTTGATGCATGTGCCAGCTAAAGCCCAAATTCATATTTAATCTGCAGTCTATTTATATCCGGAGTTTTACACAATAGCCATGGAGTGAAATAAGAATGAGTTGATGTTCAGTATTGTAGTAAAGGTTTACGATGAAACTGAGTTTACCTGATTATATTTCACTCAAAAGCAAATACAGAAAGCTGGTCAAATAAACCCAAAACCTGCAACAGCTACATTGCCACTGGTGTTTGTTTCGTCAGTGAACTAATCCTTAAAGAGGCCCTATTATGCATGTTGGGGGTCTCCCTTTGCGGTAGTGAGTTCAAAAGGTTTTTGTGCATGTGAATGGTCTGCAAAGGCTAACATCTCAAAGTTCACACTAGAGGGGGTTTCTCTCCCACACACTTCTTGGACTCCTTTGTAGTGACATCACTAAGTAAAACTCGCTCTCCTACACATTGTACGTTATAGGCTAAGGGGCGGGACATCTGGGCTCTGGTTTTGGACAGAGGGTGCAAAGAGGTGCTGCAGCACAGGCAGTGTGAGAAAAATAAAGAGCTTTTTGAACATTAAAGCATGAAGGCATGGCCTCTTTTCTTTTCAAAAGGAATGAATAACTATCCAAAAAGCAACACCTTCTGCTGATGAAATGTGAGCATGGCCAGAGAGTTCTGTACCTGTGCTCCAGCGCAGTGTATTTGAGAAGCTCAGCCAGCTGGAGTGGATATTTGCAGATTTTCTGGACAGGGGTGAGCAAAAAGCCGTCAATGGCAATGTCGATCATCTGCTGGAGGAGGCGACAGGCTTCGAAGAAGTGCTGGTACCTCCCATCCCTCATCAGTTTGCTCAGCTCCATACAGGCGTCCAAGTGGTTGTTACAGTATTCAGAATAGATCCAGAAACCATCTTGCTGTAGAGAATAAAGGGGCGAGAGACACATGATGAGAGATATGTACTGAATTCTCTTCTCAGTAAAACATGCTAGTGTCAACATGGACAGATAAGAAGCTCTGGTTGCTTGGATGTTTTTTATTATAGTTTTCTTAAGATCATGACCTAATTATCTCATTATCTTGAAATAAACAGTTTGCTGTTGACTTAATTATCAGCACAGCTGCTATCTCAAGATAATGGGATAATTAAGTTCTGATGGTGAGATAACAGGCCAAACTCAATTATTATCAATTTAAGCTTCTCTAAGCTGGACAGTGTGTGTGAGGTAAACATATTTTCATCAAAGAAGTAAAGACTTATACGCCTAATATAATAAATAAACATTTGTACACTGCCAGGTGTCTCAATAACCTGTCTCATAACAATAACAATACAAGGAGTTAGATGGTGTGGTAAAGATTCAGACAACAACTCCCATGACTACTATAGTATAGCAGTCATGGGAGTTGTTGTCTGAATCACCATTGCCTTCTACTTGGATTCTAACTATACGTCTCCTCTCAAAAATGAGTTGTTATAGTTAAAACATAGTTAAAAACAACCATGATCAAAAAAGTTAAAATGTTGATTAAACGTCAATTTCTGATGCTTCCGCAACGCAGTGGCAAAAGAGATAAAATGCTATTAAAAGGGAGCAAAGTAATTGATTACAATTATGGATATTGATTATATAGAAACATTTGGAATAATGTTAAATAAACAACCTCAAAAAGTGTAACAGTCGTTTTTAGACATTTCAATATGGAAAAGTTACACATCGTACTTTTCCCTCAAACACTAATTGAACTCACGTGTTCTAAAAAGCACGGCCCGATTTCAGAGAGGTGGGGGTCGTCTGTGTTGTACTGTTTCTCCAGGTCTCTAACAAAGCCCATTTGGAAGCGGTAGATGTCCTCGATGTTCCCGAAGATGACCTTCAGCTGGTCGTCATTGAACATGTCCACACGCTTCCTGCACTGGCGCAAATAGCCCTGAAACAATATGGGTTAAAGCTCTGTGAAGTTCACAACGAAGATACAGTTGAACTGCCAGTAAAGTACAATGTAGGCCATAGCTTTATACATCTCCTCAGTATGTTTGTTAATTCTTTGGAATAAACACGTGAAGTTATTCCTTAAACATTATTCATCCGAGTCGAAATGGACTTTGACTCTGAAGCTTCCGTAGAGTCAGAAACAATCTTGAGTAGGTCGAACTGTGGCCTCAATTTCAGTCGGTCCAATTCTTGTGGTTAATGAAATGCCCTGAAGCTTCGGCACCTTGGGGAAAGATTTACTGTAAGAGGTAGCTTTATGCTATTTTACACTCCATCACCCAGTACCCTCTGTTTCTGAAAAACACATGCAAAGCATTTTGTGTTCTGCTTATACAATGGTAACTGTTAATAATGGAAACTAAAGTTCTGTTTTAAAAGCACGGTGCGTATGCTATTTGAGAAAAGTAATATGTCTTTCCAAAACAATCGATGTGGGGGGATTAAAATAATGTGTATGTATCACGCCCGAGAGAGTGCGCGGGATGTTGATGCAAATTTCTGTAGAGGCCAAACGGTGGTACCACAACTTCAGTGTCAGTCCGTGATACTGCTGCTATTGTTGAAATGCTGTATATTTGATTGGGTGGGTTTGGGGAATTTTTGAACGGCCTGTTCTAAATCCATGTAAAGCACGTTGTGACATGCCTGTGCCTGTTTATTCCCTCAGGCAAGAAGTGCAGAGGTGAAATTACGCTTTACTGCAACTATTTTTAAATATTACGCTTCACTCGAAATACAGACAAAGGGCATATAGGGGATTATGGAAAGATGATTAGATAAGCACAAAACATTTGCACTAGAAATTCCTGCCCACCCAAAGTCATGATGCAGGTGTTTAGTTTCGTTCTACAATACGACCTTTATGTAACAGATGCTGTGCTGGTGGCAACATTTTAGAAATAACTGCTTCACGTGCAAAAGAGAAGTATGCAGTCTTACTTTAACAAACATTTTGTGAATTTAATCAGCAGGAAGGCCTGATGCCATTGGGCTACTGTCCTTAACAGTAGGGATGCTCCGATCGATCAGTCACCGATCGAGATCGGCCGATACTCACTCTCTACCGATCGATCGGTGCTCTCTAAACATGCCGATTGCGAGAGCCGATCGCATGACGTAAAATACACTGAACAAAAATATAAATGCAACACTTTTGTTTTTGCTCCCATTTTTCATGAGATGAACTCAAAGATCTAAAACATTTTCTATATATACAAAATAACCATTTCTCTCAAATATTGTTCACAAATCTGAAAAGATCTGTGATTGTGAGCACTTCTCCTTTGCCGAGATAATCCATCCCACCTCACAGGTGTGGCATATCAAGATGCTGATTAGACAGCATGATTATTGCACAGGTGTGTCTTAGGCTGGCCATAATAAAAGGCCACTCTGAAATGTGCAGTTTTATCACACAGCACAATGCCACAGATGTCGCAAGTTTTGAGGGAGCGTGCAATTAGCATGCTGACAGCAGGAATGTCCACCAGAGCTGTTGCCCGTGAATTGAATGTTCATTTCTCTACCAAAAGACGTCTCCAAAGGCGTTTCAGAGAATTTGGCAGTACATCCAACCGGCCTCACAACCGCAGACCACGTGGAACCACACCAGCCCAGGACCTCCACATCCAGCATGTTCACCTCCAAGATTGTCTGAGACCAGCCACTCGGACAGCTGCTGCAACAATCGATTTGCATAACCAAAGAATTTCTGCACAAACTGTCAGAAACCGTCTCAGGGAAGCTCATCTGCATGCTCGTCGTTGTGTATATAGAAAATGTTTTAGATCTTTGAGTTCATCTCATGAAAAATGGGAGCAAAAACAAAAGTGTTGCATTTATATTTTTGTTCAGTGTACATGACACTTTTCTCTGTGCACAGCAAAACAAGCTCGCCAAAATGGCTTCACCGGTCTGGCATTATTTTAAGGTGTCCGAAAAAGACAGTAAAATAGCGGTATGCAACGTGTGTGAAGCAGAAATCCTGCAGCTCCGCCCACCGGACAGGTGAGCGGAGCGAAACACACACTAAGAGTTAGACCACACACTTAGCTATTTTATCTACCTCTGGAACAAGCTGAACTAGTTATACATATATTTATTCTTCACTGTCGGGTCACTCATTACTGGATCAGTGAGCTGCATGGGAGAAAGGGGGGAGAGAGAGAGGGAGAGAGGGAAAGAGAGCGCTTCCGCTCATTTCTCCCGTTTTATTATCCAAAGTGAATGTAAACTTGAATAATGTACATCATTTGAATGTAATAATTAAGTTGATTGTTGTTTGTGGAAGCTCCAGTGAATGAGCCCCATTAACTGAGTTTTAAACATCACTTTAAATGGAAGATTTAAAGTGATGTTTAAATCTTCCATATAGGCCCCGCCCACTCAATCAGATCGGCGATCGGCAGGGGCGCCGCCAGGGATTTTGAGCCCCATGAAAAGATATCACATTAGGCCCCACCACCAGGCCAATGGACTGGTGATTATTTCGCAGATAAACCTAGTAACCCCGCCCCCTTTCAAATAAAGGGCTCTTTTGAACGGCTCTTTGAAAGGAACGGAGCCATAAGATCCGGCTCCCTTCATATATATAAAGGGCCATAATTCCCATCACTAGCTCACATACTCTCACTCTGCTAGAAAATGTGGTGCCGCACAGCGTTTGAAGACAGGACCAAACCATTACATGTAAATAGAGGGGGGTGTACAGAGGCTTTGAATAATTAACTTTTCGAACAAAAAAAGTGAAATGAATCTTAAGTTTAGTGAGTACATTATCGATATAACGTTATAGTAATGTTAATTATTGATGATAGATGAAAGGTTACTTAAATTTTTTTTCTTAATGTTCTACAATTTTTTGGGGCCCTTGTCAGTCACGGGCCCTTAGAACCGTCCTAACTTTTCACCCCCTTACGGCGCCCCTGGCGATCGGTATCTGCCGATACTGATTCCGGCGATCGGCCCTAAAATTGTCGATCGGAGCATCCCTACTTAACAATGTATTATATTGTTATTGATACCAGAAAAACAAGCATGAAGGTATGGAAAGGACATCGGTCATCATAACTATAGTCTATTTCACATTAAAATATACCAACAATAGTGTACATGCATATATGTATTAGGCTACAGTGAATTAATTTTATGCCATGTAAAGCTAGGCCCATATACAGTCACACAAATGCATTTAAAAATAATTACAGAATTGTATGAGTGCACAGAATTGAGGACTTTTTAAATATATTTCAATAACAAAGTATACATTTGGATGTGTCATGTTTTGAGTTTTCTTTATAAAGAGCCTTGCTTTAACTGAAACAAATTCCAAGGCTCTCGTCTAAATCTAGCCTGTCACTATGGCATGAATCATAAAATAATGACAAATGTAATCTGGGCTGAACGTCTCCAAGTGTGGCTGCTGCCATCGCTGTTTACAATTGACAAATTGTGTCTTAATATCTTGAAAACAAGAGAAAAAATATGCCTTGAATAGAAGTGTGAATGTGGGAGTGTGAAGAATTCATACTAGAGTGTTGTGTAGCATGAAATGGGCCGCTCCTTCTCTCACACACATTTCAGTTGATTCAGCTTCTTACGTGTGTGTGTGTGGCCTAGCATTACTATACTTGTGGGGACCTAAATCTGTTTACACAGTCACGTGTGGGGACTCACCTCCCTTATGGGGACAAAATGGAGGTCCCCATGAGGGGAATCATTAATTTTAGGGTGAAGACTTGGTTAGGTTTAGGGTTAGGCATGTGTTGGTTATGGTTAAGGTTAGGATAAGTCTCCAGGAAATGCATGTAAGTCAATGTAATGTCCCCTGAAGTGATGTATACATGGTATGTGTGTGTGTGTGTGTGCACGGTTTAGTACCTCGCAGATGTCCTTGAGGTGTTTGATGTAGTGTCTCTCTGTGCTCATGATCTCGTTGATGACGTTGGCTCTCATCTGGTCCCGGTTCTGGAGGGGCGAGCCCAGACACAGGCAGTCATTGGTCGGGTCCAGGTGCCCGTTCTGCACCTCACTGGTCCCCTCGGACGGCTCCCCTCCCCCATCCTCCTGGTTCACCCACAGCTGAGTAAAAAGAAACGCACGCACCACGCATGCACACACACACACACACACACACACACACACACACACACACACACACACACACACACACACACACACACACACACACACACACACACACACACACACACACACACACACACACACACACACACAACACACACACACACACACAGAGAAACACAGAGACACACACACACATGCACTTGAATAAGAAATGTGCAGAGTTAAGTCTCTTAAGAGTATAAAATATATATATAAATATAAATCTGGCAAAATTAATTAATAAACACATTTAGGTATTTATATTAAAAGATCTTTTCCATATAAGTGGTATTGGTCACTCCTCGTGAGCATGAATGCACACTCACACACGAACACATATCTCACACACACAGAGCTTCATTTAGAGGGTCTCTGGTAGTTTGACCAGAGTGTCCCTCCATAAAAACGAGAGACAAACTGCAGAGTTTAAAATAAATATCTCTTTCTGCGCACAGAGATTATTTAATGCCCAACTCCGGCCCTGTGTGTGACTCAAAAAGACTCCCTCCCCACCGCATGCATGTACACTTTCATTCAATTTCCTCACACATGCATGCACCTGCGACACACACAGTACCCAACACACACGGTGCACTTCACTATCTCTCATAAAAAGGGGCCAAGTGTGCGTGGTTTCAGATGTCCAGCAGCCAACACCTGATGACACACAGTTTGCCAAGAGAACATCAAAGAACCAACGGGTAGAATGCCAAACACAGGATGAGAAATGCAGCGCCACAGACAAGCAGAGTGACGGGTGGAGCACTGACTGCAGACGGAGAACGAGTAGCGCGGCGTTAAGACTGAGAAAAAAGTCAGAGTCAATAGTAAATGGAGAAAGTAATCAATATTTAAAAATAGAAATGTACAGGAATAATGATTCCAAAATCTAATAATGCTTTTAAACTTTACTTTTGACTCGTCAGTTCTGCCTCTGTATCGACCCCGTGGAGGATGGTGTGAAAACGTCATGTTAATGTTTGGTAATGTCGAGGGTACGTTGCGTAGACAGACTGGAGCGGGCGGGTGGGCGGGCAGGCTGGATGGGTGGATGAAGCTGGGAGAACGCACCTTTGACGTGGTGTTTTGGAACCGTGGAGTTGCTATGGGGTTGAGATAGAAAACCTGTTTTGTTTGGGGCTGAGGAGGGTGGGGTTCCACCTTGGAGAGAGAGAATGACAGAACAGAAAGATACTTTTTTTTGGTCGACAGTCAGTCAGCCTGTCTGCCCTGCCCTCTCAGGAGTGAGGATGGAAGGGTGGAGAGGTGGGGGATGGCCATGAGGTGTATCTGTGTGGGGAGAGGAGAGGGTGTGTGTCTGCTGTGGGAAGCCTCCACCTACAAACAAGGATGCTAGTTCTTCCTTCGGTGAGTAACAGAAGTAGGGAATAACATGCAGTAGCTGCGTCATCAGTGTTTAGTCCAGCTCAAATATGGCTGGGATTATATAATCACCATGTAAAGTGAGGACGTTGGATATTTAAGTGGGTTTCAAGGGTAGGAAGTTTAAAAAGGGGCCCATCAGCAGCTTTGTTTTCGCTGTCCCTGAACGCCCGATAAAAGGCACTTACTGTAGCTATCTATTCTCTCATATCTTCAATGTTTACAAAAATAAAGCATTATTTAACAGTTTGTATACGTGTGTGGAGCAAGCACATCAATGTGCCTCATGCAGGAAGCATTAAAAGTACATATCTCATATTTTGTACAATTTGTTCTTATTGCTTAGTACCTATTGATTTCTGGGATACATCAATGTTTTTTGTGCTATTTTCAAAAGAATATTTTAAGCACTCTTACAAAGATAAAAAAAAAACATCTATCTTTCACAGTCCGGGAATCGATTCTCCAACACAAGGAATCATTATGTTTGAAAAATGTGAGGAACATTTAAAAGAAGCATGTAATCAAGTGCTATTATAATGATTGGATAATTAAATGTGTAGGCTAAAGAAAATATATTGGCCCATTGATCCTAATTAAGACTATAAAATCCCTGGAGGATGATAAAGCACGTGTCCAGCTACAAAGGAAGCATTTCACTCTTTTTAAATCTTTTTAAATGTCATCAGTACTGACCGTCAGAAAATGATGACTCATTTAACAGTATTTTCCACGACTGAAATTCTTCTTTTTATACAGTATATTTGTTTTTTGTAGACATTGCTCCAATTCTGGGGCATGCACCAGAGTGTTTGCACCCGGCACCTGCCCTTATTTAGTGTTCAGTGGGCGTTACCAAGGCTAATTATAAACACTTGGCCATACCCCTCCAAATGACGGTGACGTGTTATTTATCATTCAGCACACTTGGGTATGAGTAGATATGCATGTTAACAATCTAAGGTTGACTTTTTATGTATTTTCCTCCATAAAATCAAGAGAAATCTGCTGCATAAGGCCCGATGCTTGTGACCCATGTGTGTGTTTTTGTGTATATGACCTCAACTTGTGTGCATATGTTCATTCCAGTGTGTGTGGGCGTGTGTTTTGTCTATGGTGTCCAGCTATGGCTGAAGCAAACTCACCCGTACGAAGCTGGCAGGGAACCATCCTTCCTCCTCGTCAATCTGGCCCCACCACCAGTCCTTGTTGGAGGCGTCCAGCACCTTGATGACGTCACCGGCCTTAAACGCCAACTCCCGGTCCGCCATGGTCACATGGTCCCATACCGCCTCAGCGTTGACGATTGAACCTCCACTTATCAACTGGAGATATGGGAGGGAAAGACAGACAATTTTACGCTTTATTCTCAAAATGTGAAGCGCTGTGGGAACACTACTGCAACAGCATGAGGACCAATACTGATCCACGTGACCTAAAACAGCATCGAAATCAAATTTAAAAGCGATTGTAATTCAGTACTCAGTCTCCTTTTGGCCTCAATTTATGTGAATCCTTGTTGTTAAGCCCACTCAGATTACTAATGGATGCAAATACACACCCTCAAAGCCAGGGGCCCAGTAGCAGCTTAGGGATTGCAAAATAGGACGGCACAATAGCCAAGACATAGACCACACTACGACACAACAAGATACGACGACACAACAAAAAGAGCAGAGCCATTAGTGGAGAGCGTTCAGAAGCACAGCACCAGTCTCCACACAGGGATGGTAATTGCCCATTATGACATTAGAATAATTACATGTGTTAATGTAATATAAATGCAGAGGAGCAAACAAATGTGAAGGGATAATCTCCTTTCCCTCATGCTGTCACCATGGCTTGTTATTTTATAAGCAGCACAGTCTTTGACAAAACATGGAAGGGTGACTCATCAAATCCGTTCTATTGATTTTAGCATCATGAATAAATAATGTGGACATGGGAATGAATGTTTTCAACTGTGCGCATGTACTGTTATTTTTGCGAGCTTGCATTGGGAACAGTGTGTAATGTTTCCTGTCAGGTGATCAGTATTCTACGGGGGTTTCAGAGAGGCTAAAGGTGGTTCTCATTAAAGGACAAGAGATGGCGGACAATGTTCCCGAGAAGGACCCGAGCCTGACATCATCCAACTACCAAACGGCCTATTCATCCATCACACCGAGGCTTTGTGGCCTTCGAGACGTGCAAAAACACTATATGTGCACACGTGCAGCCACACTTCCCATACATTAAACCCCTGCATGCAGCTGTGGCACGGCTCCAACAGTTTTTTCCAATTGTTCTCCCCGATGTAGTGTTCATCAGCATTCTCCGGTCCGGAGCTAACCATGCGTCGAGTCCCTGGGGCTGTGGGCCGAGCAGCCAGCGCTAACCGAGCCTGACAGGAGCTGCTTAGTCTCTAGGTAAGGAGTTATCAAAGGCCTGGAGACACAGGATGTCACATGGACAGACATTAAGTTAGTTCTTCACTTGTAATAAGGCTTCTGCTGCGTATTAATATTGAGGTAGTGTTACTTTATAAGCTGAGTTTGTTTCCCCCCCTCTTTTATTCTCTGCCTCGTATAAAATGAAATCCCTTGATGGTAAAACCTCTTTAAAATGCACCTCATCACTCCAGCACAAATATGCTATTCTACCTATGTGCTGATGCGGTGTGTTTTTAAGGAGGTCCACAGGAAACCACATACTGTGTGTGTGTGTTTGTTTGTATTCAGCCGAGCCCCCCAGTGAGGATGTAAGCTCTCCGACTCAGCAGCTACATTGCCCCTTAAACCTGTAGACAAGCCTTCTTCCCCGATAGCTTTACTGAGACGCCTGCAGGCATACGAGCCAATCAGGGGCAGAGGAGAGGGAACATAGGGAGGGACCTCCATGCCTGGAAGGGAAAGAGCGACCGTCGTCATGGCGACAGATGAGGATGCTTCACTGGTATTGACAAGATGATGGGATGAGGCAAGGACGCTTCAGGAGGCACCAGAATATGTCTACATTTAAGTGTGTGTGTGTGTGTGTGTGTGTGTGTGTGTGTGTGTGTGTGTGTGTGTGTGTGTGTGTGAAGCAGCTGACACACAAAGAGTGAAGGCTGAATAACTGCAACATCACTCTGCTAATTAAATATTCAAGTAAAAACCCGAGTTAGTAGTCGATCCAGTAATGAGATCATTTCTATGTCAATGCTAAATTGCAGAAATGTACACAGTGGAGGCTTCTGCACGCAGGCTCTAGATCAAAGATGTCATTGAGAAGGTGGATCCAATCCCGTATGGGAGCCAGGGTAGCAATAGATCTTATAACCTATACATCAAAGCTCTCCACTCTAGAAAGAGAGGAAGATTACCGCAAAAACATGTGTCACGCTGCCATGGAAACAGCACCAATGAATAGTACTCAAAAAGATTTTAAAATCATTGGCGATTCAAGAAAAATGATTCATATTGGAATAGTTACTGGAAGCCACAAAACAGCACCAATAGAAGAGATGAGCCTCTGCACTCGGGTCAGATTTACTTTTTGCTTCTTTACTCTGATGCCTGCTTTCCCTAATCCAGCCCCATCCCCCCCCACACGCTTTACAGGACAACCCCATTTTCAGCCCCATTCACTCAGAGCACAATCTCTCCACTCCCCATCAATCTGCAGTAATATAGCCAACAGACGGGCAGAGTGAAGGGGAGAGATAGAGATCCATTCACAGCCAATGTTCCTCCCCTCATCCCTCTATCTCCCTAATGAGATCAGCACTGCCCTCTCTGATACGTAGCATCATTTCCCCCCCCCTACATGTCTGAATAAATTAGAAATTACATTACATAATCAATCTCCCCAATCCCTGCCTTAGCACTTCTTCACACCTAGCTTGATCAATGTGCAAGACACACAGAAGTCTCATTACCTGTGTGTCTAACAGCTGTACAGACCTATGTCATGATTATGGTTTACGCTGCAGTTACAACATCAAAGATCAGAGGGCCAAACGGCCGCCTTTACACCACAAAATCTGTATTTGGGTCAATGCAAATGAATGCAGAGAAATGTATCCTTATATATGGACATATGGGACAATGCTATCTGTTTCATGGAGGCCGACATGTGAGAACAGAAAGCCTATTGACTCTATTATATCATATTTGCAGTGCAACACATCAGCATTCACTGCACTGGCAGCTCCACTGCATTCCAACATCCTCCTCTATCTCTAGCCATAGCACATCTGCAGCAAGGCACCTACAGCATCCCTGAGCACGCACCACACGCACACACACACACACACACACACACACACACACACACACACACACACACACACACACACACACACACACACCACACACACACACACACACACACACACACACACACACACACACACACACACCTTACCATGTTTGTGGCAAACTGTTCAGAGAGTGTATGCATGGAGAAGTCCGGTTCATACAATCATGATAATTAAATCTCTTTTGAGAAGCGGTCGAGGGGATGGGTCCTCCGCGAGAGCTGAGCGATGTCGAGCAGCAAGGTGCCGTACTCCAGAAAAGAGGCTCCTCTTTCCGACGCACTGAGTGAGTCTCGCGCTCCGTCCTCCCTGTGTCTGCCAACCCTGTTATGTAATACACTTATACCCCGAGTCTGGGAGCCAATCAAAGACGCTCTGCCTAAAACCGGTGAGAAATACACTCGCATCCTCACACACGTTGTTGTCTCGCTCTGCTCACACCATGCGCACATTGACACTTCTGCCTGCAAAGCATTTAATGGTACTCTATTAGGAGGCACCTGCCCTGGAGGGGATTACAAATGTGTGAACGCTCGGGACGTGTGCACTCAGATGCGAAAGAGAAGCTACAGATTAAACCCACCCAGGCTCATATACACATATACAACTTAATATATGAACACACATATGCACTATATAATCAATGCAGGCCATCTGAGCCATAACCACTGCAGTGTAGAATACTCAAATGTTATGATATAGTAATGTGGGGGTCCTGCATTGGACAGAAGTAATTAAAAACACACATCCACATGCCTAACCATGTGATTAAAGTATTTATTTGTATACATGGCTGCAAATCATTTCTTTCCTTCACCTAAAGTACAACATTTGCCACTAGACACACAAAAACACACATGGCACTTAGCCTCGAGTGTGTGAGAGCACATACGGTGTCTTTAAAAATCCCAGCCAGCCGGCCTACCATCGCTATTTATAGGACCGTCATGGACAAGCTTTTAGCATATCTATTTCTGACATTCATTCAACATTCATGACACCTGGCTTCAATCCTTTATTATATTATGGCACAGGAAGAAAAGAGGAAATGGGTTTGTTTTTTTCATCTCCATCTGACTCCTTCATTTACTTTCTTATATAAGAAATATGCAGGTGTCATAACGTGCAGGCTTCAGGTGCCACGTTGAAATGAAGTGAAAAAGTGAATATAGTGGGCTCTGAAATGGGAGCTGAGTTTAGCTGCATCTAAAATGGGGGAAACCTGGAGTGACGGAGGCCCTCCTTTATTAGGCCTAGCCCTGCAGCTGCTATTGGTTACTGCTCAGCTGAGACTACAATGATCCTCTGGAGTCTATCATCAGCAGCAGCCTCTCACTTGCACCACTATTTGCTACAAATATCACATTTCCTTCAGAGGAAGAAGTCACTGCTCAGCTATAAGCTGCCATATTGTAGATGTGGTGAATCACAAGAGCAAAACAAGTCCTGACGCAGCAGTAGGCTGGGATTACAAAATACACCACAGATTCATTTTTCATCTCAAATGATTATAGAATAACGTTAATCCATGCGCATTGTCCACAAAATACAACAAGGAGGAAAGAGGGGTATCGACGTAGAGGAGGGGGGGGGGACATGTTTATATGCGAGGGGATATGCATTTCCAGTCACCACAGAGAAGGATCTGTATCCGCACATCTACGACCACCACCAGACAACACTAGCTATCACAAAACGGTGAGAGGACACAAGACATAACGAAGGATTGGGTAAGGGGGGTAACAGAAATACATTATGTTGTACCAACGTCATTCATTTCAACGCGTAGCCGTGATGGAGCGCCGGGTGTCCCCGCTCATCGACCAAAGCGCACCGCCTTTCTCTCCTCTCCTGTGTGAAAGTGTGGTGCGCTGCGAACCGGGCCCCAAGCGCAGATCCATTAACGAGTACCGAGGATGAACATCAACAGCACGTTCACAAGCACCAGAACCGCGATCACAGTAAACACCCGCGCAAGTCTGGACATCCAAGGCCATGGCGCAGCGCTGCAGGCCGATGCTGAGATGCGCTTTCAGGTTTCTGGCAGAATTCAGCTCTCCACGGCGTCTAGACACGTAGCCTCAAAGCCACGGAGAAATCCACCATTACAATGAGGCGAGAAATGAGAAAGAAAGATGCCCCTACGCCTCCTCACAACACGCGATGTAATTCATAAAGGCACGGGAAGAGATGCATCATTCCTCACCATCATCATCGTCATCAGTCTGCACCGCGATTTCTCCCCGCTAGTCAACACCTGCCGGTGCTTCGCCTCTTCCCCTTAAACCGAGAGACTCTCAGGCCAATAGGTTCTCAAAGCAAACAAGAGAGAGGCTGTGCGCAGGCTGATCGCAGCTGCCGAGCTGCCTTCCGGTGAGTGGGGACCAGCAGAGAGACGGGCTGTGCGGCTGAGAGGCGGTCCTGTATTAATACTGAGGCTGCCGGCTTCAGCCATCACCTACAGTCGGGGGAGGGGCACAGCCAGCCCCTCACTCACTCCCCACATCGACCACTGAGGCCAGAATCATAACCTCACCCATCTCCCCCCGTCTAAAAATATCCCCGTGCCGTGGTGATTTATCATTTATCATTAACGGGCCGTGATGAGGGAGAATAAATGTCATAATGGATGCACGTTTCCTAAAGTGATCACCGTCTTATAATTGTATTGGCGTAATGTCAGCCTTTTCTGCCAATTTGTCTGTGGACACGCATCAATCAGATACAGTGTGCCCAGTTGATCTGATAATCAGCCACATTCACACCCTGTGGTGACAGGCAGCAGGCACTCTGATGTGCCATCTATGGGAACTAAAAAATCTCTGCATGGTCAAAAACGTATTTTATAAAATGCACATTAAAAAGTCGAGCAAATTCAGAAAATGTTATTCTTTGGGGGAGAAAAGAGACATTTGAAATAACATACTTATGTCTATTTAGTTTTTAATGTATGTGACTTTTAAATTGTATTTTAATGTATTCATTATTGTTATTATCGATATAATTATCATGACTTACTAAACATTGATAATTATTGTTTGCTTTCTAAGGTGGGGGTATTGAGCACTGTGTTTTTGTGTGTTTTAAATCAATAAAAAAGGGGAAGATCATCCTAGTCAACAATTTCAGAGCTTTATGCTGCTGAAGCTCGGGAGTGACATCATCATTTCATATAGCTGCACTTATGGTAATACTGGTTGTTTTTTTAACCCTTAATAATGCATGTCCATCCATAATCCACACTCTCCGAGTTTAACTCCCTATGATGACCTTGATGTTTTGTAAATCAGTTTATTGCATTTAATGTAATAAAGAGAGACACTCGTATACCTAATGGGACAAGGATCAAGTGCATTAAGCTTTTTGTGGATATATTTCAATACTAATTTTAATTGTGAATGCTAATGCGAGGACACACTCAACACAATGGATTCCAACTGGTTTGTGAGAGTATCCCGACCCCCTTATCATCGTTGAGGTGCCCTTGAGCCACATGTTCAACCATAAGAGATGGAGCGGCTCAGTGTCCCACAGAGGACATTGCAGGTTCAGAGGAAAACCTACCTTGGAAACAAATTAAAAAGTACAAAATACACAGCACCAAACCTCAACTAGAGGGTGTGTCTATCGTAAGTCCTCTGTACTAAACAAACACTATTTGCGGAACAGGAAATTATATTCAGAAGGACTGAGGTTTGGCCCAGAACTTGTGGTGAATTTCATTTCCAAGCCCCCAGGAAAACTGCGGTAATCATGTGACGCCCTTAACTCTGAAGGACAATATGACATACACATATTCAACAAAACTGCGTAACACTTCCTGAGTGTCATACACATTTAAAAACAATAAAATTACCACAACCAATATCATTTTCCCATAAGTTAAATGTAAAAGTTCCAAATAAGCTGTATAACAATTTGCCTGGTGATATGTCCATGCAGCATTAGAAGTAGCAGGTTGTTGTTAACAGTTTAGTCAGAGGGGACAGAAGCTGGAGACAGCTTGAAATGTGAGCAATTACAATAACTTTCAAAAGCATCCCAGATTCTTTGCAAGAAAGACAAATCATGTCAGTTAAAACTGCTAAAACCATTCCTACAGCTGCTATTCCATATGCTCAATATGTTTGCTCTAATTTGCACTAAAGTACGGCTAAATGAACACATTGCAGTTGCTGCTAGCGTGGTTAGCTTTTTCTTAGACACAGGGCCAACATAAACAAACTATGTTGTTTGGATGTCGAACATATAGAAGAACGTTGTTACAGGGATACATCCCATTGGTGTGTGGACTACGATTTGGAAGCTTTGAGTTGGGTGTTTTCGCCATTCTTTTTTTGGGAACTTCACATGCCACGTGGGTGGAGCCAAATACAACCAAACAAGGTCTTTCTTTAGGTGACGGACAACTAACTCGCCTGAACAGAAAACATACCATAAAAAGGTAACATTTCGGAAGAGAGAAACACGAACAACACTAAACCAAACAATACTGTGAGTACGTGGTTGCCACTCCATAAATCCTGCCTTATTGTCCATTTGACTTTTAATGGGACCATAGGTTTCAAAACGAACATCATGATATGTAAAAGAAGACTTGGAACTAGCATCTGATTGATTATTGATGATCATAAACTTCCAAGGATGATTTAATGGCAATACATTAAGGGAGAAATAGACTCATACTTATACACTAACTGACTTCTAATAACAATGTGTGGAGTGGCCCCCTGCTGGCTATTACAGAGAGTGCACATTTTTGGATGGATACCAGATTAGTGGGTTATGTTCCAGGATCATTTTGAGAAGCTTCTGATGATTGGACACATTGTTTTCCCGCCTTAAATCTTCTGCTGGAAACCAATCTGTGAATCAATGCAGACACAATTACCTTTTCCACAAAGTAGCAAGCTTTGTTTCAACTTTCAAACCCTAGGTAAAGGAGGGTTTGTTATTCAAAACTATTTCTTTGGTGCAGTATTCCTTTAAGACTCTGTTCTGATTGACAGGCCAAAATGGCTCAGGCTTCCATCTGATGCACGTGTTTGCCATTGGTGTGCACGTTATTATTTTGGCCTCCAGTTGTTTCACAAACGAGTGCACCCCAGCCTGCAGCTATTGTCCTGGCGTCTGCGCCTCTCATTGTCAGCAGATTATGAAGAGAGGCACAACAGCACCATGAATGAATTCATAAAGGGGAATCGGTTCAATTCCAGCCACCACCTCGTCTTCCATCCAACACACGCCCAGACACAAAAACCCTCTCCGTAATACACTCTGTCTTCAAATGAGAGCCTCGGGATGGGTAAGAAAACCTGAGAATAAGTTTAAAAAGAATAACACAAAAGGAGTGCACTATATCAGTATTTTTAAAGCCATAAATTATTTCGAGGGCACTTTCTGCACATACATGCTGATAAAAGCAATGGCTCCTGAAAGCCAGGCTTTCAGTGGGTTGCTGTACGAGGCATCACAGCTGAGATATGACAACCGTCCTCAAACAAGATACAAGATCCTTTTTTTTCTTGCTCTGTGCTTGGTGGTGTGTGTATGAAACGCAGAGTGAGCAGATTACATAAACCGGCCCTACCTCTGTGGGCTCCCTCTCCAATCTCCCTGACATTTAGACAACAAAGGTCACATCTGAAAGTCTAAATCTGCACAGACACCACGGCTAATATACTCATACATATACAAAGGACGGGGAGAGAGGGGGTTTGTAAAAACAATAGGCAGATTATATCCCACCAGCAGAGGATAACATGTTAAATAAGATTACATTTACTGTATGTGAAGAACATGCAAAGATGCAGTTAATCAATACGACTTGCATCATTTTCAGATGCTACTATTGTGAGGGATTTGTACAAATAATTTGTACCGTCATCAGCCTTTTCCTTTATTCTTTGTAAAGCTTCAAATGGGTAGTATTTATAGCAGGGCCATGGTAATTGTGTTTTTTTTGTCCCCTCAATGTATTAACAGCAATGCTTGAATTTTCAAATAAGGAAGCTTCCACCAAACGCTTCAGTTTACCCAATATGCCATGCCAACCAGTTAAGTTGCAGTTTACGTCCATGTCTGTTCAAAAATGTCATCACTTAATAATTCTAAACCTTTTAGACATGCGTGAAATGATCACAATTAGTATATAAAGTCTTGAGTAATGGCTGAAAATGTGTTTTGTAAGGTCACAGCTGCCTAGACATTTGTCCACCAAATAAAAATAAGATTTTCCTTAAGTCCCTCTTAAAATGTATTTACAACAAACACATTCATTACATTGCATTTAGCTATATAGAGAGATAATTGAATGGATGTATGTGTGGACAGACGGACGGACAACTCACGATGCCCCTTGTCTTGCATCAAAATTTGGTACGTCTCTTAAACTGCACTGTAACTTTTATCCATGTATTTTTTTCTTTTAATGTTTATTTTATTATCTTTTCTTTTTAATGACTGATTTTAAATGCCATTTTCTTAATGTCTTTCGTTTTTTGTAAAGCACTTTGAATTGCCTTGCCTTGCTTTGCTTTGGCTCTTCACATTTGAAATGGTATGTTCACTGTCACATCTCTTCGCCACAGCAAATTAATAGTCGGAAAAGTGAACTTTGCACTGTGGCTGTGCACTCTCTTTATCATGAAGGTCTGATATAATGTCTGTTACAGCAGCCACTGCACCAAACTGATTGAGCTCACCGTTCACTCTTTCTGGGATAATGACCTTGAACCCCTTCCACAGAAGCAGCTGCTTGCTGCCTGCTTGATTGGGGCTATCTTTCCCCCCGTGAGAGAACCACTCAAGTACACATTGGAAACCACAGTCCAATTACGCCAAAGGGACAAACATCATCTGCAAATACCATGTCGCCAAACTGGACTCTTTCCAGACCGCGAGTGTGCCTCAATATCCTGTCCGTGAATATTACAGCACACCCTTTCTTAAAACAAGGTTGATGTAATGCTGCCAACAAAACCCAGAGTATAATTCAAGTATTGCCGCAGAGCACTACCTTCAATAAGTACTCATAGTCATTAATATCCTGTTAGGATATAGACAGGAAGTTATGCTACCTTAGTCTGTGGTCGCTTTGCTACAGTATTGACATCATCAATCATTGCCACAGTGACAGCCCTATAAGGAACAATGTTTGCACCGCTCACCTTTAGATGAAGGACGGTAACATATTCCAGCCCCTCCCTATTTTTGAGCATTAGATTAAGAAGTCAAAAACCGCTGCAGAGTCATCCCTTTAAGTTATTTCATGACATTGGTATTTTTCTTTGAACACTGCTGGACATCCTCTCATATTACAACCAGCGAGTAGTGTAGATAATGAATTCACCATTGTCCTTCATGTTTATTTGCTGGTCTGAGATCAGCCCTTTGGTTCTGACTGTATATTCTCTGAGGTCATTCCTTCTGGCCTTTAGCCAGCGAGCGACGTCCTTAGATAGTCTCTCCCTGAATAAGACTACACATTTCAGTGCTGGCAAAGGAGAATCTGTTTGTGGTCAGTAGGTATTTGGCTAATGGGAGGCGAAGCCCACCACACCCATTTCCACCTCCAGTCTGCTCCAATTCTTTGTTCCCCTCCCGTCGCCACGACAACCACACTGACTTCCCTCTTCCTCCCAAGCCTTAAAGCCACAAAGCGGCCTAAAAATAATTTGCCGGACTTTTCCTGAACGCAGTTTTGCACCATTGTTCAGACGTCAGCTGTTTTTTCCGTTGGGCTCAATTTGGCTATTGGTGTAAACGCTAGTGAGTGGGTCAGAGCATCCAGGATTTAAGAAATGTTGCAAACAGATGAGATAAGAGCAGTAGGTCATGCCAAGTGGGGTGGAGAAATGAGGGTAAAAACAAACAAAACAAGTGAT
This sequence comes from Harpagifer antarcticus, assembly GCA_902827135.1. Lineage (NCBI taxonomy): Eukaryota > Metazoa > Chordata > Actinopteri > Perciformes > Harpagiferidae > Harpagifer > Harpagifer antarcticus. The sequence goes on along the minus strand of CADEHL010001042.1, from coordinate 5,770,844 downwards.
ATCACAACATTACGAGACAGAACAGGTTTGTGTGGAATTTTCCATTCGGTCATGGACATAGCCAAGGGACGAATAAAAATGAATTATTTAATGACAACCCTGTGCAATTCTACAAATCTGCCCTGCGACGGTGTTTTGATAGCCGCCCCCCAGTGAGTCTGCTAAACATTGTCAAGTTCTAGCAAGGAAGGAGAAGACGCTAAGTCTTTGTGTAAACACTGAAAGGAAATAAGAGTATATATAAAGGACAAGCTTGTAGAGGGAGAATCATAAAATATGAAGCTACGTCTGTTTTCCACACTACTGGGTCGGAAACTTGGTCATTAATACTTTGATAATGATATTTTATTTGGATAAGGGGGTAGTTGATAATTGTGAAATTAAAGATGAAGAATAAAACAGAGAACTCTAACTGAAAAAGTTGCTTGTTGACCTTTATTTTAAATCCAAATAGTTTTGGACAACTGTTTGCTGACAGTGCACACTTGACCTAATGTTGCCTACTAAATGTTATGGCAAAAAGCAAAACTTGCAATTTTTTTGTTTAATCTGTACAATAACCGAAAGTATACAATTATCATTTTATGAGGAGTACTGTGCAGACATATTGCTTGACTATACTGAAGCTGTCACTACTTAAAACCTATGCTGATGGCCTGGCAAACACACAGTTGACGCTTAAAAGCAATGTCACATCACTGCACAAATAACACAACAACACATAAGATATGCAACTATTTTATAAGCCTTAGAGGTACCGCAGATTTCTTTATTTAGAAGAAAAATGCTAATTATTTCCAGCATTATGCTAAGCTACTTGTCTGAGCTTCATTAATCTATTTGTTTGTCCCTCTTCTTTGATTGGTGGACTTAACTTCATCGGGGCATGTTGAGTCCTTAACATATCCTTCAAGAGCGACAAACTGAAATCCCTACAGCCTCCTGCATTTAAGTGAAAGGTGCACTGAGTCTAAAACGCCTGTAAAACTTCCCATGGAGGGGAAACCTCACTAAACAAAACACACTATAACAAGCTCCCCAAAGACAGCATTGCAGGCTTTCCACAAACCGCAACAAAAAGAAAGCATTAAGGAGCACTGTTGAGACTGTTGTTTATTTATGTTTCTGTTCAGCATCAGTGCCAGTGTGTACTTCATTAAAGCCCAAAGAGTGTTCATTCAGAAGCCCAGCTGTGGGCTGAGGGGTAAAATTGAGTGACCTATGCTAAGATGTGGTTGGTTGCCTCAGCCAGCACTGGTGTGAGTGTACTGAGTGTGCTGGCCGGTGTCATCATTCATCAGAGCACTGTCAGACACCTGCGGACCGAAACACTGGGAGGTGGGAGCAGCAGTGTCTTCCCACCCTCGCTGAATTTACTGGACTGCTACTTGCATGCAGTATCTGTTGGATGTTTGGTCTCTTGGAAGCATATTTAGATTTAGATTTGAACAGTTTTCGTGGTGGTAGTCACATAATCTGAGACAGCCTACTCCCATACCTCTCATCTGTAGCTCTCATAAAAGGGGATTCGGGTTGGAAATGATACAGCTCCACCTGCTCTCTGCACTGAAACGATTTGGACATTCTGACTGCCTCCACGCCACGAGAGTTCAAAAGCAGAGCATCGGATTGAAATGCAAAAATTCTGCAGTGAAACGGTGTGTTGGGGTGCAGGGGTTGTTTGGGATTCTGTTTCTCAGCACCTAACTCTGTGTTGGTGGGTCAATTCCTGCCATCAAAAAACGTTTCAGTCTTCATCTGTCCTGGAACACATTCACAAAACAGCTGCACACGGGCACGGATGCACAAAGCAGGTGTTTTCAAATGCCTGGAGGGAGTAATGTGATGGAGAGAATAGTGAGGAGATGAGGTAAGGAACTAAAAGAGAAAACTATATCTGAGAGAGGCGGAGAGAGACATGGGAGTGATGGAGGAAGTGATGACGTGTGCTGAGGTCAGGAAGAAAAGATGGAGAGGGGGAACGAGGGAGAAGAACAAGGAGAGTGGGGGTTGCATAATAAGTGTATGTGATGGAGGGTTTTTTCTGACTCCGCATGTGGTGTGCCAGGGAGGTCAGATGCAGAAAGTTAAGCTAAATAATGTACACAAGAAGTGGCAGCTGCCAGAAAAAATCCGGCCCATCGTTCACAGAGGCCTGCAGGACACATTCTAACTAGCAGCGCACTGTACAGGCAGTTAGCTTCTGTCTCATTATCTTAAGGAAGGAACAAAGAGACCAGGGCTGAAGCTGCGTATGCTATTCCCGGGACAAACAGTCAAGCAACTTATATTCACATCACAGCTGTTGTCTAGTTTTAGATTGGAATAAAGTCTCTTGTAAAAAAGCACCAATATGCTATTAAAATTCATTACTGGAAGAATTGTCAGTTAAATCTTTCTTATGAGCTCATAAAAAGGTTAAAAAGCACTGGATTACAGTAAATGTTACATATTAGCATTTAGCCGAGTTCTAAATGTAAAATATATTAGATAGGGAGAGGTACTTAATTAACTTTAAGTCAAGTACTGTTACCCTTGCTTGATTACAACAGCAAATGTAACATCTTGTATGGTTACAATTATTTTTCTTTTAAAACTGAAGTCAGAATTGTTTTCATATGTGCTGAAATGGTTATTACAAGCAACAGGTAAATGTAGAAGTAGTCCGAGAACCGATGATTTGGTACCTAGTCGATGCCTAAATTGTGAAAACTTGAATTGTTTGTCTACAGGGTTCAAGGCTCACAACGTCCTATCCTCCTGGAGATGATAGAAAAGGAGTTTGGGACGCAGTAAAGTCACAATCAACATGCTCAGGGAAGGCAACATATTCTTTCCGAAGCATTGTTACCACATCTGTGTCCAAATCGGCAGATGGGAAAGCCAGTTAAAAATATGTATTAGAAGCTGGTGAACAGAAATCCTATAATGTTGTAGAAATTGTGAAGAAGATCTATTCGGTACATTTGAGTGAAGATCGATCAAATGTTATAAGATGTGTTCAAATGTTATTCTTGTGAAAGAAAGTATCTGGGGAGAAAAGCGAGCAATGCAGTTTAGAGGAGATCACAAGAAGGCATTACATAGATGTTAGTGATAGAATTATGTTGAATTTAACTTTCAGCAAAAACCAGAATACAAATAATAATAATAATAAATGTTTTGAATATAATACAAATCGGGACATTTTACTGAAAGTGGTATCTAATGTCACATTTTCTGTATGGTCACACCCCTTTTAAAACAGACAATTGATGACAAGACAAGAGCCAGAAGATACTAATATGTCAGAAAAAGCTGCAAGAAGACAACCCCTGATCAGGTCTGAATAATGTAGTGCTATGTACTGTATGTTAACACTCACCTAGGTCTGCTCTTCCCTTCAATGTCACGGTTGGTAACATGTGTAGAACATTGTTAAGCTACTATGACTGCGTACCATGAATGAAATAACAATGTGCATTGCACTGCAGGATACAAAACGCTTCATAGAATATTCATTCTGACTGAAGACCAAACAATGTTCCTTTTTTTTTCATTTTTATATTTTATGAACTGCTTCTTAGTGTATTGATTGGGCCTGCTTAAAGTAAAATAGAAATCTGCCAATCAGGTTGTTCTAGTGCTCCGTAAAACATATTAATTGAAAAATATTGATCAACTTCTATTTCCAATAAGCTCGACTCTTCAAGTAATGTATTGCAAAGAGTCATAGAAACTTATTAAATTCTAAGGCTATTATTTTAGAGAATAGCTCAAATGAAACTTATCAGAGGAATGAACAGATAAGAAAAATACACAACTTCTCCGTTAGAGACATCTGTAACACGTTTTAGCCCGTGTCTGCTTCAAGATGGTGCTGTCAGATAATAAGGGATCACCAAGTCACAGAACACGAGGTGACATTCTTCTGGGTTGACTTAATACCAGAACAAGTCTTTATCCCCAATATAATTCTAAGAAGCCATGGAAATAAACTGTAATACACAAACAGCAGAAACTGATACTGTGGGTAAAATCAGCTAAGCAACCCCTGGGGAACAGGTTTACAAATGATACAACTGATGCAGGATAACAAGCAGCCGAGTGCCTTAGGCCTTAAATAGTCTTGAACAGAAACATCACTGCATGTTGTGACATTGCTGCAACATTCCACCAATAAATACCCTGTCCTACAGTGGCAGTGGCGTAGTGAGGCAGTGAGGATATAAGGGTGACATACCGGCACTGATGAGGTATCAAACAGAATGTGCTCTGAGAAAGAAACAAACCCCAATCTGTGCATGCACAGACATGCATGATCTGACAAAATGGTATAAAGGCGGAAACACTGTAAAACAGGATAACACCAGTGAGGAAGAGAATTAGCACACAGCACTGTTCCTCCAGTCCTCTGGAACATGCAGCCATCTAAGATGAAAGTAGAGATGGCTTTTGCAGGGGAGCAAAAGAGACCTTCTCAAGCGCTATGGGGAGGTGTGTGGCGCAGTGGGTTGTGCATTGGTGTTCAGATCAGGGGGTCACAGGTTCAAACCCCACTGCAGTCAGCATGTCGGTGTGTCCCTGGGAAGGACACTTCACCCCAAAATTGCTCCTGTGGGGATTGGCCCACAGTATTGTATGTAAGTCGCTTTGGATAAAAGCGTCTAACAAGTAACATGTAATGTTATATAAGTGAACAGGCCCTGAGACTATCCGTCTCTCTCTCTCGCTCTGACACACACAAAAGCACACCGCATGGAGTCGCAGGCCCATGTATACAACAGCAACAACACAAACACCTGACAGGCAGAAACCCATTCTTTGGAAGAAAACAGCTTATGGGAGGCTCTGACACAACCACCTGCTCAGATTCAGTCAGCAGCACTACTATTTATTAGAGCCCAATGCATCCTGCAAAATAGTAATAGCTGGTGGCTGCAGTAAGTCACAGCGGAGTACCTGCCTGTGCTTTGGCAGGGGAACAATGTTGAATGAACACTGATAAAAGATTTCAAGGTCGCCTTGGGCTCAGAGCACAGACTGTACATGCATTCAGTTCTTTTTAAGGAAGACCTATTTCCCATGGTTGTGTCTGGCTCTAAAGTAAGCCCTGGGTAAAATAGATGCCACACAATTACAGCGTGTTGGACAGAGATATCACTGGCCTGTTGCTAGTCATTCCTCACCAAATAATGAGGTCGTCAATGCAATGACTCATGCAGCCTGACAGATGAGTTCTGAATACATCAGCATGTGAAGTGTGTGTACGGGTGTGTACGTGTGTGTCAGAGTGAAGAGGGTGTATCAATAGGCGCTGAGGCCTAAGAGGAATACAAAATCTTTGTCCATTTGGGAAAATTAATACTTTTAATGACGCCTGTGTCTAAAATGCATTATAATTATTATAGAAATCTGCTTATAGCACTTTGTTAGAATACTCATAACCCAATATAAAGCATTTTAAAAATGACTTCATTCATAATTATAGAATTGCTAGTCAGTTCCTGACATTATAGATTTATATTTACATTTTTAAACGTACTTAAGTAGACAATAACAGGGACTTTTTAACCGGCTTGTCATATTTGCCTGTACCTCATGTCACAGGTTAACTCAGTTAAACCCAAACAGAGCAGGTAAAAAAAAAAAGGGAGCTTAAAAATGTAGCTGGTTTTAAAGAACAGGAAAACACGAAAAATAGGAGCAGGCTAAAATAGTACAAAAGGAATGAAAAGAAGTAGTAACTGAATGAGGGACAAACCAGGATGGCACCAGGAACACAGGCAGCAAAGGGTTAGTTTGAAAAGAAAATGTGGGTTGTTTTTGTCAATATAGTACAGCTGAATGAAGACAGGAAAGTGGGGGGAAAAGAGGGGACGCCATGCAGCAAAGGCCCTGGAGTTATTTATAATCACACCATTACAACAGTGATCATAATTCTTTTTAAGAAATAGGGAAAAAAAGGAAATTACACACTATGATCCTTGCAAAAACAAATATTCAATAGTTACCAGCGACTATGAAATATTATAATGTTTGCCCCATGAGAGACAAACGTCGGTAAGCTGATTATAATGCATTATAGACATGGTCGTGATAGAAAGTGTTATTAAATCAAATTATCATAGGAGCAATGGTGCTCAGCACATGTGCATAAGAGTGTCTGTATAAGTCGTTTTTTTCCAGCACTGCCTTACTATCTGCCCAATAACCACTTCCTGCTGACTCATGCGTTCCTAATAAATAGATGGCATTGCATAATATGATTATGACCAGCAGACAGTCATAGGATAGCCCACACTTAATCATATAAGAGTTCTCTTGAAACTCTTAATCTGTGTGAAGCCCTTAATAAAGCAGTCCCCTTTCTGACAAGTTGACAGCACAGCTTCGGGCACAAGCATTAGCACACGCAGTCCTCTCATCTGCATAGGAATTAACAAAGACCTGCCACTGCTTGGTGTTTGTGTACGAGGAGAGGGGAGTAGAGATGAGGTAGAGGAGGGAAGAGGAGAGAAGAGGAGGGAAGAGGAGGGAAGAGGAGGGGAGGGAAGGGAAGAGGAGGGAAGAGGAGGGGAGGGAAGAGGAGAGGAGAGAAGAGGAGGGAAGAGGAGAGAAGAGGAGAGGAAGTGCAGTGACTGGGGAGAAATCCATTTAAATGAAAGGGAGAAGAGAGGCGTCAGCATTAGCAGTTAATCCACTGCAGTGAGAAGGCTTTCTCTCTGCCTTGCGGCCTCCAGGCTCAGTAGTTATCCAACAGGCAGACTGTATCACAACCAACAGATCCAATCCTCACATGAGATCCATTCCGTATAAACAATGCATGACTTACCAGAAATAAGACACACAGATTTAACGTGAAAGCATCTTCCATCCGAGTGACTGCACTACAGCTGCGTTACCGTGTTATGTCATATTGTGCATATACAGTATATATATATCTATATATATATAGACTATATATATATGCTACCTCTGTGGTAAAGTCATGAATCCCAGCATTTGAGCCCGCTGCAAATGAACTTCCCTCTCCATTCAACCCACACGAGACATTCCCAGTGTTATGAGTCCACGTTCAATACCCCAGGGGAGGGCCACCACGACACAAAAGTGCACACATAAAGGGAGCATCTCTCTCTCTCTTCCACCCTCTCTGTTCCTCTTCTCTCCCACCCACACACTTTCTCTATTTAGCTCACACTTAAAAAGGCTGCCTAAAGATAGAAGCAAGAAGATGAACAGGAGCCAGCGAGTGTCATGGCAACAACGTGCAGTGGCGCACAAAACACTATTTAGACCAGCAATAAAATAAAAAGTTGTAATCAAAGCCTAACTGTATCACCTCCTCAAAGATACAGTTGACTAAATGTCAATACCAGGACAGAAAGCCCGGGGGCTCAGTATTTAGCAGTAGACAGAATCAGGAACATGTATTACTTACTGTACTGCAATGTTGTGGTTAATCCTCACTGACTCCTTGATTTTAAAGTGAGCTATACCGACAAAGCTTAAGCTCTTCCTAAATAGATTTATAATCTTTATTTATTTGAATAGGAAAACACTTAATGCTAAAGAAAAAGGGCTGCTAAATTTGGAAGAAATAGCTTGTAATTATTTAAAATTATATTGCAATTGGGATATGATTTGCATTTTTAGAGGGAATGATGAAATTATTAATTACATTATCATAATTTTTTATTTTATTAAGGGGGATATATAATGCTCATTTCAGGTTAATATTTGCATTTTGTGCCTCTACTGTGACATTTCACCCTCTGTCTGAAACCAGAGACCAGTCTGCTCTGATTGGTAAGATGGCCGGCCCTTTGTGATTGGTCAACCGCTTAGAGATGTCCCGCCCCTTAGCCTATCACGTAAAATATGTTGGAACGCTAGGCACCAGAAGCGTGAGTGTTACAATGTGATGTCACTATGTTACGGAAGTAAACAAGGGACTACAATAGAGGAAGTAAACAAGGGACTACAATAGAGGCTTTTCAGGCATGGGGGGGGGGGGGGGGGGGGGGGGAGTGTGTGGGACTGAAACTCCCTCTGGAGGGAGCTTTGGGATTTTAGACTCTGCAGACCATTTACATGCACTAAATGTATATAGCACAATAAAGGAGAATTATCTGTACGAAAAAATGATTTTAAGTCTATAGGCTTGGACCTCTCTATAGCACCATAATACTTTATTCTTGATGATATTTAATAACATTTCAATAATTGTTCAGCCCTACTAAGAAATGTGTATGTGGATAACACTTTGCATATTGGAATCAATACAAATGTCACTAAGTATACCTAAACAATAATATTGACAGTGTTAAGCTCTATGTATTGCAGTTTTGTGATGTTTGACAAAGCACAAATGTTCACTACCCCGTCAGGATGTTTTAGAGAACTCTGCGTCTCCTTCCAGTGAAATCCCCCTGAGGCCACTCACACATCAAAGCACTGAAATGCCTGGTTTCACATCCTGAGTTGTATTACTCCGACGTACTCTGAAGCCAATTTCACACAACTGACAAAGACACGTTTCACTTCTGGAAGATTCCAGCACATTGGGTATATGGAAAATGATGAAATGTAATTTCCTTTTCTTTGTATTTGTCTGCAAGTGCTCTTGTCAGATTTAAAGAAAAACATCTGAAATGTTGGGCGCCTGATTCGGATAGTAATGGCCTAAATGTTCGGGATGACATTAATCCTCACGGCCACCATCTTCACGGATCAGCTCCTTCATTATCTGATGAAACATTGACCGGTGCTCTGTCATCTCCATATTATCAGTGAGAGGGGATTTATCAGTATTTATTATACGTCCGCTTATCTCATCTACAGATGTTCATACAGTGTCTGCAACAGGTGAACTGACTGTCACTTTGTAACATGTATATACAGTAGGCTGCAGGGAGGGTTGGATAGTATGTTTACTCAAGTCAAATATCCAGGTGCATATAACAGTGCAACTCCTTCCACTCGCTTTTCCAAACCAAAATCAGCACATTACAGCAATCTGACACCCTCTTCAACACCCCCCACATCCCCTCCTGGCTCCCCCCATTCACCTCACAGCCCATGTCCCACTTCTCCCCTGTGACCCCCATGCAACTGTCCGACTTCATGACTGGAATTAACTCCACCTGCACACTTGACCCAATGCCCTCCAAATTTGTTAAAGAGAGCCTCCCTGCCATCTCCCAACTCATCGCCACCATCATTAACTCCTCCCTCAGATCTGGATCAGTTCCCCCCTCTCTCAAACTGGCTGCTGTCACACCCATTCTCAAAAGACCTGGACTCACACCTGACATCATGTCCAACTTCCGGCCCATCTCAAATCTCCCCTTTCTGTCAAAAATACTTGAACGTGTCAATGCCTCACAACTTAAATCCCACCTCAGCTCCAATGACCACTTTGAGCCATTTCAATCCGGTTTCCGATCAAAACACAGCACCGAAACAGCTCTTCTGAAAATCACAAACGACCTACTCCTCTCCTCTGACTCCGGCAACCTGAACATCCTCCTCGACCTCACCGCAGCATTCGACACCATCAACCACGCCATCCTGCTGTCCCTCCTCGAATCATCACTCAACATCACTGACACCGCACTCTCCTGGCTGAAATCCAACCTCACCAACAGACATCAGTTTATCAACATCAATAACTGCACCTCCTCCACTGCTCCTCTGTCCCAAGGCGTCCCCCAGGGTTCGGTGCTTGGCCCATTCCTCTTCATCCTCTACATGCTCCCCCTTGGCAAAATAATTAGTCGCCACAACCTTCAATTTCACTGCTACGCCGATGACATCCAACTTTATATCTCAACAAAAACCATCCCCCCCACAACACACTCCACTCTCACCAACTGTCTCTCAGAAATAAAAGCATGGATGCAAACAAACTATCTTCAACTGAACAGTGTCAAATCAGACATCGTCATCATCGGCCCCCCATCCCGTACCAAAGCCATCCAGAATTTGAACTTCACCATTGACAGCCACACTCTATCCCCCCCCCCTCACATCCGAAACTTCAGAGTCATCTTTGACAGCTCAAATTCAAACCACCACATCAATCACATCATCAGGACCGCCTTTTTTCACCTAAAAAACATTGCCCGTCTCCGCTCATCACTCTCCTCCTCTGCTGCTGAAACCCTGATTCATGCATTCATCACATCACGACTCGACTACTGCAATAGCATCCTCTATGGCAGGGGTCGGCAACAGGCGGACCGCGGTCCGGGTCCGGACCCAGACGCCGACCTATGCGGACCCGGACCTATAATCAATACATTAATAGGGGATTTACATTTTTGACGGGGCAATTCTATTTTAACTGCCGCCAACAGGGGGCGATAGAGACGAGTGAGCGATACAGGGAGAGAAACACAGAAGAAGAGATGAGAGAGCCACGTTCTACGCCACTACATACTTACATTTAAATGTGTGCTGCGTCGGTTCAGCAATTCACCCCAGCGGTTTTTGAAATTGGTCCGTGCGCAAAGCATTGTGGGGATTTTAAGGACGCAAAGTCTACCAATGTGCAGCCTCGAAATTTCCCCCACACCAAGGACGCGGCCTCGGTGGAATTCCAAGTATGCTGGAGATTGGAACAGTCCTTCGGCGGCACTCGATGACGTAGCATCCTTTAAATATTGGCTTGGAAGCCAGAATCCTCGAGATTGAGAAACGGCCAGTGAGAGTAGCGGAAGAGGAAAGCGAGTGAAGAGAAGTGTTAGCGATACAGTGAGACAAGACGGCGGCAGACAAGGGGAGGAGACTGAGTGAAGAGCAGCGATACAGGGAGAGAAGCAGAGAGGAGAGTGAACAGGTGTGTTAGCAGCAGACAAGGAGATACACATATTTACACATGGCACTCTCTAAGAAGAGGAAAGTGGACAGTGAGAACAGAGCTTTTAACCCTGAGTGGACGGACTCATTCATGTTCATCCTGCCCACTGGGAGCACAGAACCAGTGTGTCTCATCTGTTCAGAGACCGTGGCGCTCATTAAAAGTGCCAATGTGAAAGCCACTATGAGACCAAACATAAAGTGTTTGACCAAACATTCCCTCTCAACTCAGAACTGAGGTCACAAAAAATAAGCAGTCTGAGAGCCCAATATGATCATTCCACCAGGATCCTGACCCATTCATTCACTGCCCAACAACGTGCTAATGAATGTTCCCTCAGAGTGGCTTGGATTTTGGGTCAAAACAAAAAACATTTACTGATGGAGAGGTTGTCAAGGAGTGCATGAGTGCAGTAGCTCAAACCTTGCTTGAGGGAAAACAAAAAGAAGAGCTTTGTGAAAAATTAAGCAAATACCTTTGTCAGCATCATCAGCCACAAGAGAGTGAGTGAAGTATTAACCCAGGATGTGCTAGCCCAGCTGGATGAAGCCCTTCATAAGGCACCCTGTGTAAGCTTAGCTGTAGATGAGTCCACTGATGTTTCTGACAATGCTCAACTGTTCATTTATGTAAGGTTCTTCAACAAAGAGAAGAAAGTGTTCTGTGAAGACATGTTAGGTGTAACTCCCTTCAGTACAAGAGGAGAGGACATGTACCTGGCCATGAAGGAGATGTTAACGAAGCAAGGAATAGAGCCAAAACAAGTAGTTTCAATAACCACAGATGGAGCCCATGCCATGATAGGGAGAGAGAAAGGAGCTGTGTCAAGAATGAAAGAGGATAATCCTGAGCTCATCTCTTACCATTGCATCATTACATTACATTACATTGCATTTAGCAGACGCTTTTGTCCAAAGCGACTTACAATAAGTACATACGACCAGGAAGACACAGCCCAGAAGAAAAACAGAATCATATAAGTACAGCAGGTATCATAGAGCCACACATTTCAAGTGCTACTCAGCTGGCTATAGATAGGCCAGTCCTATGTTAGTATATAAGTGCTTTGTCAGCTGGCTATAGATAAGCCAGTCCTATGTTAGTATATAAGTGCTTTGTTAGTAATTCTATCGCTCGAAGTGGAATCTAAAGAGATGAGTTTTCAGTCTGCGCCGGAAGATGTGCAGGCTTTCTGCCGTCCTGATGTCAATGGGGAGCTCATTCCACCATCTTGGAGCCAGGATAGCAAACCCACGTGTTTTGCTGATGGGAACTTGGGTCCACCTCGCAGCGAGGGTGCAGCGAGTCGTTTGGCTGATGCCGAGCGGAGTGCACGCGCTGGGGTGTACAGTTTAACCATGTCCTGGATGTAGGAAGGGCCAGATCCATTCGCAGCATGGTATGCAAGTACTAGTGTCTTGAAGTGGATTCTAGCAGTTACCGGGAGCCAGTGAAGGGAGCGAAGGAGCGGAGTGGTGTGGGAACATTTTGGAAGGTTGAAGACCAGACGAGCCGCTGCATTCTGGATGAGCATCATCCATCAATCTGTCCTGTGCTCCTCCCTGTCAGCTGAGGTGATGAACACAATGATGGAAATGATACATGTTCTCAGGGCATCCTCTTCCTATCAGCATCGCATGCTCAGGGAATTCCTCAGAGAAGTTGATGCAAACGCTGATGATCTTTTGCTGCACAACAATGTGAGATGGCTCAGCAAATGCAGGGTGTTGGAGCGCTTTTGGTCCATCAGAACGGAAGTAGCAGCTTATTGGCAGAGATGGGAAGTCAGAAGGCAACACAGTTTTCTCTCTTTTTAGAAGATGAGAAAAAGATGGATAATGTGGCCTTTTTGGTTGACATCACTTCGCATCTGAATGAACTGAATTTGAAGCTACAGGGCAAGGACAATTCAATTTGTGAATTGATGACAGTTGTCCGCTCCTTTCAGAGGAAACTTGAAGTGTTCAAGGAAGATCTGCAGGGAGACTGTGCACACTTCCCAGCAGTGCAGGAACAGGTTCAGGGACAGAGAAATGGGTCTTCTTTTGTTGACTTTGTAGATAAGCTGATTGTAAACTTCAGGAAACGTTTTGACAGCTTCAGTTTTGGACGGCAGCTCACCATGTTCATTCAGAACCCATTTCTTATTACAGATGTCAGGGAGTTCTCAAAGGAAGTCACACAGCACTTCAAGTGGGCAAATGCTGGGCCTGTTCAGATGCAACTGGTTGATCTCCAAGCAGATGTGGCCCTGAAAGAGCAATTTGGAAGAACTGACCCTGCCACTTTCTGGCACAAAACAGTCTCTTGCCCCTTTCACACCAACGCATTTTCAGCTCCGGCTCGGACCTGGAGCCTGAAAAGTACCGGTTTTTCCAACCTCCTATCCATCCCCACCCGCACCAATCACCGGACCTGGGGGGACAGAGCCTTCTCCGTCGCTGCCCCCTCCTCTGGAACTCTCTCCCCTAACCCATCAGAGACTGCACTGACCTCACACCTTCAACAAACTCACAAAAACTCACCTCTTCAATCTGGCTTTTAATGCGTGATTGTTTTTGTATTATTTGACTTTAACTTTAACTATATATTTATTTTTTTAAAGCGTCTTTGAGCACCTGTAAAAGCGCTAACAAAATAAATCTATTATTATTATTAGGCTGCAGGGAGGGTTGGATAGTATGTTTACTCAAGTCAAATATCCAGGTACTTGCACTTTACTTTCAATTCTTCCATTTGTATGCTTATTTAATACTTTTCCATTCAACGTTGGAAGCAAATATCATACTTTTTACTACTTTACATTTATTTAAAAATAAATAATTTAAAAATGTTTACTTTTTTGGATTAACAGTCAGCAGTTTAAAAAGTACTTCAAGTTAGCTCCAACCTTACCAGCTGCAACATTGAAATGATGAACATATATATAATCCCGTAATATAATACATATTTCATTCCGAAAATGTCTATTCTGCATAATGAATACTTTTGACTTTGGTACTGTTACACTATCTGCAAAGGCTAAAATCCCAAAGTTCCCTGCAGAGGGAGTTTCTCTCTTCCCCCCCCCCCCCCTGCTTGAAACACATTGGACTCCTTTGTTGGCTTCTGTGACATACTAGTGGCATGATTATGGACAGTATGATCATTTGATGTTATATGTAATATATGTAATTTATGATGAGCTAATTTGTCACAATTATTCACTGATTTTAGCTCAACATTTGTATTTATTGCCTTTTCACTTTCAATTGAAGGAACAGAGCTCGCTGTTACTTCCCTGCCATGCAGCGTTCCTACTGATGTACACATCTTTACATCAGAGTAAGAGTCCTTATTCACAGTGCATCTCATTAGCACCACATATATAGGAAGATGAACTGTATTCTGACAAGTGGGTGAAATGCTTTTTGGTGTCTAAACATTTTGGCATGTGATAAGAAGTGTAAGATCTTTTAGCTAAGCAAGTGGGCATTTGTGCTGTGAAGTGGAGTTTGGCTTAATTAGGGGGTGCTTGTGTAAGAGTGTCCATAGTACTGAAACGACAGGGCGGAGGGATCGATGGAGATAGTCAGAACATGTCACGTCTCAGTTTATTACTTAGCCTGCTTGTTATTCAGGGTTGTAAATAGATCTTCTGGCTTTACTGTAGTAACTGATTTCCAGTCAGCAGAGTTGAAAGGACAGTCAATGAGAGAGGGCAGTAGACATGTAAACAGCTGATTGATTTGGTGATTCATTTAAATGCCCTGACTGTGAATTGCTAGCATTTTAATGCCTTCTTTTTAATTTTCTCTCCCCCTGACCCCAATTGTACACTCAAATGAACTCAATACATGTATTTAAAAAGGCATATATACCGGGAATGTAGTGTAAAAGTGATTCCTTAGTCTAAAATATCTATTTATTTAAAATAAATGTAAATTTTTTGTCTGGCGACCTGCAATCACGAACTGCAGATAGCCACTGTACTAAAATGCAAACCATTCTTTTCAAATTGGCCATATTCTTTATGTTTGAAAAAAAGATGTGGGCTGTTTTTGTCAATATAGTACAGCTGAATGAAGACAGGAAAGTGGGGAAAAAAGAGGGGACGGCATGCAGCAAAGGCCCGATGCCAAGAACTCAGCCTTAGCAAATTGAAAGCTCGCTCATCCAGGTGAGCTACCTGGGCGTACCAAAACCTTTACCCAAAATACTATTGTTCTACTGTGGAAGGCAGCAGCAAAAAATGGTTTTCGCAGGTTAGTGCTGCAGGGTGCTCGCACAGGGGAACGACAAAACCTCTAGATTACCCCCAAGCAGCTGGATGTTAGTTTAGGAAGCACTCCATTTGACAGGCAGCTGAGTTTTCTATCAGTGAAGCACACAGTTAAAACGTCAATTTGGCCGACAATCACATGTATCTAATTTGGAAAGCCAAATTCTTAATCAAAAATAATATTTACATTTTTGTTAAGTCAAATATCATCACAATACATAGAAAGGATGCAAACATGTTATCACGGTAAGCGCTATATTTGGTAAAGGCAAAATATGTGCAAATATCATTCCATACTAAACATGGGGGTGCTGAGTCGTACCAGCCTACTAATGATAATCTACACACTTAGTATTAAGTTCCTCTTTGTATTTTCTGCCTCACATGTGTCCATGCTTTAATGTTCAAAAAGCTCTTTATTCTTCTCATACTGCCTGCTGCAGCACCTCTTTCCCCCTCTGGGTGTTTCTCAATCGTGAGGAAAGCTGCTCCAGAGCCACTAGTTCAAGCATACTATGTCAACGAGTGCCGCCGAAGTACTGTTCCAATGTCCAGCATACTTGGAATTCTACCGAGCCCAGCGTACTTCGTTTGGAGAAATTTCGAGGCTGCACATGTGTAGACTCCGCGGTCTTAAAATCCCCACAATGCTTTGCGCACGACTAATTTCCCAAATCTGTGGCGGAAAAATGTAATGTCTCATATGACGCACACCTGCACACTTGCTCGCCTGCTCCATTCTTCTTTTCCGAATGCCAGGAAGGATTCTTCCCTCGCTTCTGAAGCAAGACGCTCGGAAGACATGTGCTACCAAGCAAGCGTACTCGAGATTGAGAAACGCCCTCTGTCTGAAACCAGAGCCCAGTCTGCTCTGATTGGTTAGATGGCCGGCTCTGTTGTGATTGGTCAACCACTTATAGATGTCCCACCCCTTAGCCAATCACAATGTGTAGGACCACTAGCCAATAGAAACTTGATTGTTACAAAGTAATTTCATTTTGTTACAGAAGTAAACAAGGGACTACAGGGAAGGGAAAACCATAAAAGCAAAGGCCCCTTTAATATATATTTCAATGATTAAGTAAATCATGTTTTTTTTAAAGATCAGTCCCTATAATATCACAAAGCACATCACAATTGCAATATCAGTTCAAATATTTGCCTTTTTTTCTTTGCATATACTGTAGTAACACATCACGTTTTTGTTTTTTTAAATCACTCTAATGGCCTTGGAAGCGAAACAGAAAGAATGTAAAAGTAGTGGCTAGATCAATCTGTATTTATAATGTGTGTTTGACTCACTATGTTGACTTGCAGTGGTTCTGATCCGGGTCTCAGCAGCCTCCCCCTCCTGCAGCTGCCGGAGCCTCCGGACCGCAGGCGCACCGACGACGAAGACGATTGACCCATGTCTGGAGGAGACAGATGATCGATTCAACAAACACACCAATCGACAGTCTCCATATTAATGTGAAATACAAATATGCAAATGTTACCTGACTTGGGCAGGAGCAGCGCCAAGGCAGAGAGAGTGCTGGGGGGGAGCGGCAGGGAGCGACACCGCTGGAGAGACGCCCTCAGTGGGGGCTCTAACGGGGACACACCCGGGGGGCGAGACAAGGCCTAGAGGGGACTGAGTAGTTAGGGCATCTCCTATATATTCTATACAGAGTCACTTCCATGCACACAATCACACGTGCACGGGTGAATACACACGTTCCCCTGCCCTTCACCTTGGAAACAAATCTTCCCTTGTCCCATTTTTTTTTGTTGCAGGTTATTAAAGCATTTCACATCCAGCAAGGTTCTATTCTGGTGCGAAGTGTATGCCCTGCAGCAATACCGAGAGAGAGACTATACATCATGCCAAGCGGGCGGTCTCTCAGGTTCAAATGAACTGACTCTGAGTTAGGGCAATGAGAGGTAGAGCTTATGGGAGCGATGAGGCAGAAAATTGGCGACAGAGAGACTGAGAAGCCACAAAGAAAGAAGGGAGAATCAAGGGGAAGGAAAAAGAGAGGGAGAGGGGAGGTGAGCTGAGGGAAAAGCAGAAATACAGGCCTCTATAAATGGGGCAGAGCGTGCATGCATTGTTGCAACTAACAGTGAGCGGGTATAAATACTGGGTGAGTCCTGCCCTCCAGAGTGAGTTTGATTCATTATGGGCTATATTTATCAGCAAATTGGTGGAGAGTTACCCTCCAACTTTATTTTTCATCAGGGTTAACATCATATTTATGTCTTTCCTGTGGTTGAAAGTTACTAAGTACATGTACTTAAGTATTTGACATATTTTGACATATTTGCTACTTTACTCCACTACATTCAAGATGTGAATATTGTACTTTTCACTCCACAACATTTATTTAACACTTACAGTTACTAGTCACAACAACACATATAAGCTGATATGGTACTACTAATCTACACTGTACCTTAATTATATATAAATTGACCAACAACAATACTAAAATGCTCTTACATGTATAACACAGGATCATATTATGGCCATAATAATAAAATACTGGGAAAAGATCCACTCTGAATAATAAATACTTTGACTGTTCAAACTTGAAGTAGATTTAGCTGATAATACTGTACTTCTGTAACAAGTCATTATGCAGAATGAGTACTACTGATGCTATTACCTTTTTACTTTTACTTAAATTGCATTTTTAAATCACGACTTTTACTTGTAGTGCAATATTTTAAGAACATAGCATTTGTACTTTTACTTAAATAAATGATATGAGTACTTCTTCCAACACTGTGTCTATCTACTGCATTTAAATACATTTGAGTTGTTTACAGTACTGCAATACTACATGGTAGTAGTTTGTCCAATGCTTGAAGGTCAACATGTCTTTATCAAATGAAAACTAGATAACATATTCAGGCTTGACAAATCATGTCCTGAACAGTGAATATGTTTTAGTACAATCAAATTGGAGATAAAGGGTCCCACAATTTAAGTAGACTGAAGCACCAGTTGATCTTAACAATACCTATAGTTTGAACCCAGGATCAAATGTATGTTAAAGGGTTATGTTATGTTGTTATGTAAATATTTGTTTATGTTGCAAATGGAGCAGCAATGATGCAAGAGAAAGGTCAGAACTGCTATGACAATAAAGTGTTATGGTATGGCATTATACTTACACAGTTTAAATAGGAGTATAGGACTGCTTATTTGTTATTGTATGTCTATGTTTGTATATTTACTCTGAGTGATATTATGCATGAATGCCTGTGTTTGTTTACTTGTCTTCTTACTCTGTGGTGCAGCTCCGTGGACTGCATCTCCCTAGTAACACCGGTCTCTATGACGGAGCAAGGCCTGGAGCGAGCAGCCGTCCGCCTCGGCCCCGGAGAGAATGCATGCTGGGAGCAGGCCTGCCTCTCCGCCGGCAGAGCGAGCCGACCTCACTATAGTGGCTGTAGAGGTCTCGGTCCAGGTTGTTGAGCCCCCGCAGGTCCAGTACAGCAGAGACAGGACGAGGGCGAGGGCGCGGGAGCTTGTGGGGTACAGAGGTCTTCTCTGTGCTGGGGCGGGCGGGGGTCTGCCTCACACTGCAGCCTGGCTGGCTGGCAATCTGCTCACACAGCTGTGATCGGCACACACACTCAGCAATTTGGCTCCGATAAAGGTGCAACAAAGCATTTTTTGTGTGGGGAATTGGGAGGAACGTCTCTGTAGGTTCATCAAAATATCATTTCTACTCGCCGTGATGATCCTAATTGCTATGCTTCAGTAGCTATACATGAGTGCCAAGAAGGTCCCTGAATGGCAATTAAACTTCAGAGAAGACAGGTGTAAACGTGTAAACAGGATATTACGTGAAAACAGTTGCTGAATAGGAAGGATTTTCCCGGTGCCATCATTACTTGATATTATTGTAGGGCTGCACATTAACACCCTTCCCAAACACTTATTCCCACAGACCCTTTGCATAATAAACCCCTATGAAAGTGTGCTGAGTATAGAGATGTCACATCTCGTTTTGTCAAGGAGTTAGGGCTAACATGTCCTGACTCGTTGGTGTGACTGGAAGGGGATGACTAATGCCTCCACTGGAGTGAGAAGAAGGGTGCCGCCATGAAGTGCAGACGTCACTCTGGCTCTGAGACCGCTGCACACACACACGGACAGCTTTATGGGAATTAGGGTCTTCCTGGCATGGGAAAAAGGACAAACTCTTCTACTGAGATGTTGTCCATTATTGTATTCACTGACTGTTTCGTGCTTTCTCCAACAGATGGGGCAAAAGGACAACTGTAGAGTCGGTGCCCAACTCATTGCCTCACAGGCTGCTGGTGTTTCTGACAGTTAGTAAACCACACCTAGGTCTGAGTAACAAGTCTGGTATTATTTACATTCTGGTTTGTTAATGATTTTTAAGAAGCAAAAGAATGAACGTGGTTAAAACTGTTACATAAATGATATTTACAGCATTTATGCACTAATTATATGGTGCATGCTTGTGGCGATGTTAATGATGTGGAAAAAGCCTGAAATGGAATATGGTTATGGCATGATTGTGAAACACATTATACATGATAATGCTGATTAGCAACTCAAATGACTTTTAACAAATGCATTTATAAAAATGCTGGTGATTAACATTTTGTATTTAAAGACACGTACCTTAAATATCTCCTCTGTGGAATCTGATGCAGGCACGCTATTGGTGGTGCTTTCTTTATCACCTTGTTGTGATTGGACACTCACTTCCTGTAACGGGTGGGAGTCAGGTGGAGCATCCCTGGAATCTGGGTCATTTCCTGTCTGTTCCTCTACCTTTTCCTCTGGACAGAGACAGTTTAATGGATCCTTTTCGACCTCTTCTTCTTCTTTGGTATGTGTAGTTGGACCTGGTTTTGAGAAATGATTCTCTACTATGGCTGTGGACCTGTGGTTTGTCTCTAAATGTGTCTCTGCACCCTCTGACCTCTGAAGGCCATTAACAGCTCGAGATCCTGAGCATGCCCTAAAGGCTCTCAGGACAACTTGAGGGGACCGTCCACCTGTCTCAGGTGCCGGATTCTCCCTTTCAAGGCTACTTGCGTGCGAGGATTTAGCGGTCGCTGGTGTTGCTGGTTGGGATTTTGGAAGCCCATCACTGTGGAGTGTCAGAGAAACACTGTGAATGTTGTCCACTGTGGGCTGTGGTGAGCTCATCTGCGTCCTCTCTCCCTCTGGAGGAGCGAAGGAGTGTGATGTGGTCCGCCACTTCCTGGCTGTCTCTGCTACACTGTTAAAAAACTTGAACAGACCACCAAAGTGCCCCTTGGTGTCAGTGGAGTGTTTCGGGGGCGGCGGTGGCGGTTGAAAGTCTTTGACGTTCTCAAAGTCCACAGAACCGTATTCTGAGTCCATGGTCTTGTCCCAAGAGGGAAGCTCTGAGTCAAAGCTCCTCTCTGAAAAGACGGGATTGGCCTTCCCCAACAGGGAGATCCTCCTCAGGTAACTCCACACATCTTTGTTCTTCCTTCCCTGACCCTGGTGGGTGCTCGGGCTACCTTTAACGCTCGGCTCCTCGCAGCCTGCAGCAGTTTTGTTACAGTTGGTAGAGTTGTTGTGGTTTCTTTTAGTATAGCAGACTCTTTCTGGTGGTTTACAACCATTCTGAGTCACAGTCTCCCCTGTTACACTGCGCTGGTGTCTGTCTAAAGTAGCTGTGAGGTCGATGTCTTCAAACGAGCATTCAAATTCTGCTGTGTAGCCTGCATAGGAGTGCCTCTTGCCACGGTTTCTAAGAGTGCCCCTGCTGGACTGCTGTGGTGTGCCAATGTCGTGGCAGAAAGAGTCCTCATCCACAAAGGAGCTGCTGAACCTGGCAGTGGACAATTTTCCCGTCTTCCCTCGGAACACAATAGGGGATTTAAGCTTCTTGAAGGAGCGAACTTTGTCAGCAAAGGAGAGTTTAGGGATGGAAGCCTCCCCGGGCAGGATCATGGAGTGGGGTCTGCGCTCCAGCTCTGAACCCGCTCTCTTTCGGTTCAACATCTTCCAGATGCCCCCTGTAGCACGGGGCCTCCGGTTGACCTCCTGGCTGTCCTTGACAGGGGTCTGAGAAGAGGCAGCCTGGGGTCTCCGTGCTCCTCTGCAGGCCCTGGCCCAGCCTCCTCAATATAAACACTGCTGCTCTCATTCTCCACATCCAGAGAAACATTAAACACTCGGTTGACAAACCCATTAGGGTTGTTGCTCACGGGGGCAGGGTTGTCTGTCTCTTCCATCCTCTCTCATTCTACAGCGTCAGCTTTTAGCTCCGATGGACATCATGTCTCGGGCCCCTCTCCCTAAAATACCTGGAGGAACAAAACAACATTTTTTATTCAAGAGTTTTACCTAATTTCTTCATATCATGCTAATGCCAAAGTATGCAATACATGTAAAATACAGCCTATTATATGAAATCATCTCATTGGAGGGTCATCTATATTTGATCCACGCAGGAGGTCAACAATAATAGATAGGTAGTGCTACTTAAACACTAAAACACAGTGAGAGCATCAGAGGTCTCATTCTGTGATTCTCAGACAAGGGCTTTTGTACCATGAGTCAACAGTCACAAACCACCCCCATATTCCATCCACAGTAATTATTTGAGACGCAGTCCCCGTCCACCATTAAACCAGGAGGCTGTGTTGTCATGGAAACCCTCACTACAGAGATGTGTGGTTATTTCAGGCCTGCTCCGGCTGTGACATCATCAGAGCTCAGATAAGCTCCTTCTGAGGAGGAAGATGCTCAGCAAGTGCGCAACATGTTAATTACCCCCATTTCATAATCCCTTTAATGTATGGAAGCATCTTGTGTAATTGGGGCCTCCAGCATGTGTCTTTGTTGTTACATGAGATCATCACAAAAGATGTGTTTTATTTAAAATGGCCTTTTCGCAGAATGGCACAATTTCATTAAGACACATTTTTACTGATAAGCTTTTAATGAATACTTTCTGAAGCAGCTCAATCATTCCAAAAAAATGTAAATGTGTCAACAACAAATAAAGTCCAAATTCAATGAGCAAGTAGATATGTTAGCATTAAATACAAGATGTGACTTTTCTACAAAACTTGTGTACCATTAGCCTAATATCCATTTATTCTGATAATGTGTTCTAGGAATGACATAAGCTCCAAAAATACACTTTTTTTGGAGTTTTTGACTTCCACAGTCACAAAACGTACGGTAACTACCACCTCTGTTTCCACCTAAAACTGACAACTCATAGCTAAAAGTGACAGGTTGACTTTACACTGGGTTGGGGGTCTGACAGTCGTATTTCTTGTAATAAAGGCGTCAATAAAATTGGCATTAACGTCGCAGCTGGTTGCTGAATTAAGTTTAATGACATTAGTTTAGCATTTGTTTGCTGGAGTAAACGTCGTAGTTACACTTTTCAAAACTTAAAATACTTGTTTATCAAGTTAAACCCGCGAAAATATCCGTATATCATCTCTGCGTATCTCTTTCTCGACATTATTTAAACCCTCACTTACCCCAGAAAACTCTCCTCGTTTAAAAGGGAATCTTCGTTGCTGTCCGTAAAGCCAATGAAAACACCGCCTTCCACACAGGCTCAAAGTATCCGCTGTATTTCACGGGTTTCATTTATATCCATGAGTAAGGCTGGAGTTATTTTGCGGACAGCGACTCCTTCGAAGTTGTCATGAGTTCCAGTTTTTGCCTGTAAACTCCGCCAGCTATCATGAAACTGAGAGGAACTCCCGGATTTAGCGACAGAGCGTTGAACTCTTGCCCTGCAAACTCCTGCAGACGCCGACACTCTGATAAAGCTCTCACGCAGACAGAGCAACACACACACCGACACCAACACACCCTCTACACACACACACACACACACACACAATAGGATACACACAATTATCTACACACAGAGACACCTTTTTATATTTAATCAGAGCTAAGTTAATTGTTATAACAATACAGTTCAATAGACAATTATAATGGGATGTTTACTGTGCCTATCCTACTCCTATTTTTATAATTCAAAACGTTAAATGTCCTATTCAAAGTTTCACATCTACATATAGCTAAACACTGAAAAACCTAATAATATAAATTATTTTTAATGTGAGTCTGTTGTAATACACAACAATTTAAGTTTAAGTTAAGATTTAAAACAAAGTATATATGTGTTTGTATTATATTGGAATGCTTACTGTGCTTTTGTTTATAATTATCGTAATCCTTCAGATAGCAACATCATAGCAAAGTTAAGTGTTTTATAAACATATTAATATATATTTTAAATAAGTATATTTTATTATTCTACTAATTTGGGATGTTTACTGTGTTTTTCTCCAATTGTATCCTACAGAACATGAATTATCTTTATTATCTAAAGTCATTAATAT
Source organism: Harpagifer antarcticus (assembly GCA_902827135.1). Taxonomy (NCBI): domain Eukaryota; kingdom Metazoa; phylum Chordata; class Actinopteri; order Perciformes; family Harpagiferidae; genus Harpagifer; species Harpagifer antarcticus. The sequence goes on along the minus strand of CADEHL010001042.1, from coordinate 5,747,352 downwards.
ATGTTAATGATGTTGAAGTTATTTCCTTATCATATTTGCTCGTGGACTTGAACACAGCACTTATGATTTGTTTAAGTATACCATCAGTGAAAACAAGTGATTGTCTGAACTCTGGTCTCAGTAGCTGATCTTCCTTTGGGATTTGCATTGAATGTGAAAATCCTTCTATTGAAAAGGCACAAGGGGAGAGGGAGCTCAGGGAGGGAAACTGAAGGAATTCATAAAAACTAAACAGCTCCAGAGTTCCATAGCCGTGAAAGAGGAGATGGTGGAAGAAGGGGCCTAAATTTAAACATTTCCTCTTTGTCCTGTTTTTGGCCCATTGTCATCGCATGGCGTTCTCCCTTCTGCACAGGAAGGAGTGGATCTGACATCAACGCTCTCAGGCTGACAATGCCAGGAAGTCTGTCTGACTGTATGTAATATCTCTATGTGTCCATGCTTCCCTTTGCTTGCCCGTGGAGCCTCTCTGCTCTCCGTGGCCCTCTCCCTGGAGAGGTTTTGACCACTTCAGGGTGTATTAGTAGTAGTAGCAACATGGTGATTTACACACTTACCCCAGAGGTTATCCGCAACTGTCACTTTGAATTACAGCAACCTCTTTTTCAAATGACCTCTTCTCGGATTTAGCATCTTTAGCATATGACTTTATATGTAGACCAAATGGGCACTTGTCTTCATACAGTATATAGTAACCTATATTTGTCTATTTCTGTTTTTATTTTACCTCATAGTTTTGCATTGACTTTCTGTTTGTTTCCTCACTTCTTCCCTCCCTCCCTCCCTCCCTCCCTCCCTCCCCTTACTCACTCGCTTCCTCAGAACCCCAAGTCGTCTTCCTGTTGTCCCCTCCCGTCACAAAAGACATCCTGGCTCGAACAGGCCAAATGTTTCAGCTCAGACCTCACTTATATAGAGACATAAAACTAACTTACTCTCATCTTTAGGAAATAAATCCAAACAGCAGTCTTTATGCCAGAAAGCATGAAAAGGAGAAAAAGACTGATGAATGGAGGGAGAAAGATTGAGATTTGTTGACGCTCTAACAGCTGTGCACATGTCTGAAATGATACGTTTCGTTGACGTTTTGTGAACTGCGTACATTACTGTGAGTTTACATTGTTGCCTATTCACCAGAGTGTTGAACATTTCTAAGCGAGCTCTTTGAAATGATGTCATCAGCTTCTCGGTTTTAGAACAATCGCCCTCTTCCTCCTCTTCCTATGACACGGTCCCCACTGCTGGGCTCACAAGAGATTTTTTTCTTAATGTTCTACAATTTTTGGGGCCCTTGTCAGTCACGGGCCCTTAGAACCGTCCTAACTTTTCACCCCCTTACGGCGCCCCTGGCGATCGGTATCTGCCGATACTGATTCCGGCGATCGGCCCTAAAATTGTCGATCGGAGCATCCCTACTTAACAGTGTATTATATTGTTATTGATACCAGAAAAACAAGCATGAAGGTATGGAAAGGACATCGGTCATCATAACTATAGTCTATTTCACATTAAAATATACCAACAATAGTGTACATGCATATATGTATTAGGCTACAGTGAATTAATTTTATGCCATGTAAAGCTAGGCCCATATACAGTCACACAAATGCATTTAAAAATAATTACAGAATTGTATGAGTGCACAGAATTGAGGACTTTTTAAATATATTTCAATAACAAAGTATACATTTGGATGTGTCATGTTTTGAGTTTCTTTATAAAGAGCCTGGCTTTAACTGAAACAAATTCCAAGGCTCTCGTCTAAATCTAGCCTGTCACTATGGCATGAATCATAAAATAATGACAAATGTAATCTGGGCTGAACGTCTCCAAGTGTGGCTGCTGCCATTGCTGTTTACAATTGACAAATTGTGTCTTAATATCTTGAAAACAAGAGAAAAAATATGCCTTGAATAGAAGTGTGAATGTGGGAGTGTGAAGAATTCATACTAGAGTGTTGTGTAGCATGAAATGGGCCGCTCCTTCTCTCACACACATTTCAGTTGATTCAGCTTCTTACGTGTGTGTGTGTGGCCTAGCATTACTATACTTGTGGGGACCTAAATCTGTTTACACAGTCACGTGTGGGGACTCACCTCCCTTATGGGGACAAAATGGAGGTCCCCATGAGGGGAATCATTAATTTTAGGGTGAAGACTTGGTTAGGTTTAGGGTTAGGCATGTGTTGGTTATGGTTAAGGTTAGGATAAGTCTCCAGGAAATGCATGTAAGTCAATGTAATGTCCCCTGAAGTGATGTATACATGGTATGTGTGTGTGTGTGTGTGTGCACGGTTTAGTACCTCGCAGATGTCCTTGAGGTGTTTGATGTAGTGTCTCTCTGTGCTCATGATCTCGTTGATGACGTTGGCTCTCATCTGGTCCCGGTTCTGGAGGGGCGAGCCCAGACACAGGCAGTCATTGGTCGGGTCCAGGTGCCCGTTCTGCACCTCACTGGTCCCCTCGGACGGCTCCCCTCCCCCATCCTCCTGGTTCACCCACAGCTGAGTAAAAAGAAACGCACGCACGCATGCACACACACACACACACACAACACACACACACACACACACACACACACACCACACACACACACACACACCACACACACACACACCACACACACACCACACACACACACAAACACACACACACACACACACAGAAACACAGAGCCACACACACACATGCACTTGAATAAGAAATGTGCAGAGTTAAGTCTCTTAAGAGTATAAAATATATATATAAATATAAATCTGGCAAAATTAATTAATAAACACATTTAGGTATTTATATTAAAAGATCTTTTCCATATAAGTGGTATTGGTCACTCCTCGTGAGCATGAATGCACACTCACACACGAACACATATCTCACACACACAGAGCTTCATTTAGAGGGTCTCTGGTAGTTTGACCAGAGTGTCCCTCCATAAAAACGAGAGACAAACTGCAGAGTTTAAAAAATATATCTCTTTCTGCGCACAGAGATTATTTAATGCCCAACTCCGGCCCTGTGTGTGACTCAAAAAGACTCCCTCCCCACCGCATGCATGTACACTTTCATTCAATTTCCTCACACATGCATGCACCTGCGACACACACAGTACCCAACACACACGGTGCACTTCACTATCTCTCATAAAAAGGGGCCAAGTGTGCGTGGTTTCAGATGTCCAGCAGCCAACACCTGATGACACACAGTTTGCCAAGAGAACATCAAAGAACCGACGGGTAGAATGCCAAACACAGGATGAGAAATGCAGCGCCACAGACAAGCAGAGTGACGGGTGGAGCACTGACTGCAGACGGAGAACGAGTAGCGCGGCGTTAAGACTGAGAAAAAAGTCAGAGTCAATAGTAAATGGAGAAAGTAATCAATATTTAAAAATAGAAATGTACAGGAATAATGATTCCAAAATCTAATAATGCTTTTAAACTTTACTTTTGACTCGTCAGTTCTGCCTCTGTATCGACCCCGTGGAGGATGGTGTGAAAACGTCATGTTAATGTTTGGTAATGTCGAGGGTACGTTGCGTAGACAGACTGGAGCGGGGGGGGGCGGGCAGGCTGGATGGGTGGATGAAGCTGGGAGAACGCACCTTTGACGTGGTGTTTTGGAACCGTGGAGTTGCTATGGGGTTGAGATAGAAAACCTTTTGTTTGGGGCTGAGGAGGGTGGGGTTCCACCTTGGAGAGAGAGAATGACAGAACAGAAAGATACTTTTTTTTGGTCGACAGTCAGTCAGCCTGTCTGCCCTGCCCTCTCAGGAGTGAGGATGGAAGGGTGGAGAGGTGGGGGATGGCCATGAGGTGTATCTGTGTGGGGAGAGGAAAGGGTGTGTGTCTGCTGTGGGAAGCCTCCACCTACAAACAAGGATGCTAGTTCTTCCTTCGGTGAGTAACAGAAGTAGGGAATAACATGCAGTAGCTGCGTCATCAGTGTTTAGTCCAGCTCAAATATGGCTGGGATTATATAATCACCATGTAAAGTGAGGACGTTGGATATTTAAGTGGGTTTCAAGGGTAGGAAGTTTAAAAAGGGGCCCATCAGCAGCTTTGTTTTCGCTGTCCCTGAACGCCCGATAAAAGGCACTTACTGTAGCTATCTATTCTCTCATATCTTCAATGTTTACAAAAATAAAGCATTATTTAACAGTTTGTATACGTGTGTGGAGCAAGCACATCAATGTGCCTCATGCAGGAAGCATTAAAAGTACATATCTCATATTTTGTACAATTTGTTCTTATTGCTTAGTACCTATTGATTTCTGGGATACATCAATGTTTTTGTGCTATTTTCAAAAGAATATTTTAAGCACTCTTACAAAGATAAAAAAAAAACATCTATCTTTCACAGTCCGGGAATCGATTCTCCAACACAAGGAATCATTATGTTTGAAAAATGTGAGGAACATTTAAAAGAAGCATGTAATCAAGTGCTATTATAATGATTGGATAATTAAATGTGTAGGCTAAAGAAAATATATTGGCCCATTGATCCTAATTAAGACTATAAAATCCTTGGAGGATGATAAAGCACGTGTCCAGCTACAAAGGAAGCATTTCACTCTTTTTAAATCTTTTTAAATGTCATCAGTACTGACCGTCAGAAAATGATGACTCATTTAACAGTATTTTCTACGACTGAAATTCTTCTTTTTATACAGTATATTTGTTTTTTGTAGACATTGCTCCAATTCTGGGGCATGCACCAGAGTGTTTGCACCCGGCACCTGCCCTTATTTAGTGTTCAGTGGGCGTTACCAAGGCTAATTATAAACACTTGGCCATACCCCTCCAAATGACGGTGACGTGTTATTTATCATTCAGCACACCTGGGTATGAGTAGATATGCATGTTAACAATCTAAGGTTGACTTTTTATGTATTTTCCTCCATAAAATCAAGAGAAATCTGCTGCATAAGGCCCGATGCTTGTGACCCATGTGTGTGTTTTTGTGTATATGACCTCAACTTGTGTGCATATGTTCATTCCAGTGTGTGTGGGCGTGTGTTTTGTCTATGGTGTCCAGCTATGGCTGAAGCAAACTCACCCGTACGAAGCTGGCAGGGAACCATCCTTCCTCCTCGTCAATCTGGCCCCACCACCAGTCCTTGTTGGAGGCGTCCAGCACCTTGATGACGTCACCGGCCTTAAACGCCAACTCCCGGTCCGCCATGGTCACATGGTCCCATACCGCCTCAGCGTTGACGATTGAACCTCCACTTATCAACTGGAGATATGGGAGGGAAAGACAGACAATTTTACGCTTTATTCTCAAAATGTGAAGCGCTGTGGGAACACTACTGCAACAGCATGAGGACCAATACTGATCCACGTGACCTAAAACAGCATCGAAATCAAATTTAAAAGCGATTGTAATTCAGTACTCAGTCTCCTTTTGGCCTCAATTTATGTGAATCCTTGTTGTTAAGCCCACTCAGATTACTAATGGATGCAAATACACACCCTCAAAGCCAGGGGCCCAGTAGCAGCTTAGGGATTGCAAAATAGGACGGCACAATAGCCAAGACACAGACCACACTACGACACAACAAGATACGACGACACAACAAAAAGAGCAGAGCCATTAGTGGAGAGCGTTCAGAAGCACAGCACCAGTCTCCACACAGGGATGGTAATTGCCCATTATGACATTAGAATAATTACATGTGTTAATGTAATATAAATGCAGAGGAGAGCAAACAAATGTGAAGGGATAATCTCCTTTCCCTCATGCTGTCACCATGGCCTGTTATTTTATAAGCAGCACAGTCTTTGACAAAACATGGAAGGGTGACTCATCAAATCTGTTCTATTGATTTTAGCATCATGAATAAATAATGTGGACATGGGAATGAATGTTTTCAACTGTGCGCATGTACTGTTATTTTTGCGAGCTTGCATTGGGAACAGTGTGTAATGTTTCCTGTCAGGTGATCAGTATTCTACGGGGGTTTCAGAGAGGCTAAAGGTGGTTCTCATTAAAGGACAAGAGATGGCGGACAATGTTCCCGAGAAGGACCCGAGCCTGACATCATCCAACTACCAAACGGCCTATTCATCCATCACACCGAGGCTTTGTGGCCTTCGAGACGTGCAAAAACACTATATGTGCACACGTGCAGCCACACTTCCCATACATTAAACCCCTGCATGCAGCTGTGGCACGGCTCCAACAGTTTTTTCCAATTGTTCTCCCCGATGTAGTGTTCATCAGCATTCTCCGGTCCGGAGCTAACCATGCGTCGAGTCCCTGGGGCTGTGGGCCGAGCAGCCAGCGCTAACCGAGCCTGACAGGAGCTGCTTAGTCTCTAGGTAAGGAGTTATCAAAGGCCTGGAGACACAGGATGTCACATGGACAGACATTAAGTTAGTTCTTCACTTGTAATAAGGCTTCTGCTGCGTATTAATATTGAGGTAGTGTTACTTTATAAGCTGAGTTTGTTTCCCCCCCTCTTTTATTCTCTGCCTCGTATAAAATGAAATCCCTTGATGGTAAAACCTCTTTAAAATGCACCTCATCACTCCAGCACAAATATGCTATTCTACCTATGTGCTGATGCGGTGTGTTTTTAAGGAGGTCCACAGGAAACCACATACTGTGTGTGCGTGTGTTTGTTTGTATTCAGCCGAGCCCCCCAGTGAGGATGTAAGCTCTCCGACTCAGCAGCAACGTTGCCCCTTAAACCTGTAGACAAGCCTTCTTCCCCGATAGCTTTACTGAGACGCCTGCAGGCATACGAGCCAATCAGGGGCAGAGGAGAGGGAACATAGGGAGGGACCTCCATGCCTGGAAGGGAAAGAGCGACCGTCGTCATGGCGACAGATGAGGATGCTTCACTGGTATTGACAAGATGATGGGATGAGGCAAGGACGCTTCAGGAGGCACCAGAATATGTCTACATTTAAGTGTGTGTGTGTGTGTGTGTGTGTGGTGTGTGTGTGTGTTGTGGTGTGTGTGAAGCAGCTGACACCAAAGAGTGAAGGCTGAATAACTGCAACATCACTCTGCTAATTAAATATTCAAGTAAAAACCCGAGTTAGTAGTCGATCCAGTAATGAGATCATTTCTATGTCAATGCTAAATTGCAGAAATGTACACAGTGGAGGCTTCTGCACGCAGGCTCTAGATCAAAGATGTCATTGAGAAGGTGGATCCAATCCCGTATGGGAGCCAGGGTAGCAATAGATCTTATAACCTATACATCAAAGCTCTCCACTCTAGAAAGAGAGGAAGATTACCGCAAAAACATGTGTCACGCTGCCATGGAAACAGCACCAATGAATAGTACTCAAAAAGATTTTAAAATCATTGGCGATTCAAGAAAAATGATTCATATTGGAATAGTTACTGGAAGCCACAAAACAGCACCAATAGAAGAGATGAGCCTCTGCACTCGGGTCAGATTTACTTTTTGCTTCTTTACTCTGATGCCTGCTTTCCCTAATCCAGCCCCATCCCCCCCACACGCTTTACAGGACAACAACCCCATTTTCAGCCCCATTCACTCAGAGCACAATCTCTCCACTCCCCATCAATCTGCAGTAATATAGCCAACAGACGGGCAGAGTGAAGGGGAGAGATAGAGATCCATTCACAGCCAATGTTCCTCCCCTCATCCCTCTATCTCCCTAATGAGATCAGCACTGCCCTCTCTGATACGTAGCATCATTTCCCCCCCCTACATGTCTGAATAAATTAGAAATTACATTACATAATCAATCTCCCAATCCCTGCCTTAGCACTTCTTCACACCTAGCTTGATCAATGTGCAAGACACACAGAAGTCTCATTACCTGTGTGTCTAACAGCTGTACAGACCTATGTCATGATTATGGTTTACGCTGCAGTTACAACATCAAAGATCAGAGGGCCAAACGGCCGCCTTTACACCACAAAATCTGTATTTGGGTCAATGCAAATGAATGCAGAGAAATGTATCCTTATTATGGACATATGGGACAATGCTATCTGTTTCATGGAGGCCGACATGTGAGAACAGAAAGCCTATTGACTCTATTATATCATATTTGCAGTGCAACACATCAGCATTCACTGCACTGGCAGCTCCACTGCATTCCAACATCCTCCTCTATCTCTAGCCATAGCACATCTGCAGCAAGGCACCTACAGCATCCCTGAGCACGCACACACGCACACGCACACACACACACACACCACACACACACACACACACCACACACACACACACCACACACACACACACACACACAACACACACACACACACACACACACACACACACACCTTACCATGTTTGTGGCAAACTGTTCAGAGAGTGTATGCATGGAGAAGTCCGGTTCATACAATCATGATAATTAAATCTCTTTTGAGAAGCGGTCGAGGGGATGGGTCCTCCGCGAGAGCTGAGCGATGTCGAGCAGCAAGGTGCCGTACTCCAGAAAAGAGGCTCCTCTTTCCGACGCACTGAGTGAGTCTCGCGCTCCGTCCTCCCTGTGTCTGCCAACCCTGTTATGTAATACACTTATACCCCGAGTCTGGGAGCCAATCAAAGACGCTCTGCCTAAAACCGGTGAGAAATACACTCGCATCCTCACACACGTTGTTGTCTCGCTCTGCTCACACCATGCGCACATTGACACTTCTGCCTGCAAAGCATTTAATGGTACTCTATTAGGAGGCACCTGCCCTGGAGGGGATTACAAATGTGTGAACGCTCGGGACGTGTGCACTCAGATGCGAAAGAGAAGCTACAGATTAAACCCACCCAGGCTCATATACACATATACAACTTAATATATGAACACACATATGCACTATATAATCAATGCAGGCCATCTGAGCCATAACCACTGCAGTGTAGAATACTCAAATGTTATGATATAGTAATGTGGGGGTCCTGCATTGGACAGAAGTAATTAAAACACACATCCACATGCCTAACCATGTGATTAAAGTATTTATTTGTATACATGGCTGCAAATCATTTCTTTCCTTCACCTAAAGTACAACATTTGCCACTAGACACACAAAAACACACATGGCACTTAGCCTCGAGTGTGTGAGAGCACATACGGTGTCTTTAAAAATCCCAGCCAGCCGGCCTACCATCGCTATTTATAGGACCGTCATGGACAAGCTTTTAGCATATCTATTTCTGACATTCATTCAACATTCATGACACCTGGCTTCAATCCTTTATTATATTATGGCACAGGAAGAAAAGAGGAAATGGGTTTGTTTTTTTCATCTCCATCTGACTCCTTCATTTACTTTCTTATATAAGAAATATGCAGGTGTCATAACGTGCAGGCTTCAGGTGCCACGTTGAAATGAAGTGAAAAAGTGAATATAGTGGGCTCTGAAATGGGAGCTGAGTTTAGCTGCATCTAAAATGGGGGAAACCTGGAGTGACGGAGGCCCTCCTTTATTAGGCCTAGCCCTGCAGCTGCTATTGGTTACTGCTCAGCTGAGACTACAATGATCCTCTGGAGTCTATCATCAGCAGCAGCCTCTCACTTGCACCACTATTTGCTACAAATATCACATTTCCTTCAGAGGAAGAAGTCACTGCTCAGCTATAAGCTGCCATATTGTAGATGTGGTGAATCACAAGAGCAAAACAAGTCCTGACGCAGCAGTAGGCTGGGATTACAAAATACACCACAGATTCATTTTTCATCTCAAATGATTATAGAATAACGTTAATCCATGCGCATTGTCCACAAAATACAACAAGGAGGAAAGAGGGGTATCGACGTAGAGGAGGGGGGGGGGACATGTTTATATGCGAGGGGATATGCATTTCCAGTCACCACAGAGAAGGATCTGTATCCGCACATCTACGACCACCACCAGACAACACTAGCTATCACAAACGGTGAGAGGACACAAGACATAACGAAGGATTGGGTAAGGGGGGTAACAGAAATACATTATGTTGTACCAACGTCATTCATTTCAACGCGTAGCCGTGATGGAGCGCCGGGTGTCCCCGCTCTCGACCAAAGCGCACCGCCTTTCTCTCCTCTCCTGTGTGAAAGTGTGGTGCGCTGCGAACCGGGCCCCAAGCGCAGATCCATTAACGAGTACCGAGGATGAACATCAACAGCACGTTCACAAGCACCAGAACCGCGATCACAGTAAACACCGCGCAAGTCTGGACATCCAAGGCCATGGCGCAGCGCTGCAGGCCGATGCTGAGATGCGCTTTCAGGTTTCTGGCAGAATTCAGCTCTCCACGGCGTCTAGACACGTAGCCTCAAAGCCACGGAGAAATCCACCATTACAATGAGGCGAGAAATGAGAAAGAAAGATGCCCCTACGCCTCCTCACAACACGCGATGTAATTCATAAAGGCACGGGAAGAGATGCATCATTCCTCACCATCATCATCGTCATCAGTCTGCACCGCGATTTCTCCCCGCTAGTCAACACCTGCCGGTGCTTCGCCTCTTCCCCTTAAACCGAGAGACTCTCAGGCCAATAGGTTCTCAAAGCAAACAAGAGAGAGGCTGCGCAGTCGCAGGCTGATCGCAGCTGCCGAGCTGCCTTCCGGTGAGTGGGGACCAGCAGAGAGACGGGCTGTGCGGCTGAGAGGCGGTCCTGTATTAATACTGAGGCTGCCGGCTTCAGCCATCACCTACAGTCGGGGGAGGGGCACAGCCAGCCCCTCACTCACTCCCCACATCGACCACTGAGGCCAGAATCATAACCTCACCCATCTCCCCCCGTCTAAAAATATCCCCGTGCCGTGGTGATTTATCATTTATCATTAACGGGCCGTGATGAGGGAGAATAAATGTCATAATGGATGCACGTTTCCTAAAGTGATCACCGTCTTATAATTGTATTGGCGTAATGTCAGCCTTTTCTGCCAATTTGTCTGTGGACACGCATCAATCAGATACAGTGTGCCCAGTTGATCTGATAATCAGCCACATTCACACCCTGTGGTGACAGGCAGCAGGCACTCTGATGTGCCATCTATGGGAACTAAAAAAATCTCTGCATGGTCAAAAACGTATTTTATAAAATGCACATTAAAAGTCGAGCAAATTCAGAAAATGTTATTCTTTGGGGGAGAAAAGAGACATTTGAAATAACATACTTTTGTCTATTTAGTTTTAATGTATGTGACTTTTAAATTGTATTTTAATGTATTCATTATTGTTATTATCGATATAATTATCATGACTTACTAAACATTGATAATTATTGTTTGCTTTCTAAGGTGGGGGTATTGAGCACTGTGTTTTTGTGTGTTTTAAATCAATAAAAAAGGGGAAGATCATCCTAGTCAACAATTTCAGAGCTTTATGCTGCTGAAGCTCGGGAGTGACATCATCATTTCATATAGCTGCACTTATGGTAATACTGGTTGTTTTTTTAACCCTTAATAATGCATGTCCATCCATAATCCACACTCTCCGAGTTTAACTCCCTATGATGACCTTGATGTTTTGTAAATCAGTTTATTGCATTTAATGTAATAAAGAGAGACACTCGTATACCTAATGGGACAAGGATCAAGTGCATTAAGCTTTTTGTGGATATATTTCAATACTAATTTTAATTGTGAATGCTAATGCGAGGACACACTCAACACAATGGATTCCAACTGGTTTGTGAGAGTATCCCGACCCCCTTATCATCGTTGAGGTGCCCTTGAGCCACATGTTCAACCATAAGAGATGGAGCGGCTCAGTGTCCCACAGAGGACATTGCAGGTTCAGAGGAAAACCTACCTTGGAAACAAATTAAAAAGTACAAAATACACAGCACCAAACCTCAACTAGAGGGTGTGTCTATCGTAAGTCCTCTGTACTAAACAAACACTATTTGCGGAACAGGAAATTATATTCAGAAGGACTGAGGTTTGCCCAGAACTTGTGGTGAATTTCATTTCCAAGCCCCCAGGAAAACTGCGGTAATCATGTGACGCCCTTAACTCTGAAGGACAATATGACATACACATATTCAACAAAACTGCGTAACACTTTCCTGAGTGTCATACACATTTAAAAACAATAAAATTACCACAACCAATATCATTTTCCCATAAGTTAAATGTAAAAGTTCCAAATAAGCTGTATAACAATTTGCCTGGTGATATGTCCATGCAGCATTAGAAGTAGCAGGTTGTTGTTAACAGTTTAGTCAGAGGGGACAGAAGCTGGAGACAGCTTGAAATGTGAGCAATTACAATAACTTTCAAAAGCATCCCAGATTCTTTGCAAGAAAGACAAATCATGTCAGTTAAAACTGCTAAAACCATTCCTACAGCTGCTATTCCATATGCTCAATATGTTTGCTCTAATTTGCACTAAAGTACGGCTAAATGAACACATTGCAGTTGCTGCTAGCGTGGTTAGCTTTTTCTTAGACACAGGGCCAACATAAACAAACTATGTTGTTTGGATGTCGAACATATAGAAGAACGTTGTTACAGGGATACATCCCATTGGTGTGTGGACTACGATTTGGAAGCTTTGAGTTGGGTGTTTTCGCCATTCTTTTTTTGGGAACTTCACATGCCACGTGGGTGGAGCCAAATACAACCAAAGGTCTTTCTTTAGGTGACGGACAACTAACTCTCCTGAACAGAAAACATACCATAAAAAGGTAACATTTCGGAAGAGAGAAACACGAACAACACTAAACCAAACAATACTGTGAGTACGTGGTTGCCACTCCATAAATCCTGCCTTATTGTCCATTTGACTTTTAATGGGACCATAGGTTTCAAAACGAACATCATGATATGTAAAAGAAGACTTGGAACTAGCATCTCTGATTATTGATGATCATAAACTTCCAAGGATGATTTAATGGCAATACATTAAGGGAGAAATAGACTCATACTTATACACTAACTGACTTCTAATAACAATGTGTGGAGTGGCCCCCTGCTGGCTATTACAGAGAGTGCATTTGGATGGATACCAGATTAGTGGGTTATGTTCCAGGATCATTTTGAGAAGCTTCTGATGATTGGACACATTGTTTTCCCGCCTTAAATCTTCTGCTGGAAACCAATCTGTGAATCAATGCAGACACAATACCTTTTCCACAAAGTAGCAAGCTTTGTTTCAACTTTCAAACCCTAGGTAAAGAGGGTTTGTTATTCAAAACTTTTTTGGTGCAGTATTCCTTTAAGACTGTTCTGATTGACAGGCCAAAATGGCTCAGGCTTCCATCTGATGCACGTGTTTTCCATTGGTGTGCACGTTATTATTTTGGCCTCCAGTTGTTTCACAAACGAGTGCACCCCAGCCTGCAGCTATTGTCCTGGCGTCTGCGCCTCTCATTGTCAGCAGATTATGAAGAGAGGAACAACAGCACCATGAATGAATTCATAAAGGGGAATCGGTTCAATTCCAGCCACCACCTCGTCTTCCATCCAACACACGCCCAGACACAAAAACCCTCTCCGTAATACACTCTGTCTTCAAATGAGAGCCTCGGGATGGGTAAGAAAACCTGAGAATAAGTTTAAAAGAATAACACAAAAGGAGTGCACTATATCAGTATTTTTAAAGCCATAAATTATTTCGAGGGCACTTTCTGCACATACATGCTGATAAAAGCAATGGCTCCTGAAAGCCAGGCTTTCAGTGGGTTGCTGTACGAGGCATCACAGCTGAGATATGACAACCGTCCTCAAACAAGATACAAGATCCTTTTTTTTTGCTCTGTGCTTGGTGGTGTGTGTATGAAACGCAGAGTGAGCAGATTACATAAACCGGCCCTACCTCTGTGGGCTCCCTCTCCAATCTCCCTGACATTTAGACAACAAAGGTCACATCTGAAAGTCTAAATCTGCACAGACACCACGGCTAATATACTCATACATATACAAAGACGGGGAGAGAGGGGGTTTGTAAAAAAATAGGCAGATTATATCCCACCAGCAGAGGATAACATGTTAAATAAGATTACATTTACTGTATGTGAAGAACATGCAAAGATGCAGTTAATCAATACGACTTGCATCATTTTCAGATGCTACTATTGTGAGGGATTTGTACAAATAATTTGTACCGTCATCAGCCTTTTCCTTTATTCTTTGTAAAGCTTCAAATGGGTAGTATTTATAGCAGGGCCATGGTAATTGTGTTTTTTTTGTCCCCTCAATGTATTAACAGCAATGCTTGAATTTTCAAATAAGGAAGCTTCCACCAAACGCTTCAGTTTACCCAATATGCCATGCCAACCAGTTAAGTTGCAGTTTACGTCCATGTCTGTTCAAAAATGTCATCACTTAATAATTCTAACCTTTTAGACATGCGTGAAATGATCACAATTAGTATATAAAGTCTTGAGTAATGGCTGAAAATGTGTTTTGTAAGGTCACAGCTGCCTAGACATTTGTCCACCAAATAAAAATAAGATTTTCCTTAAGTCCCTCTTAAAATGTATTTACAACAAACACATTCATTACATTGCATTTAGCTATATAGAGAGATAATTGAATGGATGTATGTGTGGACAGACGGACGGACAACTCACGATGCCCCTTGGTCTTGCCATCAAAATTTGGTACGTCTCTTAAACTGCACTGTAACTTTTATCCATGTATTTTTTTCTTTTAATGTTTATTTTATTATCTTTTCTTTTTAATGACTGATTTTAAATGCCATTTTCTTAATGTCTTTCGTTTTTTGTAAAGCACTTTGAATTGCCTTGCCTTGCTTTGCTTTGGCTCTTCACATTTGAAATGGTATGTTCACTGTCACATCTCTTCGCCACAGCAAATTAATAGTCGGAAAAGTGAACTTTGCACTGTGGCTGTGCACTCTCTTTATCATGAAGGTCTGATATAATGTCTGTTACAGCAGCCACTGCACCAAACTGATGAGCTCACCGTTCACTCTTTCTGGGATAATGACCTTGAACCCCTTCCACAGAAGCAGCTGCTTGCTGCCTGCTTGATTGGGGTATCTTTCCCCCCGTGAGAGAACCACTCAAGTACACATTGGAAACCACAGTCCAATTACGCCAAAGGGACAACATCATCTGCAAATACCATGTCGCCAAACTGGACTCTTTCCAGACCGCGAGTGTGCCTCAATATCCTGTCCGTGAATATTACAGCACACCTTTCTTAAAACAAGGTTGATGTAATGCTGCCAACAAAACCCAGAGTATAATTCAAGTATTGCCGCAGAGCACTACCTTCAATAAGTACTCATAGTCATTAATATCCTGTTAGGATATAGACAGGAAGTTATGCTACCTTAGTCTGTGGTCGCTTGCTACAGTATTGACATCATCAATCATTGCCACAGTGACAGCCCTATAAGGAACAATGTTTGCACCGCTCACCTTTAGATGAAGGACGGTAACATATTCCAGCCCCTCCCTATTTTTGAGCATTAGATTAAGTCAAAAACCGCTGCAGAGTCATCCCTTTAAGTTTATTTCATGACATTGGTATTTTTCTTTGAACACTGCTGGACATCCTCTCATTATACAACCAGCGAGTAGTGTAGATAATGAATTCACCATTGTCCTTCATGTTTATTTGCTGGTCTGAGATCAGCCCTTTGGTTCTGACTGTATATTCTCTGAGGTCATTCCTTCTGGCCTTTAGCCAGCGAGCGACGTCCTTAGATAGTCTCTCCCTGAATAAGACTACACATTTCAGTGCTGGCAAAGGAATCTGTTTGTGGTCAGTAGGTATTTGGCTAATGGGAGGCGAAGCCCACCACACCCATTTCCCCTCCAGTCTGCTCCAATTCTTTTGTTCCCCTCCCGTCGCCACGACAACCACACTGACTTCCCTCTTCCTCCCAAGCCTTAAAGCCACAAAGCGGCCTAAAAATAATTTGCCGGACTTTTCCTGAACGCAGTTTTGCACCATTGTTCAGACGTCAGCTGTTTTTCCGTTGGGCTCAATTTGGCTATTGGTGTAAACGCTAGTGAGTGGGTCAGAGCATCCAGGATTTTAAGAAATGTTGCAAAACAGATGAGATAAGAGCAGTAGGTCATGCCAAGTGGGGTGGAGAAATGAGGGTAAAAACAAAACAAAACAAGTGATATCACAACATTACGAGACAGAACAGGTTTGTGTGGAATTTTCCATTCGGTCATGACATAGCCAAGGGACGAATAAAAATGAATTATTTAATGACAACCCTGTGCAATATCTACAAATCTGCCCTGCGACTGTGTTTTTGATAGCCGCCCCCCAGTGAGTCTGCTAAACATTGTCAAGTTCTAGCAAGGAAGGAGAAGACGCTAAGTCTTTGTGTAAACACTGAAAGAAATAAGAGTATATATAAAGGACAAGCTTGTAGAGGAGAATCATAAAATATGAAGCTACGTCTGTTTTCCACACTACTGGGTCGGAAACTTGGTCATTAATACTTTGATAATGATATTTTATTTGATAAGGGGTAGTTGATAATTGTGAAATTAAAGATGAAGAATAAAACAGAGAACTCTAACTGAAAAAGTTGCTTGTTGACCTTTATTTTAAATCCAAATAGTTTTGGACAACTGTTTGCTGACAGTGCACACTTGACCTAATGTTGCCTACTAAATGTTATGGCAAAAAGCAAAACTTGCAATTTTTTTGTTTAATCTGTACAATAACCGAAAGTATACAATTATCATTTTATGAGGAGTACTGTGCAGACATATTGCTTGACTATACTGAAGCTGTCACTACTTAAAACCTATGCTGATGGCCTGGCAAACACACAGTGACGCTTAAAAGCAATGTCACATCACTGCACAAATAACACAACAACACATAAGATATGCAACTATTTTATAAGCCTTAGAGGTACCGCAGATTTCTTTATTTAGAAAGAAAAATGCTAATTATTTCCAGCATTTATGCTAAGCTACTTGTCTGAGCTTCATTATCTATTTGTTTGTCCCTCTTCTTTGATTGGTGGACTTAACTTCATCGGGGCATGTTGAGTCCTTAACATATCCTTCAAGAGCGACAAACTGAAATCCCTACAGCCTCCTGCATTTAAGTGAAAGGTGCACTGAGTCTAAAACGCCTGTAAAACTTCCCATGGAGGGGAAACCTCACTAAACAAAACACACTATAACAAGCTCCCCAAAGACAGCATTGCAGCTTTCCACAAACCGCAACAAAAAGAAAGCATTAAGGAGCACTGTTGAGACTGTTGTTTATTTATGTTTCTGTTCAGCATCAGTGCCAGTGTGTACTTCATTAAAGCCCAAAGAGTGTTCATTTCAGAGCCCAGCTGTGGGCTGAGGGGTAAAATTGAGTGACCTATGCTAAGATGTGGTTGGTTGCCTCAGCCAGCACTGGTGTGAGTGTACTGAGTGTGCTGGCCGGTGTCATCATTCATCAGAGCACTGTCAGACACCTGCGGACCGAAACACTGGGAGGTGGGAGCAGCAGTGTCTTCCCACCCTCGCTGAATTTACTGACTGCTACTTTGCATGCAGTATCTGTTGGATTTTGGTCTCTTTGGAAGCATATTTAGATTTAGATTTGAACAGTTTTCGTGGTGGTAGTCACATAATCTGAGACAGCCTACTCCCATACTCTCATCTGTAGCTCTCATAAAAGGGGATTCGGGTTGGAAATGATACAGCTCCACCTGCTCTCTGCACTGAAACGATTTGACATTCTGACTGCCTCCACGCCACGAGAGTTCAAAAGCAGAGCATCGGATTGAAATGCAAAATTCTGCAGTGAAACGGTGTTTGGGTGCAGGGGTTGTTTGGATTCTGTTTCTCAGCACCTAACTCTGTGTTGGTGGGTCAATTCCCTGCCATCAAAAACGTTTCAGTCTTCATCTGTCCTGGAACACATTCACAAACAGCTGCACACGGGCACGGATGCACAAAGCAGGTGTTTTCAAATGCCTGGAGGGAGTAATGTGATGGAGAGAATAGTGAGGAGATGAGGTAAGGAACTAAAAGAGAAAACTATATCTGAGAGAGGCGGAGAGAGACATGGGAGTGATGGAGGAAGTGATGACGTGTGCTGAGGTCAGGAAGAAAAAGATGGAGAGGGGGAACGAGGGGAGAAGAACAAGGAGAGTGGGGGTTGCATAATAAGTGTATGTGATGGAGGGTTTTTCTGACTCCGCATGTGGTGTGCCAGGGAGGGTCAGATGCAGAAAGTTTAAGCTAAATAATGTACACAAGAAGTGGCAGCTGCCAGAAAAATCCGGCCCATCGTTCACAGAGGCCTGCAGGACACATTCTAAACTAGCAGCGCACTGTACAGGCAGTTAGCTTCTGTCTCATTATCTTAAGGAAGGAAACAAAGAGACCAGGGCTGAAGCTGCGTATGCTATTCCCGGGACACAGTCAAGCAACTTATATTCACATCACAGCTGTTGTCCTAGTTTTAGATTGGAATAAAGTCTCTTGTAAAAAAGCACCAATATGCTATTAAAAATTCATTACTGGAAGAATTGTCAGTTAAATCTTTCTTATGAGCTCATAAAAAGGTTAAAAAGCACTGGATTACAGTAAATGTTACATATTAGCATTTAGCCGAGTTTCTAAATGTAAATATATTTAGATAGGGAGAGGTACTTAATTAACTTTTAAGTCAAAGTACTGTTACCTTGCTTGATTACAACAGCAAATGTAACATCTTGTATGGTTACAATTATTTTTCTTTTAAAACTGAAGTCAGAATTGTTTTCATATGTGCTGAAATGGTTATTACAAGCAACAGGTAAATGTAGAAGTAGTCCGAGAACCGATGATTTGGTACCTAGTCGATGCCTAAATTGTGAAAACTTGAATTGTTTGTCTACAGGGTTCAAGGCTCACAACGTCCTATCCTCCTGGAGATGATAGAAAAGGAGTTTGGGACGCAGTAAAGTCACAATCAACATGCTCAGGGAAGGCAACATATTCTTTCCGAAGCATTGTTAACACATCTGTGTCCAAATCGGCAGATGGGAAAGCCAGTTAAAAATATGTATTAGAAGCTGGTGAACAGAAATCCTATAATGTTGTAGAAATTGTGAAGAAGATCTATTCGGTACATTTGAGTGAAGATCGATCAAATGTTATAATGATGTGTTCAAATGTTATCTTGTGAAAGAAAGTATCTGGGGAGAAAAGCGAGCAATGCAGTTTAGAGGAGATCACAAGAAGGCATTACATAGATGTTAGTGATAGAATTATGTTGAATTTAACTTTCAGCAAAAACCAGAATACAAATAATAATAATAATAAATGTTTTGAATAGAATACAAATCGGGACATTTTACTGAAAGTGGTATCTAATGTCACATTTTCTGTATGGTCACACCCCTTTTAAAACAGACAATTGATGACAAGACAAGAGCCAGAAGATACTAATATGTCAGAAAAAGCTGCAAGAAGACAACCCCTGATCAGGTCTGAATAATGTAGTGCTATGTACTGTATGTTAACACTCACCTAGTCTGCTCTTCCCTTCAATGTCACGGTTGGTAACATGTGTAGAACATTGTTAAGCTACTATGACTGCGTACCATGAATGAAATAACAATGTGCATTGCACTGCAGGATACAAAACGCTTCATAGAATATTCATTCTGACTGAAGACCAAACAATGTTCCTTTTTTTTTCATTTTTATATTTTATGAACTGCTTCTTAGTGTATTGATTGGGCCTGCTTAAAGTAAAATAGAAATCTGCCAATCAGGTTGTTCTAGTGCTCCGTAAAACATATTAATTGAAAAATATTGATCAACTTTCTATTTCCAATAAGCTCGACTCTTCAAAGTAATGTATTGCAAAGAGTCATAGAAACTTATTAAATTCTAGGCTATTATTTTAGAGAATAGCTCAAATGAAACTTATCAGAGGAATGAACAGATAAGAAAATACACAACTTCTCCGTTAGAGACATCTGTAACACGTTTTAGCCCGTGTCTGCTTCAAGATGGTGCTGTCAGATAATAAGGGATCACCAAGTCACAGAACACGAGGTGACATTCTTCTGGGTTGACTTAATACCAGAACAAGTCTTTATCCCCAATATAATTCTAAGAAGCCATGGAAATAAACTGTAATACACAAACAGCAGAAACTGATGACTGTGGGTAAAATCAGCTAAGCACCCTGGGAACAGGTTTACAAATGATACAACTGATGCAGGATAACAAGCAGCCGAGTGCCTTAGGCCTTAAATAGTCTGAACAGAAACATCACTGCATGTTGTGACATTGCTGCAACATTCCACCAATAAATACCCTGTCCTACAGTGGCAGTGGCGTTAGTGAGGCAGTGAGGATATAAGGGTTGACATACCGGCACTGATGAGGTATCAAACAGAATGTGCTCTGAGAAAGAACAAACCCAAATCTGTGCATGCACAGACATGCATGATCTGACAAAATGGTATAAGGCGGAAACACTGTAAAACAGGATACACCAGTGAGGAAGAGAATTAGCACACAGCACTGTTCCTCCAGTCCTCTGGAACATGCAGCCATCTAAGATGAAAGTAGAGATGGCTTTTGCAGGGGAGCAAAAGAGACCTTCTCAAGCGCTATGGGGAGGTGTGTGGCGCAGTGGGTTGTGCATTGGTGTTCAGATCAGGGGGTCACAGGTTCAAACCCCACTGCAGTCAGCATGTCGGTGTGTCCCTGGGAAGGACACTTCACCCCAAATTGCTCCTGTGGGGATTGCCCACAGTATTGTATGTAAGTCGCTTTGGATAAAAGCGTCTAACAAGTAACATGTAATGTTATATAAGTGAACAGGCCCTGAGACTATCCGTCTCTCTCTCTCGCTCTGACACACACAAAAGCACACCGCATGGAGTCGCAGGCCCATGTATACAACAGCAACAACACAAACACCTGACAGGCAGAAACCCATTCTTTGGAAGAAAACAGCTTATGGGAGGCTCTGACACAACCACCTGCTCAGATTCAGTCAGCAGCACTACTATTTATTAGAGCCCAATGCATCCTGCAAAATAGTAATAGCTGGTGGCTGCAGTAAGTCACAGCGGATACCTGCCTGTGCTTTGGCAGGGGAACAATGTTGAATGAACACTGATAAAAGATTTCAAGTCGCCTTGGGCTCAGAGCACAGACTGTACATGCATTCAGTTCTTTTTAAGGAAGACCTATTCCCATGGTTTGTGTCTGGCTCTAAAGTAAGCCCTGGGTAAAATAGATGCCACACAATTACAGCGTGTTGGACAGAGATATCACTGGCCGGTGCTAGTCATTCCTCACCAAATAATGAGGTCGTCAATGCAATGACTCATGCAGCCTGACAGATGAGTTCTGAATACATCAGCATGTGAAGTGTGTGTACGGGTGTGTACGTGTGTGTCAGAGTGAAGAGGGTGTATCATAGGCGCTGAGGCCTAAGAGGAATACAAAATCTTTGTCCATTTGGGAAAATTAATACTTTTAATGACGCCTGTGTCTAAAATGCATTATAAATTATTATAGAAATCTGCTTATAGCACTTTGTTAGAATACTCATAACCCAATATAAAGCATTTTAAAATGACTTCATTCATAATTATAGAATTGCTAGTCAGTTCCTGACATTATAGATTTATATTTACATTTTTAAACGTACTTAAAGTAGACAATAAACAGGGACTTTTTACCGGCTTGTCATATTTGCCTGTACCTCATGTCACAGGTTAACTCAGTTAAACCCAAACAGAGCAGGTAAAAAAAAAAGGGAGCTTAAAAATGTAGCTGGTTTTAAAGAACAGGAAAACACGAAAAATAGGAGCAGGCTAAAATAGTACAAAAGGAATGAAAAGAAGTAGTAACTGAATGAGGGACAAACCAGGATGGCACCAGGAACACAGGCAGCAAAGGGTTAGTTTGAAAAGAAAATGTGGGTTGTTTTTGTCAATATAGTACAGCTGAATGAAGACAGGAAAGTGGGGGGAAAAGAGGGGACGCCATGCAGCAAAGGCCCTGGAGTTATTTATAATCACACCATTACAACAGTGATCATAATTCTTTTTAAGAAATAGGGAAAAAAAGGAAATTACACACTATGATCCTTGCAAAAACAAATATTCAATAGTTACCAGCGACTATGAAATATTATAATGTTTGCCCCATGAGAGACAAACGTCGGTAGAGCTGATTATAATGCATTATAGACATGGTCGTGATAGAAAGTGTTATTAAATCAAATTATCATAGGAGCAATGGTGCTCAGCACATGTGCATAAGAGTGTCTGTATAAGTCGTTTTTTTCCAGCACTGCCTTACTATCTGCCCCAATAACCACTTCCTGCTGACTCATGCGTTCCTAATAAATAGATGGCATTGCATAATATGATTATGACCAGCAGACAGTCATAGGATAGCCCACACTTAATCATATAAGAGTTCTCTTGAAACTCTTAATCTGTGTGAAGCCCTTAATAAAGCAGTCCCCCTTTCTGACAAGTTGACAGCACAGCTTCGGGCACAGCATTAGCAACACGCAGTCCTCTCATCTGCATAGGAATTAACAAAGACCTGCCACTGCTTGGTGTTTGTTGTACGAGGAGAGGGGAGTAGAGATGAGGAGAGGAGGGAAGAGAAGAGCAGAGGAGGGGAGAGAAGAGGAGAGCAGAGGAGGGGAGGGAAGGGAAGAGGAGAGGAGAGGAGGGGAGGAAGAGGAGAGGAGAGAAGAGAAGAGAAGAGGAGAGGAGAGGAGAGGAAGTGCAGTGACTGGGGGAGAAATCCATTTAAATGAAAGGGAGAAGAGAGGCGTCAGCATTAGCAGTTAATCCACTGCAGTGAGAAGGCTTTCTCTCTGCCTTGCGGCCTCCAGGCTCCAGTAGTTATCCAAACAGGCAGACTGTATCACAACCAACAGATCCAATCCTCACATGAGATCCATTCCGTATAAACAATGCATGACTTACCAGAAATAAGACACACAGATTTAACGTGAAAGCATCTTCCATCCGAGTGACTGCACTACAGCTGCGTTACCGTGTTATGTCATATTGTGCATATACAGTATATATATATCTATATATATATAGATATATATATATGCTACCTCTGTGGTAAAGTCATGAATCCCAGCATTTGAGCCCGCTGCAAATGAACTTCCCTCTCCATTCAAACCCACACGAGACATTCCCAGTGTTATGAGTCCACGTTCAATACCCCAGGGGAGGGCCACCACGACACAAAAGTGCACACATAAAGGGAGCATCTCTCTCTCTCTTCCACCCTCTCTGTTCCTCTCTCTCTCCCACCCACACACTTTCTCTATTTAGCTCACACTTAAAAAGGCTGCCTAAAGATAGAAGCAAGAAGATGAACAGGAGCCAGCGAGTGTCATGGCAACAACGTGCAGTGGCGCACAAACACTATTTAGACCAGCAATAAAATAAAAAGTTGTAATCAAAGCCTAACTGTATCACCTCCTCAAAGATACAGTTGACTAAATGTCAATACCAGGACAGAAAGCCCGGGGGCTCAGTATTTAGCAGTAGACAGAATCAGGAACATGTATTACTTACTGTACTGCAAATGTTGTGGTTAATCCTCACTGACTCCTTGAATTTTAAAGTGAGCTATACCGACAAAGCTTAAGCTCTTTCCTAAATAGATTTTATAATCTTTATTTATTTGAATAGGAAAACACTTAATGCTAAAGAAAAAGGGCTGCTAAATTTGGAAGAAATAGCTTGTAATTATTTAAAATTATATTGCAATTGGGATATGATTTGCATTTTTAGAGGGAATGATGAAATTATTAATTACATTATCATAATTTTTTATTTTATTAAGGGGGATATATAATGCTCATTTTCAGGTTAATATTTGCATTTTGTGCCTCTACTGTGACATTTCACCCTCTGTCTGAAACCAGAGACCAGTCTGCTCTGATTGGTAAGATGGCCGGCCCTTTTGTGATTGGTCAACCGCTTAGAGATGTCCCGCCCCTTAGCCTATCACGTAAAATATGTTGGAACGCTAGGCACCAGAAGCGTGAGTGTTACAATGTGATGTCACTATGTTACGGAAGTAAACAAGGGACTACAATAGAGGAAGTAAACAAGGGACTACAATAGAGGCTTTTCAGGCATGGGGGGGGGGGGGGGGGGGGGGGGGGGGGGGGGTGGGGGGGGGGAGTGTGTGGGACTGAAACTCCCTCTGGAGGGAGCTTTGGGATTTTAGACTCTGCAGACCATTTACATGCACTAAATGTATATAGCACAATAAAGGAGAATTATCTGTACGAAAAAAATGATTTTAAGTCTATAGGCTTGGACCTCTCTATAGCACCATAATACTTTATTCTTGATGATATTTAATAACATTTCAATAATTGTTCAGCCCTACTAAGAAATGTGTATGTGGATAACACTTTGCATATTGGAATCAATACAAATGTCACTAAGTATACCTAAACAATAATATTGACAGTGTTAAGCTCTATGTATTGCAGTTTTGTGATGTTTGACAAAGCACAAATGTTCACTACCCCGTCAGGATGTTTTAGAGAAACTCTGCGTCTCCTTCCAGTGAAATCCCCCTGAGGCCACTCACACATCAAAGCACTGAAATGCCTGGTTTCACATCCTGAGTTGTATTACTCCGACGTACTCTGAAGCCAATTTCACACAACTGACAAAGACACGTTTCACTTCTGGAAGATTCCAGCACATTGGGTATATGGAAAATGATGAAATGTAATTTCCTTTTCTTTGTATTTGTCTGCAAGTGCTCTTGTCAGATTTAAAGAAAAACATCTGAAATGTTGGGCGCCTGATTCAGGATGAGTAATGGCCTAAATGTTCGGGATGACATTAATCCTCACGGCCACCATCTTCACGGATCAGCTCCTTCATTATCTGATGAAACATTGACCGGTGCTCTGTCATCTCCATATTATCAGTGAGAGGGGATTTATCAGTATTTATTATACGTCCGCTTATCTCATCTACAGATGTTCATACAGTGTCTGCAACAGGTGAACTGACTGTCACTTTGTAACATGTATATACAGTAGGCTGCAGGGAGGGTTGGATAGTATGTTTACTCAAGTCAAATATCCAGGTGCATATAACAGTGCAACTCCTTCCACTCGCTTTTCCAAACCAAAATCAGCAACATTTACAGCAATCTGACACCCTCTTCAACACCCCCCACATCCCCTCCTGGCTCCCCCCATTCACCTCACAGCCCCTGTCCCACTTCTCCCCTGTGACCCCCATGCAACTGTCCGACTTCATGACTGGAATTAACTCCACCTGCACACTTGACCCAATGCCCTCCAAATTTGTTAAAGAGAGCCTCCCTGCCATCTCCCAACTCATCGCCACCATCATTAACTCCTCCCTCAGATCTGGATCAGTTCCCCCCTCTCTCAAACTGGCTGCTGTCACACCCATTCTCAAAAGACCTGGACTCACACCTGACATCATGTCCAACTTCCGGCCCATCTCAAATCTCCCCTTTCTGTCAAAAATACTTGAACGTGTCAATGCCTCACAACTTAAATCCCACCTCAGCTCCAATGACCACTTTGAGCCATTTCAATCCGGTTTCCGATCAAAACACAGCACCGAAACAGCTCTTCTGAAAATCACAAACGACCTACTCCTCTCCTCTGACTCCGGCAACCTGAACATCCTCCTCGACCTCACCGCAGCATTCGACACCATCAACCACGCCATCCTGCTGTCCCTCCTCGAATCATCACTCAACATCACTGACACCGCACTCTCCTGGCTGAAATCCAACCTCACCAACAGACATCAGTTTATCAACATCAATAACTGCACCTCCTCCACTGCTCCTCTGTCCCAAGGCGTCCCCCAGGGTTCGGTGCTTGGCCCATTCCTCTTCATCCTCTACATGCTCCCCCTTGGCAAAATAATTAGTCGCCACAACCTTCAATTTCACTGCTACGCCGATGACATCCAACTTTATATCTCAACAAAAACCATCCCCCCCCACAACACACTCCACTCTCACCAACTGTCTCTCAGAAATAAAAGCATGGATGCAAACAAACTATCTTCAACTGAACAGTGTCAAATCAGACATCGTCATCATCGGCCCCCCATCCCGTACCAAAGCCATCCAGAATTTGAACTTCACCATTGACAGCCACACTCTATCCCCCCCCCCCCTCACATCCGAAACTTCAGAGTCATCTTTGACAGCTCAAATTCAAACCACCACATCAATCACATCATCAGGACCCGCCTTTTTTCACCTAAAAAACATTGCCCGTCTCCGCTCATCACTCTCCTCCTCTGCTGCTGAAACCCTGATTCATGCATTCATCACATCACGACTCGACTACTGCAATAGCATCCTCTATGGCAGGGGTCGGCAACAGGCGGACCGCGGTCCGGGTCCGGACCCAGACGCCGACCTATGCGGACCCGGACCTATAATCAATACATTAATAGGGGATTTACATTTTTGACGGGGCAATTCTATTTTAACTGCCGCCAACAGGGGGCGATAGAGACGAGTGAGCGATACAGGGAGAGAAACACAGAAGAAGAGATGAGAGAGCCACGTTCTACGCCACTACATACTTACATTTAAATGTGTGCTGCGTCGGTTCAGCAATTCACCCCAGCGGTTTTTGAAATTGGTCCGTGCGCAAAGCATTGTGGGGATTTTAAGGACGCAAAGTCTACCAATGTGCAGCCTCGAAATTTCCCCCACACCAAGGACGCGGCCTCGGTGGAATTCCAAGTATGCTGGAGATTGGAACAGTCCTTCGGCGGCACTCGATGACGTAGCATCCTTTAAATATTGGCTTGGAAGCCAGAATCCTCGAGATTGAGAAACGGCCAGTGAGAGTAGCGGAAGAGGAAAGCGAGTGAAGAGAAGTGTTAGCGATACAGTGAGACAAGACGGCGGCAGACAAGGGGAGGAGACTGAGTGAAGAGCAGCGATACAGGGAGAGAAGCAGAGAGGAGAGTGAACAGGTGTGTTAGCAGCAGACAAGGAGATACACATATTTACACATGGCACTCTCTAAGAAGAGGAAAGTGGACAGTGAGAACAGAGCTTTTAACCCTGAGTGGACGGACTCATTCATGTTCATCCTGCCCACTGGGAGCACAGAACCAGTGTGTCTCATCTGTTCAGAGACCGTGGCGCTCATTAAAAGTGCCAATGTGAAAAGTCACTATGAGACCAAACATAAAGTGTTTGACCAAACATTCCCTCTCAACTCAGAACTGAGGTCACAAAAAATAAGCAGTCTGAGAGCCCAATATGATCATTCCACCAGGATCCTGACCCATTCATTCACTGCCCAACAACGTGCTAATGAATGTTCCCTCAGAGTGGCTTGGATTTTGGGTCAAAACAAGAAAACATTTACTGATGGAGAGGCTGTCAAGGAGTGCATGAGTGCAGTAGCTCAAACCTTGCTTGAGGGAAAACAAAAAGAAGAGCTTTGTGAAAAAAATTAAGCAAATAGCTTTGTCAGCATCATCAGCCACAAAGAGGAGTGAAGTATTAACCCAGGATGTGCTAGCCCAGCTGGATGAAGCCCTTCATAAGGCACCCTGTGTAAGCTTAGCTGTAGATGAGTCCACTGATGTTTCTGACAATGCTCAACTGTTCATTTATGTAAGGTTCTTCAACAAAGAGAAGAAAGTGTTCTGTGAAGACATGTTAGGTGTAACTCCCTTTCAGTACAAGAGGAGAGGACATGTACCTGGCCATGAAGGAGATGTTAACGAAGCAAGGAATAGAGCCAAAACAAGTAGTTTCAATAACCACAGATGGAGCCCATGCCATGATAGGGAGAGAGAAAGGAGCTGTGTCAAGAATGAAAGAGGATAATCCTGAGCTCATCTCTTACCATTGCATCATTACATTACATTACATTGCATTTAGCAGACGCTTTTGTCCAAAGCGACTTACAATAAGTACATACGACCAGGAAGACACAGCCCAGAAGAAAAACAGAATCATATAAGTACAGCAGGTATCATAGAGCCACACATTTCAAGTGCTACTCAGCTGGCTATAGATAGGCCAGTCCTATGTTAGTATATAAGTGCTTTGTCAGCTGGCTATAGATAAGCCAGTCCTATGTTAGTATATAAGTGCTTTGATAGTAATTCTATCGCTCGAAGTGGAATCTAAAGAGATGAGTTTTCAGTCTGCGCCGGAAGATGTGCAGGCTTTCTGCCGTCCTGATGTCAATGGGGAGCTCATTCCACCATCTTGGAGCCAGGATAGCAAACCCACGTGTTTTTGCTGATGGGAACTTGGGTCCACCTCGCAGCGAGGGTGCAGCGAGTCGTTTGGCTGATGCCGAGCGGAGTGCACACGCTGGGGTGTACAGTTTAACCATGTCCTGGATGTAGGAAGGGCCAGATCCATTCGCAGCATGGTATGCAAGTACTAGTGTCTTGAAGTGGATTCTAGCAGTTACCGGGAGCCAGTGAAGGGAGCGAAGGAGCGGAGTGGTGTGGGAACATTTTGGAAGGTTGAAGACCAGACGAGCCGCTGCATTCTGGATGAGCATCATCCATCAATCTGTCCTGTGCTCCTCCCTGTCAGCTGAGGTGATGAACACAATGATGGAAATGATACATGTTCTCAGGGCATCCTCTTCCTATCAGCATCGCATGCTCAGGGAATTCCTCAGAGAAGTTGATGCAAACGCTGATGATCTTTTGCTGCACAACAATGTGAGATGGCTCAGCAAATGCAGGGTGTTGGAGCGCTTTTGGTCCATCAGAACGGAAGTAGCAGCTTATTGGCAGAGATGGGAAGTCAGAAGGCAACACAGTTTTCTCTCTTTTTAGAAGATGAGAAAAAGATGGATAATGTGGCCTTTTTGGTTGACATCACTTCGCATCTGAATGAACTGAATTTGAAGCTACAGGGCAAGGACAATTCAATTTGTGAATTGATGACAGTTGTCCGCTCCTTTCAGAGGAAACTTGAAGTGTTCAAGGAAGATCTGCAGGGAGACTGTGCACACTTCCCAGCAGTGCAGGAACAGGTTCAGGGACAGAGAAATGGGTCTTCTTTTGTTGACTTTGTAGATAAGCTGATTGTAAACTTCAGGAAACGTTTTGACAGCTTCAGTTTTGGACGGCAGCTCACCATGTTCATTCAGAACCCATTTCTTATTACAGATGTCAGGGAGTTCTCAAAGGAAGTCACACAGCACTTCAAGTGGGCAAATGCTGGGCCTGTTCAGATGCAACTGGTTGATCTCCAAGCAGACGTGGCCCTGAAAGAGCAATTTGGAAGAACTGACCCTGCCACTTTCTGGCACAAAACAGTCTCTTGCCCCTTTCACACCAACGCATTTTCAGCTCCGGCTCGGACCTGGAGCCTAAAAAGTACCGGTTTTTCCAACCTCCTATCCATCCCCACCCGCACCAATCACCGGACCTGGGGGGACAGAGCCTTCTCCGTCGCTGCCCCCTCCCTCTGGAACTCTCTCCCCTAACCCATCAGAGACTGCACTGACCTCACTACCTTCAACAAACTCACAAAAACTCACCTCTTCAATCTGGCTTTTAATGCGTGATTGTTTTTGTATTATTTGACTTTAACTTTAACTATATATTTATTTTTTTAAAGCGTCTTTGAGCACCTGTAAAAGCGCTAACAAAATAAATCTATTATTATTATTAGGCTGCAGGGAGGGTTGGATAGTATGTTTACTCAAGTCAAATATCCAGGTACTTGCACTTTACTTTCAATTCTTCCATTTGTATGCTATTTAATACTTTTCCATTCAACGTTGGAAGCAAATAT
Source organism: Harpagifer antarcticus (assembly GCA_902827135.1). Lineage (NCBI taxonomy): Eukaryota > Metazoa > Chordata > Actinopteri > Perciformes > Harpagiferidae > Harpagifer > Harpagifer antarcticus. Next base: position 5,717,659 of record CADEHL010001042.1, on the reverse strand, counting down.
CATACTTTTTACTACTTTACATTTATTTAAAAATAAATAATTTAAAAATGTTTACTTTTTTGGATTAACAGTCAGCAGTTTAAAAAGTACTTCAAGTTAGCTCCAACCTTACCAGCTGCAACATTGAAATGATGAACATATATATAATCCCGTAATATAATACATATTTCATTCCGAAAATGTCTATTCTGCATAATGAATACTTTTGACTTTGGTACTGTTGCACTATCTGCAAAGGCTAAAATCCCAAAGTTCCCTGCAGAGGGAGTTTCTCTCTTCCCCCTCCATTGGACTCCTTTGTTGGCTTCTGTGACATACTAGTGGCATGATTATGGACAGTATGATCATTTGATGTTATATGTAATATATGTAATTTATGATGAGCTAATTTGTCACAATTATTCACTGATTTTAGCTCAACATTTGTATTTATTGCCTTTTCACTTTCAATTGAAGGAACAGAGCTCTGCTGTTACTTCCCTGCCATGCAGCGTTCCTACTGATGTACACATCTTTACATCAGAGTAAGAGTCCTTATTCACAGTGCATCTCATTAGCACCACATATATAGGAAGATGAACTGTATTCTGACAAGTGGGTGAAATGCTTTTTGGTGTCTAAACATTTTGGCATGTGATAAGAAGTGTAAGATCTTTTAGCTAAGCAAGTGGGCATTTGTGCTGTGAAGTGGAGTTTGGCTTAATTAGGGGGTGCTTGTGTAAGAGTGTCCATAGTACTGAAACGACAGGGCGGAGGGATCGATGGAGATAGTCAGAACATGTCACGTCTCAGTTTATTACTTAGCCTGCTTGTTATTCAGGGTTGTAAATAGATCTTCTGGCTTTACTGTAGTAACTGATTTCCAGTCAGCAGAGTTGAAAGGACAGTCAATGAGAGAGGGCAGTAGACATGTAAACAGCTGATTGATTTGGTGATTCATTTAAATGCCCTGACTGTGAATTGTTAGCATTTTAATGCCTTCTTTTTAATTTTCTCTCCCCCTGACCCCAATTGTACACTCAAATGAACTCAATACATGTATTTAAAAAGGCATATATACCGGGAATGTAGTGTAAAAGTGATTCCTTAGTCTAAAATATCTATTTATTTAAAATAAATGTAAATTTTTTGTCTGGCGACCTGCAATCACGAACTGCAGATAGCCACTGTACTAAAATGCAAACCATTCTTTTCAAATTGGCCATATTCTTTATGTTTGAAAAAAAGATGTGGGCTGTTTTTGTCAATATAGTACAGCTGAATGAAGACAGGAAAGTGGGGAAAAAAGAGGGGACGGCATGCAGCAAAGGCCCGATGCCAAGAACTCAGCCTTAGCAAATTGAAAGCTCGCTCATCCAGGTGAGCTACCTGGGCGTACCAAAACCTTTACCCAAAATACTATTGTTCTACTGTGGAAGGCAGCAGCAAAAAATGGTTTTCGCAGGTTAGTGCTGCAGGGTGCTCGCACAGGGGAACGACAAAACCTCTAGATTACCCCCAAGCAGCTGGATGTTAGTTTAGGAAGCACTCCATTTGACAGGCAGCTGAGTTTTCTATCAGTGAAGCACACAGTTAAAACGTCAATTTGGCCGACAATCACATGTATCTAATTTGGAAAGCCAAATTCTTAATCAAAAATAATATTTACATTTTTGTTAAGTAAAATATCATCACAATACATAGAAAGGATGCACAACATGTTATCCCTGTAAGCGCTATATTTGGTAAAGGCAAAATATGTGCAAATATCATTCCATACTAAACATGGGGGTGCTGAGTCGTACCAGCCTACTAATGATAATCTACACACTTAGTATTAAGTTCCTCTTTGTATTTTCTGCCTCACATGTGTCCATGCTTTAATGTTCAAAAAGCTCTTTATTCTTCTCATACTGCCTGCTGCAGCACCTCTTTCCCCCTCTGGGTGTTTCTCAATCGTGAGGAAAGCTGCTCCAGAGCCACTAGTTCAAGCATACTATGTCAACGAGTGCCGCCGAAGTACTGTTCCAATGTCCAGCATACTTGGAATTCTACCGAGCCCAGCGTACTTCGTTTGGAGAAATTTCGAGGCTGCACATGTGTAGACTCCGCGGTCTTAAAATCCCCACAATGCTTTGCGCACGGACTAATTTCCCCAAATCTGTGGCGGAAAATGTAATGTCTCATATGACGCACACCTGCACACTTGCTCGCCTGCTCCATTCTTCATTTTCCGAATGCCAGGAAGGATTCTTCCCTCGCTTCTGAAGCAAGACGCTCGGAAGACATGTGCTACCAAGCAAGCGTACTCGAGATTGAGAAACGCCCTCTGTCTGAAACCAGAGCCCAGTCTGCTCTGATTGGTTAGATGGCCGGCTCTGTTGTGATTGGTCAACCACTTATAGATGTCCCACCCCTTAGCCAATCACAATGTGTAGGACCACTAGCCAATAGAAACTTGATTGTTACAAAGTAATTTCATTTTGTTACAGAAGTAAACAAGGGACTACAGGGAAGGGAAAACCATAAAAGCAAAGGCCCCTTTAATATATATTTCAATGATTAAGTAAATCATGTTTTTTTTAAAGATCAGTCCCTATAATATCACAAAGCACATCACAATTGCAATATCAGTTCACATATTTGCCTTTTTTTCTTTGCATATACTGTAGTAACACATCACGTTTTTGTTTTTTTAAATCACTCTAATGGCCTTGGAAGCGAAACAGAAAGAATGTAAAAGTAGTGGCTAGATCAATCTGTATTTATAATGTGTGTTTGACTCACTATGTTGACTTGCAGTGGTTCTGATCCGGGTCTCAGCAGCCTCCCCCTCCTGCAGCTGCCGGAGCCTCCGGACCGCAGGCGCACCGACGACGAAGACGATTGACCCATGTCTGGAGGAGACAGATGATCGATTCAACAAACACACCAATCGACAGTCTCCATATTAATGTGAAATACAAATATGCAAATGTTACCTGACTTGGGCAGGAGCAGCGCCAAGGCAGAGAGAGTGCTGGGGGGGAGCGGCAGGGAGCGACACCGCTGGAGAGACGCCCTCAGTGGGGGCTCTAACGGGGACACACCCGGGGGGCGAGACAAGGCCTAGAGGGGACTGAGTAGTTAGGGCATCTCCTATATATTCTATACAGAGTGACTTCCATGCACACAATCACACGTGCACGGGTGAATACACACGTTCCCCTGCCCTTCACCTTGGAAACAAATCTTCCCTTGTCCCATTTTTTTTTGTTGCAGGTTATTAAAGCATTTCACATCCAGCAAGGTTCTATTCTGGTGCGAAGTGTATGCCCTGCAGCAATACCGAGAGAGAGACTATACATCATGCCAAGCGGGCGGTCTCTCAGGTTCAAATGAACTGACTCTGAGTTAGGGCAATGAGAGGTAGAGCTTATGGGAGCGATGAGGCAGAAAATTGGCGACAGAGAGACTGAGAAGCCACAAAGAAAGAAGGGAGAATCAAGGGGAAGGAAAAAGAGAGGGAGAGGGGGAGGTGAGCTGAGGGAAAAGCAGAAATACAGGCCTCTATAAATGGGGCAGAGCGTGCATGCATTGTTGCAACTAACAGTGAGCGGGTATAAATACTGGGTGAGTCCTGCCCTCCAGAGTGAGTTTGATTCATTATGGGCTATATTTATCAGCAAATTGGTGGAGAGTTACCCTCCAACTTTATTTTTTCATCAGGGTTAACATCATATTTATGTCTTTCCTGTGGTTGAAAGTTACTAAGTACATGTACTTAAGTAATTTGACATATTTTGACATATTTGCTACTTTACTCCACTACATTCAAGATGTGAATATTGTACTTTTCACTCCACAACATTTATTTAACACTTACAGTTACTAGTCACAACAACACATATAAGCTGATATGGTACTACTAATCTACACTGTACCTTAATTATATATAAATTGACCAACAACAATACTAAAATGCTCTTACATGTATAACACAGGATCATATTATGGCCATAATAATAAAATACTGGGAAAAGATCCACTCTGAATAATAAATACTTTGACTGTTCAAACTTGAAGTAGATTTAGCTGATAATACTGTACTTCTGTAACAAGTCATTATGCAGAATGAGTACTACTGATGCTATTACCTTTTTACTTTTACTTAAATTGCATTTTTAAATCACGACTTTTACTTGTAGTGCAATATTTTAAGAACATAGCATTTGTACTTTTACTTAAATAAATGATATGAGTACTTCTTCCAACACTGTGTCTATCTACTGCATTTAAATACATTTGAGTTGTTTACAGTACTGCAATACTACATGGTAGTAGTTTGTCCAATGCTTGAAGGTCAACATGTCTTTATCAATGAAAACTAGATAACATATTCAGGCTTGACAAATCATGTCCTGAACAGTGAATATGTTTTAGTACAATCAAATTGGAGATAAAGGGTCCCACAATTTAAGTAGACTGAAGCACCAGTTGATCTTAACAATACCTATAGTTTGAACCCAGGATCAAATGTATGTTAAAGGGTTATGTTATGTTGTTATGGTAAATATTTGTTTATGTTGCAAATGGAGCAGCAATGATGCAAGAGAAAGGTCAGAACTGCTATGACAATAAAGTGTTATGGTATGGCATTATACTTACACAGTTTAAATAGGAGTATAGGACTGCTTATTTGTTATTGTATGTCTATGTTTGTATATTTACTCTGAGTGATATTATGCATGAATGCCTGTGTTTGTTTACTTGTCTTCTTACTCTGTGGTGCAGCTCCGTGGACTGCATCTCCCTAGTAACACCGGTCTCTATGACGGAGCAAGGCCTGGAGCGAGCAGCCGTCCGCCTCGGCCCCGGAGAGAAGTGCATGCTGGGAGCAGGCCTGCCTCTCCGCCGGCAGAGCGAGCCGACCTCACTATAGTGGCTGTAGAGGTCTCGGTCCAGGTTGTTGAGCCCCCGCAGGTCCAGTACAGCAGAGACAGGACGAGGGCGAGGGCGCGGGGGCTTGTGGGGTACAGAGGTCTTCTCTGTGCTGGGGCGGGCGGGGGTCTGCCTCACACTGCAGCCTGGCTGGCTGGCAATCTGCTCACACAGCTGTGATCGGCACACACACTCAGCAATTTGGCTCCGATAAAGGTGCAACAAAGCATTTTTTGTGTGGGGAATTGGGAGGAACGTCTCTGTAGGTTCATCAAAATATCATTTCTACTCGCCGTGATGATCCTAATTGCTATGCTTCAGTAGCTATACATGAGTGCCAAGAAGGTCCCTGAATGGCAATTAAACTTCAGAGAAGACAGGTGTAAACGTGTAAACAGGATATTACGTGAAAACAGTTGCTGAATAGGAAGGATTTTCCCGGTGCCATCATTACTCTGATATTATTGTAGGGCTGCACATTAACACCCTTCCCCAAACACTTATTCCCACAGACCCTTTGCATAATAAACCCCTATGAAAGTGTGCTGAGTATAGAGATGTCACATCTCGTTTTGTCAAGGAGTTAGGGCTAACATGTCCTGACTCGTTGGTGTGACTGGAAGGGGATGACTAATGCCTCCACTGGAGTGAGAAGAGAAGGGTGCCGCCATGAAGTGCAGACGTCACTCTGGCTCTGAGACCGCTGCACACACACACGGACAGCTTTATGGGAATTAGGGTCTTCCTGGCATGGGAAAAAGGACAAACTCTTCTACTGAGATGTTGTCCATTATTGTATTCACTGACTGTTTCGTGCTTTCTCCAACAGATGGGGCAAAAGGACAACTGTAGAGTCGGTGCCCAACTCATTGCCTCACAGGCTGCTGGTGTTTCTGACAGTTAGTAAACCACACCTAGGTCTGAGTAACAAGTCTGGTATTATTTACATTCTGGTTTGTTAATGATTTTTAAGAAGCAAAAGAATGAACGTGGTTAAAACTGTTACATAAATGATATTTACAGCATTTATGCACTAATTATATGGTGCATGCTTGTGGCGATGTTAATGATGTGGAAAAAGCCTGAAATGGAATATGGTTATGGCATGATTGTGAAACACATTATACATGATAATGCTGATTAGCAACTCAAATGACTTTTAACAAATGCATTTATAAAAATGCTGGTGATTAACATTTTGTATTTAAAGACACGTACCTTAAATATCTCCTCTGTGGAATCTGATGCAGGCACGCTATTGGTGGTGCTTTCTTTATCACCTTGTTGTGATTGGACACTCACTTCCTGTAACGGGTGGGAGTCAGGTGGAGCATCCCTGGAATCTGGGTCATTTCCTGTCTGTTCCTCTACCTTTTCCTCTGGACAGAGACAGTTTAATGGATCCTTTTCGACCTCTTCTTCTTCTTTGGTATGTGTAGTTGGACCTGGTTTTGAGAAATGATTCTCTACTATGGCTGTGGACCTGTGGTTTGTCTCTAAATGTGTCTCTGCACCCTCTGACCTCTGAAGGCCATTAACAGCTCGAGATCCTGAGCATGCCCTAAAGGCTCTCAGGACAACTTGAGGGGACCGTCCACCTGTCTCAGGTGCCGGATTCTCCCTTTCAAGGCTACTTGCGTGCGAGGATTTAGCGGTCGCTGGTGTTGCTGGTTGGGATTTTGGAAGCCCATCACTGTGGAGTGTCAGAGAAACACTGTGAATGTTGTCCACTGTGGGCTGTGGTGAGCTCATCTGCGTCCTCTCTCCCTCTGGAGGAGCGAAGGAGTGTGATGTGGTCCGCCACTTCCTGGCTGTCTCTGCTACACTGTTAAAAAACTTGAACAGACCACCAAAGTGCCCCTTGGTGTCAGTGGAGTGTTTCGGGGGCGGCGGTTGAAAGTCTTTGACGTTCTCAAAGTCCACAGAACCGTATTCTGAGTCCATGGTCTTGTCCCAAGAGGGAAGCTCTGAGTCAAAGCTCCTCTCTGAAAAGACGGGATTGGCCTTCCCCAACAGGGAGATCCTCCTCAGGTAACTCCACACATCTTTGTTCTTCCTTCCCTGACCCTGGTGGGTGCTCGGGCTACCTTTAACGCTCGGCTCCTCGCAGCCTGCAGCAGTTTTGTTACAGTTGGTAGAGTTGTTGTGGTTTCTTTTAGTATAGCAGACTCTTTCTGGTGGTTTACAACCATTCTGAGTCACAGTCTCCCCTGTTACACTGCGCTGGTGTCTGTCTAAAGTAGCTGTGAGGTCGATGTCTTCAAACGAGCATTCAAATTCTGCTGTGTAGCCTGCATAGGAGTGCCTCTTGCCACGGTTTCTAAGAGTGCCCCTGCTGGACTGCTGTGGTGTGCCAATGTCGTGGCAGAAAGAGTCCTCATCCACAAAGGAGCTGCTGAACCTGGCAGTGGACAATTTTCCCGTCTTCCCTCGGAACACAATAGGGGATTTAAGCTTCTTGAAGGAGCGAACTTTGTCAGCAAAGGAGAGTTTAGGGATGGAAGCCTCCCCGGGCAGGATCATGGAGTGGGGTCTGCGCTCCAGCTCTGAACCCGCTCTCTTTCGGTTCAACATCTTCCAGATGCCCCCTGTAGCACGGGGCCTCCGGTTGACCTCCTGGCTGTCCTTGACAGGGGTCTGAGAAGAGGCAGCCTGGGAGTCTCCGTGCTCCTCTGCAGGCCCTGGCCCAGCCTCCTCAATATAAACACTGCTGCTCTCATTCTCCACATCCAGAGAAACATTAAACACTCGGTTGACAAACCCATTAGGGTTGTTGCTCACGGGGGCAGGGTTGTCTGTCTCTTCCATCCTCTCTCATTCTACAGCGTCAGCTTTTAGCTCCGATGGACATCATGTCTCGGGCCCCTCTCCCTAAAATACCTGGAGGAACAAAACAACATTTTTTATTCAAGAGTTTTACCTAATTTCTTCATATCATGCTAATGCCAAAGTATGCAATACATGTAAAATACAGCCTATTATATGAAATCATCTCATTGGAGGGTCATCTATATTTGATCCACGCAGGAGGTCAACAATAATAGATAGGTAGTGCTACTTAAACACTAAAACACAGTGAGAGCATCAGAGGTCTCATTCTGTGATTCTCAGACAAGGGCTTTTGTACCATGAGTCAACAGTCACAAACCACCCCCCATATTCCATCCACAGTAATTATTTGAGACGCAGTCCCCGTCCACCATTTAAACCAGGAGGCTGTGTTGTCATGGAAACCCTCACTACAGAGATGTGTGGTTATTTCAGGCCTGCTCCGGCTGTGACATCATCAGAGCTCAGATAAGCTCCTTCTGAGGAGGAAGATGCTCAGCAAGTGCGCAACATGTTAATTACCCCCATTTCATAATCCCTTTAATGTATGGAAGCATCTTGTGTAATTGGGGCCTCCAGCATGTGTCTTTGTTGTTACATGAGATCATCACAAAAGATGTGTTTCATTTAAAATGGCCTTTTCGCGGAATGGCACAATTTCATTAAGACACATTTTTACTGATAAGCTTTTAATGAATACTTTCTGAAGCAGCTCAATCATTCCAAAAAAATGTAAATGTGTCAACAACAAATAAAGTCCAAATTCAATGAGCAAGTAGATATGTTAGCATTAAATACAAGATGTGACTTTTCTACAAAACTTGTGTACCATTAGCCTAATATCCATTTATTCTGATAATGTGTTCTAGGAATGACATAAGCTCCAAAAATACACTTTTTTTGGAGTTTTTGACTTCCACAGTCACAAAACGTACGGTAACTACCACCTCTGTTTCCACCTAAAACTGACAACTCATAGCTAAAAGTGACAGGTTGACTTTACACTGGGTTGGGGGTCTGACAGTCGTATTTCTTGTAATAAAGGCGTCAATAAAATTGGCATTAACGTCGCAGCTGGTTGCTGAATTAAGTTTAATGACATTAGTTTAGCATTTGTTTGCTGGAGTAAACGTCGTAGTTACACTTTTCAAAACTTAAAATACTTGTTTATCAAGTTAAACCCGCGAAAATATCCGTATATCATCTCTGCGTATCTCTTTCTCGACATTATTTAAACCCTCACTTACCCCCAGAAAACTCTCCTCGTTTAAAAGGGAATCTTCGTTGCTGTCCGTAAAGCCAATGAAAACACCGCCTTCCACACAGGCTCAAAGTATCCGCTGTATTTCACGGGTTTCATTTATATCCATGAGTAAGGCTGGAGTTATTTTGCGGACAGCGACTCCTTCGAAGTTGTCATGAGTTCCAGTTTTTGCCTGTAAACTCCGCCAGCTATCATGAAACTGAGAGGAACTCCCGGATTTAGCGACAGAGCGTTGAACTCTTGCCCTGCAAACTCCTGCAGACGCCGACACTCTGATAAAGCTCTCACGCAGACAGAGCAACACACACACCGACACCAACACACCCTCTACACACACACACACACACACACAATAGGATACACACACAATTATCTACACACAGAGACACCTTTTTATATTTAATCAGAGCTAAGTTAATTGTTATAACAATACAGTTCAATAGACAATTATAATGGGATGTTTACTGTGCCTATCCTACTCCTATTTTTATAATTCAAAACGTTAAATGTCCTATTCAAAGTTTCACATCTACATATAGCTAAACACTGAAAAACCTAATAAATATAAATTATTTTTAATGTGAGTCTGTTGTAATACACAACAATTTAAGTTTAAGTTAAGATTTAAAACAAAGTATATATGTGTTTGTATTATATTGGAATGCTTACTGTGCTTTTGTTTATAATTATCGTAATCCTTCAGATAGCAACATCATAGCAAAGTTAAGTGTTTTATAAACATATTAATATATATTTTAAATAAGTATATTTTATTATTCTACTAATTTGGGATGTTTACTGTGTTTTTCTCCAATTGTATCCTACAGAACATGAATTATCTTTATTATCTAAAGTCATTAATATATGTTAATGATGTTGAAGTTATTTCCTTATCATATTTGCTCTGTGGACTTGAACACAGCACTTATGATTTGTTTAAGTATACCATCAGTGAAAACAAGTGATTGTCTGAACTCTGGTCTCAGTAGCTGATCTTCCTTTGGGATTTGCATTGAATGTGAAAATCCTTCTATTGAAAAGGCACAATGGGGAGAGGGAGCTCAGGGAGGGAAACTGAAGGAATTCATAAAAACTAAACAGCTCCAGAGTTCCATAGCCGTGAAAGAGGAGATGGTGGAAGAAGGGGCCTAAATTTAAACATTTCCTCTTTGTCCTGTTTTTGGCCCATTGTCATCGCATGGCGTTCTCCCTTCTGCACAGGAAGGAGTGGATCTGACATCAACGCTCTCAGGCTGACAATGCCAGGAAGTCTGTCTGACTGTATGTAAATATCTCTATGTGTCCATGCTTCCCTTTGCTTGCCCGTGGAGCCTCTCTGCTCTCCGTGGCCCTCTCCCTGGAGAGGTTTTGACCACTTCAGGGTGTATTAGTAGTAGTAGCAACATGGTGATTTACACACTTACCCCAGAGGTTATCCGCAACTGTCACTTTGAATTACAGCAACCTCTTTTTCAAATGACCTCTTCTCGGATTTAGCATCTTTAGCATATGACTTTATATGTAGACCAAATGGGCACTTGTCTTCATACAGTATATAGTAACCTATATTTGTCTATTTCTGTTTTTATTTTACCTCATAGTTTTGCATTGACTTTCTGTTTGTTTCCTCACTTCTTCCCTCCCTCCCTCCCCTTACTCACTCGCTTCCTCAGAACCCCAAGCCGTCTTCCTGTTGTCCCCTCCCGTCACAAAAGACATCCTGGCTCGAACAGGCCAAATGTTTCAGCTCAGACCTCACTTATATAGAGACATAAAACTAACTTACTCTCATCTTTAGGAAATAAATCCAAACAGCAGTCTTTATGCCAGAAAGCATGAAAAGGAGAAAAAGACTGATGAATGGAGGGAGAAAGATTGAGATTTGTTGACTCTCTAACAGCTGTGCACATGTCTGAAATGATACGTTTTGTTGACGTTTTGTGAACTGCGTACATTACTGTGAGTTTACATTGTTGCCTATTCACCAGAGTGTTGAACATTTGTAAGCGAGCTCTTTGAAATGATGTCATCAGCTTCTCGGTTTTAGAACAATCGCCCTCTTCCTCCTCTTCCTATGACACGGTCCCCACTGCTGGGCTCACAAGAGATTACAGAAGACAAATACTTTCTGAGTTTAGGCCCAGCTGTAATTTTTTCACCAGTCTTTGTCAAAGCAGCTGAGTGAAAACAGGCAGCCGTGAAAAAGCCGGGCCAGACGGGGAGGGAGTGCGGGGGGGTTAGATATGTTGTGATATCAAACGAAAGGCTTACTAAAAGCCTGGGAACTGGATTCAGGAGGTGTAGCTCATGTGGGAACAGCTGGGAGTTCAGTCACATTCTGTTTCCAGTGCAGGTGTTTGTGAAATAGAGGCCAACACACTGTGTAGCTGTGTAATATTACTAGATGTACGTAGATAGGGAAATGTTGATGACGCTGTGATTATGTAGACACAAATTATTGAAGAAGTAATCATATATTTTACTCAAGTAAAGGTAGAAATGTCATTCTAAACTTTATATAAAAACATTTATAATATAACTAAAGGGGCCCTTTTATGCTTTTAGGGGTTTTCCCTTTCCTCTATTGTGTTATTTAGGTTTTTGTGCATGTAAAAGGTCTGCAAAGGCTAAAATCCCAAAGTTCCCTCGAGAGGGATTTTGTAACACTGCCTGAAACGCCTCCATTGGACTCCTTTGTTTACTTTCGTAACATAGTGACATCACTATGTAACACTCACACTTTGATTGGCTTGCGCTCAAACAAATTGTACGTGATTGGCCTAGGGGCGGAACATCTCTAAGCGGTTGACCAATCACAACAGAGCCGGCCAGCTAACCAATCAGAGCAGACTGGGCTCAGAGGGTGAAAAGAGGTGCTGCAGCTTTTTGAACATTAAAGCATGGAAACATGTCACAGTATAGACACAAAATAAAATATATGAAACCTGAAAATAAGCACAATAAGGCCTCTTTAAAATACCAAAATGAATAATTCATCAGAATTGCCCTTTTCAAAATAAAAGACATTATGTCATATTATTGGATTTTAAATATGAATGCAATAATGTTACAGCTGTTAAAGCTGGAGCTTTTTCTAAATACCTTAAGTGCAGTTGGGTTTCTACATCTATAATAATACATTATACATGATTAGTTGAATAAAACTGTGTAAAACTAATAATCTGATTCTGCACAGAGGAAAGAATCTTATTATGTTGTAATAAATTGAAAGTACAATATTTGCCAGAAAATGTGTTGTGAAGTAGAAGTATAAAGCACCATGAAATGAATGTGAAGTACAAGAGCCCCACAACTGTCCATGTACCAATAGATAGATACTGTAGATAGATAGATAGATATAATTTATTTTTGTTCCAGCAGCAGTGTCGAGCATTGACATTTAGACGCTGGTATACACAGAGGCTCCTTAAACAGTAGCGTTTTGAAGTGCCACACACACACTTATGCAGATTAACATTTCTGCCCACTTCTGGTATAAGAAATGCCCAGGTAGTGGTTTGCCTTCAGTGGCCGAAGAGAGAGTTTGAATTACACTGACATTCCTGAAATTCCCTCAGCTCTGACCTGCATACTTCCTTGGCCTGGCTGCACATGGCACCATCCCTGAAACACACACACACACACACACACACACACACACACACACACACACACACACACACACACACACACACACACACACACACACACACACACACACACACACACACACACACACACACACACACACACATTTGAGTCGATTCTAGCAGTTCACAGATACTTTCATCTTTACAATCAGTCTGGGATAATCAATCAGTTTGGGCTCTGAACACACACACACACACACACACACACACACACACACACACACACACACACACACACACACACATACCATGGACCAACATATGCCTAACCCTAACCCTTACCCTTACCCTTACCCTAACCCTAATCCTAAACCTAACCAAGTCTTCACCCTAAAATTAATGATTCCCCTCATGGGGACCTCCAATTTGTCCCCATAAGGGAGGCGAGACCCCACACGTGACTGTGTAAACAGATTTAGGTCCCCACAAGTATAGTAATGCTAGGCCACACACACACACACACACACACACACACACACACACACACACACACACACATACACACACACACACACACACACACACACACAGATACACACGCACGCACGTACCAGCTCACATGGCACACACATGGGACACTGGAATGTCAGCATTAGGAAAGGTCTGGCTGTTGATGGTGATGGGAAGGTCTCACTAAACGACTTTATCTAACATCCATCTGAGAGGCAGGGGGCGGGGGGCATAGAGAGGTAGAAAGAATGAGAGGGACAGGACAGGGGGAGGGTGTGTGTTTGTGTTTGTGTGTTTTCAGCTGGGGACTTTCAGCCATTATCAGGATGAATCTGAAAACAGGAAGGCGGGTTCCATTAAACAAGACGAGCGGAAGACGACCACAGTTCTACTTCCTGTTTTAAAACAAGGGAGGAAACCACAGATTTTTTAGGAATTCAAATCAGAATCAACACTTTACGTATAAAGAACATCTCTATAGCAGATACAATACTCTGGTTTTGACAAAATTAATTATTGTTATTGTTAAATTGCCCGTTTGTCAAACCTATTTTTCTGTTTCATTATTTTCTTTGTTTAAATACTGCTGTCAACAGTGTGATCAGACAGATATTCATCCCAGTTTTGACACAAGTGATGGTTTTTCTGGCTTTGTCATACTGGCTTGGGGCTGAGCAGGACTTGGCTGTGTTTGTGGGTCACAGCAGTAGAGAGAAAAAGCTTCCCGGCATACAAAACACAATTTCCGCTCATCTGGGTGCTTCCATTTCTACGGACAGGGACGTTTTCTGATTGGGGAAAGCCCGGGGGATGGGGTGATTAAAGGGAGGGATTGCAGGCGGGCAGAGGAGGGATATTTAAGAACAAAAGGAGATGAAACATTGCAGATCATCCTGTGTCAACACAAGAAGTGAAATAAAAGGGTGAGACCTAAAGCCAGATAGTACACAATTAGTATTGTGATTGATAGGAAAATGGCATTCCTCAAACTGATTCGTCATTAGGAACCTTTTTTTTTATCTCCTTGATGAATGTTGACCTATGACCACACGGCCGTCCCTGGTCAGTATCCTCTGATCGGGTAAGGTTGTAAAAATTGTGATTTGGGCAGCCCAGTTTTTAATGGCGATGAAGCGATTGGCACATTATTAGGGCTAACAATAATAACTGGATATAATCCCCCCCCTGCGTCCCTCTCTATCTCTCTGTCCTCGCTGTAGCTGCTTCACCGTGTCCTAGTTAGAGGAAGGAGAGAAATGCACTGCGAGCTTCCCATTCCTTTCCTGCACATCCTGTCTTATCACCAAGAGAGGGGGCAAAAGAAGGAGTGGGGCTGACATTTTTTACGTTTGCATTGGGTTAGTAGAATAACCAAATTGTCCATTCACTCATAATACCAAGGTTTTAAACATCGAGAACAGTTAGTAATCCTAGGTTTAAAATCCAATTCTGAAACGTTATTATCATTTGAAATCATTAACATGGTTTTGCATTGAGCTGAGATCATATAAAGAAGAAAGGGAAAGAGGACATAATAAGTGTCATTATCTTTGGTGTTATCATGGACGACCTTGGACCATTTGGTGTTTTTATGCTATGACTTTCGGTTCTATACAACAACTAGTGTGAGTTATCTGCCAGTTGTAGTTAGTTTTATATTGCGTCAAAGCACATCATGTTTCTGCATGTTCATGTTTATTTCACTAAGTATATCTCTTTTAAGTATAGTTCAAGTTCTTAGAAAAGATATTTCCTTTTTTTCGATCTTATTTTCTGTCTTTCTTTCCTTCTCTCTTCTGTGAATATCTGGACTAAGTGTGTTATGTATGGCTGGTTTGATGACAGAATCAAACCAAACCCCTCCCTGCCATCCTAACAACCCTCCTCCCCTTCAAACACACACATGCACCCATTTAGATCCTCTCTGTTAGGGTGATGTAACTGCAGAGGTTGTTAGTCATGCCAAAGAGCCAAAAGCAGAGATACACTTGAGTGAAGAGAGACATCTAGAGGAACCAGACGAAACTGTCCTCCTCATTTATTAACCAACAGGGTGTCAATGGCAAATATTGAATACTAGTATAGGCACTATGAAATGACAATTTGTGCACAAAAGTCTGCTTCTCACAGAAAAGGCTGTCATTATACATGTAATAAATACTTGTATGCTGTGAATGAGACTTCCTGTTCACCTCTTTGCAGTAACAGACCTCTTCCACATGATGGCACTCTGGCTCTTTTATAGGACATCACATGCATGTTGCCAGTGAAAGAGTGAATTACAGGACAATCCTTTATTATTAAAAATCAGATACGGCGTACATTTGAGAATATTGTCTATTTCAGGAGTATTACCACACAGGCAAAGTTTCAGGGGAATTTAAACTGATAGAGTGGAACCGAAGGAGTTGATCTAAAATGATGAAATGAAATTGACCAAATTCGCTGCAAGGATTTTTAATTAACTAGGGTTCTGAGGTGCAGCTCATTCTCCCGTTGAACTATTGGTGTCTGTAAGAGAGGTTCAATAAGAAACTGCTACTAAATCTGATAAAGAGCTGTGACTATGCTCTGCAACTGGATTTAGGCAGCATTAATGGCAAAGGTACCCTGAGGCTCCGGGCTCCTCTCTCTGTAATGAAGGTGTAGGTACATGTACAACTCCATAGTAACAGGCAGCAATATGTGTTATCAGGTATTCTCTCCATTGGAATTCAGCCTTTAGCCGTGTGTCAATCAATGGACCATGGTTATACCGCTGAAGCTGTGACTGCTGATACACTTTTTTGAGAGATGTGCCTCTGGCGAAAAAGTAATTTGGTGTGAAAGTAAAGAATTAGACCTCGAAGATGTGGCTAGCATTAAAGTTAGATGTGATTAAGGCTATAGGCATCGATTGGATCTCTGTTACAAGGTACCAAGCCTTGGGATTTTCTGCAGAAAGGCGGAATCACTCTGTTGAATTTCATGATTTTCCACTGTAAAACTGTGGGATGATTTCATTTGCTTTACACATTTGCATGGAGGCGCAGTTAAAAAAAGGAAAAGAAGGGATGATCTTACACTTTTACAGGCCAATTCCAATGAATCCTGCTATGCCTAATTGATACAAGTTAGGTAATAGCTTAGTTTAAATTAAAAAGCTTAGAGTCAAGTGGAACTTTCAAGCACATCGTCCTTGCTTAAAGGCCTTAAGAGGCGAGATAAGAGGCTTTTTAAAATCTGTATATGGGAGACATACGTCTGTCTCTCGCACTTCCAATCACTAAAGACGAGGTGAAATCAGAAATAAATAATAGTGTATGTGTTTCTCCCATTCTTGTTTTGCACATTAACCTGGGTACACATTCATTTATTCAGCCGTGTCTAATGAGAGTACACAGGATGTGAAAGGGAAAAGAGGTATTCTGGTTATTAGGAGGGAGACTGTTGAAGAGGTTAGAGCCCAGCACTCCAAGCTGAAGCCACTTTCGCTTTCATGTTAGCAGCTGTCCAAGCCCAAAATGGCCAATTACCATCATTTCTCTGCTGGTGGTGGTAATGTTAGTGAGATAGTAAGAGAGAGAGAGAAAAAAGAGGGAGGGAGCGTAATGCGGAGGGAACCGAGAGCAGATGAGGTAGAGGCAGCAGAGATAAGCCCGAAAATAAAACCATATTTCCACAACATGGAAATCAGACAACATCCACCATGACAGAAGGTGAATCCATCATCTGCAAAGGAAATAGATTGAATTAGACGGGTCCTTCTGGTGTGTGAATATACACAGAGATTGTTTTTATGGAAATAATGAATGTAATTGCAAAGTCCCCTGGTCTTTTCACATTGATTATGCAGTGTAAATAAGCAGGGAAACAAGTAGTGACAATGTATACAACACACACAGACATACAAATACTAAGCACAAAGGAAGAGAGATGAATAAAATGGAAAGAGGATTTTGTGGTATATTTACTTCTATAAGTATGCATGTGTTGTTAGAGGGAGATGGAGACTGAGTTTTTCCCGGAGGATCCTCCACTGATCTGTGTCTCAGTGTCTCAGTCTGATTTTTGCCAGGAGGTAAATGCTATTAGACCTTGAAAGATTACGTGTGCATTATTTCTCATAGGAAATATCAGATATTCACTTATCACACTTGCTCGCAATCCTAGAAAAAGGTAATCAATCCGAGTTAATCAAAGTCACACACCTTGCATGAATGCTCAAACAAGTCATATTATTTTCACCTCTTAATACCTTGAGGAACACAACAAGCCAGGGGCAAAGAGAGTACAAACACAAAAGGCTTCAACCGCTGGCAAAGTCCAAGTGAAAAGAGATGACATTTCTCAGTTAGGTTAGATGAAAGATTGCCTCGTGTCTTTTCATCAGGATTGATAATGCAGCGCACAGTATTACATGTGGGTAACTCCGGCTGCTACTGAAAAGGAATATAGAGTCTGTTTTCTGACCTTTCATTCGTCTGGCTGGACCTTACCAACGGATTGACATCAATATCAGACAGCCTTGTCTGCCAGGAAAAAAAGAGAAGCACACCATTTTGTTGACAGAGTATAATCGGGGAGTAAAAGCGATCGGTGGCAGAGGGGTTTCAAAAACACCTGTGAAGGAAGAGTGATGAGGCTGGGAGGAAAGGGTAAAGGCACTGCACACACAAATGATAATATTACCCTCATTAAAATAAGAAATCAACACAGATAGGTTTTTTGCTAGGGATAAATAAAATGTCTATATGTTTCAGAAGGCAGACGTTAAATGATCACACTCGAGATGACGAACTGGTTAATTCTCCTTTTAGGTCGTTACACGATAAGTAATGAAGCACTCCTCACACAGAGTTCATTTTCATTTGATTAATTCTAATGCGGCTTTGCCCAGTCTGTGTTGAGAACAATGAGGGTTGCATGTCTCACTGCCTCCATCTGTGCTACTAGAACATGTCTGGGAACACAACATCCCCACAACACCAGAACGCTTAATCTGCCTTATTTACTTCTCCCAATATGGCTGCTTTGTCACACACATCGTTTGTCCTCCAGGATAAATATTTCCCTAGCGTCGGTGCACACTAAATGTTGATTTACTTTCAGCCTGTTAAACTGGCCAATCTGCATATGGCGTGTTTGTGTTTTTTTTTCAGGATGCATCCACTGTGACAATATATACTATAATTATCATCTAAGTGTGACAGCAAAGCTGGAATCCGTTCGTCGGTCTGCCGAGACCTGGGTGTGTGAACCGAGTTGTCATATTGGTGCTTTGTGTTGAGGGTGTCTCGTCTGACGAAGGGCGGATTTAATTGAACAGTTTAGTGCTGTATTTCCTTGTAATGAGCAGGATCTCTACTCATTTTGCCCTCCTCAAAGGGAGAGTAATAAGGGGGAGTCAGAGGTGGAGAGAATAAGAAAGAGATTGAGATCTGATTAGTTGTTTGGCTATTTATGTTGCTGAAAGAAAGAGACTTTAAAGCAGGCCATTTAACTTGATGCTCTCTTCTTTGCTAACGGTCTGAAGATAATTAGTATTACTAATCAAAACACTTGTGTCTCTTCTCCCCTGCTGTGTCATCTTCCCCTGAGGCCGTTGTAAACTGTCTATTGCGCTGAAGGGCACTCAATCCTTCTTTTTATGTTACCATTGGATATATGTACATGAGCCCGATGTAATGTAATTCCCATCTGCAGTGTTTATTGTTGGTGTCGTAATGTCTCAAGTTCATTGGTTTTGTAGCCACCAAACATCACATAAAAAACCTATAAATCACCACATTTTTTTTTTGGATTCAGATACATCAACCAATCCTAATTGGATGGACGCAAATTGGACGTAACCAATGTATCTTGCATTAGCAGGACAGCCATGTATTAAAGTAAGCGATTAAGTTGTCATTGGCTCAATAATTCAGTTCATTGCTGCAATAGTTAACAAGTAGTTTAACAATTGATTAAGGGAAAATAAGCCTCTTATTTTGATAGTAGGTCATGATCTCAATAAAGGTCAAAGTAGCAATGATTTGTTTGCTTATGTGTATTTCCTATCATTTTAAATTAAGGCTGAAGTTTTTTTAATGAACAAGTGTTGATTGTTGTATGTCTTTTAAAAATGGACCTTGAGTCTCTTCAATAAAGCTGATGATGATGATGATGAATACATTTTGTATTCTTGAATCTCAGGAAATCATCCATTCTCCTTGTTTTTTCAACAAGTCCAAACCCTAAATACATTCAATTTGTTATCATATAAAACAGATTGTTGGCCAGTCACAGTGCAAAAGGATAATACTTTGGGTTAACAGGGCTCCGCAATGTTTCTTCTATTGGGAATAATTGGAGAGTCTTTAGCTGTGTTAGCAACTCTGACTCTGTACAGTCCAGAGTGCAGTCTTTTGAACAAGGTAGCCACACTCTACTTCATCATCTACTTTACTCTAAATTGGACCATCATTTACCGAATTAACATCAAACCGTATTGAAAATACTTAAAACTAGTGATCGAGGGCATAAACTCATAAGGAGAATGTTTACTGAGGTAATAAATCAAGGGAGAACTAAGGTAATTTTCTCATAGTCTTCTATACAATTTGACAATCTTTTGCAGCAACTCCAGAAACTTCCCATTGGTTTAATATTTCAGTCCTGGATTTTGCTGCCTTTTTTACCTTAGTTTTGCATCATAGCATGCTAACATTGGCAGATTTTAATACTTGTTGAACATATTGCAGCAGGCAAAATATAGCCTATATGTGTCATGTGTCTTTCATAGCATAAACCAACATTTGATGCTTATATTTCCTATACATAATATGCAAGTCAACATTTAGTTACAGTAATACTTTACAACATAATCCCTATTATGATTTAGTTACAAGGATTTATAAGTGAAAAGGATACAAAGGATACCAACAGTCTGTGGTTGGTTTCTCTTCAATCTGTATCCATTGCAGTGTTTCTATTTATTTTAGACTTAACTCTGGAAAAATGGGATTAGTTTTGTGTCAAAAAGATAAAGCAACACATTCTCAGAATAAAGCAAAACTAAGAGTTTAAGAGAAGAAAAAAAACGAGTCAAGCAAAATAAAATACATTTCAAAAATAAAACTATAAGTTGCAAACAAATCATTTGAGTAATCATGTAAACTGTAAGTCTTTTTTCTTTGTTTTAAAATACGTTTTTTTTGTGCAGTTCTTGTTGCTTCTTTCTCAATGATCAGACTTTTGCTCTCGCTGCAGCTCTTCTCGTTTACACTCCCTCATTTTTTTGTTTTCGATTCTGACACAATCATCCCAGGTGGGCGGGACTTTCAGGGGTTTTGGCTACTCAGTTTTTGAGTGACAGCCCACTCCTCCGGTGATTGTACAGTGCAGCTGCGGTAGCTGAGAATGGACAGAAGACCCCCAGAAAAACCAACATTTCAATTATTATAATACTACAAGTGAAAATGTATGTAAGTATTGATCATTTATGTTGTTTGTGCTGTACTATAAAGTGTTTCTATATTGTGTTAAGTGAAAAGTAAAGAAAAGCTGTCCTATGAAAGTTAGCTTTTGCTAACTTTAGATTCATAACAATGAGTAGCCTAACAGAAGGGACAGTTAGCTACATAGCTAGTAGTGAGTGAGCGTTCTCAAATTAATGATAAACCTGTGAGTTGGATGTAGAAAAGTCAGAATCAATATAGATGTTTTTTTATTTTAAAGAAAATTCAGATTGAACATGGTAAAAAACTGTAAATGATAGTGTCCGTCCAAAAAATATTTTGTACTTATAGTGAAAACTACCCTTGGATGATGGGTTAGTAGACTAAAAGCTTTCGGAATCCAAAGTACAACATATAATAAGTACCCTGTATCAAGATTGATGGAAAACAAGTGATATTTGACCTTTTTAGGCAGATTTAGCAAAAAAAAACTCTTCTGGGGCCATTTGGGTGGATTTTCCTTATCTCTGGCCCCCGTTCTTCGATTTTGACATGTGACATCTCTTTCTGACCGTTAGAGCCAATAGAATCGAAGGGGAATTTCCCCACACACACACATGGTAAAACAAAAGGGTGGGGGCTTTGTGCACAGAGTTTTGCTCCAGAGTGAAACTGTCTCTAGGTCTGACATCTCAAAACCGAAAAGCAGATTTATTTCTCATGGATTATCAGAAATCATTCAAAGTGACACAGACACATTGGATTAACCTATGGATTAACTTTAGCATCGTTTTTATCGTTTTAATGCCATTGAAGACCACTTTTGACCAGACTACCACACAGGTGAGCCATTTTGCCGTTTTTAGCTAACTAGCTCCATATATTTTGATGTGTGTTCTTGTTATTATCTCCGAGAATTCGTATAATTGAGTGATAATGAGGGTACCCATTGATTCTGTGTCCCCTCACGATGTGAAACGATGTGTTGAGATGTGCAGCAAAGATAAATAATAAGGTTTTGTGAGTGAATTTCGGTGCAGTCATCTGTTAGCATTTTTCGCTCGTTGCTAATTCAGAGGCTCAGCGTTAGCATTGTGGGGTTTTTTTTGAATTTTTTTTTAAAATGATCACTTAGATAAGTTTCTTTCCGTTACATGGATATAAAACATTCATAGTTTATTAAATGAACATGCCCTCAGACACTGTTTTCTGCAAGATATTGCAGGAGGCCCCCGAAACCGGGGTCTCTCGGGCTTAACAGGACCAGTCGCCATTTACATGGCGAATGTACAACATTGAACTTACCGGAATACAAACCGGAGGAACCAGGCATGGACGGAGGTGGCAGAGACAGTGGGTGAAACTGGTAGGTTTTCGTCTGTTTGGGGATTTTATATCCAGTTCACTTAGTTTTAACATTGCTATTGCTTTGTATGTCGGGGCGGGAGATTCATGTGATTAGTTGTTGGTCGCGTTGCTCGCAAAAAATCCCCAAGCTTTCAGACACGCCCACCTCCAAGATTTTCAAGATTTTTTTAACGCTGCTGTGTGGACGGGCCGTTAGAGAGTGTACCTGGTGTTTTTTATCATTCTAGCTTCAGTAGCATGTATGCAAGTTATTCTTCCCTTCTGTAAACCTAATGGAAAATAAAGTATGGAGTTCCATACTCAACACGCCGCCTCCGACTCTCATAGAGAGGCGAAGTCCCGCCCATCTACTTGACTGTTTCGATGTGTTCCAGTCAGGCTTTCGTCCAAACCACAGTACTGAGACTGCTCTTGTAAAGGTCTTTAATGACATCCACTTAAACACAGACAGTGGCAGAACTTCAGTATTATTAGATCTCAGTGCTGCGTTTGACACTGTTGACCACAGCATATTACTAGACCGACTGGAAAACTGGGTGGGACTTTCGGAAACCGTCCTAAATTGGTTTGAATCCTACTTAAAGGACAGAAACAACTTTGTTTCTATTGGTAAATACACATCTGGGTTGACAAATATGACATGTGGGGTTCCTCAAGGCTCCATCTTGGGGCCTCTTCTCTTTAACATCTACATGCTACCACTGGCTCAGATAATGAAAAACAACAAAATAAGTTACCATAGCTATGCAGATGACACACAAATTTACGTAACAGTTTCAACAGGAGACTATGCTCCAATTCAAACACTGAGTAAGTGCATTGAACAAATCAATGACTGGATGTGTCAGAACTTTCTCCAATTAAACAAAGATAAAACTGAGGTAATGGTTTTTGGAGCCAAGGTAGAACGTATAAAAGTTAGCGCTGAGCTTCAGTCTGCAATGTTCAAAACAACAGATAAAGCCAGAAATCTAGGTGTAGTCATGGACTCTGACCTGAGTTTCAACAGCCACATTAAAACAGTTACTAAATCAGCCTACTATCACCTAAAGAACATATCTAGGATTAAAAGACTAATGTCGCAGCAGGATTTGGAAAAACTTGTCCATGCTTTTATCTTCAGTAGACTCGACTACTGCAATGGTGTCTTCACAGGTCTCACTAAAAAATCTATTCGGAAGCTGCAGCTGATTCAGAACGCTGCTGCTCGAGTCCTCACTAACACTAAGAAAGTGGATCACATCACTCCTGTTCTGAAGTCTTTACACTGGCTTCCTGTGTGTCAAAGAATAGATTTCAAAATACTGCTGCTGGTTTATAAAGCTTTGAATGGTTTAGGCCCAAAATACATTTCTGATCTCCTGCTAAATTATGAACCATCCAGATCTCTCAGGTCTTCAGGGACTGGTCAGCTTTCTGTCCCCAGAGTCAGAACTAAACATGGTAAAGCAGCGTTCAGTTATTATGCTCCAAATATCTGGAACAAACTCCCAGAAACCTGCAGGTCCGCTGCAACTCTGACTACTTTTAAATCCAGGCTGAAGACTTTTCTTTTTGTCGCTGCTTTTAATTGAACTATTCATATCTTAGACTGCACTGTAACTTTTATCCATGTATTTTTTCTTTTAATGTTTATCCATGTATTTCTTCTTTTAATGTTTATTTTATTAGCTTTTCTTTTTAATGACTGATTTTAAATGCCATTTTCTTAATGACTTTCATTTGTTGTAAAGCACTTTGAATTGCCTTGTGTTGAAAAGTGCTCTATAAATAAACTTGCCTTGCCTTGCCTTACTTCCGGTCCATGGGACCTTATTTCAGAAAAATTATGTATTGAAGTCAATGGGGAGAGAAAACGTATCTTTCGATCCCGTTTGAATTGTGCCATGAATTACACATATGATGTTTGTCAATCTTAAAAAATCATTTCCATGTCAAAAAAATCAGAGTTTGTCGTAAAACCGTTGAAATATAAGACGAATAAGATGAAAAATATGCAACTAGAAAGACTACAAATCCCAGAGCCGCGTAAGTGATGTCATAACTGATGTCACAATTGTTTTCCTCCATTAAATATAAGAGATAGCTAAGATAACTTTAACAAGATGTCTGTGTGCTTAGTACCAGGTTGTTATCATACCAGCAATGGGTCTTGCTCGTTCTTTCGCTTCCCGTCTGATGAAAGGACCAGGAGTGGCTGGATCAAGTTAGCTACCTAGCTAGTAGCAAGCACGTTAGTTAGCATTACAGCCGGCTTAACCTTGTCATTTTTATTAGCCTTAACATGAAGTAACATTAAGTTAACCAAAGCATTAAACAGTAGAGTAGTAGTCATATTTCGTGAACCCTTTGAAGAGTACTGTCACACCGGTGTGATCATTCTATAATACACCTTTAAGCCTGGATGCCCCCGAGGGAGACATGCTAACGCTACATTAGCATCGGCAATCTGTTCTACTTCATGCTATCTGCACAAATGGTTAACATTGAACATTAAAAAGATCAGGCAGTTCAGGGAGAATCAAAGGAAGGAAGGCAGGCAGGCAGGCAGGCAGGCAGGCAGGCAGGCAGGCAGGCAGGCAGGCAGGCAGGCAGGCAGGCAGGCAGGCAGGCAGGCAGGCAAGGCAGGCAGGCAGGCAGGCAGCTTTGCATGACATTCTTCTGGACTTGTTTCATTGTGGTGATAGTGAGGGTAGTCAATCCCTTGTTTGGCGAGACAATAGTGCAGGGTTGCCAACTCTCTGAACATTGTATGTTACTCTGGTTACACTGCACCACCTATTGGCAGGAGTATATCAAAACACAACATTTCCCCCCTTCTTAAAAGAGTTATTCTCCACTTGAACAGTATGCATAACATTAGCATTTTAAACAGACACTTCTGTAGTAACAAGTGGTGCACGATAATTATCGGCCCGATAATTATCGGTCCGATATTAGGAATTATGACGTCATCCCGATAAACCCGATAAAAGTATTAATAGCCCCGATAATATACAATATATTTTTTGGGTAAAAAATACTGCGGTGTGGGTGGATTGGGATGAGGGGCGCTTGTTTTTCACTCGGCTCCTCCCGTTTTGCCAGTACTGTGGTATTAGTGGTTTAGGAAGAGGGGAGTTTTTCACAAATCCAGCGCTCCCTAACTCATGCCTGGCTGTGACGTAAATGGTGTGCGGCCGTGAAGCCAGGACAGTAAACAAACATGTCGTCGGTAGTATGAGACTATTTCAAAGTTTCAGAGTTAGATAGTTCGCTTGCTATTTGTATTAACAAATGCAATGCAGAAGTTCCACGAGGAGGGAAAAAGGCAACAAGCTATAATACTTCCAACCTGATTAGTCACCTGAAACATCGCCATCGCTACGATGGTGTGTTAAAAGCGTATGAAGACGCCTGCGCTGCTAAACTAGCGGCGAATCCAAAGCCAGCTGCAAAGGCACCGGGGCTTTTACCTATCGACGAGTTTTTGGAAAAAGGCAAGAAGTTTGCCAGAGACGACCCCAGGGCTAAAACGATCTCTAACTTCATTTTGCTCACTACTAGTCTGTATGTATTTTGGGAATCTTGGCATTTCTTTTGATGTCAGTGTATGTTTTCATGTGCCACTGTTTCTTTTCCACTGTGTCTCTCAGTTCCTGATCCTGAGTATCAGTAAGCTGTGGCAGGATTGAGAGTTTGGTTCTTATTTTTCTTCCATACATGAGCTGGAAAGGAGATGTCCCTGTAGTGGCATGAGGTGTAGCTCTGTAGACCTGAAGAAACTCAGAAACGTGAGCTTTCCACGGAGTGTTCTCTCTCTGTGCAGTGAGAATGCTTTCCTTCAGCACTCTATTTAGCCTCTCCACAGCTCCATTTCCTTCTGGATGGTAGATTGTAGTCCTGATGTGTTGGATGTCTCTTTCTTCTAGGAAAAAGGCGAGTTCTGAGGATGTGAATTGTGGACCGACGGGGTTCCCTTTTTGGCTGAACACTGATCTCATGAAGGTGATCACTTTTGCAGTAGTGCATCTTGGGGCAAAACACACTTCTGGCCATTTTGAATAGTAGTCAGTCATAGTAATAGCAAATTTACAGTCCACCGGACCAGTCTCAAATGGGCCCACTGGTGTCATAGGTGCAGGGTTAGTTTTAGCTGTCTTATCATTCATCTGGCAGGACACACAGGCGGCGATTACCGATTGTACCAGTACATCCATTTTATGCCACCAATACAAGTCTCTGAGTCTCTGTTTTGTGCGTACAATGCCTTGGTGGCCGGGGCGGACTGGCCATTGGGAATACCAGGAGTTTCCCCGGTGGGCCGGTGCTGTGTGTGGGCCGGAGTGCCAAAAAATAAATAAAAATAAATAAATGTTTATAAAAAACAAATTCTTTTTTTTGCCTATATCCTACCGGCCCACATTTGTAGGTGTTCTGGCCACTCCCTTTTTTTGTTTTGCTTACCTAAATCCTACCGGCCCACATTTGTAAGTGTTCCGGCCCAGCCCAGCCCAGTGGGGTGTGGCCAGGGTTGGGTTGTAACGGAATACATGTAACGGTGTTACGTAATCAGAATACATAAATCAAGTAACTGTATTCAGCTCGTGTTACATTTGAAAAACGAGTAATCTGATTACAGTTACTTTCGTAAACCTGAAGTGAATACATTTTGGATTACTTATTGGAATTATTGGTGGAAAGATTTCCTCACAACATTTAATATTCATTACTAAAGGTACAGCCGAATCATCACAGCGCACAAAACCGCACAGATGGACCAAAAAGGGGAGCGTTTGAAATGTGCGGTCCGCTCAGTGAAACAATAACAACGTAACATGGAGGAACAAAAGTCTGCGTTTAAATCGTGTGAGTGTGTGTAGAGGTGTGTGTGGTTAAAACACATCAGCCACACCGCTCTTTAGCCTTTCTAATGATTCTGAAGGTAAACACAGTGAAGGCGGTGCATGAAAGGCGGTGCGTGAAAGGCACTGCACGCTCGTCTTCTCAGAGGCTGAGTTGAC
This sequence comes from Harpagifer antarcticus, assembly GCA_902827135.1. NCBI lineage: Eukaryota > Metazoa > Chordata > Actinopteri > Perciformes > Harpagiferidae > Harpagifer > Harpagifer antarcticus. The sequence goes on along the minus strand of CADEHL010001042.1, from coordinate 5,690,778 downwards.
CCTCCCGCTGCCTCCTGGTGCTGCAGAGATTTCATGAAGTGAAGGAGGTTTTCCTTCTATAAAACAGCTGCGGGCAGCAGATACTGTGAGAGTCACAGACATGAATACATAGATCAAGGCAGACTGGTGCACACACTCTTCTGTTTTGCCAATCCAGTGCTTAAACAAATATAGCTCTACACCCCTGGCCGAAATGTCCTTAAAATGAAGTCCGAGTTCGACATTTTAATTAATGTCCTGCCAACACTGGCAGGACAGAAGGCGACACGCCCTTTCTAAGCCATGTCCTCACATCCCAAGCTGCATCCCCAAACAGTTTATTATGTTGTTACAACAGGGTTCAGGGGGAGTGGCTGTACGGCTGTACCTGTAGGATAGAAAAGGGGAAAGTGACGTCTGACTCAGGTCGCGCGGCTGTGGAGAAGAACGTGTTGCCCACATTCTGTTACTGAGTTTAGGCTAGTTAGCTAGCAGGTTTATTGTTTTGGGTGCAGTCACTTTTGCCTCCACTTGCTGTTCAAATAAATGTTGAAAGAAAAAGTTAATCTGTTTACAGTTCTGTTTTATATGGGTGTTGAAGAAGAAGACCCTCTTTAATGGTCACACATGCAGAGCACACAGCACACACAGTGAAATGTGTTCTCTGCTTTTAACCCATCCTAGTACCAGGAGTACTAGGAGCAGTGGGCAGCTATTGTACAGCGCCCGCGGAGCAATGGGAGTGAGGGAGGAAGGGGGATGTCCGGTGCCTTGATCAAGGGCACCACGGCAGGAGGTGAACTGGGACCTCTCCAAGTAGAAGTCCACACTCCAAATAGGTCTGGTCGGGGACTTTAACCGGCGACCCTACGGCTCACAGTCCAAGCCCCTACTGACTGCCATAGATTTAGTCCCTAATTTTGCTCTCAAAGTGCACCAGATTGATGCATTTAACTTCAACATTTAAAAAAAAATCTTCCCGGGGGAGCTTGCCCCCGGACCCCCCCTAGAGGAGGTGAGGTCCACCACCTGCCCACACCCCCTGTTAAATTGTCTCACCCACATTGAGGATGCTTCTTACACCCATGTTTTATTCCATGTGTCAAAATGTTATTGCATCAATGATCTGTTAACATTAAAATCACTAAATATATGCTGTAACTATTTTGCTCTAGGCAACTCAAGGGCTCAGGTAATGTGATTACTATATGAATAATTGTCCAAAATAACATAAAATGCATAGGGTTTTTTGTTAAGTAACATACCTTCGTCGCCGGCTGGCCAATACATGCCGCGCATTAAGTGGGCCTGTCTGTCAATTAATCCCTGGGCCACTTTTTCCCCCCAGTCCGCCCCTGCTTGGTGGCTCTCGTGTGCTAAGGACACCATGTGTGAGTGTAGCTTTACTGGAACAATTAACCTGTGACTCCCTCTCAGAATGAGTTGTTCATGTACAGAAAGTTCATTTCTCACCTGGTAGTACGGCAACATGTTAGCAGGCAGGCCTTTGGATGAAGCTGGCCACCCGTCTGTCATGTAGTTGCGTAGCAGACGTAACTCTGGACAGGAAGTGCAGGCATCTGTGAAGTCAGACGAGGGAACAGCAGTCAGCAGGGCAGAGATAGCAGCAACAGTCTCTGGTTCCGTGTCTGAGGTGCAGTCCTGTCCGTGTGGCAGTGGCAGGCGGGAAAGGCAATCTGCTGCATGGTTCTGAGCACCGGGTCTGTAGACAATATCATAGTTGAAGCAGAGTAGCCTGGCAGACCAGCGTGCTACTCTCATTCCAGCTCTTCCCATGCCTTTTGTAGCCAAGAGTGTGGTCAAAGCTTGGTGATCAGTCCTTAAGGTGAACTTTGTTCCCCACAAGTAGGTTCTCCAATGCTCTGCAGCCCACACACAGGCCAATGCTTCTTTTTCTAACAGAGTACTTTCTCTCTGCAGCACTAAGAGAGCGGGAAGCAAATGCCACTGTTCTTTCAGTGTTGTCAGGATGTATCTGTGTCAGCACCCCACCTATGCCATAGTCTGAGGCATCTGTAGACACTATGGTGGGCAGTGACGGGTCAAAAAGAGCAAGTAATGAACTGTCTGTGATGAGTAGTACCTGCTGAAAACTACTCTGTGCCTCATCAGTCCATGTGAATGTAGCTCTGTGTAGCACATCTCTCATTGGTTCCACCACAGTTGCATAGTTCTGTATGAACTTGGAGTACCACGATGTTAGGCCAAGAAAAGACCTGAGAGTCACTGGATCACTGGGTGATGGAGCATCCCGAATAGCTGAAATGTGGTCATCATTTGGCAGCAGACCTTGCTTATGCTGTGTCCTAGATACGTTAGTTTGTCCTGGTAGAATTTGCATTTATCTGTGTTAAGACTTAGTCCAGCTTCCTGCAGTCGGTACAGTACTGCTTTCAAGCGGGTTTCATGCTCAGCATGGCATGAGGAATAAACGATGATATCATCCAAATATGCCTGCACTCCAGGTAAATCTTTCAGCACCATGGACATCATCTTCTGAAACTCTGAGGGTGCTGATGCTAGCACATAGCAAACTCGCTTGTACCTGAAGAGTCCCTCGTGAGTAATGAAAGCAGTCAGATCTCTGCTGTCCTCATGCAGTGGAAGCTGGTAGTATGCATTAGCCAGGTTGAGGGTTGAGAATATGGTAGCTCCTCTGAGTTCTGAGAAGAGCTCCTCCATGTGTGGAATGGGGTAGCAATCCATTATGACGTCCTTGTTAGGCTCCCTGAGGTCTGTACACATCCTTATTTTAGATGAGTTATTTAGTTGAATCACAACGATCGGTGATACCCAGGGAGAGGCATCTATTTTTTCAATGATGTCAGCATGAAGAAGGTGCTTTTACTCTGCATAAACAGCATCTCTGACTGAGAACGGAAGCCTTCTCAATTTCTGCTGCACAGGCTTCACATCATCTTTCACTTTTACTTTGTGTCCAACGTTCCTAACACAGCCCATAGGTAAAGCTGTATTAACAGGTGCAGATGAAGTAGATGTCGGTGTAGTAGGAGTTGCAGGTGGGGTTGTTATCTCTCTGACTTCAGTACCACTCTGTTTCTCATGATGACCATTTCCAGTGCCTCAATCAGGTCCAGGCCCAGCAGTATTGAACCTGACTTCACAATGAAAAGGGTAGCTGAGGCAGTATTTCCGTCATGGAATGCACATAAATGCAGTTTCCCTAGTACTGGGATTCTCTGTCTTGAGTATGTGACTAGAGCAGTGCTTCTCAAAGTGTGGTCCGCGGACCACTGGTGGTCCGTGAGCGCCCCCTAGTGGTCTGTGAGTATATTGGTAAAATTTCACATTTTAAATAAATAAATAAATGTAAGTTTTCCGCACTCTCGCGGGAATATCTCCGCAATGGAACGAGCTTAAGTTTCACTTTCGATTGCATAATATAGCCCAGCGCAACACCTTCGTCACACATGTGGCCACTTGTTTGTACCATTTTCAGGCGATTTGTAAAAAACGATGTGTCTTTGGATATTTGTGGAGTTAGGTGGTCCGCGAGTGTTTTTTTTATTGGTTAAGTGGTCCTTGGTATGAAAAAGTTTGAGAAACACTGGACTAGAGGAACCTTTGTAGGTTTCAGTGGTATGTGACTGAAGTAGGTCTCGTACACATGAGCAAGCAGCAGTGACACTGAAGAACTAGTATCGACTATCATCTCAAATGACTGGTTAGCAGGAGAAAGTCCCAAATCTACAGTGCACATTATTTTCTTCTCTTTTGGGGCAGTATTATTCAGCAATAAAACAGTCAGTTCTGGAATAACGACCTCCCTCACTTCACGTTTTTGTTCTGAACGACACACTTTGGCAAAATGCCCAGTTTTTCCACAGGATTTGCATATTTTGTTTGTCGCAGGGCATTGTGTGGAATTGGCCATATGTTTATCTGAATCACATCTGTAGCATCTTCGTGCTTGCTCAGACTTTCTCTCACCTTTCCTTTGTTTACTTGCAGCAGGAAGTTTTTGTTCCCATTTTGGCGCCCTGATCTCTCTCACAGGCACTTCACTGTTGGAGAACTCGGCCACGTTGCGCTCCGCCGTTTCCACCTGATTTGCAATCTGAATGGCTTTATCCAGTGTCAGTTTGTCTTCTAGCAGCAAGCGTTCACGTATGCGTCCACCGTAGGCTTTTTCCAAATCTGATCACGCAGCATACCCTGTTCTGCATTTCCAAATGCACACAAAACGATAATTTCACGTAGCGCAGAGACGTACTGTGCAATTGTTTCATCATGTCTCTGGGCGCGTTGGCGGAACTTGTGTCTCTCCGCAATTACGTTTACCTTCGGCAAGAAATGCGCCCGTAGTGCAGTCGCGGCATGGTTGTATGTAGTTCCCGTTTCAGTCAATGTGTAGAAAATCCTCTGTGGTTCGGTTCCGACGCTGTGTAGCAGCGTAGCACGTATACGGGTATCCGGCCACTTGGCTCCTTCCACGTCGATCACTAGCAGGTAGTTTTCGAACATTTTTAGCCATGTTCCAAATGGCATAGTAGGTTCTCCCGGACACTGAAGAAAGGTGGGAGGTAAAGGAATAGAAGCCACGGCCATCCTCGTCGCCAATTTGTTGTGTATTAGTAAAAAGACATTAATGAAGCAAGGGACAGAGGATACGGTAAGCTCTTTACTGTTGTTCATGTTGTTCACAGCATCAACTCCCGGGCATACACTTATTCTCTGAACATTGTATGTTACACTGCGCCCCCTATTGGCAGGAGTATATCAGAACACAACAGAGTTGACAGCTGTTCAAGCTGTCGATCCCCTCCTTCCCCGCCCCCACCACTCTTAACAACGTTAACAGACAGCAGAGTAGTGGGAGCCGGTTGGTCAATCCCCGACCCGTATTGCGCAGATCTAAGATCCAGTAGAAATGATAAAAAGTAAAAGTCTGCTGCTTATTGTTCTACTAGGCCAAAATAGAGTCCAAGAGTATATGAGAGTGAGAGTGCGTTAATTCATATATTTAGCAGTTTGGAGTAAGTCTGTAGATCTGTTTGTGTGTTTCATGTATAGGCTAAGCCTCTCACGATAATTAATTTTGTTGGATACATTTTCCCGGAAATTATTGCGATAAACGATAATATTGTCGGCACCGGTGTATGACCATTTTAGACCACTGACATAATGATAATATATAATAATAATTCAAGTACATCCTTTCAAACTGCTAGTGACATCCTCATGTAAATGGTAATTTATCGAGGTCAGAAAAGTTATGGAGTTCATTTTTATTTATCGTACGATAAGTCAATTAATTGCTTTGTGGAAACAAACATGTGTTTGACTTTCATTAGCGAATGAAACTTTGTGCCATTTATAGTCTGTGTCCAATATTGTGTATATGTATATATTGTATATTATATCATATATATATGCTAAGGTCCAGCTACTGACACGATAGCAGTCATTTAGTGTGCACATGTGTAATTAAACCCATGATATCAAAATCTCACTCAAGCCAGGTACCCAAAGTTGGCAACCCTGCAGTAGTGACGGCCATCTTGGTGACGTGTGTTGTTTTGCGAGACCAGAGATGTAGTTTATTGAGCGGTTTCACACAAAAAAAGTCTTACTTCATTATTTTCCTATCATTTTAACAGTGTGGATCATTGAGACAGCGTGTACAGTATGGTGTCCAGAGGTCTTATCCCGTTTTCCCACTTCCTCTGAGGGGACATCATCAGATCCACGAAGGGGGGGCATGAAGAAAGACCTGCACCATCTTCATCCACGCTGGGCGTTGCTGTTATCACTTGCTCAGTGTAATTTCATTTGACCAAATGTCTTTACATATACATTTAATATATTTGATTATTATCTACCTTTTTGTTTTATGTCCTTTTATTTAGAACGTTCTTTGAGACTTCATCTTCTGGTTCAAATTTCAATAAATGTAATTTGTATAATCACTCTTTTGTCTTCATTCTACATGAAAATGTTAGAGATCCCATTCAAATCTGTTGATTATTCATATATTCCTCAAGCTAGGAATAGTATGTCAAATTTGTAATGCTAAATGTATATCATTTTCTCACGGGATGAGACAACAGAGTTTTTATCCATTGTTGCTTCAGCTCTTCAGACCAACATAGTAAGATGTGAGCATGTTCCTAATTGTGTTGGTATGCAGCCTAGGTCTGGTCTGTATAATAAAGAAAATCTGCCACTTTTATATTGCAGAATTTATTAAATTAAAGCAGTCTTTAATTGTTTGTCCTAAACATAGCAATGTATGCTTTTGAAATGTAACATGTCTTTGAAAAAATAACAGTATACAGTTTATATTGTGTATCACCTTTAGCTTGAAAACACATAGATGTGTTTCTTTAATCTATAAAATAAATAAATAGACAGACAAACACTTTATCGATCACAAATTGGGAAATCATTTTACAGCAGCAGTGTGTACAGGTGTTCAGGTATTACAATATTTAAAGTTGGAATAAAGTAACTACACAACACAAGTACCAGCAATCCATAAGATAAGTCCAATTTTGTTCCCATTTTGGCGCCCTGATCTCTCTCACAGGCACTTCACTGTTGGAGAACTCGGCCACGTTGCGCTCCGCCGTTTCCACCTGATTTGCAATCTGAATGGCTTTATCCAGTGTCAGTTTGTCTTCTAGCAGCAAGCGTTCACGTATGCGTCCACCGTAGGCTTTTTCCAAATCTGATCACGCAGCATACCCTGTTCTGCATTTCCAAATGCACACAAAACGATAATTTCACGTAGCGCAGAGACGTACTGTGCAATTGTTTCATCATGTCTCTGGGCGCGTTGGCGGAACTTGTGTCTCTCCGCAATTACGTTTACCTTCGGCAAGAAATGCGCCCGTAGTGCAGTCGCGGCATGGTTGTATGTAGTTCCCGTTTCAGTCAATGTGTAGAAAATCCTCTGTGGTTCGGTTCCGACGCTGTGTAGCAGCGTAGCACGTATACGGGTATCCGGCCACTTGGCTCCTTCCACGTCGATCACTAGCAGGTAGTTTTCGAACATTTTTAGCCATGTTCCAAATGGCATAGTAGGTTCTCCCGGACACTGAAGAAAGGTGGGAGGTAAAGGAATAGAAGCCACGGCCATCCTCGTCGCCAATTTGTTGTGTATTAGTAAAAAGACATTAATGAAGCAAGGGACAGAGGATACGGTAAGCTCTTTACTGTTGTTCACAGCATCAACTCCCGGGCATACACTTATTCTCTGAACATTGTATGTTACACTGCGCCCCCTATTGGCAGGAGTATATCAGAACACAACAGAGTTGACAGCTGTTCAAGCTGTCGATCCGCTCCCTCCCCGCCCCCACCACTCTTAACAACATTAACAGACAGCAGACTCTTTTGTCTTCATTCTAGAGTTTTTTTTTCGAGTTTTTATCCATTGTGTGTGAATGCTTCAGCTCTTCAGACCAACATAGTAAGATGTGAGCATGTTCCTAATTGTGTTGGTATGCAGCCTAGGTCTGGTCTGTATAATAAAGCAAATCTGCCACTTTTATATTGCAGAATTTATTAAATTAAAGCAGTCTTTAATTGTTTGTCCTAAACATAGCAATATATGCTTTTGAAATGTAACATGTCTTTGAAAAAATAACAGTATACAGTTTATATTGTGTATCACCTTTAGCTTGAAAACACATAGATGTGTTTCTTTAATCTATAAAATAAATAAATAGACAGACAAACGCTTTATCGATCACAAATTGGGAAATCATTTTACAGCAGCAGTGTGTACAGGTGTTCAGGTATTACAATATTTAAAGTTGGAATAAAGTAACTACACAACACAAGTACCAGCAATCCATAAGATAAGTCCAATATGTTCATGAAACTCCCCAGGAGACACCGACACAAACGTGGCCGAGTGGACTCGGTTTGCTGCATGAGTTGCACTGTATGATCTGTGGTGTAGTGGGCTGTCACTCAAAAACTGAGCAGCCCTGAAAGTCCCGCCCACCTAGGACGTTTGTGTCGGAATCTAAAACCAAAATGAAGGAGTGCAAACGAGAAGAGCTGCAGTGAGAGCAAAAGTCTGATCATTGAGAAAGAAGCAAAGAGAACTGCAAACAAAAATGTATGTTAAAACAAAGAAAAAAGACTTATAGTTTACATGATTACACAAATGATTTGTTTGCAACTTATAGTCTTATTTTTTGAATTACATTTATTTAGCTTGACTCAGTTTTTTTTTCTTAAACTCTTAGTTTTGCTTGATTCTGAGAAAGTGTTGCTTTATCTTTATGAAACAAAACTAATCCCAATGGTTCACTAATGGTGAATGTTGGCAGAGAAGAGGGGAATGGTTGTGTGACTTCATCTCAATAAATTACAGTCTGTCACGGGCCATAGATTAATTAGTTTGTCCTTACCTGAGAGCGAGGAGTGGAATCCAGTAGTGAAAAGACCAATTTTACACATCTCTGATTAAATAGTGTCAAATTACTTTTAGAAATATGAGCCTGGAGGAAAATGTGTAATTTGACTTTTATTTCAAATTATAATAAGATTAGAGTAGCTCTTTTAGTCACAAGGTGTAAAGCTGCATTTCTGTATAATGGGACTTAGACAAACTTGAAATTAACAGTTTCTCTGGCAGGCCTGGATTTTGTGCCAAATACATACATATATAAATACAGAATGGCCATCAATAAAACATGATTTTGAGTACACGTTAATACTGCATTAAGCTTTAGGGTTAAGGATAATTTCACTTTCAATAGCAGTGAAATAAATATATTAACAAAGATGTTTATTTCATAAAATCATTCATTAGCACTATTAAAAATAACCAATATTTGAAATAATATGACTGACTTTAAGAAATATATTTAAATAAAGCTAAATATAATACTATATGTGAAGGTTAATTATATATGTCGTGCTTAGGTCATTCTTAATTATGCAATACTACTGTTATGCAGTTCTATTTTATACTTTATAAAAGTAAAAAAGTAAAAGTATCCTTTATACTTATTTTACTAGATCTTAACCTTTTATTTGATTTAATCACGTACTGTTGAGGTGATATCATGATTTCTACATACTACCTCATTCATTCAGCTATTTTTTTTAATATTGTGGATGTTTAAGAATGTGATGTTTAAATGTCTTGTGTTGTCTTTTGTGTGGACCCAAAGAAGAGTTTGAATGTATACATATCTGAAAGGCTTCAAGTGGGGAAGACAAACAAATTCGGGGATCAACTGTAACAGGGCGCCAGGTAGGAACCAGCATTTGTGTCAAACTGTCATCATAAATACCACGGTTTTCCGGCGTTTAATACCAGGCTCAAGGCAGGGTATCAAGGCCACTGTGATATACATATCTTTCTTGGTGTGCTTGGATTTAAATGATGGCTTATATAATATGTATACAGTGTAGCCTACCTGCAATGTCTTAGCTGTATGTAAGGAAATTGAGTGCTGAATTATTTCCTGCAGTGTTGAGACAAAGTTTTGTGAAGTTTTATCTCCACCACAATGCGAGGCTTTTTCACACCAATCAATGCCTTTTCAGGGAGGAATATGTCCTTGTTATGCCTGTTGTAGGTGTTATGTTAGTGAATGTTGAATATTATTAAAGCACAAAATGAACCTGTCAAGGTCTAGAGGAACAAGGGGAAGGACACAAAGACAGAATAAAAACCACAAGAGAAGTTCAATTGTCACAAACGAGCTGAGGACCAAAATGCAGAACACGGGAAACCAGGGATAGTCGGTAACCAGCCTTATTGAAGGCAATAGGCTGGTAGGAGACAAAACGGCAGATACTAGGCAAAGGGCTGGTCGGGGACAGGCGAGGGTTCCAGGAGAAAGCAGGACGGGAGTCGCAGGTACAGAACGGGTCAGGGAGCAGGCGAAGCAGGCTGGTCACGGACAGGCAGGGTCGAAACCGGGAGAGCAATCTGAAGGGTAATGCGGGAAAGACTGGCATGCTGCAAAGTACGATCTGGCACTGAGGTAAAAGTGAAGTGGGCCTAAATACTAATGGAGCTGATGGGTGTAACAGAGTGAGAGAGAGAGACAGGGTGTGACTAAGGAATGTTAATGCAGAAAATAGGTGAGTGAGAAAGCAGACTGTGACAGAACCCCCTCTTTAATGGACGGCTCCTGACGTCTAAGAAAATTCTAGGAGGGAGAGAAAAAAAAGAATTAAAGAAGAATCAACAAAAACCCTACAGACAAAGGGTGGAAGGTGGAGGTATGGGAAAGGTTAGTACTCATCTGAGAATGCTCTCTCGGCCTCTCCCTCCTGGAAATCCTCCTCCTCCTCGACTGATGATGCTTCCCCCTCCTCCTCGACGAAGCCTCTGGTCTGTAGCGGACGAGTGCCCCCTGGCTTAACGCCTGGTTGAGCGTGGGTCCTAGAAGGCTGCTCCAGGTAACGCAGGTGGAAGTCTCGGATGAGTTGAAGGTTGAGGATATGACGAGCAGGAATCCACTGCCTTTCCTCAGGACCATAGCCCTCCCAGTCCACCAAATATTGAACCCCTCTTCCTCTGCGACGGGACCGGAGTAGACGACGAAGGGTGTAGGTAGGACCCCCATCGATCATCCTAGGGGGTGGTGGTGGAGGGGCGGCAGAAATCATAGGACTCTCCCGGACAGGTTTAATCCTAGAAACGTGGAAGGTGGGATGGATCTTCATGTTCTGGGGCAAACTCAGTCGAACCGCTGCAGGGTTAATGACCTTCACAATCTTGAAGGGTCCAATAAACCTGGGCGCTAACTTCTTAGACTCCACCCGAAGGGGAATGTTCTGAGTGGAAAGCCACACCCTCTGGCCTACCTGGTACACAGGTGCCTTGGTGCGTCGGTGGTTCGCTGATGTGGCGTACCGGTTAGCAGACTGAAGCAGAGTTGTTCGAGCCTGCCTCCAAGTCCTCCGACAAAGTCTGATGAAAGCCTGGACAGACGGACAGGTAACCTCCTTCTCCAATGCAGAGAACAATGGGGGTTGAAAACCGTATGCACACTGAAAGACCAGTAGCGGAACCGATGAGGGTGTTGTGGGCATACTCCACCCACAGGAGTTGTTTTGACCAGGTCGTTGGATGATCGGAAGCCATGCAGCGGAGAGTGGTCTCCATCTCCTGATTCTTCCATTCGGTCTGGCCATTGGCCTGTGGGTGGAAACTGGAGGTGAGACTGACCGTCGCCCCGATCAGTTCACAAAACTCCCTCCTAAACACAGGTGAACTGGGGCCCCCGGTCGGAAACCACATCAGTCGCCAGTCCGTGAATGCGAAAAACGTGGAGAAGAATAAGTTCTGCCGTCTCCTTAGCTGACGGGATCTTGAGCAGGGGTACGAAATGAGCCATCTTACTAAACCGATCTACCACCGTCAAGATGGCAGTATGTCCGTGGGACGGTGGTAGACCAGTCACAAAGTCCAATGAAATATGTGACCAAGGGCGACGTGGGACCGGTAATAGATGAAGGAGGCCAGCTGGCGCTTGGTGAGATGGTTTGTGCCGATTGCACACAGGACAGGCGTTCACAAACTCCCGGGTGTCAGCCTCCAGCGTGGCCCACCAGAACCGTTGTAGGACCATCCCTCTGGTACGTTGAATTCCAGGGTGGCAGGAAAGTCTGGAGCTGTAAGCCCACTGAAGCACCTCAGCCCTCAAAACCTGAGGCACAAACAAACGGTTGAGAGGACAAGAACTAGGACCGGGTTGGTCCACCAAAGCGGTCTTAACCCTCTCCTCAATCTCCCAAGCGAGGACGCCGATCACTCGAGGAGCAGAAAGAATAGTGTCCGGAATACCCCAGGTGTCTCCCTCCCTCCCTCCCGAACTGCTGGGACAGAGCGTCGGCCTTCACGTTGCGGGAGCCCGGGCGGTAGGAGAGGAACAAATTAAACCGGGTGAAAGATAACGACCACCTGGCTTGCCGGGAATTCAGTCTTTGTGCCGACCTGATGTATTCCAGGTTCTTATGGTCGGTCCAAACCTGAAATGGTTGTTCTGTCCCCTCAAGCCAGTGTCGCCACTCCTCCAACGTCAACTTGACTGCTAGAAGCTCCCAATTCCCCACGTCATAGTTTCTCTACGCCGGACTCAATCTCCTCGAAAAGAAAGCACAGGGGTGGAGCTTCTGGTTCTCACCAGAACGTTGCGACAGGATGGCCCCCACCCGTACATCAGAAGCATCCACCTCCACCACCAACTGACCAGCGGGGTCTGGTACTTGCAGGATAGGAGCCGACGTAAACCGGCCCTTGAGGTCCTGCAAAGCCTCCTCGGCTGCAGGGGACCATCGGAACATCACCTTGGACGAAGTCAGGGTGGTGAGCGGGGCGGCCACGGTGCTGTAGCCACGGATGAACCGTCTGTAAAAGTTGGCGAATCCCAGGAAACGCTGCAGCTCCTTCCGGGAATCAGGGACCCGCCACGAGGTAACTTCTGAGACCTTAGAGGGATCCATCTCCACACTTCCTTGACCCACGATGTAGCCAAGAAAGGCGACCGAAGAAGTGTGAAACTCGCACTTCTCCATCTTGACGAACAGCGAGTTCTCCAGAAGTCTCTGGAGGACTGTCTGGACATGATGGACGTGTTCTTTGAAAAAATCTAAATGTCGTCCAGATAAACAAAAACATAACGATCCAACATGTCCCGGAGTACGTCGTTCACCAATGTTTGGAAAACTGCAGGGGCGTTGGCATCACCAGGTACTCGTAATGTCCCAAAGAGGTGTTGAAGGCGGTCTTCCATTCGTCCCCCTCACGGATTCGTACCAGGTGATAAGCGTTTCGTAGATCCAGCTTAGTGAAGATTCTAGACCCCTGTAGTAACTCGAATGCTGACGAGATGAGTGGCAAGGGATAACGATTCTTCACCGTGACGTCGTTCACGCCCCGATAGTCAATGCAGGGTCTCAGGGTCTTGTCCTTCTTCGCCACAAAAAAACCCCTGCTCCTGCTGGTGATGTGGAAAGACGAATAATTCCCGCAGTCAGAGAGTCATTGACGTAAGTCTCCATGGACTTCCTCTCCGGTGCCGAAAGCGAGTACAACCGGGCCTTGGGTGGGACTGCGCCTGGATGTAGCTCAATGGCGCAGTCATAGGGCCGATGAGGTGGGAGAGATGTCGCCTTAGCCTTGCTAAAAACCTCCTTAAAGTCCAAATATTCTGCCGGAACCCCTGGGACATCCGGAACCAGGTTCATATCCACAGATAGTTGAAGTGCGGCGGCCTGCTTGAGGCAAACCTGATGACAGGAGGAACTCCAACCTAGGATGGACCCAGTTGCCCAGTCAATGTTCGGGTTGTGGCGGCGGAGCCACGGATAACCCAAAGCGATGTAACACTCTGAATCCAGCGTCTCTTATGCCTTTGCCTGAAGACGGTGACGAACACGACTGTGTTTTGCGAACTTATCATTGTGTGCACACCTAGACCGGACTTAAAAGACGTTCCTCTGACCAACGCTGACCTCATTTTGTATGTTGATGGGTCTGCCTCTCGCGACCAAGGGGGCACTAATCGGGTGGGTTTTTCTGTTGTTTCAGATTCTGCTGTACTCCGTTCCGGACCACTCCCATGTCACCTCTCAGCACAAGCCGCAGAGCTCATCGCACTAACTGAAGCCTGCACGTTTGCAGAAGGCAAAAACTGTGACTATATAGACTGACTAACGTTATGCTTTCGGGGTAGTACACGATTTTGGGGCTATTTGGAAGTGTAGACAATTTCTGAAATCTGATGGCAAACCAGTACTTAACCATGTACTGGTTGCAGGCTTACTAGACGCCATTCTGCTCCCATCTGAAGTTGCAGTCTGTAAATGTGCCGCACACACAAGCAGCATAGACCCAGTTTCCCTAGGAAATGCATCTGCTGACTCAGCCGCAAAGGTAGCTGCTCTGATTCCTCTCGCACCTCACGCACACTCATTTGTTAAAATCCCTGTCTCCTCCTTCACTGACAAAATGTCATCACTGACTTCCATGCAGCAGCAAGCTACGCCAGTTGAGAAGGCTCAGTGGAAGACTGCTGGGGCTGTTTTTGACCCAACCTCCAGCATCTGGGTTGGTCCAAATTCCAATCCATGTCTCCCAAGACATTTCTTCCCTCATTTTGCTAAATTGACACATGGGTTGGATCATGTGTCAAAAGGAGGGATGTTAGAGGCTATAAATCAGCTCTGTGGCCTTGTGGCGACGAGGATGGGATGTTAGAGGCTATCAATCAGGAGTGGTTCACAAGGGGGTTCACAGTAACAGCTCAAAAGCACTGTGAAGCATGCCTAATTTGCATTATGCAAAATTCTGGTAGACCAGTAAAGGTTACAGGACCCGGAGCACATTCACCTCCCACCAGGCCATTTGAGCACCTAATGCTGGATTTCATTGAGCTTAGCCCATCAGAGGGTAAGAAGCACTGTCTGGTGGTGGTTGACATGTGGTCCAAATGGGTTGAAGCTTTCCCAGTAAAAGCACAGACAGCAAATGCTGTGGCAAAGGCACTACTGAGGGAAATCATTCCTAGATGGGGACTACCAGACAACATTTCTAGCGATAACGGTTCACATTTTGCTAATGAGGCCATTAAGCAGATAGAGAATACATGGGCATGGACATCAGAAAGCATTGTGCGTATCATCCACAGAGTGGGGGTGGGGTGGAAAGAGAGAACGGCACAATAAAAAACAAACTAGCAAAATACTGTGCAGACACAGGTCTGTCATGGACACAAGCTCTGCCCATTGTGCTGATGTACATGCGGATGCGGAAACGAACACGGAGCCAACTCAGCCCATTTGAAATCCTTTTTGGGGCTCCTCCACAGATTGGACTCCAGGCTCCAGGATGTCCTCTTCCCTCCACAACTTTGTGTGAGGATGCTATGTTGTCATATTGTGTTAACCTGTCATCCACTTTAGCAGACATCCGACATCAGGTAGCCACAGCCTTACCTACCCCTGCCACTGGTCCACTTCACCATCTCCAACCCGGAGACTTCGTGCTGGTCAAGGATTTCCGGAGAAAGAGCTGGAAATCCAATCGTTGGCAAGGTCCCTACCAGGTGCTTCTCGTCACCCAGACAGCGGTCAAGGTCGCCGAGAGAGCCACGTGGGTCCACGCCAGCCACTGCAAAGTCGTAGTCACCAACGGAGAAGCAGACGACAACAAGTGACGTGTCCAAGTCACCAACGGAAGAAGCAGACGACAACAAGTGACGTGCCAAGTAGGGCTGTCCCGAATACCATTTCTCGGGCTCCGGATATTCGGTAGTAATCAGCAGCGAATATTCGAATATTCGGTGCGGAGATTTTTTTTCATAACACGCTCCGAGACACCTGACAACACACTGTTAAGCAGAAGCGCAGAAAGAGCATACTATTACGATTTATATTTATTTATTGTCTCAGTACTCGCATACATTAAAACTAAATGTGTCCTCTGCATGTAACCCAGCCGCAGTGCAGCGCCGGGGATATAGGCGTAAACAGTAAACGGTATTTAAATAAATGAAGAACGAAAAATAAATGAACGAACTGTATGCCAATAATTGCCTTAGCTCCAGATGTTCCCACATCGCTCCTATTATTTTCACTATTCGGATAAAATTGAAAAACTAATATAAAAAAACAATTCGGTTGCTTGCTTGCAACTATTTTCCAAGGATAGTAAGAGCACGATTTTATCATGTGTAACGTTACTGTTTAAACGGCGGATAACGCAGCTTCATTATGGCAACTTGACAACAGCTAAGCTAAGCTAGGCTACTACTTACAGCATCCGGTGACTTTTCAGAGTTGTTGTGCCACCGGCCAGTTTCTTGTCGCATATTTGGCACACTGCCTTCTTCTTACCGTCGTCCAATTTAAAATGGTCCCACACAGCTGGAGTCTTCGGCATTTTGTGTTCAGGTGTGTGAAGCGAGGTGAAGCAAGGAGAAGCGTGCCGTTTGCGTTCGTGACTGTGAGTGAACGCGATGTCAGGAGCACAGGCTGAGATTGTATATATTTCCGCATTTTAACAGTGCAATTCAAAAGTATAAATATAGTATAAGAATATGGAAATTCGCCTTTATTGATAGCATACATTTAGGGGGAAAAAAAATGTTTTGGAAAAAAAATAAAAAAACGAATATCCGAATAATGAAATTGAAACCCGAATAGTTGGCCAACGAACGAATATTCGAATAGTCGAATATTCGGGTACAGCCCTAGTGCCAAGTCACCACCAGCACCAGACTTGCACTACATACACCAAAACTCACACTACACACACAAGGTGTCACGGGCGAGTGCCAGCTGAGCGGTTTCATATGCCTCTGGTTCCTCGTTTGTGTTATCGGTGTGCGGGGTCTGACTGTCCGTGTCACAAAATCAACTGAGGGAACACACACACACACACCCCATGGAGCATCCCCGCCTCGTGATGAGGGCTCGCCTGGAAAGACAACGCAACCGTGAGCAATGTGGAAAGTGCGGATACTACTGGAGAGCCTGGACAATCATAGAATGGTTCCTCTGCATATTTGCCATGATAGTTGTGTTAGGACTAGTCCTATATTTCACGTGTCCATGGTCAGCACACAGCACATCAGGACAATCCTACTTTGCGCCACAGCTACGAGAATCGTATACCTTGTACATTCCACCGTACCCCTGTTCGTGAGCAAGAATCAGAAGAATCTGATTTCGACACTACAATATAATCAAGTGTACCCTCCTCTTATGCTTACATTATATTGGAGTCTGTCCTCCACAAAAACAGCCAGTTTTCTATGATATATTTGTGATGTGTTTACTTAAACCAGCGATGGAGTGTATTCATTGATGTGTTATATCAGTCTGTCCTGTCATTTGTTTTATTTTCATGATTGATCAAGTATGATCAAAAGGGGGGAATGTAGTGGAAATGTCATATTTCACCTTATATGTCTTATGTTACCTTATATGCTAAACCCAAATGCTTCTAAAAGCATTGTCTAACACTACTGTACCATTTTCAAGGCTATGTGCTGTTTTCTCTGCATACTCTAATAAGGGTTTTTATTCCCAAGCGCTTCACGGCCACAGAGCTGATTTGGCAGACTATGTAGAGACTACTCCTCTTCACACAAAGTCTCACAAAAACTTCCCTATTCTGAGAACCGTTATACTATCTACAGCTCAAGGACAGGTGTCTAATAACAATATGAGACCGTGTGAAGACAGATTTCTGAGCTTCCCGCCCTTTCCTGTATATAAGCTTTGCTATTGTATTACTACTGCGCACACTCCTGCAGACTATCCTATACTCTGTGAGACCTGTGTCTTTGAATATATTCAATTAAATAACCAGAAAGACAACTCTGTTTGTTTCACCATTTATTGTTTGATCCTTCTGACTAGGAGCTGTAAGTGTGTGTGGTAGGCAGTCTGTATGTGTGTGTGTGGTACAGTATGTAGGGGTGTGTTGTACAGTGCGTAGATGCGGCGGACAGACGGGTCTCAGTTGGTTTGGTGTCCTCTGCTTACTTTTAATACTTGTAAATACAACTTTTGGCCCGTAATTTCAATTCCCCATTTCAGCGACCAGAGAGAGGGGGGGATATATCCAGTCTCTGATTGTGTTACGTTATTATGAGAGTGCTCTCATACTTTAAATTGTATCTATTTATATAAATATATTTGTGTGTGTGTGTGTCCGCATCTGTAGCCTGTTATTGTCTCATTATACCGCACTCTCAATTAATTCAAAGTAAATATTTGGGGGAACAATGTTCAGCTGATGTAACAGAGATTATAAAATACAGGGCTATGACAAAACACTCGACAGTTGATGCAGCTGTTGCCACGTAATAATGAACGGACGTCGCTTTAATATGACCGCTCAGAGGAGAGGAGTTCTCATTTCTTTAAACGTCTGCTGCTTCCCCTCCTCTCTCCTCGGTTCCCCTCCTCGGTCCTCTGCTCGCATCTCCTGTGGGCGGGACTAAGTCTCGAGGAGGGGAGTCGAGGAGGGGAAATTTAAGAATTCAGAAGCCTCTAGTGAAACATCTCTGTTCCCGGAAATGCATCCGCGAAGGAGCCGTGGAGGACCGTGGAGGACGCATCAGTGTCTCCTCGGTTAGAGCTCCTCCAGAGAGCCTCCTCGACGCTCGATCATCGGTCCTCGAAATGCTTTTAGAGAAATGAGAT
This sequence comes from Harpagifer antarcticus, assembly GCA_902827135.1. Classification (NCBI taxonomy): domain Eukaryota; kingdom Metazoa; phylum Chordata; class Actinopteri; order Perciformes; family Harpagiferidae; genus Harpagifer; species Harpagifer antarcticus. The sequence continues at coordinate 5,672,619 of CADEHL010001042.1, read as the reverse complement.
GTCCTGCAACATGGCGCGCTGAAATTCATTTCCGGGTCACTACCGGAGGACCGAGGAGTCGAGGAGGGGGATTTGATGAAATGAGAAAGGGCCTCTGTCTGATGGACAGATGTGTTCATGATGACTTATATATTTACTTTTAATTCTTTCACAGTGCGGTATAATGAGACAATAACAGGCTACAGATGCGGACATACACACACACACATATTTATATAAACATATACAATTTCAGAATCAAACAAGTATGAGAGCACTCTCATAATAACGTAACACAATCAGAGACTGGATATATCCCCCCCCCCAGCATAGGACACCAATCCAACTGAGACCTGTCTGTCCGCCGCATCTACACACTGTACAACACACACCTACACGCTGTACGACACACACCTAGAGCTCCTAAAGCATTTTATATATATCAGGCTACAGCCGTTGTGTATTTTATTATGTGAAGCACTAAATGGTCTTAGAAAAATATTGTTTGTAGATATCTACTAAACTACAGCATACAAATACAGAGAGTAATGTAGGCCTGTTATACTGAGTGATATATATTTTACACACTGCTCTGGTTTCTGCACGGACCTCACAGCTGTTCTCACTGTAAACATCGCGTCGCGATGAAAGCAGTTACTAAAATAATATCCAGGGGATGCATGCAGAGCTGTCATTGGCTGAGATAAGTCCGGCCGTGCGTAACTCCTCCACCGTTCCCGGAAATGCATCCTTGGAGGACCCATCAGTGTATCCTCGGTTAGAGCTCCTCCAGAGAGCCTCCTCGATGCTCGATGATCGGTCCTCGATGTGCATTTAGAGAAATTAGATGTCCTTCAACATGGCGAGCTGAAATCCATTTCCGGGTCACTACCGGAGGACCGAGGAGTCGAGGAGGGGAAATTAGAGTATCGAGAAACCTCTATTGTACGTGATAACTGCTAAGGGGCAGGAAATCTCTAAGTGGTTGACAATCACAACAGAGCCAGTCAGCTAGCCAATCAGAGCAGACCGGGCTCTGGTTTCAGACAGAGGGAGAAAAGAGTTGCTGTAGCACAGGCAGTATAAGAAAAATAGAGAGCTTTTTTAACATTAACGTTTGCGAACATGTGACAGATTTTTATAAAAATATAAACCTAAAAATGAGCGTAATATGGCCTCTTTAAGTTTGAAAATAATTGTTGGATGCTATTGCGTTCACAGCCTTTCCCTTGACTACTGCAAACTCTGAACCCATCACTACACCTGCATAGGATCTCCTTTGTGGTTATGGACAGTTGACTGAGACAATCCCTGGTGAATAGGGTCAAAATGAAATGAACAGGAACTGGACACAGGGGCCGTCAACATTCAGGTTCAATGTCTAACCTTGCCTATCTTGGTAGAGTTTCACAAATATAAAGTTCTCCAGTACTGTAGGTAGAGTGGTCCTCTACCTGTGTCCCTCCAGTCAACATGTTGAAGTGTCCTTTGGCAAGATATTTAACCCCAAATTGCTCCAGATGGCATGGCCAACGGTTTGTGAGTGTGTCTGAATGTTATCTCTCTGAAATATGGCTACCTCTGCCTCTGTATGAAAGTGTTTCAATGGGTTGATGCTTATATGTGTAAAAGAGCTTTTGTGGGTCGCAAGGATTAAATGCAGTCCATTTACCATTTACACAATGAGAATTTACTTTAATGAACACAGTGTTGCAGAGGTCAAACAATTGATATCATATGTGTAGTTGAAAAGTGGGATCCTGAGTGTTTTTGTATTGTAACCCCTTACAACTTTGTTTGAATTTAGAATTAAATAACACAGAATATCCACGACAGATAAGAAACAATATCAATTAAAGTTAAGTAAAGTAACAACAACATAACAACCCTAAGAAAGCTTCCATTTTGAACAAACAAGCAATGATAAACTAGTACTGTACACTACCCTTACCATTTTAGATGTTAAAAACCTGAGGCCAATATGTTTTTCTAAAACGAGTTTTCCTACGCTTTTACATGGCCAGCAACACAACTGCAATGCCTGCTGAATGTGTAGGTAGGCGCTTGTTACTTCCAAATATAAAGAACAACTGTGGATGTAAAGGATGTTTTTTATTATTTAATTGTATTCAAAAGACATTTCTGTGGTCAGTCGTGGTCATGCCAGTGCAGTGACGGAGTGGCAATCATTTTCAACAGCAACAGCCATTCCATCTATGCTAATTTCACCCAAAATTGGAGACATGTCAATGTAATGGTTATTCCAAGTGTGTGTATTGACATGGCACCAGAGAATTAATTTACCCCACTTGAAAACATTATTATTCATGAGTCACCTTTTGCAGAAAAATCACTGGATCCGGGCTAAGCCTGGATCAAAACAGAACAAGACAGTGAGAGTGTCTGCGACTAACATCCCTGGAGAGAAAACAACCTTGATGGGTTTCAGACACTGCTGGTGTCTGACAGGGTTGTTTGGCCCCTCCCTGGTGCCCTTGTTCATGAAACTTTCTTTAAAAAAAAACAGATCAAACCACAGTGCTCCTTATGCTCAATGAGAGAAAAAATGCATCTAGATTAAAAATATGACAACTGACTGAGCTTGGAAGTTTTTGTTAGCAGCTCATTGTCAGTTACGGTTACAGTATGTGACAACCGAAGACGCAGCAGTGTAATTCAAATAAAATAAAAATAAAAATGAAAAAAGTGGTGTTTGCTAATTTGAAACCTCATGCATATTCAGGCGTAAAGGTAGGGCAGCCTGTCTTTTGAAGATGTTTCAGAATGTTCCAGCTTTACTCATTTGTGTCACACACTTTGTACTGTGCGAGAACTCTTCTGGGACGAGGTTCATATGTTTTGCAAAAGACTCCTTTCAACATGTGCTTTTGGCGAGCGATCAACCCCGCAGCCCACTCAGCTGTGATACTTGTTGGAACTAGTGCATAATAAGAAAATGGTCTAAAGTGTGAAAAATATCATTATTTTTCATTTAGCTCGGCTTCTAACTCATCAGTGCACGTCGAACCACGGAGGACGGTTCCTGCAGCTGCTGTGATTGTGTGCAATATGCACTCTTTGTGTGTGTAAATGCATAATTCAGCCGCACATGTGTTTGCGTGCTTACATTTGAATGTGCATGTGTGGCTGTGGGTCCCCACGAGACAGGATTAAGTGTAGATAGAGTTTTCAGAGTAGAACCGATCTCTCGGAGAGACGGGGGTCTCTGGGCTCTTAACGCTGAGCCCCTCTTCTCCTCTCCCTCCCACGCCTCTCAGCACCATGCTTAAACACTGTGGGGCCTTGGGATGAAGTCTGGATACATCACTGCGGTTTCAGGGTTGTGGTTCCCATTTAAAATCAGTTTGATTCTTCTTTTTTTAAAAGCAGTGAGAAATCGGATAGATGGGTTACAGGCTCTGTGTGGGTGTCTGCATAAAAACTGCATAGAAAAAAATAAAGTTTATTTCACATTTTACTCTCTGATGATGAGTATGTGAAGGGTAAACACGGAGAGAGAGTCTCTGTCATGTTCGAGGCCAGAAAACAACAATAAATCCCGTGGAGTTCCTGTTTTTCATCAGACAGTCCGTGGGAGACTGCAGGAACAGTTTTTCCTCCCTCCGTTTGCGCGCAGAGCAAAATTGCAGAGACAAGCAGACATTACCTTGCAAAGTCAAGACCCAACATTTGCGATGTGTATTGACATATTGATTTTCCCTGGCAGCTATTGGCAGAAGGAGTAAGGAGGATGGGGCCATGTGTGCGGGTCCACGGGAGCTCGCTGAGATCCAGGCAGCATTATGCACACCAAGAGAATGAGGCTTAGCATATATTGAGTGTTTATGCTGCAGAATAGAAAGTGAGGAGCACCTTTGCTTAAACTCACTGACTGTTAAATTGGGCTTAACTAAAAATCCCTCTTACACAAACAGAAAGTGATCTGGGTCTCTCTCCCTCCTTTTTTTTTTTTCATAAAATATTATTTATGCGGGGAAAAAACCTGTGATCTACATGAAAATATACACATCAATGTGTGTGTGAAAGAGATGAAGAAAGGACTATAGCCAATAGATGATGATAATGTGTTGAAAGAGGTGATCTGGAGGAGAGTGAAGGATATCCATTGTTTGTCTTCTTAAGGGCAGGGCACACATGGGGGACAGAGCTGGAGTGTATGTGGATTAGAGTGAAGCTCCGTCCTGAATATATAACCAACCCAAGGTCTGCTCATCCTCTACTCTCTTCCAGCACAATTGCCATTACACGAGAGACTGTGAAATATTAACGTCCTTAAAATATTCCTACTGGACACCTCTTTGATGTGAACGGATAACGAGAATAACATATGGCAAGCGCTAGCTAGTGCAGTCCGATCATGTTTCTTGCCCGCTGTAAAATGGGTCAAAAGTAGAAATCATGGTTGGATGCATTTTTTATGGCTAAGTTATGATCAGGGATAGGAAGGAGTAGTGGATGTAAGGACCTATATTGATAAAATACATACAATGCTTCAAATGTATGAAACAAACTGCAACATAGTGCAACCATAACCTGAATCAAAGCAAATAAAGTATTCTTTGTGTCCATAAGTTCCCTTTGGATAAATGGAAGTAAAGTAGAAGTATCAAACAGACTAAATGATCAAACAAAAAACATTTCATGGAACAGCAATCATTCATGTGGCTACAGTTCAGTATTGCCTCAGCTCTTAATGTTCGGTTACTGTTGTGTTCAGTGTTTTAAAACAATTTATACAGTCTCTTTGTAGCAACATATACAGTCTCTTTATCACCTGAAGTGTTTCTGTGCCGTGCAATTCCATCTGCACGCTTGCTCGCCAATATTTGATGGCAATTAGGATCTTAACACAGTTAATCGTTGCTTCTGCCGCATGGCGCACGCAGATGCCATGTGTGCAAGGAACACGACCAATTATGTGCAATTTTATGATTATTTTTTCCCCAGTCCAGTGAATGCACTAGGTTCTTGTTATAACAAGGGTTAAACAGCATGTTTCCACTATATACATTCCCTGCCTGACCTTGTGCAGATAAGAGTCTGAGCGAATGATTGTGTTCGATTTGCAGCTCAGGGTATGCTGCTTAGGAGTGCTTTAAACTCAATGACGAATTGAACACACAGATAAAATGTGTTTCTGGATTGGTGTACAGGTTTGTACTAGTGGTGTAGCTCAGGCTGCTAATCGAATGTACACGAACAAAGGTTGGAGGGAGAGTAGTTCTGATAGAGATAAACATGTTTTTTTTCCATAGGTGAAAAATAATGCGTGTATCAGCCACATGATTCGGTTTCGCTCCAATATTTTATCGATTATTTTTTGGCCCATGCTACACCCTTCTGCCAAATCTTATGAAAATATGGACAGTAGTTGTTCTGAACCCCACCCAACAATCAACTTTACGAACCAGAGGTAATAGCCATGCATTTCAAAAAAAGTTTGACATTTTGGGAAAACTGCTAATGTGCTTTCTTGTCAAGAGTTACACTTAAGCTATTGATACCACTTTGATCTCTGTCTCCTAAATATGAAGCTACAGCTTAGCTTAGCATTAGCAAGTGTAACCCTGTCCTAAAACAACAAAATACACCAAATAGCACATCTAAAGCTCTCTAATTAGCAAGACAAATTGTTTCTGTGTTTGTTTTCCTACTAAGCTTAGCTAGCCAATTGCTACCTTTGACTTTATATTCACCTAAAGTAAGTGGTATTGAAGAGAAGTATTTTCAAAGATGTTCAGAAGCAGTTCAGCATTGTTTGTAGGCTACACTCAAGATCCACGGTGGGAAGAATATTGACGTTATGCATGCAAGACTACCACAGTACAGCACTGAGCTTCATCTGAACCCTCCTCTACCTCTGTCCCTGTCAAAGAAGATTGCATGTATTTACGCGGGGATGTGGCAGGTGAAGCGTTCGCATATACCCGTTCCTATCATCTCAGTGCCTTCCATATTCCCTCGTGCATTACACACTCTAAGTAACCCACACTAACACATAAGACACAGTGCATTTATGTTTGAGTTTAGCTTGGATTAGATTAGCACTAGTGATAGGAAACAAGGGGCAGCAAGGGAGACTCTTTAAAAAACAACACAATACACTCATTAGCACATTCAGAGCTATCTAATAAGCAAGACACATTTTGAGATTCCCTGCTAAACTAAGGTGAACAGATTTTCAAAATTAAAACCCAGGACATTTTGAGTTTTGCGGTCAATATATCATTAACATAAACAATTTTCTTCACTGTTAAAGAAAAAAGGGGGACAATTCTGGTTCAATGTAATTTGAACATTTTAACTGTTGGATACAAACAGAAGGATGATAGCTCATATATGAGACTTCAAAGGTCTTTTATTTTGAAACTCTACATCAGAATGTCCTGATTTTCTCCGATTGACTAGATGGGGTGTCCTGCTATCACCCTGAAGTGAAATAAGTCTTTAATTGACTTCGAATGACTCTTTGATTATGGACAGTTTCCAATAAATAATAATCAAAATATAGATGGACAATAGATCTAATTTGAGATTTTAAACCGCGTGTTGTGAGATGGTGTCAACATCAATTGAAATTAGTCACCCAGTGGAAATGTCAGATATGTCTTCATAACTGTATACTTACATTTTACATTCATTCAGTTATAATGTGGTAGTTATACATAGTTTGTTTTACATTATTATTGATCACATTATATAGTACATATTTCTTAATTTAAGCTCCAGTATATATGAATATGTTTGGTGTGTTTTTTAAGTATATTTGTTATTGACCGAGTAAACGCTTTTATTTTGAAGGCAGTTTTTACAGGCCTCTACCGTAATGCATAGGATATTCGCGCACCGCAATACAACGTGCGGGCTGGCTTGACTGTGTTTTCCGAAGTGGGGGCTGGCTTAACCGCAGTCTGTTTACCCAGTGTTTCCTGACATGAAACGTTTTATTTCACCTTGCTATGTGTTTTTAATGAAAAAACGGGGACATTTCCGGGACAGTTTCAACCGGGGACAGGCAAATACAAACGGGGTCTGTCCCCGGAAAACGGGGACCTCTGGTCACCCTATGCTAAGCTAGCAAACTAGCCATAGCTTCATATTTAGAAAAAGAAAGTGGTATTGAATAGTTTTTTTTCTCCAAAATGTTCAACAATTTATTTTAAGCATAGATTTTAAGCCTTCAATCATCATTCAGGATTTGTTTTTACACTCTACCCGCAGTGGGAAGAATAGTAGCCTTATTACATTACATTACATTACATTACATTGCATTTAGCAGACGCTTTTGTCCAAAGCGACTTACAATAAGTACATACGACCAGGAAGACACAGCCCAGAAGAAAAACAGAATCATATAAGTACAACAGGTATCATAGAGCCACACATTTCAAGTGCTATTCAGCTGGCTATAGATAGGCCAGTCCTATGTTAGTATATAAATGCTTTGTCAGCTGGCTATAGATAAGCCAGTCCTATGTTAGTATATAAGTGCTTTGATAGTAATTCTATCGCTCGAAGTGGAATCTAAAGAGATGAGTTTTCAGTCTGCGCCGGAAGATGTGCAGGCTTTCTGCCGTCCTGATGTCAATGGGGAGCTCATTCCACCATCTTGGAGCCAGGATAGCAAACCCACGTGTTTTTGCTGATGGGAACTTGGGTCCACCTCGCAGCGAGGGTGCAGCGAGTCGTTTGGCTGATGCCGAGCGGAGTGCACGCACTGGGGTGTACAGTTTAACCATGTCCTGGATGTAGGAAGGGCCAGATGCAAGAATACCCTGATATCACTGAGGCTTCATCAGAACCAGTGGCGTCGCCTAAGCCACGAATGTTTTTTCTGTAGCCCCGGACAATTCTCCCTCAATAACATAATCAGGGGTGCACATAACTGGTACGCAGGTACGCATGTGCGGCACAAATCTGAATTGCGTAACGTCACTTGTGTCACTACTAAGGTCACTACGCGCCTTTGCGTAGCTCAAAACATCAAAACAAAACATATATTTCGTCTACACGTGTTTCTTGTCAACACTCAATGGAGCTCGCCGAGCCGCGCATGACATAACCGACGGACCTGTGAAGCTTTACAGGAGGCAGAGGCTTAGATCACTGGGCGACAGAGTTGTTCACCGTGTGCACAGACAGGGTTAACGTCGGTATGAACAACAGAATTGTGCCAAAACTCCGCCAACTGGCTGCAGTGGGAGACTCCCCTGCAGGGCCGTCCCTCCCTACAGGTTGATCATGCAGACTGCGTGGGGCCTCACCTTGCGGAGGGGGCTCATCTTGCGGAGGGTGCCTCAACTGAGCCGAAAATGCGGCGCACTTATGCGGCGCAATTAGTGCGGTGCGTCACGGTATCGCCGCTGCGAGGCTCCAATACTTCTTAGTATTTGATCCTTCAACTTGGCCTCAGGAAATGCAAGGACTTCACAGTTTTGGAGAATGCAAATCGGAGTCTTAAAAAGAGACAGGGAGGTGCATCTTCATCATCTTCATCATCTAGCATGCAATAAGTGTAAATAGAGGACAGTGAAGGAGACACTGAGGAGGACCACGCTTCGTGTGGGGTGACCAAACGCTGTCTCCTGGTACTCATCTGAGTAACTCACAAAAAATGAAATACTATATGAAAGTAAAACAAGAATAGAGTTAAAGGGGAGTGATTTGTAAAATATCCATGAAGAAAAAGTAAATCTGTTTACAGTTCTGTTTCATATGGGTGTTGAGAGATGTATCCATAGATCTCTTCATTTTGCTCTCAAAGTGCACCAGATTGATGCTTTTAACTTCAATATAAAAAAAAAATCTTCCCGGGGGAGTTTGCCCCCGGACCCCAGGGTGTTGAGTCCACTCCCCACTTATAAAAATAGCACTTTACCCCTGCTTACACCAATATGCTATGAGTTGTTATCGAGCCTTCATTGTAACAGTCGCGGGTACACTGTGTATGTGCGTGTGGGGAGTGTTGCAGTAGAAAATTCCACTGTAGCGCCCGGTACCTTAATGGGAAACCCTACATGTTTGAGCACCCTCTATGAAACGTTAAGCTACCCCACAGTACCAAAAGAAAATCTCTGGCGCCGCCACTGTGGGCTAAGCCCCGAATGTTTCCAGGAAAACGCCCCTGATCTGAACCCTCCTCTTCCTCTTTCCATGTCACAGAAGATTTCATGTATTTACGCGGGGATGTGGCAGGTGAAGCATTCTCATATACCGTTCCCATCATCTCAGTGCCTTTCATATTCCCTCGTAGAAATACACACACATTGACGCACTTTATGTTACCCACACTAACATGACATGAGACACAGTGCATTTATGCTTCAGCTGATGCTGGAGGGCTGATGGTAAGACACAGCTTACCCCCAACCGAGCAGGCATGACTGAACTTGAGTTTTACAACCAGCCTTATTGATTTACTCATTATCTTCTTCACAGGCGATCCCCCTGTAGGGATCGAAGGCCATCACTCTATTCTATTCTGCTCAATGCTGTATGTATATATAAAACTTAAAGGGTCATTTAGCTAAATGCAATTAAGCATTTTCCTATTCCCCATGTAGTATGCGGTTTATTTTTATTTGAGATGTTTTTTTACCCCTTCAGATTCATTTTCTAGTACAATTGTTTTAGATATAGCTTTTGCAAATTTTTTAACAGTCTTTACATTTTCTAAACTGTCAAGGCAATTCTGACAACTGTTACATTGGACATCAAAACTCTATATTTGCTGTCTGAAAAATGTAGTTACTCACCCAAAACATTTAATTAACGCTCCAGAAACTCATTATTGTGTCAGTAAATTGGTCACTGCCACTGAAATGAGAAGTTGTTTTGTCATTGCATGAGCTGTGCCGTCACATTTGTTGGATGTTATTTTTTCACCATGCCCGTCAATCCTGGAAATGTTTTTTTTATATATACACATTTCTGTTTTGCTACTGTTTTGTTTACAGTGACTGCTTACTGTGCTGTATATGAATGTTTGCTATGTCTAACTGACTGCTATTGTGTACCACAATGAGCTTTTTAGTTTGTAATTTCAATAGAAAAGAAAATCATACTTGGAACAGTTAATACACAACAATACTGCTGTAGACAGAAAAAAGGTTATGAACATTTGTATGCATACAGTATGTTTTCTGTAGCAATGTTTGACATGTACTGTAATTGGAAACATACTTTGGTCACTCATGTGTAGTCATATACAAAGATACAAATATGTTACAAAATTACAAAAAAAACACATTGCAACAATATAAAAACCTTCGGTTACTCTGTATATATTTTACTTTCTTCAAAGTAAATAACGCCATGTAATTCATTGAAACCCGCACGTATGTCTGACAGATAATAATAAATGAATGGATCGTTTTAGATGTGATGGCTCAAACGGTGACAGATTGTTTCCAAGTTGTGAATAGAATAACAATCACTGAGAATCAACTCATCAGTTTTGTGAAAGTGGTAATTGTGAAAATTGCAGAACATTTGAGAAAATTGCGCTCTTTCTCACAAAATACATGCAATTTTATTTGAATAAATTAGAAATTCAAATCAGTTGTGAAAAACAAACTAAATGTTCAGGGACTTAAATTTCCATATTACAAACAATTATTTTCAGTCAAGGATTAAGCCAAAAAAAACCTCAGTGAGATAAATTGTTGTGTATACTATGCCGATACATTTGTAATACTTTTAGCACCCACTGTTGAAGCAGCATACATTTGAGTTGAGATATCTCGAAATCTTGTTACATATGATAAAATACCATGGGGGAGGATGTAGAAAATAGATGATTGTGGCACTGTTAAAGGGGCAATATGTTGCACAATTTCAGGTTCATATTTATTTTTTGTTCCTCTACTCTACTGTGACATATTTACATGCTTTAATGTTCAAAAAGGCATTTATAATTCTCTGTTATATCTCTCACAGGCTCCGCCCTCTACTGGACTCTATGGGTACTACCTTATCATGCAAGCATTCACCTACTGAGATTTCTGTAGACGTAGCCGGCCCCGGGGCGGGCCTACCTGAATGCTCACTTCCGTATAAAAGGAGGCCCCGCCTCCTGACCATCATCCTTTACGGCCCCCACACATGGCGGCGTGCGTTGTCGCTTGCCAGCAGGGGGGGGGCTGAAGCTCGACCAACAACCAATCACATGAATCTCCCGCCCCAGACACACAAGCACGCGGTTTGATTGGCTAGAGCTTGTACTGGCATATGATTCGATTGGCTGACGCCTCCGTCGAAGGGTCAAAAGTAGAACATTGCTTTACTTTTGCAGCGCGCACCGCAAGAAAAGCTACGCTTTGCTCCCACAATGCAGTTCGGGAGAGCGGAAGTGGATCTGTTCGCCAGCCGGCGCAACAGCCATTGTGCCCTGTGCAGCGTGAGGCGAGAACGTCTGGCAGTCATTCTGGTAGCGCCGGATCGCGTTGGGGCGCCGTGGTACTCAGAGATGACACAGATGAAGGTGGGCCAGCCCTGGGCAATCCCCCAGTTCTGGGGGGCGATGTCTCAAGAGGCAGGTGCAATCGGGGGGTTACCCTCTCTGGGCCGTCCTCTCTAGGCTTGGCTCCAGAGAGGGACAGGGTGGATTGTCTGACAGCGTTATTCAGTCTATCCAGGCAGCTAGAGCGGGATCCACCACAGCCTGTTACAGGCCGAAGTAGCTGGGATTTATGGGCTCAGAACAGTCTCATAATACACACATGCACACAGAAGGATTCACACTTGTATTTCATGATCCGCAAAAGGATTCACACTTGTATTTCCGGATCCACACTTGTGTTTTTCAATGCACACACAAATGTGTTCCGTTTCATATACATGTAAATAAAATCCAAATACAGAAAAAAAGTTATACATATGTATTTTTGATCCACACATATTTGTTTTCCGTTTAAAACCTCTGAACCTGCAAACACAAATCGCTTTCTGTGCATGGATCGCTGTGCATTCGTGTGTGGGTTGTTTGAGACTCCCCTGACGGTCAGCCGATTCGTACTTGTAATTTTTTCTATCTATAGCCAATCAGATGTCTCCTCAATTCTAAGCCAATCACATGAGCGCGCCCCCACGAGGGTAGATTTCTTGCGTTCATGACGTAGCGCTTCATGTACGCATTTTGCGCAGTCCGGAGCTGACAGGTCCATGGAGCCTGTGTACACAAAAACGGCAGGCAAAACTGTTTTAAATGTGTGTTTCCTGTGTGGCGAATACAGCTGCTTTCTTTATGTTTGTATGAAGTTGTTGTGAGTGTGGAGGGAGCAGCTACAGGTTAGCTTAGCCTAATCGATCAGTGCATTACAAAGCCAGTGCTAGACAGTGAACTGTCAACGGGGGTCCCGCCGGTCATTATCGGCCGACATTCACTCTTAATAGTTTGTTCGGTGCTCTCTATAAAGGCCGATCAGGAGAGCTGGATCTGATCGATATGGACATAAACGCGAGTGAATGTTGCGGTTTTTACAGGGGGTCAAGGAGGCTGCGCCCAGTAGTGCGCGCCTCCACTCCGCAGTGGGACCTGCCGCTGGTGCTCGAGGCTCTGGTCACAGAGCCATTTGAGCCTCTAGAGCTCTCCTCCCTGAAAGCACTGTCGTGGAAGACAGCATTGCTACTTGCCTTAACGTCAGCCAAAAGAGTGTCCGAGTTAACCGCTCTGTCGGTGCACCAAAGGTGTCTACTGATTCGGGGTGACCGGAGCGGGGCGACACTCAGACCGAACCCCTCCTTTATGCCCAAGAGCCTAAGGAGTGCGTTCAGGTCGAGGGTTATTCAGTTGGGGGGTGTTAGTCTTCCACCCCATGGTGGGGCCAGGGAAGCTAAATTACACCTCCTCTGCCCGGTTGCGCGCGTTAGCATATTATAGAGCGCACAGCTACCCTGAGACGCACTGAACAGCTGTTTGTGTGCTTCGGGGGCGGAATGACTGGAAAAGCTCTGTCCAAGAAACGCCTTGCAGGCTGGCTTTGCGGAGGCATTGCACACGCCTACGAGCAGGCAGGGAGAGCCTGTCCTACGGGGGTCCGTGCGCACTCCACACGAGCTGTGGCTGCGTCGACAGCTTTATTCAACGGTGTGAGTGTGGAGGACATATGCACGGCGGCGTCTTGGTCAATGCCAGGTCCCTTCATAAAGTTGTATCTCTTGGATATGTCTGGCTCTTTCTCAGCGTCTGTGCTTGCTGGGGAAACACAGGACTGGTGAGGAGGGGGGGGCTGTGGGTCAGTGGGTATCTGACCCCCTCCCCGGGCGTAAATGCGCTTACGTTTCTCCGGACTCCTGGAGGGTCGCGGGGTGACGTAATGCGCTTTGGGCCCTTACAGGGCTAAAGGGCTCCCCTCGCCTGCCTGGGGGCAGGAGGGGGAGAGCCCTCCATACTATAGTCCATACACACTCTGCACAGGGTCAGTGTCTGAGTGTGGGGACATAGGGGGCCCTTGCGCTCTCCCCGTGCTCTTTAGGGACTCAGGAGAGAGGGTGCATAGTGAACCCATACAGCTGCGGACTTTCCCTGTCTGCCTATAAGCGGACGCAGGGGAGCCCTCAGCACTGTTTTCGAGCACACTTTTTTGCTGTGTGCGCTGTTGGCCGCAGCCTGGACTTCTCCACGGTTACAACCGAGGGGGAGGTGAGTAAGGCGCAGTGGCTGCTAAAGCCGGTCAGGGACAGTGAGGTGGAACGGTGTGCTGGACGACAGTGCGTGCATACATCGGGGCTCCCCCCACTGTACCCATAGAGTCCAGTAGAGGGCGGAGCCTGTGAGAGATATAACGCCGGGTTACGTATTGTAACCGTTGTTATATTAGCACAGGCGGAGCCCTCTACCCTGGGGCACTGTCTGTCCTATACCGCTCGCTGAAGAGTGGTGAAGGACGATGGTCAGGAGGCGGGGCCTCCTTTTATACGGAAGTGAGATGCGCACGCATTCAGGTAGGCCCACCCCGGGGCCGACTACGTCTTTAGAAATCTCAGTAGGTGAATGCTTGCATGATAAGGTAGTACACATAGAGTCCAGTAGAGGGCTCCGCCTGTGCTAATATAACAAGGGTTACAATACGTAACCCGGCGTTACTGCCTGCGCTGTAGCATCTCTTTTCACCCTCTGTTGAAAACCAGAGCTCAGTCTGCTCTGATTGGTGAGGTCAAAGTTAGCTCTGTTGTGATTGGTCAACCACTTAGAGATGTCCCGCCCCTTAGCCTATAGAAGCGCAAGTGTTACGTAGTGATGTCCGTGCACAAAAACCTATATCACAAATCTTGGGATAAAGATGGACCCTGCACTCAAGCTGGACAGCCAGATCAAGGCAGTCGTTAAACACAGCTTCTTCCACCTCAGGCAGCTAGCCAAAATAAAGCTTTTTTTAAATAGTGACCTTTTGAAACGGTAATCCATGCCTTCGTCACCTCCCGTTTGGATTATTGTAATGCACTATATATGGAGATAAATGCGTCCTCCCTTGCTCGCCTGCAGATGGTGCAAAATGCAGCAGCACGGCTACTAACTGGCACACGCAAACACAAGCACATTTCCCCCATTTTATCTTAACTCCACTGGCTGCCCGTTCATTCGAGGAATCATTTTAAAACTCTTTTATTTACCTCTCTGAGCTGTTACACAGCTACACGCCAACTCACACTCTCAGGTCAGCTGATCAGTTGCTCCTGAGGGTGCCAAAAACAAAGTCTAAGCAGAGGGGACCATGCTTTCTCTGCTGCCGCCCCTAAACTGTGGAACGACCTGCCCTTGCTAATCAGACAGGCTCCCACACTGTCTGTTTTGAAATCCCGTCTTAAAACCTACCTTTTCTCCTTAGCATTCGTAAAGAAGTAGATTGTTGCTTTTATTTGCTTTCAGTGGTCTATTGTTGTTATTATATATATATGACTGTTACGTTTATTCTGGTTTGTTTTGTGTTTGTATCTTTTATTTTAAATGTATTTATTTTATGTTTTGTGAGCTGAGCTGTGTGATTTTATATGTTATATCTCTCTGTACAGCACTTTGGTCTGGAGGTTTTAAAGTGCTTTATAAATAAAGTTGGATTGGATAACACACAACAGAAAATAGAAAACCCCCAAAAGCACATTAGGGCCTCTTTAAACAATACAAAAAGCTACTGTGGCTACTATTCTATTCTTCATTAAGAGTTCAGTTAACTTTAGAAACAGCAGCTGGGAAAATTATACAAGGTCAATTTAGTATCTGTTCCGAAGCTTTTAACATCACATCACATTCATCAGCAAATTGGGTTAGCCCAGCTTTAATGAAATGGTATATGTGTGTTTTGAAGACTTCTATGTTTATGTCATAATAATAATAATAATAATAACATGATACAGAACAACTACACAGAGCTTGAGGTGAAATATATTCTAATATATTCTATAATTTAAGAGCAAACATCAAACTGTCTTACACACTCATGTTTTTTAACATGATTTGGATGCTGATGCATACATTGACAGACCCGGCTTGAGACTCAATGTGAGATTTCTTTGTTTGTGCTGATGGTATTAACAGTCAGCACAAATCACATCAGGAAGGAACTGTCATTGTGCAATAATTGGAATTATGCAAATACTCACAAGGCAGCACTTTGTAATAACCACACTTATTCATACACATCCTTTTTATTATTAGTTCACTCTAAGGCATGGGCTTGCTTTTTTTGATCATTTACGTGGTGTTCATTATTTTCTGCCGCCACCTTATGTTGCTTACATTGTGTCGACTTGTTGGCAGAAGGACATGAAAAATCAAGTGCATCCTATTGAACAATGAGCAGGGAAACAAAGTTAACAGTCAAAGAAGCTTTTCATGCATAAGTGTTGATTTCTCTGGGGAGGATCAGCAGGCACTTTTTCTTTCCCTCCCAATTCGATCCACTCCTGCGCCCTCTGTAAAGTTGGGCTCTGAAGAGACGGAAGAGAAATCCATACGTGTCTCCGTCTGGCCATTGATATTCTCCTTACTCCCTTCTTTTCTCCACACCTCCATCACACCATTCTTTCCCCCTCTCTTGTTCTTGCTTTCTCAGAGGGTCCGTAGTGGCCAATCCATCCTCACGCCCTCCACTGGCCAGGTCAGGACATCTAATATCCCATGGATTCACACTTTCTCTGCCTCCCCAGCCGCCTGCACCCAAGCAGCATCCCCGCCAACCCTCCCCTCCTCCAACTGCACATCAATCTCACAATCCTCTCCTTTTCTCTTTTCACCTTCTCCACCCTCCCTCTCTCCCTCTTTGTGAGATGTTTGGCTTATTACTCTTGCTGCTCCTATTTAACCTCGAAACGCATGAAGAATACTCAGCTACAGCAGGAGGATCACATAATAGTCCTCACGCCTACTTCTACTTTTGACCTCAACTTCGTTGGAATAATTTAAATTATTATTGTACATAATGTTCCTGTAAGAAGACACAACCTTTTATTAAAAAAGAAAATTATTGAAACATTAGGATTTGAAAATAAAAATGTTTTCCACCTTTTACAACTTAACATATATCCCTTACATTTAGACAATATATTCTTCATTAATAAATAAATACAGGCCCATATCAAACCTGTTTTAGAAAAGATAATTGTAACGGTTGTTCTTTTATAAAATATACTTTTTGGTGCCAAACAATTTCTTTAAAGCTTATGGCCTTGGATTTTTATGCCACCACAGCACTGACACTGCATAAGAAATGTGAACAGTATTCATCTGAGCAGCGATGCATCAAAAGGTTTTAGGATAACCATAAAATAGTCTTTGATGGACTAGAAAGGTTTGTGAGCATTTTGCCAACTGGTTAAAATCATCATGATGTTTACAAGACTGGGAATACTTTGTGTTAATTGGTTATTATGAATCTGAGTAAAATAACATGTGGAGTTCCGCAGGGCTCTATTATCAAGCCTCTGCTATTCAATATAAACATCCTCTTGCTTGCTCAGGGTACAGAATGTTATAACATCTCATGCCATACTTATGCAGATGAAACACAACTCTAATTCACTGTGTCACCACATGACTACAGTCCCTTACAATCGCTGATTTAGTGCATTAAACAATCAATATTCGATGTCCCAGAACAACTTAACGGCATTTGGCCCAAAAGAATACAAATTAAAAGTCACTACTCAACTTTAATCTATGACACCAAAATCTAGATTCCAGACAGAAGTCTTAGTGAAGTTATGACCTTAATTTCAACAGCCATATGAAAACGATCACAAAGTCAGACAACCAGTACTTTAAAAACATAGCAAGATTTAAAGGATTTCTGTCCAAACCAAACACAGAATGCTTGACTATTGTCATGGTGTCTTCACAGGTCTTAGAGAAAAATCAATGAGAATGCTGCTGCTGCCAGAGTCCTCACTAACACCCATGAAATGGAGACATTACACCACTCCTTGAATCACTGCATTGGCTTCCTGTGTCAAAGGATAGATTTTAAATCCTATTAGGCTACTTGTCTATTAAGCACTAAATGGTCTCAGGCCTAAAATTATCACTGATTTACGTGTTTGCTATGAAGCAGCAAGAAGCCTCAGGTCATCTGGGACAGGTCTATTGAGTGTTCCCAGGATCAGACCCAATCGAGGTGAAGCAGCTTTTAGTCTCTCCCCCACCTGTGGAACAAGCTCCAGAATAACTGAGATCTGCTGATACTGTGAGTTCATCTTAATCAGGATTTCAAATGTTGTTAAGTGTTGTTAAGTGTGACTTTACAATAAATTAGATTCATAATTTATTCTTAATCTGGAACTATTTATTTGCTTGCTTTTGTTTTTATTGCTTTTTTAAATTTAATTTCTTTCTAATCTTTTAGTACTTATTTGTTGGGCTGTTTTTTTATTGTGTTGACAATGCAATTTTGATGTTTTCTTAAAGTATTATTTTATATATTTACAGTTATATATTTCTCAATGGAGCTCAATAAATGAAATTGCCTTGTCTTTTTCTTTTAATATTGTTTTTCTTTTGGTTTTATTCTTTGTTTGAAGGACTTATTACTAGATGTTATAGCTAATGTTAGCAAAACTGCCACCTGCTTCATTGGAGGGGATTTATTTATTTTTGAAAGGTTTAAAAAAACGGGAGATTTACATATTCAAACAGAAGCACTGCGGGTTAAATACGAGAGTATTCTGGGAAAACATATCTGCATTGTGAAGACTGTGGGGGAAACTTCTGAAGCAATTGGAGTCAGGACTCAGAGAGCTGGAGCTTTGATGGCAAACACTGACGGTTTATTTGGAGCTTCGGCCGGAGAATTCACAAGACATGTCACGGGCCACGAGTTGACCACACGGTTGAGATGCCACAATCAATACTGAAGAACTCTAACCCAGTCCCATGTATTTAGCTAGTTCGGAGAGAATAATCAACATTGTGCATAACAAGATAGAAGCATAACACCTCTATCAGCTGGCGCCAACAGGCAGGAACAGGGAGACAAAACACTGAGAGCACAGCAGCCAAGGTTACAGGTGCGTGTGCTGCTCGGTCAGGACAGTATACTGATAAACTGGGTCAAAGTTATGGGCCTTGGAAAATATTTCCCCAACAAAGACTTCAATGACAATTATTTGTTTCTAAACAGTAGGTTCAATTCTCTGAACTATTACAGTTTGTTTTTCACCACATATTTGAGATTCTGATTCATTCAAGCAAATTGTGTTTGAGCCATAACATGCAAAAGGATCCTTTCAACTATCATATAAACAAGTATGTTCCTTACATATCTATTAAATGTCTGCTCAATTGGCAAATTACCTGTCATGATAAATTGATAAATAATCACAATATTACCTGAAAGATCAAAGCTGAATATTCTGTTTACAGTACATGAAACACACGCTGCAAAAATAAATGTAATGAATACTAACACAAATGTTTTTCCCTGAACTTCGGTGTTGTATTATTTACTTTTTTGAAAGTTATTGAAAATTATATAATATATATTTCTTTTTTAATATTTATTTTCATAGTACTGTAGATGGATGCATGGACGGACGGATGGATGAATGGAAAGATGGATAGATAGATAGATGGATAGATATAGAGAGACATATTAAATACACTCAGGAATAAGGCATATACCATATTAGTTAAGCTGACAGTCATAAACCTAACTCATTACAGGAGATGGGAACAGCATGTCTTTGAGTTTGAAGCCTGTGCTGGATAATGTTGAAAGCACTAGAAAAATCAAAATAAACACTTTGACAGAGCAGAGCTACTGTATCTGCTTTTTCTAAGCACGCATGCACTTTTGAAGCATAAAAATAATGGCATCCTCAACATTAATTTTGGCCTGGTGAGCAAATTGCAGTGGGTCCACATATTTGCCTGCCAACTCTCTGCAACATTTCTCTCAAAAGTGTTTCATTACGTGTGAAGTGATGGAAAGTTTGGAGAGGATTGTTTGTGTTTCAGAGGAGAGGATGACAGATGTAAACATTCTTCAGTGACAGCATCTGGTGTTTGCCTCTCCTATCATTGCTTTTTTACTTTAGCCATGCTTTTGGTCATGCTGCGCCTAACCTCATTCTGTCAGCAACACCCTCTGCGAGAGCAGTGGAAGGTGATACAAAATCTAAATGAATGGGAAGTTTAATGAGCTCACACCTGGACTGTCTGGTGGACCTACTGTAACTGAAAGACTGCTATTGCGGCGATTGTCTAGATACACTGAACACAAATATAAACGCAACACTTTTGTTTTTGCTCCCATTTTTCATGAGATGAACTCAAAGATCTAAAACATTTTTTATATACACAAAATAACCATTTCTCTCAAATATTGTTCACAAATCTGAAAAGATCTGTGACAGTGAGCACTTCTCCTTTGCCGAGATAATCCATCCAACCTCACAGGTGTGGCATATCAAGATGCTGATTAGACAGCATGATTATTGCACAGGTGTGCCTTAGGCTGGCCACAATAAAAGGCCACTCTGAAATGTGCATTTTTGCTTTATTGGGGGGGTCTGGGGGGGGTCCGAAAACCAGTCAGTATCTCGTGTGAGGGGTAGGGTTTGGGTAATGTTGTGTATCGAGTGGCCCATGGTGGTGGTGGGGTTATGGTATGGGCAGGCGTATGTTATGGACGACGAACACAGGCCACTCGAATCACAACATTACCCTAACCCTAACCCTACCCCCAATAAACCCCAATAAAGCAAAACTGCACGTTTCAGAGTGGCCTTTTATTGTGGCCAGCCTAAGGCACACCTGTGCAATAATCATGCTGTCTAATCAGCATCTTGATATGCCACACCTGTGAGGTGGGATGGA
The DNA here is from genome assembly GCA_902827135.1 of Harpagifer antarcticus. Classification (NCBI taxonomy): domain Eukaryota; kingdom Metazoa; phylum Chordata; class Actinopteri; order Perciformes; family Harpagiferidae; genus Harpagifer; species Harpagifer antarcticus. The sequence continues at coordinate 5,652,311 of CADEHL010001042.1, read as the reverse complement.
TTATCTCGGCAAAGGAGAAGTGCTCACTATCACAGTTTTTCAGATTTGTGAACAATATTTGAGAGAAATGGTTATTTTGTGTTTATAGAAAATGTTTTAGATCTTTGAGTTCATCTCATGAAAAATGGGAGCAAAAACAAAAGTGTTGCGTTTAGATTTTTGTTCAGTGTAGATTGTTTTAAATGCAGTTACATTCTCCAGCCTCATCATGGAGTGGAAATGACGGCCTTTCAGTGATTACAAATTCAAATAAGGTCTCAAAATGTCCCTACTGCTTTTTCTTACATGTAATTAGCCGTTTTTAAAAGGTGATCACATTTACATGCAGAACCTTTTGAGAAAGGAGGGCAAATGAACCCCCATAGGTTGGATATTATAATTCTGCACAGCGTTATTCAGGCTTTTTTATTATTAAAAGCAGCATAAAAACTTCCTCCCACTACAAAAAAAAAAAGGGGTGCATCTCTTAATTACTGACATAGAGCCAATTTACGTCGAGTGTGTCTCTCGGCAGATAATGATAATCATTATAATTGCTTGAAGCGTTTGTTTCATGCAGCAAAAGCAATAATGTTCACTCAGATCTTCTATAGTAAAGGCTCAGCACTTCCTCCAAGCTGTTATACAGTGACTGGACGTGAATAATCATTAGTGAAATTGAAATGCAGGGGTAAATACATGGCTGTGTCTGTCCTCTCCTCTGTACTGCCTGTCTCTTTGTATGGGTCCCTGGGTACGGCGCCAGGGAATGATCAAAGACTGACTCTGATTCCCTCTGAATGATCAAGGAGAAGAGACAGCGAGCTCTGTGATTACTGAACATTGACGTTGTATCAATTTCAATCATTCTACAATATGCGGCGGCTGTCACACACAAGGTGCATCATGCACTCTGTCTGATCACCCAGGATACAGTGGTACGGGAGTTATTGATTATGGGATATTCAAGCATTTTTCATGAGGGAGAAGAACATTTTGTGATAAAAACGGCTACTGGCTCAACTCCACTGATTGCCACGAGAGTTCAGGGTTGGAGAAGTGAAAGAGGCAAGCTCTCCTTTATAACAACTACAGCACTGGTTTAGAAATAGTAACATTTGATATTTTGTGAATTATGTTTGCTGAGATGAAAAATCAATACAACTCATATCAAGTATACTTTATGTCGGATAAAGGCTATATTCAGCAGCCAGTAATCAATATTAAGACACAACATTAAGAGTGGCTTCAACATTTACATTTTTTCTCTTAGCAAGAAAGCAATAGTCACATATTTTTGATAAAAAAAACAGCCTGGTATTCACTTGAGGGCATAAAAAAAACGCTCGGCGAGTAATTTATGTAACAAACCATCATCTGTTTCCAAAAAGAAAGTGGTATCAAACAAAATTTAAATCTCAAAGTGGACCTTTAAACAAACAACTAATGGCAGAGCTACTTTGGAAAGATGAAAATAATCCCCCCATGACAAAATCCCAGAATTATTTATATGTTTTGTCAAAAAGTACGGTGGCCGACAGTGGGCGGTACAACAGCCCAAACCACTTACGGAGAAACAAGCTGCACTTTCAAAAAACTCACCCAAATGAGAAAAGACACTTCCAAATGAAGGAACATCTTCAACAACTTGATAGCACATACTCAACATTTAGAAAACGTTCACCAACTTGACGAAACAGGGTGTACTTAAAGCACTGCATAAATGACACACTGAAAATATGCTGCAAGAAGCTCAAAACACAATGGAAACGGGGACACTCAAAAGTGAAGCACACAGCTGAGACCAGCGCGCTTGTTGATGTTCGGGGAGGATAAAGTTGGCCAACAATTATTTTCGATGGAAACTTACATAAATATAAGTTTTATTGCCATATTTGAACAATGTGATAAAATGATTATTTCCAAAATGATTGCAGATCTGCTGTAAGCTAGCTAGCTAATGTAGTCATTTCAAATATGTGACTTGCTCGATCGAAATCAGTCGCATTGACTCGAAGACACATTTTGAGTTGTATACACTGTTGGAAAGAGGAGATTCCTAGCTTTCTAATGATATCAGGATGGTTTTTGTACTCACATTATATAATGACTGTCACCGAGTCATAATTTTGAGAGAAAGGCCTTCAAAGTTTCCTCTTCTCTGCAATCCATCGATCTGATGGCAAATTATCAAAGTAGTACCAGTGGCGGCGCAAGGGGGTGGCTACTTGGGCTCAAGCCCCGGATGAAGTGATCCTTCCTAGTGCCTGACGAGTTTTAAGATAATAGCCTATAAAGTTATGGATATTAAAAAGATGTTCATCGAAGCAGGCGCCACAAGCTGCAGCAGCAGCAGCAGCAGCAGCAGCTGACAACAATGTCATCACCAGCAGTGAAGAAATGGATGATGTTTCAGGTTTGTGAATCTGGTACACTGGTGTGAAAGGTTATTTGTATTTGTTATTGTTCATATAGAAACCACTGCTTTCTGCTCACTGGTGAGTTAGCCTATGAATGAGTGTTAAACACATCAGGCTGGCAGCTGTATGGGCATTGCACTACGGTAGTTGTTATTTGCACATTGTTAATCATAGGCAATGCATCCTTAAATGGTTTAACTGTGAGGTGTTATACAATTGTACTTTACTCTGGAGAGTTTTTTTAAGGAAAAAAGAAACAGCATGATGGGATGTGCAGTACCAAATATGTAAAGCACTTTTTTGTTAATTTATGATTTGCTGCATATAAGGAATAAAACAAAAATCCTCTGTCGTACCATATTGAAGTATCATTATTTTGCATCGTGTTGAATCGTATCGGCCCGTATCGCATAATGTTGAATCAAATCGTATCGAACTGTATCGCAACAGGGGTGAATCGTATCACATCGCCTGGTGTTTCAAATGTATCGTTAATGTATTGTATCGTGGCAACTTATCGAGATGCACATCACATCGGCCTCAGTGATGGAGATGCACATCCCTAGTGTGTATGTTTGTGTGTGTGTGTGTGTGTGTGTGTGTGTTTGTGTAATGTTGCGTTTGTGTGTATTGTGTTTGTTTCCCGGGGAAAACACTCACGAGAAACACCGGCTGTTGTTATGCCTGCTGTGACGTTAAGTTACTCCGTTCTCCGCTTGTAATTATGCCGAAGCTTCAAAGTTGTATTTATCATCTGAATTTGCCGAAACAAGTTTAATATTCTGAAAGCTAAGACTTTGTTTAATTGAAATCAGATGAAAACAAACTGTAACGGACCCTACCGTGTTATCTATGATTAATATACTCTTACATTCATAATTTCAGCCGGAGGGAGGGGGGGCGGCGCTGCGGAAGAGCAGAGTGCGAGTGAGAGGTGCCTGTCATCTTCCCTTTACAAGCTTCAACATTTATTTATCGTGTGAGTTTGAAGATAAAAGTTTCATATTCTGAAAGCCAAGACTTTGTTTAGTTAAAATCAAACAAAACACCCGAACCCCGAAAAACTATTTTTTTTACCAAATCCATGTTTATTTTGAAATGAGCCGTTGCGACTTCCGACTGATTTCGATAAAAAAAACATACAATTATAAAACAGTCCATGATTCTGTTGTGTTTTTTTTATTTGCTGTGTTATGTTTTAGCGCCGATTCGTTTATACAGCTCTTTTAGTACACGCTGTGCATGTTTTCGTTGGTGAATGTTTTTCTGAATGCTGTGCATGTGTTGGTGGTGAAAATGTTTCTTAATTTGCATGTGTTTTGGCACCTTTGTGTTTTATATTTGCATCGTTTCTGAAAGTGAAGCACGTTTCTCCCTAATGTAAGCATTTTTGCCCCTGTCGGGCATCGTAAAAAAAGAGTAAATATGGAGAAAACAAATGAATATTCGATGTACCATCCAGCAAAATGGATTTAGTTGTCACAGTGTGGTTGTTGCATGGTATGAGGATCACAGCACCGCCACAACAGAGATGTGAAGTGTCTTATTTCAACAGCGAAAGTGTTTCTCCCGAGATGACTGAGCCATTTTGTTTTGGTTGTGGTCGAGCAGTCTGCTGTGTTCTACAGGTCCTATGAATAAAACATGGAGACCTGTTAGAAGAGGCACCCTGGCTAGAGGGTCAGCTGTCCAACCGCAGCTGGAGAATAAAGGAGGACCCCATTGGGAAAAGTGTGCCGAATCGTCGCCATTTGATGGAAAAAGCTGCAGGGGCGAGATAGCAGGAGATTGGGTGCAGATTTAAAGCCCCATGTTGCATATACACCGGTAGGCCGCTACAGGGTAATACCCTTTAAGGATTACATCAATTTCTGAGCTAAACATGTAATCATACGCTGAGGCCGTGCTCGGGATCCTTCGGGATAACCTTCAGTCCCATCGGAACGAATTGCCTTAGCCGGTAGAAGCTTCTTGGAATTATTCATAGAGGAAGCTTATAAACATTATAAAACAAATAACATTACATGTCACTTGTTAGACGCTTTTGCAATTTGGGGTGAAGTGTCTTGCCCAGGGACACAATGACATGCAGACTGCAGTGGGTTTGAAACTGTGACCCCCTGATCCGAACACCGCACCGCACACGCCGTCCCTAACAAATGAATTTAATATGAATGGATTTTCTAATCAAAAAAGTGTCTGTACTCTTAAAACTTTCCCAGGGATGGTGTTACCTGAACATGACAAAGCAGTGCCAAAACCCCTGCTCTGTTGTACTCTTACACGCCATGACCAGCTTAATCATTGAACCCGGGAATCAACGGAGTCTGTTCAGAGGCCTCATCTCAGGCATGAAGTAAGCCGAATGGATTCAAGATACAATCCTGTAACTTTCACTGTCACTTAATTGCAAGACTACTTCTTTGATTAACTCTGCCTTTCTCCCCCTCTCTCCGTCCCTCTGGGAGATGGGGAGAGGGGGGAGGGGGCAGGGGCATATAAAACATGACTGGCAGCTCTAACAGCTGCCGAGAGCTCTTCTCCACTTCAGCAGATGTTCTCTTAAGGATTAAATCTGCCTAAATAACTTGATAACAAAATAAATACTATATGAGATCCTGTCTGTGCTCAATTAGTGTGACTTTTCCCCCCCAAAACACGTTTAACAAATTAAGTTTTAAAAGTTTTTTCACCAGTCAATGGGTTTTTTGCTCAGATTGTCAAGAGAGGGGGAAGCCTGCAGCAGAGGATTTAAGTGCTTTCCAATATGAAACAGAATTTCATTTTGGTTGCACCTCTCTGTGGTTCAGGCTAAGAGTCAGCTAATGCAGAATCTCTGCAGCAGGTAAGGGTATTTTAATACTAGTGCCACATGTCTTTGACCTATACTGCTTCAGTAGTGAAAGAGCACCTGAACCACAATGTGATCCTGCCATCGCTGCCAAGATATTTGTTGCAGCGTCCATTTTAGGAGCAGATCCAAGATTCGAAAACAATTCTAAGAGGCGTAACGGAGTAGTTCTTTTAAACGTTTCACTGAAAACCTTACTATGTAAAACACTTTCACATCAACAGTATCATGTTTGCGCTGGTGTTCTCATATTCGGTGCAGGTGCAATATGCTAAATGCTTATATGTGTTTTGGAAGAAGTTAGCATATAACTGAATGAATGTGACTTTAATTTGACTGCACATGTTCTCTTAAAATGTGGTACCTATCATGCAAAATGCACTTTTTGATGTCTTTTATAACCCTTTCTCTTTTCCTCCGTACCCACATCTTTTAAAAACGGGGGTACAACAAGATTTGCTGCCGATATTACGTAATTTCCGAGTTGCTATCAGAAACAATGCCTGACGTGTTTTAGCCGTAATATGGTATTTGTAATATGGTACAAATAATAAAGCATTATTTGTTTTAAATGTTCATCAATGTGCATTGTCCCTCTTCAAATAAACGATTAAATGAAATAAAATGTTGTTTCAGAACTAAGCTGTAATGGAGAGTGGCTGGGAGGCGTGTGGCGCAGTGGATAGAGCGTTGGTGTTCGGATCAAGGGAGCACAGGTTAAAATCCCACTGCAGTCCGCCTGTCGTTGTGTCCCCGAGACACTTCACCCCAAATTGCTCCTGTGGGGATTGCCCACAGTATTGAGTATGTAAGTTGCTTTGGATAAAAGCGTCTAACAAGTAACATGTAATGTGTTTAAAAAGCAGGAAATAAAGAAAGGAACTCAGCTTGTGAGCTCCATACTGTTTCAGAAATAATAAAGAAAATAATCCTTGATGTGGTTTAGAACAGGATGGTCTGTTCTCACAGCAGAATTTAACTTTATCTCCGGTAGAATTCTGATCAGGCATTAGCTCCGCCTCCTCTTTTTTTTCAAGCTAAGGACACACAATCTTTGTTGGAATAGAGGGGTAGGAGGGATGTCTAAAATGCATGATCTGTTTGTATTTTGAGAAAAACACATCATAGACATGTTTTTATATATTTTTATATATCTGAGACCCATAATATATGCCTAGAAATAGCATGATAGGTGCACTTTAACATCTTTTTATAACACAGCCCTTGTTTACTTCAATTATTAAAATATCCCCTCAGTATTTGGATGCTTTTAACACCATGAGGCATGCATGAAACACAGAGTTTCCCTTGAGTATTCAAAAGCAACACCGAGTGAGTAACTAAATTACTTTTGATTACATTTGACTTTGAAATCAACTAAAATGCAATTCAGACCGACTGAAGACTAAAAACATGACTAAAACATATCAACTTCTGACGGAATAACACAGAGAATATATTTACATGCACATTATAGTGTCCCAGTTATGATCAGATATTTGGAGTATCCCAGTTATGTTATGCAAATTTAAATATTATATTGGTAAAAAGCCCCTTGCAGTTTTAGGACAACTTGATGTGCTAGCTTGAGTACTCCTTAACCCCGATACTTATAATCCTATTATACAGGTTTTTGAACATGTCTGCCGTGTGCACAGGCATTTCTCAACTTGAGTAATGCAATACTAATATGAAAGTTGCACTTAGTTTAGTCAGTCTGAATGGATCTGATCATCTGGATCATACCTTTCCAATGATGCGACTAACATCTTTACCTCTCCCTAGGAGCTTACGTTTTTATGAGTTGTCCGACTGTTTGTCAGCAAGATGAGGAAAACACTATTAGGCCAATTGTTATGAATTGTATTAGACGGATGTAGGCCAAGAAAGAACACATTACATTTGGGAAATCAAATTTCACTGCACTCATGTGGGTTCACACATTATACCACATCTTCTTGGTAGCGTCCATGCTATTTCCACATGACCAACTTTGGAAGTGGGACCATCTAGGGAGTATGTAAGTGTATCATTGGCTTTGTTGGAGGCTTTTCAAGAACCATTCCGATTGTACAGTATTATTATGAATTTGTCTGCAACCAAAATGGCATCTGGGTTATCTTTTGTTATATTTGACAAGGCCCATCCTAAACCAAATGAGACGATCCTCAACAGTTTTAAAAGGCTGGCTGGTACTCTTCATCACTTAACCGACCTTTATATGTCAATTACTTGGAAGTCCCTTTTTAATGTTGCAGCTGGTAGACATGGACCTAATTTTAGATATTTTATATACTGTGGGGAAGTTTATTATTAAACCATGGAACCCCTTTTTAAAGCAGATCGTCTAACATTTACATTAAAACTAGTCAGTGCAAAAATTAACTATAAGGTCTTGAATATATATCTTTACTTCCTCATACTTGTTTAGCTCGTGGATGGATGAGGCTACCGCAGTTCAGAAACGTGGATTCTTTAAGAATCTTGAGGTCTTTAATGTTCCATGTAAACGTCCTCCAAAATCATGAATGCAAAGGTAGCACTGAAAACCAGGATACAAGTGTGCATGTCTATTCACTTTTTTCAGGATAGGGATAAGGGCAGTCGGTTTTTCCCTCACAGTTATCTTATGTTTGCTTTTTGATAACTTTCCCCCCTCTGTCATTAAACATTATTCCATAACAAATAAATGACTCGAACTGGTTATATTCCAAAGACATTCAAATGGTGATTACTGCTCGGTAAAGCTTCATTTTACATACCATAAGGTATTTGATTTAAAAAGGGCATATTATGCTTTTTCTACGGGATTTCTCTTTCCTGTAGTGCAGTGGTTCCCAACCTTTTTCAGTCAGGCCCCCTCTTGTGTAATTGGAAATATTTTTGAGCCCCCCCAATCCGGTTCCCACCGAGATTGGTAGAATTAATTGTATATAGTTGTACAAACATTGCAAGACATATAAGATCCAACTATAATTTTATATTATGGATTGAACATGAACAAAAGTGCTTGTATTGGCAGATGATCCTGTGCCACTGTGAAATAACGAGGCCTAATTGAAACAATTACAAGTGCTGCTTATCAATCCAGTTCTTTAACAGTATTTTTATAGGTCATTTTTTATGGGAAAAACTAAACAAATTAAAAACAGAATTCACATTGATTCATGTTATGCATAGTGTGGATTATGGGCTGCTAGCCAGTGGCGTGACTATCGACGCTGCAGCCGGTGAAACGCAGAGCCGACCAGGGGCCCATGCGAAAAAAAAAAGATGTATTTTTTATTTCTTTATTTTGTAATATATATATATCTTTTTTTTCGGGGCCCCAATTTCATTGGTCGGTTCACGCAGTCTTCAAATTAACCAAGCAACCTAAATGAATTTGTAATTTGTCTGGCAGCAGCAAGTTCGGCAGCATTATACAAAATTGAATAGCCTGCAGTTATAATCAGGGTTCCCGCGGGGTCTTAAAAAGTCTTAAATATGATCAAAACAATAAGAAAGGTCTTAAATATGGTTTAGAAGGTCTTAAAAATGATGGGATTTGAAAGGTACATCTGTGTTGCGATCACCTCTAAATGTGTTTTGGGGGAAATGTCCGGGCTGCAAAGTAACCAGTGCGATAATAGCCTTTCAGTTCCCTCCAACAATTTGTATTGAAATAAATCAACATGGAACCAGTAATCACTAACTTTGTTTCCCTCGGCCCCTTATTGGAAAACACCCAGCTAGTAACCTAGCAACCAACCAAGCTTCAGCTAGTGGCAGTCAGAAATTCAGGTATCTTCGAATCTACTTTAAAATAAATATGGGGAAGTGTAAGTTCAACCGTATTTGGTTGGAAAACATCTAATTTAGTGCTTGGTTGAAACCAGTGGAGGGGAACGTGTTTGAAGCCCGCTGCACCTTTTGCAAACAAAATTAGCGTTTGTTTTACCAATGCAGCGTTAGCTAGTGCAGCAGTCTACGTCAACCCTAAAAGCGGAGGTGCTGTGGACGCTAAATACAGTAGCTAAACAATCATACAACAGCATGAAGCCAGCAGAGCTCTGAATAACTTACACTCACACACCCACACCCGCACACACACACACACACACACACACACACACACACACACACACACACACACACACACACACACACACACACACACACACACACACACACACACACACACACACACACACACACACACACATTTGTCTTACACGCTAACACAGTTCTGTGTACTGTTATGCTGTTATGTTCAGTCATCGTTCTTATGTTGAACGTGAATACATTTACTTTGTAAGTAATTATGGGACGTATTTCCTCTTTCATTTGTAGCTGAAGGCTTGTCGTGGGCTCGTCCACTTTTCTTTTAACGGCTAGTTGTGTTAAAAATGTGTACATTTTATTGATTTTATGAGCAAACAATGTTTGTTTACAACTTCTTCCCAAACTTCACGCGCCCCCCCCTGCAATAGTGCTGCGCCCCCCAGGTTGGGAACCACTGCTCTAGTGTATTATATAGGTTTCTGTGCATGTGAATGGTGTGCCAAGGCTAAAATCACAAATTTCACTCCGGTGGGAGTTTCTCTCCCACACACTGCCTGAAACACCTAAAATGGAGTCCTTTGTTTACTTCTGTGACATAGTGACATCACTATGTAACATATGCACTTCAATTGGCTAGCACTCCAAAACAATGTAAGTGATAGGCTAAGGGGCGGGACATCTCTTAGCGGTTGGCCAATCACAACAGAGCCGGCCAGCTAACCAATCAGAGCAGACTGGGCTCTGGTTTCAGACAGAGGGTGAAAAGAGGTGCTGCAGCACAGGCACAGGTATGAGAAAAATAAAAACCTTTTTGAACATTAAAGCATGGAAACATGTCACAGTAGAGGCACAAAATACACATATGAAACCTGGAAATAGGATCAATTGGGCCGCTTTAAATATATAATATGTGCGACTGTATATAGTCTGTCAACACAAGTAGAAGATCATTTAATGATAATATCAAAATCATTCATATGGCCACAATACAAATGTTCACAAGAGAGAAATGGTGCAGCTCTTGCTTCAGGCAGCATACTGTACCGTGTTTTTGCAGCAACAGCAGAAATCACACCTCTAACTTTTTAATTACACCCTTGAGAGGTGCAGTTGACCTGTACAATGACATCTGCCCGTCTCAGCGTTAGCTCCCCAGGCCAACCCCAGGTCATCCTGTCCCCCCGAACCCTTGAGAGTTTCTCCTGAATGAGGCCCGGAGTGCTGATGGAGTCTGGAGGTCTGACCCATGAAGTGGTCCACCCAACAGAGGACCCTCCTCCCCTCTAATTTAATCCTCTGAGCTTTGAGACTGAAGTAGAAATTACATTACACACATACAATGTTTTTTTGCCATTACAAAAAGCCTATGGAGTCTTTGTTAACAACGTTGACACTTGTTGCTCACGATTAATCTGGAAACCTCATAAAAACACAAATTAATCACATCACCATCATTAAGAACCATAGCTACCTCGCTGTGAAGGCCGACCTAATCCACGACAGAGGGCAACTCATTCGCTTTAGGTGTGATGAAAAAAAAGGAAAGGGGTTTTACTGCCGGTTTTTACGTTACAAAGGAGTTAAAGATATCTGAAAGGTACCAGAGATTGCTCACAGTATGATACCGTCAGCAGGAATACTATCATGAGAGTACTTTAGCTCACATTATACAGAGGATGATCACAATGTCTCTACGTGACAGCACCTTTGTCAATGCTTTAGCTAAGTCCCTTACACTGGGACCGTGACGTATCCTACACACGGTTGTAGCGTTGAAGCTTGCCGGTGGGCGTGTCTGGCGCTTGGGGTTAACGACCAACAACCAATCCCATTAATCTCCCGCCCCGACACACAAAGCACGAGGTTTGATTGGCTAGCGCTTGTACTGGCATCTGATTTCATTGGCGCTTCCGTCGACGCTTGAAAAGTTGAACATTTCTCAACTTTCAGCGCGAGCAACGGAGGCAAAGCGAAGCAACGGAACCACAATGCAGTTTGGCAAAGCGTGACGTCACCCCATTCAAAGTGAATGGGAAGCGTCTCCGTTGAAGCTCGCAACAGAACCGTGAGGATGCGTTACACACCCGGGCGTCACACATTCTAACGTAACAGCTGTTCTAACGTAACACTACTTTAACAAGACGGGAATATTGCAACTAAAAATAGGCTTTGTAGAAGCTGTGGGTCACCTGAAACAAACAGCTCCTATCTTTGAGTAAACAACGTGTTTTCAGTCATTTATTTACCAGCTAAAAACAAGGAAACTTGTGAAAAACTCTACTCACACTCTATGTTTCAATAACAACAAACTGACACTGTTCAACTGTTGCTGTGTTAGCGTGAAGGTAAAACATCACAGATAATGTACATAAGGTGATTGCTGTTTAACCACAAACAATGAAGAATATGTCCTTAGAGTCCACTTTAGCGTACTGCTTTTTCTGCCCTTTTGCAGCTAATACATCCATCAACCATTACCGTAGTCATGGGCGTAATTTCCACTGGGGACAGGGGGGACATGTCCTCCCCAGTTTTCAAAATCCCATTTGTGTCCCCCCCACTCTTTTTAAATGTGTTTATTATTTATTTTGTACGCAAGCGGTCATCGGCACGGAGGAGCGTCTGTGTGTGTGTGGCACGAGTGCATCTTGTGAGAGAGAGAGAGAGAGAGAGAGAGAGAGAGAGAGAGAGAGAGAGAGAGAGAGAGAGAGAGAGAGAGAGAGAGAGAGAGAGAGAGAGAGAGAGAGAGAGAGAGAGAGAGAGAGAGAGAGGCGGGATTGTTGTTAGCATCTGGTTCTAGCTCGGAGCTAACGGAGATTAGAAGCTGTTTCAACAATAAGGAGAGGGAGAGTCCTCTCCTGTCGGACTGAGAGAGATAACGTCAGCTCAGGGAGGTAAAGGACTCTGAGCGATTAGATTGTAAACTTTAGTCAAGTTATCTCAGTGGGTCTCAAACGGTGTGGTCATCTTTGTAAAGAAATATTTCCATCTATGTAATATTAGTTGTATATAAAATAAGTTAAGAAATCCTTCCAATGTGTAGCCTACTATAGGTCAGTACAAAATAAAAAACACAGTTTGAAAGGGGAGTGATTAGTCAAATATGCATAAATAAAAAGAAAGAATGCAGACTAGGTAAGATAAAGATAGGGGAGAGGAGTTTATCAATGATTTGTTATTGGTTGTGAGCATATTCTAATGGTTTTTGATTATTGAAATATAAATAATAATAATAGATTTAATTTGTTAGCGCTTTTACAGGTGCTCAAAGACGCTTTACAGATATAGTGAAGGGAAAAGAAAAGGAAGGAACAACAAATAAATATATAGTTAGTCAAATAATACAAAAACAATCACACATTAAAGGCCAGATTGAAGAGGTGAGTTTTTGTGAGTTTGTTGAAGGTGCAGTCTCTGATGGGTTGGGGGAGTGAGTTCCAGAGGGAGGGGGCAGCGATGGAGAAGGCTCTGTCCCCCCAGGTCCAGTGATTGGTGCGGGTCGGGATGGATAGGAGGTTGGCTTCTGATGAGCGGAGGCAGCGGGAAGGGGCGTGGTGGTGCAGCAGGTCTGTGAGGTAGGGGGGGCCTGATTGTTGAGGGCTTTGTGAGTAATGAGGAGGACTTTGAAGTTGATTCTTTGACGGACGGGGAGCCAGTGGAGGTTCTAAAGGACGGGAGTGATGTGGTCTCGGGAGCGGGTGTGGGTGAGGAGGCGGGCAGCAGGGTTCTGGATATGTTGGAGTTTATTGAGGAGGTTGGATGGTATGCCGTAGAGAATGCTATTGCAGTAGTCGAGTCGTGAATGAGGGTTTCAGCAGCAGAGGAGGAGAGTGATGGGCGGAGACGGGCAATGTTTTTGAGGTGGAAAAAGGCGGTCCTGGTGATGTGATTTATGTGGTGGTTGAATTTGAGCTGACTGTCGAAGATGACTCCGAGGTTGCGGATGTGAGGGGGTGGAGATAGAGTGTGGCTGTCAATGGTGAAGTTGAAATTCTGGATGTCTTTGATACGGGATGGGGGGCCGATGATGACGATGATGTCTGATTTGGCACTGTTCAGTTGGAGATAGTTTGTTTGCATCCATGCTTTTATTTCTGAGAGACAGTTGGTGAGAGTGGAGTGTGTTGTGGTGGTGATGGTTTTTGTTGAGATATAAAGTTGGATGTCATCGGCGTAGCAGTGAAATTGAAGGTTGTGGCGACGAATTATTTTGCCAAGGGGGAGCATGTAGAGGATGAAGAGCAGGGGGCCAAGCACCGAACCCTGGGGGACGCCTTGGGACAGAGGAGCAGTGGAGGAGGTGCAGTTGTTGATGTTGATAAACTGATGTCTGTGTCGGTGAGGTAGGAGTTCAGCCAGGAGAGTGCAGTGTCGGTGATGTTGAGTGATGATTCGAGGAGGGACAGCAGGATTGCGTGGTTAATGGCGTGGTTGATGGTGTCGAATATACAGTTCTGTTTCATATGAGTGTTGAGAACTGTATCCATACATTTCTTAATGTTGCCCTCAAAGTGCACCAGATTGATGCATTTAGCTTCAATTTAAAGAAAAAAAAAAAAAAAAAAAAAAAAAAAAATCTTCCCGGGGGTGCATGCCCCCGGACCCCCCTAGAGGATGTGAGGTCATCACAAATAAAACAGGTTTACATGGATAGGATACTAGATAATTTTGTTAACACTATAGTCCCTAATATATTTGTAGAAAGGCAGGAAATGGAATTAAATTGAGAAAATGTTTCATTGCAGAGGACCCCCTGTTTTGTGTCTCCCCCACTTCTCAAACCAAAGTTTGACCGTAGGGTCTGTAGTACGAACAAAGACAGCTAAGTCCTTTTTTACCTTGACAGAGTCAGCAAATACAGCATCAACTTCTTCCTTTCTTTTCATTCATCATAAAAGCCAAAGAGATATAAATTGTGTAGCTGTTTACCGTGAGGGAACTCAAATGCACTCAATAACTTACATAAGCTCAGGCTATACAACAATTTATCTGAGACATATTGCCAGATGCTACTCTCGGTCAATATGATCTTGATACTTTGTCCTCTGCCTGCGCACTCCATTCAAATCTCTTATTAAACAAGTGTTTCAAATATTGCAAATTTGCAGCGTTGCCGGCATGAATAGTCTGATGAGAAATATTCAGAGGTGAGTATTTCACCCCTTGTATGTAAAGGCCTTTATTTTGTGTTTATTTGAATTCAAAAATTCATCTTCTGTATGTCTATCTTTTCACCTCATGTCTTCGATATGAATGCAATCCATTAGAGGTTAGCTGTGAATGTACATGATGTGTCATAGAAGAAGAAAAACAGGCTGTTTTACCCGTAATATCCTGTCCTTGTCAGTATTCATCTCTTGTAGATGATCATGAGGGTGAGTATATGCATGGTTGAGTGTGTGTGTGCAGGGGGTGTTGTGTATGCATGCATTACTTTTGTTCCTGCAGATAAATCCACAAATCTCACCTTTGTTAATGTGTGTCATTTCACACATGCGAATGTATGTTTATGTAGCAGGCCAAGCCTATTTGCATCCAAGTTTTACTGCTTCGAATCATATATTCAGCCGCTGGCCTGCAGCACGTCGTGGCCTGCAGCTTTGTACCAGCAGCTGGCTCACACAGCCTTCCCCAGGCTTCCCCCACAATCTCTTTCCCTTTATCATGCATGGCACACCGCTGGACTAGTGCAGGCGCAGAACACTTCATCAATGCAGCCTGCAGAGAGAAGCAGAGACAGACTGGAAGATGGGCTTAGGGGTTCAAGAAGACCCCTATTAGGATGGGATATCCCATAGGCTGGCTGGATCAACTCATCACTTTTTTGTCCCAGTTATGGGGCTGTTGGGGTAGAATAGGACGGCCTCGTGTTTTTAAGATGTATTGGCAAATGGGTCGGTGATAAGGTTACGGATCAACTTCATTTTAATTCACTCAAACCAGCAGGCGTTCCCCTTTTCAGATTCGAGCCTGAGGGGATTGGCGGCTAACAGCCTCATGGAGTACTTTCAGCACAGAATTCTGTCAGAGGACATCTCCGCTGAGAAAAAAAGTGTTGAGCTGAGACAGAGGGGAGCAGAGGAGGGAGACTGTTTCCTGGTGTCAGCTCTAACTGGGCTGGGAGTATACGAGCTTCTCTCAGGTACATTGATATCATCCCTGACTGCCTGCAGTGGAGAGAAACAGTTGCACCGAGGTGTCATCTTTAAGTGGGTAGGGGAGTTTTGTCACCGATCAGCTATCAACATTTCACAGTGACTCTTCAATGAGGTGTTCTCTGAGCCCGCCGGATATGGCTTCTCCATTCCTTCCCCTCGCCTCCCCTCCCCTCTTCTATTTTTATTTCTCTTCCTCTAATCTTTGTCCACACCTCTCCTTTTGTTTCCTCCTCAATGTTTCCTCTCCTCGCCTAACCTTTCCCAGGAGAGTGAATAATCTCTTTCACTATCATGGATAATGGCCGCTCTCTATGAAAGAGCTGTCTCTCCAATTCATCAGGCCTGACCTTCCGGGTGCATCTTGATGAGTGCCGAATGTAATGACACTGCTCCACTCTGCGATGCAGGCATAAGAAAAATACCCACAGTGGCGAAAGACTATAATCAAATCAAGTTTGCATCTGATGTGATTGCTTGATCTGATATGATTGTTACAGACAGACACAGTATTGACTTTCTGTTACTTCTTTATTGGGAGTTATACGATGTATTCTTGGGCCTCTCATTTAATTTACACGGTATAATTTCCGCTGCTCTTTTGTGGCTAGTCCTTGAGACCACTTTGATATTCAACAAAGCACAGCAAAATTAATTTGTCCATGTTTTCAAATTGTGTATTAAAGGGTTACACAGTCCCTGCAGGCATGGGGACTGGAAAAAAAGGTGGTGGCCGTGTAGCAGTGCAGGCTGATCTCCATAGAGACTTCTCCATTGTCTCTGTACGTCTGTTCTGCACCCTGCCAAGCCGCCTGGAGAGATGGAAACACGAGCAGAGTCACTGCCTCATAAAGGACAATCTCTATCCACTCATGGTTCTGGGCTGCCGTTCAACTGTAGGCAGACTGCTTCCTGCCTGTGTGGGTAGAACAACTCTATATATCTGTTGGGACTGAATAGACAGCTCTTTGTAGAGCAGCTTAGTGTATGTTTGTCACGGACCCAGCCAACACATGTTTGACAGTGATCAAATATGTGTGGCGTGTGTGGGACCTCCTACTCAAAGCAGTGAAGGGCAGCTCCACCGAACCAATACATATCAGGTTCAAGGGATGGGAATGATGATAAATTGTTGATGCGATTGGTGAGCAATGGCCTGTCTCGTGTATGGCTTCTTCTTTTTTTCTACTTCACAGGTGCAGTTCAACTCTGAGCATTTGAGATGTTTTAGATCCTACAGCAGGAGCCCCTTTGACGGAGCCACAGGATTATTCGGGGTAACAGTAAGTAACATGATAGTTTGTCACTGTGTTAGTGCACATGTCTGTCTCCGGCAGTGAAGAATAATGTCTTTCTTTCCCAAGAATGATGGCTGATGGCACAGACAGGAGTCTTCTATCTCTGAGCTAATGAAACCATCCTGACACATCATTCTCCCAAGACTAACTTTTATCTCCTGTCCTCCTGCAGACTGCAGTAAAATGACCATTATTCTTCCTATGAGCGTGTCACTGTCTGTGCGTGTGTGTGTGTGTGTGTGTGTGTGTGTGTGTGTGTGTTATGCCTATTGTCTATGTATGCGTGAACAGCCCCTCTCGATTCATCAAGATGTCACCTGTAATGGCTGCTAAATTAACCATGTGTTTCAGGGAGCAAAGCTGGCTTGATAAATCTCTCTGTGGCAGGAGGCGTGTGTGGTCCACTCCCATCCACCTCTACCGTGACCTTTCGTAGGTGGGGGGCGTCCTCTGCTAAGTGGGGATCATAAACGGCATCGCAGCATGTGAAATCATAAAGTATTAACGGGTCGGTCAGCTGCAGAAGAACTTCCTGGATCTGCTTCACAAATAAAGCACATTGATTTCAAATCACCTAAATGAAGTCTCAGAACTTGATCTCAGTCAGCAGTACTTGGTGCTGTTTTACTATTGATTACAATTTCAGAAGGAAGATATTAAATCACACGCAGCTACACAAATGTCAAAGACATATTTCCATTTGGAATGCAGACACTGAAGTTCATGTGACATCACAATGCAGGTTCCTTCCATTTATATGACATGGGGTGCTACATTTAAATACAAAAAACATAATATTGTTAAAGGTGCCTGTTATGCTCATTTTCAGGTTCATATTTGTATGTTGTGCCTCTACTGTGACATGTCTGCATGCGTTAATGTTCAAAAAGGTCTTTATTTTTCTCATACTGCCTGTACTGCAGCACCTCTTTTCACCCTCTGTCTGAAACCAGAGCCCAGCCTGCTTTGTTGTGATTGGTAACCCACTTAGTGATGTCCCGTCCCTTAGCATATCACGTACAAGGAGCGCAAGCTAATAGAAGCGTGAGTATTAAATAGGGGTGTCACGCGGAAGTTAACAAAGTAGTTCAATGGAGGCAAATGGGATTTTATCCTTTGCAGACCATTTACATGCACACAAACCTATATAAAACTATACAGGAAAGGGAAAAAGCATAATAGGGGCCCTTTCATTTAAACATTTTGGGGGAATTACAAGCATTTCCCCACAATGCCAATACTGTCGCTTAACTTCACCAGCTTGATGGACTGAGGCCATGATGCAGAGATTATAGCTGGAAAGTTGGGAAAAGCACAATACAACTGAGCACTTAGCACTTTTATTGTATGGCAGCCTTGACTGTAAAAACCTCCTCCAGTCAAAAATGTGCTTTGCCTATTGTAGCTTTACTCGGATGTTTGAGATTCATTGTGCAGAATGCCTTAATTGAAGAGTTTGACACAAGAAAACATTTTTTCTTTTTGCTCAAGGCTCAATGTAATTGGGCAACGATATGAAATTGAGACACGTGTTGGGGTAACATGCAGCCTGTAGTGCACATCAAATACAAGTGGACTTTTGAGTGATAGAGGCATGTTATGACCAGCAATCAAAAATATCCATGTGAAAAATGTGCCTGTTCACTTCAAATGAGGGAGGAGGAATCAAATTCAGATTTTTGAACTAGATTATTTAAATTTTCTTGAGAAACACCCCCCAAATGAAACATGATTTTTATTCCAAGCATTCTCAAGTGCTTTAAATATCTGGTGGGGAATCTTTCATATTTTTGTTCAGTCTCTTCATTCTCAGCAACTAGATTTTCAGCAGCAGACAGCGACTTTCAACTGACAGGCTCACATGAACGGAAGGTATGCTACCTCTCTGAGTTGTTGGAGACTAAAGAGGAGCAGGTAAGTGCTACTGAAGTGGAGATTATCGAAAGAAAACCTCATTTTGTGTACAGTTTTGTAAAATTCCATACATTTTGATAGACACTCCTGGTGAAGAACAGGGTAAAAATAACCTTAAAACGTCCCCAATTCCTCTGTGTGGCCTACCATGAGAAAAGTATATTTATATCGGTAATGCTTCTTGGATTCATATGAAATGTAATGACGTAAATATACAAATCCAATGTAATAAATAAACTCTTGAATATTGTGGAAGATTTCTTTCCACTGGTTTGTAGGAGGACATGTTATGGAAGCAAAATAGCCCCAACTCTCAAAATGTACCAGTGAATAAAACATATATGTTTTTGCCTGTCCTTCCTTACATTGGTCGATATCCTAAAAAACAAGTGCTGTGCAGAATATTAGAACATCACTCACTCACTTCAACTATTACCTTGTCTACCTGCCTAATGTGCACATGCTTCACTTGATGTAGTTTAGTTTAGTTTATTTATTTATTTATTTATAGTGTCGTGGACAGTCCCCATTGATGAACTGTCACAAAAACAGTAAATGGTGCAGCTTTAGCCGATATGGCTAATTTCCAGCTGTTGTCCCCGGCCAGATGATAATAGACACCCTTAAAATTACAATATATCAACAGCATTAGTTATACAAAAAATATAAAATAAAATAAAAAGGAGGAAAGACAAGTAGATAAAAGAGAATAGGCACTCCATGTTTTATATTATAGATTAAACAGCAGATGGAAATTCTCCAAATATGACTATATACTAATTTAATATCTAACATTAGATTTCATTTACGGATCATAAATACATTCATGAATAC
The DNA here is from genome assembly GCA_902827135.1 of Harpagifer antarcticus. Classification (NCBI taxonomy): domain Eukaryota; kingdom Metazoa; phylum Chordata; class Actinopteri; order Perciformes; family Harpagiferidae; genus Harpagifer; species Harpagifer antarcticus. Next base: position 5,632,816 of record CADEHL010001042.1, on the reverse strand, counting down.
TTAACCAGATATTTCGTTATTTAGATTACAATATAATATCTCATGGTTACTTCAAATGCTGTTTTAATTTGATTCAAATGCTATGTTGTTTGCTGTAAACAAAAGGGGGGTGGGGGTTCTACTGGACTCCAATTTAGATTACGTGAAACATTGTAATTGGATTATAGACATCAAATCACATTGTGTTCATTCGGGTGGAGTCAGCTCACTATTCATCATCATAGATCTAGTCACACTAGAAAAGTTATGTATATTGTATTGGAAAGATGATCTGAATAGATTAGGTTGAAGCAAACAAATACAACACAGGGTCAGTAATCTTGTTCTCAGGCTGTTTCTGTCTACAAGTAAAATACGAGAGATATTTCTAACGTGGTATGCACTGAATAAAATACAGCAGTAAAATCACAATTCAAATGCCTTAATGACACTGAGGTGTTAAACAGGGATCAAGGTATTACAATGTAGTGATTTTTGGCACTGCTTCAAAAAACGACGAGGATTAAAGTAAAGGGAAAATAAAACAACTAGGTCTTTAACAGAGTGGGAAATCACAACAAAAGGAGCAGTATCCTGGGGAGCAGATTGATTCCTATCAGCTGGTACATAGACGGTGACCTGCGGGGGAGAGCTTATCTTGGCTCATGCTCTATCTCCCCTACATTTTGATCCCACTGCTGCAGGGTGTGGACTGGCTGGGAGGAACAGGGGAAGGAGAAGAGTAGTTGGCTGGATGGGTGAATGACGAATGGTTAGTTTTGTGAGGAAGATGGAGGGAGGGAAGAAGAAGTGGAGTACGGTTGAAGGAAAGGAATTAGGATAGGGGAGGTAGAGATGGAGCGATGGCGTCTGGAGAAAGTCTGATAGATAGGGGAGGGAGGGGGGGGAACATCAGGAGAGAAGGGGCGATGTGATGGGGATAGGGGAGAGTCTCCCTCTGCAGCGTTATCAGGGCACCATCAGCAGATGGGAGGGCAGGGAGAGAGGAACGACAGGGACAGCTGGGGAGATGGAGGGGATAAAGCAGAGATAGAGGAGAGGGGGAGAGATGCAGAACAGAAGCGTGGACACTGGCCAGCATGCAAAAAAAAAAGAAAAATGAAAGAAAAAACGGCGGTGCAGGGATATGTGGAAAAACGATGGGGGGAGAAGAGCTGATGCTGACAGAGGAGAGGATGATAAAGTGTTCACCTAAAGGGGCTAATGCGCTCACTGCAGGGTGGCGGGACAGCCAGTCACGTATATGCACATGACCAGTCAAATGGACGGAGGATGAGAGGATGGAGTAGGAGATTACATTGGTGCTGATACGCTTAACTTAACATGTTTTAGCCTAAAAAGGGGACATCTTGTGCATGCAGGTTTAACAGATTCTTTGGAGTATTCCCCCCCCGTGGATAGATGCTCCATCATGGTCGCTTCTGCTGCTACCTCATACAAGTCAAATGTTCTGAATTTTCCTTTATATTAATTAGCACGATTGAGATCCGTGCTGATTCGCTGAGCTTGACCTTCCCTCTCAGCTCATTACTCCCTCACAAGTAGATCCAGTTCACCGTCAATTAACTAACTTTTAATGAGGGGAAGGGCTGTTGAGCAAGACCTACAACTGTTCCTGTGGTAATGTAACACACCGCTACCTTTACTGCTTTTAATGACAACCTGCAAGTCTATCATCACACAAGAATACAGTTTGAAGGAGCGGGTAATAATGAATGGGAAGGGCATTCTTGGCATAAGCAAGAAGATTTAATCGTCCTCGCTGTTAGCCAGGATTTTGCAACTTTTACGATTACTATGTTCAATTGACCATTGGATCCATTGACCTGTGATGAGGGTGCTGACACTGAGCGTACATAATGAAACACCTGGGTGGTTTTGTTATTTCACAATTTCAATCTTATTATTTTTAACTCCAACCTCAACGAACTAAAGAGAAAAAGGCAGTGTTTGTTTTTAGTAAGAACAGAGAGTCAAATGAAAGATATAAATGCAAGTTTCTTACAGAACATCATGGAATAATGTTACATTTCCATGCTTATTTCACAGCAGAGTTTATTAAATATAAAGATATACAGTATCTCATGTAATCTTCATGTAAATAAATTGGCGTTGTTGTTAGCCCCTTGCACGTCAAGCAAAAACCAAGCTGGCAGATATATGACCAGATCTTGACAGTTATTTAGCGTTTATAAAAGACTATTCCATTTCAGAAACTAAGAATAACAATCTGTTTTAAAACATAAGAGCATTTATATTTCTATCTTTATAGCTATCAACTTAATAAACATTATTTCCACCATCTATAATACTTGATAAACCTTTTTATAAGTTATCAAAACGTTTGATAGTATTATAATTGTATTTGAATGTACTTATAATGCATTATAGACACGAAGTTCATATAATATTGAACAACAGTAATGATCAGTGAAAAATGTACGTCACATTATTAAAACATTTAATAATGACTTATATGGCATATAGTCATAATACTTGAACTGCTGGTCATAGCACATACTGTACATGCAGTCCATTTAAGAAGCACATAGTTGTAATACTATAAAATATGTTTTATAATCTGTTATAATGCATAAAAAAAACGTGATTGAGTTAGTATAAGAAGTAGTCGATGTCTGCTTTTAAGTTTGCTACATACAAATCAAACTGCTTCCTGCATCAGTACTGAATATTGGCATCAGCAGAGTAACAGGGCTGTGATGGGCTCTGGTACAAATCTTTTTCTTGGACACGGACACACACACGGACACACACGGACACACACGGACACACACCAGCCTCTGATCAGAACCACAGACGGCAGCTGGAGCGCCAAATGTATCAAAGCTAATCCAGCTGCGTGCCCTGGACTCAAACCACAGCCTGCTTCATCCATCCATCAAACATCTGAAATGGCTTTAGCCAGCCAACCCAAGCTAACCAACACCAAAGTAGGCACAGGTACAAATTGTTCAGGATATGTAGAAAAGCATAGAATAAATAGCCATTCAAAAAAATCCCAGCCACTCATTATAGGCCTCATGTTACACCGTATAAATGAATGTGAATAAGGACGCTGATTACTGGTCACACGATCATTACTCATCATTAATGGCCCAGCGGTCTAATGTTATCACGGACAGAGTTCGCAGTAGTTACCCATTTTCCAAGAGGTAATGATCACATTGCTATAGATTTAAACTCCTGAGCCCTGATAATGAGCACTCTGCGGTCACAACAGTGGCAGGTATGGTGAGTTTATAATAGCCCTGCTGTGCAAACATGACTAAGAGCTGCTGCCAATGAGCTGTGGTCAACAAGGATCAACAGGGCCTGATCTTTTACAGTTGGCTTTTTGCTATTTGAGAATTTAATCAAGCTTTACAAGCTGCAGTGGTCGTCAGGTCGCTGTGTGTGTCCTGATAACAAGCACTGGTCCTGCCCTCTGTTTCATGGATAGCATGGAACAGTTTGTTAGTTTCAGGCAGAAGTGAACCTCAGAGAGAGCTGCCTGATATTGAGCAGGTCTGCGTTGATGACTGTAATCCTGAGTTCTTCTTTTCCGAATTTCCATAAACATGCTCTTAGCTCATCATTACTTAACACATGTTTGAAGGTGCATTTGACATGTTCAAAGTAATGTCTGTATGAAGACACAGACTTGTATTCCCAGGAGACTAACTGCTTTTCGGATGTCTACATCTTTAGTCTGCAATATCTTTGACATTGCAGTAAGGATGTTCAGTATATTGTTTGTTGTTTGGCTGGAAAATTAAGAAAGACATTTAAAAAAGTTATTTAGGCCTGGAGCTTGTTTGATCTCTCATGACATCTTCATACCAGTATATAAAGGCCAATGGCAACATACCTTTGTGGCCCAGAGATGTTTCAAGGTAAACTTACTATGCTCTGAAAGTTCAGATTAAATGATACCGGAAAGGAGTGACCTTTATATAGAAAATAATAAATAGACTCAACAATATCATAACATTGGCACATTTCTGCATCGCGAGACTCATTCACTGTCAGGTTTAGTTTGCTGCTCAGTTTATATATTTGGCAAGCGCTTCCTTCTTCATGGTCCTGACCTGCACACCTGAATAAATCCCACTAAAGTGACATGGTACTCTGTACGCTGTCCAGGATTTATTTTTGCAGCTCACATGATGTTATGGTTGCTCAGCCTCAGCGATTATTTTGCACATCGCGATTACGTTTTAAAGGTCCCCTATTATACTCTTTTTCATCAATATATAATAGGTTATATACAAATCATGTCTCTGAAGTCTTTTGCTCCAAATACCAAACAGATCGTGCATTGCAGCATCCCATAATCCCCTCTGTTTCAGCTCTGTTTCAAAAGTGCTGATTCTCTGTCTGTTACAGATGAAAATAAGGTGCCACTCCCCACGACCCTCTGAGAGAGATTTGATATAAAAAGAACACAATGGTGCTCTAGGAGGAGATTCAGGTGATAAGGTGGGGGTAGTGTTAATTTCGTTGACTAAAACTATGACGAAATATGTTCGTCAACGACCTTTTTTTCCATGACGAAAACGAGACGATGAGAGACGGCACCGACGGCAGTAAACAATAACTGTAATGAAATCATCATGCGATATCGTTGACGAAAAGTGACGAGACGAAAATGTAGTTTACTAAATAAAAACTATGCCAAAATCTCTCTTTACTTTCGTTGACGAAAAATGAGGAGACGAAATATTATCAAAGATAACGTTACATCTCTGATAGTCAGTTTTTCTCCCAGCAGTTCCATTTCCGGTGCTGCCGCAGGGCAGCAGCTGTGTGTGGCTGTGCTGCGCGCGGCGGTAGATTTGAATTACACCGGGCAGCGGCACACTGTGAACTGTCAGGAAGACTCGGGTCTAACTCATGGTCTAACTAACCTTATTTAACAGAAAATAAAATGGCAACAACAGGGCTTGGGAGCAGTGGTCGCACTCGCGTTAACCGAATACCCCCCCCGTCAGCGCGAGTGAGTGATAAATTGTGCACTCGACGGATAATAATGGATTATGACGGAAAGGTTACGATCCTGTCCGTCAAAATGGCTGACAACGAAAGTCTAAAGCCACCACTGCTTAGGAGAAAGAAACGATGTGATATTTGGGCCCATTTTCGCTACAATGAGGCGGAGAAAAAAAGCGAATGCATTGTTTTATCAGAAGGGAAGCAATGTGGCCACAACACAGCTGGTACAAACACCACAAACCTGACCAGATACTCTCTGCAAAGCTTCTTAATCATTCAACCTGTGTTTTTCATCAAATAAGGACAAGATATAATCTTATTTATATATACTAAAATGACAAATTATTGGTTTTGGCTAGACCAGTTTGACTGAAATGTCAGTTTTCATAGACTAAAAATGATTAGTTTTCTTTGACTAAAATAAGACTAAAATGCTCAGACTTTTAGTCGACTAAAACTTGACTAAATAAAAACAAGATGAAGGTGACTAAAACTAAAAAGGAAATTTAACACAGAACTAAGACTAAAACTAAATTAAAAAAGACGGAATTAACACTAGGTGGGGGGGGGGGGGTTACCTTGGTTGGTGATTGACTAATGGTTACACAAGCCACAAATTCGTTATGACATCATAAAGTGGTCAAACTTTGATCAGCTCATTTTCAGACAGGTTTTTATTTAAATGGGTCAGGACAAAAAGTGAGCGAATCTTTTTTCCTGAAACTATCAGAATCTCTTTGGAGTGGATTTTGCATAATAGGTGGCCTTTAAGTCAATGCAAAGAGGCGGCACGACGCTAACTTGCCCCGGGCAGCGCAAATGAGGCTATCTACGCGGCCATGCTCCATCTTTTGCCTGCCTTCTTGTAAGCACACTTGCCAAAGGATTAATTCAAGGGTTTCAGTATTTAGTTATCACGGCAAAATATATCATTATTGTTGCTGTTATCAACATGGAGATAAGCCCCGCCTCCTCGCCAGCGCGTCTGGTTGACGCTAGTAAACACAAATGTTGCCATGGTCAAAGTTGTGCGAGTAAAGCGATGCAAATCTTCCCTTAGCGTCCGGTGTGAGTGCACTTTAAGAGTTCTAGTATACCTATATGTTTCCTCTGTTTGGCTGTCCTGGAATCTCCCTATCTCTTCTAAAGGCCATGTTACAAGTGGGGAGATTGATTGTACTGTTGACAATGCGCTGAAGGACCTGTCTCCAGTAATAAGCTTCTTTCCTTGCATCCTTCTCCATGTTTGTGTAAACTCTCCTGTTTCCCTTCCCCTGTTCATAGATCACTTCGCCCTGACATGAACCTGAGATTGTCTGGTGAGTCAATTCTTGCCAACAAATGTTGCCATTCTCGTACTTGTTTGACCCAAGCCTTTATTAATTAATTTATATATTTGGCAGAGATACTAAATGTAGGCATTGGTACATTTAAATAAAGTGCAACCCATGCAGTGTATATTGGTTTTCTTCTTGTCCCTGGTTAGGCTACAAACAATAAATATGTGGAAATCTATAAAGAAATCAAAGAAAATTCAAATTACGTAAATATAGGCTGTTTCACACAAGCCAGGAAGGTGGTACATATAGCGATCAGATTATAGTCATTATTGTATTAATGTTTACATTATGGTCTCCAAGGATATTGATTCACTACTGGCCAAAACACGATTAAAGTTAATGGGTAAAACGTTGCCGTCCTTAATGCACCACTTACATTAACGCCACTAGACGGCATTGGATTTAAATCGAGACATGCAATATCATCCATTATGGTTGTATTCGGGGTACTGGACTGTGAGTGTGAATGGCTGTCAGCCCTGTGACAAACTGGCAACTTGAACAGAGTGCAGTGAGGCTATTATAAGAAGTGGCAGTAACATACTTGCAGTTGAGTGTTTCAAATAAGGTTTTAAAGTGTTCCCCTGTTGCAAAGATGACATTCTAAGTATTATGTTTCAAGTTACCTGGAGAGAGTTTTTAGGAGCATAGTTTTCATGGCAATGACTATAGAAGAAGTTAAGTTAAGACTGTGGTGCTCAAATGGGCCATTCTACATAATGAGTACTTTTTTACTTAAAGCATATTTGATGACAATACTTTGACTTAACTGAGTATTTTTAAAGTGTAGTATTGCTCTTTCATTTAATTAATTAATCGTAATACTTCTTCCATCTCTGTGCAATTGCTAAAACAAAAAGTAATAGCCTACACAATTATTTCTTGAATTTATGCATAATCAAGATGTCTTATACAGTAAGAAAGTGCAATCAGAAGTGTTTTGCTAATCTTGACATGTATAACGAAGTAACACTCAGACTACTTGGTTTGAAGGAAGCAGCAGTAGAAAGAGGAGGCATCCACCTTGATCCCTCATACTTGTGCTCAATTGCTTCTTCTGTCATCAGAGGAGAGTGGATGAACTGTTGGAGAACATTTTGATTGGTTGGCTGGTTTTCCTGGCTGTTATTTCGCTCAAAATCCATTATCCATTTGGTGGAGGCAGACAAGTAGAACAAGGACAGGAAGAATACTTGGGTGAGTCAGACTCCCAAGGCTTTAGCCGTAACTAGTAACAGCCGGCTGTGTTGTTAAAGGCAAGACACATAATCTGAGAGAGAAGCACATTTTATTTAATGGACCCTCATCTCAAGAGTCAGTAAGAATGCAAACATGTTTAGCTTGTGAGTCCCAGTGGGAGGCAAACCCCTGCTTGTTCTCACTTGATTACATAAACCAAAAAGCTATGTATTTTTAACGGCAAGTCAACCCCTGGCTTTGAGAAGAGCTTCCTAATTGTTTGGTGATATGCTGTTGCTTTTCTCAGCAGACTGTTAGAGCATTTTTGAAAAATTGCCTTACAAATAACCAGTGAAACTCCATTTGTGGACCCGTCATGCCTTTCACCCAAGAGAACTCCTTGTGAAATGAATTTAATATTTCTGAGTAATCCTTCTTTTTCACATTAGTCGAGACTTCTGCTTTTGAAAAAGGGTGTTGGATGAATGGATGGAGTGAAAACATCAACGTGCAAATCTGATGCACAACCCACAAGGAACATCTGCTGGTTGTAAAAGTTTAAATATTTTCTGGCTTTTCCCAGCCTCTTTAATTATATTGTATCAAATTGACTTTGAGAAAATCCTATTTAACTTTTCTACGAGATTACAAAATAACGTTTGTATCCAATTCATTCTATTGGCAAAATAACTCACAATGGAAACACATTTAAGTTATCCCAATGCAGTGCATAAATCAATTCTGTTTAATTGTTCATAGATTTCCAGTTTCTAGGTTTAATATTGGTGGTATGATAATGTGACTTGGTTGTGTTCTACACCTGTAGACGCTTGTTTTCTGTGCCCACATAAAGGAGAAATTGAGTTCATTTGTTGCTCTCTCTGAAGGATTGTTGGAGGGCGATAATCATCAGCATGCAAAAAGTGTAAAATATATGTGACGAGATTTTGTTTTCTGACTTCATTACACCCCTAACCTTGACCTTAAATCTTGGATTCTCTCTCAACAATTTCCAAACTTGTGAAGCTTTAACCTTTCTAAATATTCATAAATAAAACAAAATATGTGAAAGGCACAGGGATTTGTGGTGGAGTTTGGGAAGAAGTAGGTTTGGGGGCACTGTGCTGCGAGGCAAGGTTGTTTCATGCTACTTGTTAAACTTTCTGCCTCAGATGAAGTGCTAGTCTCAGTGCGAGCGCTGTTTGCCTTGAGTTTCTGTGCTGCCGTATTATCTCTGCATGTTGGATGGGAGAGGTCACAGCTCAAGGCTAAGCTCTGCTATTCCTTGTGAAGAAGCTGCTTGTTGTGGACCCCAGCTTGCTGCTCTAATGAACTCTCTCACCTGCCTTCGCTCTGTTGTCAGGAGCTGAGGGCCAAACTACACCCGAACAGCATGATGTGGTACAAAGCTGCATTAAGTGAGTAATCAGCCACGGAGGCAGCAGCGGGAGCACCAGCACTGTTTTTCTGTGATGTATGTTTGTCACATGTTGTGACCCAGAGTACGGAGTTGTACAATGTTTTTTTCAATGTCCTCAGGAGAAAAACAACATAATTGCTTGACATGAGCTATGATGTTATGGTGTTTGTGAATAATGATTGTCCTCTCTCTGTACAAAAAACAGAAGTAGAATTTAATAAAGAGATAGTATTTTAACTACAAAAACCTCCCTAGGAGGAGGTCAGGGTCGCCTTTTGGATGTTTAAAGGTTTCAACGCCAACACTAGAGACTGTGTTCACAACAACAATGGGTTATTTTAATCAGGAGGAATATGATTCACTGACCATGATCTTTCCTTACCCTTAACAAGGAGTTTTACTTTTCCAAACTTATGTTAGAAAACTGTTAGTTTTAATTTAAAAAATATATATATATGTATATAAATATCAGCCCATTTGTTTGTGGATTCCCATTTTGAAACCTTGAGCATGGGGTTTGGCCAATGCCATCTTGTGAACCAGAAATGACACAAAGTAGAGCTGAGTACAACCAAACACATTTTTGGGAAATAAAACTATCAAAGTGTTAAAGAGGACATATTATGCTCATTTTCAGGTAGGTATATATATATATATATATATATATATATATATATATATGTATTTTGTGTCTCTACTGTTATGCTTACATGCTTACATGCTTTAATGTTTTTTTTTTCTTATCAAGCTCCACATTTGTGGAATCAGCTTCCAGTTTGTGTTCGGGCGGCAGACACCCTATCCATTTTTAAGAGTGAGCTTAAGACTTTCCTTTTTGACTTTCACCATACTACTTCCCTGATGGCTCCCACAGGATTGTTGACATCCTCGTGGATTTATCTTCTTATTATAGACACATGTATTTCCAAACATTTGGTCTTTCCAAACATTTGGTCTACCTACGCTGTAAAATGTATTATCTCTTCGATTTACACACGGCATCTATTGCACGCCTGACCGTCCTGGGAGAGGGATCCCTCTTCTGTTGCTCTCCCTGAGGTTTCTCCCATGTTCCCTTTAAACTGTGGGTTTTCTCTGGAAGTGTTTCCTTGTACGATGTGAGGGTCTAATGACAGAGAGTGTCGTATTGTCATACTGATATTCTGTACCCACTGTGAAGACCACTGAGACAGATGTAACATTTGTGATATTGGGCTATATAAATAAACATTGATTGATTGATTGATTTAATGTTCAGAAAGGTCTTTATTTTTCTCATACTGTCTGTGCTGACACCAGAGCCAAGTCTACTCTGATTGGTTAGCTGGCTGGCTCTGTTGTAAGTGGTCAACTGCTTAGAGATGTCCCGCCCCTTAGCCTATCACGTACAATGTGCTTGTCAATATAAGCATGAGTGTTGCATTGTGATGTCACTATGTTAAAAAAGTAAGCAAAGGAGTCAGGCAGAAACTCCCTTTGGAGGGAACTTTGAGATTTTAGACTTTGCAGACCATTAACATACACACAAACCTAAACAACACACTAAAGGATAAAGTAAACCCCAAAAAGCACCATATGCGGCATTCACACCAGCGCTTTTCCCTTTCTAGCTCCGAGCGGGAGCTTTTCTGGTTCAGCTCCGGTTTCCCTTTTCTGCTCCCGCTCTGTTCACACCGCCCAGAGCTGCCGCTGCTGCGCCATGACGTCACTGTTTACGTGCCTGCTTCATAAAATCCAAACCGCGCGGATATCCCTCACATCGACAACAACAACAATGGCCGAATGTATTGAAGCGCTGTTCGCTTTGGTTATCCTCTTACGAAACGAAATGGAAGGCATCGGACGACTTTACAAGGGACGACTTTACTTGGAACTTTACAAACATCACATGCGAAATGCAAGACTTCTTTGTGGTCTTCAGCATCTACTTCAACAATGAATCTGCCCCTGCCCCCGCCTCGACGTAAGAGAGACGTAAGTGACGCCGCCTCTTAGCTCCGAAGCTCTTGCCTCTAGGCCGACAATTTTTTGGAGCTGGAAGTGAACCGGATTCCGGAGCCAAGAGGCGGCGCCTCTGCGGTGTGAACAGGAAAAAATGGTACTTTTCAGGCTCCAGCTCCGAGCCGGAGCTGAAAACGCGTTGGTGTGAAAGGGGCAATAGGGCCTCTATAAAGTTCTAAGATGAAACTAAAAACTCTATTTTCAATTTTTTTAAAAACACTGCCCACTGTCTTTGTAATGAGGGAAGATATCACATCGTTTAAAAATGTGGCTCATTTATGTGTTTTTAGTAGTTTTGGACAACAAAAGGGCTACAGTATAAGGCACAAATAAATTAGCAACATCATGCTTTGGATGCACAGCAAAGCTTGTTAGTAAAATTAACCAACAAGTCCTCCAACTCATACGACCAAATAGGTGGATTGTTCTAGCCCTTATTACGACCAAATAGGTTGATTGTTCAATCGCTTATTACGACCTATAATCACGTTTTCGACCTCTAGTGCTCCCGTTGACTGCAAAACGCTCCGGAGGGTCGTATATTCACAAATAACACTCTCTGGAAAATCCTAAAATGTATATAATTTGGCCATTAAAATTCTTTGTGATTACATTTCTAGCGAGAAGTGTATGTACTTTCAGAATCCACGTCCAGTGGATGCGTTGGATCTACAGGACTGTCTCAGAAAATTAGAATATTGTGATAAAGTTCTTTATTTTCTGTAATGCAATTAAAAAAACAAAAATGTCATACATTCTGGATTCATGACAAATCAACTGAAATATTGCAACCCTTTTATTATTTTAATATTGCTGATTATGGCATACAGCTTAAGAAAACTCAAATATCCTATCTCTAAATATTAGAATATCATGAAAAAGTATACTAGTAGGGTGTTCAACGAATCACTTGAATCGTCTAATTAACTCGAAACACCTGCAAGGGTTTCCTGAGCCTTGAAAAACACTCAGCTTGGTTCAGTAAACTAAATCACAAGTATGGGGAAGACTGCTGATCTGACTGCTGTCCAGAGGACCGTCATTGACACCCTCCATCAGGAGGGTAAGACACAAAAAGAAATTTCTCAAAGAGCAAGCTGTTCACAGAGTGCAGTTTCAAAGCACATCCACAAAAAGTCTGTTGGAAGGGGGAAATGTGGCAGGAAACGCTGCACAACCAAGAGAGATGACCGCAGCCTTAACAGCATTGTGAAGAAGAGTCGCTTCCAGAATTTGGGGGAGCTTCAAAGACAGTGGACTGAAGCTGGAGTCCAGGTATCAAAAGTCACTGTTCACAGACGTGTCCGGGAAATGGGCTACAATAGCCGTATTCCCATGGTCAAGCCACTTCTGAACTCAAGACAACGGAAGAGGCGTCTGACTTGGGCTAAGGAAAAGAAGCACTGGACAGTTGCACAGTGGTCCAAAGTCCTCTTTTCAGACGAAAGCAAGTTTTGTATTTCATTTGGAAGTCAAGGCGCCAGAGTCTGGAGAAAGGCTGGAGAGGAGCAAAATCCAAGTTGCTTGAAATCCAGTGTGAAGTTCCCACAGTCAGCGATGGTTTGGGGAGCCATGTCAGCTGCTGGTGTTGGTCCACTGTGTTTCATCAAGCCCAGAGTAAATGCAGCTGTGTACCAAGAGATTTTAGAGCACTACATGCTTCCGTCTGCTGAAAAGCTCTATGGAGATGAGGAATTCATTTTCCAGCATGATCTGGCACCTGCCCACAGTGCCAAAACCACCAGTAACTGGTGTACTGACCATGGCATTACTGTCCTCGATTGGCCTGCAAATTCCCCTGACCTGAACCCCATAGAGAATATGTGGGGTATTGTGAAGAAGAAGCTGAAAGACACCAGACCCAACAATGCTAATGAGCTAAAGGCCGCTATTGAAGCATCCTGGGCATCCATAACACCTCAGCAATGCCACAGGCTGATTGCCTCCATGCCACGCCGCATTGATGCAGTAATCCGTGCAAAAGGATTCCCAACCAAGTACTGAGTGCATTAATGGACATTTTCAAATGTTTGATTGTGTTTTGCTGTTATAAATCTTTTTTTTTTACTTGGTCTGAGGAACTATTCTAATTTTTTGAGATAGGATTTTTGAGTTTTCTTAAGCTGTATGCCATAATCAGCAATATTAAAATAATAAAAGGCTTGCAATATTTCAGTTGATTTGTAATGAATCCAGAATGTATGACATTTTTGTTTTTTAATTGCATTACAGAAAATAAAGAACTTTATCACAATATTCTAATTTTCTGAGACAGTCCTGTATAGCAGGGGTGGGGAACCTCCGGCCCCCGGGTCATATACGGCCCGCGAGACCATTTGATACGGCCCTCAAGGTTATTTATAAACACACGCAAAACCTTTTTTTTTAAGAAATCTAGACCGCAAAATAATTAAACAAGCGAGTGCCTGTTTTTCCTGGCCAAGGTCAGGGTCCTTGAACACAACACGAGCCTAACGTGTCATCACGTGGTATATGTCTCGTCTGACAGGGGTGCAGTTCTGCCGGAGAGCACCAGAACAGAATGCCGCTCGCCTCCGGTACCCATAACGAGCCGTACACATGCCATCTTATCTTATTCTTCCTTATTAAAATAACCCATTGCTGTTGTGAACACAGTCTCTAGTGTTGATATTCGTAATAGATATTACAAAGATTATTTGAGGTAAAAAATAAAATAATACTTTATTCCGAGTGTGCTTGCTTTTCTCTTTGGAAGTCATCACATAACGGCATTGTAATACACGGTTCAGCTGCATTGACAACACGTTCTCACTCCCAACCGGTCACATGTTGACAGACGGTCAGTCTGTCAATTTTACACCTGGTGTCGGTACCATATGTGTTCGGGGTACCATATGTGTTCGGGGTCTCTTACCAGTGACGTAACGATGTAATGACGTCAATGACGTCAATAAAATAAAATACTCAGGGGAGTTTCCTGAATTTTCATGCCCAAAGCCAAGCACTAGGCCTTGGGTAAATTAAGAGGCTGATCTGGGGCACTTTTGTCCTCTTTCCCTGGTGCTAAACACTCAAGTCAGGCATCCCTGGAATCGTCTCAGAGAGTAGATGATCAGTGGGGCCTTCTTTTTACTGAAATATGATGTTTCGATGTATATTTCCATATAAAATGCTAACCGCTAGCCGCAAAGCTAGCATCGCAGCCTTTGCACACGTTATTCACAAACATTTTCACACGCTAGGAGTATGGGAGTAGTAGTGTAAACATAATTATGTAAATAACCCAATTTGTGTTCTGTGAAACGGAAAAGGATTCTATGGAAACAACATCACGGGAAAAAAAAGTAATATCTTCTACATATAATAACGGACAAAGTAAAGAATGATGTGTAGGCTATGTTTAAATGTTCTGAATTTGACCGTGTATGATGGTCCTCTTGAGTTGCCGTACAGCCAATGGCGTACAGCCATTGCTCCGTTTTCATGTTTTTTTAACATGTTTTTCACAAACATTTTCACACGCTAGGAGTATAGGAATACTTCAATTCGGTTCGTCATGATCTGTAGATGTGATTTGCCCCTGAGCACCCCTGGGTAAATTACCGTCCAGCCAATCACAATGCGTACAATGCGTGACGTCATTGGTAAGAGACGGCCCCCGAACACATCTGGTACCGACACCGAAACTATGTATTCTCCCCGCTTCGCTTGACAAACCCTGTGATAGTCCTCAAGCTCTGTGATTGGCAGAGGTGGGGACTCGAGTCACATTACTTGACTCGAGTCAGACTCAAGTCGCATATTTTTTGACTTGAGACTTGCTTGTATGTAATAAAAGACTTGACTTGACTTCGACTTGGTATTCATTACTTGAGACTTGACTTAAGCTTGAGATAGATTACTTGAAAGGACTTGCCTGTTTAAAATGAAATATTTGCGTTCGTTTTTGTAGTGAGATATTACGTTTAGTTTTTTCGAAAAACGTGATTGGGTGATTCTAGCGCCATTCGCGCAAACCTGGCAACCCACTAGAAGGCAGGAGTGTCAGTTAACATGGCAGCGGCTAGCTTTACTCCAAAAATAGTGAAGTTTGGATTCAAGGATTATGTTGTCGATAACGGTACTAAGAAGAGAACAGCGGTATGCGGGGTCTGCAGCATAAAGATCAGTGACACGACCACCACAACATCCAACTTCATTCGTCACTACAAAAAAAAACACAGAGAAAGGTAGGCTATGTGCATGTATTGTGTTAGCTAGAAAGCTAACGTTAAGTTTAAGCTACGTTAGACTTGGTTTCAAATCGATTAAGCATTGCAAAGAGAAGACAAAACGGGAAATGAACACTAGAACCGCCAAGGGATTCATTTTGACTAATCCTGATACTGACGGGCTGAGAGAGAGAGAGAGAGAGAGAGAGAGAGGAAAAGAGATACCTCGTTTATTTCCCCTGTGTTATTATCAGAAGTTACTGTAAACTTTGAATAATGTAGTTCATCTACTTTTAGTAGTTTGTTTAAATGTTTTAATTATGTTGTTTTTGTTTGAAGAAGTGCATCATTCTTTGATTTATTGTAAAATTAATCTGAACTTTTTGATCTGTTATGATGATAAACTGAAGCAATTT
This sequence comes from Harpagifer antarcticus, assembly GCA_902827135.1. Classification (NCBI taxonomy): domain Eukaryota; kingdom Metazoa; phylum Chordata; class Actinopteri; order Perciformes; family Harpagiferidae; genus Harpagifer; species Harpagifer antarcticus. Next base: position 5,617,275 of record CADEHL010001042.1, on the reverse strand, counting down.
CTAAATTAACCCAATTAAGTGAGTTTTAAATCGTCCGACTTAGTTTATAAGGAAATTATGAAGAGGAACCAAATTAAATGATTTGAAAATGATATCTATGTAGGTGCTGACGCTGTTGTCGGTTCTAGTGTTAACAGAAATTTAAATTAAATATGTGTAATGGAAAATGCCATATATGATTTTCTTACCTGTAATTCTGCCTTTTTGAACAGACTTTTTGATTGAGTCCTAGCTATATTGTCTGCAGTTCTGGGGTTAATATGAATCTAATATGATTTCATCGGTCTAAATTAGATTTCAAATGATTAACTGTGTATGTAATGAAGAACATAGTGTGGGTTAAATCCATTTTCATAACCACTGTCTTTTAACTGATGCGGAAATGCGGAAACTTGGCTTATTCATCAGAATTTCCATCAGGTCCCGTCACAACCCGTCACAGGTGGTCCCCAGAACTACACATGCTGGCTATTGTGAGTTTTGCAACATGCTCTATGGCACGTCTCTACTGGGAATTGTAGTTTTAAAAGACGTTTTCGTATTTCCCATAATAAGAAGTTGCCAGTATTAAACTGTGTACATCCCTGGAGGTTTAGAGGATAGGAAACACTCAAATTTAAAACATATAATTAATAAATGGGTGAAAATTGCTTGTGCCCCGTCAGCTGTGCACCGTTATGGTGTAAATATACCAAAATACCGATTGGATCAAATATAAAAGTCAGCCGAATTAGTATTGATACTGCAAGGAGACTTATATTGTGAAGAGAAATTGAAGATTTTGTTTAATTGCTGATATTTTTATGATCCACTTCACATATTCAGTTTTGGCAGCAGCTCTTCCTATTTGTCTAGAAGTCTTCTCATCAGGGCTCTATACATAGCAAACTATGGCAGATATGTAATATTTAATGCAGCCGAACCGTGTATTACAATGCTGTTATGTGATGACCTCCAAAGAGAAAAGCAAGCAAACTCGGAATAAAGTATTATTTTAAAAAAATGTTTCGGATTTCACATCAACAGGAAGTCCGGTTAATTAAAATGTCCGTGCGGAACAATACCCCAACCCATAGATCCGTGGGTGAATAATGTCAATCACCACATTACACACATCCCTTCACATTTAAATTTAAATTTGCATTAAAGTATTTCGTGAGGCCTTCTAAAATGTTTTTAAATATAATTAGGGTTGTAGTTGAAGAGTTTGTGATGGACAACGGCACGTCCATTAATTCCACAACCACACACATGGATTAACATCGATTTAATACATTAAAGGTGGGGTAGGTAATTTTGGAGAAACCAGCTGGAGTGCGCTAGAATTTGAAAATACACAGCCGGAAGAAATCTGCTACTTCCTTACAGAGCCTCTCCTCCAACACACAGGAACGCGCACATGACCAATGAGGGCACGAGATAAGTTTGTGCACAGATGGAAGGCTGACAGGCAGGTATGCCATCCAGTTACTTTAGCCGGGCCGGCTAAAATGATTGGTCGTGCTTTTTACAGTACTACGGTTTCCACAGATGAAATTTTTCTATGGATTTTTTGTCAAAGCACTTAAGATATTCATTGCTATCGCAATGTTAAGAGCATCCCATGGAATATAACAAAAAGTATATCTCGAGCCGGTTTCTCAAACTTACCTACCTCACCTTTAATGTAGCCTTTGTTTCTGCTAAAAGAGGTGTCGACCAGCTGGGCAACAAGAAAATCGGCGAAATCGAGTGTGACTATTAAGAAATAAATAATTATTATATTAATATTGACAATAACAACCGACCATCGGGGAGCGTTCTCATGGCGTCTATTATCAACGCTATGGGAGGTCTATGGGACGCCCTGCCCATTGAAAACTGACTCTCAAGGGGTACCCTGTCCGTAATAGAGTGACGGGGAGGGGCCCTGAACGTCCGTCAACGTGTGACGGGTTGGGAGTGAGAATGTGTTGGCATTAAATATGACATATCTGCCGTAGTTCTTTATTTATAGAGCCCTGATCAGAAGACCTTTAGACAAACTGGAAGAACTGCCATCGAAACAGAATATGTGACGTGGATCATAAATATATCAGCAATTAAACAACATCTTCAATTTCTCTTTACACAATACGTCTCCTTGCAGTATCAACACTAATTTGGCTGACTTTTATATTTGATCCAATTGGTAGATAGGCTATATTTACACCATAACGGTGCACAGCTGATAGACAGGGACTTGTAGTTTTTAAAGATATTACTGATTTTCTTTGCATTAAAGAATGTATATACTAAGTTGAGAGAATAGTTAGGGGTTTGGGGTAATGGGAGACACATCTATGGAATCAGAATTTTAATAGCTTACCATTAAATGATGGATATACCTTTCTGTCTGTGATGTTTTACAAATCAGATATTAATGTGTATACACATTAATATCTGATTTATTACATTATATATATATATATATATATATACATTATCAATTATAATATTATTTATTTGAAAACATGAATACAACTACACATCTTCTGATGTTATACATAGATAAGTGTCTTTCACTAATAATACAAAGTTATTGTGGCATTGTATGCTGTGTGTTATTTGTAACATCTTCAGAAACTACCTTTCCAACTCCTCATGCAGTTGACTGTTACAGGTCTATACAGGTTCATGGTACAATGCATAAGCTTCAAATCGAGAGACTGAAACTGTATTTTTCTTTATCGTTCTATTTTAATTTCACAATAAAGTTAATAGTAATATTATGTTTGATATTATTATGTTTTTATTAACTAGACCACTGGTTTTTTTAAAATAGGGGGAAAGCATAAGGTCAATGATCGAAATATAGAATAGAAAATATCAAGAAGATACTGTAGTGATCTATACAATAAAACAGCTAGTGGAGGACGTCCAAAGATGTGCAAAACAGACACACTAATAAGGCTTTATTCAAACATTAAAGAATACTTTGAGTTAAGGTCTTCTTTTGAATATGAAAAAAACTTTGGGGGTATCAACAGATACATATTAAGTCGGACAAAGTACTTAACATCTAATATATTGCATAGTTTATTTTGGCACTTGACAATCACCTTCCCTGAATTTTACTCAGGTGTAACTAAAGTATGATTGTATATATTTCACATCATTAATCGGAATCGGCAAAGTAACTAAAATAAATGAGCTGGTCCCGTCCAATTCCAGTTTTGGAAAGTCTGGCGTGGTTACATTCCATTTCAAAAAGCTGTTTGACGCTCGGCGTAACCTTGTCGCACTGCCACTCCGACATCCAATCACAGAGCTTGAGGACTAATCATGGGGTTTGTAAAGCAAAGCGGATGTTGAAGTCCCAAACGATAGCTGAGGATTCTGGGTAGTGTAGTGTCTTCGGAAACTCAGTAGTGTCTAAAGTTCGAAAAAACTATTTGTTTCTCCAAATCGAAGGTTAAAAACACAAAAGCAGTGTACACAATTTAAACCAATCAATATTGTGTAATTAAGGCGAGACACGGCAGGCAAAAACATCGTTTTTCAAGTACTGGTCAATTTTGAGATTTTGTGCTATTTTGATTCTATAACATGTTTTCTTTCAGGCTTTTGGAAGGAAAACGTACAAAATACACATTTAAGTGTTTATTTTACTATAGTTTGTCTATTTGCGTCTGTAGATTTCTCCTAAATTCACCAAAAGTTAGCATTCTAACGTAACATAAAGTACCGCGACCGCTGTGTGCACCATGTCATCAGAGATATCGTTGCTGTGTCTCAGCTGCACAATCTCATCGGATCCAAATATGGTCATTTCCTTTGTATCAGCAACCAATCGTGAAAGTACAAAGGGGTCTTAAACCAAGAAACAAAATCTCATTGGCTGGTGTCAATTTCTGACAACCTGATTCGTTCAGATGCGTCACGTGGTGTGCTAAAACACTTCCTGGTTAGCTTTTCACTAGAAATTTAAATCTCAAAATGGTAAAACAACGGCGAAAAAAAACGTTCACAGAGAAGACGACAACAATTGTCACTTGCACGAAGCAAGGTTATACAAAAAACAAATGACCCCGAACATGAAATACCGTCACGGAGTGCATCGATGCGCAAGCTGTCATCCAAAGAACAAGAGGGTTTCGCTAGCGCCTCACTGCAATCTTTAAAGAGATATCTTTGGAAAGGACACTGACGGACTGACGGTTTCTACACGGACCACTATTGCGGTAAGCATGTTGTAACTTCCGGTTGTTGTTGTCATTGTCATCTCCGGGTATCCCGTGTGCCTGTTCTGTTGCTGATAGCTTATTATCTTAACTTAATTGATCGTTTTAAAACTCTTGATCACGGCAACTGCCTGACGTTGTAATCACACGTTACTACAGCTTAAGCACTCACAACTCTCCTTCTCTTAGCGACTGTAACTCCACAGTTGCCTACACTCTTTTCGGGTTTGCTAACAGTAGCTACTTTAGCTTGATAGCTAGCCATGCCTCTTTCCCCACCCTCGGGTGTTATTTCCTGCTCTTCCTGTCTCATGTTTGGTTACTTCCCTACCTCCATTACTGGTACCGATACATGTGTTAAATGTAGTATAGTTGTTAGGTTGGAGGCGGGAATCATAGCCATAGAAGCCCGGCTCCGCATCTTAGAAAGTAACTCAGCTACAGTAAAGCCCATGTTAGCCGGTGGGGACCGGCAAAAGGTTGCGCATATTAGCCGTCCCCCGGCAACTCCCGAGCAGCAGGGAGACTGGGTGACTGTTCAGAAGGGGCATAACGCGAAACCCGCAGGTCCATACCAACCCGTTCACGTATAACAGATATTCTCCAATCCCCACCCGCTGAGAAGCCAACTCTGGTTATTGGTAGCAAACCCTGTCTCCTAAAAATTACGTTCCCACAGAACTAAACTGCATTCTCAATTACGTTTAGCTAGAAACGTATTTTCTCCCACGTTACGTTCGTTATGAACGTATCTCAAATACGTTTATTTTCTACATATCTTCTAGAAGCATATTTTCTCCCACGTTACGTTTCTTATGAACGTATCTTAAATACGTTTATTTTCTACATATCTTTGCCATTTATTGTCTTGCTTATAATAATGATAATAGTCATTTATATAGTCATTGAGTCCGTGGCTGCGTAGTGTGTTACTGATGGTAGCCTTTTTTACTTTGGTCCCAGCTCTCTGCAGGTCATTGACTCGGTCCCCCCGTGTGGTTCTGGGATTTTTGCTCACCGTTCTTGTGATCATTTTGACCCCACGGGGTGAGATCTTGCGTGGAGCCCCAGATCGAGGGAGATTATCAGTGGTCTTGTATGTCTTCCATTTTCTAATAATTGCTCCCACAGTTGATTTCTTCACACCAAGCTGCTTACCTATTGCAGATTCAGTCTTCCCAGCCTGGTGCAGGTCTACAATTTTGTTTCTGGTGTCCTTTGACAGTTCTTTGGTCTTGGCCATAGTGGAGTTTGGAGTGTGACTGTTTGAGGTTGTGGACAGGTGTCTTTTATACTGATAATGAGTTAAAACAAGTGCCATTAATACAGTTAACAAGTGGAGGACAGAGGAAGCTCTTAAAGAAGAGCCAGAAATCTTGTTTGTATGAACTTTGGTTCTTAAAACAGATAAAGTAATTATCGTAGGTGACTTTAATATTCATGTTGACGATGATAAAAATAGCCTTACTGTTGCATTTAACTCTATATTAGATTCTGTTGGTTTTTGTCAGAGTGTAAATAAACCAACCCACTGCTATAATCACACTCTCGACCTTGTTCTGACTTATGGTATTGAAATTGAGCAACTATTAGTCGAACCGCATAATCCTGCTTTATCCGACCATTTCTTAGTAACTTTTGAAGTACTGTTACTAGACTACAAAGCATTAGTCAAAAGCTCCTGCAGCAGAAACCTATCTGTTAGTGCTATAGCCAAATTTAAGGAAGCGATTCCACCAATACTTAACTCGATAGCATGTCTGCATGTAGGGGAGGAAACTTATACAAAATGTCCACCACCCCAAATTGATCATATTGTTGATAGTGCTACAGATGCGCTGCGAATACAATTAGACTCTGTTGCTCCTTTGAAAAAGAAGAAAATAAAACAACATAGATTAGCTCCATGGCATAATTCCGAAACCCGCAAAATAAAGCAAAAGTCGAGACAACTTGAAAGGATATGGTGTTCCACTAAACTTGAATAATCTCGTTTAATTTGGCATATTACTCTCAATGAATATAAGAAAGCACTGCGTAAAGCGAGAGCAGCCTACTACTCTTCATTAATAGATGAGAATAAGAATAATGCAAGATTTCTTTTCAGCACTGTAGCCAGGCTAACAGAGAGCCACAGCTTGATTGAGCCTTCTATTCCCATAGCACTCAGAAGTAATGATTTTATGTGCTTTTTTAATGATAAAATTGTTACTCTTAGAAACAAAATGAATGACCTCTTGCCTTTGACCAGTATAGTGTTATCAACTCCCGGAAACGTAAGTTCTAATATTACACTAGATAGTAAACTAGAATGCTTTTCAGCCATAAACCTTGAACAATTAAATTCAATGATTCTCTCTTCTAAACCATCAACGTGTACGTTAGACCCAAGGCTGGATTATTGTCAGTCAAGTCGCTTCAGCTGATTCAAAATGGTGCCGCTCGTGTACTAACCAGAGTTAGGAAAAGGGACCACATTACTCCTGTTCTGGCTGCCTTACACTGGCTCCCTATAGAACACAGGATAGCATTTAAAATTATTCTTCTCGCTTACAAAGCCCTTAATGGGCAGGCGCCATCTTACCTTAAAGAACTCATTATACCCTACTGTCCTACTAGGGCATTGCGTTCCAAGAATGCAGGGTTGTTGGTTGTTCCTAGAGTCTCTAAAAGTACAATGGGAGCCAGAGCCTTTTCTTATCAAGCTCCACAGTTGTGGAATCAGCTTCCAGTTTGTGTTCGGGCGGCAGACACCCTATCCGTTTTTAAGAGTGCGCTTTAGACCTTCCTTTTTGATAAAGCTTATAGTTAGGGCTGATTAGATTCAACCCCTAGTTTTGTTGATATAGGCTTAGTTTGTCAGGTGACATCTTACTTCTTCCTTCTCTCTGTCTATACCTGTGTACTCTCATGTTCCGATTAACCCAGCTTCCCCAAATTTCTTTCTTTTTGGTGTCTATATACGCTGGGATCCGGAGTTATGGATGATCCTGCGGTCCTGTGTCCTGCATCACGAGCCCTGGATCTTGAGTCGTGGCTGTGGTCCTGGATCATAGGTCCTGGATGGATATCCTCGTGAATTCATCTTCCTATTATACACACATGCATTTCCAAACATTTGGACTACCTATGTTGCAAATGTATTATCTTTTCAATTTAAACACGGCATCTATTGCACGTCTGTCCGTCCTGGGAGAAGGATCCCTCCTCTGTTGCTCTCCCTGAGGTTTCTCCCATTAAAACTGTGGGTTTTCTCCGGAAGTTTTTCCTTGTACGATGTGAGGGTCTAAGGACAGAGGGTGTCGTATTGTCATACTGATATTTTGTACAAACTGTGAAGTCCACTGAGACAAATGTAACATTTGTGATATTGGGCTATATAAATAAACATTGATTGATTGATTTAAAGGTCGTTTTCTCAAAATGAGTTTTTTCTCCTACTCTGAGTTAAAAATGTCAACTTCAGTAGCACGTACATACACCAAACCTTCCAGTTATATTCCTATCCATATTATGAAGGCTTTTACAGAAGGGTTTGTTCATATATCATTCATAGCCTGAATTAATCAACATTGTATACCTAAAAATATGGCGAAAATTGATATTTTAGGGCTGTTGACTGTATTTTCTGATTTATGGAGTGATAAAAAGAGATATCCAATATCCCTTCTGTAAAAGCCTTAGATACTAATATGACTACAAAATGAAACAAGTATTTTGAACCTGGCTTTATCCAAAGTTCAGATTTCGATTCCTGAAATGTGTTAAATTATGCGCATATTTAATGAGATAATGGTTAATTTGCATATTTAAACATGCTATTTCAGAAAACTTGTAATACAAAAAACAATTGCCTTATTGTAAGTAATTAACTGCAGAAATTTCTGGCTGATACCTTTAAGTTAAAAATATTACCCTATTCACCTGGGGTGTCTCGCCTTAACAAGGATAAACTGATGTTTTTTAGTGGATGAGTAATGCAGATATCACGATGTAATCATTTGACAGTGAAGGGAATACTTCCGGTTTTATTATGAAAACTTCGAGACCAGAAATACTGTTTTCACCCAGTGAGAGTTGACGCCAACTTTACATGGACGCTGCGGAAAGACAAAGGGTCCTTCTCAGGTCGATTATTTTAATTTCCTCGCTCCTCGGTCCTTGGTATCACCGGAAGTTGATTTGTCTGCGCCATCTTCGTCCCATGGCGCTTATTTCTGCCGGAGGAGCGAGGTGCGAGGAGCGATAAAGGAGGAGCGATAATGGAGGAACCACCAGACCATCCTCCTATGAAATCCACAGATACTCGCCCCGCCCCCTTACTGTGTATCGCTCACTGATTGGACGATGCAGCGCATGCACTGATCTGATGCTTCTTGACATGAGAGCCGTTTCCCAGCGGAGTGAAGAAAATACATGAACCTCACGGGAGTCACTCCTCAGTCTATACTGTGTTTTGTTTCAATTAATGTATGATACATATGTCAGTAAATGTGTACTAACAGAGGCGGGGGTGTTTGTGAAAATAACGGGGATAGAGCTGGCTGCTGTCAGACGATCAGCTGTGCGACGTCATCACAAACGGACGTCGCTTCACATGACCCTCCGGAGGAAAGGACGTCCCATTACTCTTAAAACTCATTTCCCTGCTTCTCGTGGTTTCCTTGCGTCCCTCCATGCTTCCCTGGTGGGAGAGATGCAGAGAAACTACGCAAGTGACGGACACAAGGATTCCATTTAATCGACCTGAGAAGGACCCGTAGTATACACTTTCTCCTGGCGAGACCTCAAATCATCTTTGTAATATCTATCAAACTATATATCCTACATATCCACTGGACGTAGATTTTAAAAGTACAATATACACTTCTCGCTACAAATCTAATCAAAAGCATTTTAATTGCCAAACTATTCCACAATTTAGGATTTTCCGGAGTGGGTTATTTGTGAATAAACGACCCACCGGAGCGTTTGCAATCAACGGGAGTATGTTGTTTCTTACACGACCACTAGAGGTGCTACACTTTAAAACGTGACTATGGGTCGTAATAAGCTGCTGAACAATCAACCTGGTTGTTTTTTGTAGGAGGACGGGCTGAAATGAACTCATAGTTGTTTGGCTTTTTTCATGTAATGTGTTGACAATAGGAGAAATATAGAATATCAACACACTTACGTTTTAAGGACCACACTACTGGTTTTGCATATTTCAGCTCTTGAAGAACAAATAGAGCTAAGCATTTGGCACGCCATAATGTGGTTGTTGTTTTTCTGTTCCAGCCATTTTATTTTTCCATTTATTTTCATGGGTAATGAAAATCTGTTGGCAGGCTCTTAAAACTTTGTAGTACATCATGGTGAAGTCGTTCTTGTTTTTCGTTTATTTATTTTTTGTCAAACTCTATAATAATTGTGGGGTAATTAATTGCAGAATTATTTGTCTCTCAGGCTCATGATGAGTCACTGGAGGATTAGTCTTCCATAACAATTAGTGAGTGACAGTAGAAATGTAATTTTTTGATTATAAAGTATTCAGTAGGATGATGATGATTAATTCACTCCGGTTTATGTTATCTCTGTACAGTACATTATTTTACATGTTTTCACCACCGCCAAAGAGGTTACGTTGTTACTTGTTTTTAACTTTTTGCCTCTTTGTTGGTTTGTAACCAAGATAATAAAAAACAACTGGCTTTATTTAAGGAAACTTAGTAGAAGAGTGCATTGGCCATGGAATAACCTATTATATTCAATCTACTGAAAGAAGTCATTAATTTTAGAGTGATTCGTTTCCCTGGGATTTACCCAAAATTATTTTTACTTTGGCTAATGTTAAGAGAAAGAGTATTAGTGCTGCATTCATGTGAGGTTATAATAATCGGAAAAAATTGCATGCATTAAAAAACATTGGTACTCTTCCATTCTCCTCATCAATTTCCGAAATCCATCTTCCGTAGCATTTACCTTTGTGTGGAAATGAATGTCGAGCCAAATAACATTTCCCCATCAACCCGTTTCATCTGATAAATCAATAGGAGTCAATAGGTGTCAATGAAAGGACAATACTCAATTGAACCCCTCAACTACCCTGTATGTCTCACACATATCAATAGGTGGTTGTAGCTCTACATCAACTTGATGTGTGTAATGAAGTCTGTCCCTTTCTATGCTCACACCTTTTAATCTTGTATTGACGTTTCTTGCCGGCCTTGTTATAACAGCTTATAAGTCACCTTTATGGCGGCAGCAAATAAAGTGGTAACTACAGCTGGTGAGAGGCAACAGAGCCAGTAAAAAATAAGAAATACGTAATAGGATTCTCTTTATTTGTGATAGAAGAGGACTACTTTGCAGACAACTATTGAGAGAAAATTGAGGCGAGATTGAAATCGTTTTTGATGTCTTTCATTTCCAACTTTGATGGGAGGGGAGGTATTTTTTGACTCGGCTCATTGTGAGTACACAACAGACTGGCTGTTTTGTGATGGTTTGGCAAGCGGGAGCTGCGCTGGAACTGCAGGTGCAGCACAATACAGAACATCTGCATCCATGTCCATGGCAAAAAAGTAGGCATTAAAACTGAAAAGCCAAAGCAAAATGGAACAGCATCTGTCCTCTGTGTTTAGAGCAGACCGACCCCTCCATTGTGATGCAGATAAGCGTCACCCCAGCAGCGCCTCAGGTGATTAACCAAACAGCGTTAGTGGAAGGTTGTATAAACAAACAGGTGTCCTCCTCTCCCTCTGCAGCTCATTAGAACTCCTCTCATTTTCTTTGGGTTTATTTTATTGCATCTTTATCAACTGTATAGGTTTGAAGGAACAGCATGCCCACTTGGCGCCTAACCGTGTAATGCGTGTGTGTAAATGTATGTGCGTTTGTGCACCTGTGTGTGAGAGTGCACATATGTTATGCATAGAATCCCAGGCTTATCGGAGCTCTTTCCTACTCTCTAATGGGGTGTGCAGAGAGCAGTTCTACATCTCTCGGTAAAATGTGACTCTGGCAGACAGATCATGTTTGCTAATGGCAGGTGAGCGATTGAAATGTTTCATGGAAAGGACAAAAGCAGGACACTTCGACTCGCTAAAAGTCAGCTTTTAACATTTCCCGGACAAAAGACTGCCAGTAGAAACAATTATACAAAGGACAAGAGCACAATGAAGTCTGATTTGTTTTGTGGCGAGTATTGTGAAGCAAGCGAAGTAGGGTGTGACAAGAGCTATGGTGGATGCTTTCTAGTATTTGTGTGTATTGGTTGTGCACACGGCGCCTCTGAGCTTTTGTTTGAGTTGTAGAGTGGGTGGCTTCGCAGCAGGCTGAAAAACCACTGCATCAGCAACTTCTCTCTGGCGACCAATTAGCTTAGACATCCAAAAAAAAAAGTCTAAATAACTTTTCCCAATTTGCATCTTTTTCATTTGCTTATCTCCTATTCAACCGGCAGCACTTTCTCTGCCTCCTAGGCTTTCTTGGGCTCCAGTGATGTCACACCTGCAAGATAATTGGATAAACTCAATTCAAAGCAGAAAGCTCATGGATACCAAGACAGTGAGGCAGCGTTTAACTACTGCAGAAATGGGGCACTGCTGAATACGTTCAGGAGAAAAATAAATGGGATTGCTTCCCTGATACCTCTTGTGATTTGGGGGAATTATAAAAGCATAATCACTATTTGATGAGCCAATTCATCCTGACTTTAATGCTTGGTTGTTTAGTCTTTACCATCTCTATGAGAGCCATACAGGCGTTGGGAGTAAAGGAATTGTGGATTGCGATCCAAAAAGGTAACTACTTCCTTTCAGTTACCTAAAAAATATGTTATCAGATTACAGGTATATTTTACAGAAAGGTGATTATTGGAGGTTACAATACATTTTAAAACCAAGAACATACATTATAAAGCATACACACTTCACGGGTCTCTCAAGTGAAGTATGCAGCCATAGCTAATCTGCTAGTCATCAATCTTGTACTCTAGATCAATTAACTATTTTACTGAACAAAAATGTTGCCATCATTTTTTTTTTTTTTTTTCATTTTTTATTTATTCTACTAAAATCATACAAAAACAAAAACGTATAATTCATACACACAAATGAACAAAATTAGTAGAAGCGGGAGGGCTGAAGCATAGCTTATGGGGAGTAGCCCTCCCGTACATCATCATTAGCATCAATATAATAATGGCATTTATTTCGTCAAAAACGTATAGAAATTAAGGACTACAAAGAAATAAAGAAAACTATTGAAAACTGGAAAAAAATAAATAAAAGTTAGGGCAAGAAAAAAGTACATGCATATATAAATAATACTGGGAATATCCAATATGTGTTAGCTGGAGTAATCTGCAAATAGAATTGTTTTTACTTTAGTTTTGAATTGTTGATGACTAGTAATACTTGAAATGTCTGGGTGAAGTCCATTCCACGTTCTAACTCCGATTATGGATAAGCTATGTGATTTGATTGTTGTTCATTTCATTTAAAGGAGAAAAGGGAAACAAAATGAGCACTCAGTGCAAGCTGCTACTACACTGTCATTATCCAATGAGTCGACATTGACTTTGAAGAAGCATTTACAGGTAAATGCTACTATTATGTAGTCCAATACTTGGAACGGTTATGCGTACTGCCTGAATCTGCTCTTGGTTTTCCGTTAGGTAACCTTCATTCTTCTTCTTTTTAAATGTGGTAGGTTATTTGATTAACATCAATTCTGTGTATGCATGCATATTTTCTTTCTCTCCTCTTTGTTTGCATTGCATTTGATATAGAGTTCATTCAAATGTAACAGGAAGTAATCAGTGCACATTACTTACAAATTGCGATACTACCTGAATAACATTTCCATATTAAATAATTTTACAGATAAATACAAAATATAAACAGAAACAATTGTAAAGTAACACTCCCAACTCTGGGCATACATTGCTTTTGAACACCTGACAGTGTTAGAAATTAATGAAGTATATTAAAATACTGTAATTAGGTACAAAACGGGACAAACAAAGAAACAAGACTACTGATTGTTTGCTAGTTTAATCTTCTTAAATCCATGGTGAAAGAATATTGAAAGATTCAATAACATTTACTCAGCATAACTGTGATTGTCAGTCATATTTAAAAGCGCTATTTTCATCCCTATACTTTGAAAAATATAATTTATGAAGCGACTGTAGCTTTAAATTCATAGTTCATGGGAAGAAAACGCCACAGATGACACTGACGGCCCGTCCACACAGCGGCGTGCGTTGAAGCTTGCCGGCGGGCGTGTCTGAAATTCGACCAACAACCAATCACATGTATCTCCCGCCCCATGACACACAAGCAGCGGTTTGATTGGCTCGAGCTTGTACTGGCATATGATTCGATTGGCTAACGCTTCTACCGAGGCTTCAAAAGTTGAACATTGCTCAACTTTTGCAGCGAGCCACGCCAGCAAAGCTCCGCGTCGCTTCCAGCAATGCAGTCCGGCGAAAAGTGACGTCACCCCATTCAAAGTGAATGGTGAAGCTTTCAACGCACGCCGCTGTGTGGACGGGCCGTGAGGCTTCTGGATTTAAATTGGGTTGGCAAAAACGAGAGACGCGCCAAGAGCAGACAAAAAAAGTATGTTCCAAGAGAGGGCCTTTTGGTTTTTAGGTTACCTGAAGGATATTGAATACGTTTATCCGACACATTTGAAAAGGAAAGGGTTGGTGTGGTACTCAGTTGGTTGCAATCTGCAACATCATTGCTTAATGCCAATTAATCCTAAATACTCGACCATTTAGTGTACTAGCTCATCCAACAATCAAGGATGTAGAGGTTGTTTTGCCAACGATTGCAGTCAAAGGGATGGGCTCATTGTGACACTAAAAAAGATAGGTTTGGAAGACTAATTTTCTAAATGTGGCTACAAACGATCAAGAACAGAACTTGAGAAAAAGCAAGGGCACAAACCTTTTTACATTTTGGTGAATTGTTTCAAAGACCCTTTCAGCTCTGGGCCTACATGTATTGCTTTCTCCCACCTATTTTATGTTTTATCAAGAGTAAAGACATCCAGTCTTTCCGTGAATCTTTATAGTGCATACGTACATGTCTGTATGTAAAATCATGTCTACATTAGGTAGAGGTAGCAATTCTCCAACCCTCCCGACTGTCTGCCACCTCGGTGGATCAATTCTCCCTGAATCCAGATGAATTATTAATGCCCACATTCTGTTTTTTCTCACTGATGGAGAAATCATTCCAAATGGATTTTTTTTAGCTCCCAATGAATTCATCAGCTGTTTAAGGTGTCAATATTATTCCAAGATATTGCTCTGGTAGAGAGAAGCGCTGATCAGTGATTCCTGACATTGTTGCTCTGACCTTGAGGCGGATACTTAACCCCCACACGCGTCGATACATATTCATGCTTGCCATTCACCCATATATGCCAGCAGGCAGCCATGTTTACACAGAACACAGGATTGCAATGTGTTACATACAGTGGTGGCAGCATACATTGTGATCTGCAGATGGTTGTTTCTTAAATGGCTGTTGTGAGCAAAACTAGAGCTTAAGGAGGCTTGTACTGCTTCCCCTTCAAGTTTCATTACGACTTAATTAAACTTGAAATGTAATTCTCCATCTTTAGAGGCTAAATGAAAGAGGATTCCCCCGCGAATGCCTCTATAATTCAGCGGGAAAGTGACTTAGGAGACAAATGATATTGTTAGCTTAATGTCAAGGGTGGTGCCAATGCTGCTCTGAGGCGGTGATTGACGGCTCTGTTTGTGCGAGATCTCAGCCAGAACAGGATGAATAGAGCACAGTTAGTGTTGCCAGCGGAGATCAATAGGCTACAGTCTCAGGTAAGCTCTGTGGCTTCACCCTTTGGGCATTTCCTGAAACAATGATAAATGCCAGGTGTTGGATGGCTTGAAATGTGATATTTTTCATTTGTCACATGATATCATGTCCCATCAGTGATTAAACAGGAAAAGAAATGAGGAACAGAGGCTACTGTGAGAAGTTGTTCCATTATCTCACAGAATAATGTTTTGCACAGCCTCGGTGGACTTTGATAACGCTGAGGCAATATCAACACCAGGATATTAGAAATCCATGTTAAAAGTTTTTCGCTCCTCCATTCTTTTGGTGAAATATCACCAGCTATGCGCAGTCAGTGTCAGCAAATTCCACATTGTCCCACAAGGTTTTATGTGTTATGTGGAGACTTAATATAGTGAGACACACATTGCATGTGGAAAGGAGGATGGAAACAGAGTAGGGATCTCAGTGCAACATGACCGCCTGCCTGTTGTAGCAGGAAGACAACCACACCGGCCCCCCCGGGACCCATCAGCATCTTCGAACGGACAACAAATGGCTTTACTGCCGGGTCCCTTATAGCAACCACAGAGGGAGAGGGGCTTAGGGAATGACATGTAAACCAAACATAACCACATTCAATCTATTGCCTTATTAATCTAATCAACGGCTCGTTCAATGCTCCTCAGAGACGGCCATCACGGCAAGCCAGTGAAACTAGAACAGACAATGTCAGTCTGCTCCATTAAAAACTGTTATCAGGACTACTTCTATTTCTAATTAAAGTGTAAAACAGTGATGTAAGGGATTTAAAAAGTCGGCCTTGCTTCTGTGAAAACATGTTTTTTGAGATTAAATAGGGAAGGTACTAGTTGTTCGCCAATAACTGTCGCTTCATGTTTACCACAACAGAAACAATGCAGCGGAGAGACCTTGAACAACTTCTCTGTGCTCCGTCGTGATGCAGCACTAATTTAACACAAAGGACATATATCAGTATGCATTTTCATATTTTATTCAAGAATCTGAGATTGATTCTTTGTTTGTCAAATGTGTCTGACTATTAATGTTTAACAGAAATACTGTATATCCCCAATCCAGTAGGAATACAAGTGAGATAAACCATTTCTCTATTTAAAAGGAAAGTGTGTAGGATCAAGGGGATTTATTTTGGCTATTGTTTCAATAGTGTATTATCACCTAAATAATTATTGTGTTTCAAGTGTACAGTTTTTTCTACAGTACATGTCTGTGTTTTTTGGTTACCGGAAGGTCCCCGAATAAGTTATCTGACACATTTGGAAAGGGAGGGGTGAGCGGAGTGGTATTCAGTTGGTTGCAATCTGCAACCTCATTCTTAGACGCAACTAAATTCTAAATACTGGACCTTTTTGTAAACGTTCATCCCACCAGTAGGGAGGTAGAGGTAGTTTAGCCAATAATGTCAGTCAAAGGGTTGGGCTCATTGTCACGCTTCACAAAAATCAGGTTTGGAAGACTAATTTGTTTACAAATGATGAAGAACAGAATCCTAGAATGAGCCAAGTCACACACTGTTTTAATATATGTGAATTGTTTCATGGACAAATCAGCTAATAATAATATGAACATGTATTGTATATGACACCTTCAAAATAATCTGTTTTTTCCAACCAACAATCCAAAACCAAAAATATATTCAATTTACAATGACATAAAACAAACAAACCAAAACAACCTCATACTACATTTGAATATAGGTGCAATTGTAATGTTAGTTTTACAGTATAAAACAATAAGTGTTTTTTCTTTATGGAAACTACATTATAAGGCATTAGCAACAAAAACGTCAAAGTATCTTAATAAATGGGACCCGGGTATATCAAATATAACAATCAAAACATGCAGAGCAATTACCAATAAAAACACATTTGAAATGCTTTAAGCTCCTAATGAGCCAGATTTGGAATAAACAAAAATAAAGTTGGCTGAAATTGGACTACAGAGTAAAGGCACATGAATCTAAACTGATTCCAAAACAGGAAGAGCTGACAGATGACTGGGTAGAGTTTTGGAATGTCTGAAACACATGTAATGCCACATTTCAAATTGCAGGTTATGAGACCGGGCTCTGCACTAGTTTCCAAAGTGATCCGGAGAATCAGTAATGATGAGTGGGATGACCAACAGATGGCTTCTGCCCAATGGTAATATGGGAGTTTGTTTTTTGAAATGTATCCTGGACTTGAGGATTTGCCACTCCAAATATATAATGAAATTTAATATATGAAAATACATCATTATAACTGTCAAAACCATACAGTTGCACTTGTTTCCAATGGCATTCTCACGATCATATATTAAAATGAGGACACTAGCTTTCTGTCAGTTTGCTCTAGTGTTCGGTAAATCCCAAAATTCTCCAGCTGCTCTCACTGTTTTATCCCACAGCTAAATAATGGCTCTGGCTCAGGCTGTATTTACAGGATAATGAATGGGTGCAGCTCTCACTTTCGCATGCTCACACACACAAAAAAACAGTCGACAGTCACATCCAGGCCAAGATCAAACAAATATGGCACACTCGCACATTTGTAATCACAGCCACACATCCCTGAAAGTAATGATCACAGTGTGTCTGTTTGCATACTCACAGGGTTCATGTTTGTCTCATTTAGCCACTATTGTTCCAATGATACAAACTGTATGCAAACACATTTGAGAGCAGAACACAAAGTTGGAGTTTTGATAGTTGTATGAGCTATTCAGGGTCAGAAGTTAAGTAACAAAATGACAACAAATTAAATGCCATTCATTTGGATTTGTTTTGGACTTTTTTTACAAAAGCAGAAAAATGAAGTGACAGGTAGTTAAAAAAGACAAGATGCAAAGAGAAAATATACATAATTTAACACAAAAACAAAGATAATGACGAACTAGCATTTTTAATAGTACAATCAATAGAGAATCACAGCATATGAGTAAAAGAAATGACCACTTTCTGCATTGCGCAGGCCAAACTGTACAGGCCGACCCAAGTCACTTACTGCTTATATAAACATCCTTTTAACTGTAGTTGAGAGATACGATTCACAGGGATGCCTCAAATGTGAAATTGATAACTTATTAATGAGATGTCTAGAAGAAAGATTAAAGGATAAGTCTGGTTGTTGTTGCCCCTAAATCCATTGAAAAACACCAATACCAACATTGAATTGATCCTTCTACAAGTATGGGGACTGGAGGTTGCTGCAGGAACACCATGGCCAGCAGCTGCGGTGCCATTGGCTTATATAACTTTACACAAGACCAAAACTAAATAATCGCTGAAAGCGGAGGTCTGTGGTATCAAAATAAAGAATGCTTGATCGACAGTCAGTTCCTTGGTAATGTGAAAGGTTAAGTTAGCGCGTATGGTTCAGCATTATTAGCTATGTATGCATACCTGCCAACCCTACCGATTTGGGCGGTAGTCTACCGCTTTTGACATGTTTCTACCGCCTACCGACTTAGCTGGCTTTCTCTACCGATTTTCAATCTTCCCAAACTATAACAAATAAAAATGACACTCCATAGACACTGGACTTGACTTTTGGAGGACACCGTTTGCAGCGTGTCTGTGATCCCATCATACAAACAGTCCTCTGTATTTCTGAAAGAGAAACAACGTGCAGACCGGGGGTAATCACTGCCAAATGAGTTTAAGGGAACAGAGACGAGGCATTTGAGTCCTGCAGGATTTCCCCGATAGTATCAGTGTCTCGAAAACACATGTTGGCGACTGAAAGACATCCAGTGTTTGGTCTTTTCCTGAAGCATCCTTCACCAACAGTGTCTCAACTGAAAGAGGACCACAAACACACACAAAATATAATAAAATGTTGAGATTTGGGGATATTTATCTCCCATTCTTTCACTTTTTCTGACATTTTCAACACCAAACATGTTGTTAATGTCTCTGTTTAGTGAACTACAGCAATCTGAAAGCCTGTACATTATTTATATCACACTTTATCAGTAGAAAAATGCAGGAAATGACTTTTTTAATGCAGTATTTTCTGATTTATGGCACAAAGATATTTCGCTCTGTGCAAACCTTTGACTCTAATATGTGAACAACATGAAACAAGAATATGAACAATGTTCACACAAGAGTTCTACATCTACACAAGTGTGGTCCGCGGACCACTGGTGGCTCGTGACCGCCCCCTAGTGGTCCATGAGTATATTGGTAAAATTTCACATTTTAAATAAATACATTTATTTAAGTTTTCCGCACTCTCGCAGGAATATCTCCGCAATGGAGCGAGCTTAAGTTTCACTTTTGATTGCATGATATAGCCCAGATAAACACCTTCATCACCCATTTGTTTCTACCATCTTCAGGAAATTTGTAAAAAACGATGTGTTTTTGGATATTTGTGGAGTTAGGTGGTCCACGAGTGTTTTTGTATTGGTTAAGTGGTCCTTGGTACAGATGTAGCACCTCATTTCAGACTCCAGCTTACAGCTTCCTGCCTACGACCTGCCTAAGACCAGTATCGAGGAATGTTAAGCCCTCCCACTAGGGCGTTGCCAGATTTTCAATTTCAGGTTTTAACCAGGAGATGGCGTTTCATTCACAAGTGTCATGGACTTTCAGTTGTGTTTTGAAGAACATTTGAACACATCAATATTTTAGATCAACTAAAGTATTATCTAATCTTGTAATTCAATAATATATAGTCTTCATATATAAAATAATCATAATAATAATGTAAATGTTTACATTACACTTCTTTATTTGTTATGCTCATATTTTTACCTTTACAATCGTTTGCTTTAATATGCAGTATATTTTTTGTATATTTTTGTGTTTGCTTCCTCCTGCTCTCTTTTGGACACATATTGTATGATTTATTATTATTATTAATATGAAGATAAGATAAGATGTTACTTTATTGATTGGTAATTCAGAAGGCTCACATGTCACATTCCGACCATTATTTAAAACAATAGGTGTTTTCACACCGTCTACAGTTTGATTTGTATAGAGGGAGCTCTGTGGCTGAATGGCCAGCGATTAGGTGTGGCGCATTTATCATAGGTGATCAGAGCTAACTGCCTGCTGTCAGATTTCATTTAAAAAACAGATCTGATTTTAAGACTATTTCTGTGCTTATAAAGAATGATAAGAATAATGCGTATTGAACAGGTTTAATTAATTAGTGAGTTTATTTAACACTAGAACCGCCAATCGGGTCAATTTGTGTGATGTGTGTTGTGTGTGTGCAATGTAACTTTTTTTCAATAAAATATTAAAGTCTCCCAGTCCGTGACCTTTCCTGAAAGTGTGTTATGTAGCACCCTATGTTGTTAAAAATTGCATTCTAATAGCGAGATTTGACGGTTTTAGGTAGGCCTATACAAAAACCTCTGGCGGTTCTAGTGTTAAGGTAATTAGGTACAGTAGAAGCCCTTTTTTATCAGTAACGAATTTAGCAGTTGAACATAAAAGTCAACTAACTGAGGGTTACTTGCAATGACAGTGTTGTGTCTAACTGTAAGGCAAGGCAAGTTTATTTATATAGCACTTTTCAACACAAGGCAATTCAAAGTGCTTTACAAAAAATGAAAGACATTAATAAAATGGCATTTAAAATCATTAAAAAGAAAAGCGAATAAAATAACATTAAAAGAAAAAATACATGGATAAAAGTTACAGTGCAGTCTAAGATATGAATAGTTCAATTAAAAGCAGTGACAGAAAGACAAGTCTTTAGCCTGGATTTAAAAGTAGTCAGAGTTGCAGCGGACCTGCAGGTTTCTGGGAGTTTGTTCCAGATATTTGGAGCATAATAACTGAATGCTGCTTTACCATGTTTAGTTCTGACTCTGGGGACAGAAAACTGACCAGTCCCTGAAGACCTGAGAGATCTGGATGGTTCATAATTTAGCAGGAGGTCAGAAATGTATTTTGGGCCGAAACCATTCAGTGCTTTATAAACCAGCAGCAGTATTTTGAAATCTATTCTTTGACACACAGGAAGCCAGTGTAAAGACTTCAGAACAGGAGTGATGTGATCCACTTTCTTAGTGTTAGTGAGGACTCAAGCAGCGGCATTCTGAATCAGCTGCAGCTTTCTAATAGATTTTTTCGTGAGACCTGTGAAGACACCATTGCAGTAGTCCAGCCTACTGAAGATAAAAGCATGGACAAGTTTTTCCAAATCTTGCTGTGACATTAGTCTTTTAATCCTAGATATATTCTTTCGGTGATAGTAGGCTGATTTAGTAACTGTTTTAATGTGACTGTTGAAACTCAGGTCAGAGTCCATGACTACACCTAGATTTCTGGCTTTATCTGTTGTTTTGAACATTGCAGACTGAAGCTCAGTGCTAACTTTTATACGTTCTGCCTTGGCTCCAAAAACCATTACCTCAGTTTTATCTTTGTTTAATTGGAGAAGGTTCTGAAACATCCAGTCATTGATTTGTTCAATGCACTTACTCAGTGTTTGAATTGGAGCAGAGTCTCCTGGTGAACTTGTTACGTAAATGTGTGTGTCATCCGCATAGCTATGGTAACTTATTTTGTTGTTCTTCATTATCTGAGCCAGTGGTAGCATGTAGACGTTAAAGAGAAGGGGCCCCAAGATGGAGCCTTGAGGTACCCCACATGTCATATTTGTCAAATCAGATGTGTATTTACCTATAGAAACAAAGTTGTTTCTGTCCTTTTGTTTACTATATGAAGTAGATCTGAGGCCATGCAAGGCAAAACATCTTTGAAAAATTCTGTTGGAATAATATCAAGGCTGCAGGATGAGGATTTCAGAAGTTGAATAATGTCTTCTAGGTTTTTATCATTAATCTGATGGAATTGTGTCATGGTGTTTGAATTGATGTTAAGTGGACACAGAGACAACACATTTGCTGTTCCTGATGCAGAGGCACTGACTGCTTGTCTGCTACACGTCGGGATCCTGATCTGCCGACGAGGCTCCATTAAAATATAAATATTTTTAGTGAATTACTGAGTTTAGGCACGTTAATAACGTTTTAATGACGTTGAATACAGTATATTCATATGTGTCAGTGATTTCATGTCAATTCGGCGAACATAAACATAAATGATCGTGGTGAAGATGATGATTAAATTAGGATTAAAAATCAAGAGCCGGGCTGCATTTCCTCCCGTTCGTTTTTTTCGACTAAACAACATTATTTTGTTAAATAACAACATGGTGATGTTTTATAAATGATTACATGTCTCTTATTTAGCACAGAGTATGATATCCGTGACATATGGATCTTAACAAAGTTCCGCTGTACATCCAGCGTACTGTATCTGACTTTATTTCACATGAGCTCCAGTGTGGAACCCCAATGCACCCCTTGTTGGATTAATGATCCATTGCAGCTGGCTTCATTATAATTACATTTATTTATCACCGGGGAGGTCTCAAGTCAAGCTGGAGGTTTTCCCTTGAGCGAGGGCAGATCACGTACCAATCACGGCCCTCGCGTTTCAAACTGTCTGAAATGAAGCGCTACATCTGTATGAAAAAGTTTGAGAAACACTGATCTACACTGTCTCAACTGAAAGAGGACCAGAAACACAACATAATGTGGAGACTTTGGGATATTTATCTCCCATTCTTTTACTTTTCTGGCATTTTACAGACCAAACATGTCGTTGATGTCACTGTTTACCAAACTACCACTTTTTCTGAAAAATGCTTTATGATGCAATATATGTTAAATACATGGTTTATACATGTAATTACTGGGGTTCCATTTCTTCTGATTACCTAAATTAGGCGTGCTCATTTGCCGCGCGCAAACCTACCTCTTTTGGATTTGGAAAGGTTGGCATGTATGTGTATGCTAACTTGTTTCTAGCTTTGTAGCTAAGGGATGTTAACTTGATTAGATTGGATTTTCTCAGGATATTTTTTAACTTAGTTTGTGTTGCTTGCCACACGAGTATGCAGGGGTGCCGCCAGGGATTTTGGGCCGCATGAAAAGATAATCACATTGGTTACTTAAACATTGTTCTAAAATAGTTTGGGCCCCTGTCAGTCACGGGCCCTTAGAATCGTCCTAACTGTTCACCCCCTTACGGCGCCCCTGCGTGTATGCTAGCTTTGCCAAAAACTGTTGGGCTAACTTGCTAGCTAAATGTCAAACTGAGTGAAAAACAATGTTATTCATTAAAAACGTTTTAGCCAGCTCTTCTATATTCAGAATGATATATCCTAATCTATACCGACAGAATGGCATACAGCAGATGTTAGAGGGCACATATAAACAACATGAGTGATATCTCTGCTTTTGTGGTCTGTTAGGAAAATCTGTGGGAAACACTGTATGTCGATGTCCATAGGCTGAATCATCATGTTAATCGTTGTCACATAGCTATATGCCTAAAACAGTGTGTCCTCATGCTCTTCTAGGTAATCATACATCCTGTCACGGTCTTTGTTATCATGCGCTACTCTGATATTAGAAGAGTACATTCAGTATTTTCCCAACATGGTCCAAAACCTATTCTTAACACATTGATGAGTCACACTGTTGAGCTGTAAGAACAGTTGCTTCCTTACAATGAACAAGGGCACTGTAGTTTATTTTTGAGTCAACCCACATACACTGTCCTGGTGCTACAAATATTCATAGCCACCCTGTGTATTAATCCACAGCTGAAAAAAGTCCCCAAGAAATGCACTGTTTACTCCTGTTTAAATAATGTATTCTGAAAACTACAGTGCCCAGCTGTTTGGGGAAACTACATAGCCTTTTTTAAGATGGAACTAGACACTTGTGACCTATTTTCTTAGATTTACCTCTGTTGTTCGGGTCATTTCATGGGATTTGTTGACACTCTATAAAACATAGAATTACGCCACCTGTATCCTTTAAAACGGATTAGTAGGTTTATGTAATACTGTAGGTCATTGCTTTCGATCGTCCTCTTCCTGTCCTTTGTGTGGTTGCTGCCCATTTCTAAGGACGAAGATGAACACATGGGTCAGCCGTGTCACCGGCGTCACTGTCCTGTCCAACAGGCCAATAATGCATGTGACAAATGTCAGAGTACCTGGTGTTACTGTGAACCTGTATGGATTTATTGATTCCTCCTCTTTTTGTTCCTGTTTGGTTTACCGGAGCTTTCACTCAAGTTTTATGCCCACTGCGAGTCATAAATATTTCCTGAAGTCAGCAGCATCAATCGTTTTTACAGCATCTTTCACCTCGTCCTTTTGTGTGACTAGGCCTCTTCCTTTCAATGTATTTGTTTGGTCCCTCTTGCTTCAACGCAGGCTAATCTCCCTTCATCAGCACAGCTTTGACCTGCTCTTTTACCCTACCACACTTGGAAAGACTGTTTGTAGTAAAGATTGTAATCTAACTGCTAATCTTTATGGCTTTCTCCAGGGCAGGGCAGTGAGCCTAGCTGAATGATTTGCCAGAGATGTAGAAACTCTCTGGAGTCTAATAAGTTCTTTGGGAGCTGAGTTTTAAAGGGAGAAGTTTGCAAACACATTCAGATGCACCAGCTGTCACTGCCGCAGTTGTCAAATGGGGATCCAAAAGGTGTGTCAGGTTGTATTTGTTTAATGGTGATGCTCATTACTTATGACTCCTCACACTGTTTCGTTTTCCTTACCATGTAGAGAGCCAATTATTTAAAAAAGCTGAGGAATGTGTGCGGGAAATCATTCCCTCCTCTCACACTTCCTGGCTAGAAATCCAACATATAGCTGTCATAATGAGGAGCAAGCAGTGCTTTACCACCAAGCTGCCTCTCATCACAAACAGCACACAAAGAGATTTACTAATGCAGGCTGTTAACACAGCCAGTTTTATACACGGCCTGGTTTATACAGCAGTACAGCAAGCAGTCCCTGGACAGCATGCATTATACACATCTAATTAAGTCTTCACATGTCTATAATAAACCACATTATACCTTTGGGGCTAGAGGGCAGGTCAGGAGCTGGCATTGAGTTAGTGTGAGAGACAGCCAGTTGTCAGTGCGTTTGTGTGTGTGCGCGCTCGTGCACATGTGTGTTTGTGGAACCGAGCCTATGATAGCTATTTAACTCTCACTAATTAACCCAGAATAAATCAGGGCAGCACAGTAAATATTTGTCGTCAGGGAGGGAGTAAGGGGATAGAGATGCTCTCTGTAGTGCCAACTTGCCCGCCGGAAGACGTGAAAGGACTGTGTGTTTGAGTGAGAGATGAGGACAGATTGAGGCGGAGAGACACAGAGAGGGAGATGGAGAGGGAGCAAGGCTGAGGGGCAGCCAGCCAGCTGTTGGTATAGTTTGATTGGCCTGTGGAGAGCTGCCTCTGTCTTTTCATGGCACCAGTAAAGTGCAGTGCTCCCAGTGGCAGGTGGCGGCTGCCCATTGTGTACGTCCCCGGGGAGGGCAGAGGTAAAGATCATCCCTCGCTTTGCTCTTTTTTTATTAAACACCTTCATGGTTTGCCGCTCAGTAGCTACCAACAAGAAAACAGAGAGGCTTTTCATACGGAATATCTAATCAGCACATAAAAGTCTGGAAAACAATTTTTAATGGTACAGCTCCAGTGTTCTTGCTTTAGCTTTCTCTCACATCAAAGGCTTGGAAGAATTGATGGTACAAATCAGAGGCGCTTCAAACAGCCCACACAGATTTACACAGGTCGCTTCAAACGGGGCATAAAAGTGCTGTGTACTTCCTGTCCTTCACGAGGCAGAGTTTGACAGTTGGACGGATAAGGGTACAGTAAACCAAGGAAAGAGAACAGGCCTGTAAGTGCTCTGAGTGCTTTTCCCCAAGCAGCTTGACAGCCAGGTCTCGGTGACCGTGTTTGTGACAATCAGGCTACCTGACATCATCAGTTGGTTTAGTTGTTACCATGGCAACATGCGGTACAGTAACTCCTGAATAGGTGCCAGCCCCTGTCTCCTGGATCTGAGTTGATAGCCCTGATGTTTGCTCTTTGCAGTGCCAAAACACTGTATTTCCACATAGCTGGCCACACAAGGTAAATCAAACTCTTTTCCTGTCCGTCTTTTTTATCTTCCACTCGTTCCTCTCCTCTGTCTCTCTCCAGTGGGGTGTGATTCAATTCATGGAAAACCGTTTAGGGAGAAGGAGGGTGGAGACTAATTTAAGTCTCCCTAACGCGTGAGAGTTTTTGTACCAAATGCTACTCATTTTCTTTGGCGAGGAGTTCTTGGAAGTCCTTAGTTTGTGTTTCCTGCCTTTGCCCAGTAATTAAAATATTCCGATGATCATTTTTCTTGGAGTAAGATTTTCCATTTAGGCAAAGGAAAGTATAAACTTAGTTTTGTTTTGAACATTTTATACAAAAAAAATAATTAACTGATGGAACATTTTGTCTTAATATGTCCCAACGAGGTTGCTTTTTATCTATCCCCGCCAATGAAAATCAATGGCTTTTTTGGTGTTTTGATAGTAGTCTAACATCCTTCTTTTAATAAAACCTCGGAAAATAGATTGAGGAAGAACCTTCATTTTGAATGATGCCAAGGTTTGTACAATAAATGCATAAACAGCTCAAATCAATGGCAATAAAAGAAGAAAATATATCATTCGTTATATCATGTGGCGTTCTAAAAGTCTATTAAAAAGAATATTTACCACAAAAAATAAATAAATAAATGAGGATACTTTGCTGTATTAGGGCGTGTGGCTATTATCCAGAGAAAATGAGTGTGTGGTTCACTCCTTAAACGATTCTCTTTGTTATTCAAATCCATTCATTGTACAACCTCAGCAGCATGAAGGCAGAGCAAAGAATCAGAAGTTGTCTCGTGAATTACTCAAAGGTGAGACAGACTGATGGGACAAAAGCTTTTGAAAGCCATATTGTAACACTGCTGCTCCTCGGAAAAGGTTATCTCCCTCGCCTGTCCTTGAGCGATTTAAAGCAAGTCAGCGGACATTTTTTGCAGAAGCCCATTTCTCTAGATATAGGTTTTTTGAAATAGCAAGTGGGCGAGAGCCTACCAAATGGCTGTCCATGTGTAATTAGGATTATAGTCACATTCAAATGGAGTGCTTACTTGGCTCTGTGCTTGGAGCTGTGGCAGTCAGAGCTTTCTGCTGGTGGATGCGGGTTGGCAAGAAGGGCACCGTGTCACTCTCGACCTCTCGGAGGGGCTTTGCTGTGAGCGGTGCGGTGACATGCGTCATGCTCCACCAAGTCGCGCTCTGACACTGTAATAATACCCAATTATAACCTGGACTAATTGGAATGGCGCTTTGTTTTTCTTTCTGTTATTTCAAAAAGCTGACAGCAACAACTCATGGTGGGATCGATGGCGGATTACGAGGCTCATGGAGCTGCATAGAGAGGAGGGCTCAGACTGAGGCTGCGGCTCTCATTAAAACCTGGGCCTGATCTCAACCAAGGCCTGGGAAAGGAGGGGTGAGAAAGGTAAGAAAAACCTAGAGGAAGGGAAGAAAGAACAGAGGAGCTGAAAAGGGGAGAAGAAAGAGGATATTTAAAGGAGAACTTTACTGTGCCCATTGGACATGGCCTCTGCTGGACTCTTATAAATGGGTATTGTTCCCCATGAAGCACACAGCGACTGTTTACAGTTTCCCATAAAGGAGGGCTTTATTCCTGCTCAGGGATGCATTGTGACAAGATAATTTGAATAGCCGAGGTCTTACCACAAAGCCATAAACATTTACGGGCAGTTGACATGGAGAATAAAGAATGAGCCATGTAACCTCTGCGAGATGCCGCCCGACTCCTGATGTCACGACCAACGCTCGGTCGACTTCTCCGAACTATTATCATCAACATGGCGAGAGACGGAGGGAGAAAGCTGGGTCGGGCGGAGACATAGTGAGGGGGAATGCAAACGGGTTCATAAACAGAAGCAAAGAAAGATAGGGGATCGCTAAAGACGTGATGCAGGTCTTTGATGTCCTCTTTGATTCGCTCCACAATGAAATGGCGGTGTCTTGATTTTATGTTTTATCACAGGAGTCGGCCACCAGAGCAGGCCCATGGGAGCAGCCAGACATGAGGCTGAATTCGATTAGACTGTAATCGGAGATGGACAGGCAGCGGTGCTGTCAGTGTCAGCAGGCCGAAGGGACTCCATAGGCAAACTATCCCCATGACTTTCTGTTTCTTGGCATTCATCGCAGTTGCCATTAAGTGTGTTTGGATTCCACGCTCCAATGTTCAGGGCCGGGTTTATTTTGAATTCTCACAAGAGCGCTTTGGAGTGCGAGCAGTAATAATATCAGGTGATAAGGGAGGACTCTGAGTCATTACCAAATTACCTACCACACTGATCTTGGACAAAGTAGAAGAAGCCGGGGTCTCGGAGAGTTGCTCGTATTGTCTTGAATTTTCTTCCACTACACAAAATCATCTCTCCTCTTCTATATCCCTCTCTCTGCTACCCAGCCGTCGTTTCCTCCTGCCTTGCTTGGCATTCTGTTCATTCTCCAAGATGTTTCCAGCGTAACCAATGATTAACAATTATGCCAGTGCATCTAATTAATGCTGGCTAATTATGAGGTTGAGATGCTGACAGGGAGCGGGGGTGCAGTGGGGGGGGGGGGGGGGGGGGGGTTGTCTAGGTCTGGAAGATTGCAGCATCAGAAATAATCAGGAGAGAAGAAGAGGAAAAAAGAGAGAAAATTGGGAATGACTGCCTTAACTGGCGTTCTCGGTTTTTGTCTCAGGACCCTTATTACGTTTTTAAAAAAAGGATAACTTTGCATGAGATTATATACGGTACACTTACTCATCTAATTTGTAGGCCATGTGTGTCACATTGGGGAAAAAAAGAACAGGATGTCATTTTTCTTCTTGTGTGTTTGAAGGGAATAATTCAGGCCATAGGGTCCCCCTGGTGCGGGAACTCAAGCCATAATTACGTCCGGAGAATGCCCATGGATTTTAATCTTCAACTAATTTGCAGTTCATTTGTAAGCAACTGGTAAAACAACATGGCGAACACAAACGCCTCGCAGGAGACGCACACCGAGACCTTTAATATATATAAATTACACGAACCAATGGTTGCACTTCCTTCATTTACTCACCTTTTCCTTTACAATCCTCTGAAGAAGCAGACCAACGTTCCTCAACACACTTCTCCACCTCAAGCAATACTTAATCGGGAAAATAGCCAAGAAAAACGACCTCTCTCCGCAGCCCATAATGAGGCTGCATGGAGCACTCATTAGCATAGTCAGTGTCTGCAGCCCTACGGTATGTCGAAGCTTTATGTTCAGTGACGTTTTTATTCCCACAACCATTCTGTAAGGGCTCCATAATAATGTCCAAGGAAGAAAACACATCATATATTAAAGGAACATGATTTTTTGCTTCCTATTCAAATGAGCACATCTAAAGAGAGTGAAGGCAGAGGAACAAAAGGGTTTGGGGGGAATTACCCAGAGAGTAGTAATGATGAGGAGCCTGTGATTTAGAGTTTGTTGTTTTTGTCTTCCTGTGCAGAGCAGACGCAGGAGGCTCGGTGCGGCGCGGAGCGGTGACACGGGTCCTCCCCGGTCTTCTGAAGTGCATTAAACTTAATGATTGACAATGATTGAAACCACACGGAGCCCGAGGCAAATTACCGTGGCAGAGGCTCAGTTCTGCGGATCTGTTTTGTCTGCTTTTCACAATCCGTGTGAAAAGCATATTTGTTTGTCTCACAGATGGAGCACATGGTTCAAGACTGGGGCACTACAGAAAAGAGCTCCTACACCCCGTGCGCAGGCTAGCACCCAATGATTTCTGAAAAGCATGAGCTAACACGGTGGTCTCATCAAACACACTCAGCAGGGGAAGCCAGAGCCAATAAGCCAGACTCCAGTGATGTTTGTCAATATGATGTGGAACACAAGAGGGTAATGTTTAGCAGTGTCAAAGCAGCTATTTGTGTTTGAGACGTTGGATTCGATAGTGCTTCTACCAGGCAGACCTCAGCCTGAGTGGATTCCCATCTATTTTCTAAGTCCTCACCCTTTTAGTGTCAAGACAGCGAGCATTAAGTTCGATGGGAAACTTAAATAGTAAATCAATAGCGCTGCATTTTTATACCAGAACTTGCATCTTGATCAATATTCCTCATAATTTATCCTCTACTCCATCTTTCATGCCCTACATTTATTCATAACTTGTAAGTATTAAATAGAAAATAATACAGAGATACCATCAAAGCAGAATCAGACATGTTCCTTAAGTGCATTTCGAGATCAAGTCGGAAAATATAAATAAAAATGTAAGGAAAGAAACGCCGCTTTTCTTCAGAAGCCGGCTTCACTTAAAAGTCCATTAAGCTGTAGGGAGCTGTGAATGGTAGGCATTTAAATGTGAACAGAAACGCATATTAAACCCTTCCTTTTCATAAATGACATTTTTGTTAACCGCAGCTTAAGAATGATTTCTCTTTGAGTTGTAAAGAAGCAGAGATTTGGGCATTTTAGTTGCCGGCTTCTGACAGAACTAAATGTCCAGCTAATTAGTTTCCAGGGTTTTCTGCAAATAGGAGGCGAAATAACGTCAGGCTGCCTTTCAAATTCATGTAGCGAATGCCTTCGGGGGGAGCCAGAAGTAGTTGTCAGAGGACAAAAGATGAAATATTCCTCTAATATCATTCCTCTTCTTAAGCATTACATTACAGCTGCCTTGGCAAGGGGGTCTGTGGCAATTCAGCTTCCTGTGTGTCAAACATTTGTTATCTTAGGCAATATGTAGCAACGCTCCTATCATGTACAGTGCATTTCATTTGTCGTACATGATGTAATAGGCACATCCAGTGTAGTAAACATTAGAGGGGAATAACTCACCGTACACTGTTATGAAAGTCAATAGGGCTTCAATAACATAAATCAATGGCACACAACAGCCCAAAGCTTATGCAATGTTCTACAAAATTAGGCATGTAACAATTACAGTGGTGCCTTATTTTCTTGCTCACGTGCGACCTTTGTTTACGGTTGCAAGTAAGGGGCAGAGTCTTTCATGCATGGAAGGAGTAATTACGCCAGGTAGAGCAATGGTTTGAAATGTATGAGCCAATGTGGTGTGTTTGTCATACACACATGCATACATTTATGAGATTTTGAGATTTGTGTACCGAGGGGTTTTTAGGGGTGAGGGAGGATTACCTTGTGTCATTAAGTGAGGGCCTTCACAAATAATTTCATGAGTTGTTGCTGTTTACAATCTCCTGCTCTGTCTTGGCTTAAACTGCATGGCGAATTGCAGACATAGCTCAAATTCTCTTCCAAATGTAGCCTGAGGGAGACCGCTATTCTTTTCCCAAAGATTAAATAATGTGGTTTATAACATTTTTCATGAAGTGACCCTCTTTTCAAAAGCCTGCACGTTGAATATTTTAATATGGTGAGATCTTAAAACCTTTTTACAGCACTCTCCCTTTCTCATGTTTTATTCCCCAGCTCCGACTAAAATATCAAAAACAGTAGTGTATCAAAACAAAAAGGAATTGTCTTTAATCCCTCTGCCTGGCGTTTATAAGGGTCATTATGGTTACTTTGAAGACTTTATGTGAAGAGCCAGGTAAAGTACCTTGTGAGGGGAACCCTTGGTAATTGACCTTGCTGTCTTGAGCCTAGTCAGCAAGCAATAAAGAATGGTTAAATGTTAAGGCAGAAACTAAAGTGCTTGAAGGGCTACACGTACTCCGCATTAACAAAATAATGGCTGTGCTTGTTTCATATTCTGTGTGAAATCAAGGTCACTATTTCCTGTTGTTTAATAGGCATGTGAGGGTGCAAAGCTTATATTTGAACAAGTGTGAATCTGTGTATTTTTGTGTGGCTTTTGAAAAGAAAGAAAGAGGCAGAAAAGTGTGTGTTGGTGCGTGCGTGCGTGTGCTCATGTGTGCATATCTAAGTATCTAGGGGTTTTCATGCCAGGGAGAAAATGAATATTGGACTGATTAACGGTTGATTAATGATCCGGCTTAACAGGTATATGAGGTTTTCTGATTTAACAATGCAGATATATCAGCTCAATGATTAAAACTAAAATTAGAAATGCCTTGACAAGGCACCTGAATGATTTAAATGAAAGTGTCTTTAGGGGTTAACACAGCAGGATGGTGTCACGGGCGAAGATTAAATCAGCAGCACTCTAAACAGTTTTATTTAAACCATTTTTTTTACTTAAACCATAAGGGTGACAGTTTGTTTATAATCTCATTTAAACTCTACTTGCGAACACAGATAAATGTGACAGACTATAAAGGGGACGGATGCGAGTGAACCGCAGCTTATTTGCGCCAGTGCATTTTAAATCTGCTTTGGATTCAATGAGATTCCAAATCAAATTGTTGCTAATGGAGCAATTTTGGCTCTTAGCATCCAGCTGTCAAAACTACTAAGTGGGTCCCTTTTGGCTATCCGTGACGAGACGGGGGCATGTGATTGGCCTAATTGAGATGACATTTTCCCCGTTTCTATGGAGAAGGTCACCTCGGAGTCAGTGTGGGAAGGGGCCGATGCCTCTTTACCTCGTCCGACTGTACAAACAGACGCATCCATCTGAAGCTGTTAAGATTGTGTTGGCCACCTACATTGCACTGTGATTATCATCTATTAAAGCCCAGCACCACTGAGGGGGTTTTCACTGTAAAGGCTGACAAGCTTAACGGCGCTTTAGTGATAGGTTAGTGACCACGGAGCAAACATTAGAGCCACCGGCGGGGCCCCTCGGGGGAACACCTGCACTGACACTGCAGAGATATCTGTTTTATGTGTGCAGCAATCTTCCCGGACACTAACATGAGGGATACAGATGATGAGGCATGAATCAGTGAATACAGATTTTTACAACACCTGTCAAGGATGTAGCAACACATACCTACAGTGCATACAAATCATTTAAGAACAGTGGTTTGGTCCTAAACCTTAACCAAATATGAAAGAAAGCACATTTTAAGAAGTCATAATAATGAAAGCCATTGAATGTGAGTTACTGGGTCGTTGAGAGAAATGTTGCTACTAACAAAGCCCAATATAATTAAAACAATCTAACTACATTGATGTTCATCTCAATTGTTAGCCATAGGGCAAGAGGTGAGGCAAAATTGCAAAATGAACATCAATGATAAAAGTAATTTCCCAATACCATGCTTTGACCACAGTGAGATTCACTCAATGACTTCAAATCTAAGAGATGATTTTTTTTAAATGCCATGACAATATGCATCTAATATTATTATTTAGATTGAAATTAGATGATTGATACCATTCATATCTCTTAGTTTAATATTGAGCCAGAGCTCATAATAGCTTATAATAGCATATGACTACAAGCCTACAGTATAGCACAAGAAGACCACAAGCACAAGAAAACAGCTAACATTTAATGATCCACCTTTCAGTAGCTGCAAAGTTCACTTACAACATTGTATATCTAATTTTTATTTAATAAATAAACATAGGAGATGTAAAACTGACAACTTGTGTTTTTTTTGGTAATGTGCTATTCAAAAGTATGAAATGTGTTAAGTGATAATATGAAGGTGAACTTTCAACAAGTATTTGTATTATTAAAGCGAAAGTGTCATGCTTGCAGTTTTCACTAACAAGTTAAAGTGTTAAAAGGTAGTGGACATTCCTTATGGTATCCATACAGAGGGTTTTGGATTCATGTGGCTTACATTGTTTTTTTACTATCTTTCATTCCCATAATGCATGCTACTTAACCAATACAATAGAGGCAGTGGCCAAATGCTCATATTATTGAAAAATATAAAAAATGCAAAAGCAGCATGGCGTCCCAGAAACAGTGTCTCCTATAGTCTGGATAACACAACAAACTCATTGTCCTAGGTTTTCCTTGGGACTTTTCTTTTGTAAAAAGTAGTTCCAGTGACAATTGTTCACAGCAAGTGGCAGATTATACTCCGTAATAAGGATTGCAATTCTGGAAAGATGATGTTGGTTCTATTTGTTTCAGTGCTGTGGGGAACACACACACTCCGAGCCATTCCCCTTTCTGTTGTACTGAAAACAAACATTCACTAGTAGATGTTGACAAATAATACGCCTCAAGAATCTGTTGTCGTCTCATCAGGCTTCACATTGTTTTTGCCTGCCTGTCAGCCACACCCCTGTTTGACACAGCGTTTGTCTTTTTCGGTTTTGTGTTGTCTTCCTTCTGTGTCTCATTGATATGACATGATCAATAGAAGCCAATTCAATTTACAAGTCGGTCAGCTGTCAAAATAAAACTGTGTAAAAATAATAATTTGGTCGCAGTCTGTGTGCTTTGACCAATTACCACTAATTCTCTACCTGTCTTCATTTCGCTTCTGTGTCACACACAGGCATGAAAACTCCCAACATTACGCAGCACTTCATTCATTATTACGTGCAGTAAAGCAGGGTTTTGCCCAGAGGACCGTCAGCTGGTGTCATGCGAGAGGCATACCGCCGTGCCTCCCGCACAGAGAAAATTACAGCGATGCATTCAGGTGTCCCCTCAGCCATGCGTTCAGTGTGCTTCTGGGGGCTGAGGAGGAGGCAAAGTGGATGTGACAGGCTCAGATTAAATGCCAGAGATGGGGCGTTTCTCACACACTCTACAGCTTCCTGGACAGCAGCCTAATTAGCCACTTCCATGCTCTGCCATCAGCTCTTCCAACAAAATGTGTTAATAAAAGGAAATGGGACACAGTGCTGCTCTGAAGAAAATATACTGATCTTACCTCTGATAATGGCTCTTTGAAATTCATTAATAGATTGGTTCACATTTCAACTGTGGTATAATAGCACTGTATTATAATATATTTTCCTTTTCTCATTCACCTGCGTTCAGGGTGCCAGAAAGAAAACGATCAGATGGTCTCTTTGGCACTGCTGCGAGATCAAATGCGAGGGCGTTTCGTGCTATCAGCTCCCATCATTCTGTTGGAACTTGTCAGTCTGTATTCACCACGAGAAGGTCAGGTTTTTTTCTCAGCCATAACAAACGTAGATACCATCTCTTTCCCAGATAAAGTGTTCTTCATGGATATTATCACGTCAAGTATAGGGAGAAATTCTCTCCTATATATCTGTACTGATATCTGCTCATATGGCTCGGCACAGACACGCTGGACAGGAAATAAATACTGATTATGGAATGCGTGGGGTAATGTTCAATAATAAAAAGTATTATTTGCCATGATCAATGTGTGTCGCCGTAGCGATAAAGTACAATGAATCGAAAGCGCTGGAAGGCCGCAGTAAATTTTGATGCGTTGTGATATTGAACACATTGTGACAACATGCTGCTTGCCAGGGCTGTAAAACATCTTCCAACAGGCTGTTGAACATCCACCCCGCTACATACTTACACACCATGTCTGCCATACATCAAGCCTGGGCCACAGCATACAAAGGCTAAGTGTGTGAGGAATTACATGGCAAGAAGCAAAATAGGACAGCACTACATATTCATCAGGAGAGAGTGGGGCCGCGTAAGAGAGTGCAAATTAATGGTAGGCCGCCTGCGCCTATATACAGTAAGTGTTTGTGTGTGACAAGAGGATAGAGCATTCGATCAATCACTCAATTAAAACTGCGAGTGACAGTGACATGACACTGTATGGCTGATGGATGGACCAAATCTTCGTAAAGTCTGAGGCTTTTAGCTCTCTTCGGCTTGATGACATTCAGTGATCAACAAACCCACATCACGTTGAGTGTGACCGGCATGCACTCACAAAACTTTTACAGCACCCCGTTTACCTCCCTGGACTCCACGCGCCACTGCCCTCAAAGCTCTCACTGTTGGGAGGCTCAGGGTATTTAAGAATGTTATCTCTAAAGCACAGATGTCTTAAAGGTCCCAGTGGAATAGACCTGCAATTTTCCCTCCTAATTAAAAATTAATTAAATCGGCTGTGGCTCTAGCCAGGCATAAAGCTGAAGGCCGCTGCAGCCGCCACTGGAAACGCAATCATTTATTCAACTCAATTACAGGAAGTCACAGCATGCTCCTGTGCCACCCATGTCACCTGGTGGGTCTGGGGTCTTCAGAGCACATCACCAAACTGTCCTCGCACATCTCCGTCTGATGTAACTTTCCTGAGAATTCAGTGAGAAAACTCGAGGTGGGGATGCTTGCGATGCGGCGCGCGTCCCTTCCCCCTGTTGTGATTAATATATACATAGTCATAGAGATATCCTTTGTCACCTGTTTTCCCTCCTTCCTCCCTGGGGGCTGATTTGGGGTGATTGATCAGAGATTCAGACACAGGATCAATATGGCTTTCACCTCTCCCTTGGCAAGAGCAAGGGGCTCAGAGATGGCCCACTGTGCTGTCCAATTATTCAGTAATGGAATACTGGAACCGGCCCAAAACTATTAACACGCTGGACACTGGGGATAGCAAGTAACACTGCTAATTGTTGGGTTACATTGTAAAGTGTGACAACAATGCACTGCCTTAATTCCACCTTGTTGTCTCCTTAGTGCTTAAACAGGAGTGCAGCGACAGCACTTCTCTATACAACCTAAATATTCCTGGACACAGTCACATTGTGTATCCATTGTCTGTTTGCAGCAGTTGTGACCCTTGCACCCATTCTGTGCCCAGTCATCTACAATATTGACAGACAGGGAATTTAAGCTTACAATGAGTTTACACTAATTGTAATTTGCTCTGGATGCAAACGTGTGCACAATGTGAATGAACCCCGGTTTAAACTGTTCATTAATTAAAGTCAACATGTCACGTCCATAGGTAAATTCAGTTAAAGCTCCGCCTATCTCCCGGTCGTATAAAATCAACACGGGTGTGAAATGTCTCGCGTAGTTTGACCTCACTTGCCGAGTTTGCAAATTGAATTACCAAAGGAAACAGAGAAAATGGAGTTGAAAGTGTTCTTGATGGCCTTACTTGAACGGGGATAAAAATCTGGCTGATTTGCATAATCCTTCTACTACCTTGTGTTCTCACGTTTACTGTTGACATCCCTCCAGGATTACAGAACTTCTGAATATGCCACAGAGTTGTGCAAGTGTTAAAGAATGTAAACGTTACTCAAATAAAGACGTGTATGACACAGCTCCTGGCGATATCGACGGAGCTGCATTATGAGTGCAAGAAGCTTTGGCAGAGTCGGACTCAACGCATCATCATCTTGGTGTTTCGCTGCTCATTGGTTTGTTTGATTATTAATTTGCCTCAAGTGAATTCGGCTTTTTTAATTTTTTTACATACATTTGTATGTATGAATTAGTTCTGCTACATCGGGACTCAGTGAAATGACAGTAATCACAGCTCTAAGTGTGATGTGCTATACGCCCTTTCTCATTATGAGCAAATCACATTATTCTGTTCTGGTGATTAACACTGTTTACACATTTCCCCCCCCCCCCCTCGTAAGCTCTCAGGGTGAAGCTGCGGTGGAGATAACCTGAGAGCTTTAGAAACAACCAAAGACCACCTTCTACTGTACTTTGATATGACTTATTCAACTTATCTTTGAGGCACAACACAAAGCCTCCAACAGATACAGTATTGTTTCATATTCCCAGTACTGTAATGCAATATGTTCCGGCTTTGTAGAAGAGAAAGCGGCGCTCCGCTGGGAATCTCAGCATTTGGATGTTTCAGAACCCAGTGTTACAGAGCGCACGATGATGTACACCAGCCCCAGACACACTGATGTGTGATGTAGCTGCCTGCAGATATGCCTTTGGTTGCCTGCAAAGCAGTCTCTGCGGTTCAGGGACCTCAGGTGCTCCGTGCTCCGTGAGTTTTTTGCTACATATCATCATATCATTGGGCAAAACCTTTTCAGATAGAATCCACTGCTGCACTATGTGCCACATGAGACCATAGGAGGGAATATTTGTTCAGAAACATATAGTTGAACATCCAGAAAGAATGCATTTACTACCTATCTATGTTAGCTATTTGCTGCCTGTAAACATTCTTGAAAGAACATCTGAAAAAGCTTGGTAAGAATAAACTATGCTTGTTAAAATCGTATTACAAAATTACATTTTAACATGCGTCATGAATATATTCATGCTCTTACCTTTATCCTTTATTCAGCATGTCTAAAGAAACAAGTTATGTCAAACAGTCCAGCTGTGCTATTTTGGTTGTATTGCCAAGTGATTCACTGTGTTTCATAAGCAGCTATTTTCAGTGTAGCTGCACACCAATACGACCGGTTACAAAAAAAAACATCAGCAAAATGTCTTTTGGCTTTCCACCAATTTCCTTAAAGAAGGATTCAGTAATAGCATCACCAGTCTGTCTCATCCAGCCAGACTGACTCTAGGTGTATAGACTCAAAGTGTGTTGTCCAATTCAGATCTTTGCTTTCTCTGAAGTTCCGTCAATTAAAAGTGGACGAGGGATGTGGATTGTGCTTTTCCTTTACAGGGACTGCTCATCTAATTAGCTATCGATGTGGAAATGCAGACGGGTACAATTTTTTCCAGGTAAAGGCCTCATTAAGTGTCCATCAGGTGTTGGAGACAAATCTTTAGTTGTGCTCTTATTTACTAAGTTTCTAAACTCTGCTGCAGGAATTATCACCACCACCATTTGAAGTAGTAACTATGCAATGTCTCACATTTCACTCCAAAATGACACATAACTGAATACAATCACTGTGCTGTTAATGTATTTGAATGGTTTCAAATTTATTTGAAACATCGTATATGTACAGATAGTTTAGACATAGTTATTCATTACTTTCTGGATTAAGATAAAAAAAAAAACGTCCTATTCAATCACCTTAAAATGTGATTCTGTGTAATAGATGAAACCATCCAACTGTATATAATTGCTAAATTAGCTGCTCCTCAATCAGCTACGATGTTAAATGTTGCTGAGCATTCAACATCAGCAATGTGTTGATATTAAGAATG
Source organism: Harpagifer antarcticus (assembly GCA_902827135.1). NCBI lineage: Eukaryota > Metazoa > Chordata > Actinopteri > Perciformes > Harpagiferidae > Harpagifer > Harpagifer antarcticus. The sequence goes on along the minus strand of CADEHL010001042.1, from coordinate 5,578,400 downwards.
CCACAATAAGTGTGACCTTATAACACTCTGAACCAGTGGCGGCCGGCCCATAGGGGCGCTAGGGGTGCCGCCCCACCTCTTCCCACATTCTAGATTGTCAATAAAATACTTTTTAATTTTATTAAAAAAGATGTAATGAACAAGGTTCAGTTGGTGTCAGTTAAATTTATAATCTACGATAAAATATCGATAAAAAATGTTTTACGGTGTCTAAAGTTACTGATAAGTTACGTGTTTCCTGCTTGGGGCACGGAAATATTTGCCTATTGACTCTCCCAAGCTGCGCCCAAAGCAGCTGTTGACACTAGGGGGCAGCAGGAGTGCCAGAGTGAGTGATTGACGATTGAATGAGAGAGAGTTAGACGGAGGCCCAATCCCAAACCGCCCCCTACACCCTACCCCTCAGTTTGCGAGTTCACGCGGATAGTCCACCACATTAAGTGCTGTTCCAAACCAACGAGTGTGGAGCGGTGTGGAGGGGGAGTGGGCTATCAAGCCATCAAACTGCTTTACAAAAAAGTAACACAATTAAAGATGTTTGGAGTTTTATTTTAGTTATTCATTTTTATTTTTTGTCACACATTTACCTTTTTCTAGACTAAACACAGGTATACGATCCTAAATTAAACAAATTTGAGGTTATCATGAGGTTGTTAACATCGCAATTTATCAGTGGATGTTTGGTGGAACTACTTGTAAACAGCGTGTTTCCTGACGGACACACACAGCGTTGAGACCGGTCAGGTAGAGACTGGTCTCCAGTCAACACCGATGCAGACTCACTGTTTGATGGCTTGCTAGCCCACTCCCCCTCCACACCGCTCCACACTCGTTAGTTTGGAACAACACTTAATGTGGTGTACCCTCCCCGCGTGAACGCGCAAACGGAGGGGTAGGGTGTAGGGCGTGGTTTGGGATTGGGCCGAAGTGTACACAAAACTAGATAACGAATATGGAGAAGGAAAAAGGATGTTTAATCACTTAAAGGGGACCTATCATGCAAAATGCACTTTTGTACGTCTTTTATACATGACTATGTGTCCCCGGTGTGTCAGGGAACTCACCAAGTGTCAGAAAACACAACCCTCTCTCTTTTCCTCGATACCCAAATCTCTAAAAACGGGGCTGCAACGGATCTGATACAGACTGATACAAATTTGAAATTGTTCGTATTTGTTACGTATTGTTACGTAAAAAAATTCGTATTTATTTACGTATTTGTGTTTGGAGAGGTTTGTATACATATTTACAATGATTTCTCATTTTTACATGGAAAACTGTTAGCTATTTTGTTCGCAGCTAGGCTAGCTTTGTTGTTGTCAGCTAACCCTACCTCAACATCTATCCTGTAGAACACACAGCTAATCATGTTTTTCTAAATAAATGCTGACGAAATCCTAACTTTTATAAAAAATATAATCAAATAACATTTCATTGACGAGTTATCAATACAGTAAATAGGTGTTTACTAAAACCTGATGGAAAATGGCAACTGCAAATCCAAGTTTTGCTGCGTAGGTTTTCGAGTTGTTTCTTCAAATTACAGAGATCAATTTGCTTCTGTATTATTTAGCTTTTGGCTTTTAGCTTATTGTTGAATTTATTTGTACAGTCAATTGCACAACGGCTCGTTCCATTTTTAGACATGTTTTTTTTGTGTTTTTGCGACATTTGAGCTAAAACTCATTCAGCCACTGCAGTGACATTGGTCTAACGTGACTTCACATTTGACCATACATACAAGGACTCTGATACTAGAGAATATAAATGTAATAATGTTTTATTTGTTTAATTATTTACATTGTGTATGAAAAAAGTACATTATATAATAATATCATTATTGCATCAAGCAAGCTAAAATGTTAAACATATCTGCTGATGTTCGTTAAATACAGGTTTAAATAAAAATATAATAAAAACATTACAGCTGACATACATGTGACTTGATTTCAAAGGTTTTAAACAATTGAAGCTTTAGGGTTTTTGTATTCCTACAATCCTCAGTGCAACACTTTTGTTTTTGCTCCCATTTTCCATGAGATGAACTCAAAGATCTAAAACATTTTCTATATACACAAAATAACCATTTCTCTCAAATATTGTTCACAAATCTGAAAGGATCTGTGATAGTGAGCAATTCTCCTTTGCCGAGATAATCCATCCCACCTCACAGGTGTGGCATATCAAGATGCTGATTAGACAGCATGATTATTGCACAGGTGTGCCTTAGGCTGGCCACAATAAAAGGCCACTCTAAAATGTTCAGTTTTATCACACAGCACAATGCCACAGATGTCGCAAGTTTTGAGGGAGCGTGCAATTGGCATGCTGACAGCAGGAATGTCCACCAGAGCTGTTGCCCGTGAATTGAATGTTCATTTCTCTACCATAAGCCGTCTCCAAAGGCGTTTCAGAGAATTTGGCAGTACATCCAACCGGCCTCACAACCACAGACCCCGTGTAACCACACCAGCCCAGGACCTCCATATCCAGCATGTTCACCTCCAAGATCGTCAGAGACCAGCCACTCGGACAGCTGCTGCAACAATCGGTTTGCATAACCAAAGAATTTCTGCACAAACTGTCAGAAACCGTCTCAGGGAAGCTCATCTGCATGCTCGTCGTCCTCATCGGGGTCTCGACCTGACTCCGGTTCGTCGTCGTAACCGACTTGAGTGGGCAAATGCTCACATTCGATGGCGTCTGGCACGTTGGAGAGGTGTTCTCTTCACGGATGAATCCCGGTTTTCACTGTTCAGGGCAGATGTGTGGCGTCGTGTGGGTGAGCGGTTTTCTGATGTAAATGTTGTGAATCGAGTGGCTCGTGGTGGTGGTGGGGTTATGGTATGGGCAGGCGTATGTTATGGAACGACGAACACAGGTGCATTTTATTGATGGCATTGTGAATGCACAGAGATACCGTGACGAGATCCTGAGGCCCATTGTTGTGCCATTCATCCACGACCATCACCTCATGTTGCAGCATGATAATGCACGGCCCCATGTTGCAAGGATCTGTACACAATTCCTGGCCGGACATGTCACCCATTGAGCATGTTTGGGATGCTCTGGATCGGCGTATACGACAGCGTGTTCCAGTTCCTGCCAATATCCAGCAACTTGGCACAGCCATTGAAGAGGAGTGGACCAACATTCCACAGGTCACAATCAACAACCTGATCAACTCTATGCGAAGGAGATGTGTTGCACTGCGTGAGGCAAATGGTGGTCACACCAGATACTGACTGGTTTTCGGACCCCCCCAGACCCCCCCAATAAAGCAAAACTGCACGTTTCAGAGTGGCCTTTTATTGTGGCCAGCCTAAGGAACACCTGTGCAATAATCATGCTGTCTAATCAGCATCTTGATATGCCACACCTGTGAGGTGGGATGGATTATCTCGGCAAAGGAGAAGTGCTCACTATCACAGATATTTTCAGATTTGTGAACAATATTGAGAGAAATGGTTATTTTGTGTATATAGAAAATGTTTTAGATCTTTGAGTTCAGCTCATGAAAAATGGGAGCAAAAACAAAAGTGTTGTATTTATATTTTTGTTCAGTGTAGTTTAAGCTTTAAGCGTACAGTCAAATATGACACATTTGGGGTTTTTTAACAAATAAGGAGCTAGATTTAAAGAAATAATAGTGATGTTTTTGCTCATGGGATGAGCTGTCTAAATGTTGGCTCCCCTAAACCTGATAACAAACTGTAATTTCATGACTTTTGGCTAAAGGCAAAGTCATGAGATTGACTAGAGAGTGGGATCCCAGCAGCATTGTTTATCATCATTGCCCTTTGAGTCTCATTGGTTCATACGTCTTTTGCTCTAGGCCTTGAATTGTGTAACGGTGTGGCTTTTTTTTAATCGATGAATAATTTAATCTGCCTAATATTGCAGGCAGCTCTCAAAGCCGAGCCGCACGTATCGGAAATTGGTTTTGGAAATTACTTTTTGTATTATTGTAAATGTCATATTTCTCCTATTTAAAGTTGCGATAATTTCTGAGTGGTAATATTCAAACAAACTGCTGTTTTAAAATCTTATACAATGGCTTTAATTCCAGACATCCTGCACCATACATAAAGCAATGTCTGTGTGTGGAGTTAGAATTGCCCTTTTAAAAAAAGGATGCCCACTGCGAACAGTCAGAAAAGGACACAGAAACAAAACTGAAAATGCTACCGTGGTGTGAGATATTTTAGAGCTGAATTCATGTTTTGTTCTTTTTTTCGAGGTGTGATACAGTAATTGTAAAGGTATCAGGTGTTGAATCCAGAGGAAAGGTCAGATGGTGAATTAATAAAAACATGGCGCAGTCACTCTTGGCTTTAATAATGTCACTGTCTTAATTAACTCACCCATCACATGCCTGGCACAAAATCTGTCTACATTAAGAAAAATCTCCATGTAACAATTTAACAAGGTTGAATCTGAGTGACAGACAGAGTTAACAGCACATGTGAGCATGTGACACAGCCTCGGGTTATAGGCTTTCATTACATTGACAGGCTGTGTATGAAAGTGTTAATGGTGAAGTGTTTCACACCTTGCCAATAGATACGTTGTCACAGATATACATGACTGCACTCTCTCTCGCCTTTGGGATCATTGACACATTCTAGATCTAGATACACCAGACTTGCAGGATGGACTTTCCCCTTCACCTCTTGTTCCCATCAAACTTGGCACAAAGCTGCTGGGTTTCTTGTAGCACACATATTTCGGTTGAGAGCATAGCTCCATAAATAAACAAAACATAAGCTCATGTTATTTTAAATATGGCACAAACAAAAAATGCAGACTTTTCCAAAGCACTCTAAAACTAGTTTTACCATTCATATAGCAGCAAACAACTATTTGCTACTGAAGTTATAGTGGAGACTTGAGCAGAGAAGCAAGACGCACTCCCTCTGAGATTTCCTGCATTTTAATCAGTTGAACCTCTTCATTTATTCCCCATTCACGACCCGGGAGACGTCTTGTTTACTCTGTCAGCACTGGTGACATTGTTAGCGCTGTTAGCACCATTAGCGCTACTAGCACTGATTGCTGGCGCTTTTTCACGTTAGCTACCTCCATGTTTGATTGTGAGGTAAGAGCATACATTTGGGCTACTTAAACACACAGTTAGTGTATTTACATGTCTTTGGCTTTCATAATGTGCCGTATATACCCTCATAATACATCAGATATAATATAAACATAGTTATGAAAATCATTCCGATTTCATTTGAAAGCTCAGAAGTGGGCATGGCCTCTTCCCACACAATGGTTAGCACATAACCAGAGACAGCTTGGTGTAAATCGCTAGCTAATGGTCAAGGGGCAAGGGGGGGCAGCTGCCCCCCCACTGTAGAGCCTTGCCCCCCCAGCTGCCCCCCTAACTTTTGTTTCCCTAAAACTGTACTAAAACAAATCTACACTATTTCCACAAGCTTCTCAAGCAACGAAACAAGCATTACATTAGTTAAAAGTGAATCATTTTAAATATCATTTTAGGCCCGTTAAAAACGCACCTACCTGCATTAAACTGCGGAGCAGCGTTCACACAGACCGCGGCTCACAGAGCTGCAGAGAGGGAGCGAGCTGTCCCAGCGCCTATGGGTCAGCTTCCCCTGGGAGCATTTCCCCTTCCACTAGTTTTGTTTTTATTAAGGACGAGAGCTTGAAACTAAATATTAATAAAACGCTGCCGTTTGAATCGATAGCGTTTAACAGATGGGCGCTGTTTGGGGCGTTACGTTACAAAATACTACGCAGACAGCGTTAGCTGGGAGATCGATCACTTTGCTAAACTATGCGGTAGCCTACTATTAAATCCACGTAAACTACACATCACAGCAATGAGGCCAGATCAATGAAACCAGGATACATCCTTTACCGTAAAAACTGGATCTAAACACAGCTGCCTGTGTGCGCTTGATAAATACTTTCTGATGATATGCTACTTATTAGCTAGGCTACATGACCCTAACGTGTAAAGTTATACAAGCATTTGTACCAGTGCTTTTCACAAGTAGACTCTTGCAGGCCAGAGTGATTCAACAACAACAAAAAGACATATATGAGAAGAGATCAGGACGAACAGAAAGAGGAAAAGGAAAAGAGAGTTCACTGAAGAGACCAGGAGGGTGAGAGCAGGAGGAAGAGGAGGAGATGAAGAGACCAGGAGGGCCAGAGCAGGAGGAAGAGGAGGAGATGAAGAGACCAGGAGGAAGAGGAGGAGATGAAGACATTAGTGAAGAAGAAGAAATGTATGTGAGGAATAAAGATGAAGTATCAGAAAGAGGGACTGAGGCAGGGATCAGGAGGCAGATGAAACTCCAGCTGGACCACATGGTATGTTCTTATTCTCCTTACATATTCCATTACAGCAGCACAATCTAGCAGCTCTTAGTATTGACAATTATTGATTGAAATGTGTTGCTGCACAGGTCACCTTTAGCTCTCATTTGTGTACTTAATTATAACTAAGTACTTACAGTATGCAGAATTAGAGTATTCTCTGAATCGGGTGCCTTTTGGGTCTTTATATCTTTGAAAAATTAAACCAAAATGTTTGGTCATAACATCTGGTAGTGGACTACTTACATTTTCCCACCCCAGGCACAAAATATAAATAATTACTAGGAATTTACTTGAAAAAATTTAACAGTGTTGAAGTTTTTGAAAAAAAATAGCCATGAGACCTTGTTTAGCTAAGATATGGCACCACATGGAAATCAAGGACATTACAAAATTGTAATATTTTGCAAAACTATTGTTTATTTTGTAATAAACAATTATTTACTATTATTAATTCATATAACATAGTTGAAATGTTGAGTTTGTCAATCTTAATCTGAAAATACAAAAACTGAAGAGAAGAAACTGACACTTTTGTGATGTAATTCCCTCAAAGCAGATAACCCATGGACTGATCCATTATTTTAATAGGAGGGTAAATGGTATGGCGTGACGGGGTTGAAACAAACTGAGGGACATGTGTCGATATTGCAATTTCATAGATAATTCAAGTATTTTTTCAGAATTTATTTTTGATCAGTTAAAGTTGACAAGCACATGATTATATTAGCAGCAACATTTTAGAATAATTGGCCATTTTGATTTGTTTAATATTAAATTAATATGTAATAATGCTTAGTGAGCACATGCAAATATGTCTGTCTAATACTACGACAACACATTTTTTGTAATGCAAAACAACCTGTTCCATTAATGAATTGCTTTAAAATACATTTTGTAGTTTCCTTTCATTTAAAATTATTGAAGTAAGCTTGGGGGACTCAAAGGGCACCCGATTGTTTGTCTGAACACCTTGTTTCTCTTGTGCATTAAGAACACTTGTGTTAGGGCATGAATTAACAATAAATAGGTTATATACAGTGTAAAATACCACGTACTGTCTGCCCTCCCATGCCACCCTGGCATGACCTCTTGCCCCCCCTTTGCCACCCCATGTAAAATGTTCTAGAACCGCCACTGGTCTGTCCTAAAACAAAGTCCAGTTTCAACATTGTTAAAAACCTTAATTATTGCTCCTGTTAATCACCATTTAGGGATTCCTTCTTAGTACACTTGAAATATAAGTAAACTCATCTCTTTCGACTCCACTTCGAGCGATAGAATTACTAACAAAGAACTGCTAACAGAGCACAATAAAGGACTGGCTTATCTATAGCCAGTTGAGTAGCACTTGAAATGTTTGGCTCTATGAAACCTGATGTACTTATATGATTCTGTTTTCTTCAAGGTTGTATCTTCCTGGTCGAATGTACTTATTGTAAGCTAAATGTAATATAAGTGATATATAAGTGGGAGGACAAATCCACACCTCTTGTTCTGGGCAAGAATACATTCTAAACGTTAACTAAAGATATTATGTGTTTGTCATGTCACGCTGGTATTTCTCGAAGTTATAAGTTGTGTTTTTAATACAAAATTATCTTTGTGTTGCTATCCCTTCATTGCAGATAAGCATGGGAATGCTGCCCAGGGACACACAGAAAATGAATTGTGTATTAAACAGACTTCATTCTGGAACATCTCAGGTTGATTTGTCTAACACAGAATGTTCTGCATTATAATATCTTCACATCAAGTTTGGAATACATTTTACACAAACCAAGGACTCTGGATTTTCCCCTATCAGTTAATAAAAAATAGCTTTAGTGGTTGGACTAATAATCACAGCAAGTTAAACCTGACTCAATGTTTACATGGGAACAATCTTGAAAAGGTAATAAACTAATGTTTAAATATTTAAAATATTTAAATGTCCAACAATCAATGAAGTCCCCAAATATCAAGATGAAGCCCTAACATTGCCCCCTGGTGGCTGGCTGCCATTGAAGTCATAGACCACTCCCCTGAATTTCAGCGAATGGGACATGCACATTTATTTTTTCATTTTAGGTAGTTCTTATCCAGCAATAAGTATGTTCAACTTTTCTGGTTTGATTATTGCTGATGCTATAAATACATGGTGTAATCAGGGCCGGTTCTAGCCAATTTGCTGCCCTAGGCGAGATTTTAGCATGCGCCCCCCGCAGTAGAAAAGATAAAGATCAATAGTGTATCCAAGGAATACACAATAGAATATATAAAGAATAAATGAAAAATCTCTACAAAAGACAAATACACTACAAAAAAGTATTGACATAGGTAATATACATCAAAAATGCTTCAAATGTATTCAGTACGAACATGTTTGAATTGGAGGGTGGACATCACATCCTCTAGGGGGGTCTGGGGGTATGCCCCCCGGGAAGAAATCTTTGAACATTTTAAAGTAAAATGCTTCAATCTGGTGCACTTTGAGCACACACTTACCAGAGACTATATCTAGGGCAGTGGTTCCCAACCTTTTTTGTCTTGTGTACCCCCTGAGCCTTTTGTCATACCATGAGTACCCCCTCACTCATACGTGCTGATGATCCTTCACAAGTAGAACGTAACTGATTATTGAATGAAAATAACTTTATTTCATCGCCTTAATTTGAACATCTAATTCTCAGGCATTTTCTTAATTTTAACTTAATACACTCAATAAGAATAAATAAAAATGAATATGTTGCCTTGAAAATAAATAATATAATCAAATAAATACATATGAAATCAAAATAATCAACTTATCTTTGCTATATATATATCTTGTAACATTTAGGCCTAAACCATGGAGCCCCTTTGAATAAGTCCCCTTTAAACAGGCATTTAAACTTTAATTCAGGAACAAAACACTTAGCAAAATAATATCCAGAATCAGTATAGGCCTAGCAGTTTCTTTTACAGTCATTAGTAGTAGTCATTTACAACTTTTTAAGCACAGTTAGTATATGTTTATAAAATGGACAAGTCAAATCAAGCAATCTGATGTTTCTTAGCCGTGATATAATGAGCGTATATCCAGGGAATAGTTGTTGTTACTTTTCACAAATCAGTATCCCTCCGCGTCTGAGAACCGTTATAAAATCCTAAACTAAACTTTATATAGTAAACTAACTAACTAACTAAGCCAAAATGGAAACATTTAAGGTTAACTTCGACCTCCGGGGTGGGCTTACTATGGAGGAGTGGATTGAGAAGTGCCTATCTCCAGAAAAAAAAGCACCTAAACGACGACATTCGCTATCTGTTAATGTTGTTGCATAGCAACCACCTCGCACTCTGTGCAGAGGCAACGGAGGGACGATTTTATTTTATTCCCGGGCTGATTTTTAGTCCCAGTCCGCCACTGAACGTAGCTATTATGTAAGGTAGTTGTAAATCAAACAAGTGCAGTACATGCTATGTTATAAAGCCGTGGAGGGCGGGAGTTTATAAACCAAAGAGTAACCGCCCTTACGGGATGCTGTAATAAGTAAAGCGAACGCACCCGCAAGGATACCTGGCCTCCTATTGGTTGAGGGATTTTGACAGGATTGTTGCACAAAAGTTTCGAGCGCGCACAGAATAAATCTGAGAGCAGAACAAATCTGTAAACAGCAATATATCTGAGTGCAAGCGTACAGTTTGAGCAGAAGCAGAGCAAATCTAAGTGCAAGCAGGCACTATTTGAGTGCGAGGACAGGGTTTGAGGGAAATAAATACATAAAGTATGCTCTCAAATTTAAATACCACGCTCTTGAATAAAGATAGGGAATAACCCCCATAGTTTATCTCCGACGCATCTTTGTAACGCACGAAGGACAGGAGCTCTGCTTCTCCACTCACATCTGTCATTTCATCCAGCTGCAAAGCGAACTGACCGGCTAGTTTCATTTTGTTCACCACTTGTTCAATTATATTAACAGACATATCATTGATCCGACGGGATACGGTGTTATTCGACAGGGGAACTTTCTTGGGTGCTTCGGCTGCTTTCTTGTCTATCATAATTTCGGCCAACGCAGTCGCTGCAGGGAGAATGAGCTCCTCAACAATAGAGTGAGTTTTTTTTTATTTAGCCACAAGCAGGGACACGGCGTGAGATGCCTCGAGTGCTTTCATTAACACAGTCGTGGCTTTCATCATTACTGTCTGGCTCGATTTAAATTCCGACAGCTTTCGTCTGTAAAATTATTCACTTTTATCGACACTTCCCGAGTGTTTGGTGCTCTGGTGTCTCTGTAAATGCGCTGGCTTCATCGCACTATTAGCCAGGACTTCACCGCAAAAGAAGCACTGAGGCTGCGGTGGGTCCGCAGAAGAATAAATTAATCCAAATAATATATATGTTTCACTGCCTTGGTTTCAGTTTGGCCTCTTTCTTACCTTTCTCGGCGGGCTCCTCTGAACCCTGGCCTGAACCCAGAGCAAGCGGACGTTTCAGCCATTTATCCATAGCGCAGACCTACCAGTATTTTTCTGGCTGCAGGTAAGCAGCGGTTTTCATTGTGGGATTTTGGCGCGGTTGTGCCACAGACTATTGTCTCCCTAGGGAAACAAATTGCGCACTATCATTTTTGACGGGATTATTATTTTTTTTACTTGTCACCTTGGAATTCCACGTACCCCCTACAGTTCCCTCGCGTACCACTAGGGGTACGCGTACCCCCGGTTGGGAAACACTGATCTAGGGGGTACAACTCTAAAACACCCATATAAAAAAGATCGGTTTGCATTTGAATAATCAAATAAGTATGTGAACATAACCAATAACCTACCATAACCAATAACAGATAAATGTAACTTATTTTATTTTTGTTGTTCATTCATATATTATTTGACCTATAGTTAACATTTATATATTTATTCATATTTTTTTATCTCCAGTTTTAAACGATATTTTTGGTTTACTGTCCTATAGTATACATTGGAATGATTTCAAACCTGTTCATCCCAATAATTATAAATACCTGGATAAATAAAGGTTTTGAATAAAGGAGTGCCTTGGAAATATTTGTTTACATAAATTGTGATCAAAATGTTTGAGACCCACTGAGATAACTAAAGTGAACTATCTGAACACTCAAGAGTCCTTTACCTCACTGAGCCTCTCAGTCTGACAGGAGAGCTCTCCTCCACCCTTGTTGTAGAAACATCTTCTTCTTATATCTGTTAGCGCAGCTAGCACCAGATGCTAATAACAACAGCGCCGGTACCGGTGCGCCCTCTTCTCTCTCCCTCGCTCGCTCCCACGCTCACTCGCACTTTGGCTGTGAGCTGCGGGCGCCTGATAAGCCAACATCCCCCACTTTCATCACTTACAGTGCCCATCGTACAGGGCAAATGAAACGTGTAACCGGGGTGAAAAAGGTGTTACATTTACTTAATTTTGAATGTTGTTACATCAAGGCCGAACATTAGGATGAGCACCAACGGTCAAAAATGTTTTTTTCCATCTGCCAGCGCAGCGCCCCCCCAGATCTGGCGCCCTATGTCGCCTATAAAAACCGGCCCTGGGTGTAATGTAATGAATGACAGCTGTGATTATATAACGTTAACAAGCTGGGATATCGTGGCTTTACCTTTGTACAGTGGAGGGGGAAGTGAAATGATGTGCATAAAAGTACTGTATATGTGGAAGTTGTCGCTTCAGATTAGTTTGACAGTGGCCTGGCAACATCAGCAAACTACAAACGTTTTCAATCAATCACATTTTATTTACCACCCCCCCCCCCCCCCAAACGATAAGATTACGAGTCTGATTCCAATGTTGCTGAACTGCCCAACATCTTTCCAACTGATTCATCTTCAATCCAGAGATAAGAGAACAAACAAAATAACCCAATCTGTTCCGAATGTGGCAAAACAAATATTGTGCTCATGAAAGAAAGCACAAAAACCTTCAAATGTCTTCAGGGCTTTTAAGATCACTCTATTGGCTCAAAACCAATCTTTGTCAAAGGGATCAAAACATTTGACCGATAAATGTTAATGCAAGTGTTTATCTTTAAAGGTGGGGTAGGTAAGTTTGAGAAACCGGCTCGAGATACACTTTTTGTTATATTCCATGGAATGCTCTTAACATCCCGATAGCAATGAATATCTTAAAAAATCCATAAAAAAATGTCATCTGTGGAAGCCGTAGCACTGTAAAAAGCACGACCAATCATCTGAGTCGGCCCGGCTAAAATAACTGGATGGCCTAACTGCCTGTCAGCCTTCCATCTGTGCACAAACTTATCTCGTGCCCTCATTGGTCATGTGCGCGTTCGTGTGTGTTGGAGGAGGGGCTCTGTAAGGAAGTGGCAGATTTTTTCCGGCTGTGTATTTTCTAATTCTAGTGCACTCGAGCTGGTTTCTCCAAAATTACCTACCCCACCTTTAATATAAAATATGGAAAAGTTTAAACAGAAAGAGGTGAGAATCTTCCGTCTCATGCTTTGTAAGTAGCAGGAAAATGATCATTCAGAGGCAGATTGATAAGTCACGCTGTTATTATCTAACTCAAAGTAAAACAAATATGGTGCTTTTCAAGGATAGGGCAAGATTTTAACTGATGAAATTATTATAAAATTATTATGATCCCCTGGAAAGAAGATCCATGAAGACATTTCCTTTTGATTCATGGCACTTCTTTTAAAAAACATTGTCTCTGATATCACAAAAATCCCATTTACATCAAATTGGTAGTGCTATATTTTAACATCACAGCTATGACATATTTTGGAGGAACTAAAAGGTTGAAAATAACAACCAGTTACTATCAGGTTTTTCTTACTGATTGAAATCTTTACGTCCAAATAAAAGTTTTATTTGAGTCTTTGTGTTATTTTAACTGTGGTCACGTATAATTTTTTCTAATATCTAACACAGGTTTCGTCATTCGGCTCGCCAAGCTCTGATTGAGCCACCAATCAGAGCTTGGCGAGCCGAATGACGAAACCTGTATGGCATGGCAGTAGACTAAATAAAGCAAGTCCTCCAACTCATACGACCAAATAGGTTGATTGTTCACCAGCTTTTTACGACCTATAATAACGTTTTAAAGTTATCGACCTCTAGTGCTCCCGTTGACTGCAAACGCTCTGGTGGGTCGTATATTCACAAATAACCCCCTCTGGAAAATCCTAAATTGTGAGACACATTTCTTTTTTCAGAGGTTTTGAAAAAACATCAAACTACCCATAATCCTCAGCTATCGTTGAAGCTCGTGATTGGATGTTTTGACCGCAATGCACGTTGGGATATGGTGTTTATGCGATGTGAAATCGAAAACATTTAAAGAAAAAAATAAAATACTTTATTCCGAGTGTGCTTCAAATCAAATCAAGTTTTATTTATATAGCACATTTATAAACGATTTTTGGTCGAGCCAAAGTGCTGTACATATAATAAAAATAGCCTACAGTAGAGACACTTTACAGCAAATACAACAGCACAGATTGTTCAGAATATCAATATGAGAAAAACGACACCCGTTGTCCTTAGACCCTCACATCGTACAAGGAAACACTTCCAGAGAAAACCCACAGTTTAAAGGGAACATGGGAGAAACCTCAGGGAGAGCAACAGAGGAGGGATCCCTCTCCCAGGACGGACAGACGTGCAATAGATGCCGTGTTTGCTTTTCTCTTTGGAAGTCATCACATAACAGCATTGTAATACACGGTTCAGCTGCATTAAATATTACATATCTGCCGTAGCTCTTTATTTATTGAGCCCTGGGGCCTCATTTATAAACGGTGCGTACGCTCAAAAGATGGCGTACGTCAGTTTCTACGCAATGTTTGCGATTTATAGAAAGAAACTTGACGGGAAAATGTCCCATGCTTACGCACTAAGCACAAAAATGGGAGGGACGAGAAACTGCGACACCGTTGGCAGAAGGAAGAATGGAAAGAAATATGTGGAAATAATACCATAAATAAAATGTTACCTCTCATTTATCATATGAAGAATTCATTTTCACAAATTGATTAAAGCCAATCTAAAAATGATTTAACAAACGCCTGTGTGAGACTCCTCAGTGCACACAAAAACACAACTTGGAGAAATAAATAAATACGGAAATGTTATTGATCACCCCTTGATTATGTTCTCTTGTTAAGAAATGTATTCTCATAAATGATGCGGTAAACAGAAGGATATAATTACTTTAAACTGGCGCCATTTTGCATTTCTATAGGTTGTATAGATACGAGCATGGTTTTATATACTATCATGTCTAATCATGTTGGAACACAAACCACCAAATACAAAAAACTGGACTTGTTCGAGTCCAGTTTTGGAAAGTCTGCCGTGGTTTCATTCCATTTAAAAGAGCTGTTTGACGCTCTGCGTAAACTTGGTGCACTGCCACTCCAACATCCAATCACAGAGCTTGAGGACTAATCACAGGGTTTGTCGAGCAAAGTGGATGGTGTAGTCCCAAATTATGGGTAGTGTAGTGTCTTCGGCCATCCTAAACTCTGAAAAAACTTTGTTTCTCCGAATCGAAGGGGAAAAACACAAAAGCAATGTACACAAGGACTTAAATACAGGCTCAAACTAATGAGGGGATACAGAGCAGGTGTGCAGGAGGTCAGGTGACTGCCGGGCTGATGGGGAACAGGTGATCCAGTAAGGCCAGGACAGACAAACACAGGAAGTAAAAAAAGATGGAATACAGATGGAAAACCTTTCCAAATAAAACCAGAAACATAAAACCAAGATCTTGACGGCTCGGTATTCTTGTTTTGTTTCTTACTTTTTCACTTAAACTTAAACATATATATCTGATATGTTTAAAAAAAATGTAAATCATAATTTATTAAACAGTATTTACTATCTCAATTGTAAAGTAAGTTGTTTGATGTTGTTTATTGGTCTGAAAAACAACAGTCATGTTGAGAATGATTTGACACAAAGAGTTACATTTATCTCCAGTGATATTATACTATAGGAAAGGACACCCTGTGATTATTTGTGTTACATTAGTAAAGATCCAGTACCTGAGAGTGAGATAATTGAGAAAAGGAAAAAGATGAAGCAGCAAAGGCTGAGAAATCCTGGGTGTTTCTCAATCGTGAGGAAAGCTGCTCCAGAGCCACTATTTCAAGCATACTATGTCATTGAGTGCCACCAAAGTACTGTTCCAATATCCAGCATACTTGGAATTCTACCGAGCCCAGCGTACTTCGTTTGGAGAAATTTCGAGGCTGCACATGTGTAGACTCTGCGGTCTTAAAATCCCCACACTGCTTTACACACGTAAAGCAGTGTAAGGCGGGGCTACTCGTGTGATGCACACCTGCACACTTGCTCGCCTGTTCCACTCTTCGTTTTCCGAATGCCAGGAAGTATTCTTGCCTCGCTTCTGAAGTAAGACGCTCGGAAGACATGTGCTACCAAGCAAGCGTACTCGCGATTGTGAAACACCCCCTGACTAAGTATGAATCAAGCTCCAAAAACTGTGGATCCATATCCCATAATGCAATTCGATATCACCCTTCCTGTCTTCTAAATGTCTACAACTCCATACAGTACTGTTAGAAATCTAACATCACAGGTTTCCTCTAGATCAGGGGTGGGGAACCTCCAGCCCCCGGGCCGTATATATACATATACATATATATACGGCCCGCGAGACCATTTGATACGGCCCTCGAGGTAATTTATAAACACACGCAAAAAAGAAAAACATTTAAGAAATCTAGACCGCCAAATAATTAAGCAAGCGAGTGCCTGTTTTTCCTGGTCAAGTTCCTTGAACACAACACGAGCCTCACGTGTCATCACGTGGTATCTGTCTCGTCTGACAGGGGTGCAGTTCTGCACCAGAACGTCGCTCCAGCACTTCCTAAAATTGCAGTACCTATAAGGAGCAGTACATATGCCGCAGTTTTTGTGTGGCTGTGTCTTCTGTCATACTGATCATACAGTCAATAACTTTGTTGTTATTAGCATCTGGTTAGCTAGCTATGCTAACGAATATAAGCTTTTTCTACAACCAGTGAGGTAAAGGCACATCTTTATATGCTCATTATAGAGAATAAAGTAAACAGGTATAAAATACTATATGACAGTAAAACAAAGTTGTTATTAATAAACAAGAATATAGTTTGAAAGGGGAGTGATTTGTAAAATATCCATAAAGAAAAATAAATCTGCTTACAGTTCTGTTTCATATGGTTGTTGAGAGATGTATCCATAGATCTCTTCATTTTGCTCTCAAAGAGCACCAGATTGATGCTTTTCAACTTAAATCATGTTCACATGGATATGAAACTAAATACATTTGCACACATCTTGTGTCCATATCTTTCTGTTTTGGTGGTCATGCCACAACCGTGCACGTGCATGCATACGCGAGTTATGGTAAGATATCTGGATTAAGAGGTTGCTTTTTCTTTGCACAGAATGAAAGAAAGGCGAATTGAATGGGCTGTGATTTTAGTATTTTTAAGCAGAGGTCAATAATTTGTACGGCCCTCGGAGGATGTTGAAAAAATTGAAATGGCCCTTGAGAGGAAAAAGGTTCCCCACCCCTGCTCTAGATCCACAATGACCGTTGTTCGACTGTTTTCACGTGCTGAGTCACACCCAACCCAGTCTCACAAAAAAACGTGTAATAACTACGTTGGTCCACAACTTGGGACGTAGTATTTCTACAAAAACGCCTCTGAAATTGTAAGATCCCTACGTTTTTTTTCACCATTCATTCCAATGGCTGGCGTCTATGCCACGTGATCTTCACATTTCTCCCTGCAGAAAAAAAAAACATGGCCGAACTTCGTTTTATTCTCGGTGGAAAATGCCTATTTTAAGGTTAGTTTGGCCATTAAAATGCGTTTTGATGTCATTTGATGTGAGAAATATGAGTTGTTATTTCATTGTTACCAAGGTGATTGCTAGGGACGCTGCTATCGATATTATTTCTGTTATGTTGTGTAACTGTTTAATGGTGTTATCTTTATTGCTACTCCCTTCCCCGTCAATTTATAGTGTTGGTCCACAGCGCAAACGTATTAGTCTAACAAAATCCGCATCTAAAATTGTGGCATAGATACGTTATTTTCCCCTGTGCAATTCTCCATTTACTCAACAATAACACATCATTATCCTTGTGTTTATGTATTTGTTTGATTAATAAACACAAGTTGGAGTCTGTCAGGACCGAGTGTCGGAGCAGCTCATTTGTTTTAGAGAATATTGCACCCGGAAGTAAGTATTCTTTCCGCTTCGCTTGACAAACCCTGTGATAGTCCTCAAGCTCTGTGATTGGATGTTTCAGTGTGCTCCGAGGGTTATGCCGAGCGTCGAACAGCACTTGAAATGGGATGGAACCACGGCAGACTGTCCAAAACTGGATTTGAACGGGTCCACCCCGTCCCCCCCTCCCCCACCCCGTCGCCAGAACTACACATGCTGGCTATTGTGTTTCGCAACATGTTCTCTATCTATGGCACGTCTCTACTGGGAGTTGTAGTTTTAAAAGACGTTTTCGTTTTCGTAAGTTGTCAGTATTACACTGTGTACATCTCTGGAGGTTTAGGGGATAGGAAACACTCAAATTTAACATATAATTAATAAATGGGTGATAATTGCTTGTGCACATAATGGGCAGCATTAATATATATACACACATGCCAGCGAAGGTTAGAAGAGCTTTATTTAACAGCTGGTCTTATGTTTGTGACCTCTCTTGTTAATTGATAAGCCTGAAACATGCACTTGTCAAGGTTCAGAGGCAAATATGGCAGTGGCCATCGATCATCTTAAGATAAGATATACTTTATTGATCCCAAATTGGAAACATTTGCGTTACATCAGCATGTGTAACAGTTGTAAATATGCAGTGGTGTTTATTTGTAAATCATTTAGTATAATCACACAAATTCTGTGTTTTATATTTAACAATTCTGTGTTCTTTATGTATTGATTGTTCAATACCTGACAAGGTCGGAGATGAACAACTTGGGTCGCAGGGTCCTCAACAGTGCATTTCAAGACATTTATCAATATGTGTGTACCTCCACCATTAAACTGTCCTATTCTGCACATTTCTTATTCTATCTACATACATCTTATAAGAGTATAATACATTATGTATAATATCAGTTAAAATAAGTGCTTCAACATAGTTAACATTGCTGGAGGTATACACAAATATTGATAGATGTCTTGTAATGCACTGTTGAGGAACCTGCCACCCAAGTTTTTCATTCATTGCATAACTACACCATAGTTGTGTAGGCCTATATGATATGTCAATAAACCTTAGAAAATCTTGAAATCTTGAAAGGGATGTGCAAAATAGTCATTATATACAGTCTTTAATTAACTATTAGAAGAGAATAACGAGTAATGAATATACTTTATACGGATCCTATTAATATCTAATAATAAAAATAATGAAATTCAATAACATGCTTTACCACTAGGTGTCCCTTTATATCAGCTGTGCACCTTTATGGTGTAAATACAGCCATCTACCAATTGGATCAAATATAAAAGTCAGCCGAATTAGTGTTGATACTGCAAGGAGACGTATTGTGTGAAAAGAAATGTAAGATGTTGTTTAATGGCTGATATATTTATGATCCACGTCACGTTTTCAGTTCCTCCTGTTTGTCTAGAAGTCTTCTCATCAGGGCTCTATAAATACAGAACTACGGCAGATATGTAATATTGAATGCAGCCGAACCGTGTATTACAATGCCGTTATGTGATGACTTTCAAAGAGAAAAGCAAGCACACTCGGAATAAAGTATTATTTTATTTTAAAAAAATGTTTTCGGTGTGTTTCCGGTATTTGTTTATGTGAGATGTGAGACTGGAATTGCACAGGGGAAAATAACGTATCTATGCCACAATTTTAGATACGGATTTTGTTAAACTAATATGTTTGCGCTGTGGACCAACACTATACATTGACGGGGAAGGGGGTAGCAATAAAGATAACACCATTAAACAGTTACACAACATAAGAGAAATAATATCGATAGCAGCGTCCCTAGCAACCACCTTGGTAACAATGAAAACGTTGAATGTACACAATTTCCTGAAGTAATAACTAGCAAACTAAAGATCATGTACATCCACTGCACACATAATCTGAAATAACAACTCATATTTCTCGCATCAAATGACATCAAAACGCATTTTAATGTCCAAACTAACCTTAAAATAGGCATTTTCCACCGAGAATAAAACGAAGGTCGGTCTAGGGATGGGTATCGTTTGAAATGTATCGATTCCGATTCCGGTTCTGCTTATCGATTCCGGTTCTTATCGATTCCCCGTTTCGATTCCAAAATTGTAAAAGAAAGAGGTCAAACGTTTAGATAACAAAAATATCTTTATTTTTTTAAGCTTTAACTGAAAAGTTTACAAATAAAAAATATATACATGCAATACAAATGTATTGCACAATAGCTGTGCTTTATTTTAACTGAGCTATGGCTGTGGCAAGCTATTAACAGGCATTACACTGTGCCTTGTCTTTTTCTTTTTTAGTGTAGTGGAGCATCACTTTAGAGCGTTTACCGCGATTAGCTTTGGTGTTATGAAGTGACTGAGCCCGTGAACTGTCTACGGGAGGGCGGGGGGAGCCTCGCTGCGGGGAAACTGTGGATCTCTGTCGCCGCAATTTACATGATGCCGTTTAAAAAAATGAAGGGCGGTGCCTGCCGTCAGTGTACCGAGCCGGCCGTCAACGGCCCGCTGACGACCGGCCGTTCTGTGATTCTCCAGAACACACAGATGGCCAGTCCTCCCTTACCCTGGCTGTATTCCACCGGGTCCAGGGTTGCCAACTCTCACGCATCTGGCGTGTGACACACGCTTTCACTCTCAATCTCACGCTCTCACGCTGCCCAAACTATTCTCACGCCAAAAACAAGAATACCGAAGACTAGAAACGGTTTTGAAAACTTTTGTCAGGTAGTGATCGTCTTCTCAATAGAACATCTTTGATAATATCTTCTGGCCAATCAGAATCACGATAACGGCGTGGTGTTGTTGCAGGAAGTCCGGACGGAGAATACTTATGCGGTAGTACATTACTTATTATTATAGAAATCAACACGTAATGAAATAAGACCCCACGGTTTGATGATTGATAAGTGTGTGGGCTGTCTTTCATTTTGACACACAGAACAATGGGGGCTATCCACCCTTATCCACAATGTAAAGTCATTCACACAGCCTCTTCCCTCTTCTCTCTGTGAGGAGCAGCAGGTTCAGCTTTTAGAACAAAGTAACAACAAACTAAAATGGCATTAATTTTTTAAATATGTCGTGGAGTAATAGATGTATTTATTTTTCTTCTCAAGAGAGTACCAGAATGTGTATTTTATGTTAGTATTTCAAAAAATCATCTGGGGGACAATCCCCCCAGACCCCCCTGCAGGGGTTGGGCTTTCAGCATGTCAACTCTTTCACCTGTGGAGAAATTGCAGGATTGGCTCCAGGTCGCCCTTTTTATTTACTACAAGACAAATGTGCCTTTTTATTTCATACAGTTCAATTTGGATTGAGACAGGGAAATCATCTAAACCTCACGCGTGGCGTTTCACTGTCAAGGGGAGCGTGTATGTAATTACATTGCAAATACTGACTTCACCCCACCACTGTATGGGTTAGCCCTACCATAGATTACCCAACAAAAATACTCTCTCGCAACTGCCGACCCGTATTACGCATGCGCAGGTCTAAGATCCAGTAGAAATGATAAAAAAGTAAAAGTCTGCTGCTTATTGTTCTACTAGGCCAAAATAGAGTCAAAGAGTATATGAGAGTGCGTTAATTAATATATGTGGCAGTTTGGAGTAAGTCTGTAGATTTGTTTGTGTGTGTGTTTCATGTAGCCTATAGGCCTCTCACGATAATTAATTTTGTTGGATACATTTTCCCGGAAATTATTACGATAATATTGTCGGCACCGTTGTATGACCATTTTAGACTGACATAATGATAATATATAATAATAATTCAAGTACATCCTTTCATACTGCTATTCACATCTTCATGTAAATGGAAATTTATCGAGTTCATTTTTATTTATCGTACGATAAGTCAATGAATTGCTTATCGCGACAGGCACACAATAAAACAGTGGAAACAAACATGTGTTTGACTTTCATTAGTGAATGAAACTGTGTGCCCTTTATAGTCTGTGTCCAATTTTGTGTATTTGTATATATTGTATATATATGCTAAGGTCCCGCTGCTGACACGATAGCAGTCATTTCGTGTGCATAATGTGTAATTAAACCTATGATATCAAAATCTCACTCCAGCCAGGTACCCAAAGTTGGCAACCCTGGGTCACCGCGGCGCAAACGCCCCCGCGGCGCAGACGGACCCGGTGGAATACAGGGTCTACCACGTTTAGGTACCGTTAAGCAGAACCGAAATTGTGTATTTTGTATGGGTACCCGGTACCCGGCATTTTCTTATCGGTTCTCATCTGGAACCGAGTTTCAGTTCCCAACCTTAGGTCGGCCATGTTTTTTTTTTCTGCAGGGAGAAATTTGAAGATCACGTGACATAGACGCCAGCCATTGGAATGAATGGTGAAAAAAAACGTGGCGTTTTTGTAGAAATACTACGTCCCAAGTTGTGGACCAACGTAGTTATTACACGTTTTTTTGTGAGACTGGGTTGTCACACCCTACATGACATAACTGATTGTGTAAAATAGTTGAAATTCCCCTTTTGCAAAAACTGTTTTCTTGGATCCTCTTGAAGCTGTACCACAATCCACATTTGAATTCCTTCCAGCTGTAATCTGCTCCTCCATTTCATTTGTGCATTGCTGGATAATAGTTTCCATCAACAGCACACTCGAACACAAGTGAATTCCGTATGCAACTGTTATCTTCGAGTGTGCTTAATTTCAGCACTTTCTGAGTGGGACTGCTCTGCATACTGAAAACCGGTTTCAATTAGTATGTATTATAGAAGTGGGATGCAGCACATTTCATGGAGATTTTTACTCAGCATTTCAGCACCATGGACAGAGCCACCACAGTAAAGCAGCTCTGTTTCCCTGAAGGGTTCATGTTCCACTAGCCTCCGCAGAGAGCACAGGGTAGCACCAAACAGTGCCCAGGGAGAAGGTGGGCATTAAAGGGGCCCTATGATGCTCATGTTCAGGTTCATATGTGTATTGTGTGCCTGTACTGTGACATGTCTCCATGCTTTAATGTTCGAAAAGCTCTTTATTTTTCTCATACTGCCCGTGCTGCAGCACCTCTTTTCACCCTCTGTCTGAAACCAGAGCCCAGTCTGCTCTGATTGGTTAGCTGGCCGGCTCTATTGTGATTGGTCAACAGCAAAGAGATGTTGCAGCTCTAACCAATAGAAGTGCAAGTGTTACTTCATATGTTACAGAAGAAAAGGCATCCAATGTAGTTGTATTCATGCAGGGAGTACAGTGTGTGGGAGAGAAACTCCCTCTGGAGGGAACTTTGGGATTTTAGCATTTGCCGACCATTTGCTTGCAAAGAAACCATTTAACTTCAGAAAAGGGAAAACCCCAAACGCATAATAGGGCCCCTTTAAGTAAAAAGCCTACGGTCACTTTAGCAAGGAAAAAGTTTGCTGTCCTCGGATGTGAGCTCATGCACGTTGCTTGAAGGATCCTTCCTTTACAGTGCAATAATTATAAGATGATGAAACCAGAAAGAAAGAAAAGCAGTATTCATTGAAAAATCAACACTATTACCAGAACATGCTTGATATGTGTATCCAGGAAGCCCCAAGGACAGCGCCCCTCTGACCATTAAAACCATTCATATTTCTTGGTCTTCTATGTAATTACCCGTGTCCCTGAAGGGTTGCTTACTTGGCAACACCCTTCAGCTTTTCTCTTCCCTTCATGCAAAGGCAAAGAGTCAAACACATGCACAACAGCTGGGATAGTGCCAGCCTGTGTTTGTGTTGCTGCTGATAATGTGCCACAAGTATACTTGTCGCCCTCCGACACCACCCGCTTTCCTCCTCCGAGGGGAAATTGCTGTGCCAGCATATGCACAATGCTACCAATGGGCACCGGTACAACACACACATGTAGAGTTGCAGCCTCACACACATGCATGTACATGCACCCTGTGGAGGCTAACATATGAATGTAGACACACAATGCAGGCACACATGAGCACCTGTTGAGAAACAGCCAAACGAGAGAGAGTAAATACAGAGTACAGCTGGAATGAATTGACCAGATGGACGTGGTGGATCGTTTGCTTGCACATGCCAGCTTCATTTCCCGTTCAAATTTCGCATTCATGTCTAATTAGGAATAGCTCTTTCTGTTTGGTCATTTTCAGTGTTTGACCTTTGGCTTTGGCTGTTTGAGAAGCGGAGCAGCAGTCGATGGGTGGCCTGTGATAATAGCCCGTCATTTAGCTCAACACATGCTGATCAAATAAGATAGGCCCATGCTTATAGAAGCCTGTTGTTCACCAAAAGGCTCAGTCAATACGTGGACGCCGAAACATAAAGATACCAATGGACAACAATAGTTTCCACAAAGCAGAACAAGAGCGAGGAGACATAACAAGATCAAACAGTCCCTGTGCTTACTGGGATTTCTTTCCTCTTTCTCAAGTTTGTACTCCCTTATGCAAAGTCTCATTGGCATGAATTAATAATAACACTTCAAACACATGCAAATTCGTTGCACTGTGTCCTTTTCTGCTCTGACAAATGCTAAGGTATGTAGGCAGACCCCATCCAAATCTGTTGCTGTGATTAATTCTCCCAAGAGCCGGATGCCTGCACTGAAACCCCCCTCTTGTGGCCTTTTGCACCCTTAAGTTTTATAGAAACAGTATTTACATAATGCATATTGATCCCTGCAAACCAAGCTACGTGTTCCTGCATTGAAACACAAGAAGATTATTTAAGCAAATCTTAATTTAGCATTTAAAAAACACTGCACACAAATATACGTGAAAACAGAAGAGAACGATGCACGACACGCAATGTTGGCAGCCAAGTCGGTTCAGTCTGTCTTTCATAAGCTGTATCTGTGTGTGGGCTGCTGTGGCATGCATAAAATATTATTTTCTCAACAACTCGAGGTAGTGGGGGAGTTAGTTCAGGAAGGGGAGGGAGAGAAGGCCATTGGATGTACAATACTTTTGGGCAGCTGACAGCTGCGTGCGTGTACGTCTGTGTGGGAGTCTTGGAAATGGGGAGTGGGAGTCGCTGGCGTTTGAAATGCAATGAGGTGCGTTTGAAAGGCGCTCCTGTCACAGGTAAGCAGGGGAGCAAAAGGAAGAAGTGTACGGTGATAAAAGGAGAAGAGGAGAAGTGCCCATGCTTTAGGGTGGCATTCGGTATCTGAGGGGCTTTTTGCACGGGCTGAGGGGAGCACTCAACACACTTAAATACAAAAGCCCCCTGGAACATACAGTACACACACACTTTGATCCTTATGGAAACACTCCTCAGATTTTAGGGGTCCAAAGTAAAAAGCTTTTTGTTTTTGGGACCAAAGGGTGTGTTGGAGCTTTGTTTAAGCCCCACAACAAAGACTTGGTTCCATTGTTCAAGGTGATCGACAGATGCTCTTGATGTTCCCTTCACTTTCATGCATACTGTAAGGATAAAGATATGCCTTATAAATCAATAATTCCTGCGTCACGTGCCTGTCTTTGCTGCAATGGTGTCCTCCGCCCCGTATCACTGTGTGTCCTCTCCACCCGCCTTTCACCTGCTATTGAATGTCAAAGCAGCGCTGGTTAAAAATATTGCTTTCTTTCAAATCCCCCTCAGTTTATACATGTGGGTTTAATGTAGAATTTATTAATGTCATGCCCTTTCAGGGATGTGACTAATTATGAGAGAAAGGCTTGAAGGAGAATGTGTCGCGGAGGTGAGGTTATATAGCTGTTTCATCTGTCAACACTTTGAAACTGGTGCATATTGCTCACACATCGGGGCTCTTACCGTCAGTGATTAATCAATAGATACCTCTCCATGCTCGCCTCTGTTCTCCCCTTTCCCTTTTTCGGATGGGAAATTGATGACAGGCCTAGAAAGAGGACAGCCTTTGAAACTGCTGTCAAAATGTGTGTGTTTTACAGGACAGATTATACCACCCTTTTTCCCAACTTCCAAAACATCCATCCAAAAAGTGCTAACGGACCATTTGGAACTTAAAGAAAGTAATAATTGTGGGTAGAAATACTGGATCCCTGCCCATAGGTTGAAGGCTTTGCAGGTGTAATTTGGTTGTGAAATGCTCGGAGGAAAATGTAAAATGAAATCTGAGAATTTATGGTCGTGGAGCGCATACATCGGGAAAGGTCATAGCTCTGTCATTTAAAAGAAGATTTCAATAAATGGCCGGCTGTGTGTCCTGTGAGGCACTCAAACTGTACGGCTGGGTGGGTGGAGCTGGAGCGCTGGTGGAGAACAGAGGAGAGAGTGACGGAGCACGTCCCTAACACCCTCCCTGAGAAAGAATACCCTAGTTAACTCTTAACACCTCTGGAGATCAGGATTCCACCTCGAGGCCAGGGTAATACAGGTTCAGCCGGTGAGCATTGTTGACAGCATTGATCCAAGATCCCTCATTACTGAAAAGGAGAAGCCCCCTGCAGCAACACCACCCCGGAGAGAGATGGAGCTACAGGCAGGGGGATTGGGTGGACACGGGGTGAAGCAATGAGTTGAAAACAAAAGAGGAACAGGAGAAGATATCAGAAGAATACAAAGGTAGGAAGAGGCAAGGGAACGAGGAGGAGACAAAGAGGATGATAGCAGGAAAATCAGTATGGAGAATTGCAGAAATTAGAGGGTAATTGTTAGTTTTCTACTTACAGCATGCAACATTCACCTTGTGTACTATAGTGGAAGGATGGATCACCGGCCAATCGATCACAGCCTACAAGGAACACAGAATTCTGAGGAGAAAAACTGTCTTGGCTTTGCAGTATGCATGTACGAGACTAAATAATGCTCAGTGGAAGAGCCTCCAGCTGTGAAGTGAAGTAGTGCAGGGATTCTCAAAGCCGATATTACTGCTAGGGCTTGAAGGAGCATTAAGGTAAGGATGCATTACAGATCTATCTCTTTTCTCTCGCCAATTGCCGTTTAATATATATCTCGTAATTCAGGTTTTAAGGGGAGACACTACAGGTTATTAGGGTACACATTTAAAACAATTAAACCTTCCCTTTTGATTACTTTCATTATTACAAGTTTTCTGATTTGATTATATGTTTAAATATGGAAATATTATCTTAATAAATAGGTTCCATAATTTCTTTTTTTACATATTATGGTCAAGAGCGTTTTCACAGAGGGGATGTATGGTTCCATACAACTGAAAATACTCCTAAAAGCCATAAACAAATACATATTTTTGATCTATAATAAGGTGATGACTTATATATGAACAAACACCTCAAGCCTTCAGAATATAGATGGGAATGAAAATGAAAAGCAAGTGCTACTGAAGTAGAGAATAATGGCTATCAGTATGCAGAATAAAATACAATTCGTATTTGTTTGTAAACCAGTCCTTAGATTAATGTAAAATCAATACCTTTTACAGGGCAGTAGAAATAATTGGGGTAAACAATGTACGTATACATATAACCATGAAACTTCCCAAGTTGATTACTAACATAAAAGGGGCCCTATTATGCTTCTTGGGGGTTGCCCTTTCCTGTAGTGTATTATATAGGTTTCCGTGCATGTAAATCGTCTGCAAAGGCAAACATCCCAAAGTTCCCTCCAGAGGGAGTTCCCCCCCCCCCCCCCCCCCCCCCCGCTGCAGACTGGGCTCTGGTTTCAGACAGAGGGTGAAAATAGGTGCTGCAGAGAAAGATAAAGACCTTTTTGAACATTAGAGTGTGTAAACAATTCACATTAGAGGCACAGAATACACTTATGATACTGAAAATGAGCATTGTAGCGCCCCTTTAAGACTTTACTATGTGTCTTTTGTATGTTTTAAATATGCAAATGAGGCATTATGTAATGCTAACTTTTGGTGAATTTAGGAGAACTCAACAATCCCAAATAGACAATGTTATTTAAATAAGCACCTAAATGTGTATTTTTGTGTTTTCTTCCCAGTACAGTCTTGTATGAATGTCATGGAAGCTAAATACTCTCAGCATTGACCAGTGCATGAAGAAAACAATGTTTTGGCCTGGGGTGTTTCGCCCTAACACATGTGTCACAACACTTAATAGGCGTGAGTTGCTTCTAATCATGTGGAAAAGAAGGGCTAGGGACAGCTTCCCCTCCAAGTTATTCTCACCAGACTCCATCTTAGCATTCACAACTGCAACAGTAGCTTTCTTTCTTTTTTTTCACTCTCACAACGCATTTATGGAGTACCAGCTCTAAATCCACCTCTGCGCTCCCCTTCCCCTTCCCTCCCTATATGCTCAGCTGTGCTTCCACACCGTCCAAATAGGGCAGCAATAATTGGATCAGCAAACATGGTCTTATGGAGATGGGGCTCTCCTATTTGTTTACACTGAGGTTTTCTTTTCTTTTTGCCAGATGAGATACTATTTAATTAGGTTATATCATTTGAATGCAATTTACATTATAATCCGATGACATACAGTAATGCAACTGACATTATGTCTGAAATGCACTCTAATAGAGCATCTGTGGCTCTAATGATGCTTATTATCCTATAAAATGTAGACTGCGTCTACTTCCATCCATGTATTATATGTTACATACAACTCCTCTCCAAAGTCCCTGCAAAATGTTACTTTCATTTCCTATTTGTCTTTTTTTTCTACAATAGTTTGTGTCTCTCTTGAAGCAAGGCCATCCCTATTCCCTTCTCAATATCTATTATCTCCCCTCTATAGATGATAATAATACAAAAAGAATCACAGTAAAGACAGTGACATTTCAAATCCCTTCATTGAGCCGGTTGTCAAGGAGATGTCTCAGCGAGATGTGTCGAGCGCCAGAAGAGGAACTGCTCTTTTAAAAGAGCGTTTACCCAGCCGCCGCTGGAGGTGTAATGTGCCTGCCATTAGGACTCTGCAGGCAAACACGAGCCTCAGAAACACACAGCGCTCCGACACCAGGCCATGCTCTCAGGAACCGTGGAGGTCCTCTGGTCTCCTGATCAAAATCCATTCGAATCTGAAGCCATTGTTCCACTAGGCAGCCTCTCGCTGCGGCCTGGCAGCCTCATATCGACAACCCATGACCAGATGACAAACTCACTGGGGATCGCCACGTCTCAGGAACACACTGTTATCAAACAGAAGTGGACTCAAAGCTCTTTTCTCTCTCTAAAGCTCCCTTGGATTATTTAACTCTCTGCCCACCACTGCTGTGAATCTGCAGCCTCCATTTAGAGAGAACCAGCGATGAAACTGATGGAAAGTGCCAAAACCTATATAGTTGATAAAAAGATGCACACTGCTGTGTTGTGGTGGGGATACAGCGAGACAGGCAGGAAGGCACATAGACTGAAGCAGCTGTCAAAATGGTTGTTTGTAGCCCCGCGCGTACCGTGCTTTGGGGAAACAATAAACTGTATCATTAGAACCCCTGTCATTCACAAGTTGTTTGTACCAGCCACACACTGTGGATACTTACACCAATGCATCGCACATAGAGAGCACAGGTCAGAATCATTAAGAGCATCATTTAGAAAATAAGATATTATGGGAAGATGTGCAGGTGTTATCATAAACCAGGCCCACTGCAGCAATAAATTAGAGAGTCTATCTTCTAAGTCAAGCAGTAAAGACCATTTCCTGCTTTGCTTTTTATCCCCTGTGTCAAAGACGTAGAATTTGTAAGAGACCAAACGACTTCTGAATTGTCCCTAGCAATAATTTTGATCACAAATGTAAAAAATAATGTCATCAGTGAAACTTAGTGATACACTAATGGCTGACAGATACTGATGTCTCATGACCAAAAAAGACAATAATATTTATTTATTTTCTAAAATACTACAATATCGCAGGACACCCAGATAATGTTTTTTGAACATGCAGACATTTTTGTAAATGTGCAAAAATCCCAGTGGGCTATTAAAGTCCAGGTGTTTGTAAGTGAATATATCATCACATGCACATTGATATGACTCCCCAAAAAAGACACAAAAGACAAGGAATTATGCATTATATTCAATTATATTTCACTATATATATTATTTTTTTTCATTCTACTATTTCAACAATTTGACAGTTAATACATCCGAGAAACAAACAACATTTAGTAGAAGTGGGAGGGCAGAAAGCATACTGTAGCTTATAAGGGTAGCCCTCCCGTTAGTCATCCAGTTGTATTCTGTCACCTGCCTGCATTTTGGGAATCCCTTATATGGCTGGCTATGTGTGGCATAGGGGGGTCAGAGGGTCAGTGGTTTGATCCCCTGCCCCTGCAGGAAACATGTTGAAGTGTCCTTGACACTTAACTTTGAAACATTTAACATTGAAACTTAACTCCAAATTGCACTCGTAGAGACAATATTAATCTGTATGTAAGTAACTTTGGATAAAAGTGTCAGCTAAAAACATATATTAGACAAAATATAATGTAATAAATAAAGACATCTCTATCAAAATGTGGTGTATCCCCTGAATGCAGGAAAGGCAGTTTGTGATGCTTAAAAAGCACGAGTATGCATGAGAAGGACCTAGACACCAGTTTGTAATGCATTTAGCCTACACAATTTGCCTGAACATATATTGGTTTACTCCTCAACAAGCAGCTTCTGTACTCACTTTAATAATATTGAAAATGTTTATGTTGACCTGTTGCTCATTGGAATGACACATTTTTGATATTTGTAAAAAATCAGCTGAAAGGTTAGCAAAAAAAAAAAAAACCTCTGCAGGAAATACCAAACCTCCACCATATATCATAATAATAATTATGAGTCAGCATTCCAGCATAGGACAGCAGTGAAGCCATATGGCATCACCTGAATGAGTCGCAGTCGTGATCCAGACTACCTCCGGACGGGGAGAGAGAGGCTGTTTGTGTCTGTCCGCCGCTCCGTGCCACACCCCCTTCTCC
This sequence comes from Harpagifer antarcticus, assembly GCA_902827135.1. Lineage (NCBI taxonomy): Eukaryota > Metazoa > Chordata > Actinopteri > Perciformes > Harpagiferidae > Harpagifer > Harpagifer antarcticus. The sequence continues at coordinate 5,548,010 of CADEHL010001042.1, read as the reverse complement.
TCGGTGCGGTGGTATGATCCAGGGGAGCGCTGCTGTTATAGCGGCACCGAGCCTCACCAGCAGCAACAGCATCACCCCGTCAGCCTCCTCCGGGTTCAACTGCGGCTAAACGCATCGCGCCGGGCTCCCTGTCACTGCGCGGCGGAGCAGGATCACAGCCCCTGCAAGGACATCCCATCCCTCTCCCGCACGAATCGGTTCGTCGTCCTCCATCGGCATTTGAGAACCGAGCATCATCAGCATCAGCACCGCCGCCTCGAAACCAGACCGGCAGGGCGAGAGAGTGAGAGAGAGAGGTGTCTCATCCACATTTTTTTTCTCTTTGGAGCAGGAGCACCGCGTCTCAATTCAAATTCTACCGGGGGTGATTGCGCAGTCTTCAGCCTTTTTGAAGGCTTCTTATAGCGTGGAATCGGTACTAAAGGAATGGCTCTACGTCGGAAAGGTAAGCAGTTCTGGCCTTTTAGTGGGCTCATTGAGAAGGGGGGGGGGGGGGGGGGGGGGTCTGCAATGTTGCTGTGCTAAACCAGGCTGAGACAGCGTGAGTTCACAGTGAATCTTATCAGCTGTTCAGAATGAGCTATGTGGCCCATGTGTGTTGGGCAAAAGAGAGGGGCAGTGTGCGTGTGTGTGGTGCGGTTTTTATGAAAATCAGTGTGCCTGCTTCGGAAGTGCAGACTTGTATGCATGTATGTTTGACAGCAGTCTGGATGGTGACAGTTGGAGCCTGTCATGTGTGCACAGTGTCGTTTTGGTTCAGCGACGCTTACAGCCTTGAGTTATTTTGTTCCACTTCTGCCTCGTCCACTCCATCTCCATCACTACTAAGGTGTAGCCTAATGATGCCAGCAGGGCCACCAGAGATCCAGGGGGTATAGATCTCTCTGATACCGGGCTAGACATCTCCATAAGTCCATTTTTGGCACGTTCCAGCAAGGTGACATGTTTATTCTTCTGTCAGTGAACTTCTATATACCTTTCTGTGTGATGCAGCAGCTGAAGCCATCCCTTGACTAAATTATTGACCTCTATGATTATCCCCCCCCCCCCCCCCCCCCCCCCCCCCCTCCATGTGTTTAAAAATAGTGAGAAGGCAAATAAATAATTAACAGGGAGCGAATGCATTCTGATAAATCATAATTATTGTGAAGGCAGGGGAAAATTGCACCAGGATGGATATGCTCCGATAGATTTAAATTAGACCTCCCTCACTCCTCTCCTTCACAGTAGATTATAAATAATTGCTCGGAGTAAACCACTGAAGGCATATTTCCAATAAATAAATAATTATGTATGAAAAACAAATAAACACACACCAAATAATGCCTGAGTAATTGTCTAAATATATTCTCCCATTAACGAGAAAACTCTCAGACACACTTTTTTGGTTTGTTAATCTTGATTTAGAGGATAGAAATGGTATAAATCATGCATTTGAGAATGCATTGTAATCAGAAACTACAATTTGTCAATAAATACATCTGATGCACTACCCCTCCAGCCTCAGTGGAAATCTTTTAGTATTGATATTTGGATTGTTTCACCCATAATGCATACTGTATTATCATGAAATCCCCCCCAAAACAACACACTTGAATGCAGCATGTTGTGCCCGTGTTGCTTTGTATGTCACCTGACGCTGCTCACACACTGATGCTTAATTCTTCCTCGGCACGCACGTTATTATTGATAGTGATAATAAAAACGAGGCAGTCTGTCTTTGCTCTTTGGGATTAATAGAGAGCATCTGTTCGTGGAGGTCAGATAACACACACAAACAATCCTTTTGTGTCTTTGTCACTTACACACTGCAGAAGATGATGCATGGGGCCTGGAGACGATTGTAATTCAGCATTCATTTCTCCCACTGTAGTGTTGATGAGCTGTAGCTGCCGGCTGCCCATCATGCTACTGACTGGTGTGTGTGTGTGTGTGTGTGTGTGTGTGTGTGTGTGTGTGTAAGCCTGTCGTCCACATGTGGATGTTGTTGGGCCCTGCAGATCTGCTGCGTTGGAGGTGGTGATGAGCAGTGATTAAGTGCATATTTGAAATGGCACACCCATTATGGCGACGCCTTTCACAATTAGAGGACAGCTCTTTGAATTGAAATGTCACTCCACCAATTATATGCTGCGCACATGCCACTGATAAGGCGTTGGCATTTGTGTCAGTCAACCAACCATGTGGCTAATCAATCAGTCAGATATTCGGGCTGTTACATTTCAACTCGTCAAGTGGTAAAACTAAAGTGTCACAGTAACATTTGAGATGATGGTTAAGTAACAAAGTACTTGCATCAAAATGTCATTCAAGTGGCAAAAATGGAAGCACCCATTCTACACGGCGGCCATTTTTAGGATTATATATCATATTATTGGATTATAATTAGTGATGCATTCATGAGTTAATCACTTTAATAATATGCGGTTGGCGTAGTATGATTACTTTAAGTATGGTTAAGCTTTTGAATTTCACAAAGGGATCAATAACGTTTTAACCATCAGACATTTTTATACATTTTGTAAAATTCATCTTAATTTGAATCGTCAAAATAACTTACACATACATGCCGTCGAGTAGATAAAGATAGCTAGATTGATATATTCTTTATGTATCCCAAGTTGGGAAATTGTTGTCGCAGCAGCATTGTTGACAGTCATTGTACCAAAAATCCTTTAAAATAGAAAAAGATAAACATTAAAAGCAAACATATTCACATTAGAAAAGACATATTCAGAAGAGTATCTAAGAATACACACTATAACACATACAGAATCATTTAGAATACACACTATAACACATACAGAATCATTTAGAATACACACTATAACACATACAGAATCATTTAGAATACACACTATAACACATACAGAATCATTTAGAATACACACTATAACACATACAGAATCATTTAGAATACACGCTATGGACTATTCTGCTACCAGAACAAAAACAAATAAAACATTGAGTACTTTATACATTAAAACAATTGTGCACAGTAGCTTCTTATGTAATGTCAACTACACCCCAAATTGTATGTACAATATGTGGGTACAGTAAAAAAGTACACCAGTTGAACCTGCGGTGTAGCAGAAGTCTAAAGTAACAGAACACCTAATTACCTCGAAGTTGTAATTAAGTTAATTACTTAAGTAAAGGTACTAAGTTACTGTGCCGCATATTAACTCTATGCAGGCCACTCAGCAGCGGCTAGTGGTCAGTGTTGGTCTCTATGGTAATTATTTCTCTCAGCGGTTGCACACTCACTTTTAATTTTCATCTAGTTGTTGTTAAGCGGTTTATGCATATGGTGTTTTTTGGAGGAAATTTAAATAAGCTTCCCAGTTCCTTGGCTTTGAGCCTAGTTATAATTCCAATCCAGGCTTGTTAAATTCTGCAAGCAGATCCCATGAATTGTCCTGAGTCAAGAATCCACAGAGAAATAATCTTTCCTTGTGTCTAATAATTTGTGTTTTTCTAAGCTTTGAGTGATATTGCATGGCCTTTGGTTAGCGCGTTGCTCTGCGAGACAGCGGGGGAGTTCTTTTTTGTTATCCACCCCTGCATTATTTATGAATTTTCATTCCAGGAATGCAGTAGCCCCTGGCACTGTAATGCTCCTTTTCTCCCATGAAATCGCTCACACACTTTCTCCTCCTTGCCCCATGCAAGTTTGCTGTGAAACTGAATTTCCTTAATAAAATTGGGGTCATGAATTAGTGAGAGGACAATGTGGAAAGCATCAGAGGTTGTTTATAACATTGAGTACAACACTTAGAGCTGCAGAATTGAAATGATACGAGGCCCAGTGGGAGTTTGTACCCCCCCTTTTCCTCTGTGTGCCCATCACATGTAGGAATAATTGCTGGAATAGCATACAAAGTGTCACAGTGTTCGCCACACGCTGATCATTTCAAAGTGAGGGTACCAGTTCAGGGTAATCTGACTGCTGGACCACGAGGCTTACACAAAGACACTTAAAGATGTAGCCATTGTACAACGTCAAATATTTACCTTCTTGCTGCAATACTGCTCCATCCTCAAGAAGAATTGTTTAACAAATCCTGCAGTGCTAATTAGGGTTTCCTCTATTCATTCGGCTGTGGTCGGCCTCTGCACTCAGGAAATTGCAGGCGCTGCGATTAAAATGAAATAAAAAAGCAATATAATATCGCCAAATGACCCTATAAAAATCTCATAGCGCCACAGTGTTTACAGTTGTGTTTTAAAATTAATGCACTTAATACAGCGAAGCATTCTTGTCAGAATAACATGTTTAATAATTGAAAAAAGGAATCAGTGAATATGGAAAGCTTTGATGCAGCATTATGGTGATTTTTCTTACAAAGTGATTGGCAGCAAATTATGAAACTAACAGTTTCTTGGAGGATTAACTCTTTCACAGACGGAGCAGCCTTTATTTTGCGTGTCCTGTTTCGTAATAAAGGGGTCTTCTTTCCAAAATAGGATACAAATCTGCGTACAATACATCATAGTCTGGAAGCAAGATGTCTCCCTTTTGCTTTCTCTTGTTTTTGGCATCCTTTCTCACACTATGATAAAAAAAAAATATTCCTCCGTCGGCAAGGTCTTTTGTCTCTTTTGTTGCTTTTATTCTCTCCATATGCTCAAATATCCAAATACAATACTGTTTATTTCAGAGCGGAATCCAAAAAGGGAGCAACAGCAACACAGAAAGGGACATAAATAGTATCAAAAAGAAAATCACCTTGCTGCACACACACACACACACACACACACACACACACACACACACACACACACACACCCACACACACACACACACACACACACACACACACACACACACACACACACGTACAGTATATGCCTGGGGCGTTTTTCTTTTAAGTTTTTGACTTGACATCTCCAGCTTTCTATTCTCTCTTGTGTCCTTCCTTTGGGCTATCGGCAAGAGTCAGGAACTATGCATTTTGATAAGAAGCTGAGTGTTATGTTACATTTGTTTTGTGAAAATGCAATCATAGCCTACCTCAGAGAGATAGGCTTACTGGTCAAGCCCACTCTACTTCTCTTTCAAATATGAGATTAATTTGTCAAGAGGTGTGTGTGTGTGTGTGTGTGTGTGTGTGTGTGTGTGTGTGTGTGTGTGTGTGTGTGTGTGTGTGTGTGTGCGTGTGTGTGTGTGTGTGTGTGTGTGTGTGTGTGTGTGTGTGTGTGTGTGTGTGTGTGTGTGTGTGTGTGTGTGGATAGGAGTGCTGATTGAACCCACCTAGCTAGAGGGCTGCGACAGAAGAGCTGATTTAAGCGTATGCACATTTTCTGGGGACTTCATTGGCGTTGCTGTATTGGATTGTGTTATATTTATAAACTAAGGCTGCAACTAAGTCTTATTTTTCATTATTGATTGATCCATGTAATATATTGGTCGTTATGTTCCTGTGGGCCAAGGTTATGTATTCAAAAGGGGCTGCAATGATAAGTCAGAAATTGCCCTCTAAATAGATTGAAAGTAATATTGGGAGAAAATGTTCAGAAAAGACTCTAAAATGTGAGGAATTTAGGTTTGAATCCATTTTTTTTATCATATCAAACATTATTACTTTCAATTGAAGACATCACCTTTGACTTTGAGAAATTGAAGTAGACATTTTTCATTATTTTCTGACATTTGATAGACAAACGATTCCTCTAGAAAAGCATTAGCAGACTAAGGATGCATAATGCAAATCACTGTTAGGTGCAGCTCTATGCAAATGTCAGGTTTTGTTTGACAAAGAGCACAAAGACACGCAATTAAGAAGATAAAGAAAACAATATATTAGTCACATTTGAAAAACTAGAAATGGAATCAAAGCTGTTTTTTCTTGAACAATAAACATATTACTTACTTACGAATGAATGTATTATTGGAGGATTAAACACTGCAGCTCAAATTACCTTTATTGCAATGTGTACCTTTTATTTTGTCCACCCTATTGGGAATGTCTTAAACCTCATAAAGCTGTACTGAACATTTCATTTTGCCCTCCTTTTGTGTGTACAGTAAATTCACAAAAACTGTGCCTATTAATATCTAAGCAGGCACACACACACACACACACACACACACACACACACACACACACACACACACACACACACACACACAAGTACACATATACAGAAAGTCGATGCACACCTACAGGGACACATTTCTCACAGTGAATTTTTTTATTAATCAAGTCAGTGGACAACTTCAGAAGAAGAAAAATCAATTGTTGTTTCTTCCCCAATTCATTACCACACAAATTGTCCTTTACTTCAGAGTGCGCGTTGAGGTATCGGTGTCACAATAATTAAGTTAAAATCCATTATATTTGTGTTGATTTTATCCCTCTTTGTTGTTGACACGGGGGGGGGGGGGGGGGGGACAAAAGGAGAGTGGGCTGCGGACCAGCGTTGATACTCCCCAGATGTACAGCAGCATTTCACCTTCAGTCACATCGATACAGGACAGTTAATGGGGAGGGAAAACTTGTTGCACATGATTAACATCAAGGCCCCTGGTAATTGGACTTCAGGTACATACAACTACATCTGCACCCCAAAACCATGATTGATACCTCGATGTGAATAAGTTGCATCTGCAGCCTATTAAAAGATTTATTTAGCAACATAAAACACGGTGATGGTTTGCTGTACATCTCTCGTCTAAACGAGTTCATCTATTTCCTGCTGACTGGTAAATAGCCTCATGTGTATCATCAGTAATATTCATAGCTCTACTTTCTAGATGATCATGAATTATTAACTGGCAGGAAAAATGAATAGCCCCAAAACGGTACTTGATGCCTCTCAGCTGGAAGCCATTTTGTTATACAGTATAGTACAGTACAATCAAATGTGTTCTGTGACGTGTTGTTTTGTGGTTAAGGTTTAATTTCAGAATGCGATCCACCGTGAACTCTGGGATGCGTTTCAAGTATTTGTATCATCGTCCCGAATTGACTTCTAACGGAGGAGACGTGTATTCTCTCAGCTGATTGCCAGCCAACACGCCGAGCCAAACTGCACAAAGATAAAGGATTTGAGCGGAAAAAATACTCAGAATCTGCTCCAAGAAAAATCAGGCAGCAGTTTCAAGTACAGCAGACCTAATTCAGATGTAACAATCCTCAAATCCTACATTTTACAGAAAGCAGTTCATGTCAGCCCGACCTGGAAAAAGAATTGTTCGGAGTATACACATTGTGTTCTCTTTATTGTGCTCGGACGACACAGTGATTCATCTGACCAGCAACAAAAGGAGACATTCAAATTATTCAGGAACTAGTTTTGCCAATCAAATTTAGAAAAGTCTACAATGAAATGAAGGAAGCAGGATGGATGAAAAGCAAAAGAAATTACCTCTCCATGTCCTAACATTGTACAGTATGTACCTGTTTTGTTTCATTTGTCGTCTCGAACACTTTCCTTTTCACTGTGACTGACAGTCACGTGAAACATCCAAGGCTGAAAACATTGCTTTGGTTTCTAGAGACTTTCGAAAGTAAAGGTGGATAACCAAACTGTACAGCATAACCTCGAGGTGCATTTTATATCTGCTATCCACAGAGCCGGCTAACGGAGAGAAAGCATTCTTCCCCCGCACAGCCGATCTCATCAGTAGCGTACAAAAGAGCACCGCCATGGCCGCAGTTTGTTCCCGAGCTCGGTCTTCTGTCCTTTGTGGAGCTTTCTCCACTCTTTGTCAAACTTTTTTTCTTGAGCGAGGCTGCTGATAAAACTGAGCGACCTCAGCCACCGAAAGGCCCGAAGATTCAGAGAGGAGGTGAAGGTTGAGAACAGATCTGAGGAGCCGGGGAGGAGGAGGGATGCATGCAGAGAGCACTCAGTTCTTTTCGGAACAAAAATCCTCCTCCTCTCACGCACTCCTGGGCTTTGCCAGATGACAAGCGTCACATTGCAGGAGTGTAGATGGAAGATTAGCCCACTTAGCATTCAGAAATCAATCTGCATGGCTTCTCAACAGCTAGCAGTAGCTCTGCTCCTCTGCAGGGCTAAGACTCATTTCTCTGTAATCAAAAACTTAATAAAGGAGACTCGCAGGAAATACTGTCTAAACCGCTAATCGCCAAATCCAATTTCTGGAATCAATGGCATTGATTTATCAATTAATACTGCATCTGTAATGCTGCCACTTTGCCGTGCTTTGGGTGTTGGAGGTTTCAGGGTCAAATGCATTATTGAAAGAGGCTTCTTACCAAGCAGTGACAGATGCAGAGAGCTTAGGAGGGTGTCAGTCTTGATGTAAAGCTTTATTTGCAAAGCGAGTTAGCGTGAGCAGACTTTTAGTCCTGCTAGGAGGACAGTGACATGTATTTATCTTGCGAGAGAGGAGGAATATCAAACGTGTTGAATAAGGCTTTGTCTTGTCAGGAATATTGATTAAGTGGTTTCGGGTGGTGTCTGTTGCTTCGTGTGTGTTTTTGGTCGAATGCCTGTGTGGGGAATGTGGTGTAGTGCATGTGAGAGTGTTGCGTACTCTCATCCATCTGAGTTGTTCATTGTTTTCTCCTCGGGCTTTTGTAAGCAATCAGCAGAGGGCTTTAGATCAGAGAGAAGTGGATATATTGAAAAGAAAGTCTGGTTTGAAGCAACGGAAAGAGAAAAAAAGCTATACCTTGGTTAAGTTCTAAAAGAAAGAAGAAAAAGTTTAGTCATATGCGATGTATGAAAAAAGCTTAGCTACTCCCTCGCTCTAGGCCACATTCAGAGGGCATGAATAGTGTAGGACCTTATGGATTTCTCCACACCGCTCAGCCATACTGTGGCGATGTGGGATTTGACTCATGTAGGATATAAATAGTCAAATGGCCCAGGATGGTTTCTTAGCTCCTCACAATAACCAATCTGCTCTGCGAGTGGACACGCTCGCCTCTTTCTTCGGCTTCTTGGTCATGCTCTCATTCCGACACCGGTGGGCACAGACTGTACGGGCTATTGTGTTACCTACCGTGTACTACTGACTTTTTCTTCTCCATTTGCACGTTAACCTTGGGCGCCGCATTCTGAGGAAGAATGAAGGGAGGTAGTGCACCGGAGAGTACATGGCAAAGACACTGCGAGCAATGGCGAGCAAGGGGTTTTCACAATGCATTCCTCACTGAAAAGGCCAGTGTGTATTGTGTATGGCGTGTGGGTGTTCAAGTGTGTTGTTTGCCAGTTAGCGTGAAATGCTACAAGTGCGTGTGGGTGTGGGGAGGGCAATGAGCGTGTGTCCGGCTGTAGCCCATTGTCAGTGTTTTTCATCTTTGAGGATACTGAGGTGTGTGTGTGTGTGTGTGTGTGTGTGTGTGTGTGTGTGTGTGTGTGTGTGTGTGTGTGTGTGTGTGTGTGTGTGTGTGTGTGTGTGTGTGTGTGTGTGTGTGTGTGTGTGTGTGTGTGTGTGTGTGTACAGTATGTGCTCTTCTGCTGGTAAACTTGGCATTAGCAGCTAGAGATTTCAGGCTTGGTCAGCTATGAAACACGGCTACGTGACGAGAGTGCTGCCGCTGCCCACAGATAGCTAGCCCTTATCCACTAATTAAAACCCTCTATCACTCCATGTCTCACTTGGCAATCTCTCCATCCTTCAATTCTCCCCCCGTTTTCACTGTGAAATCTCTCCATCTCTCATTATCTATCCATCACTCTCTTTATCCCCGCTCTCCATGCATCTCCCCCCCGACCCCCCCCCCCCCCCCCCCCCCTCTCGGCATCTGCGGAGGCCTCCCAGTGGGCGGTGTACTGTTTTGTTGTGTTTCGGGGAGGTTTAGGTATAACAGGGTCCTGGGGGTCCTGCAGAGCTTCTCGTCTGAGGTGTCCCTGTCATATGCCTGAGGAGCTATCGGTGCTAATGAATACAATTGTTTTCAAGCCCCCCCCCCTCCCCTCCCTCACTCCAGGAGAGGCATCTTTCTCTGGCAGCTCATTGTTTACTCCCGCAGGACCTGTAGCCTGGATCTGCATTCTCTGCTACAGAGAGTGCGCCTTCTGATGATTAAGCCATCAAAATGGTAGACAAAATGCAAACCTGCAAAACAACAGCGGGATTGTCATGACTTCACTTCGCGGCATCTGCAGCGACGACAGCTCAAGCATATATTCCGTGATGTTTCATCTCATCGTCATTCCCGTGGCTTGCGAGGCCTGTTTTGTGAGCGGGATTAGCTCGCCTCTGTGCAAACAAGCTTCTCGGAAAATGTGTAAAGGCCAGAGCTAACAAAGATAGCAGCTCCCCACTCACTGGGGGTCTCCAGGCTGTTGTGATAATAAGACCTTCTCTGCATGGCGGAGATGCATTTGTAATCCTGGAACTATACTGTATCAATAATCAGAGGAGTTAATATGGTTGGATGGCACTCTGCTCTACCCGTCCTGCTTGTTTATTTACGATGTGAAACTCAATTTCTCTGCCATCGCCTGGCCCCGATCCACTTTCCCTGCCTCTCTTCTTCTCTTTTTTTCCCCATTTTGCATGTCTTCTCTCTTACCGTTCGTCATGATTCCAGCCCATTCATTTGAGATTGGAAAGTGTAATTGGTTTTGGCTTTCTCCCCCCGTCTCGCACGGCCATATCTGCCGTGCTGTTTTTTTGTTATTGTTGTCGGACATCTAAGGAACCCCGCCCCTCCGGACATGACTTGGAGCGTAAATCCTGTTTAAAAGCAACTGTGGATGTGAGCCTCTATGCAGATTTGCAGGGGGGGGGGGGGAGAGCCCACTATACGGATGCCCTGTTTGAGCAAATGGAAGGATAGAAGGGGATCAAGCGGGCGAAGATTCTCATTTAATAATATTGCAACTGTGTAGCCATGGAGTATCACTCCCGTGTGAGTTTGTGGCGAGAGAGAATGTGATAAGAAAGAGAAGGGTTAGGAGTTGGGGCAATTTAATGTGATGCATGTGTTTCACTCAGTGTTGTCACTTTGTATTAATTTTAAACCGTGCAGTGAATAGGCCATTACACACTGATGAATTATAGATTAGTATTAAAGTAGGAATGAAATCACACAATAACATACACATACATTGTCATTGCAAACAAGCCCTCACTGTTAATCTATTTGTAGCGCAAACACATCTCTCGACATCGCACATTTTCACCTGTATCTAACTTTTCCTTTTCTCTATTAAGTGATGATACATAAAATGCAGTTCTGTGTTGTGGTTAACGCAGTACTCTGCACTTCATACATCTTTAAAGGCTATGAATTTTACATACTTCAGTCTTGTATGGAGATGATTAAGATCAGTTGTTAGTCAGTGGCAGCGTAGTGATGCAATCATTCAAGCACTTAGTTAGCTTCACTGGGGGATCCCTGCTCTACACGCACATAACACAACGATGAGCGAGATGATACAAACCATGTTGTGAAGGTTTTTGAAGATTGAGGTATTAAACATTAACTCTTGCATGACGATTATTATTTCGACATTATTAGACCTTCCCGTGGCTGCCCTTGTGTGTGTTTTTCTATGAATAGCGAGCCATCGGCTCCCGCTATACGCGCCCCAAGGTGCTTTCCTCCTCGACTGCAAATCTAGGCTAGTGTTGTGCTCAGGTGGCACATGCTGACTTGTCCTACAGAAAGCCCATGTGTCTTGTTTGAAGTGAGCTGGGCTTTAAGAAACAACCACCAGGTTTTGACATCAAAACCAAGAATCAAACCCCCTAATGGGCACCCCACTGTGGGCTAGAATTAGCGAGAATAACCCCCGCTAGCAGGCTTACTTCTCTAAACGCAGGGGCCTCCGAGGACGACATGGGGTGGAGAGCGTGTAAGGTAGGGCAAGGATGAGAGGCAAGGAGGAGAAATTGACTGGTACAAGAAGGAATGATGGTGGAAGAGGGGAATTAACAAATAGAGGAAACAAGACTATTCCGCATTGTACAAGCATGAATACACACAGCAAGCTAAAATGTTTACCAGATTGGTCCGTGTATGCGCACACTCCATCTATGGGGACACAAGATGGTGTGCCAGGGATTGCATGCGTTTCATTGTTGCATGTTAGCGTGTGACAGACATAAAACAGGACAGAGAGCCTCTGTAGAGACAGGCAGCAGTCAGTGCCTGCAGCAAGCTCAGAGCTCACAGGGTAATGTATACTCACTCCTCGTCGTACCAGAGAGAAGGTGACACCAGTCAATCCCATTCTGACAGGGCAGCTGAGATAATAGCCGGCTTTGATTCCAGGCAATAACTCCTGCCAATCAAAATGAAAGGCATCGCGATTGCAGGGGAACCACAAGTGTATGTGTGTGTGGTGTGTGAGGCGTACAGTATGCTACAGTACCGCTCAGGTAATAGGATGCAAAATGTGGTTTTCGAGGCCTTCTTGTGCTTTGATTAAGGAGGAAACTCAGGAGATGGAGGACAAGGCTTTTAACTGATCATCTGCGTCATAATAATGTCTGCACAAGATGAGGATGTGTGTGTGGGACGAATGTGCCGTTTGACTGTCAGGGGTCGGCGGGTGGTCTCTGTGTGTATGCAAAGCGATCCGTGTGTGTGCAAATGTGCATGAGGAGGGTTGAGCGCCAGGCCAAGGGAAGGAGTCTTTCAGGTGGAATAAAAGCATTACTGCAGTGGTAGAAAGGTCAGCTGTAAACTTGTATCAGACTGGTGGTGATCACCCTCTGCTGCAGATCTCTGAGGTATTGAGCAGGCACGCTCTAATGGCTTTGATATATGGACTACAGGACTCCCTGAAGAGGTCAATACCATAGCACTTTGTCTCTATGAGCAATGACCCTCTCAAGCTCCATTTAGAAGCTTTATATCTGCAGGAAATAGGCTGGAAAGGCCTCAGGCAGGGCACGGTGAAAGAGAACTAATATGAATGAAGTGTTTTCTAATCACTTCTTTCTGGGCCCTAATCGACGTCCCAATCAATCATGGCGGTATAAGCATATTGTGCCGGACGTTATCAAAAATAGATTTTGATGTGGTTAAGAGAAGAACAAGAGAGTCTTTATCAATTCTCCATTAGGAAGGGCAGTGACACTGTAAAGCCTGGTGTGTAGTAGTGTGTCGTCACTACTTGAGAAGCTGGTGAGTAACAGTGTTTAATGAGAGTGACAGACGTGGGGCTCGAGCTGCAAATTAGTTGATTTTGTTCTCCAACTTGTCAATGGTTGTCTGTAAAATAGAGCTAAAGCCCACAGTAGGGGGATAAGACGGAAACAACAAGTGACAGAACGGAGAGCCGTGCTTGATTATGGCCAATTTATCTTCATACACGTCCGGACATAATGGCCTTCATCGCGGTCCCTTCTGAGCATATTGATTTGGAACTAACCTTTGGTGTGAAATATGAAAGAAGCCAAAGACTGTTTATGAATGTCTGCTGTAATTGGAATGAGCAGATGTTGCGATATTGTCCCACTGTGTTCAATAACAGGCTTCTGGTGCTATTTCTCTCCTCTGCCCTGTCTGTTCACTCCCCTGTTTCCCTTGATTTCCCTCCACTGGCACATCTTTCTTCCTCCCTGCTGTCCTTTTCCTGCCTCTTTCACCAACCTTCCCCTCTCGTCTTTTCTCACCTCCAGACTCTGTGCTCTGTCCCGTGGCTGTGCTGAGTGACTAAGCAGAGACCTACAAGCCATGGAGGAGATGGACAGTAAACCTTACCAACCTTTGTCTAAGGGACGCCATGAGATGGAGATGTCCTACACCAGCTCGTCTGACGAGAGCGAGGACGGCCGCGCCCACCACCGCTCCTACACCTCTCGTGAAACCCTCCCGGACTACACACACGAGCTGCGCCTCACACTCGGATCTCACAGGGAGAGACAGAATAACTACAGCCAACCCCAACCAGGTACTACAAAGATACAAACCCTTAAGCACAGCACAGTTACCAACCATTTTCACATGACTCTCCTTACCATTTTCATTTTAGACGGCATTGTCATTGTTAAAGTATCTAAGTTTTAGAATGATAAAATAAGATGTACTTTATTGATTCCAATTTTGGAAATGTTTGCGTTTCAGCAGCATAAAAATACAAGGCATTGTACATTAGAACAATTAAAAGACTAGACATAACAATTACAAATGTAAACATCTCAATAGAAATAAAATAGCATTCAAAAAATGTTTAAATACAAATTTTCAGCAAATGAGACGAAGATGGAAACTTGAGGCGTTTCTTTGTGTTCTCGTCTCTTTCTCTTCCCGCACACTCATACGTTTAAGCTGACTGGTCGGCCAATCATTTGGATAGATTCTCAGACAGTTTCATGTCCACAGTGTTAACAGTGAGGGACACAGCGTAAAAACATGGTCGACAGACACTAATCAACGTTTCCAACTTGAACAACACCCAATAACCGTCTTGGTTTGTCAGGGCCTTAAGGCTTATGTGTTCATCTACAAATATAAATCCATAGATACTGTATGTGCACATAAATGGATTCTGGCACACAAGGAGAAGACACACTCACAAGGATTCTCACTGAGGTCTTTAAAAGGACCTTTTTGAATTACCTATTACATTCCACAATGAGACAGGAGGACAGTCGGAGGCAGCCAATTACCTCTTCTCCACGGAGGTGATATTTCTCTCCCACAGCTAAACTAGGTCAACCCCAAACCTCTATGGCCTCACCTGGGGTGGAACACCCCCCTTCATTACACACACACGTGTGGACATAGGCACACACGCAGGCGCACTTTGACACATACACTGAATAATTCTTCCCTGCCGGTGACAGGAGGAGAAATGGGCCAATGCGTGCTGTGATGGATGGCCTTTATGCAGGTCATGTGTGGTGTTAAGAGAGAAGCAGCACCTCATCAGGACAATGCCGCTGTGCATGGTTCATTGTGATCAATAGATACTCTTTCTCCGACTCCAACCTCCCGCTTCTCTGCAAGACCTACCCACCATGCTAACAAGCAGCATTAGCCATTCACAGCAGTTACAACTCCTGACATCAGGCCGCTGCGGGGATAGCGTGTTTTGAATGCCACCTTCTATGGATTGTATGATATTGTTCTCCATGCAGGGACCCGTCAATGGCCATTAGTCATCAGCATGTCTTCCGCAACATTGTAGAGTCAAAGAGCACTTGGCTTTTTCAACAGTTGCGCCCTTTCTGTTTCCATAACAAACAACATCCCCTGCCATCAGTGTCATATGGTAAGGTGTGATAGACCCCCCAAAGCAGACTTTGAAATGTCAATGGCAGCCGGTTCTGAGAAACACATCTGTTCATCTTTGGGCAACCGAGTTATATATAGCTTAGCCTACCAAAGTAACCAACTGTTAAGGGGGGCTTTTGCCTCCAGTGACGTTTTTAATGGATTACAGTGTTCCTGACAAAGATCAGCCAATTTCATTCCCCTCTAATTCCCCGCCCAGCTTCTTCATATTTTCCCTCATCTTTCAAACTGCCGCATCTTGCCATCTCCTTCCTTCGTTTCCTCCCTCATCATTTTCCTTCATACTACACATTCCTCTTAGTGGATTCAATCCCAAATTCCCAATGTGCCCTTATTGCCCCTTTCTCAGGTCCTTTAAAATTAAAAAGATACTATTCATATAGATAATTATTGTTAATCACCTAAGAGAGCTTCCCACACTAATTAGATGTTTGTTTAGTCTTTAGTCCAAAGCGACTATTGTAAGTCGCTTTGGACAAAAGCGTCAGCTAAATGCAATGTAATGTAATGTCTTTTAATTTGCTTAAATTAATTACTTAAATGCATTTTGTTTACATAATCCAGAAATCAGTTAAAGCTCTGGATGAATGTGACATTATTTACAGGTAACCACAGTGAAATAATCTGACTATTTTATTGCATGAATATAGTATTTTTTATATTTTATAAAATTGCATAAATCCTAACCTGTGGGTAAACAAAATGGTGTAGGTTTTCTTCATAATGTAGTGGTAATAAAGTAGAATGTTGTTTATATCTATCTCGGCAACACCATCATGTGATTGACTTGATTATAATGTCTTTAGAAATAACAGTTATCCATAAAAAACATTGATAGATTTTATGTTCTTGCATTATTAATAGACTAAGAAAATAAATCCCATTCAACGTTTAATTAGCAGATGATTAGTGGGTTTGACCTGTCTTCCCTAATGTAATGTGATTTGATGTTGTCACGTGTGTTGATAGTCTTCTTAACATTGATTTGTAGCAATTGCCTGCTTTTTAAATGTCTGTTACTTTAAATGATGCTGACTTATTCCTCCAAGCTTTTATCTAAGCTGTTACACAGTTTCAGCTTGCTCCCGTTCTAGTTGTGTTTGCTGTATTATATGGCACATTTAGGAAAGGGGGTGCTGCATGAGAAGAATAAAGACTCAAATGCAAATATGATCCAAACATTTTACATAAAGTTAATTGCTGACAGTGTGCAATAATAAAAACTAACCTCAAACAAATTCATTCAAACATGTTTATGTAAGTGCTTCCCGAGATCAACAGTAATCAAACTTATTTAGGAATATTCAACATATATGAGCACCAAACTAATAAAAGATCTCACTTGATGTGTTGTGACAATTTAATTAGCAGAAGCTATTTGGCACATGGACCAGTCACTTGCTTTGCTCACTTTTATTCATGTCTCTGTCAAAATGATTTATACATTTGGTATTCAGAATATATATTTGACATGACATCCAGCACTATGAGAAAGTAGAATTATGACCCAACATTTTGTTCTTTTTAAATTACTTACAGCATTGGATGAAAATACTGATAAATATAAATATATATTTCGTTTTTTTCTCTAAAGTGAGTAGGAAGCAGTTTATTGTAATGGCAGGAAAACGGACGTTATTCAAAACATGATTTCCCCTCCAATCACCTCAAATCTCCTCTTGTGTAATGCGTTTGTTTCAATATAATGCATGTTTTTTGCTACAGTGCTACAGGGAAATAGCCTATTTGCTCCTAAATGGCCCTTTTGCAACCAATTTGAGCTAACCAGTAGTGTGTAGTGGTGACAAATGTTGTGCCGGTTTAATTCCAGCAGAACAGTGTGTGAGCCACAGTTGGTCCTGACCCCATCTAACAGGCACAGCAGGACACAACTCCGGTCAATGGAGTGGTCAACAGGACTGTGGCTCTTATTGAAACACTGCGGCTCGTGTTCAAAGGAGCCGACCTAACGCACATATTAACTGCACTAAGTGAGCAGGAGAACTCTTTCTTTCCTGTGTTCTCAGTGGAGTCTATCCTGCGAGGCTCCGGTAGTATCTGTATGGATTTCAATTTAGGGCCTCGCCTTTTAAAATTCCATCAGTTCCATCTCTTCCACTTATACATTCTAAACAGAAAACTCAGGTGGTGAGGAAGAAAATTTACTCAACTGCCTCTGCAGGAATGAAAAAAAAGTCAATTGAATTGAATTGAATTGAAGTGTAACCAGAGGACTAACACAGTATATAAGATGTTCTCAGATATCAGTTTGATGCTTGGGATTGGAGGGCGTTCTAATACCTGAAAGCATATGAGGCTCAATTCTTCCCTCAGTCTGAGTCAATATTAATAAGGTTTGATCTTTATCTGATCTCTTCACCCCACCAAGGAGAATATAGATGAGATCAGTGCTCTGTTTGAGCAGCAGTTCAATACGTCTCCAGCTCGATAACACACATCAGGCAGCCCGAACAGGATATAGCTTCAATGCAAATGGTTAAGAAAAATCGAGGGTGGCATTTTGATGTGGGCTTCTGCAGCAACAAAATTGAAATAAATGCTTGTGCAAATAGCAGCGTGTCTCTTGACATAATTTGGGAGGGGTTTGGCTTGTAAATGACAAACACCTGGTCAGCTTAGTTGTGAAGCAAATACAAACACATGCCGGAATTAGAGGCTTTACAGCTCCAACGTCTGTAGGCTGATCCCAATCTGCGTGTCTGTCCTCCTCTTTTAGATTTAGACTTCTGCAAGGCCGGGCAGATGAGAAGCCCAGACTACCACATCCACCCCCAGCAGCAGCAGCAGCAGCAGCAGCACCAGGAGGAGGAGGAGGAGGCGCTGTGCTCTGGACCGGCCGCTCACGTCCACAGCCACTACTCCCTGGGCGTGGGCTCCGACGTGGACACGGAGCCGGAGGTGGACCCCTCTCCGAACCACGGCCTGCAGCACATGTGGATGCGCGGGCTGAAGTCCGAGCAGAGCTCCTGCCTGACGAGCCGTGCCAATTCCGCCCTGTCCCTCACCGACACCGAGCACGACAGGAAGTCCGAGCCTGACAATGGTGAGTGGAATATTTCTCTTCTAACTACACAAGGGGATTGATTGCCCATCACTATGCAAAGCGCCCAGGGGAGATTTAAGCTTGGCGGTTAATCTAGCGCACCTTTGATGATTCATTTCAACTCTCTATGGAGCACTTTCAGACTTAATACCCGATGACATCACAGAATTGAGTTTGAGCACTTTTCAAATATAAGGCTATGGCTTTGGGGGTTAATGGGCGTCTCCCAATTGGAGCGTCAGTAGTTTGATCCCAAGGCCTTGCAGTCAACATGTCAATGTCATGATACTGAACCCTAAAGTGCTCCCGTAGGTATTGAAGTGCTGCTTTAGTTAAAAGCGTCAACTAAATGACAGTAATCCAATAACTAATACTTTTGGATGGTTTAAGACCATAGGACAATCATGTATACATTTTGAAAATGTTTGTAGCTCCCCTTCAAAGAGAGGACATTTTTTTCAAAATAATGCAACGAAAAACAACATAATATTATATAATTTAGAGTTCTGTAATTTAGGGTTGGGTAGAGTTGTTCTTTTGTAAATATATGGCTTTCGCTCAGAGGGAAAATGGGCATCTACCAATCAGATGGTTGCTCATTTGATCCCTAGCTCAGTCAGTCAGTATGACGAAGTTTGCTTGGAAAGATACTGAACCCCAATTTGCTCCCTTAGGTCTATGGTTCTAAAGTGTATGTAAGTCGCTTTGGGTACAATCTAAATAAGATGTGATGTAATAACCAATATTTTTGATTGTCTTAGACCAAGCTGTATGACTTTTGAAAATGGGTGTCGCACAAATTCACAGAAAATACATTTCTCACCAAATAATGCAACAAAAAACATCATGCAACATTAAACTTGATGACATCACAAATGTAAGTGCTATCACTTTTGGATTGGGAGAGTTGTTTATGAATATAAGTCTGGGGCAAAATGGGCAGCTACCAATCAGATGGTTGCTCGGTCGATCCCCAGAATGACGAAGTTTCCTTGGAAAGATACTGAACCCCAATTTGGTCACTTAGGTTTATGGTTCTAAAGTGTATGTGAGTTGCTTTGGATAAAATCTAAATGAGATTATTATATATTTTTGGATTGTCATAAACCAAGCTGGATGACTTTTGAAAATGTGTGTCGTTTAAAGTCACAGGGAAGATATTTCTCACCAAATAATGCAACGAAAAACATCATGCAACATTTAACTTGATGACAAATTTGATCACAAATTTGAGTTGTATCACTTTTGGATTGGGAGAGTTGTTGTTGTTTATGAATATAAATCTGTGCCACGGGGCGCACCTATCAATCAGAGGTCAAGTGTTCTTGGTCTACGATATTGAAATGTCTCGAGGTTGCTTTGGATAAAAGCATCAGCTAAAAAACATGTAATGCAATAATCTTTGGATTGCCTTACACCAAAGGAATAAGATGTATGAATTCTGAAAATGGACATTTCCCTTTAACGACAAAGGACATTCCTCTCCAACAAATTCAACAAAAAACAACATATACCGTTATTACAAAAATGCTCTCTCTTTGAAAGCTCTTTGAAGTGGCTTAATACAAAATAATGTGCTATTGGTTATTAGTCTCTGAAGTGAGCTCGTATTGGAGGTGAAGCCCGGGTCGACTGGGGATAGAGCATCCACAGAATATGGCTCGGAAAGGATTGGATATCCATATGAAGCTGAAGCATGTTTTGGTTTAAGGCTTGGTGGAAGGAGGAATTGTAGGGGTCGGGCTTTCTGCAGTACCTGACTGGGCTTTCTGAGGGTAGCTGACAACCGCCTCTGTGGGAAGACTATAGCCTGGAAGGAAGGAGAAGTTGAGAGGCGGGGGCGAAGACATGGGGCCAACTAGAGAAGAGTCTGGGATGGTGCCAGCTATCTGTCTTGCACTGCTGGGCTTGGCTCGGCTCCCCGCAGATGGAAAGTTAGTTAGAGGTGCACACAAACAAAGACAGAGCTCTCCAACCCACCCCCAAGGGCACTGTCTGTTTATGTGCCGCAAAAAAGGTGGAACATATTCAGAGGCTGAAAAAAAGACGGGTAATAGAGAAAGACAGAGAGGGGAGTAAAAGAAAAAAAGAAAATTGCAGAGGGGAAGCGTAAGAGACAGGGAGAGCTAAAAAATGCTAATGAGAGAATAGAAATGGTAATGTAATGGTATAATTAGAATGAGAATAAAAGGGAATGAGTGGTTGAGGGTAAAACAGGTGAAGGAGAAGCTGGTTTCGAGCAAGTGCCAGACAAAGATGGAGAGAGAGGGTGAGGGATGAGACGGGGGAATGGAAGGATCAGTGAGCCAGGGGGAATCAGAGAGTTTAGGATGCACTTGTTTAAGTTTGGGATGCACCCAGGGGTGCTGTTTAATGGCAGCCGGATTGGACATGGAGTCAGCCTGGTGCAAAATCACAAGATGGAAGAGGCACGAGCTAAAGTGAGGGAGTGGGAGTGCTCGCAGCATTATACAGTAATCAATTTGTGATGGCTGCGTGCATATGGTCCAAAGTTATTACCATTTGAGATGAGGCCTCCATCTTTATCCAGGGTCAGAATGAAAGCTGGAAGAGGGAGAGGGCTGGTGGTGGGTGGGGGGGGGGGCAGATGCAGGCAAAAAGGGAAACAGAAGCAAATGAGAACGGATGAAGTCATAGGAGTGAGAGGCGAGGATTTAAATGTTCAAAGCATTCGGCTTTACGGCTACAATGCACCAGGAAAGCCGGTGTATGTGCGGATTTCATATGTCACATGAAGAGCTGTACTCTTCAAACCTTGACACAATCTGCCTCCGCTCTTCCTTTTCGCTCAAGTTGCGCCCTTCTCTACATGTTATCTTAACTGGGCAACCTTTTTTCTCCCCCCTCCTCCTCCTCCTCCCCAACACCACATTTATGCTCATTCTCTCCCTGTCCATCTCCCGCCGACACGTGGCCAGGGGTGATCATGCGTGGCATCCTTTAATAGGAAATGCATCATGGATGTCACATTTCTCTCCATCAGCACACCGAAGCCTTGCACGCACCTCTGTTCCCGGTGACAATGAAAGTTAGAGCCACTTGTGAAAAAAATGACGGTGTAAAGGGGCCGAAAAAAAACAAACGTCACCTGCCAAAATGAAAGTGCATTTTAAGTCGGACCGACCTTGCACTCCCTTTGTCTTCAGAGCTCGCCCCCCTCTCAAACACATTAATGATGTCAGCTTCAAACTGGCAGGAATCCTTTTGTTCCTGGTCTGATTGAAGCTGACAAGTCAATTTAGTCAATGTGTCAGTGTGTGTGTGTGTGTGTGTGTGTGTGTGTGTGTGTGTGTGTGTGTGTGTGTGTGTGTGTGTGTGTGTGTGTGTGTGTGTGTGTGTGTGTGTGTGTGTGTGTGTGTGTGTGTGTGTGTGTGTGTGGGATTGAATGCGAGAAAGATTGAGAGAGGGAGCCGCAGATTAAAAAAGAGTTAAGAGGTGAGATATATTCGGTATGTGTGTGTAACGTCCGTTTAGCTGTCTTTTAATATGTGTCTGTGATGGCTTGATGCATGGGTCGGGGGGGGGGGGGGCTTGTCCAACTGTGACACCTCCCTTGAGGAAGGCTGTAGGCGTTGTCGAGCGTCCGTCAGACCTCCTTACAAACTGAGGGAAACATCAACACCCTGAATTGACGACAGTAAATTCAGGGGCTCTCAGTAAGAGAGGAGATTGGCAGAAGAAAGACTGAGTGTAGTTCAGCTGAAGTTTACTGCTGACACACACACATACACACACACACACACATACACACACACACACACACACACACACACACACACATACACACACACACGTACACTTCATGGCCAGAAGTATGTGGACAACAATTTGTGTCAGATTTGAATATATTTAAAAACTGTTTCCAGAAATATGGAAGCACACTTTTAGAAACTGATCGGCCCAAAATAATGAAAACAGCAGTACACTTGAATGTGCATTAAGGTGCTTTGGCCATATGTATGTGGATATGCTGCTACTACTGCAATGCTGAAGGTATAGTTTGACCTTTTGAAAAGTACAAGCACTCGTATGATAACGATGTTGCAGTTAAACAGAAAATCCTGACATTTATAGCATAGTTGTACCTTGACGTGTGACCAATCTCAAAAGTATATCACAAAATGAATAGACATCCCCAACCTTTTTGGAAATCAAAATTATTATTTATCTATTTATATTTTAGTTATCTAAACGGGTAATGAGTCAATAGTAACGTCGGGGAAGGGGAAGCTAATTTAGCTGGTGGTTTAGCGGAAAGCATTTGAATTATTCTTCCCATATTCCAATATTTAAACTTTTGTTGATTCGTGTGACAACGTTCTGAGAAAGTGTTATATTACCTTAAATAACCCTTCCTTGTGTAAATTGATTTTTTACATAATGTATATTGCGCTGACTCGACTGATGTTTTATTATTGTGTTTACTGTTCAACCAAATACCCTATCTTATAGCTGTACAGGGACTTAGAATTATTCACCATCATCACAGGCTGATAATAAAATTCACTTTTGATATACAGGTGCAATACCATCTAAAGAAAATGTAGGAAATTACATTAAGAAATACTTAAAAATTAATCGTTTTTTGTACTTAATGTCGTTATGAAAATGCAAACCAGTTGTTTTTGAAGGGGGTTATGATTGGCCATGTTAATATGTGTTGTGTTAGAGTGTGTAGTGACTGACCAATTAGAGACAGAAAAGGGAAGAAATAATAAGCAAATAATAATGATTGAAAAAAAATACATAATAGCGAAACCAGGGCCCCTAAAGTGGTATTGATTAACTTTAACAAAGGAACGAGAAAGGGTGTAACTCGCAACATGTCAATATATTCCTATAATCAAATGCTTCAATGGAATGGCATTGATTGAAACATGTCAAATGAAATGCTGAGAGAGAACGCACATACACACACATACAGACCTGGCCGTCATCGTTTTGGTGTCAGTCCTATGACTTCATGCAGTGTGGAATCATTAAAACAGTCTGCATTAACTTATTATCTGGGTTACAACACAGAGTCCTATAATGAGATGCTAATTAGCCACTTTTTCATTAGTGTAATCCTTTGTAGATTTACTCTAGGCTTTTGTCTATCTTTTAGCCTTTTCACTTTCATTCCTCAACTTTTGGGATTGACACTTTGACATGTAGCAGACAGTCTCCTGGTTTTACACGACTGCACTTTTTAATACATCGTCCTCCGAGCTGAAAATGATTTTCAGCTGAAAGGCTCCATCACTCATTATGGTAGATAACTCTCCATGCTAGAATGCAAATATCTGTGTAATTACCACGGCCTGAGTAAGCACTTGACTCTGATTGGCCGCAGGATGTCAATCTTTTTTTCTTGACAACTTCCTTATAACTGTCTGATCACAGCGCTAAATTAATACACTAGAAAGGTTGGAGTGTTCCATTTCCGCCCAACACTGCAGATAATGGTTTGAAGAAAATGGGTTTTCAAATTGCCTCAAACATTTATAGTTCCCGTGTTAGCAATCAGCCCTTTTAATGTCGTCGTGCTGAAAAAAATGGATGTAATCCCTCTGCATCAAGATTAGCCCACATCTGTTGAGCTGACCGGACTGTCACACTGTGTTACTGCTAAGTGCAAATAAGCAAAACAACAGGACTCAAATACATTAAAATACAAAAACAAATGTTCTTTTGTGTTCATTTCCATTTGGTATTACCTTCCTTTTCTGTTCAGGCTGATATTTGATGAATATTTAAAAGCAGGATGTTGCTAAACGAGTATTAAAACCCTGCGATCTGATCCAACACTAAATGGAGACAGAGTCATTTGAAGAGAAATGCAAAGGTCTTCCTCGCTAATTGTCAACACACATGACTATATTTACACTTGACAGCTTGTGCCTCTTGAATTCAATTTGAGCACACTCATTTCTCGAACCAAATCTTCGTCCAAATATTAATTCCTTTGTTCTTGTGTAAAGACATGCATTTTTCAACAGTGCAATTGTCCAAGATGGACGGCAAACCTGCCAAACACTTGCTAGTTTTTGCTTCTCCACTTTACTCTTTGACAACTTTTTAAATTGAAAACAGTTGGGATCTGGACTGTTTGTCGTTGGGCAGACTATGAAGACGTTACAAAAAGCTCTGAGGATTCAGATCTTTGCGACAAATCGCAAGAGTGAATGAAGGAAACAAAATGTTCCCTGCCTTGAATAAAAGTTTGAAAGTAAAAAAGCAGAGCAGATGCCGGCCAGGTCTGTACTTAATAAATGAGGGATATTGCTCCAAAATAGATTTCTGCCATTAGACCTTCAAATAAAGTCATTTATAATACATTTCTCATAGCTGTTGCCCTTGCCTTGGAATAAGACAAGCATGAATGTTACCTTAAACATAAATGTTACGGGGCGGCCATAAACAAGGTAGTTCGGGGGCCTCGGGGACCACACAATGTCATAGAGGGCCCTCATATCTTTACAGACCATTATTTTTTTAATGATGTGCCAAAGTTTTACAGTGGAGTTTGGGCAAGCTGTGTTCAAGTAAGTGTTGCACAAGTTTGGAAAGGGCGTCGAGACAAAGGATGGGAGAGTGGAGTGAGGAACTGACCTTACGCTTTAATGAGCAAGCATACGACTTGGAGAAATACAAAGAGAGAGCGGCGAGAGGATGGGAAGACAAAGAGGCTCGTCGGCGAGCGAAGACATTGCACAGAATATTAGAGTCATCTTCAGAAAATCCTTTGGCGAGCTTAAGCTGCAATACGGATTTTAGTTTAAGCTAGCAGGAATTCGATACTTGTTAGGGCGATGTCTCATATTGATGAACTGATGGAATCTGGTGAAATAGCAACAGGTGTTACACAGAATTTAATTTCAGATGGGATTCAGGATTTCTCTACTTTCTGATGAAATTCTGACATTTATTAGGCAACATGGAGTGTTAATTAGATAGTGAGGGAATTCATGTTTCTCGTTCGCTCCCTTACACAAAAATGTCAGACAGGAGCATTTGAGCGATGCGAATAAAATGGGTTTTATTTGTTTCTACAAAAATCTGCTTTTGGCACCTCTGCAGCTGTGATAACCTCAGTGGAATCAGGACTCTACAATTCACCGAGAGATAGAGACGTCTGCAGATGTTACAACACAACCACACATATGGACATGAACAAAAGCTGCAGAGTGTCTCCTCTAACTTCCCCGGTGTGATGTGTGTGCGTGCAAGCAGCGGTCTAAGTGGCAACACCAGGCAAACAGCGGCGTACTCTAACTTCCCTCTTGCCTTCCCAAGGCCCCGGGGGTTTTGCAGGAATGGATTTGTCTATTAGCTCGTAAAGAACATTGCTCAGTGCCATATCGATCATCCGAGCTGTAACGTTTAGGGTCTTTAAGTTGTAGAGTTGATCTAGTGGTACACGGACTCCCCTGGCTATTTTACCAGAGTGAGAGATGATCAACTTAACCCCGGTGCCGCACTTGGCCAGAGGAAACGCTATAAACACGTTCGCCGGAGCCAGAAACCGTTTTTATAGAACCGCCCATCAGCCAATCGAGGAGAGGCTACCATGAATCCGCCTGGTGCCTTGTTGTAGCAACAGGGCAATCGTGTAGTTTTCCTCTCTTTACTAGCGGTCTCATCACATAGTTAGCCATGCGGGCTTGTGTTCCTGACAAGCTGTCAGAATGTTGGACCCCACCCTGTTGTACTAATGATGGACCTTTATAGCTCACTGAGCCACAGGAAGACCTACTGGACTGTGCTGCGGGTTGATGGGGGTTTACGTGTGTGTGTGTGTGTGTGTGTGTGTGTGTGTGTGTGTGTGTGTGTGTGTGTGTGTGTGTGTATGTGTGTGTTCGTGTGTGAGATAGAAAGAGAGAGAGATAATTCTCTGTTCTCTCTCTCTCTCTCTCTGTGAACGCTAAACGCCCCTCCTTTATCCTCATCTCGCTGCCATGGCAACAGTCATCAAATCAGAAACATCAGCCGTCGCTTTCAACTCACGTTGTCCACTGGCTGCCTACAGGCTGTCTGTATACATAAACTGTGTGATGGAAACATCACAGGGTCCAACCGCTACGTGCCATTTTAATAAGCGGCCACATGCTGCACACAACTCCACCAACACCTACATGGCAGAGGAGGAGAGAGGAGGGCACATTTTTTATAGGCTGGCTTAAAATTGTTTTTTAGCTCCAAGCGGAGTATTAAAATGAGAGGAAAACATGGTGAGTGGCACATGAATAAGCTTACAGCAGAAAGGAACAATAGCCCTGAGAGTGTACCGAGAGATTAGTGCAAATCAGAGTGTTCTGCACTGGGGGAGAGAGGCTGAGAGGGGGCGGAGGTGCCTGTACTGTATGGACACACACACAGTCAGATGCCCACACAAGCACCTGCTGTTTTGTGTGCTGTGTTTGTGAAGGGTCAGTGGGGTATATTATTTTGAAGGGGTGGTAGAAACAACTCAGCTTGATTGACAAGGACATGGTTGCTATGGAAGGGAGGAGGACATCGCATTTATTCAAAATCTAAATATTCTCTTTGTATGTTCACCTGAGAGGTCTCGGAGCAGGCGGAGAGAAAAGACATCGGCTACTATGAAAAAGGTTCCTATAACACCCAAATGAACAATTATGTAGAACAAAAAAAGTGAGCAAATCATGGGCTTTCTATCCTGCACAATACCATCCTCTGTGTGGATGAATGGGACCTGTCGCAGAGCAGGCTTCTGCCTAGCAAAAAAAAGAGCTTGTCTGAATAGCAAACCTACAGGTTCATTGTTATTCTAATAATCACAATTGTCATCTGAGACTGCATCGGGATTTTTAATGCGTTTGCCAAGAGGATGTCAGCGATCATAATGGCAGCTTCGTGGTTTCCCCGCCATTAACAGTCGCTGCCATTTTAGTTTAACTGCTTGTAGTAATAGCTGCTCCTCCGACGCAGCCGTCGTGAAACTGCCGGGGATACTTCTGCCCCGGTGCCAGTGTTAAAGGCTGCCTTCACAGCCGTGGAGCCAGTAGTAAAGGCTGTTGTTACATGGCATGGTGCCCTGAGCCTGTCAGACCTCCAGGGTGTGTGCACCACCTGTTATTATCAGCTCTCAGCCCTGGCAGCTGAGGACAGCTAATGGTCCACTGGGTCTCACCCAACAATCTGCTGACCAGTTCGAGTGCTGCTGGTGGGACGACTGGACACCTGCGGGAACACATGCCTGTGTGTGCGCAAACAAATACGTGAACACACAGACAAGTGATGCGTCGTGTAAAGACTTCGGCACTGTACAAGCTTTCTGTATTTATATAAAAAATGATGTAGGAGTCTCTTAAACCTGAAAGATAGCCAGCAAGGGGTACAATTCCACTGGTTGTAAAAAGAATATAGATGAAATATGGACTATAGATTAAATGATTAGACCTGGTGTTGCCACATGTTAGACCGATGTATAGAACTCTATGAAAAAACAAGTTATTGATGTTCATTTTGTAAATGATGGTCCAATCTGCATTCAAATATACGATAGAGCCGGGTTTGCTTCATCAAAATATGGCACAACTATTTGTATTTTCTTGTTATAAAGGCTGAATTAAAGTAAAGTGATGTAATAATTTTATGATTTGACTTGACCCTCTAAGTCTTTATATTTACATCAATGATGATTATTTATCAAAAATGTTATGGTGAAACTAATTTGTTAAAGCACCAATGGTAAGTTACACAATATTGCTGGGATATCAATATCAAGGTTTGATTACAAATATCGTTAGTATTTGAGTTTCTCCACATCCCTTTTTTAGGGCATGGCTAGTTTGTGATTGACAGGTCGCTAAATCAAATCAAATGAAGTTTTATTTATATAGAACATTTATAAACGATGTTTGGTCGAGCCAAAGTGCTGTACATATAATAAAAATAGCCTACAGTAGAGACACTTTACAGCAAATACAACAGCACAGATTGTTCAGAATATCAGTATGAGAAAAACAATCCAAGACACAGGACTACAGCAAGAGGATCAGCCTCGACTCCGGATCCCGGCGTAGATATAGATACAAAACAAGAAAGATTTGGCTGGGTTAATCGGAACAAGAGAATACACAGACACAGACAGAGAGGGAAAATGTCATTGGATAAAAGTTATTCTTGATAACCCTCTAGAAAGATCTCATGAACTTCCCCACTCAATCTATCAAGACCCGAGCAGTTCTATTAGATATAGGATAAGAAACAGAGAGAGGGAGCACAACAACCTATCTCTTCATCAGATGCACTCCCCTAACACATGCTGTCGTCCGGTTTTGGTACTGTACTTGTTTTGTCTTTAACCCTTTTCAGTGTGTTTTCACTTCATTAAAAGTCATTGTAACATTTCGGATGGCTACAAATGTCTTGCACAGTTGTACTTAGCTTCACTAGCTCATGCCACTTCTGGTTCCCAAACACAACAATGGAGACAGCCAAAATGGCAACCAACAAAGTCTTCAAAACCGTCCACTGTGACGTGTGGGTTATAGCAGAAAGCAATACTTAAAAAAACATCTCTACAGTGTGTTGCTTTTCTACTCATTCAATGTGTCCTGGGATGGACTTATTCTACTCTTGAGAATTGTCTGTGTGATTTATTGGAATGGAATGCAACCTTTGTCACAGACAGCTTTTAATTGAAAAAGCCACATTAGGACATTGAAAAGCCATTAATTGTTATGGTTAATTAAGGTAAACATTAAATGAAGAGAGTTTTAATTGGTTTCTCTTGATGAGGGTAGGGATCTGGGGTGACCAGAATCTGCATATGTAAATAACTACAAACTCCTGGAGGCCTTGGCTTTACTCGCTCTGCCACAGAGTCTCCTCTGTGTTTCTGTCGCTCTGTTTATTTCCCTCTGATTCTGTCACTGTCACCCTATGCACACAAACACACCACCGACTCACACACCTTGGCCCAGCTGTCGCCAATACAAATTGGATGTTTTTGTCGAGTGACATTGATGTGATGCTAAATTCTAAACCGGCGCTCCCTGAAGAGATACATTTGTAGAGATGAAACCTGACAGATTGGCACAAGACATCACCTTCATATTTACAATATATGCAATTATCCCATGGCCCTCAACATTCAAGTAGGCTGCGTTAACTGTATAAATAGCATTTTAGGAGGATGTTGGTTGCTATGATGAGCACCGATGGGTTGGATTGACCACTTTCAAGATTCATTGATATGCTGTCACACTGTGGTAGGCACTGCAATGTGAACATAAAACATATCTCAAATAGTAGAGTCTTATTCCTATTTTACTCTTGTCCTCTAAACAGCTGCCACCTGTGCCAGAGGAGAGGGTGTTAATAGCGCACCCAATCACTTAGATAGATAGATCACCCTAACACCACATAGATAATCATGCTGCTAAATAAATAGCTTCTTAAAATGCCTCTGAATGCCACTAAAAGCATGAGCATGTTTATGGGTGACACGGGAAAAGAGAGTGGTGGTTTCAGGGAGAGGGGGTGGTACTGAATTTGCATTGTGGGGCCTGCGGTTGGTGTGTGTGTGTGTGTGTG
Organism: Harpagifer antarcticus; assembly: GCA_902827135.1. Lineage (NCBI taxonomy): Eukaryota > Metazoa > Chordata > Actinopteri > Perciformes > Harpagiferidae > Harpagifer > Harpagifer antarcticus. Next base: position 5,518,199 of record CADEHL010001042.1, on the reverse strand, counting down.
TGTGTGTGTGTGTGTGTGTGTGTGTGTGTGTGTGTGTGTGTGTGTGTGTGTGTGTGTGTGTGTGTGTGTGTGTGTGTGTGTGTGTGTGTGTGTGTGTGTGTGTGTGTGTGTGGATGAAGCGAGCAGACAATTGGGCGGCTGCGCGGTCACTCGGTCACCCTGCTGCAGTAGAAAAGCTTCTCATGGCCAATGCAGGAGTCTTGCCAGTGTTTCAAAAAAACTGAATGCGTAACACTGTCCAAACAGATGCTCGATGCCATTTCCAGATAATGTCTACGTGCGTGCTGTGCATATGCGATGGACCGGAGTTTATGTCTGAATGGATGTGCACAGCCTGTGCATGTCCGTGTGCTTCCGAGAAAGCGTGCACTTTGAAAGCATGTCTGTGTGTGAGTGTATTTTGTTCCTAACAGATGTTTTTCACAATGTGTGTGTAACACAAGCCGGTGTAGTGAGTCTGGCCAATGTGGATAATATTCAGTGCACGCTTTGGCCAATACTACACACACACATAACATTAAAGAGACTAGGTAGAGCAAGATGTAAAAAAACACTTGCAGGCAAACCTTTACAACTTTAAAACGGACTCTAATAGTGAATGATTACGAAAATTAATCATCATGATAGAGCCTTTAAAAAGAAATTGTAAGCAATCATTAAATGAAAAGCAGCAATGAGCATAATCTACTGTAAATGAAGCTAAGAAAAAAAGGTGGTGGATGTGCGGTAGATCGGGAATGAATGGACTTAATATCACTCAGGGGGCGGTTCTGTGTTTATGTACTGTAGCTTTTGTAATAGCCTTCTTTTAACTAATGCTGCACTTTTGCTCCAAGAGGAGAAACCTCAAACTCCCCGAGTACATCCATCAAGCTTTTCATTCATGCTTGAAACATAATTGTTTATATAAATAAATATATTTATAGATTTATGATAGAAATGTAAAGTAATTACGTTATTTTCCGGCAGGGTTCTGCTTGAGGTTTCTAACCATTAAACGGTCCTTGGGGGCGTGGTACTGTTGGATCATGCTTTGAGGGAAATGTAAGGTCTCTTAAACATACGGTCCAGATCATGATTTACATGAAAAGTGTCATAACTTCAGATTTCATTTAACGCCATATGAATGAATTGACTTGCCTTGATTCTAACCGTTGATTTTGCTAACGAAAAATGTCAACTGTCATAAATGTTATCTAGTGTAGCGTTAGCACCGAGGGTTGGTTTGAAACCCTCTCACCGGCTGACTGTAACTTAATTTTTTTGAAAATCCTTTCAAATATGTACTTGATACCCACATGACATCATAAGGATTAAAGCTGAAACTAAAGAGGAAGCTAAAGACATGGAAAATAATAAAGAAGCACCATTGGTTTTGTGTTGACGTCTGGAGCTAGTTACTCCTACCTATATGACATAAATACTTACTTACATCATTTTGATTATCATCCATACTTGGTTAGGTGAGACAGAGGCTAGATGCATATTTGTTTATTCTTTATACAACAGCATGTACTTATTTTAATGTTATATTTATTAAAAATATATATACCAATGTGTTTTGTGAACATTTTGCTATGATGGTTAATAATTTGGTACCACTTTACAATAACACTACCCTTATAACGGGTTTACAAATAGTTTGTAATTCATTTATTAATTAGGTTGTGAGCGCTTTATAAATCATTAATAAGCTTTTATAAGACATGAGATAAACAGGGCAACTTTGACCGGTTGCTTGCCAAATAGTGAGCCCACATGTATCTGTACTGCTAAGCCTTATTAGAAACGGTAGTAACTCATTAATAAATGGGATTGTGTTTTACACTTTACAATAAGGCTCCCTTTTGGCAACTATAAATGTTAGTAACTCGTAAATAAATGGTCATAAAGAGATGCCAAGAAACATCTAGATGGAAGGGGGGAATCAACTCGGTGAACAACTAGGATGTTGGCTGATGAAGAAGACGAAGTAAGCTAGGTAGCCAATATAAAGCTTAGTCATCAAATAGTGAGCCTGTGTTGATGTATGAAAATTACGATATAACTGGTTTATAAATGGTTCTTAATTAATGATTAATAAAGTGTTTACAACCTAATTAATAACATAATTATAAACCCTTTATGAATCTTTTATAAGGGTAGTCTTATTGTAAAGTGGTACCCAGCTGGTAAAACTGTAGATGTTGTGTAACAAGACCAATATCATAGGATTACAATACTGAAAAGCCATACTGTATGACACATTATTTGTTGAATGTGAGCATATATAAAGAAATATGAGTCTAGGAGGATGTCAAGTAGGCTACTTTGCCAAATACTGATCAGGAGTGAGCTTTAACGTAAGTTTAAATTCATTGTTAATTGGTAGTTAGGTAAGGCTGCTACAGTAGGAAGTTAGCTAGCAAAACATGCTAACGTTGGAAGCTGATGATGGAGCAGACACACATTTAAATCATTCTTTACCTTTTTTTCTTCTGTTTTTGGTTTCAGAACAGCCAACAAACGGCTTGACCATACTGAGTATCACTTTTACCACGGCTTCATGCCTGACCTGCGTAGATACCGTTTCTAAACTTTGATTGGACACTCTTCTGTGGCAGGGGTTAAGCTAATACAGTAGTCCTTGTTTGATTTAATTAGTTCATTTTGAGTAGGCAGCATACACGCTGGAGCATGAAGGTGAGCAACACACCACTGAGACTGTTATCCCATTCCCCTTTTGTCCATCTGGAACCTCGGGGTATATTACAATATCCTCAAGGATCTACAGATCGGTAGCTGTTAGACCGAGTGGATATGCTCCACCAATACTTAAGGTCTCCCTTTCTCCCTGGAGGAACTGGTGTTACATTCAAGGTACATTCATATATTGTTTTTCTATCTGCAGTGGAATAGAAGAAATGACTGCAGCTCTGCCTCAGCAAGGGAAAATCCCTGTACGATTTTGAGTCTAGCCTGTGAGATGTGTTGAGCGATGATCACCACCTCGGGGAAGCTTGAGCCCTACCCCCTCGATAATGGGTTATAAGGCTGGCAATAGGTAGATGCGGGTTCTTCTTTTTCTAGTCTTTTTGGGTCAGCACAGGAGATGGGTCAGCACACCAACAGAGTGGCCGAAACAGAGGCAGCATGAATGAACGAGAGATATATCGCATATGTCTGTCCTTGCCACCGGTTGCCCTCAGTCAAATCCTCACCATTATGCTTTCACGCCTGATTTATGTGATGTGGCTGATGTAGCAGTATGTTTTCTTTCTGCTTCACAAGGCAGGAAACAGAAGGGTTGCAACAACTATAAACTATAAGAAATGTTGGAGCTGTATTTCAACATGCTATCCAAATAGCATCTTATTATCAATCTTCTTGGTTTGGACTTACTGCATTCGTTTTTTTCACTCATAGCCCAGGGCAATGCTTCCTGTGGTGTGATCTTGAGTGGGCCGGGCTTATGCAAGAGCTATTTACATTTTAACCGTCTTAGCTGAATAGATATCCCCTGATATCTCAGGCAGAGGGAGGTAAAGAATTAGCGAGGTGGGGGGGGTCAGTGGGAGGGGAGTTCGATGTATCAAACGTATATCTTCATTTGTGTGCTACATTAGTAGAATGAATGCAGGGTGATATATAATGGCTGGTAATGTTTGGCCACAGGCAAAGAGGGAAGACGAGGAGAGAGAGAGAGATATCTATAGATGAATGTAATCATGACCGATGTGTGGCCATAAGAGGCAACACTGTGTGGAAAGGTTTATCACATTAGAAGGTTATGATTGCTTGGATGTAACAGTTTCTAATTGCTGCTGAAATAAACACGCCTGGTTGGTATTGCTGCAATCATCGCATAATATTTTAATGACATGACATGATGGCTTGGGAGATCAAAACCTCTCCAGCTGAGATTGCTTCTCCCACTAATTTTACTTCTACAAGCAATGAGTGGCTTTACACTCCAGCGTAGTGTACACTGCAATTTTAGAGCTTATTTTTTTGTTAGCTATTGACATTGAAGGGCCGGAGCGAGGAGTTATAGTTTATACCTTTAGATTCTAACATCCGGCATCATACGTGCACATAGCTTTTGTTCATTTGTCAAGCCTTCCTTTCTTCTGTCCCTTCATTTCTCAACACCTCCCGGTATCATCAGCCACAGACTATAACCACCCGCGGTGAATGTGAATTAACAGACGGCATGCTGCTCACAGCACCTTGCTTGCCACTGAAACAGATTCATCACAAGGACCTAGATACCGCCTTCTACCACTAATACACACACACTCACAGACTCACATTTTCACCCTAGAATAGCACCTCACATATCATACATCCATGGTGTAACACTCTTCACACTTACACTCTGTACTTTATGATCAGGGGAACAATAACAACGGCTACAGATTTCTCCTCTTGGCTTTCTATAAGATGCTACAGTGCTTTTAAGCCTCACAGTTTGCGAGTTAGCCGCTATATTTCTCCCCTTTCCTTTTCTTGAAAACCCCTTATCCATATTTAAAAAGCATCCCTGTTAAATCTCCTCAATTGAAATGTTGATATGAGTGGGAGATGCTCGAAAATCAATGTCCATTAGAAGTTGAAAGGGAGAGTGAGGCAGGTTTGCCCACAGGTCAAAGGTGTATTGTGGGATATTGAGTCCCTGGTGCAGCAGTGGTCGCGCTGAGAAAACACATCTGCACAAGTATTATTGACAGAGCGGCACAACCCAGCACCTCAGTAAAGTGGAAAGATACTTTATTATCCTTGTAAAGGAAATTCGTTATTGCAGTCAATAAATGAAAACAGCAAACACTCAGATGGAGATTTACAGGAAGCATTCATGTAAATCCAAAACAACCATTTTTACAGGTGAACTGTAATTGGCCCCTGAAGAGCCTTATTCTTTTTGACCTGCCATAGAGATGTTTCTCAATAAAGGTTAAAATGGCATTTTCCGCCTAATTAAATCATCCAGCCTGGATTTTGCTCCAACTAACGATTTTTTGTCATTATTGATTTATCTGCCAATCATTTTCACAATTATAGATAAATCTTTCAGTCAAGAAAATATCAGAAAAAACGTCTCAAACGCACCATTGTTCAAAGATAGAAAGACAGACATACTTTTATTAGAACTGAAACAATCCAGTTCTTGACTGTTATTTACATTACACACACAAACTGCTACCTTTAAGAGTGTGTACAGCTCAGATTCCCAAATGTACTACTGCTGACCAGCCACCTTTGTACATGTTATTTATAAACAGATTTTTAATTGCATCTCCTACAGAAATCAATAGTTACTAGGATAAAGTGCCGCGCTCTATGTGGCGGTACAGAGGGATCATGCAATTTCCCATAACTGCTGCTACAGATTCTGCCTTGGCTGAACACACCATCAAACTACAGTGGACGGTGTGTTGGTGGGAAGCCAGTGTGGGATTGTGGTCTCGTCAGCAACGATTGGATGTTGGGTCACCTGTGTTTTGGTGGTAGGAGTCTGGAAGGGATGCTTTTTTTTCGCTGCCCTTATTCAAAAACAGTACATCAATGAAAAAGTCTACTCCCTCAACACGTCAACAATAGGAGCTGGAATATAGACAAAGTCCAAACAGTATCACACTGTTTTCTCCATTTTGTGACACGTTTTCTGAAAAGTTCATTTCAGTCACTGGGGTACACAATTGTACATTTGAAGGTACAAAAAGGACTTGCATGAAATAGTACTGTGGTGTAACTTTATAGGTTAGTGCCCCAGGGAAAAGCGTTTGTGTTCTGATTCTGTTTTATGTGACTGAAGAGAAGTTATGGAAAGATGTGAGGGAAAAACTGAGGTGTGGATCAATGTTGGTCAAAGCAGGGCAATCCTTGGATACAACTCATTGTCCATAGCAGAAAATACCTTATAAATAGACTCATAAAAATATTAACTAGTATATAAAAGATAAAAATCATAGCTTCACTTAAGGTAAGAATACTTTATTCTTGACTGTCTTAATTAAAGTGAAAAACAGTGAGAAAGGGGCTATATACATAAACTTGCCTTGCAGGCGAAAGGAGAACCCGTCACAAAGGGCATTTAAAGTTCAGCCAAATCAAGCATTAACCAAAAGATTCATTCTCTGGATTATTTAAGTCCTAATGGTGCGATAAAATCCCAAACATTAATTGAAGGTCTCTGCAGTTCAACTGTCCAGCCGATGTCTCACTCTGAAGTGTTCACCAATGGAGCATATCAGGAACATGGTGATACAGCTATAGTTTTCACTGTGGTTTCAATTTGGTTATGTTGATGTTGCATGAATTAGATAATTTCAGAAATCTGAGAGTTTATACAAAATGTAACTGTCTAAAAGATCCTAGTTGTAAACCCCACACACCAACATATAGGGGTAACAAGAGCAACAAGTGTTTGTACGTTCTATAAATGGCTAATGACATTAAGGGATTAAATACTATACATGTTTAGATTGGTTTAAACGATTCTTATATCATCATATCATTTTAAACTCTCATTAGTAAACAACTCAACAATTCCTGCTATCATTTACAATATTAGATATTAAAGGGGCCCTTTTATGCTAATTTTAAGGTTCATCATTTGATTTTGTCTTTATTTTTTCTCATGCTGCTGCTGCACCTCTTTTCCCCCTCTGTCTGAAACCAGAGCCCAGTCTGCTCTGATTGGTTAGCTGACCAGCTCTGTTGTGATTGGTCAACCTCTTAGAGATGACCCACCCCTTAGCTTATAACGTACAATGTGTTGAAGCACTAGCCAATAGGAGCGTGAGTGTTACAAAGTAATGGAAGTAAACAAAGTAGTTTGTTTGCATGTTGAACATTTCCAACGCAGACTGCAGTGTAGTTACATTCTTTATGTATGCACACGTTTTATTTTCCTCTTTGTAGAAGTTAAGTATTATGACTGTCAAAGCTGAAACTCAGAATTCAGCCAACCTTTATGACAAAGCATTTAGCATTTCAGGGATCCAAGGTCACGGTATGTAAAACGAAATGAAATGATGAGTGTACAAACACATTAAAGCAACAAGTAATTGCTTTGCAAAGGACACAAAGCATCTGCCAAAGCAAATGCTCCTCCACATGTTCTGGATGTGCCAGGAGGTGGATGGAAAACAGACTGGGGGCGTTAAGGGGTTGTGTGAAATAATATATATAGCCAAGCTAACATTCTGCTAGCATTCTGCTCTCCCCCTCTGGAAATAGAGACTATTCAGGCTTGTTAGGCTTCTAAGAGCTGCCTGGAAGCCTGTCATTTCACATTAAAGTAGCCTAGCATTGCTGCTTTCATGGATTTAGTCCTCACTGGACATCGAATGATACGTATGTATAGATTTGAGATGGAAGGCAGACAGGGCTGTCTACCCATCCTACATTAGCTTTTATGTGTGTGTGCGTGTGCACACACGTGAGCCCTTGTTTTTGCCTCACTGGTACAATGCATTTCCATTATAAGGCACATGCCACCTTGTGTTATGTTGAGCCGAGCTGTTGGCTGCTACTGTGACTGTCACATCTATAGAGGGGAGAGGAAGGGGATATTTCCTGTTTAGATGCCACCAATTTCCTCTTCATGCATGCTGCACACACACATAACACACACCCACACACAATTGATAGATTTATTATAGCGTGTCAGGAAAGTGCAGGCTTCACATTTCAGGAAAATGGACCCATTTGGCGGGCGAACGACTGCACCCCCCACCACCTTACTCTTCTCAACCTCCACTCCCCACCACCCCACCCATCCAGCCGGCGTGCCAGCCCACTCAGCCGAGTCGGGAACGGCACCAAATACATGTTTCTGTCACAAGCTTCGTGTCAGCTTTTTTACATGAGCAGGAGAAATGGGGAAGGAACGGGTCATTCTGACAGTCAGAATCACTCGGTGTGAATCTTAAATGTTTTACGGCCTTAATGGGCCTCCAGAAATAGATGCAGTGCTAATGTCCTCTGACTCTAGGAAAAGGGGAGGAATGTGTCTGCCCTAAGTGTGTGTGTGTGTGTGTGTGTGTGTGTGTGTGTGTGTGTGTGTGTGTGTGGTGTGTGTGTGTGTGTGTGTGTGTGTGTGTGTGTGTGTGTGTGTGTGTGTTAGGGGCGCACGCATGTCCGTTTGTGTCTGCGGCTGCTCGTGTGTGCGATTGAAATGGACTTAAGTGAGGGATTCGTGCATGCAAATGAAGCCACTTAAATCTCGGTCCTTCACCCCCTCTATCTCAAAGGACACCCTATTCTCTATTTAGAGCACCACTTTGACATCAGCCCTATAGAGGCAAGGCCCTACGAGGCTTTGGTCTTAAGTGGTGCACTATGGACTGTACAAAATCATCAACATCTCATTTAAATAATCTCTCTTCCTTAGACATATCCACAGCAAATCTTCGACAAGCTTCCCGCGCTCTCAACACAACCCATCGCGCAGCTTGAGCATTAAGCATTACCCTTTGAAGAACTGTTCAATATTACGGGATTCCTGGCACTGGGTACTTCCAGACAGCATTTGCTGCCTTACAACAGTTAACTATCTCCCAGCATGGTTCTTCTTCTCCAGACAGACTCTGACTTAGAATATTGATCTCATTGCTCGTTGTATCCTTACCCCTCAGACAATCCATACTAAACGTATTAGCTGCGGAGAGAGCTACAATGTCCTCTGTAGCTAATCATATTTAGCCACAGAGAGAGGTATCTTTAAAGAAAAAGCCTATTTCCAGGGTGAATTGGGTGATGGTGCTGTGCAACATCAAAGGGTGAGCCTCACAGGCCGGCGTATTAGACCATTTAGGTTCATCTGTGAACATTAGGGCCTTCAAAGTGTTCTGTTTTGGCTTACACAAGGACACCGCAAAAGGTCTTATATACAGGAGTCATTTGGATTCGGCTCGTGTGATTTCTGATGATTCCTCCTCTCTCTCACACACACAAATGTGCACAGGCATCATACAGGAGAGCATCGCTGATTGTAGAGTGGCGGCAATCAAAAGCATTGATGCTAATCAGAGCTCTCTGTCCTACCAGTTTGGGATGATGGTGAAAATATACAATAGAGGAAAGGGTTGTATAGCAGATGCCCAGTGCCTGGTCTTGGTGATTGCTCTCTACCTCATTCACTGGGTAGCAGGGGATTGGAATCAGCCTCAAGCCAGGGGATAGGACTTGCATACTGGCTACATGTAATGAGCTTTGGATTTGGAGTTTTCCCCCTAATCTGCTAAATACTTTGTGAACCATTCATTACATTTGTTTGGGTTGATCCGCACTCTGCTACTTCTATAGAGATGACAGTAGGACTTTGTTTGGTGAGATCTCCTGCGACGCGCTTTGATAACACCTGTGCCGCTTGATGCAGCGAGCGCATTCCTGGCACTCATCTCCTCTCTTGGTAGGGGGGCCTGCTGGTGATATGTGTTTTTCTAACCGTTGATTTCTCTGAATGTGCTCTGAGTGCTACTGTGTTCATCCCCGCCTGTCTCAGCTCTCGCAAGAACCCTCTTGGACTTATCTGCTTTCGCTTTTCGATTTTTGTGAGAGTTTTCGAGGGAGAGAGAAGAGTTTTTGACATTCCGTCTCCATTGTGTTTTTTGACTGTGCTCGCGAGTGTGTGTGTATGTTGCTGCTGCTCGTGCGATGACAGGCTGTTGTTGGACCTCCTGACAGACAGATCCATTAAATCATGCTGCAGTGGTAACCCGCAGTGACAGGACGCCATTGCCTCCCTGGGATTCCTTCATCAGGGGCTCTCATGCGCCTAACGAGGAAGTAAACATGCTAAATTGTCTGTTGGAGATGAAGTGAAGAGGCTGTCTCGATGTTGCATGTCACGTGCCATGTCCACACATCTCAGTTTGAAGCAATTACACCAGCCAGAATGCACGCCTAAGAGCCAACCTTGTTACTTAGATGGTGAAAAAACTTGCCTTAGCATCTGTTTATGAGAATACACACCCTTAACGTTAAAGCATTTTTCTGCCAACAAACAGACTAGCCTAGCATGGAACATTTGGAAACACAAACACAAGCCTTTACTGTGGTTAGAAACCGCAGACTCTCTATGGCAAGATACTTGGCACCTGAGAAATGTAAAGACTTATGCATGTGCAGTTATATTTAATGCATTGGACAGTTCTGAAAAGCGTTAGAAATGTTTCTCAGACCACTGCCACTCTGACAGTTCTCCCCTTTGTGATTTTCTGAGAGTTGCAAATAGTTCTGCAGACAATTATCTTCAAGGACAGCGGTGCTATTGTTGCAGGAAGGCCATGCAATAATAAATGCAGCTCCTTTGATGACTCCTGGAATAAACGAGCGGTGCATTTTGAAGATGCTGTTTGTTGTTGTGAATCTTCCTGCAGGTTTGAGTCTTCCAGGGAGCTGCCGGGCGAGAGAAACCACCAAGTGGATTTTGAAGAGGTGTTGAGTGCAGGGGATGATGGCTCTGCCTGTTCCTTTTAAGGTTATTTTAAGCCGCAGACCTGCAGGGTGTATGCGGTGTGTGAGTGTGTGGTGTGCGTGTCAGGGTTGTGTTTTAATTAGAGAGACGGGAGTGTGTCCTTGGGCTGCCGCAGAGGGTCAGCAGAACCTGGTAGTCTGGGAGAGCGTGGCTGGGACAAGTCTGGCAGGCTTGCTAAACACCCATTACCGAGACGTGTAGATGCACTCAAGAGCGTGCGTATCACACCCACACCCGCACACACCCGTACACACACGGACGCACATACGCGTCCTGGTGTTGGCGCCATTCCTGTTGGCCAGCGATACCATGGTAACTGAGCAGCCTGCATCTCCATGTGTTCCGTGGCCTTCCCTCGTCTCTGAAAGCAAAATTACCAATGGCAGTGCTCTTGGGAGACGGTGAGAGGCAGGAGAGAGGTGGGCAGATTGAGAAGGGCAGCAGGGGGTGGAGTAGAAGGAGCAGGGGGAGGTTGAGAGGGAGGTGAGGGGAATTGAAAGAAGAAAAGGTTGAAAGGGAAGAGGGAGGAAGCACCTGACATTTATGTTCCTGGCCAGCAGAAAATGCCAGTTCAGGCTGGCACCTCTCTTTTATTCTCTGTCGCTGAGTCCTGCCTCTCTCTGACCCATGGCTTTGCCTCCCACACCGAGAACCACGCGTTTCGCCCCACTCCCGCCACCTTCCATCGGTCAGCGCTCCTCTCATTTCCCTGCATCAACGTCTTTGCGTTTTTCATATGGCTACCTCGTGACCTCTGGCCTTCATCCAGCTATTTCTTCATCTCCCTGTAGTCATTTCCATATCACAGGCCCTCACCTATGCCACATCACGCCCTTCTTTCGTCAGCTTTTCCTCTTTGATCCTCCACTGTATCCTCTTTAACTTCCCCCCTTGTCCCTCCCATACCTGTATTTGCATCGCTTCCTTTTTCCCTTTCTCTCCCCAGATAATCACCTCCTCCTCCCTTCCCCACACACCTCTGCTGTGCCTTGCCCGGGTCTCAGCCGATGATGGGACTCATAAAGCCTCCCAGATGAGACGGTAGCTAATGGCTGTTGAATAATGCATGGTGGGCAGGATTTAGAGAGCCCAGTCTATTAGCCTGACCAAATACTCTGGGCTTTTATTAAAGACCAACACTTACAATTACAAACTACATTATGGCCGGGGTCCTGTCTCAGCTCCCCCCCTCTCTCGCAATTCGTCGTTGTCTGAGGCGGAATATTATCTTTTCGCTTTTTAAGATTTTATAGCCTAGAGAAACTGACCCTCTTAGAAGAGGTCGTTCACAGTCTTTTGTCGTTGTTGTGCCTTATTTTATGTGATTGTGTCCAAGGTTAGTGGCCCTTTTAGTCACAGTTGTGGATAAAAAAAGAGATTGGTGAGGTTGAGGGCAATGGTGTCACATTTTCACTGTTGGTGGTTGGTATAAAAATGAAGGGTGGATGCGTAGGCTTTTTATGTTCCTCCCCTGGTGTGGATTGTTGGTTTTTGTGGCTGTTTATAAGATACATAGGTGCTTGATGCGCCGTGTTCACATCTGTATTCGGCCCTCTGCTCCACTGTTCCAGGATTGTCATCATCTCCTAGATGGATTTTGCTGTAATTTTCCCTGCGCTGCTGCAGATGAGGCTCCCTCGCACATCATCCTACATGATTATACACAAATGTTAATGGAGGCTAATAGCAATAAGTGTTTGGAAGTGAGTGTCCTGTGAGTGGCTTCTGAATAGTCATAAAGTGTTGTTAGCTAATGGCTATCTAAACATCCCTCTACCTGGCCATGTTTAAGTGCACACTTAAGTGTCTCTGTAATAGCTTATTGACTCGTCTTCTAATTTTGATATTTGCTATGCAAGTTTTCATCTTGCATTTGATGATGCCTGTCTGCATATTCTTGACAGTTTGCAGAGTTAGGTATTTGTGCAGTACAGGATTTTTTCGGTTCAACACTTTAAAGCCGGCACAAAGACATACATAAACATTGTTAAAATAATACTTTAAAAAAACAGATATTATGATGTCACCAAAGGATTCATAACCATAGCAAAGCATATTCAATGTGTTGAAAAACTGAATTGCAAATAAAAAGACTCTTATCTACATTGTGAAAGGTTTTGAGGGTTGTTGATATGACTCAGGTATCTGTCCACCTAAAATCCATCCACTTGATATAGAAAAGTTTTGTAAAGTGCTTCAGTTCCAAGCTGAGAGGCCAGATGCCCAACATAATTGCTGCGAGAATTCTATCTACTGACCTGCAACTTTTCCCTTAGAATATAGACTACTAAGGATTATCTTGGCATGATGTGCCTTATATAACCATGAATAATACTATAAAGTCTGTCAAATTTAATATATATATATAGTATACCATAATCAACATGATCTCCAAAACGTGGGGCAATCTATACATTTTAAAGGGGCCGTATTAAGCTTGGTTTGTCCCTTTCCTGTATAGGTATTAGTGCATGTAAATGGTCTGCAAAGGCTAAAATCCCAAGGTTCCCTCCAGAGGGACTTTCTCTCCCACACACTCCCCCCCTGCCTGAAATGTTTGTTTGCTTCCGTAGAGACATCTTCTATTGTCTAGCTCTCAACAACATTGTACATGATAGGATAAGGGGTGGGACATCTCTAAGTGTTTGACCAATCACAATCACGCCGGCCAGCTAACCAATCAGAGTAGACTGGGCTCTGGATTCAGACAGAGGGTGAAAAGAGGTGCTGCAGCACAGGCAGTATGAGAAAATAAAGAGCTTTTTGAACATTAAAGGTGGGGTAGGTAAGTTTGAGAAACCGGCTCGAGATACACTTCTTGTTATATTCCATGGAATGCTCTTAACATCCCGATAGCAATGAATATCTGAAATGCTTTGACAACAAATCCATAAAGAAATGTCATCTGTGGAAGCCGTAGCACTGTAAAAAGCACGACCAATCATTTCAGCCGGCCCGGCTAAAATAACTGGATGGCCGACCTGCCTGTCAGCCTTCCATCTGTGCACAAACCTATCTCGTGCCCTCATTGGTCATGTGCGCGTTCGTGTGTGTTGGAGGAGGGCTCTGTGTGGCAGATTTTTTTCGGTTGTGTATTTTCAAATTCTAGCGCTCTCGAGCTGGTTTCTCCAAAATTACCTACCCCACCTTTAAAGCATGTAAACAAGTCACAGAAGAGACACACAAATTAGCATAATTGGACCCCTATAACTGTATGCGTCTCGTTTGTGTCCTGTTTTCCTCATTCAAGTGTTTTTCTTATCTGCTGTGACGGTCTAATAACAGAGGGTGTCTTATCCTGCACCAATTGTAAAGCACCCTGAGGCATATTTTTGATTTGTGATATTGGGCTACACAAATAAAATTGACCTGATTAAAATGAGACCGTAGTTCCAGGATCAACGGTCAGCATGCAGTCCTGTCAACACATGAGTTTGGTTTTTATATGCTCACAGATCTTTAATCATGTAATTCAGCTAACCAGAGTGATATCCAGGCCATGTCGGAAAGGAAGTAGAGACCATAAGGGATGATAGATTGATGCCAGTGAGATCACCACGTAAAGTGTTGACCCTAAACCTTTGATCCATCTCCATATCCTCCGTCTCGGTACCCCTCTGAGTGTGGCGTCTGGAGAGCGAAGTGATTATGTCTGATCCGCACAACGATCTGATGAAAAAGCTGCAGCTTACACTTTTTCTCGATTGCAAACATACACAATTATTTTAACTGACACTCAAAGAGCAAAACATCGGCTCAAATCTCCAAAACTCTAAACACGTTTTCAGCTTTTCACACAATTTGCAAATCAACATGGCACTTTTTGCAAATCACTGCACACGTTTCTCCACGTAAGAAACAGGAATCTGACGTAAAGTCACGTGTTAGCAGGTTTAAAACACTGATATTCAAAATGCCTCACACATGGACCAATGATCAAGAAACACGTTCCACCTGACCAAACACCTGGGAGCATATTTGTTGGCTCATCAATCAGGATGTTGGCACTATAAAAAGACCACAGGTGAGTACTTTCTTACAGCAACAATGGAAGCCAACATGGAAGCAAGAGCAAGAGGAAGAGGAAGAGGAAGAGGAAGAGCTGGGCTGAGAGTGAGAGGAGGAGGAAGAGGTAGGTGAGAGTGAGAGGAGGAAGAATGAGAGGTAGAGGTAGAGCTGGAGGGAGAGGACGTGGACAAAGAAGAATACTCTAATGAAATTAAATGTTATCAACCATGGTTTGACGATGAGAGGCTGGACAGAGGGTTCAGCCTAATCTAAGCCGATTTACTGTCGCCTCTGTAATTCGGACACTTAGACTTGATAACAGGTTAGTTAGTTTGTAGCTCTGCATAATTCATGATATATCAGTGCTTATGTCTGTTGTGTGAAACGTATTTACTTTATTACTGTAATTGAATTGTTGGCATGTTGCATACTATAACTGTACAGACATCCTGCACAATGTACTGTGGTAAACTTACTTTTATGCAACACAGACACTGACCGACCACTATATCTGTGTTGTTTATCTGAAGGACTGAGAAAAAAATGGTGCAGGTGGAAGGCTAAGGATTATCAATTAGGCACAGGAAGCAGCAGTTACAAACTGGGTTTTGGCAAACAATGCATCACACTTAGAGAGATCCGAAGCATAGTAACTATGTGCTGAGATGCATGTTGCACAATGTTAGTTTTGAATAAAATATGATTTCTTTCGACAACTCATTTGCATTTCTTCATTTACTGTATTTCTGTAAACTCAAGTAATCTTTCTCTGCAGAAACCTCTATGTACAGAGATAGCCCATGATGAAAGTGCTTTAGAGTATGCTCAGCAGTGTGTAGCTGGGTGGTCAAACAATCTAGTATTATGAATGAAGTGTGTTATATTTGGTTTGCATTTGGTAAGTCTTTATGTAGTTTTGAGTGCAGTTCTTAATTTAGCAGGAGAAATTAGGAGTTTTGCACTTTGGGTGTGTGGTTTTGTGAATTGTGTTTAGTGTTCTGAGAACCTGAGCAATCGAGAAAAACTGTAATTTGTGTCTGAAAAACACCATGAAATACAACTTGCTGTTTATTCGTCTGAGAGTGTTTCTCTCTGTCTGGCTGATGTTATTCAGACTGATCTCCTCGATGACCCGGCAGCCAGCCAGTGTTTCTCAATAAACTGCACTCTCTATATATAGTTATCTAAATGTCACTGACTTTTAAACCATGCTTACCGCTCTGTGTATCAAATCATACACTTGTGAAGCAATTAGAATTTGCTCATTACAGTTGCGTATCAATATTAATGACGAAGTTGAGTGTATCCAATCCGGATCTGAGGTGAAACTGAGGTAAACAACAGCCTGTCGACAGCATTTAAGTGAAAAATCCATCCTTCCTTTGGACTACATATAAAGTTACACAGTGTAGTACTTCCTATGGTTATTACAGTATGTTAGTGTGGCAGAAAACGTCATCCCTAATTCGATACTTGAATAAAAATGAGGAAATATAGATTTTCTTTTTGTGAGTTACTAAAAATGAAGAAGTTATTGAATCCAGATTTGAGGCGAATCAATAATAAATCACAGCTGCAACGGATTGTATCGAATTAGCTTTGCATTGCGTTAATCTGTGTCATGCATTGGATGAATCTCTAACTGTCTGCGAGGGAGAGATAACAAAGTTATGCTTTCAGCTTCATAAGAGGGTCAGTAAGTGTCTTGTTTTCCTCTTCATTTATCAAAGAAGCTACTTGAGTGTAATGAGTGAGAAGACGTCTACGGCAGCCTGCTTAAAGGGAAATCATGTCCTCCAAAAGACAGAATGAAAAAGTGTTGGTCGAAGGCGTTCAAAAGGAGAGGTGAGCACATACAGCTATCAAGGAGATATTCTGATTGCATTGACACCCTTATACGAACATGGATGAAAACCAGTGGCTGAAAATGTGTGTGTACGGTGTGTGTTCACCGCAGACAGCAGAGGTCTTATCTTGGTTAACGGTATCCCTCTGTCTCTCTGGAGGCACGCAGGGAGCAGAGGGCAACTGCAGTCTGATGTGGGGCATCTGTTCCCACATTTGTTAAACTTCCCCTGCTGTGTGTGCGTCGTTTTAACAGAGAGATAGAAAGAGACAGACGTTAGAAGAGTTCGGAGCGTGTGTGCACGTCGTGATTGGTGTGATAGGTGCGGTCGGTGGAGTGGAACGGCAAGGTGTTGTTGCAATAGAGGGCAAGTGCCGACTTGTCATTGGTCTGTGTTAATGCTGACCCAGGGCGGAGGCTGCACTCACCTCATTGACCGCAAGATGGCCGCCAGCCGAGTCCGCAGGTGGTATTGGAGGCACATCTCTTTCCTCTTATTCCCTCCCTCTCTTCCCGCGCTCTCTTTGTACCTTTATCTCCCTCCACCATCTATTATACATTCTTGTCGGAATACCAAGCAGCCCCTCATCCTTTCTGCTATCCCTCCCGTCTTCCCGTATTCACACAGACCTGTCCTCTTGGTGCATACACACTGTATATGACTGAATGCCTTGCTCCATACAGTAATCTCAATGGGGACATTACATGCATAATCAACTTTATAATAAGGCTCTAGTTGGCCCCGGATGCCTGGTTAAAGAAAGGAAGGGAGATGTGTTAATTAGACTCATTTACAGCAGCAGCTAGTAAAGAGCAGGACCCCTTCACAGACGGCCTGCTTCTCCTTGAGATGGGCCGTGGAGTTACTGATCAAAGTTTCACACCGGAGACATTGAGAGGTGAGTGAGGTGTTACCGGTGGACTTCTTTAAGTCTTAAGCCTTAAGCTGGTAGATGTAATGGGAATAGGAGTTATTGACTGGAGCAAGCGTGGTATTGAAATAGTGTCTCTGGTGTGCCATCATCATGACGGAAAGCTTATAGTACCCTGATTTATGACTGCTGCGGAGAAATGAGTGCTTCATAAAGATTTGTCGCTGGATATATACAGTCTATGGCTGAGATGGAGTAATCAGTGAAGTGATCCGACTTTGGTGGATTTCAGTACTCAACGAGTTGCAAACTCAGTTGCCATACCTTGACTTTGTCTATCGGACAATGCACGTGGCAGGAGTTGGAGCCTGACTCTGGCCGTCTGTCAAGGTCATATGGATTAGAAATGATTGGGTTTCCAATACTCTACTGGGGAGTTCTGCATGATGAATCATCACTCTGTTCCAAATCGACACCAATTAAGAAGGGTTTGTTTATTAACAACAAGCATTTTCACCCCTTTTTTTCTCCTCACTGTGGCAGGGATTAGGATAATGTGTATCTGCGTGTGCTTCCTCGTGCACTGCAGGGTTCATATTTGTCTGGCGCCTGCGGATTTGCGTTTATTTGCACACTCATGTGTGTGTGTTGGCACGTGCATGTCCACAGTCATGTCACTCAGTGTTTACTGTGTGGACCTGCTCTGTTTGTGTCAGTATCTCCATGTCTGTAAGGCATGCTGTATGAAAAGTGAGGTTGAGGAGGCCAGTGCCGGAGCCAGTGAATTCATTTGCATTCATTCCACCGCCTGTCTCTCCTCAGAGCCCATTCTAATTACCAGCAGCTCAGGTCTGCTACAACACTGCGCATACTCTCCCTCTCTCTCCCTGGGTGAAGAAATGGGCTGCTGGTGGTGCATTCCTGTAGCTTTGATACAACTCTCTCTTTAGCCTGCCAGGAATCTCTTCATGTTGTTTTGTTTGCTGTCAAGCCCAGGCACTTTCTCCTGTTTTAGTGACGAAGTCGCAGGAAATATAGTGCATGCGTGTGTGGGCAAGCAACATTCCTACATATTCCGTGTGTGCTTGTTGTGATTGTTTCGGGGTTGAGGGAGTTGCATATTGTGGAGGAGAGAGAGCGAGGAGGCAAAGTGGAAAAGAATCACAGTTCTTGTAGAAGATGAATGTGCGCACTAATCTCCGTAATGGCCATTGTGGCGCTTCACCTCCTGAGTCTCTAACACCTTGTCACGCCTTCTTCCTGGCAATGCAAATTCATACCCGGGCTAATAACTCACATGACATCACACCGCCATGCCTGGGCATGCTCCAAAGCTGTTTCACCTACTCATGTGCACACATGGAGCTATGACATGCACCAACGCACACTCACAAACACCTGCAGAGCTCCATGGAAGGTGGCAGTGACCGGGCACCCTGCAGCAGTGACAAGGTCAGGAGGATCAGGACACTGCTGTGCTCTCACCAGAGATGAGCTGAGCTCAGCTAGCTGCTGTTTCACTTCATCTACAGCAAACCTGCATCGGCCTCATAGAGTGGTGCAGGATTGAGTCCTCAAACTCGGAAATTAGTTAGCCTCAATCTTCCGGTTCGCTCGTCTCAAAGTAAAAATAAATGAAAAGGTGTTTTTGGTAAGAGTCCTAAAATAAGGACTGCAGTTAATAAACTGAAGAGATTTTCACATTTTGTTCTAGGACATGAGAAACATCAGTGAACATCCCACTTGTGAATCTCCAAGGCTTCTATGTGTCATAATCATGGCGGTTCTCTACACAAATAGAAAGACACTACTAAACGTCATCATGCAGAGCGGAGTCATGTTAGCTTTTTGTCTTCTGGTGATTGCATTTACCTTTTAAAAACGGGGTATTAATATGTGGAGGTTATCCCGCTGAACAAAATGTGTATTTGCCACACATTTTACTATCTGTACAATACAATACATCTTCCAAATCCAATGGAAAAATCCTATTGTTTTTGTCAAGGGAGCCCTTGGGATGTTTAATAAAGATAAGACAGGATAAACCTTTATTGATCCCCTTAGGGAAATCCAGGTGTTAGGGTTAGGGTCAGCAGCAACAGGAATAAGAAACACAGGATAGGACAGGTAGAAGTTCACATAAGGAATAATGAGAATAAAAGCTACTGTACAAAGTAAATATAAATATATAGTTTACATATATACAATATAAATAAGTGTGAAGTCTAAGTATGTCATCACAGTGCAGTATATCCAGGTCGGCCTACCAAAACACGTCATCACTGCAGCAATTCATTCATTTAGATTCAAAAAGTTTGGTGTGGTACCTCCTGTCTGTGAGACATCTGCGTATTAATTACAAGTTTTTAACAGATCATTTGTAGCGCAGAACCGAAGGAGGGTTCTCATCTGAAAATGTAATTTGAGCACGGGCCCCTGCAGTGAAGTGTTGGGAAGCCTCTCGCTGTAGAGCTCAGGAGGTTTCACGCCATCTCCAGGGAAATGCTACTTTCAGAATCACCTGCAGCCTAAACATGATTGTGGAGTTGCTCCGGAGTTGTTTTTGAAGATGTGGAAACAAACAAGCAATTACACAAATATGCACATAGATATACACTCGATATAGACACATGCCAATACACGTGCACATTCAGTGAGTCCTGCGGTATGAAAAGGCCCTATGAAGCATGGCTGCTAATTATCAAGCTCTGAAAATCGACTGTATGATAGGAAAAGCTCTTAAAGCCCTCGGTTTCCTCATTTGTATTTTTTATTTGCTTTAATTGGACAACATGATTGTGTTACTTTGTCAAAAGGAGAAGCCACCGTTTATCCCCGTGTCTGAAGACATGAATCATTGGCTTTTTCTTTCATTCTAATTGCTGTCCCAGAGTCCAGTGTCATCAACATGATTATCAGCGTTTCTGCTGCCATCACTGCTATTTTCATCATCATTGCTACCACAGCTATTACCGATGCTATCGCCATTATCTTTGTTATTTTCATCCCCACCGGCGCTATTATCAGCAACTTTTTATTCATGTCATCATGAGGGGCCAGGATCATTAGCAATATTACTCCGTTATCATACATTCACTATTGTTATTATCGACTTTACCATCCTTCGCACCAAATTCATTAGCGGCCAGCTAATGGAAGGAATCATATTAGAACTTATTATGTCTGATGAAGATAATGTGTGATCTCCTGGACAGGAGCTCTGTTAAGACAAAGACAGATGGCCAGCTAGGGCAGGATCCCATCTCATTACCGCAAAAAAGAAGAACAAAACCCAACGAGTTCTAATTTCAGTTGTCTGACCTTTTTATGGGGTTAATTATTTATGTCATCGAGGCACAGTGAAATAAACTTGTGGCAATTTAATGCAAGTCAATTAAGAAGTGAGATAGATGAAAAGCTATCCTCAGGGAAATTATTAAGCTTTTATTTTTAGAGTGGAGTGGATGATGTGTTTTTTTTTTCCGCCGGAGCCTGTCCAACAATACTGTTAAATGTTTTCGAAAACGATCACATCCCTCTGTCAGACAGGCAGGTTTGATATTGTCGAGGTCAGGCTCTATGGATTGTATACGGCTTCCCTGTAATAACAAATTAACTCTGCACTAGAGCGCTGGGCACAATAACAAAGAGAGGGGAAGGGGGCGTGAGGAAACACAGAGAGTGAAGAAGGCCTGGTAAATATTAGGCTTTAATATCATTGTGGGGTCTAGTACACAGCTAATGTGAAGGTCTCTTCTTATTAAAGGAGCTATGCATTCCATTGTTGCAGCTTTCACACTTTACAGACCGGACAAAAACTATTGGGGTGTGCAGAGAACTTAAATGTTGTATTTTACCGTAGGAAAAAACTGAAAAACTCTCACTTTACATCTAAAACGGTATAAAAAGGAATAACAAATGACAGAATTGTAGAAATTCAGCTATTTTCGCTGCTAAAAACAGTAATTACAGAGAAACAGGCTGATTTTGAGGAGAAAATAAACCCTTAAAATCTAAAATCTTTTCTTCTGCACATGGCCAAAGAACATTTATCACTTATTTGTGTCGTACATTTCTTTTTATAAACATACACATTCTCCCAAAAGAAAGATTCCTCCCCTTTTTCTCAACCCCTTACAACTCTGATACTTACCCTTATTATCCATGATTACTATTACTAAACTTTAAAACTGTATACGTCTTACATTTCTCAACTACAAGAGCATTTGTAGGTATTGCTGAACATCTGGCAGGCACATCCAGACTGGAAGTAGAACACTTTAATGACAAGCATGACGGGCATTCATGAACACGACTATTTGGCGCATGATTCATTTTTCACAGCTTCAGACCTGCTTGTTAATATCACTTTTTGAGAGAGTTCCACCATGATGACAGCTGTGTGTGTGTGGTGCGTGTGTGCGTGTGTGTGTGTGTGTGTGTGTGTGTGTGTGTGTGTGTGTGTGTGTGTGTGTGTGTGTGTGTGTGTGTGTGTGTGTGTGTGTGTGTGTGTGTGTGTGTGTGTGTGTGTGTGAGTCATTTTTTTTCTCCTCTCATTGCATTAGTATGACTTGGCTTGAAATGTCTAAATTGCTATAAATACTTAATGTCTGTGCTATTGTAGTTCCATCTCACCTACAGTAATGCATTTTTAATACTTGGCCCTAATACCTGTTACCTGTTACATTTCCAAGTAAATCCCTCCAGATCTCGCTTCTGCTGGCTGTAAATCGCTTTTCATCATATCTCGATTATGTAACCAAAAGCTGATGATTCCAGGAAAAATATCTCATAAGCGACTTTCCAAATGTGTCTTTTCTCGAGGGCTAAGTCCCAGAGAAGCTCCAGGACAGAGGATGTCATCTTGAGGGGCCCTCTTCTGGCCCCTATCTGCCCCCCACAGAGCTGATTTGATGTTATGAACTCCTGGCTGACTCGCCAAATTTTGCACGGCCCCTGCGCTACATTGCCAGGCCTATTTGGGTTACATCTACTATTAAACACAACATCACAGCTTGCGTGTTTTTGATGTGACTTTGTGGGAGAGCGAGAGAGGAGGTGAGAGCTAGCAAGTGTTTCGCCATTTGTGCGAGATGAGAGGAATTGAGTCAGTTTGTGGGTCTTTGGGAGTGCCGGAGACCCAAAGCTGCCTCAGCTAAGCCTTCTAAAGCACCATCTGGCATCCGGGACCCCTGTGTCACCCTACTCACCAAGATTACATTCTCCACTGGCGCTAGATCCCTCTTTTCCCTCCCAACCTGTCCACTTTATGCTCTCTCCACTTTTCCGTTGCCAGGAAACACAAACTTAACAAGTCAAGTTGCAAGGGCTGTATCACTAGAGCTGTTAGATATCAGGTTTACTTAGAAAGTCATTGTTAAATAAGAACTAGAGGTAGAAATACCTTGGATTTATTATTTTGGTTTTGCAATTGCAAGGTCAAAAAACATTTCTTATTTTTCTCAACCCCTTCCCATTGTAAGAATGTTTGGAATGCAGAGACATGTTCAAATAGGTTTATAGCTATATCTAGAAATCTCTCCCGAAAGATTTATTACATCCTAATTTACAACAAAAAACTGTTTTAAACATGCTCATGTGAAAACATTGTTATAAACAGTTTGAGCAACTTACCCTAAGGATGTCATCAGGCTTATTTTGGCTCCATGACAACAACAAAATGCATCTGTGTGGCTTCACCTATACCGACTAAAAAGTGTTTTAAAGCTGTGAAATGGATACTTTTATGAAATAAAAATGCGCTGAGTGATGCCATTAGTATTTCAAATGAGTTTTCAATACTGTTGATGTGTTGTGATTCATTGACACACCTGAGGCTGGCAGGTGAATGCTGTGGTGTGTCAAGAGAATCTTTCAGTGTTTTAGAAATAAAGAAAAAATTGCTTTTGTAGAAATGTTCACAGTCGTTTACAACTTTTTTAATAACAGAATCGGAGTCAAGTTTGAGGTCAACAAAGTTACATTCAGTACAAGTCTAAAGTTGATTTCATGCCTCAAGCGCAAAGTGAAAGTTTCCAACTGGAGTGCCCGGCTCTGGGGAGGCACTGCATGGTAGTTTTTAGATGAAAAATAACATGTTTTTTGTAACAAATGTTAAAAACATCCACTAACAGTGTCTAGAAAAAAAGCTGTAAGCAAGGGATTTCTGTATGGACTCTGAGGACTCCCAGTTGGGCTACTGATGATTCAGACTGCTAAAAAGTGAAGCACCACTTTAAGTTCTTGGTGTGATACAATGACACACGATTTAGTAGTGCTCTAAATATGTTCTCTCAGGTTTCCCTAAGCATGTCTTTTTTAACTCAGAGGTGTTTCAGACAAAAATAACTTCTCTTTTCCACATCCATTAGTTTAGACTAAACAGCACCTCCAGGTGATGACACAAAATACATTTCCTGTCATTTTCCGAGGTCTTTATGTAGGCAGCAACAGCACACTGATTAGCTGTGAAAGCCGTTTGATGTTGTGTGGTGGTGACAGGCAGGTTGTGTTTCTCCATATTACAATGCATTATATTTCTCAGGGGGGGAAGACACTTATTAAAGGGGACATATCGTGCTTATTTAAAGGTTCATACTTGAAGTCTGTCTTTCTGCTAGAACATGTTTACATGCTTCACTGTGAAATAAACACTTTATATTTCTCATACTTTCAGTTTGAATATACTTGTATTCAACCTATGTCCTAAACGCTCAGTTTTAGCGCTTTGGTGCACAAATATGGTGCACCAAAGCAAAGGTATTTCTCAAGCCATGGGGGAAGATGTTCAGATGTTTAGTATATTATAATTAGCATGCGTACATCCCAGTTTGTGGGTTATTAGGCGCTAAAAATGTATGTGCGCATGCACTGAAATTGTGAGTTTTCTTATTAAATGTCCCCTTTAAGATTGATTTAACGCAGACAAAAGTGTAGAATTATGACACATCCACTGTAAGGAACTCCACAAACAACACTTTTCAGCTATTGTTCTACAGAAACATCATGCATTTGCTAAAACATATCACACTTATGCGCAAGTGGGACATGTGCATCTTTGCAGGAGTCCCAGAACAATAAACACCAATGGCAGTAGGAGAACATTTAGTTGTCCCCCCCCCTGCATGTTTCTGTGAAATCATGAAATAAATATATGATGTTGCGAGTAATGGCTTGTCATAAGTAAAGAAGAGATCATTTCATTGTGTCAGCATGCAGAGAAGGAGGCAAATATATTTTTATTACATGCCTTGGAAATGTGACAAAGACAATTTAGCCATGTTGGAAGATCCATAAGCGGCAATGTGTTCTTGGAAGATGAACAACTTGTCATTTGCTCAAAGAGCATTTTGACAGGGTTTACACAGTCATTTTGAAAATACTGTCAAATATGCAGATATATAAACACAGACACACACGCAGAGGAAACGTCATAACTGCTACTTTAACGTTGTTCAGAAGGCCATTTGAGCCGGACAGATGGCATCATGGATACATTACTGAGCAAATGTTTATAGGCCTATTTACAGAACTATTCCTGCCCTGCCTTAGCTCTCCTACAACACTGCCACAATATACATCTTGCAAATGTGAATTTCCAACAACTGAAAGCCATAAAACCTGATGTGCTATGTGGTGTGTCAATGAAGCATTGGCGGATATGACACATAGTGCAGTGGCTCACATGTCTGTGTGCAAAAAGCGACAATAATTTAGCGTGAAGAGCTCAAAGCAAGATGACTATGAACATTGCTTGAAATGTCACTGCATGTGCGCAGATTTAGTATTATGGAAATGTTGGCGATAACACGTTCCATAACAGCTTCCCGTCAGTATTTGGAAAAGATGTCGCCTCAATTTGAGTTGTAATGGTAATTGAAGTGCAGGAGCAGGCAGGTGTTTTTGCTGGCATTATACCCTGTAGAGAGCTATTATTTAATTCTTGACTTTTCTCAATTTTGGGAAGAATCATGAAATGTGTTCACTGGTGTTGTAAGACTTACACTTGATTTGGGAAGAGTGTGGAAGTCTCCCAGGTGGGTTGCATTTCAAGATGCTAAATTATTGCTGACATTTTGGCAGCAAATAGATTTGTGGGCCTGTCTGTCTACCATCTTCTGGATTCCCTTACAAAAGGTTCAAGGCTAGCGTTACATTCATTGTCAATACAGCTGGGCAGAGAGGGTCTTTAGGGACAGGGGGATTTACCGCGCTCGTAGAACCGCGCTGCAAACATATGGCGTGGGCTGTCCGCCTAAACACTGATAACTGACGTCCCAGGATGCTTGATGTACACTCATGGATGCAGACGGATGCATGGAAATACATTTGCAGTCAGACACACATACTCGCATTCACACATCAAACAAACATATGCACGCTCATTTCAGCTGGCAACACTGTAATTAGCCCGTTCTCGCTATTGGAAGACTCTCTGAAAGAAGAGACATAGCAGCAGGGAGGAGGAGAAGGGGTGAGGGAGAGTTATAGGGGAAGGGAATGATAAATGATGGATCCAGAGAGCTCTAGCTAGACCCCGAGGTTAGCAGTGTGAGGGAATTACAGCTGGCTAGCTCATTTCGTGGAGCTACAGATCTCATAATAAACATCACATGGGTAGTTTGGGCTGGCGGCTGCAGATTAAGCTGGAGCTGTTAGCTCTTTAAAGACTGCTCAGTGTTGCAGACAGCCAAGAGCCTATTTATAGGGCTGCTGGAAGTGTATCAAAGCAGGTAGGAAGGGAAGGCACTGGACAGGAACAGTTTCCAAGCTGATTGATGTCCCTCAATCAGTGTAATAACAATAAACTGTCAACTAACACGCCACTTTTATTTGTAATTTATGGTACGGCTCTCCTAATAAAGCTGTGTTTATTTCCCCCCTGTCACCTCCCCTTCCCTCCTCTCCTCCCTCCTCCTCCTTCTTGACTTCTTGTCTCCGCGCAGAGCTGCCCAGCAGTCCAGGTGGTCAGTTCACATTTCGCCCGCTGCCCCCGCCTCCACCCCCGCCCCACGCCTGCACTTGTGCCCGCCCGGCGCCGTACACTCAGGTCAGCCTGCAGAGGAAGACGATGCCGACGCGCTGCCCGGCCAGCCAGGGGGGGGACACCAGCTCCAGCACAGACCAGGCACAGCTTCACAACAGCTGGGTGCTCAACAGCAACATCCCCCTAGAGACCAGGTAAGAGAATTCAACAAATGTCCCCGAAAGGTTCTTTTTCTTTTATAAAGAGTTGTAAGTCATTTGAAACAAATCAGGCTTCGTTCCAAAAGCTTTCAGCTCAAAACGGGGGATTTTGCAAAAAGACCCCTTCAAATGAAAAATATCTTCAAGGCATAACATAATGTCACTTGATTAAAGACATTTCTTTAAACAAGTGACGTTATGAGGCTCATTAGATTAAATAAAAATAATTTCGGTAGGAGTGTGAGTTGGCACACTTTCAAAATGTTCTTAGAAAATCAGAGCTTAATGTTGAAGAACGAGTGTTGGACTAAAGGATGTGTTATTGTGGACATGTTGTGCTCATGTAGAGAGCAGTAAGTGGAACACCACACAGGCCTCTGGGGTATTATTACAGGACTTTGCAAACCATCAAAGTCGTAACGAATCTCTCAGGTTTTTTAGATTTTTCTCATTTTTATAACCACCCACTGCCGGCTGATTTACCAGAGGACCAGTATCTGAGTTTCTACTACTTCAAATAAAAGTTAGTAGAAATCATTTTCTCAGGAACATCTTGAGACTCCATTTCCAATTGTTGTACCCAAGAGTTTTGTTTTTTACCAAATGCTTGGCAAAGAGCTGCTGGAATTTCATCCCTATCAAGCGGAATTAAGCATCTGCTTGCTGCATATGAAATAATTGATCAGAGAATTATTTAGGAGATCCTCATTTGTGAGGCTGATTTGGAGAGGAGGCAGCAAGGTGCAAAAGAATATGTTTGCATGTGTAATGAGATCACGGTGCGCCAGCTGAATTCTGGTATTATGAGTGGGGATAAGATTGGCAGGCTGCCACACCAGAAGAAGGATTTAATAAGTTATGCATTAGGCCATAATTAGATCTTACCTAATTTAAAGGAAAGGAAGAATAAAATTAGATTCAGTGACGATTTAAATGAATCACTTGCCAGACATGACTATCAATGTAAGGGACCTGTCAGAAGTGGATTGTAATTACAGAGACAATCTATGTGTTATGTTTGCTTTTAATAAAATTCACGTGTTTCAAAATGAAATTGAACAAACACACAGAAGTCTCATCCAAACAGAGATGTGATTATAAAACATGAGGGGGAGTCCGTTCTCGACATCTTGTGCTTATTTTAAGGTTCATAATTATCAGGATTTCTTCTTGAACGTGCTTTCATGCTTCACTTTTGCAAAAAACAATTGTCTTGAATATACTTACGCTCAGTTTTAGCGCCTGTCACTTTAAGCTACACTTTATTAAAAAGAAAAGTCTGCTTTAATTGGGTAGCCGGGAAAAGACGGTGCATCAAAGCGTAGGTATTTAATGGGGGGAGATGTTCAGATGTTCAGTATATCATAATTACTGTAGCATGCATGTTTCCCAGGAAGGGAGTTCAATCCTTCTGATCAAGGAGCCCACACAAAACTGCCAAAATGTGCCAAACATAAAGAGGTCTCCCCCAAAGAGAGATGTGATTATGAAACACAATTTAAAACATATCTGCGTTTGGGACTTTTATAGTCAAATAAGTTTCATTTGATAGTGCGCTATTAGTTCTGAAACATAAAATGTAATCACATTCTTAGTCAATAGAATAATTGTCCCTTCATACCATCATTCAGATGTTATAGGCTCTTTTCTATCTAGCTTCTGGCATCGGGGACACACCAAAAAATGACTTTGCAGCTTAACTCTTTTAGTATTTCATATTCTAATGATTCAAATGTTTTGCTATCACCATGATGCTGCTGCTGTTATCAGCTTAATCTCAGGCGTGTGAGATTAAAGATTTATCATGTATTTACAAACTTGACACAGGGATCGTGCGCATGGAATTACAAGTGATGCGGTGACCTCAAAGAAATGTGTATAACATCTCTCGTTGTCAAGCGCACTTCTATTTTCCTCGAAGCGCATTTGATAAATCCGTATTGAAACGTATTGACGTTGCGTCAGCGGAGATTAAGATTGTTTGAAGTGTTCATGGATTTCCTTTTCAGCTGCGTATCTGTTATGTTTCTGGAGAGGCT
The DNA here is from genome assembly GCA_902827135.1 of Harpagifer antarcticus. Lineage (NCBI taxonomy): Eukaryota > Metazoa > Chordata > Actinopteri > Perciformes > Harpagiferidae > Harpagifer > Harpagifer antarcticus. The sequence continues at coordinate 5,489,783 of CADEHL010001042.1, read as the reverse complement.
AGCCTGTGTGAGGGGAAGGATGCAGATATGGATATTCAATATATCTGACTGGGTGTGTTTGGAGGCGTAACAAATGTATGGGACTGTTATAAATTGACTGGTGTACAACCAGTTCCCCTCCTCCTATCGCTAAGAAGGGAGAATATTTGAACCACACTCAGTTGTGGAATGTAATGTATAAAGTACTTTTCTTCAAGTATTGTACCTAAGTACACTTTTGGGATACTTGTACTCAAAGTAAGTATTAGTTGTATGCTTCTTTATACATTTACTCCAATATATTTTGCAAGCCAATATTGTACTTTTTACTCTGTTGCTTCTATCTGACAGCTTTATTCACGTTACACATTTAGATAAGCTAATACAAAATATAATAAATAAATACTAGTAATTATAGGTTAAGATATCCAGCAGCAGTATATATCTTTAAATGAGCTCCACTTTTACCAGCTGTGATAGGCACATTGCTGCATCAATAGTTATAATCAAGTAAATTAGTACATTCTAAACTGGGCCGTAACGCTTAATGAGTACTTTGGTACCAAGGTATATTTGGATACCAAATTGTACTTTCACTTCAGTCAGATGTTGAATGCCAGACTTTTACTTTAACAGTGTATTTTTACAATGTAATATTTCTACTACTCAACATTTAGCTTTTATTCACAGAAAACCATTTTTTTTAACTCATGACAATATATCTTTACCAATCAGTGTTGCTACTTTTACTTAAGTATAACATTGGAGTACTTTTGCTACTATTGGTGCTGCTACACATCTAAAATAAACTTTTATACACACACAAGTACGGAATATCTGCATTCACCTGTTTCCCGTGTGCGTAGGCCTCAACCCACACACACACACACACACACACACCCACACACACACTCACACTCACACTCATTCTCACATATCCAGGTAGAGACAGCCTCTGGGCCGTAGACTTCGACCTCCCGTTGAGAGGGAACTCTCATTTTCTTCCTGTCTCAGGGGAAATCTGCCCTCTGATATGAATTCAGAGTTTCCTGGGCGGCGCCCCTGGATATTGTCTGAGAAGATCAAAGGCAGGCAGCCAGGAAGAACAGTGGAGCATTTTTAAAAAGCATCACACAAGAAGAATGGAGTTCCACACGCGTTGACAAATGCAATTTCTTTAGCTGGATTCTGATCCCTTTTGCTCTGATCCACCTTCAGCTGAGCAATAAAAGCACCTCAGTGGACCCGACCTGTGTACTGGCCTCACAAATGTGAGGGTGTATGCGTGTGTCTTATGTGGGCAGCCGAGCTATTTTTGTCTTTGCGTGTTCGTATTTGTCCTAAGTTTATCTCTGGCCTTTACAGAGTTGAACTGCCGTTGACCCTTAGGTGTGTTGTTGCTCCATGTGCATCCTGCTGTGTCCCCCATCTGACTCACCGCTTTGAGCAGACGCTTGATGGGTGGACAGAGGGACGGGGGGTGGTGGACAGTGAAGGATGGATGTCATCTGACTCAAGTTAAAGGGTCACATTATAGACACATGGGAAGAACACGAAAAGCAAGAGACTGAAGATGGCTGGATATATGGACATAGATTATTTCAGTAAGGAATATGCATGCTCATTTTACCCTAAATTAAATCCATTATTATGGAAGAGCATTAGGGACAGGCATATAAGAGGAAGTTGTTTTATTTGATATTGTAACTCCCCAAAGTTTAAATGTTGAAAATGGAGTTAAACTTTCACTAGTAAATATATTGGATTTTTGAAATGGTATGCAACGCTATTCTCTACATTTTGTATTCATTAACAGAATGAAGAACAAAAATGCTCTCCTAAACATCATTGAGTGCTTAGAGAGAATATCTTTCACTGTGGTGAGATGTTTTTAATGCGCTGAAAACAGTCCTGAATCTCTTTCTACTTCTCTGCTTTTATTGAATACTTTAATTTAATTCATTTGCCTCTTTTTGTGTTGCATGTTTACCCTTATGCGAAGCACTTTAATTTGCCTCTAAACTCCTATAGAAATAGCTTTGTCTTGCCGTGCCTTGAGATAATTCCAGCAGTTCCTATGCAAACCATTATGTTTAAAGAATGTTCTTGTAATTTGCATGACACAAGGGCTGTTCTCTGCTTTATTCTGTCATGCAGCATGATAGAGAAACTCATTCAGCCCACCGACAGACTTTTGCTCTTGTTCTTAAAGTAAAATCCATCTCCGAGGCTGCTGTGAGAGTAAAAGGCATCAGAAGATGGATGTGTTTCTGCCGTGTGAGAGGGCGAATAGCCTGGATGTAGTCTGTTGTCCAGTGACACTGTCAGTCTGCTGTCTGACCCCACTTTAATGGCCTGTCCTCTGAGGGCCCTTCAGAGACCACGCTTCTAGCTGCATCCTGTGACCTCACACCCTCGCTGCACGGATAGAATAACACTCTGGCAAGGCTTCGCGTCTGCCCCGAAACATCGCACTCTCAGCCGGTATTAACCCTCGGAGAGCACCTGGGGCAATCGCTTGTCTGAGAATTACAGGCTCCAGGATATCTTTTCTTATGGAAATACACACACAGTGCAGAGGGAAAAACAAACAATGGTTGTTTCTTTGCCTCTGATGTTTTTTCTCCAATATGTAGCCTGTGCTTTGTCTCCCCACACCAGCAGCCAGAACAAGCTGGGGCCGTTTATAATTACCTGCCTAGATCCACTTTTCCAAATTGCTTGATTTCCTAACCCCAATATTTCTGCTTCCTCATTTGACACCCCTCGCCCTCCATTATCCAAACACAATATAGATGAAATGCTACCTACTGTAGATTAATTGCCCTTCAGCTTACTTTTACTATCATCGTCTTCCATCTAACATGCTCTTTTTCATAATGAAAATGAACCTCATCTCCCGTTAACTAATACAGCCGTATGACTTAAGTAGTCGCTTTGATGAGTCAAAAAATAACTAGGTAAGTCATTGATCCTTGGCTGCCAGGGCTTTTTTACTCTCTTTCATATCAGCGCTGCATTTCAGTGGCTACTCATAATGTTGCACCAGAGACACACATTTGTGCTTGCTCTCTGATGAAGGACTCGGACTGGATGAGAGCTTTTCATTTCATATTCTATTTCTTATAGTGTGCGGTGGATAAATACAAAGCAGTTTGTGGCAAGGTTGCTTTCTATTGTTTAACTGGCTACACTTCACTGGGTGAATAATGTCCGTGTTTTACATTTGTCACATATATTGCTCACCCCAAAGAAGAATTTATGGTGGAGCGTAAAATAAATTGAAAGAGTCGTACCACTTAGGGATTTTCTTTGGCTACTTTTCTTCCTCGATTTTAGCTTTCCGGATTAATCTTTGATGATGCATTACTCGCAACTTTAGGAGACCACTTAAATTAAAAGCGCACAAATGCAGCAACACATGTGGGATATTAAAGGCTTTACTGAGTTGCGTAGTTATCGACGGTACTGAGAGCTTTTTGCAACAGGTTGGTTTTGAGAGGACTGGATTTTCACGCAGAGGCAAAGTAACACACTCTGTCCTGAGTCACATTTCAATGCTGAGCCAGGCTGAGTGTGTCATTATAAACTAGCAGGAGAGGGGTCTCCTTTAAAATCCCCCACCTCGGGGGCCGGTTAAATGAGTTTCAGCCAGGCGTGCTGCAGAGTGAGGCTGAATCCCACTGAGTGCAGATTATTATAAATAGAATCAGAGTAAGATACTAGATAGCTGAGAAAAAAGGATGTCCATGCTGTGTTAAGCTAATTGGTGAAAGATTGAACCGCTGTCCCAGATATTGTTTCCGTATTCACACACTAATCTACTTAAAAAGACAATAACAGGGGTCCCACTGGTGGCAGGTAGTTTGGAGGACACACAAAGCGAAGCGGCTCCCTCCTCATAGGATTAGGACAGAAATGAACTGGCCTCTCACTCAAACCCGGCCTTAAATAGTGATAGACTAATCATAGTTTGCTGATTGAAAGTTTGGGGATTTCTCCACATTAGGGAAGCTACAATGAGGACAATGAACAGGTTATTACATTTGTTACAACAGTGTTATCAATTACACCAGAAGAAGTTATTCAGTGATGACATTCCTGAAGTCAACAGAATGCCCCATTAACTATAAGGTGTCAAATTAGCATGTGTTTTAAATTAGACATGCTTTGAACCAAATCCTCTGCCATTATTCTGTCAGTATTTCTTTCCAGTGAAATGTGTGAAACTTGCTGTAAGGAGCAGACATTTACATTTTCCTGGCGTCTGTCTGACTAAATAGCCTACACAACAAACTTACGATAGTTTATATATTTGATAAAAGTGGGCGCTGATACACAACGTGAAAGTAATCTAAATTAATTTAAATTTAACACTAACGGTGGTTGGCATGTCATCTAATGCAGTGGTTTCCAACCTTCTTTGTCTGGTGTACCCTTTGAGCTGCTCTCCATTCTACAGTACAAGTACTAAACCCTTTGTAATAATATGTAACCCAACTGCTCCTTAAATAGAAATCACTTGCATTGCTCAACCTTATTACAAATGCATTTAAATTTGACATTTACACTTATTGTCAGTGAGAAATAATAATATTAGGAATCAATTCTAGTAGTTTCAACATCTTTTGTTAAGACTAGAGCTTTTAATGAGACACTTGAGCTTGCTTGTCTTTTATAAGCATTGTTAGCTCTGGGGGTAGGACACCAGGATTATGAAGATTGATTTAAAATGTTTTTTTCTATGGAAATATATTGCAATCCCTAATCTTTCTACGTACCCCCTGCAACCAATCAGGTACCCCTAGGGGTCCCCGTACCTCCGGTTAGGAACCGCTGTAATGTATAGGCAGTGGCAGTTCTAGAACATTTTACATGGGGTGGCAAAGGGGGGGCAAGAGGTCATGCCAGGGTGGCATGGGAGGGCGGACAGTACGTGGTATCTTATACTGTATATAACCTATTTATTGTTAAATCATGCCCTCACACAAGTGTTCTTAATGCACAAGAGAAACAAGGTGTTCAGACAAACAATCTAAAATATAGTATAACACAGCAGAAAATACTCATGATACCCTAGAATTCTGTTTACTGAAAGTCAGTGTGAGAAAAAGTTTTTAGAGAGTACTTGTCCATGGACAAGTGAGTTTGGCAATTTACTTGTCTGAATACATTCTTCACTTGTCCAGAATGGACAATAATTGGGGCCACTGGAATCTTCTTTTTCGCCATCGTATTTTACATTTTCCCACGGTTTTTATGACACAGCTAACGTAAGTGAGCGGTAAGATTTTACTGCATCACACAAAGGGTTGGGTATCGTTTGGATTTTAACGATTCCGGTTCTGCTTTTCGATTCCGGTTATTTTCAGTTCTCGGTTCCGGTTCTTTGAGAGGGTCAAAATAAGTCCCATGACAAACTGGGAGAAAAATATATTTATGAAAACATTAAGTCAAATCTGTATTCCTATTTTCAAATCACTTCATACTGTTGAATTTCTTACAGTTATTGAATACAATTATATAAAAATAATCTATGCATTGTTTAGTTAGTTCTAAGTGGTGCAGTTTGAGAATGTACAATTGGCCCAGTCTCCTCTGATGTTACACTGCAACCTGCCTGTGAGACAGAGTCCAACCACACATGTCCAACACAGGACATAACCTAATAATAATAATACATTATATTTATAGCCTATAGGCCTAGCGCTTTTCTACAGCTCAAAGACGCTTGCATGCATTTATTTACTTTTACAAACAGTGAGCAGCTGCCCAGCTGCTCACTGTTTGTAAAAGTAAATAAATCGTATTTTCATTTCAATAATGTACTTTCTATACCCTGCTTCATAAACAATACTGACATCCCTGTGCTCCTCCGAGTCTGGGGGTCCGGGGATGTGAGGACAGCGCGAGGACACAGACAGGGAGGCTGCTTTACTTCATAAAGGAAATGGTGGTCAATATTAACAACATAGGAGTTAAAACGCTTAATAACCTTCATTACGTGTTAGAGAAAGAACATAAGAAAGTTTGACAAAGATGAGGCTGTTAATATCCGCGAGTAGAGAGAGAGAGAGAGAGAGAGTGTCACGGTCACAGGTACAGATAAGAATCCAATAGCACGACTCAGATACAACCAGTGTAGTAATGTTCAGTTTAATCGGGTCAGGGACAGGCAGGCGTCAAAACCAGGAAATCCAGCAGTTAGGCAAACAAATCCAAACAGGGGGCAGGCAGGAAACTCGAGGTCCGATAACAGGCAGGTAGGGGTCAAAACCGGGCAGGACAGGTAACTAGGCAAGAGATAATCAAACGCTGGAGTGCTTGGCAGAATACACAAGACAATCTGGCAACTGACAACTGAAAATGAGGTGGTATAAATACTGGGGAGTGATGAGGGAATGAGTAACAGGTGAGGGGAAGGGCTGAGGAGACCAGGTGAGGGAAATGAGCTGATTACAAGGGCCTGGGGGAAAGCGGGATCTGAAATGACAGAAGAGTTTAGATGAGGCATAAAAACAAACAATAATATAGGTGTCTAACTTGTGACAGAACCCCCTCCTCTATGGACGGCTCCTGACGTCCCACGAGGTTGATCGGGATGGGCCTGGTGAAAGTCAGTAATGAGGGATGGGTCATAGATACTGCGAGCGGGCACCCATGACCGCTCTTCAGGACCATAACCCTCCCAGTGTACCAGGTACTGTAACCCTCTACCACGTCGCCGGGACTTGATGAGGCGACGGACAGTGTGAACAGTCTCCCCGTCGATAGTCCGGGGTGGTGGTGGGGGTGTAGAGGGGGGCTGAAGAGGGCTCACATTGACTGGTCTGATCTTGGACACGTGGAAGGTAGGATGAATCTTCATAGAAGGGGGCAGACGCAGGCGGACAGCTGCAGGATTGATAATCCTAGCTATGGGAAATGGGCCTACAAAACGGGGAGACAACTTCTTTGACTCAACTCTGAGAGGGAGATCCCGTGTGGAGAGCCAGACACGTTGCCCTGGGGAGTACTGTGGAGCTGGCTTGCGACGGCGATTGGCGGTCCGTTGATAATGGTCGGAAGAGCGCAGGAGCGCGGAGCGGGCCTTTAACCACATGCGTCGACATCGGCTTACAAACGCATGTGCAGATGGGACGCTGGCCTCCCGTTCCTGTGCCGGGAAAAGGGGCGGCTGGTATCCGCGGGAGCATTGGAATGGGGAAAGACCAGTAGCAGAACTAGGAAGGGTGTTGTGGGCATACTCAACCCATAGAAGCTGCCTCGACCAGGAGGAGGGAGTGGAGTATTAGAAAGGGAATCATTCCGCTTTATTAATGTCAAGAAAATAAAGTTGCTCATTGACTGAAAAAAAAAAAAAAAAAAAAGGCTTGACGAGAGTTCAGCCGCTTAGCTGAACGGATGTACTCCAAATTTTTGTGATCAGTCCAGACCACAAAAGGCTGCTCTGCTCCCTCCAACCAGTGTCTCCATTCCTCCAGGGCAAGTTTCACTGCCAACAGTTCTCGATTTCCAATGTCGTAATTTCTTTCTGCTGGAGACAGCTTCCGGGAGAAGAAGGCACACGGGTGCATCTTCTGATCCTCGGCCGACCGTTGAGAAAGAACTGCCCCAACTCCAGTGTCCGACGCATCTACCTCTACAGTAAACTGCCGAGTAGAGTCTGGAAAAAATCAAAATGGGAGCAGAGGTGAAGCGTGACTTTAAAGTCACCAAAAGCCCCTTCGGCCACCGAGGACCACCGGAAGGGAATGTTCTGAGAGGTGAGAGCTGTGAGAGGGGTTGCCAACAAACTGTAGTTTCGAATAAACCTCCGGTAGAAGTTGGCAAAACCCAGAAAGCGTTGGAGCTCCTTGCGGGTTGAAGGGCGTGGCCAGTCAGTGACCGCCTTGGTCTTTTCAGGATCCATCTTGATGTTTCCGGTGGAGACCACAAATCCCAGGAAAGGGACTTCTGTGGTGTGGAACACACACTTCTCGGCCTTGACAAAGAGGTGGTTCTCCAAGAGCCTCTGGAGGACTAGGCGAACATGGACCACATGCTCCAGTTTAGACTTGGAAAAAATCAAAATGTCATCCAGGTATACAAAAACACAGATATTGAGAAGATCCCGCAGAACATCATTCACCAATCCCTGGAAGACTGCAGGTGCATTGGTGAGTCCAAAAGGCATGACTAAATACTCATAATGTCCACTAGGAGTGTTAAATCCCGTCTTCCACTCGTCCCCCTCCCTGATTCTCACCAAATGGTACGCATTACGTAGGTCCAGCTTGGTAAAAATAGTAGCGCCTTGTAACAGTTCAAATGCAGAGGAAACAAGTGGAAGGGGGTACCTGTTCTTGACAGTGATGTTATTGAGTCCTCTGTAGTCAATGCATGGGCGCAGAGTCTTATCCTTCTTACCCACGAAGAAGAAACCTGCACCAGCAGGAGATGATGAAGGCCGGATAAGCCCTGCATCCAAAGAGTCATTGATATACTTCTCCATTGACTTAGTTTCAGGAGCCGATAAAGAAAAAAGTCGACCTCTAGGAGGCGAAGTACCAGGTAACAGGTCAATAGGACAGTCATTAGCACGATGAGGCGGGAGTGAGGTGGCCCGAACTTTGTTAAAGGCCTCTTTAAGGTCCCAGTAATCATTGGGAACACCGGAAAGGTCTTCACACTCAGAGATCCTCGGCTGACTGGAATCAATTGAGGAACTAGATCTTAAGCAGACAGCATGACAATGAGCACTCCACTCTCTAATAGTCCCTGAAGCCCAATCTATATGAGGATTATGCCTCCTTAACCAAGGAAACCCCAAAATGACAGGCTGATGTGGTGCATGGATAAGGTGAAAAGAGAGTGTTTCGCTGTGATTACCTGACATGCTCATTTGAACTGGAGTTGAACGGTGTGTCACTCTGCAGAGAAGACGACCATCTAGAGCTGTAGCATTGATGGGCTTCTCCAAAGCCTCCTGACCAAGTCCCATTTGAAAGGCCAGTGTTATGTCCAGAAGACTGGCATCAGCACCAGAGTCAATAAGAACTGCCACAGTGTGCATTTTCCCCAAGCAGCTCAGCTGAGCATGGGTTAGGGGTCGAGAGGGCATTTCCAAATTCATCATACGGCTCACCAGCGCCCTCTGGATGACTGGTGAGCCCTGTCTTTTACAGGACAAGAGAAGGCAAGATGACCCTGCTGGCCGCAGTAAAGACAGCAGTTGTCCCGCAGACGGCGCTGTCGTTCTGCCTCGGAAAGCCGGGTCCGCCCCAGCTGCATTGGTTCAGATGAGTTAGAAAATCCTCCTCTCACCTGTTCGGTAGCATGCGCTGAAGGAAGAGGCGAAGCCTGAGGGGCGATGGAGAAAGCCCTCTCTCTCCTCCGCTCCCGCAGACGGCAGTCAATGCGGATGGAGAGAGCCACCAGCTCATCTAAATCAGCAGGAAGGTCCCTGGCTGCCAGCTCGTCTTTAAGGCGATCCGACAGACCGTTGTAGAAGGCATCGAGGAGTGAAGAAGCATTCCAGTTACTCTCGGCGGCTATGGTACGAAACTCGATGGAGTAATCCGACACAGATCTCCCTCCTTGCACCAGGTTAAACAGTCCACGAGCTACCTCTCTTCCGGGTGTAGCGTGATCAAAAACTTTACGCAGTTCATCGGAGAATACGCTTACAGATGAGCAGGCAGCAGATTGTCTTTCCCATTCGGCGGTACCCCAGTCTTTAGCTTTGCCCGTGAGAAGAGAGACAATATACGCCACCCGGGATCTTTCTGTTGGGAAGGCGGAAGGCTGAAGCTCGAAGGCGAGGGAACATTGGACCAGGAATGGTCTGCACGAACCTGGGGCTCCCGAGTAGCGTTCTGGAGGAGGTAGGCGTGCATCCGATGCCAGAGGACTCTGGATTCGAACAACGGAAGCTGGAGTTAGTTCCGGGCCATGGACCGTTGCAGGACGGGTCCGAAGATGATCACGGAGATTCACAAAGGTCCGTTCGAAACGAGCGGCCATCTCCTGCATCGCTTCAGCCATGAAGGTAAGCTGCTGCTCGTGGCGTTGTAACACGATATCGTGCGAAGGCGGTTCTGTCGCTGAGTCGGCTGGATTCATTTTTGGCCAGATTGTACTGTCACGGTCACAGGTACAGATAAGAATCCAATAGCACGACTCAGATACAACCAGTGTAGTAATGTTCAGTTTAATCGGGTCAGGGACAGGCAGGCGTCAAAACCAGGAAATCCAGCAGTTAGGCAAACAAATCCAAACAGGGGGCAGGCAGGAAACTCGAGGTCCGATAACAGGCAGGTAGGGGTCAAAACCGGGCAGGACAGGTAACTAGGCAAGAGATAATCAAACGCTGGAGTGCTTGGCAGAATACACAAGACAATCTGGCAACTGACAACTGAAAATGAGGTGGTATAAATACTGGGGAGTGATGAGGGAATGAGTAACAGGTGAGGGGAAGGGCTGAGGAGACCAGGTGAGGGAAATGAGCTGATTACAAGGGCCAGGGGGAAAGCGGGATCTGAAATGACAGAAGAGTTTAGATGAGGCATAAAAACAAACAATAATATAGGTGTCTAACTTGTGACAGAGAGAGAGAGAGAGAGAGAGAGAGAGAGAGAGAGAGAGAGAGAGAGAGAGAGAGAGAGAGAGAGAGAGAGAGAGAGAGAGAGAGAGAGAGAGAGAGAGAGAGATAGAGAGAGAGAGAGAGAGAGAGAGAGACGCACGCACCGTGCAGCGATCAGCTGATACGGAGCATAGAGAGAGAGAGCTGCGGTCCGCGGGGCTCGGCCTCGCCTCCTGTCCTCACAACTCTTATTAATCCCGGTACCGGACAATTGTTATTTGTTCCTACTCGGAACCGAGTTTTGCTTCTTAACCCTGCCACTGTGCTACACTTCCCGCCCCGCTCCGCCCCGCTGGTGGGACGTGTACTTTTTCGCACACTGTAAGTAGAGTAAAAGTACTTAGTTATAATTAAGTACACACATTACATCACCCATCTCTTTAGAGAGCTAAAGGTGACCTGTGCAGCAACACCTTTCAATAAATATTTCTCAGTACTAAGAACTGATTGTGCTGATGTAGTGGAATATGTAAGGAGAATAAAACATACCATGTGGTCCAGCTGGAGTCTCATCTGCCTCCTGCCTCTGTCCCTCTTTCTGACACTTCATCTTTATTCCTCACATACATTTCTTCTTCTTCACTAATGTCTTTATCTCCTCCTGGCTTCCTCCTGCTCTGACCCTCCTGGTCTCTTCACTGTGCTCTCTTTTCCTTTTCCTCTTTCTGTTCGTCCTGATCACTTCTCAGATATGTCTTTTTGTTGTTGTTGAATCACTCCAGCTACTCTGGCCTGCAAGAGTCTACTTGTGAAAAGCACTGGTACAAATGTGTGTATAACTTTACACGTTAGGGCCATGTAGCTAATAAGTAGCATATAATAAATATAACATCAGAAAGTATTTATCAACCGCACACATAGTAGTATTTTGTTACGTAACGTCCCAAACAGTGACCGTCTGTTGAACGCTTTCGATTCAAACGGCAGCGCTTTATTAATATTTTTGTTTCAAGCGTCCTGTTTTGTAACTAGTGGAAGCGGAAATGCTCCCAGGGGAAGCTGATCCACCTTCAGGTGCTTGGACATTGCAGGTGCTGTAATTCTCTTTGCTTCTTTCTCAATGATCAGACGTTTGCTCTCGCTGCAGCTCTTCTCGTTTGCGCTCCTTCATTTTTTGTTTTCGATTTTGACACAAACATCCCAGGTGGGCGGGACTTTCAGGGGTGCGTCCCCATTGGCTACTCAGTTTTTGAGTGACAGCCCACTACACCACAGATCATACAGTGCAACTCATGCAGCAAACTCCGGAGTCCACTCGGCCACGTTAGTGTCGGTGTCTCCTGGTTAGTTTCATGAACATATCGGACTTATCTTATGGATTGCTGTGTGATACACAATATAAACTGTATACTGTTATTTTTTCAAAGACATGTTACATTTCAAAAGCATATATTGCTATGTTTAGGACAAACAATTAAAGACTGCTTTAATCTAACAAATTCTACAATATAAAAGTGGCAGATTTGCTTTATGAAACAGACCAGACCTAGGCTGCATACCAACACAATTAGGAACATGCTCACATCTTACTATGTTGGTCTGAAGAGCTGAAGCATTCACACACAATGGATACAAACTGTGTTGTCTCATTCTATATCCTGTGAGAAAATGATACACATTTAGCATTACAAATTTGACATACCTACCTGACCTCCTTTTATATTAATAGAACAATAATGTCATTGTTAGCTAATGAATGTGTAAATGCTGAACAACGGCAACATGACAACGTTTTCATTGGTCCCTCTTCTTTAGAGAAGACCAGGAAATGATGGATACAGGGATCGTGTTCAAATCAATAGGCACACAATGATTCTAAATAATAATGATCAGACACTAAACACAGATTAAAACTAAAGTAACAAACCTGTTTTTAAAATGTAAGAAGTAGAAAGTACAGGTATTTGTGTTAAAAATTCGAAGTAAAAAGTCGTCAGAAAAAGAAGTAGTGGAGTAAAGTACTGATACCAGAAACATGTACTTAAGTACAGTAACGAAGTATTTGTACTCCACTACTTCCCACCTCTAGTGTTTATGCTTGAATACAACAGTGCATGAGCCTTGGGAATAACACGGATAGTGTCATTATTTAATTAATTAAAAGCACTCTCCTGATCTAGCATACCCACATTGTAGTATTTCAGAGTTAGGGTATAATTAGCTGCTTCATCCTGCTTTATATTGGATTGGGGGAAGTTTGCTCTCCAAAAAGCCCGGCCAACACCCCAGATAGTGTTACGTTTGCCAAACGCATCATCATCTGAGCCTTTTCTCTTGTAACGTTAAAAGCCAAAGCATGCTTTTTGAAAACCTAAGCCAAACACCAAGGCAGGGAGCGAAATAAGAATCAGGCTCGTTTCCCCTTATATATAAGACAGCAGCGCTACACGGAAATAAAGATTACTTTACTTTTCCATAACCTGTTCCCTCTCCCTCATATCCTCGTGTCACTCTGCCTTCAACATTACAATCTCTTCGTTCATTTCTCTACTCTTTGTTCTTTCTCTGTATTCTCTGCCTGTCGTATCGCTCTGAATCCTCACTTGAGAAAGACACTTCATGAGTTGCACCTTCTTTATTTCATCCTTTCGTGTGAGTTTGCATCATATTTGCCTGCTAGAAATGTGTATCAAACAGTATAGAAACCCAAAATGTGTTTTTCTACAATAGCATATTGATACATTATGACATTGTAATTATGTGAAGTGTTTGTTTTTGATTGAGCTAAGGATCCACTGTAATTACCAATGAACATCTAATTATATTGTTTAAATTCAATTAGGTTGGGTTTAGTTTGTGTTGAAAAGCAGGTCGAGCAGCAGCTGCTCTCCTTCTCATCTTCATCACCAACTTCCTCTCTTCTTTTCACTCTCTCCTCTTTCTTTTCCTTTCCCCAAGCTGAACTCCGATTGAAAGAGTCTTTCATTTACATTTCTCAGTGAAAAAAATAAACAACGTGTCAACTGAAATATGTAGGAAAATGTCCTGGCCACTATAAAATAATCCTGCAAGGAAATACAGAAATATGTGTACCTTATTTGAACAAACATTTCAATACAAACTTCATTAAAAAAAAGCGTTAACATTAGCTGGCTGGGTAGTTCATTCATGAGCTGTACAATATCTTTAACATAACAAAAGCAAGTCATTTAAATTACACTTTTTTATAAAGCTCACATCTGTTGTGCACTTTGAAGGCATTCATAGCCAACTATAATGCATCATAACGCTTCATGACACCATTCATGAAAACACATAATTATATCTGACTATATATATGACTATAAAGGGTCATAAAACAATATTTGACCCACATAAGTATTTTATGGATGCTTTTGACTAACTATAAAGAAGAGGTGTTTTTAAATGCCATTTTATAATATGTTTCTTAATGTCTTTCATTTTTGTAAAGCGCTTTGAATTGCCTTGTGTTGAAAGGTGCTATATAAATAAACTTGCCTTGCTTTGATGAGGCTTACACTACATTATGAATACCTGTAAAAGAAAGGACTCATAGTGTGAAAAAGATTTTATTTTACCATTGTATGTGGTAAGTAAAGTGAAGTACATACTGCTGCTTTTTCATAACCTCTCATTGTTGGTGGTAAGTAAAGAGTAATGCATGTGCATACATTTAAAATAATCTATGCTGCATAAGTGATTATTATGCATGAATACGCATTACACATGCAAGAACAATTATTGCATATATGAATCCTTACCACACGCAATGAGACATATGCCAAAGGGTCAGGAAGTATCTATGTAAGTTTTCCTGAGAATGGTAACTTATTTTTATTTCTAGTTATATTGCTTTCTGCTCAGCTTTCAATGCAATACTTTTTGTTCATCTTCAGATAGCTGTATTCTTCCACCCAGTGGCATTTCTCCACTTTCTGGACAGTTGCATCCAGATGAGAATGACATTTTCTCTTCTTTTTTCTCAAACAGACACTTCCTGTTCAAGCAGGGCTCTGGTTCTTCGGCTCTACTGTCCGGGGCGGGGCAGGGTTACCCCTTAACCTCCGGAACCGTGTACTCCCCCCCACCCCGGCCCCTCCCTCGCAGCAGCGTGACCAGACCACTGTTTACCTTCAACAAACCTCACCGCTGCTGCAACTGGAAGTGCACTGCGCTGTCTGCATCGCTGCTCACCCTCACCCTGGCCCTGCTGCTCACATACGTCATCGGTGAGTTACAACGTACACATCAACCATCGAGCCCTCACCATTCTCTCTGTGCATAGCTGAACAGGGAGATGTGCTTTTTGTTTGCTCTGAAATCAACATTTTGAAAACAGATCGCTAAAGGTGCTCGGAAATTGGAAGGCTTGTCAAGACACTGCCTAATTCAACAAAAAAAGGAATCAATAACAAAAGAGAGAGAACAAAAACTCAGGGATTTTTACAAATTAAAAATGTTGCAGGCTTCAAAGGGTAATAAAGTAAAAAGAAAAACAGAAAAGGAAATCTATATGGATCAAAGCAGGTCTGCTGTAAATAGTACACTCTTACTCTGAAGGTGTTGGCTTTAAAAACAGCAGGCTATATATTCCAAATGTGACCCTCTCTATGTATACAATCCACATTTTAAATGAGCTATCCTGGACTAAAGCGCACACAAATGGTAATTAATCCATGATGAATACCCACATCCAGTAAGTCCTAAGTCATGCAGGGTTTTCATGTCACACACCCACAGCTACACAAACACACTCTTTATTACTTTTTAGCCTTTTTTATATTGAATTATTCAGATTTCTGATGATTTTTCATTCACGTTTTTCCTAGTCAATTAGCTTGTTTGATGTTCTTTTTCAAAAACTAGTTTGTTTAACATTTTAAACTATATTGGTAGCTGTATTGATACTTTTCCTTGAGTAAATCCTCTGATCAGTTCCTGAGAGTCAAACTAATTTGGTAATTAACTTGGATCTTTTAAATCTAGCAAGTTTCTGGAGTTATCTGGAAGATCGTCGGCTGATTCTGTCAATGTCAAACCCCAAAATGTATTCATCGATCCCCTTCAAATTCCCCTTCCACCCACAACCTTGGCCGGGCCCCTCCACCTTGGCACATAGTTTTCCCTCCTCCGCCCTAAGAGCAGATATCCCAACCCTCCACCCAGCCGCTTAATTTCCCTCCCGTGGTGGTGCTCAAGGTCAAGGCGGAGCAGGCGGGGGTTCGCATTAATCACTCACACACACACACACACACACACACACACACACACACACACACACACACACACACATCACAGGCAGACATCACACACACCGGCACACACTGGTGAATCCATGCAGATTAATCCCCAGGCTGAACCATGCTATGCCATTAATGTCCCGGCCCCGGTAATTAGTGCATTAGTGAGGAGTGTGAGTGATGACTCGGAGACGACATCACCTTTTAATTGGTGTCATGCTCCAATCCTGCTTGGCAATGATCGATCTCCGTGTTGACATCACCATGGCAACGGCACCAAGACGTATGGGATGTAAGCATGGATGATATGTTCGCCTGTAAATCAAAGATATTCAAATGTGAAGATTAAAGCGGTCATGGACTTAATGTCTGGTGGGAGAGGTTGAGACACAGGCCACCAGATGATTAGGTCCCCTCATTACATAAGGATTCAGTCATTTCAAGAAAATTAATTAACACACTCTCACATAGGAGGAGCGAGGAAAAGAGACATCTTCCCCAATAGTTTGGCTTTTTTTCATCTCTTCATCAAATTATAGCCATGCTGATATTTATTGATTTGAGTCTGTCTCTCATTAAATCTGGTTTCTATTGAATATTAATTCCTATTATCATAAAAAGTATAATAAGACCCTGAATTAATTATCATATTTAAAGTCTTTAAAATATGATAATGACTATGATAATGAAGGACTCTTTATTCCAAATATAATCAGCTCCTGCTCGTGGAATTCTATTGTACTTACTCAGGCAGTTGTTATAGTGTACATATTTAATATTACATTTTTAATGATACTGTTTCTCAGGAAATAACTATATATTTATTATATTATTGTTCATGTTTCTTATACATTTGTCATGTTACTGGCCCATAACATGCATTAAATGTGAAACTAGATAAGAAGTCAACAACACTTATTCATTTTCAGGCAAAGATTACAATTGTTACCTTGTTTCCAGGACCTCAATTATGACCTTTTGTCAGACAATAGAAACAATGATTACATTGTCTTGGGTTTAAGAAAATGTAATGGCCAATATTTACATTTGTTATAAAAGACCAAATGATGAATGATGTTATCAATTATAGATATATTAACTGATTCAAGAAGATTAACCAAATACGTATTCCTATTACAGCCACAACCCGTATCCCTATGGCCCTGTGTTGTTAGTGAGCATGATACTGCAGATATTTCTGACTGAATCAAGACATACTTGGCAACATACAAAATAGAAAGGACATATTCCTTTGCAGTCTTGCCAGGCTGGAGCCCAACATTTCCGATTGCTGGAGATGCTTCTCTTCCTTGGTGTAAATCATCTTCGCGCAGCTGTTACATTTGGCTGAATCTTCCCTTCTTTTCATGACACTCAGCCAAACTTTACACTTCTTGCCGCAGTCATCCGTGGCTCAGCATGTAACGGTGCTGATCTCACGTGCTAAGTGGAGGGGCTGTGTGACCAGTAGAGTAACTGCGGGGTCTTTGCAGCAGAACTCTTGCTCTAATAACTCAAAAAACACATGTGACATTGATGATTTGTAGCAATTTCTTTTGACAGTTTGGAACCAGTTATCACCTCACCGACTCGTTCTTATTAAATTGGGTAAAAGTAAGCCTGGCAAATAATGAGGCGATCATATTATGTGTGAAATTAAGGTTTCCAATTAGCAGTATAATAGGAGGATGCATGATTGTAGAGATAATGCTGTGCCTAAGTGATTGCAGCATACTGTATGCCCCCTGTTGTGATTAGCTAAGGCAGCCCTTTTCTCTTTCTTCACTGCCCTCTCTCCTCCCCCCCCATGCCCCCTGGTGTTGCAGGGGCTGCGAATAGCTTTGTTAATTTGTTTATCTCCCAACGTACCCCTCCCTCTTGCACTCGTAGCTTGTTATTAAGCACAACACGGCCATCAGATATGAGAAGCAGGCATTATGATAGCGAACGGGGCATTTAAGGAGAGATAGAGGACAGATAAAGATTACATCTTGAAGAATATTGCTACCGACAACGGCACCAGTAACTCATTTCCTATTCTAAGTTCTTCCTCCGTAAAAAACCTACCGACTATTGCTCTATCATGCTGTCAAAAAAAAAGAAAGCTAATTAGAGTATTTTCTGTATTAATGAATGTCTTGCTGTTTTAAACAGTTACAAGCCATGGTTGTCAAATCAAATATGAGGAGGAGGTGGGATGTGTCAGTTATGAAAGATAATCATCTCCATGGCAACAGAGAGAAGCTTCTAATGCAATTGAAATGAGCAAGATGAAAGCAACCGGCAATCAAATAATCACCTCCAAATCACATTTCAGTCACACACACAGGGACACAGACAGTGTTACGCTGAGATCTTCTTTATAGTTCTGTTGTGCAATATGTGCTGCTTCAGGGGTCCTGGTGGTTCCATAAAGAACCAAATGAGTCGTTAGTGGCTCTAAGTTCATTACTTTCACGTTATTTCTTTCAGTAAATCTGCTTTCACAGTTTGATGGCAATTTAGAGCATTTCCCTTAAAGTTAGCCATTATTAACAGGGGTCAAACTGGGAGCAGTCTCCGGAAAAAAGTCTGTGTGTTTATTAGAAATACAACTTTATTTCCATTATCAATCTATGTGAAGATTATTGCCTGATTTGGTTCCTCGGAGCCTGAGGTGATGCCTTCAAATGCTTTGTTTTGTCCAACAACAGCCAAAGATAGTGAGTTTTCAAGAACATGATACAGAGAAGCACATCCAATTTTGAAACATTTTTGCATTTTTACTTAAAAATGTGCACAAAAAAAAAATTGCCTTTATGTTTCTGACGACCCACTTAATCACTACCTTTAGATTTTTTTGGATCTGTTGGACAAACAAGCAAGGAAATGATTTGAAGAAGGAATTTGTTTAGCATTTTAGAAATTATATTTGATTAATCACTAAATGAACAGATTGATTGATTTTCGAAATAATCTTTAATAGCATGCAGCCCTACTTTTAACAAACTATATGCTTGAATGCTAAGAGTACTTACTGTTAGTCACTCCCTCTTGATCTGTGTTTCTCCTCCAAACGTCCTCGCCGGCCTGGTCTGTCTCAAAGCACCAGGCTGATTATAGCTTATCATGAATTAAGTGCTTGTTCTATTCAATGCTGTTGACCACCATGGCTAGCAAGTGGAAAAAAACATACTACTGAGAGCTCAGAAGCACATAATGCCAACCGTACATTACATCAAGAAGTAATTTACTTTCATACACTTACATTTGACAACAATATGTTGCTATATGCCTGTAAAGATCTACGGAGAACTTGGAGCGTCATTATTACAAAGGATTCCTTTTCCTTTTTCTAGCTTTCTATTTACATTCAGAAGCTCCAAGAAAAATTGATAGAAACAGAACAACAGCGCTATATGTCTTAATTTTGTATTCATACAATAAACAATACATCCAGACAGTAACTTAAGTTAAATGCTATAGATACAAAAATACTGTAAGCCACCCTTAGCTGTTGCATTCTTTTTTTAAGAGAATCAAAATGTGTGACCACAGACAGCACGTATGCAACATGATGGAAAGTTGCTGCATCTGCTGATGGTCACACTAGGTTATGGTGTAAACACTGGCGTCTCCACATTTGCTATAGCCTGCTGTCACTATTGCAGCGCTAATGTGAGACAGAGTGAGCCTATTGGCAGTGATGGATTTAAAATAATCTGGACTATAATTAATACGGTGTGAGGAGGACTGATGATTTATAATAGCCTGATATTTTACATGTGTAAGGTAAAAAAAAGACTATTAAGGAAGATCTTGTCTTACAACTAAGCACAGGAGCAACATGCTTTACTCTTAATTCTAGATTTATATCAATAGACCTTTTTTAAAGCAGGCATATTGACTTGTGTAGTGTAGGTTAAGAACAGATGACATGTATACCATAGCAATGGCTCAGTAAAATTAAGTGTCCCAGTAAGCTTTTCAATTGAGCCAGCATTATGACTTACTATCTCATTAGTATGACTTACTAAATAAAATGAAAAGCTTACACTTGCTACTAAATAAAAGAAAAGCTTACAGCACCAGGTCTTCACAGGCGGTCTCCCGTTGAAGTTCTGAACCAGCCCGACCCTGCTTAGCTTTTAAGTTCAGATGATCAGATGAAAATTATATAGTAAATCATAATAATAATAATAATAATCATAATCATAATAATAAGATAGTATAATGATAAGATAGTAAGTCATAATAATAATAATAATAATAAGACAGTAAGTCACAATAATGCATGCAGGATACAGTACATTTTTTCCCCTTTCAGTGGCTGAAATGGGCTTCCACAGGTTTCAGGTACAGCAATGGACCAACAATGATTTTTACTAGTATCAGTAGCTTGACTAACTATGCCTGTTTTCGAAGCAGTTTCAATGTTATGAGTAGTTATTTTATTAAATAAGCATACATCAGCTGAAAATATAAATAAGTGACAAATTAAATTAGCGGCCAATATAGACTAAATACTGTATGTATTTATGCCGGTACATAACGGTACCCCCAATGTTGCGAATGGTTTAGTCCTTACCAGTCTATGGTCCTTACCGGCGCTAAGGTTTACTTTGACTTTAATTTGCCGTGCGTATTTAGCGTGTTAGATAGCATTAACACAGCATATATTGTAGTTATCTTACATTAAAGGTGGCTAGTTAGCAGACAAACAGCTAAAGGAAGAGAGAAACAAAAAGCAAAGGAAGGACATTTTTTGTCAGAAGAAAGGTGAGTTACTAGCTAAGCTAGCTACATCATATTTACATCTTCTGTAAGCTAGCACTTGTTTGACAGTTGTAGTGAGTGCGTTTTGTATGACTGTGGAGAGGAGACCCAGGGAGGAACCCAAGAAGCTGTTTTAGAAAACAAAAGAAAGAGCGAAAACAGAAACAATTAGCTTGTAATTACTTCTAAATATAGCTAAGAAAGCCCTTGAATCGTTGTTGTGTGGGGGTGGAGGAGGCAGCAGCTGTTATGTGAAATGGAGAGCTGTTAGCTAATGAAAGCACCTGAGGAAAGTAGCTGATGTCTGCTCTAAAAGCTGTTAGATTTGATGCACAGGCTCCTCTTTGAAAAGAGAGTGCTCAAGGCTTCTGGAAACTTTTTAAATCTAGCGACACAGTTGTAAACACCAGAGAAGAGCAGAGAGCTGAGTTTGTCTGCGAAAATAGGCTGCATTTATTTTGTGGTACACCTTTTTAGAAAAGGGATGTTTTGAAAGTCTAAGTGTATAATGTGATACACCACCACAGATACAGAATACTGGTAACAACATAAGACAAAGGCAACTCATGCAGGATACAGACTAATGGCTCCTTACAATACATTAAAAGTGTGACTGTTTTGATGTAGTAGATTACCTTTTATTAGCTAATAATATAAGCCTACATCCTGATATAGTGATAACAATTAGATAACAACTCAGAAAGTTTGTATCAAAAGGACTTTTTCTCAGGAGATATTTTGACTTTGACCCAATAGGAAAAACAGTTGAACACATTAGCATTTAGCTGCTTTAGTGTGCTGGGACTGTGCATGCTGGCTCAATTATTATTCATCTTTAATCGCTATTGGTAACCACTCTACTTTTCTTTCATGGGATGTCAAAATGTCTGTTAATCTGTACAGTATAAAAACTGCGTACTGTTTTAGTGGCAGGCGAACAAAGAGTAAGCATCACTTGTTATCACAGATGTTTTGAAAGAGAGAGACGGGCCTCCCCAGGAGGCCTCCAGAAAGTTTCAGGGAAGAATCGGTGAGTAGAAGTGGGAAAAAATAGGACATGAGTTCTCCAAAGAAGATTATATGGAACAGTGTAAATGTGTGTGATTTGTGTGGAGATAGTTTAGAGATACAGTAGTTTTGGGACATTTTTAGACAGAAGAAGACTTTTTAATGCCTTGCGAGTCACTTATTATTTGGTGCAGTCTGAAGTTTTCTAAAAGAGCAAAATGTCGGTGCGATCAAATTCCATTATGAATTATTATGAAGTTCCAATAGAATCAGAATACCTTTATTAGTCACACAGAGGGAACATGTACGTTGTTACAGCAGAAAAGAGCCAAAGACCGCTTAATGTTACCTAGAAGCATGCATCAAAAAGTATTAAAGTAAACAAAAAGTTATAATAGAATAAAAATAAAATACATTAAAAAGTTACACAATTTACAAAATACACATCCTGTAACAGTTCTGAGGATTTAGCAGCCAAGTATATATTGCACAGTTATTAACGGCATATATATATATTGCACATATTGCACATAGTTGGTTGGTATTTAACTGCAAGGGGTGTTATAGTCTGTGTTGCTGTGTGTGGGGGTCTACTATAGGCTACCAGGAAATGAAACTAAACAAATGAACTAGGAGATTGGGGGTGGGTTAGCTTTGTCCATGCTATGCCTGAAGTCACGCTGCTTGATTCAATTGTTTTTACCTGGTAACAACTGTAGAAAGTTACCACAGATTTAGGGTGTCAACTAAAATCATTGGTCCTTGGTTTTAAATATGCATCAATATACACTCATATAAATGACTGGTTATTTGTTTTTGCTATAGTAGCAAATGAAATACCTGATAAATCTGAGTCACTCGCGTTCAAAATAATCATAACACTCTGGTGTTGTCAAGAAACGATTATGCTCATTGATGTGCAATAACATCACAGTATTGCAATATGGAGTTGCTTCCATAGTATACTTTGCCATCTCTCTTACTCTTGACAAATATATGTTGTCTCGCAGTATATCTTGTCATATTCCTCATCCCTGTTGCATAAGGGGATAAAGCCTTCTTTGGTCTGGTGGTGATCCAGCACTGCTTCTCACTCCCCAAATAGCCCCCTAGCTCTGTCCGTCTTCAGCACCAGTGCTCCCAGCTCTCATTATAATAATAATAATAATAATAGATTTAATTTGTTAGCGCTTTTACAGGTGCTCAAAGACGCTTTACAGATATAGTGAAGGGAAAAGGAAGGAACAACAAATAAATATATAGTAAACAATCACACATTAAAAGCCAGATTGAAGAGGTGAGTTTTTGTGAGTTTTTTGAAGGTGGTGAGGTCAGTGCAGTCTCTGATGGGTTGGGGGAGTGAGTTCCAGAGGGAGGGGGCAGAGACGGAGAAGGCTCTGTCCCCCCAGGTCCGGTGATTGGTGCAGGTGGGGATGGATAGGAGGTTGGCTTATGATGAGCGGAGGCAGCGGGAAGGGGCGTGGTGGTGCAGCAGGTCTGTGAGGTAGGGGGGGGGGGGGGCCTGATTGTTGAGAGCTTTGTGAGTAATGAGGAGGACTTTGAAGTTGATTCTTTGACGGACGGGGAGCCAGTGGAGGTTCTGGAGGACGGGAGTGATGTGGTCTCGGGAGCGGGTGTGGGTGAGGAGGCGGGCAGCAGGGTTCTGGATATGTTGGAGTTTATTGAGGAGGTTGGATGGTATGCCGTAGAGGATGCTATTGCAGTAGTCGAGTCGTGAAGTGATGGATGCATGAATCAGGGTTTCAGCAGCAGAGGAGGAGAGTGATGGGCGGAGGAGAGTGATGGGCGGAGGAGAGTGATGGGCGGAGGAGAGTGATGGGCGGAGACCGGCAATGTTTTTGAGGTGGAAAAAGGCGGTCCTGGTGATGTGATTTATGTGGTGGTTGAATTTGAGCTGACTGTCGAAGATGACTCCGAGGTTGCGGATGTGAGAGGGGGGGGGGAGATAGAGTGTGGCTGTCAATGGTGAAGTTGAAATTCTGGATGTCTTTGATACGGGATGGGGGGCCAATGATGATGATGTCTGATTTGGCACTGTTCAGTTGGAGATAGTTTGTTTGCATCCATGCTTTTATTTCTGAGAGACAGTTGGTGAGAGTGGAGTGTGTTGTGGTGGTGATGGTTTTTGTTAAGATATAAAGTTGGATGTCATCAGCATAGCAGTGAAATTGAAGGTTGTGGCGACGAATTATTTAGTGTTTTAGTAAACGCACATATACAGCAATACAACTTTCTTTGAAATAGAGGTAGAAAAAATGAATATTGGTTACAGTCTGGACTCTCTGGAGCGCTTCAACTTTTTTTTAGCTTAAGACACAAGTGCTGTTGCTATAAGGAACATTACAATTACAGTAACTTGGTAAAGAAGTAGCATCAGAGTTTGTACATTGTTGTGTTGTATTTTTTATTAAATGCATTTTTTACAAGTGAGATTCAGTCTTTTTATGTGCAAGGTAATTAGGAAAATATATTACATTACATTACATGTTACTTATTAGACGCTTTTATCCAAAGCGACTTACATACTCAATACTGTGGGCAATCCCCACAGGAGCAATTTGGGATATATATATATATATATATATCCACTCCTTGGCCAGAATATAGAGCAGAACCAAGAAGCAAAGACTTTGAAAACATCTCTGTGAAAGACATGCCCAACATAAAAGGAGAGTCCAAGTCTAAATTGGAAAAAGCTTAAATGTGCTGATTCACTGCTGAAGATCTGCTACTTGTATTCAGTCTGGGCTGTGCCGAGCAGACAGCCCAATCTGCAGACCATCACACACACACACACACACACACACACACACACACACACACACACACACACACACACACACACACACACACACACACACACACACACACACACACACACACACACACACACGGTAATGCACTTTGTGAGGGCTACACTCAGAAGAACCTCCACAAAATAGTCATTAAGGGCCGTCCCTTTTTCTGAAGTTGTAGGTGGGTGGTATGGAGCATAATGTGCTGAATGCAAAGCAACAGACTGAGATGATGATGGCCTCAGTGGAGAGAACAGTAACAGTGGAGCTGCAGTCTGTTCTGATGGCAGGTGGTGGGCAGGAGGCCATAGGTTGTGTGCAGAGGTAAAGTCAGGGGGGGGGGCAGCTCAATCCGGTGACGGCTGTCAGATTGAAGCTGTTGAGGTTTTGTGTCGGGTTGTCCAAATGAAGTGTTACCTTCTCACAGAGGCGGGATTTTGAACAGGTGGTCCAGTTTGTCTGGGATCAGCGGCGGTCCTCTTCATTGTGCAGCTCTGTCAAGGAGGGCAACTGGCAACCAATTATCTGCTCCGCAATGCTGAGTGGGAAAGATTGGCTGCTACAACTTGTTTCCAGTAGGGCCTGGAAACAACTGTATAACCCTTTCTATTAGGAGCGCACTGGCTCAGCACAGTTCAGTTGGACACAGCAACGCTGTCACACGCAGCGACTCAATCACAGTACAGCATTGCTGCTGCTGCTTTCTGCACTGAGGACTGCCGATTTCTCTACGTCTCCACAGATGTTTTCAATCTGTTCCATAATCATAGCTCACACTGAGGCAACCCTTGTGTCACTAGATTACATGCGTCTAGATGTGTCCCCTATGTGTTTGCTGAGCAGTTATCTCGTTACACCCGGGGCTCTATTTCAATATGTCATTGATATCGTGGCATGAGACTAGATATCGTCTTAGATTTCTGATATCAGATGAGATCATACGCACACAACAAATGATTATCGATCATACATTTTAGTTATATTATGTGAAAGCTCCAATAGTCAAGTTTTCATTTATCGGAAACATTGTGATATTTGATTTTCTCCAGCCCTGGTTACATGTAACAGACTTATGTATTTAATTACAAATACATTAAATGATATGTATAAAATGATTACTTTACCTTTTATAGGGTATTTAGTCATCTTTACCCTATTGCATTCCTAATCTGACCTTCCCAACACTGGTTTTAAGGGTACTGTATGTGTCTGTATTCTAAAGTTTCAATATTTTCAGTTTTGTGGTTTCCAAAAGAAAAAGATAATTCCATAATTTATTTAAATTGGAGCACCAGAGATGTTTGTTGATTTTGGTTGGCAACCAGCAACACATTTGTTATCCTCCCTCAGTTTCTCTTCACTTTTTATTCATTAAAGTATTTGATGATCTTGTTTACTGTAAACTGTGATGATGTTCAAAATGTTTTTGAGGCAAAAGGACAGAAAATTGCTTTGAACTGTTCGGCTCTTTTTATAAAATGTTTTTTTTTTATCTTTAAAAAACAGACAGGAAGCCGGCTTGCATACATGTGTATCTGATTCAAAATCTATAAGTGTATAAGTGTGTGCAGGCACCACTTTGTTATTGGGATTGTGTGTCTGTGTGGTTGTTTTTTTGTGTGTGTGTGTGTGTGTGTGTGTGTGTGTGTACTCCTCACCCACAACATCTTTCAGCCAGCTGCTTCATGCCTCATTGGGGTCTGTATTGATTGGTCCAGTTTCTCTTTGTTTTGGGTCCTCTATTTGGCCGTCTGACACAGCTCTAAGAAACCCGCTGGCCTTTGCTAAAAGTGCCTTAACAGCTACAGGAGCCTTTGGTAAAATTGCTAAATGGCCAGACAGACTCCGGTCTGAAAGCTCTGAATGGCGAGAGAGCCCTTTGGTAAAATGTCTCCAGAAGGTCAGCGAGGCTGCAATGCAATAGCCTCAATAGCTCCAATAGTTCAACAGGCAACTTCATGCTCACACGCTCGTGCACGCTCAGGGACGTGCACGACCACTGACTCACTTTACTTTCTCATCCTCTCTGTGTCACACAAATGCAGTCACACGCCCACGCACACACACACTCAGGGATTGATGTGACGGAGTTGTGAGTCGCTGTTTGTCTGCAGTGTTTTATTTCTCAGTGGCGGTAGGTGGCGACTGCCGGAGGGGAATCTTAACATGGCGCCGATCCCACTGCTCATTCAACACTATTCTGTCTGTTGTAACATGACTCAGCTTTCATAAAAAAGGGACCAGATCAGTAAGACAGCGAGTGGGAGACAGACAGGGAGAGGGGGGGGCACGCTGACAGAAAGGCAGAGAGGGGGCATGATTAGAAACGAAAGAATGGTAAACAGAGACGCGTGAAAGCTTTGATCTGTTGGGCTCGCTGTACCGTGACTAACCAGGCGACAGTGACAGCGGGTTGTACTTGTAAATAAACACCAGGATACGGTAGATCTCATCATTCAAGGAGTGCGTCGCCCACCTCCGCTCTTCATTTACCCGACATCCTATCCCTTTATCCAAACAGGACTTCCCATTCCAGAGGTCACGCAGCTGATGAGTCCTGCAGGGTCACACCAGACAAGACGCTGCGGAGCAAGGCTACACACACACACACACACACACACACACACACACACACACACACACACACACACACACACACACACACACACACACACACACACACACACACACACGAGCAAATGTCAGCAGGAGCAGACATACACACTTAAACTCTCATGACAGTGGTATTAGTCGCTTTCAAGGGGTTGGTGGAGGGGAGTAAGAAAAACACTTTAGCAGTTCTTGTCTGTCAGAGAGGAGCGAGGGGCCGACAGGCGAGAAGGCGGGAGGGCAGGCGGACCCCCGGGCTCCCAGTCTCTCAACTCTAACGTCGTCTTAGACACAGATTTGTTTTATTGGCTCTGAAGTCGCTCTCCTTCACTCTCCTTCACACTTGTTTTCCCCATTTGTCTTCTCTCCTTCATGACTCTCCTCTCCCCACCTCCCCTGCGTCTTTTATCTCCCTCTCTGCCTTCTTTTCCCTCCATGCATTTCTTCCTCCCATCCCTCAGAAGTTGTGGCTTAGCTAGAGGCTCACACAGCCATGCAGAACTCGGATGAAGAATGGCTTTTACTGTACATGCTAAACTACACGCTAAATCGAATGACTGATGCTCTTGAAAGTGTTTGCTGCCGGGCAGAGCCGGCTGTAGTCTTTGGGGTTGTCAGTCGGAATATGGTTGGCGGGTTTGCTCTGCGTATGAGCGAAAAAGAACTTGGCAATCGAGCCTGGGTGTGTTTCCGCTTGTGCGAGAATAGATAAATCATTTTTAACTGACTGCAGTGCTACCTTGGCCCTAATGGTTATCGATAAGGCAGTATATTCACAGTCAATCTCTCCCATTGTGTCTCTCTGCCCAAGCCGGCGCTGTTACTAATGCCTGATAACTGCCTGCGTGTAACACAGGCATTAAATAGGAATACTCACACACTAACGCACACAATTTTCTCTCTCCCATCTCCTACTCTTTCTCCCACCAGGAGTGTGAAATCTAATCATCACTGGAGCCCACAATCATTATATCTAATCTGGAGAGACCCACATGCCTGACAACAACAATAGCAGGAACTGCAGCAGCAAGCTAGCACTATCTCTGCTTCTAACAGCGCACACACTGCTGCTTTATATAAACCTGCCTATCTGGAAAATAATGCTGGGGAGAATTTAGTAGGTCAAGGTTGCCATTTTTTACAATGACAATACCCGTACGTCTTTGCAATTCCAGCTGTTTGTGTGCAAGACCCTTAATGGAGAGGTTGTTATCTCAGCAGCATTGCTAACTTTATCCTCACACTTCCACCAACGTGTTCACTTATTTCTCACCACGGTAGTTTTGAGTAACTCCAAAAGAAAGCTACATCAAGCTTCTCTTCCTACTACTACTTAACTGTTTCCAAACACGCCGCTCTCCTCAGCCTGCCACATCTTCGCCGCGCATCTCGACGGGGTAGCCGACAGCGAGGGTACTACACAGAAACCCCCTCACAGCTGCGTTGTCCTATTACCTCTGGCAGTCGTCTCACTGTCACACTGATCAATGATTCATGTGTGCGAGGGCCTCGGCCTGTTAGCTCGCCGCGCTGCTGCTCGCCGCCGCTCCCATTATAATGACTGGACTCGCCCAGAAAACTCTCTCTAACTTGTGACGGTTATGTGCGTTTTAGGAAGAGCCCAGGAGAGAAAGATGGACAAAGAGAGTGGGAGTGATGGATAGACAGACAGGGGGAAAAGGGAGTCAGAGTGAAGGTTCACGCTGAGCACATGCTGCTCACATGCTGCTCAAATAACCGACTGCACGTTGTGTCGGAGTGTGAGTCTGTGCGAGTGTGTATGTACTTTTTTGCCAACACCAAGGATCAAAAATGTTTTAAATCCTATAAGCAAAAGAGTTAGGAAGTGAGTTGAACTGCTGGATTTATTAAATACATAATATTCTCACTTTAACTCAAATTTTTATTTTAATAAAGTCCTGAATGTGCGCCACACAAGTCACATAACATGACTTCATCTGGGGACTTGTTAGTAATACCCTCTTTCTCCGCTAGTTTCCTGTCTGTTTTTATAAACTCAGATGACTAATACATAATTTATGGTAAAAACAAACCATATAAACAACATAACCCCCTGGACATGCGCAGGTACGGGCTAATGTTGTCCGGGCAACGGCCCGTTTGGCCTTTTTGGCTGACCTGCCCCTCTGGAGAGAGCGAGAGTTTCTTTTTCTTTTTCCTGTTGTGGCCGAATCAACATGATAAGCCCACAATTAGTATTGTAGTGTCTCGCTGCGGGAAACACACTTTGTCAGTGCTGTCATCTGCCGGTGCGTTAAGACCATCTCAGTGTCAGATTTTGGAAACTTGATTTTGAGTTGTTTCATGGCAGTTAGGGTATAAGGGATTTACAAAAAAACACTTAAATATAGCGTACTTGTTATTGTGCTTCTGTCTTTCTGTGTCTTTTCATCTGTGAACTCCCTCAACGGGGCCGTTTCTGCAGGCCCGGTTCCAGAACAAAATGACTCAGGGTTTATCTGAGATTAGAGAGGGTGCAGTGGTAAAGTGTGGACCTAACACCCTCTAGGGGGTCCTCACCTCCTCCAGGGGGGTCCGGGGGCATGCTTTTTAAATATTGAAGTTAAAAGCATCAATCTGGTGAACTTTGAGAGCAACATTAAGAGATCTTTGGATCTATGTGCTCTTTGCTTGATTCATGCCTTCCCAGTCCCTTATCACGTAGCCTAGAAGAGCATGGCGCCAGTTGTTGTAGCCAGTTGTGGTGAAGGCATCTGACGTACTTGAACCGAAATGTCTACATGCATAGCAGAAGATGGCATCTTTTTTACATGAATATTCCAGCCAATCTCTGTTTTGAAACAATGAGCTGCAAAACGAGCACCCACTGTACAGGGGAGTTGGGTACTTTTGTAAATATACCTGGGCAGGCTCTGTTTTGCCGAGGTCCTCTGGCACTTGCGGGCTGCTGAGGGGTGGCGGTGTTTGGGGCAACGAAGACGGCTGCGGCTGCTCTGCCTCCGTGGGCGAGGCGGGAAAAGCCGGCGAGTCGGGCGTTAGTGTCCACGACAGTGGCCGCGGGTAACGTAATCTCCCCATGATCTGAACTGTTATTATCTGCAGTAGATGCAGTGTTACTGCTGGCGATTAGGGCTGGTTGTTTTAACCATTTTCTGAGTTCCATCATTGACTGCTATGTAAGCACCTTGCAGATGACGAACGCGCAGCAGCACAGGTCACGCGCACCTGACATAATAATGTACTTCCGGGAAAGGTATTTAACCACAAGGAACAAGGGAGGGGAGGGCAAAGAGAGGACGGGTCGGCGGCGAGCGCGGCGGCGAGCGGAGGAGGAGGCGGGTGCGGCGGTGGAGTGCAGGAGGCGGTGAGGTGGTGGAGGAGGAGGTAGGAGGCGGAGTGAGTGAGGAGGTAGGCGGAGGCTGGGGAGGGCGGAGGAGGGGAGAGGAGGAGTGGGAGGGCGCGGCTGGATGTGGCGGCTGAGGAGGATGGCGGAGGCGGAGGGAGGATGAGGCGTAGAGGAGGAGCTGCGGCTGCGGAGGCGGAGAGGCAGGAGGGCTGACGGCGGAGGGTATGCGGCGGAGTCGTTCGTCTGCTTCTTGCTTCTTCTTCTTCTCTCTTCTGTGGTCTTCTGCTGTCGTCTTCGTCTTCTTCTTCTTCTTTATTATTATTATTATTATATTATTACTACTATAAATATTATTGTTATTATACATGTAATATTTTTCACTTTTCATTGTTTTTACTTTTCTTTTTTCAAATGAGGGTGCATAACGACTCAACTGACGGTGCAATGCACCCTTATGCACCCCCGTAGAACCGGGCCTGGATTTCTGCCATGTCTCTACTTTAGTTTGACCATCTCTGTTACTAAGTTATGGAATACTAAATAAATAAGTAATTAGATACTGTACCTTACCGTTACTGGCTGCGCTCATAAAGAATGATAAGAATAAGAATAATGCGTATTGAACTGGTTTCATTAATTAGTGAGTTTATTTAAGGTAATTAGTTAGAGGCCCTATTTTATCAGTATGTCTGCACAGCAGTTACAATGGTCAAACTACATTGGAACAGAATTGTCCCCATTTTGTCTTTAATAATTACTACATTAGATATTTTAATGAGATATGGACCGCAAAACAAAACATTTCCCTGGTTTTCATTTTTAAAATCAAGTCACCGAATGCAAGTAAGCTTAGCTTATTTTGTTATGAGATGCTAATTACTGTTCAATTTAGTTGATGTAATAATTGTTTGGTTTCTTTTACATTAAAAACAAGTTACAATTTCCAAAAGGTCCTGTGTTTTTTATCGGGGGGAGGCCCTTTTTCCAGTTTAGAGCAATAGCCCCTCCAAATGTCTGTGCCCCTGGATATTTTCACAATACCCTTCTGCACTATTTCAATTAGTTTGACGAAAAATCAAATGTTCTCTGTTATTTTGGTATAATAGATGGCTTTAAATGCGACCATACTCATGAGCCTCAGCCGTCATTGCTATGGGGAAAAGAAGCCGGTCTGTAGCTGGAAGCAGCGCTGTGGCAAATGTACACACACTTTGTTGTTGCCATTTGGAACAAAGCACTATGTGGCATAGTTGCTGACAGTCGTTTCACTTAAAGGAATAGTTCAACATTTTGGCCCATGACTAGTTTTGTATCACTTCCATTGTTTTTATAATGTTGTCATGCACAAATAACTCATCAGTACAGCTGCAACAATTAATTGACTTATTGATTTGTCGATCGACAGCATTTTTTATATTTTGAGTTATTGTTTAAAAGTAAAAAAGCCAATAAAAATGGCTGAAAAATGCTGGAATATATATATACATATTTTAAAAACACTAAGCCACACTTTCTGTATACCAACACATCAAACTCTCTCAACACCTGCACTCCTCTTTCTGACCCACTAAATCACAGTTGTTTTCTTACTTACTCACAATAACAACCTAACCAAGCGAAACATATATTTTTAAAACATGTAATTCTCTCTATGGCCCTTTCATATTGTTAGCACCCATACAAACAATCTTAGCCGGGAAAAACACAACGTTTAAATTGGGTATTCTCCCTTATGACTGGACACACTTAAAAACATAGGAAACTAGGTTAAAAAAACAGTTACGCTTTAAGACTTGGCCCTGTCCTTGCCTGTGGCTCTGTAAGTGCCTCTACATTTTGAAGAGCCCAGAATTAACCTGGTCAAGTGCAAACAACAAACATGTCATCACTACTCCTAATATTGCCGTAAGGACATTAGGTCCTTAAAAGTAGAGCATTCACACACAACTCTCATCACATTCCTGGGTCCTTATCCCTCCTTGTTTCAGCGTGTGTGTGTGTTCTGTGCTCTGTGGCCCTAGATGCTAAGTGTTCTAGCAAAAGGTCAACAGCCATAAAGCAGGAGTGTGAGGGAGAAGAAGACGGAGAGAGGCTGATGAGGAGGAGCAGCAGAAGTACGGTCTGAGGGCCTTTCGAGGAGGGATGGAGTGGTGAGGAGGATAAGATAGAAGAGTCGGTGAGGACTGTTGTTGCAGAGTCATTACTGGAGTGGGAAGCACTTGGCAAACAGTGGTGTGTGTGGATGTGTGGGTGGGGGCACCAAAGAACAAGGACAAAGAAAAGCAATCCAGATGAGAGGAAGTGAGGAGAGATTGAACGGTGGAAATGCAAAATGTTTCGCTTTGGGAGTGACTCGTCATCCTTCACTGATTACTCGTACAGACTCATTTATGAAACTATGATAGGTTGTTCCACTCCACGGCGTAATATAATGCAGTACAAACAGTGGTGATGCATACAAACCTACATTTGTTACCACAACGCTACATGTCATGTTTATTTCTAATAGAAGAGTCTCAACAATGGGATGTAAGGTAAATAGAATCTCTGCGGAAATGTCTCTTTATCTATCGTTGTTAGACTAATGTAATTCCGACCATCATCAACATGTTTCTTCTGTGCATTTCTCCCTCCTGTCTAATACTTTGCTTAAGACTAAACCCATGACATTGAATGTACAACGCAGATCACTTGGGCATTTTCATACTTTTGTATTTCTCCCCATCATCAGAATGAGTCATCACATTAATTTCACAGCGATGTGTTAATGAGAAAATCCCACACACTGCATCTCTTTTAAAATAAAATAAAGAAATGGGGAGATGTATTTAAAATGGTACCCGCACTGACGTGAAGAATCTGCGCGTGTCCGGCCTCGTCACAGGCTGACAGTTCAATTAGTCTGAATGAAATGATGCATGGCGTCTCCCTCACGGCCCTGGTAATCGGCAGTGTTCTGCTCAAAGGAGCTCATATTGTGCTGGAGTAGATAGCTAAACCAACAGTGGCCGGGGCTAGTCAAGGAAGTTGAAGATCCCCTTTAGATTCCAGAGTGGAGCATGGGACTGAATTGGCTTCAACTCTCAGAGCTCATCATGAGCTTTGAGAGAAAATAGTTCCTTTCCGACTGCTAATGGCTTTGAACTATCTGGAGTTTTAATTAGGTATTCCTCATCAGCTGGGGATCAGGTGTGGGCGAGCGTGTAGGTGTGAGCGTATGAAACAAAGAACATTTTTTGTTAGCGACGTGTTACCTGTGTAATTGTGGATTTGTCTTTCTAAGCAGCCATTTTGTGCAAGAGTTAGCGAGAGCGTGTCAAGTGCTTTTTCAGGGTGTCGGCAAATCAGCCTGACAGAAGACAGACAGCAAAGTCGTTTGAAGTCGTTAGAAGTTCCTCACCTTGATCTGCATTCAGCAGCCATCCTCCGACTGCCACCGCTGCATAGTAACTTTGTGATTTGAGTCTTTGCTTTTGCTTGATGTTCGCAATGTGTCAAAGGAGGAACAAAAAAAAAAACCTTTAGTGATTTATTTTGTTTGCTTTGTTCCTCACATGAGCAAAGGGACATTACCTTTTTAAAGTCAAAACCCAAAGCGGTGTTGGGAGTACAATCTCACATGAATGGGACCTGATGATTGGTCAGAGGAAGGTGGATGTTTTACTGAACGTTTTATTGACAGACTTGCAAGGCGCTAATTAATATGCTTAATGGCCAGGTGTTAGTTGTGTTTTTTTAACGGCATGCAGGATTGTTGTCCTAGTAAACACTTTTATAAGTGGGAGGAGGTACCCTCCCATCCTCCCACACCCCTTTGTTGTTTGAAAGGCCCATATGGATTGTGAATCGGCAGCCACTTTCAAAGCATCATTAGTCATGCATAAAAGACTGTATTAGCGCTTTAATACCAGCCCAGGGCTCCGGCTCTGAAGATCTGTCTTAATTGCCCACCCCTGCCACAGTCTGCGCTCTTTTTTTGTTTACGCATATGTACGTGCGTGTGTGCGAACGTTTATGTCTTTGTGTTATTTTTGTTTCTCGCTAATTGTCCACTTCCTTGCCAGAAACTAATAAGCACATGAACTGAGTGAGAACTCTAAGACGGACATTAAAGAAGATTCAGACACACCTCTCTGTGTGCCTTGACTAATGATCTTTTCTATCTGCTTCTCCTCTCCCTTTGACTGTCACTGTGTTGTGTGCGTGTGTGTGTGTGTGTGTGTGTGTGTGTGTGTGTCTGTGTGTCTGTGTAGCAGTCCACCTGTTAGGGCTGACCTGGCATCTGCGGCACGGCGAGAGCCAGCTGTATGAGAACGGCGTGATCTCGGCGGATCATCAACAGGAGGACCGCAGCAAACCCCGACCCACCAGCTCCATCCACCTGCTGGACACACTCAACCCTGAAAACGCTCACGCAGGAGACCGAGGTGACCTGACACGCGTTCAGTATTACACCACCATAACAGATGTTCCATACTCAACTATTGACAGGATTTGCCCGTCAGTAGCAACCAAGCCAATGTGATACAGCCAACTGCAGTTTTGTAATTGTATTGAATGAACACTGGTTTAAAGCCATCCACAAACTTTAACTGCTTTTCTTTATTTATGTGATATTTGAAAAGGAACCAGTGCAGGGGTTTATAAAGCAAGATGAACTGCTCAACCGGGCTACTTACAGTAAGTCAGGCGTATAGTTAGGACAATCTGTTAAAACAAGGGAGGTTTAAATAAGTCCAACCTCTATGACCATGGTTACTTCAGAGTAGCTTGGTCAGTGTAGTTTTAATGCTTAGCTTTACATCAGGCTTTTTAGACTATTATATTGAGTATTTGCCTCAAAGTCAATCAAATACATTTTTTGTTTATTACGTCCATTTCCCTCTACTGGCGATACATACTGACAAATAATTTATATACAGTTATTATCTTCCTGTGTTGGTTATGCAATGGTTGGCGCATATCTTGTTGCCAGTAAATATAGCCGTCCTTCTCCCTGTAGATCGTACCCGGAGGCACTTCAATTTAAATCCAAGGGCACATTGTTATCAGACTTAAAGGGTTTCTTTATATATGGAAGTGTGTTAACAGGCACCTCTGAGTTGAGTTGCATTGTGAGTAATGTAGGTTCAAGACAAAAAGATTGTTGTTTCTGGTTTACCAAGTCTTTTTTTCATTCTTTTAGTGTCTACTGAAAATGCCATAGGGCTGCAAGGCAAGTACTACTTTAACCGTAAGCATTCAAATAAGAGCAGTTTACACCTGTATCTTCTTTAAATCCCCTACTGTAAATAAAGTGAAAGGATCAGTCACCCCAGATTTGTTTTAATACGTTTTATTTTTATCGGCTTATTTCCTTAACAGTAAATTATATAAAGTCATATTTTTGCATTATTATATAGAGGTAAATCATAACAAATGAAAACAATTAAACGGGGCAGTCAATTCGCTAACTGGCAACATTTATTTCTTTGCTGTGAACAATGGGGTCAGCTCTTGATATTAAAAGTCTACCAGAAGTGACCTCGTCTGCTCTTTCTCTACAAGTCGACTTTATTAAATAAGCTTTTCACAACAAGCTCTGCTTTTCTGAGCCACCATTATTAAACACCCCTACCTGAATCAACACTCACAAAGGTTAGCTCAGATACAGGCTACATGCTATAGTAGGTGCTATACATCTCCCAGAATATTAATTTCTCTCTCTGCACACTCAGTTGAAATCCTCCTAGGACAATAACTATATTTGCGAAAGGATTTAACAGAAGCTGATTATTGGAATTAAAGGGTGAATTTCCTCTTGAAACGTATACACTAGCTTTTAACATTATGATTGAGACATTTAGTTTATATCGCATTAGCACCCTCCGACTTGCACTCGGCACGATGACTGTTCAGATACGAAGGAGACACATCAGTCCAGAGATGAGCCCCAAACTGATTACTCATTTATTAGAAAGGCAAGGTAATTGGTTAATCATGTTCCCTCTTAGCCGCTACGTGACTGGAATAAACTCCCCTCACTTGGCCGTCTCTCAACTAGCCAGAGGAATGACTAACACCAATTTAACCCCGTGACATGGGACATTAATTGTGAGTGTTCCAGGTCATGAAGTCAGGCAGGACACAGCAACC
Organism: Harpagifer antarcticus; assembly: GCA_902827135.1. Lineage (NCBI taxonomy): Eukaryota > Metazoa > Chordata > Actinopteri > Perciformes > Harpagiferidae > Harpagifer > Harpagifer antarcticus. The sequence continues at coordinate 5,453,327 of CADEHL010001042.1, read as the reverse complement.
TTCACGCTGAGACCGACTCTGATGGATATTACATTGGATGCCGTCAGATTCCATGTTCAGCACTTACAAGGAGACTGTGCGAGCCAAACTGCTACCCGCTGCAATTTAGGCAACCTGGGACATCCCTTAAGCAACTATTCTTGATGAATCCTCACATTCGGAGGATTAACGCTCTCATCGGTAGCTAAATCCTCCAATAGAGCGCGCAGGGGTCATGGAATTCGCTTCCGTGAGTGTTGCGTCACAACAATCTATTGTTTCAACTCCTATTGCTCTAAATGCCTGATGGAAGCTGGGAAATCAAAATGGGCAAAGCTAAGCCGTTGATGCAGGGGGCTCAGATTAATAAAATTGGCATGGTGGAGGTGGTCCCCGGGCAGAGGAGGGCCAGAGAGATTAGAGATTAGGCTGTAATCCAGTGTGGCAGATTATCACGCTCATCCCGCTGTACCCATCACCTCTCACACCAAGAGACCACACAATCCCCTAGATTACACGGGGACGGCTGGTGAGAGGAGGCTGCTGGGAATGGAAATGATAGAAAAACAAGACACGGAAGGGAGAGGATACAGCGGATTGACGGCAGGAGAGGAAAATCAGCCAATCCGCTTTAAGGATGTTTGAGATATCGATCATCAAAGTGGCTCAAAATGACATTTAAATATCATTTTCATTAGACAACTTTTATCAACAACTGAAGAAGCCAAGCAGCGACATGTTCTTTATTTTTAATCCCGTAATAAATGGTTTTATTTCTGATGCGCTGCTATAACCATAAGTTACAGCACAGCAGTGGGAGCATAAAGATACCCGAGGAGATTGATTGGAGGATAGTTATCAGTTCCTGCTTGTTTTGATATAAACCGATGACACAGAGGGGAGAGATGAAACGAGCTAGGCGGAATGATTGGAAGCTAGTAATCTGCTTGTTTTCCCGTTCATGTATTTTTATTGTTGTTGTTTTTATGTCAACTTCAATGCCATAAAGACAGAGGCTCTCTGTTTGATTTGTTGGCCCGACGCCGGCATCAGTACGGGATCAGCAGAATCGTAAACCACCATTCAGCCTGCGGCACGGCGCTAGATGCTAATTGACATGTTGTGTCATCCGCGTATGGCTCGTGTCTTGTCAAGCCGTGCACGTGCTGTGTTTTATGTTCTTGGGGCTCTCTCTCCTGCGGCTTCAGAGATCACCAGGAGCCCCTTCTTAGTCCTCCACACATTAAAGCCTCTCTAATTAGTGCTACATTAATTGCCACTCACCCCATGATAATCAACCTCAGGCAGGCGTACATGCGCTAGGGTGCATGTGCTTCTCTTCTATATCTAACATGCATGCCCACACATATAGAAACTCCTCCTGTGCAGATGAAAGCCAAAGATCCCAGAGTAGAATTTTTCATTTGTGTCTTCTGTCAGTGGATTCCCCTGCCTTAATGAAGTACATTGAAGTCTGAGAATAATATTTCAGTCAACGTGGAGACGCCGGATGTATTAATGATATGAAATGATACAAAGTGACATACAGTAGAGCGGCATATTGCCTCATTATAATGAGGAGATGATGAAAGTCGGGCTTTGGGATTGCCATCTGAGCCTATGAGATGTGTATATAAAGCCTGTTTATGAGAGGAGGGTTAGTGGCCAATTGTTTTCACTCTATCCGGCAGTGTGGTTGGAAATGGTGTGTGGATGGATGGAATGTGACACAGACAGAGAGGAGGGCTCTTAAAGAGCACATCAATATTCTAGCCTGTGTGCGGAGAGAGCGCAGGGGAGAGAGAGGCCGAGCAGTGCGCGTGCTCGAGGACGAGAGTGCATATCGCTTGCATGTATGTGGGAAAAAGGAGTCGTGTCTGCGGGTGAGATGAATGTGTGCGTACGTGCTGGTGCATTGTGCAAATGCAGATGGACTGCTCCCTGTTACACTGGTCTCATTGATTTTCTCAGGCTGGGATACAGTCTCGGGATGTAGCACACACAGCCACACACACAGACACACACACACTCACACACGCAGGCAGGCAGTGAAAGTATAGATCATTTAGTGAACCCCCTGCTCGAGCTGCTCAAGTTGAGAAAGCAGCAGCATTTCTGTCTGTGTCTTACTCAGCCTGCATTCAAAACATCTCTCCAGCTGAAGAAATTAAACATTATTTCAAGTGGCAGTCAGTATTTACACTTTGGATGACACATCTTGTGGCGGGCAGGGAGCTTTGTAGTGCTCACTCTTGGCATTTAGAGTAGTAGATTTATGTCTCAGGCTCCGATGTAATAGGCACAAAGAATCAAAGTCACTTTTTAGTTTTTCTTAGGAAACAGACTAGACTTTCTTTTTGATTAAAATGTACTACTTATTTTTGCCACAGTTTAGACAAAATGGGTTTGAATTTGAGTTTGGGGGCATTTGTTTAATTTAGGCTACTACATAGTAATGACTCTCTTAACCATGTCATGGCCATTTCTACTGATCATGATTCCATTGTTGAGGTCTACTAGAAGAGATGTACATTGTTCAATGTTCCAAAATCACATTGGTTTCTCATACAGCATCTCTGTATAGTATGTGTATTCACTCTCTCTCCTAAACGGCTTGTTGGAGCTCCTCCATGGATTGAACCATCTGATGGGACATCACGTAGATGAAATGTGTTATTTTCACATTGATACATCAGCATTACATTATTTCATTATGTAGCTCATCATTATATCACAATGTCACTCACAATATGATATATGTGCAGAAAGAAGTACTTGTGCTGATAATACTGTACATTTACTTGAGATAGATTTGATTGGCTGTTACAATTATTTCCTTAGTACAGTTGTCCTTAACTTGTGGCATGAGGTCCCAACATAAGTTAAGTAGTCACAAGATGGAAAAAGAAAACCATGTTTGGGATTTATTTTCAGACTTTTCAATAAAGTCTTATTTTGGGAGGAGCCCATCTTTGAAAGATCCTTGATAAAACACAGTCCTAACTCAGAGCTAAAACATTCTGTGATAAACATGCTTGCATGAATGATTCAAACCAGACCAGCCCACTTAACAGCAGTCAGAAGATTGAAGAGGACAGAAAGGAGAGAAACATTTGAATGGAACTGAATGGAGCATTCCGTTCTGATTACCTCCAGGATGAAGCTGCTTGAGATGATCTCTTTCCAAGGCCCTTGAAGCTGGGATAGAAAGGGTTTCATGGCATCATTGGGGGAGAATACCATCATAACATTTCATCATATTGTACTTCTATTGATGGGAATCAACTACTAAACCTTAAAGTCATCTTGATTGTGATTGAGCTCTTGATCCTGTTTATGACCGTTACAGATGAGAATTACCATCCTGTTGACTTTGCTAACTTGTGGTCATGTGAAGCTCTTTGAGATGACTTGCTTTGATTTAGCTGCAGAATTATAGAGCTTTCTTTCTAACAGTCTACCCTCCTGCTAACTGTAGCCATGAGCCTCTCCCTGTGGTTAGCAGAAGCCTAAATTATTAGCAGCATTTGCTCCCATCAGGCCCTTACCCTCACTAGATTAGTACAAGCTACAGGCAATGCAAACGTGTGCTTTCTCCATGTGCCATGTCATACAACACGCATTGCCTGTGTTACGATGTAAGTGCACTCGGAGTGTTACGCAGGGGATAAGTTTGTGAACAGGCAAACTCGTCTGTCTCAGACGTAGCCGGAGGCCTGACGGTAGAAGGTGAGGACGAGAGAGTAATGGAAGGGCCTGAGGCCAAGAGCATTATCTCCGCCTGACTCTGACTGACACTCATTAGGCTGCACAGTGGAGAGAGGAGGCTGAAAGCTTATTAAACCTACTGCTCAAAAGGCCCTTAATTGATTCCAAGTAATTATAGAGACCTTGCCCATTGTGATATTTTTATTCATCCTGCGGCAAACTCAATCTCTCCTGCATTCGGAACACTATTAATGTTGTCTGCGCCAATGTGTGTGTGATCCACACACAGGCCTGCACTTCAGCAGCGACTAACAGTGTCTCACACACATATACCCACACAGTTCCGCTCCCCTAAGACATGTCCCATCACCAGGACCCCTGCTGCACTTTTGAGTCTGTTCCCGCTTCATTAGAATCTGAGGGATAATAACATTAATTCCAAAGACAGTTTAGTTCCTTTGAAAATAGATTACAGGTGTAATTGTTTTACCTGAATAACCCGTAGGCAAGAGAAATTAATTAGACCTTGTGTCCCAAGTCCTAATGTAGCTCATTTCTTTCACTGGCCTGGCACACACACACTAGTCAAACACACAGGACGCAGATGGACTGACTTTGAGATTCCAGCACTTTAAATGAAGGATGATGGATGACAATATAAGGATGTAAGCTGGTCATTAGAAACGTGAGAGCTTCCAATCTGAAACCAGATGTCCTGTAACACGGGAGACTTTGGATGGCTCATTTAGGTGAGATGATTGCATATTTGTGTGCAGTATGTGTCGAACATTGCGGTTGAGCGGTGTCAACGAGGGCATTAGCTGTGTTATGTGCACACCATGCCTGCACTACCACTATAATTGGCTGAGGCAGCATCATTATTATACCATGCAGTATGTTGCTTCTAAGAAGACCTGCCCACCAAGCCTCTATCGTTTCCATTGTGCATGATGGCAGACATGAATAACACTTTCATCAGCCCTTTAAACAAGCTCAACTTTTTTTTTTTTTTTTAAACAATCCTTAATACATTTGTTGCTTACAACTTATGTCTGCTGTCAACTAATGATGAAAAGCACAAGAAGATTTATGCGGTGCCATTTCTTTTTTATTGTAACCGATGATTGTCAAGCAGTTTTTTTCTTATTAAAGCTGCAAGATAGCACGGTGTGAAGGAATTTAACTATCTGCATGCAGGTTGACAGTAACAGCGGTAGAGACCTTGCATTAGAACCAAATAGTCTCTGGTTGAAGTCCCAAACAGACCAGAATACATACAGTCGATCAAATCAACTGCTCCCTGGTGCTGTAAAAACATGGCAGCCCCTTCCTCTAACACTATTAAATGTATGTGTGTGTTCAGACCCAAAGGTACAGTATGTATACTAACAGAGGGGATATCTGAATTCCCCCTTGTGAGATAATTAAGTGGCTTCTCGTTCTATTTAAGCACACGTCTCGTTTGCCTTCCAAGTCAATTCAAACGGATACGCTTGTTTTGAAAGATATTCTCAAAGAATGGTCTCAGGTTAAGTGGTGAGAAACACGCGGAGCGGTGCCAGTGGAACACATTGATTGACAGCAGTAATCCGAGCAGCTGGGGAGGCCTGGAGGAGCCCTGTGATCCGTCTGGTTTCAGCGGGACTCCCAAAAGGCCTCGAACCTCCCCCCCTCCTTTTACTGGAGCAGCCGTACGCTCTGCTGCTGAGACAGAAAGAGAAACGCAAGAAAGCTTTTTCTTCTTTCTTGCGTCAGCAGCTGTAACTCGACACGGCCGACTCCTCTTTGGACATCGTCCACCCGTCTCCTCTCTTCGCCCTCCTGTTCACTTTTACAGCTCCCGTCTCCACAACCCCCCCATCCCCTACCCTGAGCGTCACTTTGTGTCCCCGTGTTGCATCAGTCTGAGGGGCTCAGTAATAAGCATCAGAGGGGCCTGCCTGCTCATCTGCCCTCCAGCTTGCCAGTCAGCCCGCTCGCCGGCTCGCCTTCACGCCTATATGCCTGCAAGTGTTCTGCCAACTGCCATGCCCTATTCATGTCCCATTCATCTATTGTTGAATAAAAGGCTGCTTTCCTCGGGACATCCATCCCTCTGCTGGCCTTTTTATTTTTTTTTGTGGCGAGGCACAGGAGCGAGGATTAGCATTAAAAGGAATAGACTGCTGAGGTAGACTCGGCAGGAATGCACCAGTGCACACACCTCAGTTCTGCCAAGCTGCTTATATTCTGTTTCAGTAGAGCTTTTTATTACTGGGACAATTTATGCCTCACACAGGACACCTGTCTCTCTTTCATTATAAACCTTTTGAAACTCTCTTTTTGTTCTCTTCCCCCTCTCATGTTTCCCTCACTTTGTCTTATTCCGCTTTCCTCTATCAAGCTCTCCTGTCCCAGATCAGTTCAATCAATTAACCAATTAGTCAATTTCCTTTTTTTGCCAATTCCGTAGTCCATGGAGGAAGATAAAGGGGATACGAGATAAATGACAACCCAAAGCTTTGGGATTTATTAGCAGGATATTTGACATTGTGTGAGTGAAGGTCTCAGAAGTAAGAATTCAAGAGTGTAGAGCTATGCTAGCAGCTATGTGAGAATGTAAATATGTAATTAGCTTCATCCAGCGTTTAGAGCTAAATGTGTGCTGACATGAGGCTGTTTACCAGGTGATCTTAACTATCCTATGTCAGCATCTTTATACTTTCTAAAAAGAAATGTAAGAGGCCGTATTATGCTTTTCGGGTTTTCCATTTCCTGTATTGTGTTAATTAGGTTTTGTTGCATGTAAATGGTCTTTAAAAGCTGAAAGGTGTCTCTCCCACACGGCCCCTTTAATACATTTGAGTCTATTTTCCTAATTCTGACCTGATGATTGCGCTAGAAGTAAAAGTTAAGGACCCCCAAAGTAATAATAATATATCTAGGGGAAATTGAATACCAGTACCAAATGTAATGACCATCCATCTGATATTTGTGAAGCCCTTTGATTCGAAAATACAAACAAGGACCTTGTGGTTGTTCTGGATAAAAAGTCTGTTAGATCACCAAAGTAATTAAGATGAATGAATCCTTTCGGTAGCATGAATATCAAAGCACTGTTCAAATGCCCTTTGCAAGCCATCAAATAGGTGTGGTAAGACTGGACCAAAGTGGTGTACTGAAACAACAACAGACATTTCCATCGTTAAAAAGGATGAGGAAAACGGGGGCTACCTACTAGCGCTATCTCCCTTCTTATCTGTGTGACGTTCATGTGATATACGTCTGTGGGTAGGCATAGTGTCGCCATAATGGAGTGGTAAAGCTGCAGGCATTATAGATTGAGAGCGAGCGGCCTGGTCCATGAATCTGCCCCTAACTGTTCTTTTGCCTTTGTGGCCGTAACGATCGGCTGGCTCCCCTCTGTCACCATATTTTCTCCATCTTAGTTTAGAAGCAGAGATATATCTCGCCATAAAGGCAGACACAAAGAGGGCTGGAGAGGCTCGCCCGCTCCCCTACACAAAAGAGCCGGGCCTGGTGGTTGATAAAGGCTTATGGAGAGGAGAGGAGCTGATGGCCAGGGGACTGTTGGAAAGACCTATTCTCTTCACACACAAAGACAAGCTCTCACTCAAGACACTATCTGTGCGCCGTGACGCTGTTTGTGAATGCGTGCGTGCCCCTGCCCTCTTCACTTTCCCCTCATCCGCCTGTCTGCCTTTCTCCTTTCACACACTCTTTCTTTCTTTCTTTCTTGTTGGAAGATGCTAATATAGCACACGACAAAGCCCCAGAAGACAGCTCTTAAACAAAAACACTTCCTTTCTTAAGCAGTTCGTCTCTCATCCAAAGTATTGCCAAAGCAGGATTCTGTTGAAAAGCAGGATTTTCATCAGCGCTCAGTCATTCCTGAAGTCTATTCAGTCTCACTTTATTACCAGGGCGGCTGATCCCACTGATGTTGTATCACATCAAGTTTATTATAAATTGCTGCCTCAGATACTGAATAGAACTTGATAAATCTCACAGTATCACCTGTCTGTGGTTTTTTTACCTGCAGAGAAATGGGTGCGAGGCCGGGCCATCGACCGAGGCGAGGTCGACGTCGGAACCCAGCAGAGCCAGGCGATCCCACCGGGGCTTTTCTGGAGATTTCAAATGACGATGCACCATCCGACCTACATCAAGTTCAACCTGTCCCTCTCCCACAACGCACTGCTGGGGGTCTACGGACGCAGGAACATACCGCCTACACACACTCAGGTAAGGGAGGCTCCTGTTGTAGCATGCTGTTCCCCCAGATGGGCTTTTTCTCGCTGAAGTAACTCATATAGCACATTTCTCCCTCTGGTCTGTCATCCGAGCTTTTTAAGTGAGCAGGCTTCACAAAAAATCAGATAACTCTCGAAATGTCTGGCCTCAAGTTAAGTGCTTCGCTAAAGACAATTATGAACATGGCTTTGTATTTTGTATCGAAAATATTATCTTGTAAAGAAATGATGAATTAGGGCAAATAAATATATTATGTGGCCTGAATTTGAGTTGTAATTACCTTGCCTGCATAATTATTATGGTGCCCAACATTTCAGCAATTATAAAACGGGTAAAAGATCATTTCTGATTAACAGTTTTTTTTATCTAATAATATATTGACTTTATTAATATCTGTTTACTGGTGGAAATTGCAAATCAGTTTGCTGATTAAAATATTTTTGTTCAGTTCAAATATTCAATTCACTTTGTTATTGATCCACCATTAAAGAGGATATATTCTGCACATCTTCACGTTCATATTTCTATGTTGTTCCTCTACTGTGACATGTTTACATGCTTTAATGTTCAAAAAGTGATTTATCTTTGAAAACTAAAACCAGAGCCCAGTTTTCTCTGATTGGTTAGTTGGCTGGCTCTGTGATTGGTTACACGAGAGATGACGTGGCATGACGACGATGTGACTTTCAGTGATTCTGATTCAGTCTTCAGTTCAGCAGTGAGTTCCTTATATTGCTAGTTAAAGCTGTTACATTGAGTTCAGCGCAAACTAGGGCTACACAAACGTTAACCAGTTAAACCCCACGGCCCCGCTGGCGGGTGCAAATGCAACATCTTGCAAGAAACAGCGTCTTAACATTTAATAAGCTATGAATGTGTCATACCACTTAACGTGAAGAAACTCAGCTATCAGACAATATTAACAATTTTTAGCAAAATGAAACATAAGGGTAATAACAAAGGCTCTGAATTAGCCCTGAGCGAAAATGCTAACACACTTAGCACAGAACTCAAGGTAAAATACCCTTATTACTTATCGGATCTGCACAAACAATATATCGATTAGCAAGCTGAGATTCCACAGATTCCAGACATATAAGTATCTTCACTGAGCGATCAGAACTAAACAAATTAGCTTTACGGAGCCAAAACGGCTAAAAACGTCTTACCTTTGTTGTTTTCTGATCAAAAGTTGTGTTCAATGGCATTAAAACGATAAAAACGCTACTGAAGGTTAATCCATAGGTTAATCCAATGTGTCTGTGTCACTTTGAAATGATTACTGATAATCCATCATTCAATTTTTATGTCAATAACGGAGATTTCATATTAGCTGCTACGATAGCTACGAGTGTGTATGACAGCTTCCGGTTCCGGGGCATTCTGGCTACGCATCACTCATTCACCAATGGGTAATGTTTAGATGGATTTTAGGAACTTCCCTTCGGTTCTATTGGCTATAACGGTTAAAAAGAGGTGTCAATCATCAATATCGACGGACAGGGGAGGTATGGAAAATGCACCCAAATGACCCCAGAAGTGGATTTTTTTTCTAAATCTCTCTAAAAAGGTAAAATGTCCCTTATTTTGCATCAACCTTGATACAGGGTACTTAGTTTGGATTCCTAAAGCTTTTAATCTTCTATCCCATCATTCAAGGGTGGTTTTCACTATAAGTAATGTTTTTATTTTGGACAGACACTATGATTTAAAATTGTTTACTATGTTCAATCTGAATTTACTTTAAAATAAAAAAATGCTATATTGATTCTGACTTTTCTACATCCAACTCACAGGTTTATCATTGCTTTGAGAAAAAAGATTATTAATTTACCCCTTAGTGAAGATATAGTCAATTGTTCTGGGAATGTCATTTTCGAGCCTAAGGCCTGAAAAACAGGCTCGGGGCTCAACTGGTTAATACAATAATGAGGGAATACTGATTCAGTCACTGACAACACAAGATTCGGTTGTGTTAGATTTAGTGTTAAACATTTGTTATTCATTTTGAGAACAACTTTTTTTTAATATTCCACGCCATCCTCCCAAGGTGGCACAAAACATACAGAAAATAAAATTATACGTAATAACAAAGACAAAACGGGAGCAAGGCGCCCTTCCCTTACTTAAATCTTAAATGTACTGGACACGTTTAGATACTAAGGATGTGGGGATGCAATGGCTGAATATCAAACAGCCCCCCCCCCCCCCACAGTCACAGATGTTTACCTTGTTGACTCGGTAGGTACCTTAGCTATCACATTTAATTCCATATAAATATGCCTGCTCAGACAGGTCAGGGGGTTGTGTAGCAACAAGAGGTAAGGAAGAGTGACAACTTCCTGTCTCATCTAACCATGTTACCAATCCAACCGTGATCGCCCATTTTAAGCACCAGTAAAGCCAATCACACAACACAGGTGTCAATAAACTGTGTTTCTGTTTACGCTTGTTTTGTCAGACAAAATAACGATTGAGATCAGCAGAGCAGGACGTGCTGTCGGTCTGTTTAACAGGTAGCATTTATGAGCCGGGAACAAATCACTGTTTTTATCCTCATTTTGACAACAGAAACAGAACAATATGTAAATGAGGACAATTCAAAAGGAAGTTAAGCTTTACTGTTTCTGTTTCACAGCCGACGACATGATGGAAAAATGAGTCACAATATAATCCCGCTATTTTAAAATGTTGACTAATGCAACATGTCATGTAAGTCAAAACAAGAAGAGGAAGAAGACATTTAGCAGTTTTTCCTTTATGGACAGAGATCTTTCAAAGAAATACTCAAAAAGTGTGGACACATGCCAAAGAAACAACAATTAGTGATCTGTTTAGCTTAGTGTAGTGTCTGTAGCACATTTCCAGAAACAAAACACACACACACCATCGTTGTACACCCTGTAGAGCAGTGGCGTAGCTGTGGGTGGGCCCGGGTGGGCACCACATTCAGACGGAGGAATGCACCGGGTTCGACTGTCTTTCTAGTAGCTCTGGAGCCCCATCCACGAGTAACGTTTCCACGTCAGGTGTTATGTATGCTAGCAGCAACACACGGAGTTAACTACATTATACAAACATGGGTTAATGATTAGAGGAAACAGAGTTATTTATTTTGTTAAAGTTTCAGCTATTCTGTTTACAGTTCTGTCATCAGATTATTTAATACGATTTGTTAAAACATTGTTGTTTCTTTTGATGTGAAATATTCAGTATTTAATTTAAATAAAAAGCAATGTTAGTTTTGTTCACAATTTGTTTAGTTAGTTTACCTTATTTTTTTCTCCAAAAGAACCGATAAAAGTACTGTTAAAGGACCGGATCGATAAGCGCTATCGATAAAAGTAGTAGTACCGTTAAAACCTTAACGATACCCATCGCTATGTGGATGTCAGTTTTACACACATTCTGAGGCCGCCGTGCCTATGTTTTTTGTTTTCACTGAATGTATGCTTATGTTCTATTAGTGCCTTAAAAAATCATTAATGAAGTTTCAGCTCAGACCCCACGCTTAATATGTCTCCCCCTGGCCCACCTACATTTCTCCAGGCCCACCCACACAATAATTCCTGGCTACGTCACTGCTGTAGAGCCTCATTGTGCCATGCAAGAGGCACGTACACACAGACAAAAATACAACACACACTGAGTCATCTGCTTTTTAACATCAGTGCGCCCCTGCTCTCGCCTGCATGAAGAGGTCTAATTAGCTGTTTTTGACACTAGTGTGACACACAGCCCTCAGGGGGAATAAGACTCAGCGAGAGCTCGCGAGTTCAAGGAGGTTTAAGGATGGAAGGAAGGAGAGGTAGAGACGAGGGTGGTTGTAAAGTTAAATAGGGTGAGAAAGAAGCACGGGGAGGTTTAAACAAATGAAATAATAGTCTGTTCCATTTGAAAGCCTGGGTGGTAAAGCCTGCCCACGCTATTAGCAGCACGTCAAGTTGTCGAAGCGACTGCTGGGGAACACGTCTGGTGGAGGACCGAGCTGCCATGGACGATGATTTCACATACCGTTCTTTTTTTGGATTCCTGTTTCACATCTGATATCCACGTCTAATGCTTTTCCCCAGCTTCTTGTATTCATGCCATTTCCCCGTAGCATACAATTGACAGTTTTCACAAAGCCTACACAACAACAGCCACACATCACTGCACAACGTTTGGCTTGCACATTTCAGTTGCATTTATGCAGGTTTGGTGATTTCCCATCTTGCTCCAATTCCAACTGTCTGATTGTGTTGTATGGGTATTGTGTTCCAGTTCGACTTTGTGAAGCTGTTGGACGGGAAGGCGCTGCCCAGGTCTTTGACTGATCCCGTCCTGACTGCCAAAGCTCCCAAAGGCCTGCTGCTGAGCGGCCTCCAAGAAACGGGCTTCATAGAGTACATGGACCCCGGCACCTGGCACCTGGCGCTCTACAACGACGGACGCAACCTGGAGCAAGTGTTGCTGCACAGCACTCCCATAGGTGAGGAGAGTGATCATTGTTATGTCATTGTCACAGATTCACCCATGTTGGTAGCCTTTCTTCCCATTCCTCTTCCTCATTATCAAGTCTTATTTAGCTGATGCTCTAATTCCAAGAGAACTACAATAAGGGCATTCAACCATAGATAGAAACTTCAGAATGCAAGAAATACATTAGCGTGTGCTACGTACAGAAATAAAACATTTTAAAATGCAATTGTTTTATAAAAATGTTTTAAGTTTATCATTTTGAATTGTATTTAAAAAAAAAAAAATTATTTTGTATTTTATAATTAGTTAGTTAGTTAGTTACCAATGTTGGAAAGAACCTGACCACTTCAATTCTGAGGTGCTTTTACTTAACTTGATTATTTTATGATACTTTGTATTTTACTCCACACACATTTCAAAGCTAATTACTCTTCTTCTTTTTTTTCACTGAATGTAATGATTGCTTTAGCTGTTTAACAGATATAAGACACCTTTGATTTACATTGCTATATTATATAATAAGATGATATTATTTCAAATAACGTTTATGAAATACTGTGTTTCAAATGAACTGTAAACTGATAAGGATTGGGTTGTGTCCTCATCTCCAAGGCTTTCTCCAGGTAACTAATCTAAATGTTTCATGTGAACAGCCAACCAGACCTTTATGCATCATCCTTATTAACAAAATCAATATCTGTTTTTATCTTACTAAACAAAATATTGCACATTCCTTTATAAAAGGTCAGGAGAAAACAAAGTGAAACTCATTTTCTATATCCATCAAACATTGTCCAGTTTCATCTGTTGGCTGGACACACAAGCCTCTTTAGGTTATAGATAAATGATATACAGTATAATTGTTTTATTATCCTAAATCTAGAATATGACTTTCTTAACTGTACTGCATCAAATAATAGTTTGTTTCTTTAGGTTGGGTTTGTACGAGGTACTTATCCATAGTCCGCCAATCCTTAATTGTGAGAAATGGACAGTAGTACCAGCACGGAATCTTAAAGGGGCCCAATTTAGCTTTTTGGGGTTTTCCCTTTCCTGTAGTGTGTAATCTAGGTTTTCGTGCATGTAAATGGTCTGCAAAGGCTAAAATACGTGTGTTTCCTCCAGAGGGAGTTTCTCTCCTGCACATAGAGACGTAACTGCGTAACAATCGTGCTTCTATTGGCTATACAATGTTCGCTGTTTTACCATGCTGTCAGACAGCCCATTGCGACAGGGAACTGAAGCGATCACATATATATATATATATATATATATATATATATATATATATACTCAACCAGATAAAAGCTCTTTATCACATTCCTTTTGAGGAAAAAAGCGCCTTCTGAACACACTCCTTTTACTTTACATTGACCCTGAGTGGGTTACATAATTGCAGTGTTTTTCGTGCTTGTATCTCAGGGTTACTTCACTCTTGTCCTTTCTCCCCTTTCATCTGCAGACAGACATGACATGGCCAAGAGTAGTTTGAGAGTCATTGACATTTGAAGGGAACTTTTCCCCATTATAAGAGTGAGCTTGGCATGGCAAGAGACAGCCGTTGGAGAGGGGAGGACAGCTCCTGTGGTAATGACAGGGCTGGCTAACTGCAGCTCATTGCTATGAAACACACGGATGCCAGAGTAAATTGAAGGATGTGAATAATGCAAGAGTACGTGGCTGAATATAGACAAGTGGATAATTACCAGGGCAGTTTTCTTTATCTTCACTCACTCCCAAATCAGTGTTGAAATAACAAAAAAAGTGTTGGGACATGTTTCAGCACATTAACATGGTGGGGAGACTTGGTTATTTAAATGTGGCACACAAGTGAGATTGCATTCAAAGAAATCCATGTGTGATGAACAGATGTTTTGAGAAACACTCTTTCTGATTCTATTTTGGGATTTCTGCCGCTCCGATCTTTAAATGGCTATATTTTCTTTAGTATTTATGTTATTCACAACACAGAGCTTTCTCAATGCCTATAACATAAATAAATGTATCACAGACCTATAAAAAGCACTCAAGCTGCAAGCCAATCATTGAACAGCATCATTATGCGAAAACATTGCACTATCGACATCTTTCATTTTGTGTCATATTGACACAGTTCTTTTTATCATGACTGACAGCATGCCACTGCTGAACACAGATTTGATTTCAGTGCTGTCAAACATTTGTTGACACGTGTGGCATCTCAAAAGTGTGGAACATACCAGACCTACTTTCAGCCCCATTTCTCCAGCTAAGCAGGAGAAAGAAACGGCAGCGCTTACAAATGGTTTCCTCTTTCCTCTCCGATAATCAAAACAAATATAGACACGACAGATGGGCTCAGAATAGCAGCCCGTTTTTCCTCCACTTAGGTTTTCCAAATAATGAATCAAGTGATTTGGCTTGTAAGAGGAAAATAATATTAATGGAATGATGTCAAAGTTCATTTCACTGGCCATTTACACCTCTAACGAGGGCTACAAACACTGCGTTGCTTCGGAGGCAGAAAATCAAAGCCATTGAGCTACAGCACAATACATTCTAATAAAAACACAGTATGCCGTAGCTCACGCTGAGCTTTATGGGGAAACGACGAGGGAGAAATTAAATGATCTCTGTCGGGAAATCGAGCTTTTCCGCAGCGAAAAGTAACCGGATACAACAAAGAAACCGAGTATAGATAAGAGAATAGCAGACACTATCGTACAAATAAAAAATGTAATCAATTGAGTGTATGACGAGAAGGGAAATATGAGCACATAAAGAATGGCAAAATAATACATAAAATGATGCCGAAGGATTCTTGTTCACACAAAAAGGGGGCTTGCTTTATTACCAACAGCATGCTTGAAAGAGTAATGAGGCTTTCACAGATAATCACTATAATCATCATTTCGATAAAGTTAAGACAGCAGTAGGTTTCTGGGAGAACAATCAAAGCTGCATGCGTGTGGTCAGTTGACCTGTATCAGTCAGAAGACATTACGCTGTTCTGTGATCTGTGCACTGACCCCACACACACACACACACACACACACACACACACACACACACACACACACACACACACACACACCACACACACACACACACACACACACACACACACACACACACAACACACACACACACACACACACACTCTCAACCCGTATCCAGGTGCCACTGCAGAGGAGGATGCAACATATCAAATTGCAGGCACCCACACTGTACACATATATACAAACATATATGCTTATATGTCTCTACACTATACTCTACTATCAGTGATTCGGACTATAATGTATAAACGCCCCACATATCAATTGTAGAAAGACATGATAAAAAGGTGTGCGGAACACCTGCTGATATGAAAATAGGCTTCATTATGCAGATTCAAGTGAGATTCTGAAACAGCTTTTTCTCCACTCTGTGCAGAAAAACAGCTGAAGAGAAAATCTTTTCCTTTCCACTGTTATTGATATTTACATGTGACCCACTGTTCTCCGGCGTAATGATATCTGCCATTTCGGCACCACCACTCCAGCCCCACCACTCCAGCCCCGTCTTCTTCTATTTTCCTCTCTTTTAATTCTCATCAGCCCGCACAAAGGCAGAGAGTGGAGCTTCCTCCTGCAGGGCTATTAATTATGCATAATTGCTCCACTTCAGCTGTCATCACACAACCTCTTGAATATTATATCTTTTACACAATGGCCGACAAAATAAAGTAAAAGTTTTCATGATAGAAACCCGGAACTTTTAACAAATTATTATATAAAACCAAACAAAAAAGTGGTCGGCTTACGGCCGGTTGCTTCTAGTTAGCTGAACAGCCATTTTTTTTCTTTCAGAAATTCATAAAGCCCAAGGGTCGTAAAGAATGGCTGAAAGTTTACAGGCTCATAAAGCACAATTGCAATGCTTATTTGACCAATCAGATCACTTGGATGGGAGCACCCGATTTATAATAGCATTAACTGCAATAACTTATGGCATGAGTGATTTCTAACTGGGAAGGGTTTAGCGAGTGGAAAGAACCGAGTGGGTGTCTCACGGATGCTCACACACATGCACGCAGAATATATATACTGTAACAAATAAAGACATGGCTCACCATACATTACCTGTTAATTGCCTGCAGAGTTTTATAGTTGAAGCATTGACCTGAAAGACACGACAGTTATATAACTGTTACAGCACTGCAGAACACAGCCTTGTGAGCGTACTGATCAATCATCACCTGCGGATTGGAAGGAACTCCGTGACCCTGCAGAGGAGTTTCTGTTCATTACATGTGTCAGGTGCTTAACACAACTTTGGAATTTTACTTGAAAAATACTTTTTCATAGAAGTGCTTTTCATGATATAATCCAATGTACAGTGCAGAAATTAGTCCTAAAACCCAGCAATGAGTAAGCATTTTAACACTTCCTGTTCCCTCTTCTTGAATTCAAAGGTTTTTTTAAAAGTGTTTGTCGTTAGAAACCTAAAATACAAGTTTTTCACATTTTGTTCTACAACATAAAATATTCCAGTGATTACCCCCACTCGTGTACGTCTGAAGCTTTTATGTTTCATAAAAAAAACAGTTGCTAACAAATGACTAAACAAAGTGGTGCCGTAATGAGTCTTAAAACCTGGAAATGACTTATCATATTAGCACCTCAGTTTCCCTTGTCCCGAAGTCAAAGGTTTATTGTGCGTATTTGCGGTTGAAATAAGGTCTGTGGTAAACACAGTTTAAGAGATTTTTTAATTTTGTTCTCTGACATAAAATATGGCAATACATACCCCACTGGTGAATGTCCAAAGCTTCTATGTGCCATAAAAAACAGCGCTTGCTAATAAGTGACTAAATGAGACTACTAAACGTCATCACGCCGAGTTTGTTTATAGCATTACGTAAGCTTTTAATATCTGCCAATTGCATGTATGCTTCAAGAATTACAATGAAGGGTTAATATGTGGAGGTTATCCAGCTGAACAAACTGTATATCATATAGTGTGTTAGCCACAGATAATATTCCAAAATCCAATTTAAAACTTGAGTCGAGGGAGCCATGCGATGCTAACTTCGGGATCGGCCTTCATAAATACGTCATCCGTGCACCTCTCTATTCAGTAAAAAATACATGTAGTGTCAAGATGTATTGTGCCTTCCCTGAGTGCTTCAGAATGTACACTAGGATGAGCAAGGAAAATGTGTGTGTAGGGTCAAGTAAAGGACGTCAGTGTTCGGTATCTGATGCCCGAGGATTGGAGGGAAACAGCCGAGTCTAGAATGAAAGCAGCGGAGCCTCTGGAACACCACTTGAATCCGCGAAAATCAACAATGTCGAAATGTGATACTTCGAAAGGAAAGTATATCAACAGGATATCGACACGGCTTGTGTTCTCTTGTCTCTCAAAAAAGAAACATGTTTTGCTTACTTAGACCATCTCCAGTGATTTCGTATATACCTGGGATAACTACAAATGTTTATTTGTTTTATGTTCTATATATATTCATGTTGCACTGTTGGAGGAGCCTGTGACTTGAGTGTTTCCTTGCCATATCTACACTGTAGCTACTGTGCACATGACAATAAAGCCTTGCATCTTGAATCTAAAGAGATCCTTGCTTAAAACTGGCCCAGATGAGGACTTCTCATCTTCCAACTGAATTTGTATGCAAAGCTTTTTTGTAAGAGAGAGAAAGAAACGGTCTGCGACTGTGGGAGAAAACGATGATTGCCATTCCTTCTCTCCATCACAGTGACGATGACAGAGGTGAAAATGACTTTGCTTTCTTTGGTGATGTGCTGCCGTGGAGGATAGCGCCACGCTGCTGGCTACTTGCAGCGACTGTCTCATTAGCATGTGTCACACGCGCCTCCAGGCGGGCGCCACGTAATAACTCTGCGCGTGTGTTTGTAAATGTGCGTGTGCGTGAGCCCTGCCTCGGAAGGATTTTTCGTGCCAGGGGACTGCAGTGGTTTGACTCTCGAGTCGATCCCCTTTCAGAGCAGCAGAGCAGGGTCAAACAAAGGATGACACCCGCTATAACGACTCTATCTTGCTTAGATAGAGCGCGTCTGGCACACAACAATCAGCAGTCTAAACGTCTTGTTGCCAGACTCTTCTCCCGCAGAATCTTCCATCTGGGACAAGCTCAGCTGTGTTATATAATGCTCCCAAAGCATGGAAGTGCTCACCCTCCCTTTATCTATCCTTTGCCATTCTGTCTGTGCCCGGAGAATGAGATCTGACATGACGGACATTATATCAATGGGAGGAAAAGGATGAACGGTAAAAAGACAGGCGGCTAATTGAAGTTTGATGGAGGAATATGAGGAACATCTTTAAGAGAGATGTGAGGAAACACGCATCTAGACAAAATGACTCGTAGGAACAAGCATCTCATTGATCTACGCCATTCCGCCAGTGTAGCGACACAGCATTAGCCATTCTCCACTAACTTGTCCATTCACAATGTCAGATTCAATGTTTTTCAACCTCGTTCAAAACTGCGCCCCTTGTAAACAGTTTGTTGATTAAGGCTTGATGTTTGTAAATGTGCGCGTTGTGTGTTTCCAACCTGTAATGCAGTATAATGTGCTTAGTGCTACTGAGTGTAAGTGAGTGCTTGGCCATTCCCCAGAGAGTGATAGCAGCTGGATCAGACTAATCTAATATAGCCCCCGAGTCTGGGGAGCCATCCATTGCTTATCAGATCTCTCATTCAATAACAGTGAGCCATGCCAGCTTACGGAGTTATAAAAGGAATATATTCAAGTTTAGTTTCCTTTGCCTTTTGTGTCTGATTTGTAACTGTGTGTGTGACTGTGTGTTGGTCGTGCAGACTCGATGGATGGCTGCTCCACAGACTGTAATGGAAACGGAGAGTGTGTGGCCGGACACTGTCACTGCTTCGCTGGATTCCTGGGTCCAGACTGTGCCAAAGGTAAGATGCGTTCTGATAACGGATCAAAGAGGACATACCATGTCATACACACTTGTTCATTGTCAGTTCACTAACTTCTCTTGGTATACTCTTGGTGCCTACCAATCATTTATCTTCTTATGCCACATTAAGGCTCATTAGAATATACCACCACCCATCTGAGTTTCTCCACCAAGAGCTTGAGAATTACCTTTGCAGTTTTTCTCGCAAGCAAGACAGCGTAGTGTTTATTCAACATTGAGCATGTAAACATTTTCTTGTAGAAACCCAAAGTGTAAGGGTAAACCTGAAAATGAACATATCGTCCCCATTAGTTGGTATGCTCTCAATACTGACATTCAACTAAGGCTGCACATTTAATGGACATTGCATTATGGACTAGTTCAATAATCAAATCACGGGAAGCACAATATTTGTTAAAGGTTAATATGTGGTGAAATACAATTTGAAATATCCAACCCTACAGATAGTATTCTAAAGAAGTAAGGCTGCTAATTTTTCGATTTCATATTTGTAATTTGTGCCTCTACCGTTTACATGCATCAATGTTCAAAAAGTGCTTTATGTTTCTCATACTGCCTGAACCTCTTTTCACCCTCTGTCTGAAACCAGAGACCATTCTGTCCCTTAGCCTCACAATGTGTTGGAGCACTAGCCAAGAGAAGCGTGAGTGTTACAAACAAAGGAGACCAATGGAGGTGTTTCCACGCACACAACCCCCAGTGTGTTAAGCTCTACAGGAAAACCCCAAAAGCACAACAAGGATAATAACAATACTATTGTAAAAACGATCCATCCCTATAACTTAAGAGGCAATATTAGTCAAAATGATCACAATTAGGTCTTAGTTTTCCTTATGATTCCTTATGATCACTTTATTGTCACTTTTTCTACACACTTGTCACAGGTGTGATGATTCACAATGAAAAAACAAAGTAATTAATGCATTTGTAAAGGACTATTTTCAGGCGTGTCCAGGCCTTTAGTGCACTGGTAGGAATTGGAAACACCAGGACTAAGATTGATGTGGTTTGATTGGTTCCAGAAAGACAGGGGCATATAATAGGGATACGAGGAACAAGGGAAAGAAGACCCAAATAGGAAGCGGAAGTGGGTGTCAGCATCATCAAAAGTCTCAGTTTCATAAGGGAATCAAACGCAGACTTTTTAAACCAAAACGTGGATCTGCAGGCTTCCAAAAAGTCTTGTTGAAAAGTGTGGACACTCGGCGTAAGCGTAACAAAAGCTGTGCACTGTTAAACAAAACCTATTAGTGTGGATGTACCGTCAATATAATGTGCATTTCCACACCACCGCTCCCATTAACACACCTACCATCATGTATAATCACCACTCTGCATCTCCCACTTCATTTTCTACCTTTTTTCATCAACCACCTACTTTTTCCATCATTTTGATTCCATTAGGCTGTTTTTCAGGTGCCGTTAAGCTACTGTCAATAAAACGTAATACTTCCTGCACATATGTTTCTCATTAAAAGCCTTCCGAGGCTCAGGTGCGACTGCAAATGCTAATTTGAAACATTTACAGGAGGTGTTGACTCTTTTTGACACCAACTGATGGAAAAGGAATAGAGTTGTTTAATGGCATGGAGAAATAAGCTGTGGTAACAGAAAAATTAGTGTATTTATTGTGAATTAGTTCCTCCTTCCTTATGCGTCTTTCTTCTCCATTCGTTCCCCTCCTCTGTCCTTCTATGTAAAATCATTGTAGTTGTATCTGTCTCATTGTGTAGAAACAGCTGATATGATATCACATTCTATGATTTATTTACGCTCATCATTTATTCATCCAACTCCTCTCATCCTCGCTCATTTGCCCGCGTCATAATATTCTCCCCGTTTGAAAAGTTAGACAGCGAGTTCTGGCAAAGAGTTGTAAAAAAAAAGTGAAGCGTGAAATGTATTTCTGCGGGGTACAACGTGTTAGATTGAACAAAAGGATCAAACAAACACGTAACACATGCCCGCACGCAAGAACGCACGGGGGTCTTCACTGCAAATTATCCCGAAAAAAGAAAGAAACGACGTTTTGGTTCTGCATCTTCTTTCTAATCCATTTGAAGTCAGGAGCTGCCATACAGAGGAAAGGGGTGGGGGGGGGGGGGGGGGTTGTTACTGTCAATGCGTCATCACACGCTCACTTATTCTACCTGGCTGTCATTACCACACAGCTCTCCATCTCTGCGTAGCTCCACTTCTCCAGCCTCATTCTATAAACCCCCACTAATGCTCTCCCTCCTAATCTGCCGTTTTCACGATTGTTTTCACGGCCTGTTCAGAGCAAGCGAGGTGACGTTGGGGGGGATTTTCTACAATTCCTGGGTTGCCGCGGTAGCCGGGGCTCAGGTGGTGCTTGAGTAAATTGAAACAGCGTGAGGGATAAGCTGTAATGTGTGTGTGTGTGTGCGCGTGTGTGAGAAAGAGAGGGAGAGACAGAGGATGCTTGAGGATTTGCTGAATCCGCGCACTCGCCGAGATAAGAGAGCGTAGCCCCACTCGCGGTAGGTTACTGCGGTCTCCTGGCTAATATACTGCAGCACTCCGCTTGTGTGTGTGTTTGTGTGTGTGTGTGTTTGCATGTGTGTACAACCCCAAATACGTGGCTGTAATCTGTGTTTGTTTCCCCCGTTGCAGATTCGTGCCCCGTGTTGTGCAGCGGTAACGGCTTGTACGAGAAAGGAAGGTGTGTGTGCCTGGCAGGGTGGAAGGGGGCGGAGTGTAACGTGGAGGAAGGTCATTGCATCGACCCCACCTGCTCCAATCACGGCTCCTGCATCCAGGGCATCTGCATCTGTAGCCCCGCCTACAAGGGGGTTAACTGTGAACAAGGTAAGATGTGTCACTCTCTCACATGTCGAAATACTCACTTTTATTGTGTCACAATAAAGATGGCTCCACTTATTCAAATGAATGACCTTGCTATTTTTAAGATAAGCATTTAATTCAAAG
Organism: Harpagifer antarcticus; assembly: GCA_902827135.1. NCBI lineage: Eukaryota > Metazoa > Chordata > Actinopteri > Perciformes > Harpagiferidae > Harpagifer > Harpagifer antarcticus. The sequence continues at coordinate 5,431,031 of CADEHL010001042.1, read as the reverse complement.
CAGCACTAATCAATATTTTGATATTGACGATGGATCAAATGACTGTGTGTAATTTGACAAGGGGCCCTCTTAGTGTCAGACCTACAGAGAATTATCGCCAACTCGGCAGACTCTACGGACTGTGTGGATCAAGTGAAGTGAAACAGTCCAGTCAATTTCCATGTATTCACTCCAAGATCACAAATAAGCCTTAAAGAGCTGTACAACACTGGCTGTGCTTAGATCATCAATTCAAATAAGGAAGATCCCTCTGCAATATAATCTTCTTATAATACTGAAATACAGTTATAAGTACTTCTATTTCATTATAATGCTTCGTGGCAATATTTGCCTATTATAAAGCATTATATAATTACTTTTAAGTTCAAGTTTTATTATACTTTGTAATTGCTGATCGCTCCCTTTTTTTATCAGTAAGAGCTGGCTCCGCCCCTTCCACAAACATCAAGTTCCCAAAGAAAATATAGATTTTGTGGATTGTGAATAGGGAAAATCCATGTGTCTTAGTCCAATTATAAATTACAAATTGAGTTGATAAGATAAAAGCTGCTATATAACGTTTATGTAGCTTAAAATAACAGGAAATCAGTTTTCCATGAGTTTTCCAATACCAACAGCAGACCGGTTACATAGGAGATTGTCAATACTAAGAGCTTTAAGAACATTTCCCCTGGGCCCATTTAATAACAGGTTTTCATACTAATCCCTTTTCTCCAACTGGCCAATTATTGCAGCCTGAGTGCTGATTTTTTCACAACATCTGTATGATGTACATCCATTTCCTATAGGTAAATTGCACATCATCTACTTATCAGTGTAATATTTTGACAGTGTTTGTCTCCGATTAAATGCATATGAATCATACTGGAATCCTGAGATGTTTCTCCTGCAATTCATTGCTATCAAGACAGAAATACCCATAAATCCACAGAGAAATCAGATACAAACACACCTCTTCTACATTCACATGTTGACACAATACATCATCTAATACTAAACATTTCAACAGACACAAACAAATTAAAATGAATAGTCATGATAATTTAGCTTTTCAAGTATACAATAATATATCATAAGCCCGCAAAAGAAAACTAAATCCAAATGTTGTCCAACTGATATTTATTTTTAATCAGTATATAAATAAGATGCTGCTCCATTTTACAAATAAAATAACAAAAATTCATTAAAATGTAATGTAATAACAATATGAATATTAAAGGTGGGGTAGGTGATTTTGGAGAAACCAGCTGGAGTGCGCTAGAATTTGAAAATACACGACCGAAGAAAATCTGCCACTTCCTTAGAGAGCCCCTCCTCCAACACACACGAACGCGCACATGACCAATGAGGGCACGAAATAAGTGTGTGCACAGATGGAAGGCTGACAGGCAGGTAGGCCATCCAGTTACTTTAGCCGGGCCGGCTAAAATGATTGGTCATGCTTTTTACAGCGCTACGGCTTCCACAGATGACATTTCTTTATGGATTGTTTGTCAAAGCACTTCAGATATTCATTGCTATCGGGATGTTAAGAGCATCCCATGGAATATGACAAAAAGTGTATCTCGAGCCGGTTTCTCAAACTTACCTACCCCACCTTTAACAGAGGTATTACAGTTAGAAATGTGCAAGAATAACGTAAATTTAAAATGTAATAATAATAATTTAAATACTAATACATTTGTATTTATTCTAACATAAGAAGTCAAGTAACAATGTGCACATTGTACTACAAAATGTAACAATAAATATGTAAAAATGTGTATATTACAAAATGTGATGTATAAGCATCAATTCAAATATGAATAATGAAAAGTAAATTACTGCTCAATGGCCAGTGAAATACAGTAATAATCCTAAGTGGTATTGGTATTCCACGGTTCAATAATTGTAAAGGTCACACTGCTTGAACATGCTCAGACATCCGTGGGGGGTTTGCATCTTTGTGACCTTTTCATTCCAGATGAATTTGCACCCCTGAATGTAAATAATGTAATACAATTAAAACCAACAATTAAACCCATAAGTAAAGTAAACTAAAGTAAAAAGGTCCCTATGGGTAGATAAAAGGAATATAAATGAAATAGGTAGCTGGGTCACCTAACAGTCAGACAGGAAGCCAGCCCTAGGCCTTAATCACATCCTACCCTTGTAAAGCCAAGCAATAAATTAGCAAAAACAAGTAAACAAAGCCGTGCTCTCTGACTCCATTATGATGGTTCACTTGATGATTAGCTGACAACAATGCTGTCCCAAACTCCGCCCCGCTGCCCCCCAACCTCCGCCTGTAGAGACCCAATCAGCTGTTTGACCTTGAGCGTCTGAGCTGAGCTTGAGCCGGACTCTGCTGAGCTTTGACTTGGTGCTCAGAGCTGTAATTACACACACTAGCGCTGCGTCGCGAGGACCACCATGACACACACACACACACACACACACACACACACACACACACACACACACACACACACACACACACACACACACACACACACACACACACACACACACACACACACACACACAACCCATTTCAGCCCTTATCAAAGCCTCAGTTCTAAGTGTCCTATGAAGTGTAATGTTGTGGAACAGATACAGGGATTGTAGCGAGGGTGGTTAACTCCTGGATGGGATGCAAAGAACACTGCTTTCATACTCGGTGAGCTGATGATTATAATGAGGCCGGCGCCCCCCCACTAACCCCCCTTCACTCCAACCCCGCCCTTTCCCTCCCTCCCCAAAACCTCTGACTCATTCAGTTTTTTCTCTTTCCGTCCTCTCCCCCGCTCTGCAGTAGACTGCGCAGACCCTCAATGTGGCGGTCATGGCGTGTGTGTGCGCGGGGAGTGTGTGTGCGGGGCGGGCTGGGCAGGAGTGAGCTGTGACGACCCGCTGCCAGCCTGTCAGGAGCAGTGCTCGGGACATGGCACCTATCTCCCCGAGTCAGACACCTGCGCCTGCCAGCCAATCTGGACCGGACCCGACTGCTACACCGGTAAGACCTGAGGATTACTGTCAGCTGCTTCTGGCCAAAAAATACATAAAACCTTTTTGGCTCAACTTTTGATCCGCAAAATGAAATTGAGTTGCCAAACCCAAAAGACCATTTACAGAATATACTTGTTTTATTTATCATATGACAACATTTAAACAAACTATGTGAGTGTGGAGGACTGTCTGAATAAGAAGAAAGGGATATAGACAGTTTGGGCTAGCCACACCAGCGGCCGCAAGACATGCATACAGTAGATGTACTGTAGGTGTGATAGTGAATCACTATAGCACTCAGCATTAGAAGAGGTAGAAGTAGAGCTGTTCAGAGCTTGAATGTTTAAAGGCAACTGGATACAGCGTTGAAGGTGGGCTTGGTTCAATTATATGAAAGGTGCCAAATGGCCTGACTGTAAATACAAACAGTACCTGGATCACATGAAGACTTGGGCTCAAAGAGCATGTGCACTTGCATGTTCCTAAAGCCCCGCCTCTAATCCGCTGCGTCATAGCCAGGAATCGGCCAAGTCAAATCCATGGAGCAGGTAAATAACTTAGCTTTAAGAGATTTTTACAACTTTTAGGACCTAATGATTTAAATAAGGGTTATCCAGGTGTTCACACTGTAAAGTTGATCGCCTCAAAAACCTTTCTTAAAGCTGATTTACAGACGTCTCTTCGCCAATGGGAATTTTTGTTGTTGACCCAATTGAAGTCACTGAGGTTTGGTACCGCCATTTGGCCACTACATACATTAGCTTCAACACCTACGTCTCTTCCTGGGGGCTAGTCACAGCTTTATAAACACAATGCATAAACTGTACCTACAAAAGAAGTCATGAAAAAATCTCCATCCTCAAACTAAAATGAAATAGGCGCAAACTGAAGAGCAACATAACCCAAACCAAGGTCGACTGAGGACTCCTTGGTCATGCAGCAAAAAGTGTGAGAAGGCTTTCTTCTTCTATGAGATAAGAGCACATCTGGAACACCTGAGGAAAGAGGACAGGAGAGAGGACTCAAAAAGGGAGGTGCGTAATATCCACACGTGGAAAGAAAACATTAAGAATTGTCAGCGGACATCTCCAGTTTCCTCTAGTGTCCTTGCAGTGAGTGGGTCTTGCCAGATACTATTTTCTGGGGATTTGATAGACATGAGAGAGGAATATGGATTGAAGCCACTCTGTGAAACGTGTGTGTGTGTGTGTGGGTGTGTGTGGGTGGGTGTGTGTGTGTGTGTGTGTATGTGTGTGTGTGTGTGTGTGTGTGTTTGCATGTGTGTTTCACACTCTCTCTTCATGCTGGTGTTAAATGAGATTCCCCCTCATGACTATGAAGGCAGCATTCTGGTTACCCGCCCCCCTTCCCTCTTGCAACAGCACACTCACTTAACCGCACTCCTACTGTGTACAGGGTTCCCACGGGTGCTGGAAATCCTTAAAAATGCTTGAAATTTTACGTGGTGTTTTCAAGGTTTGAAAAGTGCTGGAATTTTGGGAATGGTGCTTGGATTTGAGATAAAGTGCTTGAAATTGTAAATGCTTTGCTTTTACAATAAATTGCAGTCTGACTGAATAGTTCGCTTTTTAGATTAAAAGAAAAGAATTGCTTCGCTTCTACAACATCAAATCGCAACATCAAACAGCTCCGCTCCCGGCCTTCCCGCGCCATGCGCGCGACCTGCAAGTGTGTTTTGTCAGCGCAGACTCTCCCATCGTGAATAATTGAAATTCTTTGTGGCAAACTTTGCAGGAGGCTATTCGTTGGGTTGATCCTCGTTTTAGCCATGGCTTGTATTTTTCTTCGGATAGCCAACGCTCGTTAAAACGGCAACCTCCTGGCATACTGTCATCTATAATCACTCTCATTTGAATGCCCAGGTCACACACAAAGGGTGAAGTAAGCACACGAAAATTCACTACTGTTCTGCGGCTCCTTGAGGAAACTGGCCGCACTGAAGAATCATGTTGCGATGAGATCATTAGGGAGTTTGGTCACTTCTATGACCACAGCCCGATGTCAGCGTCAGATGCCTTCAGGGACTTCAACCCACAAAGTGGAAGATCGGATGAATTCTACCAGGAGCATGTATCCAACAAAGTAGAGTGTCATCATCTATGGGAGGTGGTAAAACTCGTCCTGGTCCTTTCACAAGGTCAAGCATCCGTTGAGAGAGGGTTTTCAGTTAACAAGGAAGTGATGGTAGAGAACCTCAAAGAGCATTCATTGATTGCTCAGCGGGTCATTAATGACCACGTGCACAGTGTTGGAGGGCTGCTCAACATAGCCTACACAAAAGAGCTGCTCCTCTCTGCAGCATCTGCCAGGCAGAAATAACACATGTATCTTGATGACCAAAGACGTCTAAAGCAAGATGAGAAGAAGAAACAGAAGAGGAAAGGAATGATGGAGGAGATAACACAGATAAAAGCCAAAAAGAAGAGAATGGAGGAAGACATAAGGGTCCTCATGAAGTCTGCTGATCATAACGCAGAAAAAGCTGAGTCACAAGGAAAACGAAGCTCCAAGTCCAAGTCCCCCCCCCCCCCATTTCGGTCACAGTCAGGCTCTGTAGGCCTCGTAGTGTCGCAGTAGTCAGGAAGGCAGGGAACTAATTGTTACCTTGGCTGAAAAGCTTGAAAATGCACCTTGAAAATGCTTGAAAAGCGCTTGAATTTCACTTTGGAAAAGGTGTAAGAACCCTGTGTGTAACATACATATATACGTACTGTATACGCACACACACATATCCCCCTTCAGCTAAAAGAAGAAAAAAATCAAGATTGTAGTTTAGCTTGAAGGCCTTTCAGAGACTCTGAGAAGCGTTCAGCGTGGCATTTGAAAGCTGGTTTATTGCAGGCCCTTTTACCCCGCGTGCCGCATTTAAGTCAGCGCGCGGCTGTTAGATATCGTGGTAAAAGATTCTTTACATCTACACCCACCTGAACTTTCTCTGCTCTCCGCTTGCTTAACTAAACAACCACTGCGAGTGAAGAAAACAAGAGTTAGCCATTGTAATGAGAAGAGGACTATATAGAATGCAGTCAGAGAGAAAGAGTCCTTGTCTTTGTAAACTGACAGAGGGAGAGGAAAGTAGCCATTATAGCTCTGACTTCCCCTTTCCATCACACCAGCTTAACTGTAGTGTTGCAAAAGACCTGTCCCACCACGCACACGGGTGATTTGAAGGCAATTGGCATTAGCTTCTGCTCTCAGGTGTATGCAGGCCTCCTTATAGCCGATGATAATGATAGACCGTGGCTGAATATCCAAGATATGAGCGGCCTCCCTCTACCTGCCGGGCTTTTAATCAAAAAAGACCCCTCGATTCTACGTCTTGGTCTTGTTGAAGCATAGCTAAGCTAATGTAATTCTAATAGAGAGCTGAAAAACTCTCCAACGTTAATCCACTTCTTTACTCCCCTCTCCACGCTATGTATATTTAAATTGAAATAAGTTTTTATTGCAGCCGGATAAGTAGTCTTTGTGTGCCTCCAGCACTTTTGCTCTCTTTACTGATGGATGAAGCTTCTGCTGCAGGAGAGAGAGAAAGTGAGATGGTGAGGACAGAAGAGAGACAAAAAGAAATCATTTTTGGGATGTAGCAAAAGCGAGAAAGGGATACTGGAAGCAGAATGCTGAGAAAAAGAAAGATGGAGAGATGTAGGGAAGGAGAGGGTATTAACATAGCCTCCAAATCTGATCAAAAATGTCAGAGAAGAATAATAGGGCTGAATTGAAGTCCCTGTAGTTTAAATATGCGGTGCAAATAAGAATCATTTGGCTGTTATTATGAGTCTATTCACTCTTCATCTCCTTCAGGGGGCTCAGCTATTGGAGGTGGGAAGATTACGTATTGTGAGAAAGTAGACTTTTTAGTCTCTGAGGTTATCCGAACGCTCGCCCCCCAATTTAGAGTTATTCTGCTCTCCTGTGCCTCTTTGACGTTGTTGTTTCCTACCTTCCAACACTCGATTCCTCCATCTGCTCCCCTCCTTCTCATTCACTCTCCTTCTAACACTTGTTTTTTCTCACGCGTACCCCCCACCCACCTGTTCTGCAGAGCTGTGCCCAGTGCCATGTGGCAGCCATGGCGTCTGCTCGGAGGGCCAGTGCCAGTGTGAGGAGGGTTGGATCGGCGCTGCGTGCGACCAGAGAGCGTGCCACCCCCGCTGCGAGGAGCATGGCCAGTGCCACGACGGGACCTGCATCTGCCAGCCGGGCTGGGAAGGGGAGCACTGCTACATCGGTGAGCCCAGTGTGTGTGTGTGTGTGTGTGTGTGTGTGTGGTGTGTGTGTGTGTGTGTGTGTGTGTGTGTGTGTGTGTGTGTGTGTGTGTGTGTGTGTGTGTGTGTGTGTGTGTGTGTGTGTGTGTGTGTGTGTGTGTGTGTGTGTGTGTGTGTGTGTGTGTGTGTTGTGTGTGGGTGGTGTGTGTGTGTGTGGGTGTGTTGTGTGTGTGTGTGTGTGTGTGTGTGTGTGTGTGTGTGTGGGAGTGTTGCATTATTCCTTGTGATATTTTGATTAGTATGATTAACAGCTAAACGAAGTGTTGGCATTTTCATTCCTCATCCAATTCTCACTTGTTTTCCCTTACAGTTACTCATGATTTGGACGTTGTTGTGAAAGGTAATATATTCTTATTACAATTAATATATTGTAATATTCATCTTTTTTGTCTTACTATGTGCCTATTTTAATTGTATCTTTTTTATCTTTAATCTATTTTATTTTATTTCAATTGATGTTTCTATGTATTACTTTAATTTCTTTCATTTATATTATAATGTTTTATTGTATTTCAATTGTTTGTATTGAATTTTTATCTTTTTATTACATTTATTATTCACATTTTTATTTGATTACATTTAATTTAATTTATTACATTTATTTAATCTCTCTTTTTGTCATAGCACATTATTCCTACTTCTTACGTTTATATGAATATTTTCACTCTATTTTTGTTCCTATTGATCTTTTTTTCCTTTCACTCTCAAGTGGAGCAACTGTCACTTTGTGCACCTCAAACATGCTCACACATGCTAAAAATTACTTATGTTTCTGTGTGTGTGTGTGTGTGTGTGTGTGTGTGTGTGTGTGTGTGTGTGTGTGTGTGTCTATCTGCACGTGGGACACCCCTCTCTCAGACGGCTGCCCCGGGCTGTGCAGCGGGCACGGGCGCTGCACCCTGGAGCAGAGCGGCTGGCGCTGCGTCTGCCAGGCGGGATGGAGTGGGCCCGGATGCAGCGTTGTCATGGAAACTGACTGCAGTGATGGAACAGACAACGACGGAGGTGACATTCCAACTCCATCCTTCATTTTCTATCTCTTCTTCTCTTTTTCCCCTCTTTCATTTCTGTCTCTGTGGAGCGTTGTCTGCTCCGTTTTACTTCCTCCTTTTTCTCCTGGTGGAAAATCCCCCCCCCCCCACCTCCTGTCCCAATCCTGCTGAGACCCCCGTAGAGTCCCGCTGGTCATTATTACATTGAATATGAATTTGTGTGTGTGTGTTCTTCTTCTTATCACAGCTAAATGTCTAATATGCATACCTCCTGCTGGGATAAAAAGGCACTCAGAGAAAATGTTTCTCAAGTCCTAATTCAGCAGCCCATGCAGAAAAGAGCTCTCTGGTTAGGGGCTGCTGGTTGACAGGTGAGAGGTGTGTGTCACTCAGCTTCAGAGCTGGGTTGTTCTTCTCAGGTAAGGATTCAGGGAAGGAACATTTCAGCGGGAGCGCAATCTCTACCCATTTCCATAATCGTCTCCCTATTTTAGTCTCTCACTTTTTTTGAGAACATACATTCCTTTCACCTGTGCCAGCTCATTTCGAAACATCAAATATCCATTCTAGACATGCCTGTTAAGCAGGTTGTAATCCATCATTGCAAACAAGGCAGTGTCTCTTCTGTGTGGAGGAAAAGCTCCCCGCTTGTTGTGCATGGCTCCATGTTTTTATGAGGCGTGGGGTTTGAGTCAGTGCACACAGCAGCGGGAAACCTCAAACGCCTAACACACTTTTTGTAGTCCTTTTTTGGGCGACTGAAAGCAACGATGTAACCTTCACATTGTTTACCAAAGCTGCATGTCTGAGTCAACACTTCAGAAAGTCAGTCAGGTGGCTGCTCAAAACATGAAGTACAGCTTTTCACTCTGCCTGATTATAAAGTCAATGTGTTGTAGTGCGGCTAAACAAAAGAAACAAGTCACAGCAGGACTGCGGTCTGCCAGCAGCGTAGGCACTGATGGTATTTCATTCATGGAGTAAGTCAGTGTTCTGATTTGATTTGCTTATCAAAAGATGTTTCATATATGTTCTCATCTCTTCATGTGTTTGTGTCAGAACGGGTTATTTAATCTAGTTGTCCAAAAAAAAAAATCACTACTTTCATTGAATTATGGGTGTTTAAAATCAATAGATATGCTACCATTGAAAAAAAAGGAAATAGTTTAAAAACCGATTCATGTCTGTGACAATCCTTCAAGATATGTTCTCAACTAGACTCAAATCATTTAGGATTTAGGTGTTGAATTTTGGGTTATGCTTTACAATCAATATGAACAGGGATACAATTGATCAATGTTCGATATCAGGAGGAGTGAAGTCTTGTTTCTTGAGGCTGCGAGATCTGTATGAAGTCAATGCACTCGTTTTTGAGAAACAAATGGGATTTGAATCCCTGCGCTTTGGAGATCCTTGTTTCAGACTGTATTACCTTTGAACAGAGCCGGGCTAATCATTTCCCCTGATTTAAGTGCTAAGCTAACTGCTAGCTGTAGGCTTCCATTGATTGGACAGACATGATAGCAATATTGATCTTCTCACCCATATCTGCAAAAAAAAACAAATACGATTATTTCGCAAAAAGTCTGCTGTTACTTTGAAAGTCTTACGCATGGCCGGGTGATATTTGTTGAATTGTGGGAAATGTAGGATCCTGTTTTTATGTAGTTTAACCAACATTTGGACTAAAAGTCAGGATATCTCAGCCTCTGCTGCTTCCTTTAACTTATTTTTAAATGTGTCTTTTTCTTATCACACACGTTCCACATTATGCAACTAAATGGCTGGACTGTACCTTTACATAAGAACAATGTATTTCTCTCTCTGAATGAGCCGGGAGGTTGAGGTGGAGAGAGGGTGGAGGAAGTGACACGTTTCTCTCTGCATTACCGTAAATTGCGCTATCTGCAAAAAAGCCCTGTATGACATTATAAGGTTTTTATAATGCCATATGAATATTGATGAGGCGTCCGTACCGTAGGTATCAAACCGTTGAGTTTAGGAATGATTACGCTGGAGAAAGACTCACTAACAAAGCCTCATGGAGACCACTTACACTTCTCTTATCTTTCTATCCTTGCACCTCTCTTCACAGCTTGAGAAACCATAATTTTCTAGCACACAATTCAGCCATCGCCCCTTAATTGGCAGATATACTGTAGGCTCTCATAGCCTCCTCTCGCTGCAATCTTTTAGTCTCTGAAGATAGACAGAGATGGAAAGATGCTATCACAAGTAATCAGAGAATAAAGAGGAACTTTGAAGAGAGAGTTCCAATTATTCCGCCTGGATGGGAGAGACGAGCGCTCGTATTGTTCTTCCACAAAAACATCCTTTTCTCCACACACACACACACACACACACACACACACACACACACACACACACACACACACACACACACACACACACACACACACACACACACACACAGTGAAATCATAATACACATGTTCAAAATCTACATTCACTGCACTTCTCTGTATGTAATGGGTAAACAACCATGCCCGCATAATAGGCAACAAACGTGTGTAATGACAATGATATTACCATTTCAATTATTGCCGTGGTTTGAAGTTGAAGTAGGGAGTCATATGGAAATCAACCATTGTAGTAGGCTAGCTTTCTACGAGGACATAATAGAATATCGTTGGCCTTTCACTCTCTGCTCCGTGGTCAGATGCATTTAAATGTCACCACTGCTTCCTGCCTTTTCAGGAGCACACTTGAAATAGGAAACACAAATGCCATCCCGGCTCCTATTACCTGCCGCCTTGGTTTGTCTCGGCGGCTCATTGTTTACGCCGGACTTTTACGGATCACATTGGAATAATACCCGTCTGATTCATAACAATAGATGCTATAATTGTACACTGATGGAATCTTATGATTTGATTGACACTCGTGATAATGGCGATACATGCACACTTCTTTGTTGTAGACTTCCTCTCCGGCCAGCAGAATTATTTGGTTTTGTATGTCTTTTCACTGCGGATATATACAGTACCGTGGCCTTTAGAATAGAAATGTGTTCTCAGCACTTTAGTCACTTAATTCTATTAAAGCCTTTATAAATTACGCACAATAAAGGTCTCGCCTGTATTGACTCTGTAAATCCCCCCCTCCTCACATTCTATAAGTGTTTTAAAGTGTTTCATGCATTTTTAAACCTCCCTTGTAATTTCAGACGGCCTCATGGACTGCGTGGACCCTGATTGTTGCGAGCAGCTGAGTTGCGGCTCGGACCCTCTGTGCCACGGCTCCACGGACCCCTTGGCACTGCTGCAGCAGAGCCCGCTGACCCCCGCCGCACCCCCCTCGCCCGCCGGCACACACACACACAGCTTCTACCGCCGCATACGCTTCCTCCTCGGCAAATCGGCCACACACACTCTCCCTGGAGACGTGCCCTTTGATACCAGGTATGTGCTCTTGTTTGCCCGGGTCTGCGTTTGCATGCTTTGTGTATTTGTTTTCCTCCATGCCCTTCAGATGTCCTCCTATATAGCATGTAAAGCCATGAGTAGTATATAATGAAGCAAATACATCCGTGTTAATACATTGAATCGTCCATTTTTCCCTGTTATTTGTTTAATGACAGCGTGTGCGTTTGCATGTAAATGAGGCTGTTTTTTCCTCCCCGTGTTTATACGCTTGTGCACACATATCAGCGATCGCGTTCCCATGGAGATTAGTAGTCACATGGCAGCGCAGCGTCCTCCCAAGTATCACTGTCAAGCCACCACAACTGCATTTGCTTGTATCACACTTATGTGTCATTCAGTTACAGCAGTCTTTAAGGTGTCCCCATACATTCTTTAGCGCTGTAATATGAGAGAGAAATACATATCGCCGGCAACAGGATGACCTAGAAAGTTTGGAAAAAACAAGCAGTGATGCCTCCTCCCCCCTCTTCGGTTCACTTGTCGAATAAACAAATACATTAATTATGTGGCAGGTTCTTCAGAGGGGAAATCGATGGCAGCTTTCAGCACAGGGGTAACAAACGGAGCGATGCAGCCACCCGGAGAAACCTCGCCATACTTCATTTATCCCTCTTCCCCGAGTAACAGATAGGCTCCATCAATGCGTGCAACACATGTGTCCGTCCTAATCTGTCTTCCTTTGACCAGTCCTGCGATTTAAGCAGTGTGTCTCACCCTGCAAAACAAGATGAATATTTCAAAATAGTGACTGATAGTTTAGGGTCTATTTAAAGAGCGGCCGCTTCTGCTGCAGGTAACACTGTCACTGTGATATAAACATGATGTGGACGTTGGGTTTTTTTTATATGACAGGGTGTTGAAAGGTTTTACCGTGGGTGAAGCTATATTTATGGCCCTTGTATCCTGGCAATCTCTGGCAGATTTCTCTGTAAAGGAGGGAATTGTAGCGAGCAGAATAATTGCAGTTGCTTTTCTCTTCAGGCACAAGGTCGTCCGGCACAATATGGCTCTCTGCAAACAATCATTACATTCTCCATCATTGTAAACCATTCATGTCTTCTCTTTTCATTGTGTTTCCCTCTCTGCTCCCCTTTGCTTTTCCAGTCGGGTAGCTGTGATTCGAGGCAGCGTGGCATTGCAGGACGGCTCTCCTCTGGTTGGCGTCAACATCACCTTCCCGCAGCATCCAGAGTACGGTTACACCATCAGCAGGCAGGATGGGAGGTACAGAAATCCAGTTACAACATCCTCACAATCCACTTTTGGTTATTCCCCGTAATCTTATTGTCTTACTGTCTTCTACCTTTAGTTTCGACCTGGTGACCTTGGGCGCCATGGCCATGACCTTGATGTTCCAGCGACCCCCCTTTCTGCCACAAACACGCACCATTTGGACGCCAAACAACAACTTCCTGGTTCTGGATCAGGTGACCATGTCCAGGGAAGAAGCTCCGCCTCCCGAATGTGACATCAGGACCATTTTGAGTCCCTACCCGCTGGTGCTGCCATACCCGCTCCCCAGATACATGGGAGCGTGTGCAGAGAAGGGGCCCGCAGTGCCGGAGCTACAGGTATGACACCGCAAAACTCCATCAAAAGCCCCTCAGGAAAATAAATTATAGTTGATGACTCATTTCCATACATTAATTGCAATGTGTCAATCAATTGTCAATCAATTCTGAAATCGTTTTTGGAATCTGCTGAACAGATTTATTTAAAAACACGTGTCTTGGGTCTGTCCCATATCCTAGTGGTTAGCGTACTTACCACATGGGAGCAAAAGCCCTGAGTGCCCGGTTCGATTCCTGGCATGGCTAACTCTCTACTCCGCGTCTCTCTCCCAAATGTTCCTGTTTCTCTCAACTATCGTTATTAAATAAAGGCATACAATTCCTGCAATTAATAATATTTAAAAGAAAGAAAACCTAGTTCTAAAAATGTAATGTAACAAAAATGGTTTAGTAAAAGCTCATTTTAAAAACTTTAATAGCAGACGCTTATACTATAATACAACAAGTGTTTTAAAAATAAGCGATTTTAGACATTAATGATATTTATTTAAAAAGTAAGGCAAGTGTATTTATATAGCACCTTTCAACACAAGGCAATTCAAAGTGCTTTACAAAAAACGAAAGACATGACATTTAAAATCAGTCATTAAAAAGAAAAGATAATAAAATAAAAAAAGTAGCGTTTCTCTAAATACTCAAAGGCATACAACAATCACACATAGGCCTAAAGAATCACAGGGCCAGTGATAACCCATCCCACTTCAACAGCAGTTAGGAGATTCAGGATCTTTACTTTAGTTTTAGAAAGCTGCAGTGTTTAAAAATGGATAAACTGAAGGCAACACTTTACATTCACTACTGTGATTTTACCTGTTCATTTCCTCCCTGCTCGGATCACCAACAGCTGTCTCCTCAGAGCGCATCCACCCGCCCACACCTATCTCCTAACACCATGTTTCTATCCAAACATTTTAATGTGAATTATCTCATTAGAAAAGCTGGATTGGAAGCAACAACCCCAGCATAGCTTTCTATAGAGCTGTCAAACACATTGCTGCAGCCCGGGGGAGACTCACCGCTCAAATTAAAGAGACCCATTATCAGCACCCCTCTGTCATCTTCTCGCTTCAGAAGCAACAAACACCTTCTTACATGAGCTGAAAGAGAAGTAATTGCAGCAGTGAGATCTAAACTCTTCTTTTTTCTGTCGTTGGATCCTTGCAGCCCAGGTAGACACTTTATTTACCCAGCCAATGGGAACGCACTACTTCACTACTTCACATTGGCTTTATATTCCCTTGATTATGGAATCTGACGACTATGCAAAATGACTGCTGTCAGCTCAAATGATGGCGATCAGGTGATTATGTATAAGTTACAACAGTCCCATACAATCAAGAAACACGTTACAAGATTTGGAACAAATGGGTAATAGCCATTATGTTCGGACTGATATTGCTATAGTGCTTTGATATTGGAGGGATTGATCATCATGCTCATTTTTTCACATTATCATTATAAAAAATGGAATAAATTATCAAGGCAAGTGTTTTTGTATAGCACCTTTCAACACAAGGCAATTCAAGGTGCTATGCAACAATGAAAAAGATTAGGAGCATTTAGAAAAGGTGCAGCAGAATCACTTTATAAAGTACCATCTACAAATATTTGAAAACAGTCAGTTCACATTAAACAAGCAAATATAGAGTAATATAGGTATACAATACATGAATCAGAGTTACAGTGCCGTTAGATACTCCTTTCACTGCCCAACATATCTCTTCAACGCCACACAATTCATTCAGGATGGGATTTCAACACATATTTAGCCTTTTAATACGGTTCCCGCATTTGAATATTGCACTGTTGCGATTTCAATAGAATTGTACTTATTGTGCAGCTCTAATATGAAACATAACCAAGCACTGCTTCCTGTGTACAGGTGACAGGCAGTAAGAACTCAATTTGTTACAGCTGAGCAGCAAACCAACCGGCTCGCACAGGATGTTGCAAATGTAGCTCCATTTGCATCATGCAAATAAGGAGAAATGAGCAACATGCAAATGTGTACTGCATCCATATACTTCCCCACCACAAAGGCAAATCAGGTGGATGCAAGTCGGTGTGGAGGTCAGACTGGTGACTATACATTTAACCTCAGAAGTGACTCCAGTCATTTATTTGACTTTAACCCTAACCCTACCAAAACCTAATTCTGACCTCATTTCAGTTCCAACTAAATATCTCGGTACACAGAGAGTTGTTTATTTGTTTGATCGATTGCAAAAAAAAGTCATATCTAACGGTCACACGATCCTTTTGAGGCAGGAGAACAAGACGTGTTTTTGCTTCTAAATAAAGTCATTCACATCCACAACACGCCACCTCACAAGTTCATTTAATAGAATCAGATGAGATGAACAGATTGTCAAAATGAAGGAACACCTCAGTCAGGACAAACAGGAGGCAACAAAGTAAATTGAAAGAACAGTACTTAGTATTCCAGTGGAGCTTAGAAACACCCACTGTGTTCACCTCTGTTAAGAGAGGGAATCAAAGCCTTTTTAGACTCGGGATGAAAGTGTGTGCCAGGCAGTCGTCTCCGAGTTAATTTGATTTAAGGTAATCACTGATTAAAACAGTATCTGATTAAGCCAAGAGAAATGTTGGAGCAGATGAATAATTGTGTGCTTCTGCAGCTGATTCAATGTGCATAGGGATTAGCTTGGCTTTTTATTTGTTAGTCTCTAAGGTATAAATATCTATGGAGCCCTGGAGGGTTCATAGAGGGAAAAAATAAATAAAACGAGGCCACACTTTATTAATTTGTGCGCACGATATACAGTACTTTCTCGTTCGCACAAGATACTTTCTCGTGCGCACGAGAAAGTTACCGGTGCGCCAAGTAGGAAGTGGAGCGCACAGGAGACAACCGTTTGATTGCAGGCTGTTATGTGTATGTGGGGAAATGGCAGTGCATACATTATTGCAGATATATTTCAAACTCAGACTTCATTTTAGGGACATTTCGGCCAGAGGTAATGAGCTATTTGTTTAAGCACCGGATTCGCAAAACAGGAGAGTCTGTAAACCAGGCTGCCTTGATCTATGTATTCATGTCCGTGACTCTCACAGTATCAGCTATCTGCGCGCAGAGAGCTGTATCTTTTACGCAGCGCCTTCACTGTGTTTACCTTCATTAGAACAGCTGAATAGAGATCGAGGCTGCTACGTTTTAGCCACACACACACACACACACACACACACACACACACACACACAC
Organism: Harpagifer antarcticus; assembly: GCA_902827135.1. Classification (NCBI taxonomy): domain Eukaryota; kingdom Metazoa; phylum Chordata; class Actinopteri; order Perciformes; family Harpagiferidae; genus Harpagifer; species Harpagifer antarcticus. Next base: position 5,414,522 of record CADEHL010001042.1, on the reverse strand, counting down.
ACACACACACACACACACACACACACACACACACACACAGACACACACACCTCTACACACATCGAGCTGCCCGATTATTCCCCCTATCACTGGTTTTATGAAGGAGATGTCCGGTCACCAGGGCGCATGATGTGTAAATAACCCAATTTGTGTTCTGTGAAACTGAAAAGTACATGACATTGTTTTTGTTACTTTCGTTGCAGATATGTCTTGAATGTAATTTAGGTTAACTTCCTGTTTTATTTAGATGCTTTTATTTTGATGGTGAGTTTACGCCAGAGTTCCCGTTAGCCGGTAATTACCGGACTACGACCGGTAAAATATGCTGAAGACCGGCAAATCTAAATCTCTCCGGTCAAAGTGTCCGTTCAAAATCATTTCCGTTTAGCGCAATACCGCATCAGTTGCACAACTTGCGCCACTTATGTGACAGACAAGAAGAGTATGTGACAGACAAGAAGAGTATGTGACAGACAAGAATAGTCAATTCTAATGTCTAACACTTAATGTGGAGAAAGAGATGTCCTGTATGGGTTGATTGTGCGTTGATCTGTTGGTAATGCCTCGGGGTTCCGGTGGGCATGTAAAGAAATGCATAATGCTGCGCTATACTTTGTGGCCTCACCCGGTTGCATAGCAACGCTTATTGTTTAGGTGTCTTTTGATAAGCAGGTAGTCCCATCATTAGCTATAACTAGCTAGATCTGATCGATATGGACATAAACCATAGACTGTATATATAAATGGACGTAGGGTCCGTGACGTCACCCATAGGATTCTGCAGAGTTGCCGTGAAGCCCTAAGTAGGCGGAGTCGGCTACTAACAGCTCGACGTCAGAGTCTAACTCCCGCCTTCGCCAGCCTGCTCCAAATAAGGGCAAAGAGGTGGAGCCGAGGCGGGACAGGGCGGGACCTGCTGCCAACGAGCGTGACGTTCCAGACCTAGCTCAGGCTAAGAAGCTAAGCTAACATGCTCTCAGTATTAAGTTATCAACCTATGCTAACAACAGTCTATGCTAACAACCCAGCTTGCAGTCACCGCTCCTCGTTCCCAGCATACAACGTTGACTAAATCATCCATAATTGGATTGTTCAAATGTGTACTGTGAAGGATATCATAAAGCCTTAATGCAATCGAATGTAAAACATGATTGATGAAAGTAGTAAATCGGTCAGATTTGACCCGAAGACAACAGGAGGGTTAATGCCATATTCACTTAGTAAGGAACAACTTTTACAAATATTTCTATATAGTCTGTGTTGGTAAATGTCATCTAGGTTGCACATTTCCTGCTGAAATACATGCATACCAAGTCACTGCGTGGCACTTTGGTTTTTGATAAAACAGTGTAGTTCCACTATATAAACGTTACATTCATAATCAAACGAGACAATCTGCAAGATAATTAGCTATTTGGTATTATTCTTAATGCTTGTCATTCACACGTTAATAAAATAAGTACCGATACATAGCAGAATAATTGTGGCGGTGTTCAGCTTAATAAACCTTGCTCAACATCATTTATTTAGCTAATACTACAGCGGGCTACAGGCGAACCAAGTCCGCGTTTCGATGCATTCCTTGATCTCCAGTTATAACGCCGGACTCCGCCGCTGGCCGAAGCTAACGGAGCCCCAGGGGGCTAGCTACGGCCGCCGGGACCTATGGCCGGGACGCGCTAGCGAGCTAGCGCCCTGCAGCCCCGTTACCTTCGGCGGCGTGGACTCCGGCGGCACCACTGGGATAATTTTGGGTCCCCTTTTCACATTTGCTCCCGTTTAGCATTATGGGCGTCATAGCCATATAGTATAAAAGTCTTACCCAAGGCTGAATCATAAACTAAACTGTATATATGTATAAAGGGTTACATCCTTAGCTGACTAATAAGCTACATAACAAGCACACAAACACCTGCTAACGGGGTTAACATGTATAATATTATCATTTTACTCACCAAAAAAAGCTGAAAGTAGACTTCTTGGAAGTTCTGTTAGTACATTCAAGCGCACAGCACGACATTTTAATTATCTGGTATTTGTAACAATATTCCCTAACAGGCACGATCACCACGAACACAGCTAAAGGGTCAAGTACAGTAAGTACAACTAACTAACGTTGTAGCCTCTATGGTTGTAGCCTAGCAGAGTGGACAAGTTGCTGTTAGCTGACAGTGAGGCACGTATCTGTCAATCAACGTGACCACGCCCTAATGTGTGCACAAACTTTAAGACCTAATATAAATAAAAGGGTCGCGTTAGAAAACAATTCACTCACAGATCCATAATCATGAAGGTGGAATCTAACTATATCGATAATAAAAATGTATGGAGCCAGGGGTAGAAACATGTTTTTTTTCTGCTGTAAAGTTGGGCATTTTAACATGGGGGTCTATGGAAATTGCTCCTTTCTGCAGCCATCGCCTATCGGCCAATATATGAACTGCAGTGTGTGGCAATTCCGTATAGGCTTCACGGCTCTACCCCACAGTTTGCCGCTTGACATAAACGCGAGTGAAGTCTAATCTGACGGGAGAGAGAGATCAGCTGCTGCTGACGAGTCGACACGCAGCTCTGCATGATCACATGCAGCAGTGAGCGGACAAAACACACTTCAGGTTAGAATATCACACATAGCTATTTTAATGACCTCTCAAACTACCTAAAGTTTAGTTTTACTGTCGGGTCACTCATTACTGTGTACGGGAGCTGCATGATACTGACGGGCTGTCAGGAGAAGGAGAGAGCACCGTGTTATTATAAATTACTGTTCACTTTTGAATAATGTAGTTAATCTACTATTATTAGTTTGTTTAATATCGAATCATATCAATTTGTTTTAAAGCACAATAAATAACAAAGAAGACCTTTGACCGGCACTTTTCTCATTTTGTCCGGAAGATTTAAACTTTAACGGACATGTTGACCGGCGAAAAAATATTCTAACGGGAACTCTGGTTTACGATGTTGACAGGAAGTTGTTGTTGCTATGGAAACGTGAAATGCTACATGATGTGTGTGTGTGTTTGTGCTCTGCTCAGCTCTTGGTGGGTGTGTGTGTTCGGTGTATGTGTGTGTCCGACGACACCGGCATTTGTTTTCAAATGACCATGAACAGTCATTTACACACATCTAACTCCATATGTGTATTCCCAAGTGAAAGAAGTTCGTTTAATCTTAATCTCGGTTTAGGCTAGTGCTAAATGCTGTCGGAGTGCACCGGAACGAACGCCACTATCATAATATCTTCTGAAAACAAAAGCCCACACACACACACAAACATACACACACACACACCCTGGCGACCGGACATCTTCATAAAACTATTAATATGGCGTAACAATCGGACAGTTTGATGTGTCTAACCATAAGAAAGTATCTCGTGCGCACTAATTAATAAAGCGTGGCCTCGTTTTACTTAAATTGAGGCCACGAATGACATCTCTATGAACCCTCCAGGGCTCCGTAAATATCAGCTTTAAAACTTGTTCAAACCTAAATCCAACAATAACTTTAATTGAAATAAAAAGACGTTATGTTCTTCAAGAAAAGGTTCTCTGTATTTATTTTTGTTACATAGCTAACACGTGTTTGCTGTTCTCTTTGCACTTGACTGTGAGCTATTTCATCCCGTACCTGCCAAAAGCCCTAATTGTGTCAGCTCAAAAAACAAATACACATTTAATTTATCCTCTCATTTCTTCACTTTCCGTCTCCTACAATCTAACTCTGTTCCCTTCTTGTGTTCCCCAGGCGGTGCAGGATGAGGTTTCAATCCCTGGGGCTTTTTTGAAGCTGAACTATTTGAGCACCCGTGCTGCAGGCTACCTCTCTCTCCTGAGAATCCTCCTCACCCCTCCCTCCTTGCTGTCCCCCGTCTCCCCACTGGGCGGTTTGTCCAAGGTGCATGTCCGCGCCTCGGTCCAGGGCAGGATGTACCAGCGCTGGTACCCCGCGGGGCCCGGCCTGGTCCACAGGCTGGTGTGGAACAAGACGGACGTTTATGGACAGGAGGTCTGGGGCCTCACTTATGCTACTGGTAAGTAGAATATAATATACTAGCCATAGAACTTTTTAGCACTTCCCGGTTGCCTTGTCTGGAAGTCAATGGTTATTTTAGGAGTCTTAAAAAAGGCAGTTTCTAACAACTGAATAAATAAGACTACGCCTTTAGCTTAGCGATGGTGAGGTAAAGTCATGTGACCGTGATGTAGTTTGTTTTTCATGCAATATTCCCAAATCGGATGGAAAAATCCCATTGCCTGTTCGACCATAAATGCATCATCCTTGCATCACTCTATTAGCAAACATTTAGGGCGTCCTCAAGGTTTAGGATGCTGACAATGTGCATCAAAGGGCCCTTTTTTTCTCTCTCCTTTTTCTATTTCTCACCAAACAAACAGGACTTAATGTGTTCATTACTAATTGCTGAGGTTTAGAGGTGCTAATAGGCAGATTTGCAAACTTTGAAAAAAGACTGGCTGGCTGTTTCCTCTTGTTACAGTCTGTATGCTAAGCTAAGCTAATATTCTTCTTCTTGCTGATTGCACTAACAAGAGTGCTGTCAATCTTCTTTGAATTACCAACAACTTTGGAGACTGAATAGTCAAAATGTCGACCTTATCAATTGTCATATTGCTTGGTTTCCCCCAATAAATCATAGTATATACCTCATTTCGGAGTGTAAATATCAGCCTATTAATAATACTGCTAATACATTTGTAAATAGCTCATGTGCTGTCATTTGCGATCTCTTTACTGTGCATGCATAAATCACCATGATTATTCGCAGGACTGTCGGAGCAGATTCTTGGCACTCGCCTCAGGAAGGCTAAATAACAACAACATAAGGCTGCTGTTTCAAAATCTGAGAAGACATTTAATAATCAGCGCACTCATGAAAGACCGTAGTACTATCAGAGCAATACATATATTTGGAATGTATGAGTGATTCCCTGTTAAATCAGCAAGAGGCAGCACGTCGATCTCACTCTCGTCGAGGATGGATTAAAAGACAAAATATCTATTTACAGGCTTTCCGTCTGTGTCTGTCTGTTTGTTATATATCTCCCCCACTCTGTTCCAGTATGGACTGTTCCGCCCCCAACACACAACAAAAACACGACTTCACACTATCCAAGCGTTGACCAATCAGATTTGAATATGTAAATTCTTACTCAGGGACATCACGAATCAAGAAGAAACCAAATAAGCCCATCTCCTCAAGTATTTAACTACTCCTTTAAAGCAGTGCTTGTGTTTCTTTATGATAATGGAATGTACAGCTTAGTCTCGTTGGTATCGTATCGCCAGGCATTCAATTTCTGAGCGATACAGTGAAATGCCTTCCATGTAGATCGGATGCAAACCAAGTAAATGAATAGAAAATACGGTGTACTGTACCACTCTTACACTCTTTGGTATTAGACGTTTTGTGTCAGATGCTCAAATCCAATAATAGCAGAGCAGAAATCATCCTGCATTGTATCATTGTCTTGTAAATGATCAACCATTCAGAACGTAATCAAGCAGTTGTTAATAGACAGTGTCACACTGGGAAATGAGAGCTCAGAGATTGCTTTATAATATGTAATTATAGCAATGTCTTCAATCTAGTTTGGCCACTGCAGAGTTGGCAGAATGCAAGGACGTTTCCACTATATTCATATAGTATAAAGTAGACATTGAAAACAAGCATTTCTTTGTCTTTATCAAAGAAGAATGCATAAAAATACATTGCTCCCAAAAAGAGAAGAGACCATTAATACCAGATTTATAACAATCAACATGCATTTGTAAGTGGATCATGTGAATAGATGAAAAGCGAGGACTTTAGACTGAGTACCACATTTCAAAGACCTTCAGACAGCAGAGAAACTGGAGCTGTACTGAGAGGAGAGATGAATACACTGTAGAGTAAAGACATCATCGGCAGTTGCAGGGAAATAGCCCTTTTGGACAGTTTTGACAGAACTGTGGGAAAAAGTGCTTTGCAAAATACATGGAAGACGTTCAACACGTGGCTCGTCGTGCTTTTTCCCTAACGTCCTTTTCCCCCCGTGCAGAAAGAGATATACTGTTTATTAGTGTTCATTACGGCCATTCCAAGGCGCCATAGAAGCTTACACCGCTGATCTTTCTATAGGTAATCTGAGAGATAATGCTTGTTTTTCTTTAACTGTCTTTTGTGGAGGCTCGTAGACAAACAGTGGAGCTGCGAGGGAGAGAGCTTTCTCATAAGCACTGAGCTTTGTCCACTCGAGTGTACGGTCTCGCGCAAAGATTGCATCTCTCCATCCCTCGCCCTTCTCTCTCCTCCTGATCCATCCCCTCCTCTCCCCTTATCTGTTAGAGCTGCACTTCATCTGCTCCAGCTCTCGCCTGATCTTTTACCTTTCCTCAACTCTTATGATCCTGTTTTTTTATTTTATTTACCGTGCTTTCCTCTCTCCTCCAGCGATTCCTGTCCTCCACTGAACTCTCTTTTCTTCTCTTCTCCACTTGTTATTTCCTCCATTCTCTCTGATCTCCCCCATTGCTCCTGTCCTCTCTTCCCCCTGCCCTCCCTTGTTTTTCTCTCTTCTCAGCCCCCTGATCTTTCCCTCTTTATACTTCCCGGTATATGCAGGATACGTGCATTTGCGCAACAGCTTACGCATTAATGTTTAAACGAAACTACTGACAGATGTACGTTCTCTGTGGTACAGTCTGATGTTTCCAAGGAAATAATATCACGGCAGGATAAATATACCATTTTTTTGTTTTCATGGTGGGTTTGTTGTTGCTCTGTCTGAACTACAGTACACTGAGGACTTGTTTTTCATGCACCCAGCTGTGCCCGGATCGCAGTAGAATACGCCCTTCCCATCGTTCCAAGCGCCCTTTTGCTAATTTCTCGGCCAAGCTTCTCAGGCACACCTGTGGTGCGCTTTGGCACGGGGACGGATCAGAAAGAATACATAATCATACATTATCGGTCGGTGAATCGGAGGCTTTGACAATCATTGGCAATAGTATTTACTACTTTCAGTTCGGGAGTCCTGTGGAGACTTTTCCTCAGAGGATCTCTTTGTTGTCAGGGTTTTTCAGAATGATACTGCCAAGAGCTTTGGGAAGTTAAATGATTACTGGGAACAGATTGTTTTCTCTTTAATCTTCATATTGCCTCATAAACTTTATTGGTTACTGATTATGAGCCTCAAATCAATTTGAAAAGTAACACACATTTTTCCCATGAAAGATTCTCTTAGTATCACATGGTTCATCATAGCTTCGTGTCGGCCTGCAAAATTATAATAAAAACCATCCTTTTGGTAAAAAATCTTTGTTTTCAGAGAACAAATATTTCACAAGTTTCAATTCAACTCCATTGGGGTTAGGGTTAGCGACATTCAACAGTAAAATGATTTGATGTAACCCTAACGGAGCGTCCACACAGCAGCGTGCATTGACGCTTGGCGGTGGGCGTGTCTGAAGCTTGGGGAGCAACGCAACCAACAACCAATCACATGAATCTCCCGCCCACGACATACAAAGCAATAGCAATGTTAAAACGAAGTAAACTGGATATAAAATCCCCAAAACAGGCGAAAACCTACCAGTTTCACCCACTGTCTCTGCCACCTCCCTCCATGCCTCGCTCCTCCGGTTTGTGTCCCGGTAGATGAACAGAGACTGATCAGCACCGGGTGATTCACTTCCGCTATAATGAATTTTCCCTCAATTTTTTGGAATATGAGGAAATGACCTGCGTAGTCTCTCCCAGCATACACGCAGTTTGATTGGCTAGCGCTTGTACTGGCAGATTTGCATAAACGGGATTTCATTGGCTGACGCTTCTGCCGAGGCGCCAAAAGTTGAACATTGCTCAACTTTTGAAGCGAGCAACGCCAGCAACGCTCCACGTCGCTTCCCACAATGCAGTTTGGCTAAAAGTGACGTCACCCCATTCAAAGTCAATGGGCAGAAGCGTGGAAGCTTCAACGCACGCCGCTGTGTGGACGGGCCGTCAGCAAAGACCATGGCTATTATCCAACAGTTTGAAACACGTTGGGCAAAACCACTGCCTTCAGTTAGAGACTACATATACCTGCTGCCCCTGGATGGCTGCAATATCAAAACTAAAAGCACTTTTTATTGTTATTCTCCATTATCAGCTGGTCTAAAAAGACAAAGAAAGCATGAAAGAAAAAGATTGTGTAATTTTAGAGAACATTTAATGGATGTGTCAAAGTATATGCAAGTTGATGACTATAAAAAGATATGCCTATATTGTGCAGCTCTAATATACTCAGCCTCACTTCTGGATGTTTTGTCCTTAGAGCCTAATCTACGTGAAGAAATATGCAATTTGTTTGGCATTTCCTGCGCTGATATTTCCTAATGGCCAGTTTATGTTGAGCAGCGCCTCTAAACTTTAGGCTTAGGCGAAGGCACACAGTCACCTGAGAATACTTGAGCATAATATCACCTTCAAGTTTCTCATATTTGTTTACCATGTGTAAGAGCTCCTACAGGACCTTCTCCCTCAGCGACACACACATCGGCCCCCTGTGTGTGTGTCCATGTGTTCACACACAGCCAGGGAGAACAAGGGAGAGGGAGATCATGCTATGTTTGCCGGGGTGAACACATTGCCCGAGGGCTCAGCAGAGGGGAATGAAAGCTTTCACCTGTGAGATATTGAGTGTGCTTTTTATGTACCAAAGTGTACTTGCTTGTTTTTTGCAAGAGTGTGTGTGTGTGTGTGTCGTTTCTTGTAATATAGCTACAGCAATATTGGTTGTGAAGCAGTTCTCAAAACACTGACACTTTCCCGTTGAGATTGCTTTGCCCGTTTTGTCCTGTGAAAGCCTTGTTCCTCAAATGAAATCACTTGTATTGTAGTTTTTTTCTTCTTCTAAAAACAGGGACAATGTCCCTGCTGAAGGCAATGTATTTATGGCAACCTTTGATGCATTTTCATAAGGATGGATTGGTTTCCAGGCCATGAAATTGTTTCTTCAAGGGGGGTGCAATGTGACTTTAAGGGCTGGAAATTGCACAGTATGTAACAATTTAAAAGCATGAATTGTAAATGTACTACCAACGCCTCTCTGTTCTACTTGTGTCCTTCAAAACCCCAAAAGGATCACAGGCCTATCAGAGCTTAAGACAAACACAAATTGAAACAAATGAACCTCTTGAATGAACTTAAGTGATTGTTCCTGGACTAAGAACTTTTGTTGAACACCTTATAGTTTCTTTTTCTCTTTCACAATCTCGAGTGTCCCAAATGACCCATTATTTTCCATCCCCAATCACTCTATCGATTTTACCATAGAAGTGGAGATTTAAGTTGGCCTCGTGTGTCTGCTGAGAGTTCCTCTCAAAGTGAATCTCCTGAGTTTCTATCTAATGCGGAAGCCACTACTTACGTATTCCACCATCTCTACCTTTCTTTCTGCCGGCTTTGCTTCCCAGTTTCCCTTGGGTGCCCATCACTTCACAGGCATGTTGTTTTACAGTGAAGCAAAGTTACGAGAGATGGTTGCCAGCAATGATTGACAGCTACAACACTTCTCCACAACAGCTGTGTCAAACAGAGCAAGCTGCACTCCCAATATATCATTATATGCATTTAAGCAATGTTGTATAATTTGAAATACTAAACTCCTGCTGCTTTAATTATACATTATGTTAAACAACTGTTTTTATACATTACCTTGAAAACAAAAGAGAGGGAAGAGAGGACAGAATGTATTTCAAATAAACGAGCCTGTCTACATCGAAATGCCTTGAATACATGCATACACAGGAGGAACAGCCTCAGGATATGTGTAATGACTTTTGAGTTTAAGTCAACTCTCCTGCAGTGAATGTTATTTTTAATTAAAGGCTAGCTCACTGGAAATCTAAAACTGCATGCAATAATAAAGAAATGCTTCATTAAAAGCTGCACTTTCAATATTTAATCCATATAAAATAGTCTCACCAAAGTGTCATGGTAAAAAGCATTTGTGTGTCTTTCAGCTCATTATTTTAGTTTTCAGTCCAATCAAAGTGGTTTCCAGACAAACCCGTTTTAATTTCACAAGCTCTGATTAACCCACTTCATGGTTGCATCAACAGCGGACAAAGTTAACAAAGCATTTATAAAAAGGTAGATACTTGGTAACCAAAAGGAGATGGAATATGTAACTCATATTTGTCGCTTTTCTAGAAACAAGACAAGAAAAAAAGATAATGTTGCTCTGTGTCAGTTGGAATTTGAAAGGGCCTGTTATGTTGTTGGGGTTATCCCTTTCTTATAGTGTGTTGTATAAGTTTGTGTACATGTACATGGTCGGCAAAGGCTAACATCCCTGTGTTCCCTCCACACACTCCCCCTGTGCCTGAAACCCCTGCATTAGACTTTTCCACCCTAACACATTGACATCACTACATAACACTCAAGCTTCATTGGCTAGCGCTCCAACACATTGTACGTGATAGACTAAGGGGCGGGATATCTCTAAGCATTTGACCAATCAGAGCAGACTGGGCACTTTTTGAACATTAAAACAGTAGCGGCACAAAATACTAATATGAACCTGAAAATGAACATCTTAGGGCCACTTTAAGTAAGCAACTGTTTGCCAACAAGTCTCAAAGAAATACTTGATGCATCAGTAAACAAATGATATCAAGTATGAAATGAAAGTATCACATTTCACCAAAGTAAAAGCATATGTGTTTTGAGAAAAATATTCATGGGGGATTGAGGTAGAGCGGATTTAAACTACTAGTTCTACCGATGTGGGGTAATCTCATCTTTAATAACAAATCTGAAAGTACTTCATGTGCTAAACATTTGATTTGGTTCTAAAACATGCATCTGCAAAATTAATAAAGCTCTCAAAGCGAAGTAAAAATAGAAATCCTTTAAAGTTTTACTTGAACTGTGTTTTTTACTTCTAAAAAGCCGTTACACTTAGTGCCTTTGTTTCTTTCTCTGCGTCTGTTTGTGTGTTTCAGAATGACATGCTAGGAGGCATGTTTGTATGTTTACATGTTTTCCTGAACTCCCACGGCTTTGTCACCGGCTCCCTTCAAACGCATCCCGAGCGCTGAGTGGTTAAATTACTGTTGAAACATGTCTAATCATGGCGAGCCTAAAAAAAAAAAAAAAAGCAGTCGTTGATTGTTAGTCTTAGTGGAAAGCTTCACAGCGTATCATTACAACTAAGAGGCCAACAGCTAATTCTAGGGCTCCTTCATGAAGACGGGCTCCTCCTGATTACGCCTCCACTTCTCCCTGATCCCTCTCAAACACACACACGCTGATGAGGTCTCGCCACAGGCCTTTCATCTGTCTCAACACTCAATACAGTATAGTTTCGAGAGAAATTTGGGAGCGCTTTAGCTTAAAGGCTGGCTGTCGCTTCTGTGCAAATATCAGCACATTTGGCTGAACATACTGTAGTGTGAGACGCAGCAGGTCTACAGCACATAGCTATTACTGAGAATAACATCAAGTCTGTGTGTTTGCATTTCAGTATCCGTCGGCTACGAGTATGAGTCATGTCCGGGCGTCATCCAATGGGAGAGGAGGACTGCTCTGATGCAGGGATTTGAACTGGTCCCCTCAAACCTCGGGGGCTGGTCTCTGGACAAACACCACGCCCTCAACATACGCAGTGGTGAGGAACAAAACACATAATATTCAAATCAAATTGAGCAACAGTCACTGACATCACAACACTTGCTTTTAGACGTATCTCAATAATTATTATGCTAATTATGTTAAAGGTCCCCTATTATACTGTTTTTCATCAATATGTTATAGGTCTCAGATATATACAAAACATGTATCTGAAGTGTTTGGCCTCGAAATACCAAACAGATCATTGTAGCATCCCATAATCCCCTCTGTTTCAGCCCTCTTTCAAAAGTGCTGATTCTCTGTCTGTCACTTTAGATGAAAATAAGGAGCCCCTCCCCACGCCCCCCTGAGAGATATTTGGTTACAAAGAACACAATGGTGCTCTAGGAGGAGATTCAGGTGATAAGGTGTCGGGGGGGGGGGGTACCTTGGTTGCAGTGGCGAGCCGTCAGGGCCCTCTAGGCCTAAAATATTAAAACAAATTATATTTGAAAACATAAAAAAAAAAAAAATGTTTTACCAAAATAACTTCATTTAATTGTATTTAAAATAACATTTCCAAAGAACTAAATCCTTTGAATCTGCCTGTTCAGTTTCTGTTGGAATGTGAAGGGTTAAATGAAAGAAGCTCGTCTCTGCGAGTTACTGTGAAGAGAGGAGCTGATTGGGGGGTCAGAGGGCCTAGGTATAAAAGTCACGGCTCGCCACTGCTTGGTTGGTGATTGGCTAATGGTTACACAAGCCAAAAAATCGTTATGACATCATAAAGTGGCCAAAATCTGATCACCTCATTTTCAGACGGGTTTTTATATAAATGGATCAGGAGAAAAACAGAGCGAATCTTTTTTCCTGAGACTTTCAGAATGTCTCTACACAGAGCGGACACATGTTGATGTAGAAAAGACATGAAAAAGTGGATTTTGCATAATAGGTGACCTTTAATATAAACTGCAGTATGTCTGATTGGCGGATACAACCGCAAGGCTTTAATTCTAGTGCCAAACTTCTTATGCCCACTTATAACCAATACAGAAAATCCGTAGTGTAAAATAGCTAAAAAACGTTCAAACTTTGGCAGAAATGTTGCAGGATCCCACCAGGAGCAGATTGAGAAAAATGTGTTTCCAGAGCCTTTTATGTATTAATCGCCTTTCTCACTCCTCAGGAATCCTCCACAAGGGAAACGGCGAGAATGTCTTCCTCTCGCAGCAGCCTCCTGTCATCGCCACGGTGATGGGGAACGGCTTTTACCGGAGCGTCCCGTGCAGCCCGAGCTGCAGCGGCGCCGCCCGGGACATGATGCTATTCGCCCCCGTGGCCCTAGCCAGCGGCCCCGACGGCTCCCTCTACGTGGGGGACTTCAACTTCATCCGCAGGGTCCACCCTGACGGATACACCAGGACCATACTGGAACTCAAGTGAGAGAAATGATCTTGTTGCGTGTAGTGGTCCTGATAGGAATCTCTCACAGTGAGATTCTCAGCATTGGATTGAGTCGAGCACAATTAGAGCAGAATTAGCTCGGCTGATATGTGTTAGCATGGCATTAGCTCTGGCTGGCATCTGCGCCTGTGATCTGTTTGATCTCAACAGAATACACCCGAAGCTTGTCTTCATGCAAAAGCAGAGTGTGTGAGGTTTAGACTTCACACGCACTAATCTACCTCTTAAGGATTTGAGAGAAGCTCTTTGCTGCGAAACAAAGATTTTATTTTGTTCCTGTGGATTATGACGATGATATCTACTACATAGCTGCAGGCACTACATTCTTTATTTCTGTATCTTCTCAAGCGCAGAATCTCAACGGGATTGCACAGTCATTTGTCCTGTAAAGTGTTCTCCTTGTGTAACTTTACTCTCTCATTCTCTGTTATTATTGTATCTCCGACTAATATTTCTGGTTCAGACGGAGGTTTTCAGAGAGTCTGTATTTGATACTTCCCCATCCTCCGGGAGCAAATGCCAAAGAGCTTCCTGTTTATGTTAATAATGAATGTGAAACAATACAGACGTCTAAATCAACCCTAATCTCTCTTTATGGGGAGAAAAGTGACTGATTGTAGCCTATGAAATTGTAAGTGACTCTCGTTAGCATCATAAATGAATGCTGTTTTTACCTTTTCTTCTCTCCTTTTTTTCAAACGCTCCTTTATGGCTTATTATCAGGAACCGGGACACCAGACACAGGTGAGAACTAGTGATTAACACCTGCTTTTATATCCCTGCACAACACACACAGACTCACAAATGATGTGTGAAGAACAAGACATGTTGCAAAATGCCTCGCAGCACTTAACCTTGGTTTCTTTGTCACACGTTTAAAATTGCGTTGCCCTCACTTCCCCTCTTCCCACACACACACACACACACACACACACACACACACACACACACACACACACACAATACCCAAAATCTGTTCATGTTGCAGGCAGATCTATCAAATCCCCATTTAAATTTCACCAGGCGATATTACATTTATAAATGGGACATCGCCCAAAATGTCAAGGATTTCATGTTCCAGAAGATTACTGATACTCAGTTTGGTGGATGCAGCACTCACCCGCTGCCTGAGCCGGAATAAAAGCCCGGGGCCTCGCACGGCCTCAACTTCGTCCCTGGCCCCGAGCCTTGATGGTGGTGTGAGGTGTGAGCTCTACACACCATGTTCGACAGGAGATTAGACAGATGTTATAGGTTTTGTGTGTGTGTGTGTGTGTGTGTGTGTGTGTGTGTCTGCTCTGTGTGTGTGCCACTATCAGGGGTTATATCAAGCCGATCGTGTGTGTGTGTGTGTGTGTGTGTGTGTGTGTGTGTGTGTGTGTGTGTGTGTGTGTGTGTGTGTGTGTGTGTGTGTGTGTGTGTGTGTGTGTGTGCGCGCGCATGTGGGTTGTTTGTGAGAGAGAGACGGCGAGGATTTATCCGAGAGGATTTTTCATACCAAAGTTTCCAACCATGCAAAAAGGGTAACCTGGCTTTATGGGTGGGTGTGTACATATGTCTGCAAGTGTGAACATACAAATGTGCCTGAGATGCACAAAGCGTGATACATTTCTTCTGTATAGCCTCAACCAGTCATTTCCAACCAGTGCTACTTGTACCTCTGGGCGTACTTCAGCAGATACCAGGGGGAGAAGATGTGCAGAGATTGTGGAGTAGCTCAACTAATTAGATGAAAAAGAAACCAAGCTAGAGAAATGAAGGTAGCCGGAGTAAGCTATCCTACACACACACACTGAATGTGTTTCTAAGACTGCAAGAAAACCAGGTATCAAGATGGATCCGCTAGTTAAACATAATATTTTAGCTAATAACGCTAACATTGAAAACAGTGTATACAGTTTGCTTAAAGTGTAGATACATTATTGAAATAGATATCTTTTACCCATGCTAGCATAGGTAAAAAAAGCCCTTATATGTGTAATGTTTATGTATAATAATGTATGATGAATGTATAATGCATAATAATGCATGAATTATAGTTATTGTAAAGATCTTAAGTTGTTTCCACAAGGTTGGGCGCAAAGCAGCCAAAACAGCCAGTTGTTTTGTTTCTATGGTTACCTTCTCTGGTTGCTTGCATCGCTACATACAGCTGTCATCAAAATGTCAGCAGTAACTAGGTCAGAGTTTAAATAATTTGAATTTTGAGCACAGCACTCTGCAACAAAGTGGAGAAATCTCCATAGACCGGTCTATGGGTACGGGTTGGCACCGCTCACACATAAAAACACAACGCTTTACGCCATATCTGATATGACGTACCCGTGATATTGTCAGCTTAAAAGTAAAACTCTTGAATATACAGTCGTTAACTTAAAGGCACTGTAAGTAGATTTTTCAAGGTTATCCCCACCTCCCCAACTTTATAAGGCTTGAGGTTCTGAGAGCGAATTAAAGCAACCTTAGATTCGCTCTTGTGTTACACCTTGTTATATTTGCAGTTTTCCAGACCCTAACCATAACCAAACATTTCATTATATATCATCCCATTGGATATTTTCTTAAGATCTGGCATCTAGTCTCTACGTAATCATATAGGTTGATGCCCAGAATCCTCTTGAGCAATAATGGGGGAAAAAAGAGAGAATTCAGGCAGAAGCTTTGAGGATCTTAAACACCTCTACACACCGTTAGTGGTTCTTATATGAGTGAGAGCCATTATTTTGGATTGAGTCTATACGTTTACTTTTCAATCCTACTCTCGCACGTTCAAGTAACACCTACATGGCTGAGACTCCTACATCCTACCACTCTGAGTAAAATCATCAATGAGTGTAACATCTACTATTATATCCCCTTTTATCTGAGGAGGATCACACCTGGAACATAGCAGCTGGTGTCAGCGAAGGTACTGGGTGTAGCAGTGGGTGTTCGTCAGATAAGGTTAAGAAGCACAGCTGTGAGGCGAGGAAGTAGCTTCTTCTGAAGGCACTTTAGATACCCTTTTCTCACCCTGGAGCTTTCTCCTTTAGTTCCTGCTTCCTCCTTTTTCTTACCTCCGCACCAGCTTTTTACTCTTAGCAGCCTGTTAGTGTTCCTCTTTTTATTCTATACTATTGTTCTCTAAGGGCAATGCATTAATTATTCATCCGGATTCAGCGTTCAAAGCTTTTCATTCCACATTCTTTTCCAGCAAAGTGCCTATCAGCCTACAGGGCTACAAAACAAGGTGTTCTCCGAGGGGAGACAATATGGGATGTACTCACCATAAAAAAGAACATTGTCTATTTTTCCTCTTTGAGAGTTTGAGCAAACATTGGAAGGAAGACGTCTACAGTATTATCTCAGAGCGCAGGCGGTCGATTTGCAGAGACAGTCAGAAACAAATCAATTCTGATCATTGTTTTGTTATTTTAAGTGGGGGGAACAAAATATTTTTTTCTTTCGTAGTTGTTATTGCTCATTTCCCTTCCGCTGGATGACTGTATTCGGATCTGTGAGCATCTAATTGAGAACAAAATACTTTGTTATCGGTTATACGCACCATGCATTGCTCATGGCGTCTTCAAGAGGCCCAACAAATATTATATTCTGCACGGAGCATTGGCACACTTTGAAACTCTGTGAACAAGTCTCTTAGGATCAAGTTTAAATTATGGATGTGCAGTTCAGTGCAGAGCTCTGTAAACAGTTATTCACTTAATGGACTAGATGACTGACAGCAACCTCGCCTATGTGGCAGTGTTTTCTTTTTCCCAGCGAGGAGAAGGTTCCGAACAAAATGTGAAGTTAGTTTTGTCTTCGGAGAGTTAGGGTTGCGGGGGCAGAAGAGTCTTAGAGCGTACCACTGCTGAGAATGAAATAATAATAAGGGATATATTCATTTATTTGCATTTTAAGTACATTATTTGGTTACAAGGCATAGATAACAATACTAAGACTTGAATACAATAAACAACTTCATAACAATCCACAAATAAGAAAAAGAGAAGAAAGAAAATGGGGTAAGGAGATAAAAGAATCAAAAAACATATTAACCATAACTTATAAGATAAAGCTAACACATAATGATGAGGGATGTATTAATGCCTGGGATCAATAAAGTACATCTTATCTTAAAACATCAGTATGTCATTGGTGGCGGTAGATAAAGGTTTTAAAATAATAAAGTCTAAATATGTTACATAAAAATATATATGGTTTGTTAAACATGTAATGTTAAAGTAGTGTTCTTATTTTGCCCAGTACATTTTGAGGTTTTGAAAAACATGGTGTTTCAAGTGTGCATTTGCCAGTGGGCGAATGTTAATTTCCACTTCTGGAGAAACTTGATGCTCTCTGCAAGTAGGCGGGAAAAAAGATGTGCCTACATCAGAATTGGCCAACGGCGAAATATGAGACGGAAAAGAAAATCTGATATATGCAAAAACTCTTTTTCATACATCCTTAAAAATGACTACAATCGATTTGCAACCAGCGAGAAAATGTTAAGTTACAATCAGAAAGGTCTGTAGGTCCGCAGAAACATGACACAAGAGAATTTCCCTTGGTTTTATTGAAAAATAAGGGAATAAAAAGCACTTTTACTGATTGTTTCTGAGTTTAATGGCAGAAAACTTTTGACCAAACATTGAATTGCACACTGCTAAGTAATTTCTTGGATCTTTAGATACAATGTGAAAAGTTCAAGCTCTCTTTTCATATCACTTCGTTCAAGTTTCACTCGTATATTTATACAGAGGAGGCCATTGTGAGCAAGCTCTTTTTTTTCCAAGGACGCCCTTCTCTTAGTCTCAATCATACCACACAATAACCTGACAATATCAACATGTTTATTCTGTGATAAATGAAGTGCAGTCAACACGTACAGAAGGAGTGGAGTGTTTCCCGCACGCCTCCATGCCCATAGAGTTGCTGCTCCTCCTACACAGTTGCTGTATACAGCATATACAGCTCCAGCTCAATAGGAGGGTAAATGAAGTCAGTTGTTCATAGTGTGCTTTCTAAAGCCTCAGGCTTACACTCAGGACAAAAGAAGGTTTTATTAACACATTATGAAAAGAACTGTACTGCGACCTCGACCCAAAATACGGTATTGTTGAGCCTCACGCTGAAATTTTTGTCCACTCTTACCCTGATAACCTAACAATAGCAGCTAGAACAATGGACAATTGTGTGTCCACGTGCCTCATTTGGCTCAGGACGACTTTAAATACAGGAACACTGCTGGGTTTCATTGTGCTTCTGGACCTTTTGTTCCATGGTGTCCACTCCTCCTGTTATTGTCTCCCTGTTTCTTCAAGTTTAGTTTCCCTATTGCTTTTCTGGACTGTGTTCCGTACAAGAAAAATACATTGGGGTCAACATTTTACAACTATCGCATATACAGTGTTGGAAGAAGTAATCAGGTCCTTTACCTCGGTAAAAGAAGAAAATACAGCATTTTAAAATACTCCACTTCCAGTAACAGTGCTGAATGCCAAATGTTACCTTGCTAAAAGTAAAAAAGTATTAGCATGGAATAGTACTTAAAGTTATAAAATATAAAGTACTTAACAAAGACCCGATTCTGAAGTACAGACATATTATCAGCTACATCTACTTCAAATATGAAGTACTCGTTATGCAGAACGGATCTTTTTTATTATTTAATAATAATTGTATTATTATATGTTTTATTTTTTCCTGTTTTATACATGTAAGACTATTTTAATATTGTAGTTAGACAATGTGAACCAAATGAAGATACTTGGAATATTGTGTAGATTAGTAGTAAAGTACTGCATTATACCATATCAGCATATCATGTGTTTTTATATGTACAAAGTAACTAGTAACTGAGTGTTAAAATGAATATAGTGAAGTAAAAATACCTATATTTGCCTCTTAAAGGTCCCCTATTATACTGTTTTTCCTCAATATATTATAGGTCTCAGATATATATACAAAAGATGTCTCTAAATACCAAACAGATCATGCATTGTAGCTTCCCATAATCCCCTCTGTTTAAGCCCTGTTACAAAAGTGCTGATTCTCTGTCTATTACTTTAGATGAAAATAAGGAGCCCCTCCCCACGCCCAGTGTTGGGCAAGTTACTTTTAAAAAGTGTTAAAATACTGGACTCAAATGCGACAACTCATATTTTAATGAGAAAAATAAAACAAAGTTATAACAAAAAATCACTCTTGCGATGACAAAACAAAACTTCTTGATTTCAAACAAACAAAAACTCTCCTCTCTGGTTTAACGCTGGGTCTCTGGACATAGATGCACACTGAATAACAACACAAATACAAGTGTTTGTGTTGTTCTGTGGCATAGTAAGACAATGCTTTCTGTCCTGCACACAGTTTACATGTTACCGTAATATTTTGTGCGTCCTTTATCCCCACAAATTGAAAATAGTGGTTATATCTCGAAGTTGTAAATTCGCTGCTGCTCTCGCTGATACTGCCATTGTGTGTGTGTGTGCTGGTGGTGGGCGTTGCCGTGTATGTGTGTGTGTCTGTGTATTTTCCCCATAAGGCAAGACCCGCCCAACTCTGTCTCTGATTGGCTTACCCTGAAATGTTACCCCGCGTTAAATCAAATCAAATCAAGGTTTATTTATATAGCACATTTATGAACGATTTTTGGTCGAGCCAAAGTGCTGTACATATGATAAAAATAGCCTACAGAAGAGACACTTTACAGCAAATACAACAGCACAGATTGTTCAGAATATCAGTATGAGAAAAACAACACCCTCTGTCCTTAGACCCTCACATCGTACAAGGAAAAACTTCCAGAGAAAACCCACAGTTTAAGGGGAACATGGAGAAACCTCAGGGAGAGCAACAGATGAGGGATCCCTCTCCCAGGACGGACAGACGTGCAATAGATGCCGTGTGTAAATCCAAGAGATAATACATTTTACAGCACATAGACTGAATGTTAGGAAATGCATGTGTCTGTAATAAGAAGATGAATCCACAAGGATGTCAGCTACAATCCTGTGGAAGCCATCAGGGAAGCAGCATGACCGCAGAGACAGGTTCAGCCACGACCCGAAGTCCACGACTTAATCCAGAACTCAGGATAGAGGATCCAAGACACAGGACTACAGCAAGAGGATCAGCCTCGACTCCGGATCCCGGCGTAGATATAGATACAAAACAAGAAAAAAGATTTGGCTGGATTAATCGGAACAAGAGAATACACAGACACAGAGAAAGAGGGAAGAGGTCATTGGATAAAAGTTATTCTTGAAAACCCTCTAGAAAGGGTTAACCAATCATCACTCCTCTCTAGTCACTTTCACTTTTCCATGGTACTGTGAGAGGACATCACTGTATTCGCCTGTAAATTACATCCGCAGGGAGATTCGGTTCAGTTGGATCACATAATGTAAAACAAATCACAGTAACTATAACTGTAACGGGCGTTACTGAATGGGAATAGGTAACTAGTAACGTTATTAGTTACCGCAAAAGGTAGTTGTGTTACAGTAACGCCCCTCTCATTTCATTTCAAACCTTTATTTAACCAGGTGAATCCCATTGAGATCATCAATCTTATTTTCAAGGGAGACCTGCTGAGAGACATTTGGTTAAAAAGAACACAATGGTGCTCTAGGAGGAGATTCAGGTGATAAGGTGGGGGCGTTATGACATCATAAAGTGGCCAAAATCTGATCAGCTCATTTTCAGACAGGTTTTTATAGAAATGGATCAGGACAAAAAGTGAGCAAATCTTTTTTCCTGAAACGTTCAGAATCTCTTTACACAGAGGGGACACATGTTTATGTATAAAAGACTTGCAAAAGTGGATTTTCCATAATAGGTGACCTTTATGTGGTGGAGAAGAAATATAAAGTAGCTTTAAACGGAAAGTAAAGTACAAATATGTCAAAAAGTACTTAAGTAAAATACGTGACTCAATGTTCTTAGTTACTTTCCACCACTGTGCATATAATAAAACGTGAAAATCAAACGGAAACACGTCCAACTCATACACAGAACCCATTCTCAGTATGCATCTCTCGACTCTCTGCCTGACATGTGGACTCACTTGTGCTGACCAACATGTGACCAGCACTTGCCTCAAACGACAGCATTTTCCAGGTCTTTCTGTTACCAAGTGTAGCTTACTGCTCGACAGTACTGCTGCTTTTGTACTGATACTAAAGAGGAGGATTACACTGAGGCCCACTCTACCCTGAACTTCTTCTGACATTAAGTTTTCTTTTATATCCTTATCAAATAAAAGACAATCATTATACATTAGATTAAAGGTGTAAGTTATGACATCACTATTCTCCAGCAAAGCACAGGAAAAGGGTCATCTAAGTATATAGTTAAACTGATTTCACATTAAATAGAAAATATGAGGCTTTATGGCTGATTTAAAGAAATGCAACCTAATGTTATTAGTTAATGTTCACCTTGCCTAGGGCTACGTATTAGTGCAGTATACATTCTGTTCTATGGGTATAAGAGGAATGAAGAAAAGGTCCAGAACAACATTAGGCTTTGAGATCGAGGGGCACTATTTATCTCTTTTATAAGGTTACTGCTGCTTCTGTAAAGGATGCTTTAGAGATGTTTGGGTAGAGATGCATGATTTATATTGGGTAATTAATTCAATGAATTCAACTACAGCCGATAAATGAATGGCTGATAATTGGAAGCCAAATTGCCTTCATTGACTAAAGAAGTGCAACAAATACTCCTGATAAAATAGGACGGTATGCACGATCCGCCAAGAACACCAAGAAGACAGCACACTAAAAACCAGAAAGCCAAACATGCAGTCACTGTTGTGGACATTTTGTATGTGGTGTAAGAGCTGGAAAACAAGATTGCGTGTGTTTTTTTGAAGTGCTTCACTAGAAAAGAAACATATCAGTCAGAACTGTTTTTATTTTTATTTGATCGAACCAGGAAAAACAAATCTATTTTGTAAGACAGCCAGGGAGAAGCACTTTAAATCTGTACAGAGACCAGCTTCCTGAGTCTAAGTTCATATTGCAGCTGGTTCCAAGCAAATGGAGCAGCGCAACTAACGGCCAATACTAAATGCCCGAAGCCGATGAATAAGAATAGCCTTATGATAAGGATGTGCCAATGGTCAGACCCTCCAACCCGAGCATACGAGGCGCAATGATGCACAAGGGTTTAAGATCTGCCTCGTGGTAGACACTATCCAAGTAAGATGGGCATATCAAAGATGCATTCATCTAACAATACAGAGACATAAAGGTTGCAGCAGCTCTGTTGTCTCTCTTTGACCTTGAAATAAAATAAATTGTTCAACCAGTTGTTGAATATGGGGCTTAAAGGGGAGATAATTGTTTGTTTGTAACAGTAAGGACATATGATTGTGGTTAGGAGTGCATAAAACACAGGTTATGAACTTTTTTTAAATGAAACAAAAATGTGAGATGATCAATTGTCTTATCATTATCGGCCATGATGAACAGATCATCACCAATAATCAATTCATTTATATTTGAGTGTTGTATGTCTTTTAAAAAATGGACCTTGAGTCTCTTCAATAAAGCTGATGATGATGATGATGATGATGATGATGATGAAAGAAATCCATATCATCTCTAGTTTTAGGAGGTATTTTGCTACTGAAACAAAATGTGACAAATAGCTGGATATTGTTTGTGTATTACTTTGAATGTGTGTTTAAGATTGGCTCAGGTTGGCTCTGTTGAATTGGATTATTAGTTAGCAGGGACATCCAAGGAACACATCAATCTTTGGCTGAATACTTCATAGCCCTATTCTATTTTTTTCTTAAGAAACAAATACAAAATGCTGAAAATGAGATGATCTCTGTGGGCATCTGTTGCATTTAAATTGGAAGACATTAGTCTTCCTTCACCGGCACACACTTACTGCCAGAGTACGAATGCGTTTCACTGGGACGCCCTGATTGCCTCTAAACATGTTTTAGTTCAATCGATGTTGTAGTCTAGTCATGATGAAGGATGGCTGTTATTATTTCCTAAACTGTGTCACTTTGGGTAATTCACTAGGAAAACAATATGTTTCTGTAAAAACTAAACTAAATGCTCTTTTGAATGCCACTAGAAAAATGTTCAATTCATCAGAGTCAGAATCAGATTTATTGCAAAGTAGGTTAACACATCAAATGAATGTGCTTCTGTGTGTAAATAAAATAGTACTAGTCTAGTACTATTATAAAACCATTTAAAAAACAATTATAACATTTTGCAAAATTAGAAAAACTGGATAAATGTATAAATAAATAAAGTAATGATATTAAAAAATCATGATTTGTAAAATAATACATTTAAGGTGTGGGAGCTGTGCAATTTTAACAGTTAAATTATAACATTTAAAAAAAGGAAATGTTTATAATCATTCAATTAAAATTAATTACATTTTATAAGAATAAGACATTTTACACTAGAAAAATAAATCTATGTGTAATCTAAGAGCTGTGTAGTTTTGAATATACAGTATATACGCAGCATTCTGCAATATCTATCTCCACTAACTCCTACTCTTTCTCTAACTAGCACCAGCCCTGCTCATAAGTACTACCTGGCCATGGACCCAATGGGGGAGGTTCTCTATGTGTCGGACACGAGCAGCCGCAGAGTGTACCGGGTCAGGAACCTGGGGCAGCCCAAAGACCCCTCTCGTAACCTGGAGGTGGTGGCCGGCACCGGGGAGCAGTGTCTACCTTTTGACCAGAGCCACTGTGGAGAGGGCAGGAAGGCCGCTGATGCTGCACTCAATAACCCCAGAGGTAGGACACTATACATCTACTGTAAAAAAAATACGCTTTCTCTGACAGCTCACAGCTATTACACACTGTCGCTGTGAGCTTAGATTACATGAATCACCCCTCCAGCAGATCAGCATTTACTGATACTCTGTGACTATTTCTCTGAAAGCAGCACAGACCACATACATTTTGAATTTATTGTTATCCTTATTTCATGAGAAGAAGGCTGGCAGTCTGCATGTATGTCATCACATCTCATCATTTCCTTCTTGGCAGAGTGCAATATGTTCAGAATCAGTATTGTAATCATCATGGGACACACACAAGCTGCTGTCACAATCTCATCAAAAGTCACTTTGATAATCCCAGATCTATCTTTCTCCTGGAAGTATTTGAAAAATGGAAATCCGCATGGGAGAGTGATTTATTTTTTGTGTCACACGGCAATATTGTGATATATTTAAATTGGTTTCATTAGCACATCCATCAGTCCTTGGTTTTCAGAATGCTTGGTTATAAAATATATAATGCTAGAAGATATATCTGCATCTGTAAAGGACCAGTGTACAGTAAGCATACAACTCCACAGAACTAGTATTAAGCCAAAGAATACATTTAGGGAAACACAGTGTATTCTTCTCTGGCAAAGATACACTGCCTCCATTAGTTAGTGAGCAGCATCTGTAGTATTTATGTTGCTCTCTTTATGCGTATCAAGGTAATATTCCTTTTATTAGCCTTTTTGTCATTGTTTTTTTCCAAATACCACATGTACCCCTTGTTTATTTTCTTGTGTTGTCGTGGTTATGCTTTGTTTCTATCCTTATATAATTTGATGCTCAGCTTTTCAAGGGGCCCACTCTAATGGTTTAGAGCTAGCAATGGACCGAGGCCTTGGTGAACCCGAGGCTAAATCTTTATTTTAAAAGAGCCCTGTTGTGCTTTTTGGGTTGAACCCTTTCCTGTAGTCTAGTATATAGGTTTTAGTGCATGTAAATGGTCTGCAAAGGCTGAAATCCCAATGTCCCCTCCAAAGGGAATTTCTTACACACTCACCCCTTCCTGAATACGCCTTGATTGGACTCCTTTGTTTACTTCCCTAACATAGTGACATCACTATGTAACACGCGGCTTCTATTGCCGAGAGCTCTGACACATTGTATGTGATATGTTAAGGGTCAGGACATCTGTAATCCGTTGACAAATACCTTTTTGAAAATTAAAGCATGTAAGCATGTTGAAATGCAAATGTAAACCTGAAGTAGACCCAAATATGTCTTAATTCTTTGCCATTAATTATATAAATACACCAAAAATCTGAGTAAAAAAAAAACTGAATGCACTATAATTAGAACTGAAACAAGCCCACAGAACTGGCATAGACTAATAGCAAAGTGTGTACATGTGTGCCGCCTTTATCTCCTTAGTGCAGGATTATAAATGCTACACTGGCCAGTGGATAGTAAATTGCAGGGGAGAGAATACATTGTTCTTCTTAAAAAGGTGTGGCGCTTCAGCAGAATGGTGCAGTCCAATTATCCCAGCCCGTCCTCTGCAGCTGCTCAGTCTTTAGCAAGAAGAAGATCGTATACAGGACACTACAGGAAGTTGTGAGCTCTTTACACCTCAACTGAATTTACCTTGAATGCATGGACTCAATCTAGGAAACAAAAAGTGGACCTAAACAAGTGCCTGTGTATCAGGATGTTAACAAAAGAGCAGAAAGAATTCAACTTTAACATGCCCGGGGGCGGCCGGTTGCTGTTTTAGTATACATTAGAAAACCTGTAGATGCCCTCGTTCAGAAAAATTATTAAATTCTGACTCCACACATTTTAATTGTGTGTACATTATTCATTTTCAGATAACAGGCATGAACTATTGTTTTACTTTCTCAGACAAAAGATAATTGCAGTACCACTCCATTGTGATTTATTCACAAAATTATAATGCTGACTTTTCTTTCCCTTTTAAAATGCAAATATGTTTATATAGGACATCAGTTTTCTGAAGCGTAATCCCTGCACACAGTTGTATGTTATGACTGATTCCTGTGTTATGTTTTGGCTAAAGAGAGAATCATTAAAATCGTCAGTTCTCATAAAATGTGTGAAATGGCACTTTCACTGTAAGCCCTCATATATTCAAATATGCTCGGGCATTAAAAATGATGGTTAATTAGTTTAAAGGACCTACTGCGCTGTTACACAAAAACAACCCCCCACATCCCACCAGCAGTGTCGACACCAGCGAGCACAGATTGATGGATTCACGCTGGTTGTGCCCTGCCACCAGCATTATTTAAAATATGAATTGATTAAACCATCCAACGCTAATGTTCCCACTCTAGTCATCCAATTGAAGTGATTATCATCATTGGTTGAAGGCAATTACTTTGTTTATGTGATTTACCTTAATAATAATAATAATAATAATAATTGTTCCAAAATGGCTGTTTACAAAAGGAAACGGTCTGCGTTACGTGCCAAAACACTGCGAAAGCTTTCCAACAGTAGACATGTTGCCAAGTCACAGCAGGAAAAACACAGGTGTAAACTTGTAAATGTGGCAGCAGTCCATTCAGGTGTTCTAGTTTCAGGACGCTGGCTCACTCGCATTATTTACTGGGACACTGTAAAGGAATGAAGCCATCATTAGTTTGATTAGTTGCACCTGCGCTATTCTTACAATTACCAAAAAGACTCAATAGTCTGACTCCAGTCCGCATCCAGACAGAAATAGATTTGATTCCAGGCCATTTCTGAACAAACTCAAGGAACACTGTCAAGAATCTTGAACAGATTTTGATTGAATGCATCGTTTCATTTACATAACATCCCAGAAATCAGGCAAATCATGCCTTAAGATGTTCCAGAAAAACGAGTCCATTCATTTGTTAGTTCAAGGCTGGATTACTGCAATTTCCCATAGTCATGATGTCCCAAAGCATCCCGTGTATTGACCCGTGTTTTGACAAGAACTGGAGAAAAAATATCAAATAACCCCCTCGTATTAGATGCAGTGCGCTTGATTTCACATGAATTGGAATCTGATCCATACAGCTTCACATCACATCAGCTCACCTGTCATCATTCATCCGTTTGCTAGTCGCCACGGTGAGCAGGATTGTTGTCGGATCACATGTAAGAAGCTCCGGTTGAAAAGGTAGAATGGCATGTTCAATCTAGCCGATGCAGGAGAAAAGAAAGGTTGACAGCAAAAATGTGTCCGTTTAAGAATGAGAAGACTGAGGAAAATACTTTTTTGTTCCCCTCGAGGGACGCACATGGCCAGTATGCTTTCTTTACAATCAAGCAGTAGCAACAATGAAGTGCAGATACACGCACACGCACATCTTGAACAACTCAATCTTCCAAAACGGAGGTAAGCTGAAACCAGTTGACGTCACCAAGTCATTCCCATAGCAGAATAAATGTAAACAAATATGATAAAGCAAGAGCAATGGAGGCTTAACTGAGAGAAGCTGGACAAACACAATGCGACCTTTTTGGACACTGAACTAATAAAATAGTACGTGACTGACGTGATGCCAGAAGGGAAAGCAAAATAGATGAAATGTAAGAGAAAATAAATCAGATGCCTCTCTCAGGTTTCTCTGCTTCAAGACGCACAAGAGATCCTTGCTAAAGATTTGCTTCAGCAACTTTGTGATGGCATAAAAAAGGAACAATTCATCTCACTTGTCACGGATGAATCAGCATGTACGGAGCACCTTTATGACAGAGAAAGAGAGAGTGGTGCAACGCTTAGAAACTCCCCACCACGGTTTGATATATCACTGCATAATGTTTCTGTGTGCGCCTCTGGGGGAAATATACTCAGAAGTCATGAAAACTCTGTGATGAGACACATTTCTGACAAAGGTCGGCGTAACTTTTGATGATTTACCTCCCCCACAACAATGTCAGGAGGCTCAGTAGAGACAGGGAGCTCTTTTGGCCCACTCCCACAGAGCTTCAAAAAACCAGAGTCAAAATGTGTTCTTTGTAAAATGAAAAGAAAAGGCATTTCTGACGGATATGACACCTCAACTCTAGGACTTTAAGGTCAAGCTTCAGGGACGAAACAACACAGTGACCTCGTGTCTGTGGCACATGCTTTTCAGAGGAAGCTGGAGGTGTTTAAACCTTACATACAGGCGAAGAGGGCCTGCTGCACTCTAAAGATTTTGGAACAAGCAAAGAAACCATGCTGAGTTCCTGGAGTGGCTGATCTAAGATGTTCAAAGCCCCTTTGAGGAGTTCTGCTTGGGAAAACAAAGTTCCGCTGTGCACCGGAAACCCATCTTATGTGAGAAATGTCACAGAATTCTTGAGGTAGAGACAGAGTTTCTGACCAGCTGCTCTGCAATCTTGATTTGACTCCAAAATGAACTGTTGCTGTTGAAGGCTCACTGTGGCCCTGTCACTTTCTGCACCATATAATCCCGTAAGATGCTTTCTGTATTGAAATGATGGCGCATCCTACCTATGTTCGCTTCAACATACTGCTGTGACTCAACATTTTTCAACATGAAGAAATCATTCTAAAATCCACTCACAAATGAATATTTTTCCAACTATCACACCTTTTTTCTTCGTAGTTACAGAAACCTTTTTCTAAAAGCTGTGCTATATCTGACTTGGCACTTCATCTTTTAACGGTAGTGCCTAAAAAAACAAACACATTTGACATATTGTGCCTGTATTAAAATGTAAAGACTAAAACGCTATGTTGTCAGTTCACACAGCGAAGTATACTTCAGGTCACAAATCTGTATATACCGTTCGGACTGAAGGATATCATTTGACCCATTACAGCTGAGTTGACGCTAAAAAGGTAACAAGACAGTCAGGGATAGGGATGGGTACCGAGCCCCGGTATTAAACGGGCCCCAGGGCTGAATTATTAAAGACCGTGGTACAGTTAAGCCCCGACGTTATTGGTCTTCAATCGGTACTGGAGACATCTAAAACATGTCATATGTATTATTGCTACACAAACATTATATTGCAGTTTTAGTGTCGCCAACTCCGTTTCTAATACGCAAAAAGACTGCAAAATGCGTTTATGATTATTTTTTGTATTTTCGATCTTTTCCAATGCACACACACACACACGGCGGAGATGGCAGAGAGAACTAAGCGCTCCAAGGTGTTGTTAAACTTTACCCGTCTCGATGTGGACAATACTCGTTGCCAAAAGTGCAATAAGAGTTTAGCATGTAAGGGAGGTAACACGAGCAATTTGTCTAAACATTTAGCAAAAGTGCTCCACATCCAGACGGAGGAATGCACCGGGTTCCACTGTCTTTCTAGTAGCTCTGTAGCCTCATCCACGAGTAACGTTTCCACGTCAGGTGTTATGCTAGCAGCACCACACGGAGTTAACTAAAATAGAATTATTTGTTATTTATTTTGTTAAAGTTTCAGCTATTCTGTTTACAGTTCTGTCATTACATTATTGTTGTTCACAATTAGTTTAGTTAGTTTACCTTATTTCTTTCTCCAAAAGAACCGATAAAAGTACCGTTAAAAGACCGGATCGATAAGCGGTATCCATAAAAGTATTACTGTTAAAACCTTAACGATACCCATCCCAGGTCAGGGAGATGTCAGTCAAGCAGTGTCTACACACCCACACAGTTCTGCCAACTTCCCGCAGCAGCGCAATACACTCTTCCTCAGACAAAATGACCAAGACTTGCACCATTGCAATCTAGAAGGATGATGTGTGTTGATGTAATTTGAGGAAACTGTGTTAACACATGGGTAATAGCTGGCCATAAAATAGAAATGCAGGACTAATTTCACTTGACCTTTTTTATTAAAATAACATTAACAGCCTGACTAACAGGGTAAGAATGGCTTACTTTGACTTACAGAAGAATATGGCACTTGTAGGCACAACCAAAATCTGCCTGTCGTATTAAGCTTCTCTAAAAGAGAGAAATCTGCAGATTCAGCTTTGATTCCCTTCCAGCTTTAGCCCAGTTCAAGCTATTTGAATCATTGCACATATATTTGAGACATTAAGCCCAGAGTGTCGATTTAAAGTGGTTCATCACTGTACCCTTAGTTATTAGCTGACAGAAGTGGATTCCAGCAACATTTTAATTTCCCTTCTACACCCCTGCCTTTTAGCCAGAACAAGTCTCACTGGATCTTTGTGACATCAATAAAGCACTGTCACCGACAGAGAATATAGATGTAACGACTGAACGAACACAAGTGGAGGACTCAATAGCACGACTCAGAGACAGAGGATTAGGATGCAAAAAAGGTCTTTATATCCAAGGTTCGGTACATGGGAGATCAGTCAATAAGGCTAACAAAACAGACGAGGACCGGGTCAGGACACGAAGCTGGGTCAGGTACACGTGGAATCAGATACTAAGAAAAACACTGCTGGAACGCTAGGAATAACTAAGACGAACTGGCACTGAAGGGAATGTGGATGCAGACTAAGTAGACAGAGGGAGAGATGATAATGGGGCACAGGTGAGGCTAATTAGGGAAGGGAAGCAGGTGGAGTTCAATCAAGGGCAGGAAAGCTGAGACTGAAATGAGAGAAACAACAATGAACAGGAACAATAACATCAACATGCTGGCTAAGCCCTTACAAAAGGATATGGGGCTAGGGAGGCTTTTGTTTTCTTTCTTTGCACTCGTCTGAACTAGCAACATGTAGATAGGCCGTATGTCTACACAAAGTGCAACAGTTTGGAAACTGACACCAACATGGCTAAACTGTCAATACATGAATACTATTTCATTCAACTGTACTTCATTATTTAGATATGTTATTAACATACAGAGCATTAAATCATTTTGTACGGATTTGTAATAGTTTAAATTACAAACGAACCTGACGACACTAATACTGCAACTTCAAATATATATTAGTTCATTGGGGATAATAATATAAAATACTTTGATGTAACTTACACATTCTAATGTTTATGTTTATATTATTTATCGCCTTAATCAATGTTTGTAATATGGCCAATTGAATCCGTGTATCTACCGTCCAATTGTTTTTCTTTATTAAACAAGTAAACGGAAGAGCGTCTGAGAGACGTTTTTGCTTTTTGCTTTTCACCTTACTAAATGGTCTAATGCAGGGTTCCCAACCTTTTATCCCAAGAGCCCAGCGGTAATTAAAGTTTAAAAGTCTCAAAATGCTACAACTACTGTCACAAACTGGATGAATGTGAAGTATGTTGTGAAAGGAGGATGAAAGCGTAATTAAGGAGCACTATTGGAGTGACTTTGATGGTTATTGGACTCAGGATGAATTCATTTGGATTCCCGCTGTATGAAGAAATGAAAGGACGGCGCAAGTGGAAACAATTCACAAAGGGATTAAACTGTTTATAACACAAGCTCAAAGTAAGCCGGATGTTGCCAATGTGTTTATGTGGTTTCAAAAGTCGTAAATAATCTACAAAATGGAGGAGACCGATCTGATTGGAGAAACTGTGACAAATAATCCAACTGAAACCGGCATGGACAATAACTGTTTTAAAAATGCGCTTATCCAGAAAAGCCTGGTTTGGACACTTTACGGGCAGAAGAAACATTTCTATTAAAGAAAGAATTATACATTTCTGTCTTTTTATGCCTATAATAGCTACTAACTTGAATTGTTATTAAATCGAAGTAATCAATTATTTTTTATATTTTATTGTAATGTAGAGACAAGGCTTTTAGCGACAATCATGTATTGCGTTACAATTATATGGAAAAAACAAAAAAGTTAAAAAAAGTCTAAATGATATTTGGCCTCAAATCATCTGAGGCCTGGCGCCCCCCCTGCGATCTTTGGTGCCCCCCCTGCGATCTTTGGCGCCCCCAGGTTGGGAACCACTGGTCTAATGGTCATTGGAGCGAGGGACGGGGCGAAACTCACGGAAGTGATTTCAAAACAAAAGCACTCGTGTGCTTGGAACAGTGATAATATTATAAACAAGGGGAAACTAGGTGAATTGAGCGATCACAACGAAAACGGCCAAGACATATATTGAGCCGGCTGTAAATATAATAAGCCTGTGTCTAAAATGGACAACATTGTTAGGAGATTGAAACTACAGCGATTCTGCACTCGGTCACCTCAGTTTGTTTTTTCAATTCAGCTGCTCTTCATTGTTTGTCCTGCTATATTTGATGATCGATACAAGTATTTGTTATCATAAGTTTTTTTTAAAACTGACACTGTTGGACTCGGTACTATTTTGACTGCTACCAGAAATAAAATGAAGTACTTTTACGATGTACTTAGTGAATAATCCTCTGCCAGAGTCTCCTCCAGTACATAATGCATGTTTTCTGCTATGTTTGATGAATGATAAAAAGACAATTTTACCATTAGTTCTTAATGATATTGATACTGCTTGACTCAGTAGTCTTACACCTACTACCACAATAGAATGAAGTACTTCTAGTGTGTTGTTTAAAAAAAAATAGTTATTTAAACAAACCACTATCTGAGGATAATACAAGCAACCATAAAACGCCCTTTATCTAGATTCTAGAGAGTCATTGAAGCCCGTGAAGAATGTATCCTTCCACAAATCTTTTCATCTGCTGTATTAATAAAGTTGCAAATTCAAGTTAAGGCACTACAGTATCTGTGCAGAACATTACAAATATTCTTCATTTGCAGTATTTTATTTTAAAAGTGTTCAGAAAGACTGCATCAATGATATGATATATATCTATATATCTATATAATATCAATATTGTTATTAACTTCAACCAAAGTCAATTTAAGTGGGCAAAAATGGGTTAATTGCCATGCATGTGGTGTTTGATATAGTTTACGTTGAATTTCAACTATTTTAGGCTGAAAAATGTATATATTGACTATAACTTTTTTACAATTTACTATAATTTAGAAAGGTTTTTGTGAGAAATCATTTCAAAGTAAACTTCATTTCATTTTATATTTAAATTTGAAATGTTTGCACACAACATTATTAATTTATACATTTTTATAATTTAAAATTATGAATCAATTTATTGTATTGTGTTTCATTAAGGCTGGGGAAGATATATCAGCATGTAGTTCAACATGCAAATGTTCTAATACAAGTAAGTATATGTACAACATGGAAAAGTAAATAAAATAAGTGTAATAGGATGTGGATTTATTTTCTCTCACCTTGTAATTACACAATCAAACAATCTATCATTTAGCCTTCACTCACAAAAAAACATTTTGTTGAATTGGACACATTTTTCGAAACTCTATTGACTGACATGCAATGACTGCGACTGATGGAAGAATCTGAGAGGAATGAACTAGGAGCAGAGCAATAATAATATTTAAAAGACAGCAGCTTCATAAGAGGCCAACAAGAGTCACATGGGTTTGTCACTTTGCTGAAGGATAGTTGTGACCAGCTATCCAGGCCAGACTCTAAAGACTTTCCAAGGTGTAAAAATGCTGCTGCCAGAGTACTGACTGGAAGTGTTGCTGATATCATGTCTACCATCCTCTTAAAATACTCTGTCAAACAATATCAGTCTCATAAGAAAGGTGTTTTACTGCTTATTCAAAATAGCAGAGAAACATGCATTCTTGTATTCAGGAGGGGACTTTGACAGAGGATTACTCAACAAGTACACAGTAAAAGTACTTCATAGTACTTGTGGGAGTTGTTTCACTAGTACTGAGTCCAACAGTGTTAATCTCAAGAAGAACTAATGGCAGAAAAAATAATAACAAACTGGAGAGACGGCTGAGTTGACCGCAGTGCAGAATCGCTGCATAGTTTAACCTGTTAAGCCCCAAGGTCCCCGCCGGCGGGGACCCCGTTTTTTTTTTTTCACAACACTGTGTCTCAGGGCATTTTAATATTTAAAATCCTATTAATGTGTTATACCAGATTAACGAGAAGAATCTCAGCTAACTGACGATACGAACCATTTTTACTGAAACAAAACACAAGTCTCACAAGAAGCGTTAGCATTAGCCCTTAGCTAAAACGGGCAGATGCTACTTCCAGTGCTAACTAGCAAAAACGATCTTTAAAACTTAATATTTTCTGCACAAACTACATATCATCTGGAAAGCTGATACTCCACAGATTATTTTGTTATAAGTATCATCCCTGTAGGACACAAACTCACTGAGCTAGCAGCCAGAACAGAGAAGAAAAAAAACAACAATTTTTAAAAACATAACAATAATTATGTCTTACCGTTGCTGTTTTGTGATCAAAGCTCGTGTTCAAGGGAATAAAAACGCTCCTCAAGGTTAATCCAATGTCTCTTAGTCACTTTAGAATTGTTCCTGATAATCTATCACTACATTCATGGCAGCAGAGTAGGTATAAAGTTTCGCAGTCCCAAGCTAATGCTGTCTCACATGCTGTTTACGCAAACCTCTCTCTACTTGATGTAAGTGTTTAGCGGGACTTAATAACTGTCACTCGATTCTATTGGCTCTAACGGTTCAGAAAAGGTGTCAATCACCCAAATCGACCAATGGGTTCCAAAGATATGATCCTGCGTAGTATAAACTACGCCTGCTCCAGCTCCATTACGCATTACGCAGCAGGCTCCACAGAGCACTGCACCACAGCAGCAGAGCACCACAGAGCACCCGCAGCAGGAGAGCACCACAGCACGCAGCGACGATAGCAGGTAACAGGTAACAGAGCACATTTCAAGGACGTTGATTTCTTTGCTTTTAGATATTTTTCTTGTGTATCCTCTTTCCATTTGAGCAAATAATGGCAGCCAGAAGGGAGAGCTTCACCACGAGCTGGTGCTAGAGATGCTAGCTGACGATAGTGGAGCTATGATCATACCAGATGACTCTTCTTCGGATGATGAAGATCTCCTCCAGCCAGACCTGGATCCAGACAGTAGTGACTCGGATGTTGAACTTCCACCACGGGAAAGGTATGTAATCTCTCCGTTTTTATATATTACTTATGTGTTTGGTGGAACTGCGTCACAGTGTTAGCTTAGCCAATAAGCTACAGGAATGATTGGGCAAAATGCTAAATAGTGTTACTTGTCTTTTTGGAGTTACATTTTCTAAATGAATGGCCAGTGAATGAATATACATGGGTTTACTTATTTATTTGGTGTAATATTATTCATTTATAGTCCAATATTATCCTTTTTATATATTACTTTTGTATTTGGTAAAACTGCATCACAGTGTTAGCTTAGCCAAGAAGCTACAAAAAATGATTAGGCAAAATGCTAAATAGTGTTACTTGTCTTTTTGGAGTTACATTTTCTAAATGAATGGCCAGTGAATGAATATATACATGTGTTTACTTATTTATTTGGAATAATATTATTCATTTATCCTCCAATATTATTCTATAAGTATAAGCCAGTGACTTAATCTAATCTCTTTGTTTTTCCACATTTGTTAGATGAGGAGTGACCCCAGCAGGACAAAGCCACACACCCAGAAGACTTTCAGGGAGCAGCTTGCTGCAGAATTGTTGGAGTTTGCTGAAGGGCCTGCACCACCACCCCCTCCTCCACCACCCCCTCCTCCACCACCACTCACATGCATGCCCGAGTATTATGGGGAAGATGCCACCAAGGTCAGGAAGAACTGCAGGAGGTGCCTAGATGCTGGACTCAAAAGACACCTGTGTACTGCAGGAAGTGCCAGGTCCCTCTGTGCTTCACTGTCAAAAAGAACTGTTTCAGGGAGTGGCACGACCTAAATACTGGAACATTCAGGTAGGTATAAAGTTCAGGTAGGTATAACGTTTTGCGAGTGTTTATTTAAAAAATGTTATATACCTAGTGTGATTTTATTGTATAGTACGTTGGTAAAATGTTTATTGTTTTTACAAACCTACAGTGGCTTTATTGTATAGTACGTTGGTAAAATGTTTGTTTTTACATGCCTCTAGTGTTGGTAAAATGTTTGAAATAAATCTGCCCCAGTTGGAGTCAAATGTTACCTATGTTTCCGTTTTTTTTTATTGTGCAAGTACACCTACACACACTGACCTACAGTGTAGTTTTATTGTATAGTGTGTTGGTACAGTTACATACACACACACACACAGCTACACTTACACTTACACACTTACACACACCCACACACCTACACATACCCACACAGCTACACTTACACATACCCACACAGCTACACTTACACACCTACACACACCCACACACCTACACTTACACATACATACCCACACACACACACCTACACTTACACACACACCTACACTTACACACATCTACACACACTCACACACAAACAAATATTTAAAAAAATATATATTTAAAAAAAATATGTATTTATTTTTTAAATATTTTTTTGTTTTGTTTTGGGTGGAATGAACACCTATAGTGATGATTGAATGTAATACAATGATTTTTATAGTCTGGTACCTGAAAAAGGTCAAATGGCACTGATGGAACCAAATGTGCCCAAATGTGCCCAAAGCTTATTCCGCCTGGACTTTATTTTCATAAACCTCTCTAAAAAGGTCAAATGTCACTTGTTTTGCCTCAATCTTGATACAGGGTACTTATTATATGTTATACTTTGGATTCCTAAAGCTTTTAGGCTACTAACCCATCATTCAAGGGTGGTCTTCACTATATGTAATGGGTTTTCTTTAGGCGGAGACAGGGATTTACATTTTTTTGCTATGTTCCATCTGAATTTACTCTGACACAGAAAAATCTATATTGATTCTGACACTTCTACATCCAACTCACAGATGTAACCTTGCTTTGATATCAAACATTATTCATATAAACCTTTTAGAAGTGAAGTTATAGTCATTTATTCTGGGAATGTCATTTTCGAGCCTGAAACCTGAAAAACAGGCTCGGGGCTTAACAGGTTAAATCTCCTAACAATGTTGTCCATTTTACACATAGGCTTATTATATTTACATAAATACAAAACATATTTAAATAAAAACCATGAGAGCCAGATATGTAGGTTTGTTAGTTAGTGATTAACAATACTGCCATGACATTAACTTTGATTCTTTAGTCATATTTAGAAAATGTGGTGGTGGTGCACTTGTGCCCCTTGTGGCTGAAATTAGTATTACAACAAACACTAGTGACCCTGGCATAAAAAAAGACAACTACAACAAAATAAATCTTGCCCCTGGCATTTCTTCATTTTCCTGTTTCACCGTGAAAAAAAGGAAATTGCAAGATTATTCTGGAAGGTCAATGTTCACATGTTTAACTCTGTAAAGCCCAAATATAGAAAAACATTATTTTTTTTTGACCTTTCAGATGTTGTTGTAAGGAGCCTCTGGAGCAGAAATGAAAAAGTTTTCCATGTGTTTACGTTTTGGTAAGTTTTTAGGGAAATGTTGTAATATTGCAACGTTGGCCTGGTGGGAGCATCATTTCTGTAGTTCTACTCACATTGTCTGAATAAATATATTGAACAACAAGGGTTGATTTGCAGGATTGATTGCTTACTTAGCCCTATATCAGTAAATAGCATGACTAATAATCACACATCAGTCATATTTGTTATGAATAGTCATGTATTAAATAGTAATGCAATGGTATTCCCTAAAACAGTTCCTGTCGTCGGAAAAGCACAGACGGACGTCACACTTGCATTGTGTGTGTGTACCTGTAAATAACATCCTCTGTGATATCTGGACCAGACAAATCAGTATCGGGACTGATAACATGTGTTTTCAACCAGCGATATCGGTCACGGGGCTCGGTGTGTTTATTTGGTGGGGGCTCGATGTCCACATACTCACTGACAGGAGAGGTCTTTTCAGATGTGTAACCCTGTAATGGATCAACACACTTTCCTCTCAGGGCTTGCGTACATATTTGTAATAGTTATGAAGTTTTATGTTTATAATCCATCCTAGATATATATCCTTTTGGTTTAAAATGGAATTTACAGTATATATCTGATGATAATGCTAGTGAATATAAATGAGAGAAAAGTGGGCGAATCTCGCACAATGCAGAGGAGGAGAAAACAATATCACCTATCATCCATCAATGTCGTGCGGATGTCAATAGATTGGGTAATGAGTTATGGTATGAGTTAGTGATAATTACTATTAATCATAATTTAACTACTTTTCAACCACTTAGACTGAATACAAACATGAAGTCTGTAGCTCTGTTTGCCACGTGTCACTGAACTCACCAGAGATGCAATCAATCTTGGGTCCAGAGCAATCACAGGAGGTGAACAATGGAACAAAAGCATGCTTACATGTATGTGGCTCAGGAGATAAATGGACCTTTAATCAATCAGGGTCAGTGATTTCATCTCCATCATTTTCAAACAACAAGTGTCCTTGCGTAAAACATAATTTTCCTCCATATCTATGCTTCGTTGGATAAAGGCTTCAGCTGAATGACAAGTTATAATAATAATGATATGTTTGACGGATCGCTCGAGGTCATTATATGGAATTTATGTATTGAAGGCTGTTAAGGCTTTAATGGCAGTCGATTGGGCTTGTGTGGGCTACCTCTACACAAACAGCTTGTGCAGCCAGGAAGAAGTAATAATCTGCTCGCTGCCCTCACCAATCACACCCACACACACCTGGCCACCTCTTAGTCCCCAGGTCGCACAAGGAGATTTAGCGGCGGAGCTGTCAATCAAGCTACACCCACAGTCCTGCAGGCCTCTTCTGTCTGTCACCCTCAGTGTGTACACGCGATGCAGTCTGACGTCGGAAGCCACTCGATATGAAGCAGAGTAAATACAGCGCACAAGTGTCCCCGTTCTTCAAATGCCACCGGATGTTTAAACACAAATCGGTTCTAACACTTCATAGCAGAACTTTTTATTACCCCTAACTTCCTGAGTTCATATCGATAAGAGAGGGAAAGGATGATGAAAAGCAAAGGGAGATGATAAGAGAAAAAGCAGATTGGAGCTGATTCCTGCTTCAATCTGACAGATGATCTGAAGACTGTTATTCTCAGGCTGCGTGCCCCCTTCTACCTCAGAACACGCTCTATCTCTGTCTTTGTACAGTAATAGAATATTCTGTCCCAAGACTCCTCCTGTTCCCGCTCAGGTTTTATACTTTTTGACTCGCTGCACTTCACAGACTCTTCCGTGGCCATTGTGCTTCGAAAAAATCCAGCTCTTACAAAGGCCCTGGAGATTTCTGCCCCCTAGCTCCCTGTCATCCATCTGCCAAGGCCCACACTGCCCCTCCTCCCCTCACCCTCTTACCAATGATAATGAGTGGTAGACTTCACAGAGAAATATCTGTCGGTTACCTCTGGGTTTTTTTTAAGCTGAGGCTCTGTGATTCTCCGCCATTGATCTTGTCTCATGTCCTTTGGTGAGCTTCTTCTGTAGTTCCAAATTAGAGCCTTCCTTCTTTCTTTTTCTTTTTTCAAACCTCAATGTCCCTTTTTCTTTCTGCAGTAAGCCCGCTGCAACACATCATATCGGTAAACCACACCAAACAGTTGTTGAATAGTAATCCATCATTTTAATTCAGCCAGCGATGTTGCAGCACATTGCCAAATGTCTCTCCATAGTGTAAACTACAGGGATTATCGTGTGTCCTTCAAACAGTCACTTATGAATACAAGATCTAGGGCATTGTTTAGAGTTGGCTCCACATGCCTTACTGCAGTCAATTAGCTCGGTAAATAAAAGGCCTTGCTCCATTTAGGATGGATCCTATGTCTGACATGAAAGAGGCGTCGCTCCCCAAGGACCTTAACAGCCTTGGCTCACTTCTACGAGTTCCTTCTGTTCACAACAAGAACGGGTACTTTCCCTAAATAATAGTTGCGTGTATGTAAAAATAACCGCGTCAGTGTTTCAAGTGAATGTTTGGACAGAAGAGTTCAGACTCCAGTGATATAAAGTCGTCTTGTTTGCCATGTGCAGGTCTTATCTGTTATTTGTTGACTAGTCCAACACAGTAAAGCTGATATCCACAGAGAGAGGTGTGCACATGGCAGTGTGAGTGCTTGTGTCAGGCTCTCCCTCCGACCCACAGGGGGCAGACTAATGCCCTTATCAGAAGCTGACATGCTGCCACCACATTCCTCCCCCTTTCCCCCGTCTGCCTTTCTCTCCCCCTCCTCTTCTTTTCTCTCCTCCTCCTCTTTCTTACACTCTCTTTCCCCCCCATCTCTCTTTTTGCTCACACAGACCCAACACAACACATCTCACTCTGCTCTGCAGCTGCGAGGCATGCCATCAGAGGCGAGATAGCAGGCCCCGGTTTGCAGAATGAAGCAGCGGGGTTTAAACCGGCTGCGGTTATTAGCATGTTGAACAGCTAGGGAGTTATGAAAAAAAAGGGAGGCACAGCCAGGGGTAAATAAATACGCTTCACGTGGCAAAGTCACTCGCTTGGTCACCAACCTCAGACCACAACAGCCAGGCTTCATGCTGAACTGTATCCGTCTTGGCCGGCGGTTGACATTTAAGCAGCTTAGGCGGATGAATATCTTCACACATTGCACGCCGGTCTCATTTACAGACATGGCTGGAAACATGGCCGTGTGCAGGGGAGCGTTTCCCAGTTTTGTTTCATCAGTGTGAATCAAGCATTCAATGCTGTCAGCATGCCCGTACTCAAACCATTAACTCAGCAAACACCGGTCCCCTGCCTCCACTCCAGCAGTGGAGACCTATGAGTGGTGGTGTCCTGCAATTGCACAGTTCTAATCACCACAGCCTGCGATTCACTTTCTCTGGAATCTGCCACTTCTCCAAATGTATTCGCTGGCTGCTGCAGTGAAGTCGGAAGATCTCCTAGGGCTGTGTATCCACGACACACAGCTGCTCTGTGTTATAACTTTTGGAATGAATATGCCATTGTTATTCTACCTCTGGCTCTCACAGCGTTTAGCACAGACTGATTGTGAGAAAGGGAGAGAGGGAGGGAGAGCAGATTAAATTGATAGAGAAAAAGAGAGTGCTATGATAGAGAGTGAGCGGAGAAAGGGAGTGCAACAAAATAATGTGAAAATTAAGGAGGGAAATATAGGACAGCAGAGTAATGTAATGAAAAAGATAGAGTGAGAAAGAGAACTCAGTGTGTTGCATCTAAATTCTGCAGTGTGGAGCAGTCCCACACCTCATCTGCATATAAAACTGGCCCTGTGGCTGCCTTCTCTCTCAGAGGGTCAACTATCATTGTTTCTGTTGGCTTAAACAGAGCACTGCCTCGCAAAACAAGGGCATCAGATAAGTCACACAGTTGGGTTTTTCATATGTGCGTGCAATTTTTAACAGCCTGCGCCTGTATTTCATTTCACATTGACCGAGCTTTGTCTTTGCCCCTGGACATTCCTGCATTAATGATACACACATGAATTAATCACACAGCCAGGCAAACAGCAGCATACTCTGTGATAATGCAAATTAGAGCGACGCCATTGGGTCATGCTATTTCTACCACAGCTTGTTTTCTCGCTGCAGCATCCATGATAATTAGGCGATGTGCAATTGTTTTGTGCGACAGACATGCATCACCGAGCAGCCACAATGAGAAGTTGGGCCAGAAATTCATTTTCTTCCAACACTAATGCTGAGAATATAGCTGCCAGTGGCAAGACCCACAGGGCAGAGTCAAAACAGCATCAAGCACAGCAAACAGCACGCAGGTACATCCAGGACTTGTCCAGGCAGTGAGCCATTTCTACGTGATTGGAGAAAGAATTGCAGAGACGTGGCCGATGTCCTGTTTGCATATTTACTGCTGACTCTGTCACAGCCAAACCATCTGCAGTATGTGATGTAAGAGCTCCTGACAGAACTGCAATCATTTGACTCACTACTATAGGTAACCTATTCCACTGCATTGCATTGTCACAGGGACTCAGTTGTGGTAAAGAGTGCATACTGTACGCTCCGTTTAGCCAAGATTTTTATATTAAAAATGCTCTGTCAATGCATGCTCTTGAATGTGTGAAGGTACTGTATCTATAATACTGACACAAGCGTCATATTCTCTAAACACACATTGCAGTAAATGATGATTTTGAATTTTGGCTGCTAAAAAAAATGTCTTGGCATAACTGATGATGCTGAGGCTGAGGTTTGTGTGCATGTCAATGGTCTGCAAAGGCTAAAATCCCAAAGTTCCCTCGCACTCCCCCCCTGCCCAAAATGCCTCTATTGGACTCCTTTGTTTATTTCCCTGACATGGTGACATCACTATGTAACATTCACAAAAAATGTTAAGAATATGGCCTCTTTAATATTTTTCATGTCTTTTTTGGGGGACATTGTAAACCAGATGTTTCTCTTGTTCTAAGGGAAATGCAAAGCCACACTAACAACTCACTATGAAAATAACATAAAAACATACTCTTTTTATCACCATACTGAATTTGCAATGATTATTAGCAAAGCGGCAGGCTACATAGCTTCAGAGTACACCTTCATATTCTAGATTTGTGTAACTCTTACAGTGTTATACATCAATGTTGTGCTTCTCACTAATCATATGGTAAAAGTATTGTCCTCATACCTTCAAAAAATGTGAGTGGAGTTCAATTTGATGACCTTTGGGTTCAAAATTGGATAGAAACACAGCTGGCCAGGGGAGCGCAGCTACTCTGTCCGCAGAAAATGAAATTGAATCTTCTGTAGGGTGTTTTGTGGGAAAGCTCTGTAAAAGCTCTCTTCAGCTCTATAACAAGGTCACACTACTTCTATGTTATCCTATTTCTTTCAGAATTGGTACAAATGTTTTTAGTTTTTTTGTATCAAGTCTGAACTATAAGACAGCTGCTTCTTAAGGGACAGGGACACAACCCTAAAAGGATTTGTTGAAATCTATCAAGTCTCTAAAACGTTGTACCTGTGGTTTTTTATAATGACTTTTATTTCTACCTGTTGTATATGGTTATGAAAAGATGATCTATTACTTATATATAGTTCAAGCCATATGACATTGGGCTCAATGCAGTGATCTAGTGCTGCTTTCTGGCACTCAACTCATACTTGATGTATAACCAAACTTTCGCAGGATTTTTTCTGGCTCAAGATGACTAAACATAGTCTTGCCAATGTCAACCGCTGCATTTTATTTGACATAGACCAGACATTATTCAAACATTTTGAGCCGAAAAAACGATATTATTAATAACACAAGACGTGACAGCCTGAAGGCAATGCTACAGTAGATTGATCACTGAATTGAGCCCAATGTCATGCAATGTCATGTGGCTGGATTTTCATTGTCCTGATAAATGGATAAGACGTGTCTGGGGCAACTAGGAAAAACAGGGATCCATCTCAAAAAGTAGCTGTACTACATCCTAATCACCTTGGGTCATAGGAGGACGCTTAGATATTCTGGGAGGAAATCGTCAGCCTGCTGCCAAGATTTGCTAAGAAAATATAGTCAGTGGGCTTAGTAGAGGCAGATTTATGCTGACTTAAAACAAGCCTCTACCTGTGAAACGCCGGCTATTCAAGTAATGTATTATGTAGAACACTATGCAGACTGACAGCTTCCTTGTTTGTAGTCGGAGTGTGTAGGGTAGCTTCAGAGAGATTACTGAAGCTCACTGTGTGTGTAATGAAGCCCTGAGTCAATAACAGATGCGGGCTTAAGGCCAAAGGCTGAGCCTGTGCATCAAAGGTGCAACGTCGCTACGAGTCAGTGTGCCCGGGCATGCTCGAGTTTGATTGACAGCCTGTTGGTCTCTGGAACTAATCTGCTTCTCCCTGTAAGGGACACAGAGTTAGTTATGGCTACCTTGTTAAAGGTATGTCAGGTTGGCTACATCGCCGCCATCATGGGAAATGTGACACC
This sequence comes from Harpagifer antarcticus, assembly GCA_902827135.1. Taxonomy (NCBI): domain Eukaryota; kingdom Metazoa; phylum Chordata; class Actinopteri; order Perciformes; family Harpagiferidae; genus Harpagifer; species Harpagifer antarcticus. The sequence continues at coordinate 5,370,950 of CADEHL010001042.1, read as the reverse complement.
CATGTCACTTTAACTGGTGGAGATGGCCACTGCTGGCAGCCGGCCTGTCAGCCTCCACTGGGAACCTGGCACGCTGTCAGGAGGAGTGGAGCCTCGCCACTGTGGAGGGAAAAAATTGCATTTACTGGAGGTGAAGGCCCAACACACACGCACAGACATTCTCTTGGAAGCCTCTGTCTCTGCCTGGGATGTGAGGGGGGCCGTGATGAGGGGGTGAATAGTGAACTCGTGCCCATCTGGTTGTTTCTACCTTTACTCTCTGAAATGCATGGCAAAGATGAATAAGTGGAGTGATGGTGGCAGGCCCAGTTCAGCTTGGCAGGCCCGTTGAACATGCCTGTGTGAGGGTAGGGAAGGGGGGGGCGGGACAGAGCGAGTAAATGTTTGCACCTGTGGACCATTATCACCTGCAGCGCTCCAAGAGAACAGTGGCCAGAACTCCTCAAATCTCAAATCTGACAATCATCTAAATGATGAAGACTGTACTGAAGTGACCTCCTGTTGAGTATGGCACGCTGGGCTTTGTGTATGGGTGGAGGCTGCGTGAGGAGATTTGCATCTATAGTAGTGTAGTCCCCCCTTGTGTTTCCTACCATCCTACCACCTTTCCTTCTCTACCAATGCAGGGCTTGGTAAAAAGAGCCTCTATTGATAGACCTCCTTGTGTTTGTTTGATGTTCTAAACAGTGCGACGTAATCTGCAGACGCTCCGCTCTGATCCAAACCCCTCAACCTTGCATGAAGCTTTCTAGTCCAAAGCATTCAATCATTTTATAATTGAGTTTGTCTGCTGCCTCTGTGATTGCTTTGGATCTCTATTTTGCTATCAAACAAGGCAATTACTTCCAAGTCGCATATTTTCTCCACCCTAAAAAAAAAAAAAACACCCCAAAATGTGCATGAAACTATTTCAAAATCTCCTGCCAGTTCTGGATGTCTTGCCTTGCCATGATTGTGAAGTCGAGAACTAACGGCTAAAAAAAAAACCCGACAGCTATCAATAATTAATTAATGCGGGTTAATGTGTTAACAAACTTATAGTGGTTGATAATTAGATGAGCAACAGCATCTGATTCAGACTTAATTACTAAGCCACTGTCTGTTCTGTGAGGCTTTAATGAATAATTAATTACAAGAAGCATGAATTATTAGTGCTTACCAAAGATCCTCCAGAAACACACGCCCGTCCCTGTTTGTGGTGTTATCGCGTATTGATTGATGATTCGTTTTTGATTGAGGAAAATAAAAGAAGCTCTTGTGCTACAACACTGCAGTTCATAGATGTGCATGTCACAGATAACAGAGCAGCGTTTGATGCAGTGTGTATATATATATATATATATATATATCTATACATATACAGGATCCCCATGTGGTTTCATAATAGTCGTGACTTTTTCTAACACAGGTGTGAAATCACACAGACACACTCCTTAAAATGGTGCACACACAACCTCATTATAGTGCACACTGCCATTTCACAGTCCTGAGATTAAGTGATTTCTTTTCCGCCCTTTAGTGCACATGAGTAACCTCAAGAAAGTTTGTGTGAGTGTGTGTGGGGTGTGAGTGTGTGTGGGGGAGTGTTCTCATCTGCAGACACTCTGATTTATCCGCTCTACATTTGCATATGGGAAAAATGTGATTAACCGCCATGCTCACACACACATCCACACACACCCACTCGCGACACGTCACGAGCTCACACAGGTGGGCGTGCGCACACGTTCCCGGGTAAATAGCATTGTGTGTTCTGAAGTAGCAATGATGAAAAGGTACATTAAGCCACACACCAAGATAAAGAGTCTCTGAAACAGTGTGTTCTTCTCCAGCTTCACTTACAGCAAGACTGTAGCAGTTAGCGAAGCCTCCAGGCTTTCCCCAACTCATTTCAGTGTCTTTATATATCGCCCGAATCCCTCACCGCGGCCAGTTGTGCAGGTGAAACTGTCCATGTGTCTACATTCAGTTGTCAGTCACACACAGTAACTTTGTACAGAGGCGCCACGGGCTAAAATCAGCTGCAGCTAGCATCATTTAGATGCTGTAACAATATGTCAGTCCATATCATTAACACCCGCGGAGCCTGGGGACACGTGAGGGCCGATTGAATGACTTACTGGCACCCTGAGCTAGTGTGTGTGTGTGTGTGTGTGTGTGTGGTGTGTGTGTGGTGTGTGTGTGTGTGTGTGTGTGTGTGTGTGTGTGTGTGTGTGTGTGTGTGTGTGTGTGTGTGTGTGTGTGTGTGTGTGTGTGTGTGTGTGTGTGTGTGTGTGTGTGTGTGTGTGTGTGTGTGTGTGTGTGTGTGTGTGTGTGTGTGTGTGTGTGTGTGTGTGTGTGTGTGTGTAACCAGATCCTTTAAATAGGTTCCCTTTGCAGAATATGTGCTTATTTTGCACTTAGGCGGTTGTTCCGCAGGCTGACTGATGTGTTTGTTTTCGATAGGATTTTACAATCCCTCTTTCTTTGATCCACTGAGGCTGCTCTTTTGGCAGCTTTGCTGTCAACATTTGAAGGGTGAAAGTACCGTAGAAGGGAAACTTGAACAACACCAGAAGGCTGACTTCCTGTACTCTTGAGAGCTCAGGTGTTAGCAGTCAGTATGTGGTGTGCGTACACACACTCACAAACACACACACACACACACACACCACATCCTGGTGTAAGTGTAGGCTATACCAACAGGGCTGATTACTTTCAATGCTGAATATGATGCATTATCACCTCCTGTAATAATGTCCTTCTGACTTAATCATATTTCTCACCTTACACATCTGATCAGCTGTGCTTCACTCTCTGCTCGGAAAATCCCCCCGGTGGCTCCTTCTTGTCAAATAGCTGTAATCAGCGCTGATGCTCTGTTAGACCCCTCTCCAAGGCATTCATCAGATTGTATTGTAATGCAATGCCACAGGAGGCCGTTATAACTGATATTCTTTTGACAAGGACGGAGAATAAAGACATTCCTTGATTGAGAGTGATTGGGCTGTAATCGTTAATTGCAGCTATTCCTCATCGTGTCCCTTTGTCTCGTCAACCACCTCTTTCTGGTGATGTCTGTTTTTTTCTACTTAGCTGAATTTCTTCCTAAATCTGAGAGGAATGTGAATATCAATACTTTATCATCCTCTCCTTCACTCCTCTCCCCTCCCCCTGTCTTTCCAAGGTCAATACAACTCATTCACTTTTCTTTGATGATAAAATCCACTCCCAACTTTAGCCAAATGTCCGTCTATCTCTGGAGATTTATCTCAATTATTTCCCCACCAGTGTGTCTGCCAGCTCTTAAACACGAGCATCAGAGTGCCAGGTCCACCTAGGGCAGTGACCACCAACTGGCGGCCCGCAGGCCACATCCGGCCCGCCAGACATTCTCATCCGGCCCGCACGACGGGGTGACTGTGGCGTTGGCGGAGTGGTTACTGCGTTCGCCCCCCACCCATTTTTATTTTTACAACGTCTCGTGAGTAAGGTGCAGTACCGGAGTCCAACAGAGAGGCAGCAGCTGCGGGACTGTAGACTGCGTACTGCGAAACCTTCCCTTCCTTGAAGAAGAAGAAGTGATCCTTCGTTGTGAAGAGTCTGCTTTGTGCGCTCCGCACCACAGCAGCAGCCCGGCTGCGACAGAGTCCAACAGAGAGGCAGCAGCTGCGGGACAGTAGCCTAGAAGTAGGGTTGGGTTGTAACGGAATATATGTAACGGCGTTACGTAATCAGAATACAAAAATCAAGTAGGCTAACTGTATTCAGCTGGCGTTACATTTGAAAAACGAGTAATCTGATTACAGTTACTTTCGTAAACCTGAAGTAAATACATTTTGGAATACTTATTGGAATTATTGGTGGAAAAGTTTCATCACAAAATGTAATATTCATTACCGGCAGAACTGTGTGCACACTGCACAGCGCTGCAGCGTGTCTGTGAGAGAGAGAGAGATGCAGCGTGTCTGTGAGGCCCCGCCCCCGCACGCAGATGAGAGAGAGAGATCTCTTTTAAAATATATTGAAAGTTAGAAACGGAGATGGTTAGATAAAATGTGCAAGATAACGTTGATGTAGCATTTCTTTATTGTCGAAATTATGACATTTATAACGGGATAAAATCAAAGTGAATGGTCTGCTGCTGCTGAATGCATGGGGCAAGTGACTGGAACAAGTTTTAAAAGTTATTACATCGTTTCAGATAATAATAATAATAATAATAAATAATGATAATTAATAATGATAATTCATTCTATTTAGGGGCGCCTTTCAAAGCACCCAAGGACACCTTACAATTCATAACATATTCTAAGGACATGGTAAATCTTTTGATGTCTTGTGAGCGTCTATCGGCTATAGGGATGGGCTGTAAATTCCCTGAAGGCGGCTGAACAGCTTTATCCACAACAGCAGGAAATCCAGCCCCTGACAAGGAGAATGTGGACTAATCTGCCACATTTTCAATAAACATGGCGAAATATCCTTAAACAGCACGTCAACTGGAGTAAATCCTTTTGCGTATGCCGGGCTATAATAGCAATCGCTCTCCATTGTTCTTGTGTGAGGAGGATGAATAAGGCCTGTATTTATTGTTGATGATAGATTGGCAGCTAATTAGGAGGCTGCGTGTAGAAACATAAGAGTATGCATACTGAAGGTGTCTGAGAAGCAGAAAGAATGGAGAGAAAGAAAGAATGGAGGGAATTTAAGATGGAAGTCAATAGAAGCAAAAGAGACGAACAGCAAGAGTAATATCCAGGGACAGAGAGGGAGAGAAGAGGAATCGGTATTGCGAGATAGTCCTTGCTACCTCGTCATGTCCTTGTGCAGGATTTATGAGCTTTAAGATCAGGGACAGGTTTAGGGTGCTAGCAGGAGGAACGTTTGGAAAAGTGAAAGGAAAGCAGGGAAGGATCCAAGGATGGCGTTAGAGCAGAGAGAATGCTCAGATGTACAGAGCTGACGTAGGTTGAAACCGCGCTGTGGGTTGAGACGTCGCTCCCGCGTAATGCCAGGTGACAGGAGGAGAAATGGGAAGGCAGAGAGGAACAAAAGGAAGAAATCGAAAAAAGGGCCCGAACAGAGGGACACGGAGCCAAGACATCATTGAAGGATCAGAGGGCGCTGATTTGATTAGCTCTTAGAACATACAGGTCAAGGTAGGGGGAGCGAAACAGTGGAAAACAAGTCAAGTTAGGGAGGATGGCGTGTAGGTGGATGTTGGGGGGGGTGAGGCTATGTGGGTGGTGTAATATATCTGTGTCAAAGGGATGATGAAGGGGGCCAGGATGGAGAGCTCTGCAGTTCACCTTCTGGCCCCTGGAGGAAACACACTGACCCTGGCCCTCCCCCCTGGCCCACCTCCCCTCCACCTGCACGATTTATGACACTCAGGGTCGGTCCAGGGTTGCTCGCTTTTGAGGACATCGGTGAATCGAGTTGTGGTGGTGGTGCGCTGTGTTGTGTGTGTGTGTGTGTGTGTGTGTGTGTGTGTGTGTGTGTGTGTGTGTGTGTGTGTGTGTGTGTGTGTGTGTGTGGTGTGTGTGTGTGTGTGTGTGTGTGTGTGTGTGTGTGTGTGTGTGTGTGTGTGTGTGTGTGTGTGTGTGTGTGTGTGTGTGTGTGTGTGTGTGTGTGTGTGTGTGTGTGTGTGTGTGTGTGTGTGTGTGTGTGTGTGTGTGTGTGTGTGTGTGTGTGTGTGTGAAATCGAGCCGTTGTATGTCAAGGAGGATGAGACCTTAGTGCTGCCTGGGGAAAAGGGCAGCAGTGATTTTTATCTGGGGCTCAGAAAGTGAGCATGGGCACATCCACGCGTAATCCCGCATGACACAGTTTGAAAGGAAGAAGACTGACAGAAACCCAAATGGAAATCAAGGGAAAATTGGACCAAGATGACTGAATGAGAAAGGGTAGTTGGAGGCGTACTGCATACTGATGGTTTCGCTTCATTGTCCATTTTCACTATGATGTGCCGGCTCTTCTGCACGGTGAGATCACTCTTTGAACCCTTTTAGAAGCTTCATTCTCTCAGGGTTGCTGCAGGGAAGGCAGCTAAATGGGAATGTTAGACTATTCTATCTAGATCCAAAATTGGTTACTTGATTGACAGAAATGTGATCAATAGTAATATTGAGTAAGTAGTAAGAAAAATATCATACTGGTCATCTTCTCCTCAGCTCTTCTCTGGTATAATAGTTTTACTAGAAGGGCCGTTTCCATGAGCGAAAATAAAGTTATTCCATGGTTATTCCATATCCAATGATACATTCTTCCATCAAGTTTCATTCAAAGTATTTTGTTCATTTTCCTTCAGACAAACAAAGAAACAACCCAAAACCATAACCTCCTTGGCTTAGGTAATAATAAAAACTCATTTGAAGACATCTCCTTCTGCTCCATGAAATTTAGATTTTTCCATCATTTTCTGACATTTCAAAGCTGCACCCACTCATCAATACCTTTACTATCAACAATGACTTATTGTCTAACTTTAATGTGAAACGGGTCCCTAGTGGTAATGAATCCACTGAGAATGATCATTGATTCTGAAGTTTCCCTGAAGTCTTTTTTGATCCTGCAACTGTAATATGTGTGGTTAACACTTACAGCCCTCATGATCCACTCGCAGCAGAACACTGTTTTTGTCAGACGAACAAAGTTAACAACTAGCTGCTGAACATAGTAGATCAATTAGCGGCTAAAGAGACACCTATTTCCCTCCAGAGTTGGTGGGGACCAAACATTTAGCAAATAGGAGAGTTCACATGCAGGCGGCCAGAAACCCCAATTCAAACTAATGAAGCCCCGTTGTCGTAAATATGTAGGAAATATTGGGTGATAGACAGATAAATCAACAATAGTGAATTGTAGCCCTCTTTTCCACATGCTACGTTGCTCCATGTGATTGTGTTTATGGTTTCCTTTGTTGCATATTGTATTGCCACTTAGTTGTGTGATTGATTGTGGCTATATCCACTAGAAGAAGGCTTTATCTCCATTATCCTTTGAGGCATGCTTGAGATAAAGGGATATACACATAAACTTGACACGCCTTAATGATAAACCATAAACACAGTGTATATTTAAATGGCACATCAGTGAGCCAAACGCATTGGAGATGGCAGGTAGGAATATTGAAATATGGCTTATTGTCGCGGGCGCTAAGTGAAAGCAATCGGGGAGAATTGGGCGGCATACGGTACGAGAGGTGAGGGTTGAGATGAGCGAGATTATTGCTGAAGGAGTTGAGTCAAAGGGCTATTGTATCATGTATGGAGATGAGGCGGGGATGAAGGTCGCTCCTCATCCATAACAGATTCCCAGTCTGCCCTGACCTTTCATACCAGTGGACTTACCTCTGCTTCCTCCATCTGATGCAAGCAGAGTTCAAATGTACGCCGCTCAAAGCCAAAACATACACACATGGATCGTATGCACACATACGGACATCCACATTTGTGTTTGATTCGTGGATGCACATTTATAATGCACATTTACCTGCGCATCATGTCAAAGGTTCACTGCGGCACCCTGCTCACATCTAATGTGACAAATCACTTCTTCCTCCGGTTGTATTGTTCTAATCCCTTTAGTGGGCTGCGGAATGGAAATATAATTACATTTCCGTGGTGCAGTGCCTTTGATAAGACAGCCGCTTGCTGAGCTGAATGTCTAACCGAGTTGGACGCCTCTCCAAAGCCTTCTCCACTTTACTTTTCCCCCTGACTCACTCCTCTCCATCTCTTCAGTCTCCCTCTCTCTTATACTCCCTTTTTTCCCATTTTTGTTCTCCCCCACGCGCTCCCACCCTAGCACTTCAGAAAAGCTCATCCTGCCTCTCTCTCTCACCCGCCCAGGTATTGCAGTGGATAAAAGAGGTGTCGTCTACTTCGTCGATGGCACCACCATTCAGAAGATTAATGAGAGGGGTTTGCTCTCCACCGTGATTGGCTCAAACGGACTGATGTCGATGCAGCCGCTCAGCTGTGATGCACGCATGGACATCGGCCAGGTAAGCTAAAAAAGCTGTCTAGTTAACTGGGGAAGAGCCAGAGCAGCGTCTCTTTGTCCGAATTAACATCTAATCTGTCGAGAAATAAGTTGTGTGTTTTGTGGCGCCTAATTAAAGTAATTAACCCCAAAAAAGGTTATAGATTACCGATATGTTGTTGTTGTTCTCTTACAGTCTGTGATTGTTTTGTCAATCTCAATTGACCGACCCCAAATTGGTTTGTCTTCTTATAGGTGTGTGTGGGTTTCTGGGAGAGAGAGAGAGTAGACAGCCACTGCACAGATTTGATCAGCCAGCCCTCAGATCACACTGCTGACTTATATCAGGCCTATTAGAGCAGAAGATGAATTATAGATGAACTGCTGGCTCTATAGAGGGATCTCTGCCCACACATAGGGGAGGGTAGTGCCTGTGAATGTGTGTATGTGTGTGTGAATCTGCGTGTTCAGCCAGGGTGAGCTCCCAGAGGTGCTCTTATATGTCTTTAAAGGGGCCCGTGTTACCTCACAATCCGTCTGTTTGTTGGTTATCGGGCCCTGCAGCGCGTCCAGCCTCATTCATCCTCCATCTGTGTTTGTTCTCATAAACTGCTGTGACCTCAGTGTGGCATCAGTATTGATGGAAACTGGCTTCTATAGCTACGGCTAGACAAACAACACGTCTGTAATTTATGCAGAATAAACAAGCCAAGTGTTGGCTTCAGCTTGAAGTCTCACTTTATGTATAAGGAAACATAATCTGAAATGATACAGCAGCTTTTAAGCTCCAGCTCCTGTGGTGCACGACTGACTAGTGCTGGATGTCTTATGAACGTTGATACAAGACTCCCCCCCCCCCCCCCTCCCACACCCTGTGCTGATAAATTGGCGACTCCCTTTGACAGTGGAAGTTAGCAAACTGGGCTAACTAACTTTCACTTTTCTTTCAACATTTGACTCTTCTTACTCTCTTTTTTTATTCAGCTGAATCTTTTCAATAAAAAAAGAAAAGGTAATATGAATTAAGATAAGATAAGATGGACCTTTATGAATCGCTGTGGGGAAATGTTATACTCGTTTATATTATGAGGATAGAACATAAAAGCAATACATAAGATAAAGTACAAATTGATAAAGAATTGGTGACGTACTTCTTCAGAAAAACCTCTCTGAATTCATTTTTCCTAACGACATACATTTCCTATATGTTTGAGATTTAAGACATTCAAAAATAAATTCATTTTTTAAATATTTTAAATTAAAAATTAACCAAAACAAGAAAGCTTTAACAATATGACATTTCCTTGAAAATTAGACAATTATACAACAATTGTTATACAATACAATTCTCTAGTGTTATTTCAGCACCTACTGTAGTGCTAGCTGTCATGTATCAGTTGTAGCGATGGCAAAAGACCAGCCTGTCAAAACCCCCTTGTAACCCAGACCTCAGCCTTGACACTAATGTACAGACTCCCACATTCATTTAGATCCAAATCACACATCATTCTCACTAATCCAAAGCCCCCCTGCTGGTTAACTACATGTGTGGCTCTTGTATTCAGAACTATTTTTACGGCCTGCCCACTCAGACATCGCACCAACAACTCCTCCAGAACACCCGAGGCGCAATCACCACGGTAGCGCACAAATCAAAAACAAACACAAGGAATATTGATTCCTATCAAATGTTTTTATTTTCTCTCTTCAGTTTGATTTTAATTGAGTGGGGTCTAGCTCTGAAGTTCAACTCAACTTGTGAAAGTGACCGCCTGCCAGCACCGCAAAGTTCAATATCACCAGATTTGATGCGTGTCCTCTTCGGTTAAGGACAGCCTGAGTCCTGCTTGATGAATCTCTCTACCTCTTCAAATGGGATTTCAAAGTGAACCCTCTTCTCTCTCATTTGACAGTGCCTATAATTGGACATGTCAGTGGCAATTTAACATGATCCATTTATTTACCAATCCATCGTCGGAGTCATCAATCACCTTCGCTGATCATGCAGACGCACCATCTCAGCAGCTCGCAGTGTGTGTGTGTGTGTGTGTGTGTGGGCGGTGTGCAGTGAGCGGGTGTAGGTTTGCCTGTCTTTGACCCCCACAGCGTTAGCGGGCAGGGAGTGCTATTTGAGCCCGCAGCGATCATGGTTATTGGCTGACATTTGCGACAGTGTCGAGCGAGTCTTGAATAAACACGGGGAAGGCTCCCTGCCCGCCGCTGACCTTTGCATGAACAGGGAGGGTCAGGAGGCCTAATGCTGTGTTATTAAGGAGCCATTATTTGTAACACCTGTAGCTGACTCTGGTGGGTGATAGCCAAACACTGCTCTCTTGTTCTCCTGTTGTCATTTTTGATAGAAATACACTCACTGTATGTTCTGTCTGTGTTTGCCTACGTGTGTGTGTGTCTTTCTACAGGTGCGTCTGGAGTGGCCGACAGACCTCGCCATTAACCCGCTGGACAACTCCCTCTACATCCTGGACAACAACATCGTCCTGCAGGTAGAAAAACCATCGGAACACACAAAAATATCTCAAGTTCAGAAATCCTTTATTTGGCCCACAGCGGGGAAATGTACATTGTTATAAAAATACAAATTTAACATGTATATTTTCTTCTTTTGTAATGGTATTTTATTTCTATTGAGATTTTTACATATTCAATTGTTTATTTCTAGTCTTACATTTCTCGAATGTACAATGCCTTGTCTTTTTATGCTGCTGCAACGCAAAAATGTAATAAGAATCAATATATTACCTATTAAGTATCTTATCTTGTTATAGCAAAGAGGCAGTGCAGATAAAGAGAAACAAAACACTCTACAGAAGTTGTTTTTGAGAAAATGTCCCCCTGGTTATGCTAATCACCCTAGAACATGTGAAACCTTAATGAGATGTCAGATGAGGTAGATCCAGGTGTGGAGGCTTGATCCACCGGCAACATATTTGATGTCATTTGATATCATTAATTTAATTAGCTTTCTCTCTGCATTTTACAGAGCCTATACCAAAAAGAGTATTTTTTTTCTTCCATGTCAGGTATCAGAAAATCTCCAGGTGCGTATTGTGGCGGGCCGCCCCATCCACTGTCAGGTCCCCGGTATCGACCACCACCTGGTGAGATGGGCGGCGGTGCGCACCACCCTGGAGGCAGCCAAGGCCATCGCACTGTCCCACCTCGGCACGCTGTACATCGCTGAGACCGATGAGAGGCGCATCAACCGCATCCAACAGGTCACTGTCACTAAAAATACTGATACATTCATGTAATATAAGCTAGAGATGCTATGATTTGTTAATATAGAGCAGCTACCATCATGTCATTGAAATCTACTTTTCTAATTCCAGCCATACAGCCATACATTTTCACACCAAGATTATGCGTGAGACATCTTTAAATGGGCCGTATTATAGTTTTGGGGGTTTTCCCTTTCCTGCAGTGTGTTATAAAGGTGTTGGTGCATGTAAATGGTCTGCAAAGGCTAAAATACATGAACCGGAGAATGAGCATAATAGGGCCCCTTTAAATATTGGAAATTGGTAACCCTTGTGATTTTCATCAAGATGCACAAAATTCCCTAATCCAACTTTTTAACATATTGCCATTTTTGCCAACGTGTGTGTATTATTTACAGGGTTCAAACCAATGCCAGCCTTTGTGAATTATCAGAGAGCAATGGCACCTGCTAATGTCAGTTAAATCTACTGATCTGATGCTAACCATAAGGTTCCAATTTTTACAGAAAGCTTTTAATAATACACACTTAAAGCCATAACTTTCCTCATGTTAAAGGTCCCATCATATGCTTTTCTGGTTATTACCCGTCCCCTTGAGTTATGAAGCTTTTTATGCATATAAACGGTCTGCAAAGTCACAAACCCTCAAAGTACACCCTGTAGTGAGTAAAACTCTAACATAGAAAATACCTGTCTGTGCTGCCCCAGAACGCCTCGTTGGAGATTTTTCTTTTTCCATTTTTGTCTTCTGGGGCCTATTAACGTTACTACGTCCAAATGGACCAATTGGCACACAGCTATAGAACAATAGGCACACCCTCTGCCAGGGTGAACTCGCGAGGCTCCCGGAGCGGACAGTGTGAGGTGGATTTCCCGCTGTGTTTCCCTGGATGCTGGATATAGACCAAGTGCCATGCCAGCGGCCCCACGGAGCTCGTCTCGCTGTCTCGCAGACCCCACGCAGCAACCAGGAAACGACACCATTAATCCAACTCACACTGTCCGCTCCTCGAGCCCCTCGAGCAGCAAGCCCCGCAACGTCCCGCCAACACGGCACCCAGACCCCACGCAGCATTCTCATCTGTTTGTCATTACTGGTGTCATTTCCTGGTTGCTAACAAATGCAATTGTAAAACATAAACACTGATGTTCCGTTGTAACGGTGGTGAACTCATCAGAACAGAGTGGGCGAGCTGACCAATCAGAGCACAGTGGGCTCACAGGGAGGGGGGGGGGGGTGCAGGACCTCCAACAAGGCGTTTAGGACAGAGAGTGAATACACATACTATACAGAGATGCTGTCTGAGAAACCAATGTGAGTTTGGAACATTGAACAATGTACATCTATTCTAGTAGACCTCAACAATGGAATCATGATCAGTAGGAATGGCCATGACATGGGACCTTTAAAGTGATGTTTACCATGTGTTAATTATCAAGATATTTATTGATCCCAAAGAGCATCTATAGCATACATACAATTATATTTACAAAGTATACATATATAATTATTCTATAGAACAGGTGTTATCTCCTGCAAGCCTATGTTGATCATCACAGAGCACGGCTCTGTATGTACATCTCCAGAAATACTGACAAACAGCAAAACTTCTCAGTTACAACCAGCCATCCATCTGGCCTATTGACACGTATTTAACCACACACTTGTTGTTTCAATGTGGTCTCATTGTTTGCTGCGTTTGCAGAAGCTGCGCAGCAAGAAAAGTGTTCAGAATCCGCCTCTTAAAAATGCACATACCAAACCCCATCGCATCTAACAAACAATCTCAAAAGCCTGTTTTCACTTTTGGAAATAATACTTTTTTGTCCATTAGCTCCATTAGCTAGCAGCATGCTTTAAGAGCCCCGCAGCATGTGGGCAGCACAAAGATATTGCCTGCTAGACTCGATCAATAGTCCCTTTGTGGTCAGCAGCACCACGCTGAGTTCATGTGGAGGCAGACAGGAACATAAAACGCCTCAGATGCCTTTTTGATGGAGACTGGGCCGCCGTGTTGGATAGGGAAATCAAGTCTTTTGAAGTCTTCTTAACTGTATTTATCACTCTTATTTTATGGTGGACTTATTTCTAAAGGCTTATATTATGCAAGCAACCCAACATTCACATATATTTATGAAGGTTCCTGCACAGAGTCTTAGCAGCAAGTACAAGTTCTCCTTTGAGAGTGAATGAAAGCGTATTTCTGAAAATGAACCGTGAAATAAATGAACGGTGATGTGTTGCAGACTTTTCGCGGCGGTTCTGATGTACAATCAACAAATACATGAACCTGACAGGCTGACGCAGATTCACTGTGATGCAAGAAAAACTCAATTAAAGACAGAAAATGTTGTCACTTGTATGACAGACTAGCTGCGTACAGGTACAGACTGACAATATATTTAAAGCTGATTAAAAAAATGACACGCAAATTAACCGCTACATTTAATCTTAAATGGCTACACCAGCTGCATCTTGTACTGCTAATCCAGCAAGTATTTCTTCCTCAGTATAATAAGCCTTATTAAATGTGAACGTGCCTTGGCACCAGTCTTTAGGCGAGGCTTTGGCACCGCCGCTGGTCTGCTCTCAAAGTCCAAGCGCGTCATTCTGCAAGCAACCCCCAAAACCTTTGGGCAGAACCCCAAATCCATCTTGAATAGAGTCAGGAGAGTTATTGAATATGCCTGATATTAGAGCTTTGAGGTGAATTAAAATTAAATTGCATTCCAAATGAGCTTGGTTGTGGTTGTTTTTCTTTATTTTCAATCAAGCACAAATTGCAAGAAATTGTTTTCTGTGAAGTGGTCAGTGTTTCTTTCGCAAACAAGTCACAAGACTTTCAAATTCATTCCAGAGGTTGTTCATTATTTGAATTCACAAGCTCTTCTTTATACACACAATACTGTATACTGTGTGTATATATTTAATTATATTTCGAGGAGGACACTTTTAGATTGATTTTCTACTCAGAGATGTTTAATTAATAACGACCATCATCATTACAGTATGTCATCACATTTTCAACTTTTATGATTTCTTGCTGCATCTTACAAGAGCACATCTCTCTTGTACCTCTCTCACATCCTGTTCTCCTAAAAAACTGTCAAAGCACAAAGGGAGGAAATCAAGAATGACATATTTTAATTTACCTGTGTAAATGACTACCATGCCAAACCATGACCATATTTAAAAACCTAACCTTGTTTTGATTTGTTTCAATTCACAACTTTATCTTTAAAACATTTCCTTTTCCCTCCCTATGTAATTGCAGCAGCAGTTAGCTTAGCAGGCTATGCTAGCAACAGGAAGAAACACAATGTGCCTAACAGCCTTCTCGTCCTCTATTTAACTGTTTGTTTCTTCAAAGAAACAAGATAAAACGTGTTAATAACTTCAGAGGTACTACAGCCCCGAGAGGGATATTCTCATCTAACTCTGTCTAAAGTGAATAAGCCAAATAGTTTAGCATGCTCTCCGAGGACTACTTAAGAAACATTACCCCTCCAAGATTAATCAAAATCAATCTGTTGGTGTAGTGCCGTACACTCTCATATATTCAGCAGCACTCTCCATCAAGACGTTTAGTTGTATTTGTTTGGAGAGCTGGATTTCAAGTTGCAAAGAAGTATCAATCTGTCAGCGGGCCAAGCCCCATTTAGTTTGCACGGCGAAGACAAATCATTCTTTTTTCCCCCGGAAATTAAAAAGAGGCACCTGAGATATCATCTAAGATTGTTTGGTTGAAGCACCTGCAGAGAAAATACATTGTCGCCATTTTCATATCATTAATCTGCATTCCAGCTCAAGTTTTCATGAAATGCCATCATTATCTTGTTTGTCAGAGAGATTTGACATGAAGAAAATAAACTGTTGAACATTATCTTCTTCTTTAACAGTGATCTCCCTGTATTTGACTTTCTGACGTGTTTGAACACTTCACAGGTGTCAACCAACGGGGAGATATCTATTATCTCCGGAGCCCCGACGGACTGTGACTGTAAGATCGACCCCAACTGTGACTGCTTCTCTGGTGGGTCCTCACACACACACACAGATGTGACTGTATAATTAAGTAATGTGAAACTATTAGATTATGTTTTATAGAATTACACAGTACTAAAAACAACATGTAACTGCACTTTAAAAGCTTATCAGATCATATCTTACTTGGCCTGGTTCAGTCGTGTATCGAAAGGAAACAGAAGCATTTTAAAAGCTATGATGTAACGTTAATAAATCGCAACAGTCCTTTCCTTGATACAGAATAATTAAATCTCACTGCATCTTTGTCCCTGCGGATTTTATTAGCTTGAGAGGAACCTTTTTTCTCTCATAACTGTCTCTCTCACTGTTCTCTGCACACTTTCTAAATTATTTATTTCAGAAATGTCCCTATCTTAGAACGGCTGTTTTTTGACTCTCCTCCAAAAACAATAAAGGAACAAATTATGATAATGATGTTTGTGTAAATAATGACAATACACACAAAAGCAAAGACTATCTATAATGTCATAATGGAAGTGTAAGTGAATGTAATTTGACTTTGTGAATGTGTGTGTGTGTTTGTGTGTATGAAGGGGATGTATTGGTATTCATGGGGAGACTCCAGCTAATTTTCAGCAGGAACCAACTTGAGAGAAACCTTTTAAATCCATTGAAATTACAGCTGCTGAAAGAGAAAAGCTCTCTTCTAGCTGCCGAAGGTTTTCACTGCTGGGTGTCTCATATAAGGGCACCTGAAATGAAATAAGCGGAAGAGGGAAAGGACCAAACAAATAAGCCCATGTTCTTTTGACAGTTAGCCATGCTTTCATTGTGTCGGAGCATGCGATGTTATCATTTAATTCTGCTCATAAAATCCGTCTCTTTTTTATTCAAAATGGAGGGGAAGTGTCTCTCCCATGCCACAAGCCAATGGGTTGTAACCGTCCCTTTTTCTTGGGTTGTACTTTGCATATTTTCAATCATGTCTTGCTGTTAACAGATGATTACTCTCTTCAGAGGTTTTCCGTTTCCATCCTGTCACACAGTGTCTTTGAACATGCACACATACAGTACAAATGCGCAAATACAAACAGACATGAACGCACATACAAACACACGTAATGTGCATGCTGTCAAAAGATAAACTGCTACCCTGCCGCCTGCGGCCCCATCAGAGGCCCGGGCCTACTGCTGACAGCATCTAAAGGGCCTCACCCGGCTGTTATCCCGCTGTGCTACCAAAGACTTCTGAATGCATTCAGTCACCCACGACCACCTTCTGATAACTTGTATCAAGGTGGTTATATCAACTCCATTCGGAAGCTACAGCATCACAAGTCCAAGTCCTAAGCGAAACTGATAAACGCTTAAGCTGCGTAAATCTCTTTCTCTGAAGAATAATCTGAAATGCTCACTGTGTTAATATCTGAGGGTACTTTTATTCTTGCTATTTTGTCCAAAAAGAGTGTGTCCTCGTCTAAAGAGTGTCTTGTTTTCTGTCATCAGGAGATGGAGGGTACGCACGTGACGCTCGTCTCAAAGCCCCATCCTCGCTGGCCGTGGCCCCCAACGGCACCCTGTATATTGCTGATCTGGGCAACATCCGGATCAGAGCCGTCAGCCCCAACCAGCCTCAGCCTAGCCCGGCTGGACTGATGGAGATCAGCTCCCCACTGGATCAGGAGCTCTATCTCTTCAGCCAGGTACTCAATGCCTGAGCTATTTCTAAAGAGCATTATTATGCCTACATACTACTCTCCCAAGTTACATGAAATTGAATATTTTGCAAAGCTTAAACATCACCTGGTAAAACCTGTAACTGGAGTGTAGCAAAAAGTATAGCTGATAGTACAAATGACTGAATCAAAAGTGTTTGAGCCCACAAGTGAGTGTTTGCGTGGAGATTAGTTGACACTGTAATATTTACACCCAGTAACTGCCAATTGTAATGCCAACTGTTGAGAACCAAGCTTAAGTCAACTGACAAACATTAGCGTTCTAATATGATTTGTTTAAAGAGTACAAAAGGTAGCCTATTATGTTATAACGACAACATACTGTATCTGACCTGACATTTATTAATGATGTGACCTATAACACAATATAACTTAAGTTACAAACCTAATGCTAATAACATTAGAATAAATGATTTCATGATGTTAGCTAGGTTAGCATGTCAGATGTTTCTCTCTCATTCACCATGTTTGCATAAAACACAGTAACATTACAGTTACATATGCAAAGGATAAGCAGTTCAGTTAAATATATTGTTTGGCCCCTATTTTTTTTTATATGACATCTTATCAGGCTATAATGACTTCCTATTTATATAGTTGAATGGCTTTGAAGTCATCCTTCCTTAGCCCCTTGCCTTAGTAAAAAATATTACATGTTATTTATCATTTTCACTGAGCTCAATTGTGTATGCAAATTCAGTCCTGATTATAACTTCTAAATACTCTTTTGTTTCTAAGAGTTGTCATAATGCCACTGTTGTTTTTTTAATGTGAAACATAAATGCTAGGGGGCGATCTTTGTGTTAGAGTCTGGGATATGTATCAGTGATTAGCGACCACATTGATTTTGATGCATTGCATCAAACGCATTAAACAGCAGCAATAACCCTTGTGGAAACAATAAAGAAATAGCATGCATTTGCCCCATAGGGTAAACATGAGAAAATGGCTCAATCTGGTAGAAAATAGTAAAAACTATTTTGAAGCCAGGGCTCTAGATACAAAATGTGAAATAACTGAACGCAGGGTTTTGTTCTGTAATGGCCGTGGGATCAAAAACTGTGCTTGTAATGGGTTTCAATGGGGATCATTTTGTCCTTGAGGGTCTGAGTGTCTGTATTGTGGCGCGCAGTATTATACACTTATTATTTGAGTTGAGGTTCTTCAAAACATTTGGGGGAAAAAACGTACACCGTGCAAAATTGTATGCCATGTGTATTAACCCAGCCAACATAATTGAATAATATAAGAAGCCAAACATGTCCTTACTACTACTTAATGATAAAGTTTAAATCAGATAATGCAGTTTGGCAAATAACTCGTTTATTTTACTAAACAACCCGACCCTGACAAATTCCCATCTCTTCTTTGTCCCGACAGAACGGCTCCCACATGCACACCAAACACCTGATCACCGGCCACTTCCTGTACAACTTCTCCTACGGCTCGGACGGCCAGCTGTCGGGGCTGACGAACCGCGACAGCCACGGGATGCAGGTGCGGCGGGACGCTCACGGAGTGCCTCTCTGGCTGGCCCTACCTGGCGGACAGGTGTACTGGCTGTCTCTTAGCAACAGTGGAACACTGCGGAAGGTGTCAGCCCAAGGCCATGACATCGCCCACATCACTTACCATGGCAACACCGGTCTCCTAGCAACCAAGAGTGATGAAAACAGTTGGACCACTGTTTATGAGTATGTTTCTTTTTCTCTGCTTTTTGTGCCTTTCATTTTTATTCGTTTATTTATCTTTTTCTTTCCCTTTTTTCTTTTCTTCCCCTTCCCTCTCTTATCTTTCATTTCATCCACTCTCTGTTGCTTGAATATGAATGTTATGTATCGATGTGATTGCCTGAATGTGCATATGTTTGAATATGAGACAGAGCTTATGTTAACGTTGTGAAATATGAGTGCCATCTGGTGGTAGGCCATCACTGTACAAAGCTGCAGAGACTTTTTTTCCCCATTTCATCTCTGCTTAAGTGACTGATCAGCTGAAGGCCGTCTCTGCAACACTTTGATCACACACATGTTTGGTATCACACAGATAGTACACACACAAACACATCCGTCTGAATTATTCACCACTGCCGACCGAGTCTCTGTCTCAAATTCCACAGCTGGATAATTACACATATAAATCACAGTTGACACTTACTCTCTGCCGATGTTTGCGGATGACAGGGGAAATGGAGTGATAGTGAATACGCAAAGTGTGTGTTTGTGCGTTTGTGTGAGCGTACGACTGTGTTTCATTTGTCCAAGCGCGACAGTTATCTGTGTATGTGTGTTTGTTTGGCTTGTACATCATCGCCTTTGTGTTTATTCTCCCAAGGTACAACAGCGAGGGTCGCTTGACCAACATCACCCTCCCCACCGGCGAGGTGAGCGGCTTCCATGGCAACCTTGAACGCTGGTCTCGGGTGGAGGTCGAGGCGTCCAACCGGGAGAACTTTATCACCAGTACCAACCTTTCTGCCAGCGACACCATCTACACATTCAGACAAGGTGAGAGATTGTGTTTTTTATTCCTCATAGGTCGGTTTTAGTAAGCTACAGAAAGACAGGAGTTTACACAGGTTTGCAATAATCCGGGGGCACAGATGTAATGTGTATTCACTGGTTGACATGCAGAGTCATTATAGCCTCACCACAATGCATCTACCCCCATCTAGTTCACCAAAAACATGCCGAAAGGCCATTTATGACTCACCGAGTGATCTAGGGGGGACAACATACATACGCAGTGCGAACCATGAGGGCATAGTGATGTTTAAAAATGTATGACTGGCAAACTGTAATAACGTGGCTGTTATTCTGGTCAGGTCAGACACAAGGACCTGACAGTTTTCCCTCACCTGGATGTGTGTGCGCGAGATTCACAGCTGTACAAAAATGATGTATCCCTTGATCTACATTATTAGCACATGCGTTCGATGTGAACTCTTAATCACAAGCACAATTTATTTTTGGATTTATAAAAAAAAAAGGCAGATCCAGAAGGTGACTTGTGAAACGCCTTAACGTCCGCGGGATAAAATGGATAGAGGGCAGAGATGAGAGGGGGAGAAAATGAGAGTGGAGTGGAGAAGCCGCTCATGGGAGCAGTTTCCTCTCATGTCATTCCTTTAATTGCTTTCTAGCAGTTGTCACAATGACAGCACTGCAGGGAGAGAAAAGCCGCTCTCACACACACACACACACACAGCCACGTCGCCGTGCTACAGTTTGACAGAGCTGCCAGGCATAAGTTGAAATGACCTCCATTTTAGTGCCCCCCCTTTACTCCAATCCACAAACTCACGGTGTTTCTTCCTGCCTCTAAGGCAACAATAACCATATGTACAGAAAGAGGTTTATAGCGATGCAGGGAGCTGAAGTTGCTACCCAGTTTACTAGCATTAAATGTAATGGTAAAAATATCGTTTTATGATGGGGATATGGGGATAGTGGTGGTCTAATGGATAGTGAGGTGGGGTGAAGATCAGAAGGTTGTGAGTTCAAATCCCGCCAGGAACACGACCACTAGTGTGCCCTTGAGTAAGGCACTTAGCCCTTAATTACTCCAGGGAGAATGTCCCTGTAATCGGTCATTGTAAGTCGCTTTGGATAAAAGCGTCAGCTAAATGAAATGTAATGTAATGATTATTTTTGGAATTTTTTTTTAAAAAAGTGTTTCAGAAATGGTTCAAAGTGATGTTGATGTGTGTAAACTCTGTGTGAAATCTTTCTCAGGGCACTGAAAATGAAAGAAGTGTTTCTGAGAAACCTTTGCAATGTGTGAACAAACTATCACAGCTCCCCACCCTTACTTTACTTCCCCCTTTTCTCTCTGTATTACTTTCTCTCTCCCTTTATTCTCTCCATCTGCCTATGTCTTTCTACTGCTCTTTTTTTGAATAGATTACATGTTTTCAAAGATACAATAACACAGTTGCCATACAAATAGTTTGATTTGTATTCATTGCATTGATGTTGCTGCATTTCATAGGTTTTTCTCACCTTCATTTCGAGAGACTGATGTTTTTTTCACACTTTTTTTCATCCACGGTGTTAATGTGGTTGTATGTTTGCCTGTTGGACCCCAGACCATGCTCAGAGTTCATACAGAGTGAGCGCCGACGGGTCCTTCCTGGTGACCCTGGCCAGCGGGATGGAGCTGTCACTCATCACGGAGCCCCTCCTCCCGGGAGGAGCAGGGGGCGGAGTCAGTCCCACGGCCAGCCGCTGTAACATCAGCCTGCCCGGAGACCACGCCCCCAGCCTGATCGAGTGGAGGCAGAGGAAGGAGCAGAGCAAGAGCAACTACAGCACCTACGAGCGCAGGCTCAGGGTAAAACACTAAAGCTCAAATGTATTCTTAATATAGGAAATCCTAAATCATTGGTTCCCAAACTCAAAGTCGGGGCCCCCAGTAGGGATTGTTAAGGATTCATAATGGGTCAAATGCCATCTTTATTACATTTTGGGGCCTATACATTTCTGTGAACAAATTATAGATTTGATTATTATTAAGGATATAGAGTAGTATGCCGTGTACTAAAGATCTAATAGAACACTGAGCTTACACTGAATTTCTAAAACAAGAATCCCATTACACCTGTTTGCCTGTTTAATAAATGTATAATAATGATACAGACAGAGTATTGTTACATAATTAAATATTGATCAGGATCATTTACGCAATAGTAACAGGAAATCACCTTTTATTTTATAAAGATAGAAACACAGAAGTTTCTCTAGAAGAAGCTAACAATACATTTGTTTAAAAAAGAAGCCTATTGCACCTGTTTACCTGTTTAACAAAACAAAATAATAATGCATACAGAGAGAGTATTACAAAGAAATTAAAAACAACAGGAATATTCACACAATAGTAAGAGGAAATAATCACTTTTTTTACACAAACTTCCTGCAATTATTAGGTTCAGTTTGAGTTAATTGTGCAGTTAATAATGTATTATTGCTTCAAATTGTATCATGTTATGTCCATAAAATAACTCAGGGTTTCTCACTCTACGAAATGGTAATGAACTGTAGTTTGGGAAATGAAATGCATTACTACACAGTATCCATTAATTCACTGCATTAACCAGTAAACCGCCAACCATCAGCCAAATATCATAGAAGGTCAAATTACATCACACATCTTAGAAGTGCTGAGATAACCAAAAGTGATGCAATCTGACCTTTACACACTCCCATCAGAAATGACAAAGAAATGTCACCTGTAGGTGCAATCTACTCAGTGAGTCTTTCATTTGTTTAGAGCCACACTGAGGAGCAGTTTGAGCCGTGCTACAGCTTCTCCATCCACAACACTTTAGATGTACTGAGAGAATAATTTGGTCACCAGGAGCGAGCTGATAGGTCGAGTGACTCGAATCACACCGACTTCACACGGCACAAACAGAATATTTCATAAGGACATTTATCTGATGTGTGCTAATTAATTAGCATTCCCTCAGGGCCATGGTTCCTCACTTGTTCACAAGGCAATTGATTGTTAATATGCCAGTCAAGTTTGTTCTAAATGTCACAACTAATTTTTTCGAAACTAATGAAATCTCTGCTCGTCCCAGACATGCCCTTACATTTATATTTGCATGTCCATGGCCCTATTCATAATTGATGATGATTATAAAGCAGTACAATTTTAAAAACAAGGTACATTTTGTTCTCTGTGGCTGACATTTGTACTGATTTTCTTTCCAGGCACATAACAGGAACCTGCTGTCTATAGACTTTGATCAGAACACACGAGTGGGGAAAATCTACGACGACCACAGGAAGTTCACCCTCCACATCCAGTACGACTCTCTGGGGCGGCCCGTGGTCTGGTCCCCCAGCAGCAAATACACCGAGGTGAACATCAGCTACACGGGCGGAGGGCTGCTGTCATCCATCCACCGCGGAGACTGGTCTGAGCGGCTGGAGTACGAGAACGAAAGGGTGGTGTCAAGAGCCTGGGTCAACGGCAAGATCTGGAGCTACACATACGCAGACAAAGTGAGAACATGCTCCAGGGGCGGGTGTGGGGGGGTGTGGATGTGATAGACAGTTTCCTAAAGGGGCCATATTATGCTTCTTCAGGTTTTCCCTTTCCTGTAGTGTGTTAGATACGTTGTTACGCATGTAATTGGTCTACAAAGGTTAAACCTCAAAGGGCAGTGTGTGGGTTTCTCTCACACACACTCCAGGGGTAGACATTAAGGGTAAAAAGCCACTGGCCCTCCGGACCGGTGGAATTGTATTGTCACTGGCCCCACCATTGTAACCACTGGCCCGGAGCATTCGTCCAAAAAAAATCGACTAATAATGAAGAAAATTAACACATTTGTTGCAATAGTAATTTATGCACTAACTACATTACTACTTGTACTACAACATTTGAATCATCAGTTCTTCCTCATTTTCCTCAATTGTTCATATTTGGTTTATTAAAATAATGTTATTGTGGTCATTGTTAAAAAATGTCTGCTATTATTATGAGAATTATTATTTGTATAATGCGCTTTCTGCCTTCCTGTCATTAGGAGTTAGAAATGTAATGGCTATAGATTAGATTAGATCCTTCATTCTCCTAAACTGCAGGGACATTTCCCTATAGCCAATACCTTTATATTGTCAACTCTTCACTTAGCCTACTTGTCAGCATAGGTCGGCATTGATGTACAGAGCCGACAGAAGACCTTGTTTATATTGGCATCATATTGAGAGGTGCAGTGACGCGTCCTAAAACCAGGAAGTAAGCTGCTGGTTCCCTCGACAAAAAGCAACGGGATTTCTCCAGGGTTTCGGAAAATAGCTGGAAATAAGGTCTGTGAAAACGAACCTGTTTGATAAATGCACGTTTTGTTCTGCCGGATAATCTCCACATGTCTACCCTACTTTTATAATGTTCGAATCATAAATCTAATCGATAGATTATAAAAGGGTTTTAGGACGCGTCACTGCACCACTAGAAGCCAACTCCATTGATCAAGCTGGCTGAAACTTTCTCTCCCTCTTCTTCTCATGCTCCCTGTCACTCTCCTTTAACTCCTCCGGTGACTTTCTTTTATTTGGAGATTGTTTTTTGCTCGGCGCTTGGCCGGTTACCGCTAGTATTAAAAACAGTTTGGCGAATGGTTAGGTGGCGCGATAGTCTGTAGTGAAGCAGCGCGCTCACGGGAGCCTGCTCGCGCTGCGCTCCGCAGCAAACAGCTGTTTGCTTTTAACCCAACAACGACAAGCGACTCACGAAACGCTATGTTGTAGCGTTGATAAACGAAACAATTTAACAACATTGCTAGTCAAAATACCAATACCACAGGAAACAATATTTTTAGTGGCCCGTGTGGGCAAGTGGAAAGTACGTACGTTGTACGTGATAGGGTCGGAACATCTCTAAGCGGTTGACCAATCATAACAGAGGCGGCCAGCTAACCAATCAGAGCAGACTGGGCTCTGGTTTCAGACAGAGGGTGAAAAGAGGTGCTGCAGGCAGTATGAGAAAAATAAAGAGCTTTTTGAACATTAAAGCTTGTAAACATGTCACAGTAGAGACACACAATACAAATATGACCCTGAAAATCAGCATAATAGGGCCCCTTTAATATTTCATGCTGAGATTTGTTGAGGGCTTCAGTCCTCTGTCTTTGCAGAAATCTAACACATCCACTTCAAGGCTGTCACAGTTAAAACTGAAACTAACACAAAATGTATGAAAAGTCTGTGTGAAATGAAAGTAACAAATTCACACATACAGGTCTGTTCTTTCAACCGTTTTTCCCCCGCCCTTTGAGGCAGCCATTGGGTTCCATTCATTTCACGTAACTATGAAAATCAATTTGCAGAGAGAAGATTATGTCAGAGTTCAGTTATTGTGCAGACTTTTTTAAAGCAGTCTGCACTTGATGCCCTCATGACTACACATCCGCGCTATAGCTTTGAGAGCTGCATAGGCAGGCGAGTTGTTCATTGTGAGGAGTTACATAAATCGAGTTTCAAGGCTCACTTAACTGAACCTGTGTTTTCCTGAGAGCGAGATGTACAGAGAAAAGTGCCCCATATGTCGTGATTTTTATGGGAATTAAACATGCTAAAGAGGTATGCTCTTTTAAGAGTGTGACAAAACTGAAAGCTACCGGAAGCTATCATTTCCGCCCTAGAAAATTAATTGAAATATTTAATGAAGTGATATTCGGCCAGAAATACATTTTTGTGTCAGCTTCTGGTCTAAGACAAAATTAGAGCGTAAATGAGCTTATATTACAAAACCATCTAGAAATGAATAATACCTGCATGTATTATTAATATGTTAATATTATACCTCACAGTTAAATTAGATGAGTATTTTTACACAACATTGTTTTTACTGCAGCTCACACTGTTCAAATATCCACAGGACTGCGGGCACAGGGTTTTTAAAGCTTGCCTAAAAAGTTAAATAAAAGTTAAACGGTAAACAAAATTCCTATAAAAAAATAAAGCTTTGTGGTGATTTTCCCCCCCTTTTTGTTTTGTTTTAAGAATTAGTCTTCAATGACTGCATGAAAAATGTTCCCCAAGCTTAAACCAAGGTTGTGTCTGAAGTGCAGACATTTCCTCCGTCTGACATTGAAATGAAAAAGAAAGAAAATGTTCATCACACTGTGGAGAGACAGCGTTATAACTCAGCATCTGTGTGTGTTCCTGCAGTCCATTATGCTGCTGCTGCACAGCCAGCGGCGCTACGTCTTCGAGTACGACCAGACAGACCGCCTGGTGGCCGTGACGATGCCCAGCATGGTGAAGCACACCCTGCAGTCGCTCCTTTCCATCGGATACTACAGGAACATATACACTCCCCCAGACAGCCAGGCCTCCTTCATGCAGGACTACACCCTGGACGGGCGGCTGCTGAGGACTCAGTACCTGGGAACAGGACGCAGTGTCATCTACAGGTAGGTCTGTGAGCCTTAAGTGTAGGACTGCACGATATATCGTGTCGTGATGATAATCATGCACGATATTACTTTTTTTTACGACGTGCGATATTAAGTAGGCAAATTAACTCAAACACGTCATGTTACAATTATTTTGCTCCTTGCTACAAAAGGAAAACTTGCGCGGCTCTCATGTCAGGGGTACTTGAGTGAGTGACATGCAGGCTTTGCATGCACAGCAAACCACCAATCACAATCAAATCTCTAAAGCAAACGGCCCCCGTGGTTAAAGGTAAAAACACTGAATAAAGTAGTTTCATGTGTTTCAGTCTATGGTTTCTCCAGGGCAGTTAGGCGCTGCTAACTCAGCTTGTTGCTCTGATAACGTAAGATCCAGACGTCCGTGACTAAAATCCTTCATCCGATTAAATATAGTTAGAAAAATACCAATTGTATAGCATTAAAGTTCAAGAAAGGATGGTTTGCGGACAAAAAAAACTGTATTTTCTTCAATTCTTGTATTTTGTTCATATCGCAATATATATCGCAGGGGAAGAAAATATTGCAATATCAGTTTTTTTCCAATATCGTGCAGCCCTACTTAAGTGGTTTACCCCAGGATACAGACATTTGACATGCTGTGTCCATGTGGAAAATGGATGTAATAACAGTGTAATTATGGTGCAATAATGGTTTAATAGAGGTGTTACATGGGTCTAATAACAGTGTAACATGGGTGTAACGTGGGTATAATATGGATGTATGGCGGGTGTAATAATGGTGTAACATGGGTGTAATAGAGTGGTGCAGGGATGACGTACAGTATTTACCCGGAAATAAGCTGTGCATGGGTTCCCTCGACAAAAGAGCAATGGGATTCCTCCATAGGATTTTGGAAGATAGCTGGAAATAAGGTCTGTGGAAAACAAACCTGTTAGATAAATGCACGCTTTGTTCAGCCGGATATTATCCACATGTCTACCCTACTTTTATAATTTTCGAATCATAAATCTAATCGCCAGAAGCAAAATGCTAACGTTATGCTATAAACGAACTATGGCAGGGTCGCACGACTTCAACATCAGGCAACTTAAGATCCATATTCAAAAATACAGATTATAAATTGTACAAGTTGAAGCGTTTGTTTTAACAGTTTGCAAGAGTGCATGTACTTGCTTTCAAGCAGAACAGGGGCAAACAAACTTAGCGGGAGTGTTTACGTGTTCGGCGTAATGACGGAGTGATGACCACGACAACTTCTCTAGTCCTATTCAGCCACTTGTTAACAACCATCGTTTTTCAGACACGTAAACTCTTCAAAAATCACCTGTGGGGTCACAGCTGATGTATTTAATGTCATGAACAAAACGTGATCCGTCTCTTCAATTTGTGTCAACCAGAGTCCTTATTTCCAGCTATTTTCCAAAATCCTATGGAGAAATCCCATTGACTCTGAGAGGAGGGAACCCGTAGTGGTAAAATGCTAACTCACTTCCGGGTTTTAGGACTCGTCACTGCACCACTCTATAGGGCGTATTTGTTTGTAATATGGGTGTGATAGGGGTGTAACAATGGTGTTATATGGGTGTTAAATTGCTGTTACTTGGGTGTGATATGGGTCAAGTAACAGTGTAATATGGATGTAACACGAGTATAACAAGAGTGTAACATGGTTGTAATAACGGAGTAATATGGGTATATTACGGGTATGATAGGGGTGTAATAGAGGTGTATTAATGTGTAATATGGGTGTAATGTAGAAATGTCAACAATCTATTAATGTTCCCAACCTAGTAGGTGTAAATACCCATTAACGGGTTTAATGGCTGTTGGTTTTATCGCCTAATTCGAGGAGGCAGCGCGGTGTTGAAGAGGTGACATTGACGACACCGCCGCTTTGATTTTGATGAGGCATTATGTATCTTGGCACAACGTAAAAACATAACACTGATTGGCTTGATGAAGGTCCCATAATGAAAGGCTAATCTCAGATGTTAAAAGCTTTATTACATCCTCTGAGTCTTGCTGACACAGCACGTGCCTTACCACCCGCCGTGGTTACAAATCACTCTGATTGGACTAATGCGGAGACTGATTACATTTCTTGTTTTTTAACATCATGTCAGACCCACTGATCTGATTTCCACCAAATTCTTGACGACTGATTCGTGCAGTGTGCTGGCATTTAACAATTGTAACGCTCATGTGCTAAATGTAGAGACTATAATAAATGTCCCTATTTTTAAGATTTGAGAGGCCATAAATGCTGCCGCAGCTGGTTTGGATTTGAAAGATATGTTAAAGGATGATACAACTTTTTTCCTTAATGTGCCCCAGGGGGCATTATATTATTCATGAGGTATAGCATGTTTACTTACATTTAAGTTCAGACTTTAACTGAACATTTTAAATATCTATTCATAACCCAGTCATTTATCAACTATTTAGGAGGTTTTGGAAGTGGAAAGCGGGCATCCCGAGGGGCCTCCAAACAGATTCAGGGGATGCTCAGTGATTGCAAGTGCAAAAATAAAACATTCGTTTTTAGAGGATCACATAGAATGGCCTAAATCTAAATGATTCGGTTGACATAGTTCAGAGAAACAGCAGTTTATAGGATAAAAATGTTCAGTCAGAAAATCATAAATGCCTTAGGAATGAACTTGTTTCTTTATATTTGATGTGTGAAGTTGTCAAACAGCAATATTTACTGTCTAGGCTCAATTGTTGAGTGTCTATTGGGTCGAATATCACGATCATAATCCCATAGGCATCCAGGAGACAAAACTCTGCAAGAAAACAAAGTGAGGGGGCGCTATTTGTCCAAGTTTCGTCTGATGGGACTTAAACTTTTGATCTAATCTTTGAATTATTATTTATTGCACTTTTTTCCAGGTATACACCAGCAGCGCGGCTGGCGGAGGTGGTTTATGACTCCACCCTGGTGACCTTCACTTACGACGAGTCCTCCGGCACTGTCAAGACCATTCATCTCACCCATAACGGCTTCATCAGCTCAATACGCTACAGACAGACCGGTATGTATACACAAGCACTCAAGACACATCCAACTTAAAAGGACCGACAGCCACAAATCTGAATGATTTACAATGTGCAATGAGTCATAAGTTAGAAGGATCTATCACGTGAGGGGCAGCTCAAAGCATGGGCACTCTGCGTATAGATTTGTCTGGAGGCCTCAAACTTTGCAGTCTGGTTTTGAGTAAGCCGTAGTGCCGTTTCTTCTGAGAATGACGGAGCAGCAGTTAGAGGTGTGAATAGGGCCGAGCATATGAGAGTGGAAGAGACTGTGGTCTACCGCAGATGCAAATACGAGACCACCCCCCACGCTCACAGCTGCTTCCCCACCTCCGCAAACCAGGCCGCCTGATCAAAGTGAACGAGTGGATGTAAGGATATACACTAATATGCAGAGAGCTGGGTTTGAATATATGTGTTGCTTGTTGTACTCACACATAGGGCTGGAAATCTTACTTGAAGCCATCGATTATAACCCTAATAACGTGACAATTCTCTTCTAATTCGAAAAACTTGCTAGAAAAACATTGCACTTCATAAATTGCAGTGTTATTACCTTAGAAATGGTTTTATCACCAATCGCCCCTTTAGCTACAAATATGTTCGCACAGCTTCGTTGTTAATACAGTTCAACAATTCCCTCGAGTTACGGAGTCTTCCCAGGGTCATTGAGAGCGCTCATCTCTACTCCCGGTTCACTTCACGAGACTCCCTGATTGGCTCTTCTCGATCAGGTGTCACGTATCTGCGAGGCACAGCTGTATGTGTGCGTGTGTTTATGGCTTTGCCCCTCACTGTGAATAGACTCACCTTCCTTTTAACTGATCTCATTTCAGCAGAACAAACAGAGCCTGGGAGAGAGGAGAGATAGTGGTAATTGTCCCTTGAGAGGAGACAAGGAGGGGCAGGGACCAAAAAGGAAGTAGAAACAGGGTTTATAGAGAGGTAGGCGAGGGAGAGAAAGGAACAGAAAGAAGAAGGAAACATGACAGCTACAGAAGCAAGACGAGCAGACTGTGAGAGAGTTCTCTAAGGCGGCAGAAAAAGACTGCACCTCTCTCTCAGAGCTTCCGCCATTTCCCCATTAGCGCAGGTTTAGAAGCAACATTCCACGGACGATAAAAATAGAAGATGTAATGCTGATCCAGCTCTCTACAGTCGCCAAAGCTTGACACTTAGTCATCTTAACTGCAATTAGAGTCATCTCCAATAGCAGGCCGCTTTTTTCTCCAAAAGGAGGAAGAGCTTTGTGAGCGAGCCGCGGACTTGACGAATGGTGTTGTTAAAGTTGATGTTCTGACATTAAAGAGCACATTGGCACATCATGGCTATTGTCTTTAGATTTCATTATCCCCCCATATTAAAGGTCAGCACTTGAAATGCCAGAGGTGTGGGGATAGTTAAGATTGAATGGATTGCACTGCGTGTGTCTGTGTTAATGATGTTGAATTAGTCCTTGATTTGAATTAATTAGGAAGGCTTTTACAGGGAGGCATGATGGCCAGCTGTGAGGGCCGTGTGTGCAAATGCATATGTGGTGTGTGAACAGTTCAGGCACATGCTAATCTGAAAGCTTAAAGGGTAAATCTCTCTTATGGTTTCTTCCGAAGGTCCCTTAACAAGTCGACAGATCTTCCGCTTTAGCGAGGAAGGCTTGGTCAACGCCAGGTTTGACTACAGCTACAACAACTTCAGAGTGACGAGCATGCAGGCAGTCATAAATGAGACCCCCCTCCCCATCGATCTGTACCGCTACGTGGACGTGTCAGGTCGGGTGGAACAGTTTGGCAAATTCAGTGTCATCTTTTACGACCTCAACCAGGTAGGCAGAAAACAACTAAACTATTGCACACATGAAGTAGGATACATTTGGTAGTATTTCCACAAATGTGGCTTTTGATGTTGTCTTAAGGCTGCATTAATCAATCTTTATCATTAGGTATGGATCAAATGACTTTGTGATATAAAAGTGAAAAAACTACAGAAGATGATCGTTTCATTGTTTCGGGTTTTATGGCCCACAACTTTACTCTTTTTGTTCACACTGACAGCTGTCATTAACTGCATTACACTCTAATGCTAATGCGGTAGCTTAGCTCACACGCATTAAACAGCAGACAGATGATGTTAGCAACTAACTGGTGAAAATAAAAGACAGTTACAGCTTTTAGGCCTAAACAACAGGAGCGTGACAAATGAAGGACACGAAAAAATGTGAAATGCTCTCCTGCGAATAGGACTTTTATTGTGAAAGGTAAGATTATAATGACTACAGTAAATACGGTATGCACTGCTTTTGGCAAGGTTGTCCTCACAAAAATAATGACACAACTGATTTGGCAACTTTATTCTCAGTACAATTCTCAAAATAACCAATAAATGTTTGTTTTTTTGGGTATATAATCTAGCACGCTGTGTAAAGGTACTAATGATAAAAACAATTCTTCAGAAATATATATTGCCATGAGAAAAAACAATTCACCCTATTGTGTAAAGGCTTTAAAGGTGTTTCTCTCAAGGTGGTGGCAGAGCTAAACAGAGTGTATATTGACTTGCGTTTGTCCAGTACCCCACAACATGAAATATATACTTGAGTTACTTCATGAGTGCTAGATATGCATTGGAAACTGTTTGCTAACACACTCACCATAATACTTTATAAGGCTTATGTTGTATTTACACGTTGGCCAAAAATATCTTTTAATACAGCTTTAAAACAACAAGCTGCATAAAGCACCTACATGTGTGTTCAGGTGGCTAACGCATCTCCTCTGCAATCCTCTAGGTGATCACCACCCATCTGATGAAGCACACCAAGGTCTTCAACTCCTACGGCCAGGTGGTGGAGGTCCAGTACGAGATCCTTAAATCCATCGCCTACTGGATGACCATCCAGTATGACTCTGCGGGCCGCACCACCACCTGTGACATCAGGGTGGGCGTGGACAACAACGTGACGCGCTACACCTACGAGTACGACGCCGACAGCCAGCTGCAGAGTGCCTCTGTTAACGAGCGGCCTCAGTGGCGCTACAGCTACGACCTCAACGGGAACATCAACCTGCTCAGCCACGGAACCAGTGCCAGGTGTGTCCCATACTGGATATTATACAGGAATAAATGTGTCATTACTGTGTGAAAACTAAGAACATAGAGAGCAATGTCAATCAATTTGATCTCAATAATTATTAGATGGATTGCCACAAAATGTTCACGGTGACCAGACGATGGCTTCTAACTACTGTAGTGATCAGCCTTAGCTGTATGATGTGATGATTAGCGCATGCTAATAGCTCAAATAAGATTGTGAACACTATGGCTGCTAAAATGCATGCACTACAACACGCTTAGATTCGCACTGTGCTTTGCTTTAGGCTCACCAATTCGGGATTTTTCAATGGTTGTTGGGTTTCGTAGATAAAGAGGAGGCGTGTGGTGCAGTGGTTGAGCGTTGGTGTTCGGATCAGGGGAGCACAGGTTCAAACCCCACTGCAGTCAGCATGTTGTTGTGTCCCTGCAAGACACTTCACCCCAAATTGCTCCTGCGGGGATTGCCCACAGTATTGTCGCAGTATTGTAAGTCGCTTTGGATAAAAGCGTCTGACATGTAATGTAATAAATGCAAACAATTTAAAAATAACAAATTAGCAAAGAAAATTGCTGAACTTAAAATGATTACTATTTGTACTTTCTTTGCTGTCTCTCTCTTGCTAGATCTGCATTCTGTCTGCAGTGCACCTATTTGAAAATGAAAATAAATACTATATAAATGTCTTAAAAATATGTATGAACTAAACTACAAATGAATACAAAATAAATAGTTTGAGTGCATTTATCAGCAGGTAGCAGCATCTCCTTGTTTCTCCGAGTCAATGAAAATGCGTAAACTTACTTGAGTAATGGCCTTCTCCGGTGTTGGCTCATGAAATACTATAATGACTAAATAATCTGCATCATAACCTCAGATGATTATATAAAAATGGCGCCTGATTTATTGGTGGGCCAATAGATTAACTACAAAGTGCAGCCTCGCTAAGCTGCTAGCATGACGGTATGTTGATGTATTTATGTTGGACATTTTCCAACTGCATTAATACCTCTACCTGTTGGGCTTACCTCCAGACTGACCCCGCTGCGCTACGACCAGAGGGATCGCATCACACACCTCGGAGAGTTACAGTACAGCGTGGACGATGACGGGTTCCTCCGCCAGCGAGCCAACGATCTGTTTGACTACAACTCCAACGGCCTGCTGACGCGCGTCTTCAACCGACTGACGGAGCGCACCGCGTGGTACCGCTATGACGGGCTGGGGCGCCGCGTGGCCACCAAGAGCAGCGGCGGCGAGCAGCTGCAGTTCTTCTACGCCGACCTGTCGCACCCAACCAGGGTGAGCCACCTGTACAACCACAGCAGCAACCTGATCACCTCGCTGTACTACGACCTGCAGGGCCACCTCATCGCCATGGAACTGAGCAGCGGCGAGGAGTACTACGTGGCCTGCGACAGCGTGGGGACCCCCAGGGCGGTCTTCTCAAACAAGGGCCGCCTGGTGAAGGAGATCCTCTACACCCCGTACGGAGAGGTCTACCAGGACACCAACCAGGACTTCCAGCTGGTCATCGGCTTCCACGGCGGATTGTACGATCCTCTCACACGGCTCGTCCATCTGGGGAGGCGGGACTACGACACGCTAGCAGGGCGATGGACTTCGCCCAATCACGAGCTGTGGGGGGAGCTGAGCAAAGAGCCGAAGCCATGCAACGTGTACGCCTTTAAGAACAACTGCCCAGTCGGCAAAGTGGAGGAGGTGACAGAGTTTACTACAGGTGAGGTTCACACATTGAGACACACATTCAGCGTGCCAGCTCTCACACAGATATAGGCAGGAAGGTATTTCTGTTAGCAGCACCCACACACACTCACCTACACGGGAAACATCTGCGATCCTGACTGAGTGAACGGGGCACACAGCTAACCACAGGTGAGTTGTTTGGCAGGAGGAAATGATGTGACAGACACACATTGTACTGGCAACAGAAAGGACAGCCATGCCTCTGATCAGCTTGTTTTTTGAACACAGGCGTGTTATGTTCTGTTCCCTCTGTCTGTCAAGAACACACTGTTTCCCCGAGAGACCAAATAGAAAACTCGCAATAGGGAAAGAGATGGAATAGGCGAGCAGGAGAATGAATATAGGATGTGGGCGTATGTCCTTCTGGTTAATAGAACATTCATTTGGCCTGTCACGTTTCCCTGCAGCAGGATTGTTTATTACTGGATGTGTTTCTCAGGGAAACACCAGCCCCACAAGCCCCACCAGCCCCACCAGCCCCACCAACCCCACCAGCCCCACCACATATTATGCTCAGATATTGTGTGATTTCCTGTATGAGGTATTGTTTGCTTGGCCTTATGACTTTATGTTGGCTCCACAGTAAACACTATATTCTAACCCTCCCTGCAATTGTCTCTCTTTCTTTTGTGTGTGTGTGTGTGTGTGTGTGTGTGTGTGTGTGTGTGTGTGTGTGTGTGTGTGTGTGTGTGTGTGTGTGTGTGTGTGTGTGTGTGTGTGTGTGTGTGTGTGTGTGTGTGTGTGTGTGTGTGTGTGGTGTGTGTGTGTTGTGTGTGTGTGTGTGTGTGTGTGTGTGTGTGTGTGTGTGTGTGTGTGTGTGTGTGTGTGTGTGTGTGTGTGTGTGTGTGTGTGTGGTGGTGTGTGTGTGTGTGTGTGTGTGTGTGTGCACGTGTGTGTGTGCAGACATTGGTAGCTGGCTGCAGCTCTTTGGTTTCCAGCTTCATAATGTTGTCCCAGGCTTTCCGAAGCCTGAAGTGGGCAGAATGGAACAAACATATGAACTGATGAAGACACAGACCAAGACACAGGACTGGGACTCCAGCAAGGTGAGATCTAAAAGCTATTTCAAATGTTTAGAGTGTGGTTATCCCTTCATGTATGCTAAATATATCTAAAAAGTGACATATATACACTTTTTTTCCAATATCAACATGAGTGCTGGCATTAGTCAAACAACCACTTAGTCACCAGTCAGAAAATAAACACTTTTGATGATTCATACATTCTCGTTTGAATCACTTTAGTCCTGGTTCAAGCTTCTTCAATGTGAAGATTTGCTGTTTTTTCTCTGTTTCACGTCATTTTTAATGTAGTATCTTGACGAATTGGACTGTTTAAAGAATTAAAGAATGTTGTCATATTAATTCATTACGAAAATGGTCTTTAGTCGCAGCCATAGGCATCACAACATGAGTGATTGATTTGAAAATCACATATAAATCAAACAAATAAATGTTCAGTGCAATTATCTATTCCATTATTTTTGCAATACACAGGATACCATCTGCAAATAGGAAAACACTCACTCAAATTCATTCCATGTGTTATTTTGTAAATGTATTACTTATTTGCTCTGCTTCAATAAAAAGGAAATTATTTTAACGACGCGACGTGATCATTTCATCTCCGTTTATTTTAAATATTACCAGTTTGACAAGTGATGTCAGGAAAAATAATAACATTCATTTTAGCTCCATTCCACTTAGCTTTACCACTTTCAGAGTCCCGTTGTACACCTTTTATCACAGCACATGTTTTAACTTGTCAAAGTAAGAAAAGAGCAGGTGTTGCTCACAACGCTAATGATGGCTCTGTCAATGCCAGTGCCATTTTATACACCTGCTGTTCCTACTGTGACAAGTCAAGTGTCTGCTGTGGAAAAGTGCCATTGTGCATGTGTCCACTAACCCACTACAACACAACTGCAGCAGAGCCATTATTAGTTTTCTTTTCCTGGTTAATGTCAAAACACATGTGTTGTGAAATATTCTGTCATTGCGCACATACTGAAGCCCGGCGAGGCAATCACACAATTCTGGTGATCCTTCTTTTAAGTCTAATCAAAACAGTTTTTCTCTTGTGTTTAAGAAATAAAAGTTCACATGTTTTGCCAGGTGATTTATTATTTGTTACTCTGATAATGATGAGTTCTTGTCCCAGAATTCTGACTTACATAAAATGTAGACTTTTGAAATGGAACACGATCATTTTCTTTTCACACCTGCCTCTCAGTGCCTTTATTTAGGTGCATGCAAGTCTCTATAATATGTTGAGTTAACCTGGTGTCCTTGTTCCCAGGTGGTGTTGGGGATCCAGTGTGAGCTGCGCAGACAGCTGAGGAGCTTCATCTCCCTGCAGAGGCTGCCTCTGGTCTCGGAGCCCGTGGGCTCCGCCTGCCACCGACCCACCCGCCCTCCCCCCTTCGGCTCGCGGCCCTCTCTCCTCGGCCCCAGCATCCGCTTTGCCGTCTCCCACGGCCGTGTCAGCGCTGAAGTCATCGGCGTCGCCAGCGAGGACAGTCGTCGCGTGGCGGCCATTTTAAACGGCGGCATCCACCTGAGCGGGCTGAGCTTCACCTTGCACGGCTGCGACACGCACCACTTCCTGCAGTCCCGGCCCATCGAGGAAGACCTCGCTCTGGGGCTGGGGGTCGGAGGGCGCGTCCTGGAGAGCGGGGTGAACGTGAGCGTGTCTCAGATGAGCGCCACGGTGAACGGCAGGACTCGACGATTCGCCGATATCACCCTCCAGCAGGGAGCGCTGTGCCTGTGCGTGCGCTACGGTGGGAGTGAGGAGGAAGAGAGGGCGCGTGTGAAGGAGGAGGCGAGGAAGAGAGCGGTGGAGGGGGCGTGGGAGCGGGAGAGGAAGAGGGTGGATTCAGGGGACGTGGGGAGCAGAGCGTGGAGCGAGGCGGAGAAGCAGCAGCTGCTGTCTGCTGGACTGGTCCCGGGCTACGACGGCTACTACTCCCTGCCTATAGAGCAGCAGCCGGAGCTGTCCGACTGCCCCGCCAACATCCACTTTATGACACTAAGCGAGGTGGGGGGCAGGTAACAGAGACACGTGAGCAGCCCCCCACCCCACCAAAGACTGCCTGTTTCTACTCTACTCTGATTTGTTCTACTGTTTCTATACCGTATCAACAACAAAAAAAAGGAAGAAGACGACAAAGAAGAACAAGAAGAGAGATTGGGGGGAAACATGATTTCCAAATGCCTTTAATTGTGACAAAATGATGGTATTTTATTATTATCGTCCAGTTCTCCAATTTCTAACAGTGGCACAAAGCAGTGTGGTTTGGCTGTGGCTTTGCTTTTTGTATCCGGGACTGACCGACTGACCGACTCACTGACGGACCGACGGACTGACTGTCTGTCATCTTGCTGTTTCAACACTGTTCATCGTTTCTTGGACTCTGATTCACTGAACTGTAGAGACGAAGATTTTTAGGATTTGCCAGTGAACAATCCTCTTCATGACTCCAAATCAAGAGCTCTCCGGTTGCCATTTGAGTTCACACATGGTTTACCTCGGATATACTATCGTTTACATATTGTGTAAGAGAGGCCTTGTCAACTCTGACACTCCCCTTTAGAGAAGGGAAACCTCTCTCGGTTCTCCCGCCTCTGGTGTGCTCCAACAGTAGTTTGTATGAGTGTGTATACTAAAATCAAGAATGTACATAGCCAGTGCTTTCACACGGAAAAAAGTGCTCAACTGGAAATTCTGTTGTTCATAAGTAAGTGTCAGTATTGTTAATCAATAGAAAAACAGTAACATTTTTGCAAAGAATTATCCATGGCTATAGTAAATATTCTCGCTGAAAAATCTGACTTTATTGGGTTACGATGCTGATTAAAGTTATTATGTGTGAATTACCAGATTGCATCCTGGAATTTGTCTCAGCATTGTTGCTTATTATCTCTTCCTCTGGCTGGTGGTCCCTCTCGCCTCCTCGCCTCCTCGCCACACATTTGTTGTGCGCGCTTTGTCCTGCTTTCTGGGACTTTGTAACTTTCAAATCTGTGCTGTCATTATCACCCATCATTACAGCTCACACCGAGATGTGCATGAGAAACCTGCGTCTGTCGGAGGCAGAAGATGAAGAAGAAGAAGCAGAGAAAGGGAAAAATAAATGTGACAGATGAAGCTCAGCGAGTGGGTGGTGAGTGCAGAAGGGGGCAGGACCTGGAGTTGGCTGAGCCGTTCTCTACAGCTTGTCTCCTCTCATTAGGAAATGCCAATCAGACTGCATGTGAACCACTTCCAAAGCCGACAACAACACACAAAAAGTTATAGTTTGTTTTTCTTTCTTTTTTTTTCTCTTCTTAATCTAACTAATCCACCTCCCCGTCCGTCTGCCTCTCCCCCTCCCCGCCGTCACTCCACCATCTGCCCACCATTAATTGTTTGTGTTTCTCTCCCTGGGCTGTGGATGACAAAGCCCCACAATGCATATGGTGTGAGTGCGAGCAGGTGATATACGTTCCTCAGTAGCACGCTGATCAGCTGCGATGTACCTCTCTTTCTAAACCATATGCTCTGCTAGATACTGTCCAACCTCATCTCTCTGCTGAAAAGATGGAGGGTCCGGTTGCTAGGATACCGCTGCATTGAAGAATCGCCTGGGCTGAATAGTTCCTCTCTCTCTCTCTCACTCTTTTATTTTCATAGGAAGCCAGTAATGTCAATCAGAAGAATGACAGGTCCCCCCCCCCCTCCTCTCTCCAGCAGTCAGCATTCTCTCCACGGAGGAAATCAGTACTTCAATATGTCAAATTGAATTTTTGTTCCGCATTATATGTCAGTCGGAGGCGTGCGTGTGTGTGACCTCATTTCAAAAAAGTTTATTTCAACCAATATCATTTATTTTCTTTGCCATCACCCAATTGCATTAACAAAACACAGCACAATATTTGTTGTCATCTTGTGATGGATATTAATGTTTCAGCAGCTGAATATTTTTACATTATCCCTGAAACGTGCTTTATGCAGAAGAAGAATTCAAAAAATAAAATTGAGGAAGGGTGCTGAGATCTGAGTCACAGCCAAATCTTAAATGATGTGATTTAACAAACTGGTTAATTGGGGGAAGAAATGGCATTCACTTCACACACACAGCGTGCAAAATGCAACAGTATAAGGCATCACTAGAAGACAGTATTTGGTTTATAATTGGGTCAATATTAAGCTGATGGTACACCTCTAACCCAAAGCTTGCTGCAGCTCCTTCTTGTTCCTGTTTTTGTGTCCCTGAGCAGCGCGAGGCGTTCGCTGCTGGAGGTAAGCGTCGGGGCCGCTGTGTGTCGTCGACAGGCTGTTACCGGGCGTCTCTGTGTATGTGTGTGCCCGTCTCTGAGCTGTCACGGGGAAGAGCAGAGGAACGGCAATCCCCTGTCCAGGCTTCTCGAAAGCTGCTATCAAGTTCTTGATTTGCCGGAAATATCGTTTCTGCACTCCAGGAGTGGTCTGAAAACACACACGAGACAGGAAAAGAGGCAGAGGGGGGAAATCAGCGTCTCCACATCAAACAGAGAGGACAGGATGGGGAGCGACTCGAAATGAGCTCTCACAGATTCACCTTGTAAAAGACATCAGAAGGTAGAAGCACACACACATGAGAGCACTGTGAGCAAGGCTTCATGCGGTATATCAAATATATGTGATACACACTTTAAGGCAAACAAATAAGACGATGGCAAAGAAATCTATAATTGCTGGAGAAACTACTCTCTAGCATGGAAACGACACTCACAGGGTTTCAAGCTAAATTATTAAAGTTATGGATGAAGTTCCCGCTCAAAGCGTTCACTCCCCTGGGCTTTTTTAACATTCAGTGAGTCCACAAAAAGCATTTATTTTTGGATGTATGTGTGACATCTAAGTGTCTCATAAGCTTTACTGAATAAAACTGACATAACACAACATTTCTCGGTGTAAAATAAAAAAGGTACTTTAGACTTCATATTCCAGTAAAAAAAAGCTGTTCTCTTTATTACCTTTTTCATTTGGCTTTAGAGAAATTCAAGTGTTGCATCTTATTGATAACCTTCATAAAGGTTTCACTTTGCACACAGCTGTCACTTGTATCTCCAAACTATAATACATTTCAAGTATTATAATTTTGTCAAGTAAGGACTTTAAAAGCATATTTGTTTTCGTGTAATCAATCATGCTGTAAGAAAATGGTGAAAACCCTTCGAATGCATTTGGAAATCAATCAAAGTTTTCTCCAGCGAAGCACTTTGGATGTTTCTGTCTCCGGCCACAAGTGTTACCTGTTCCCGGGGATATTTCATTAAAGTGACTGATATTGTGCATGAATAATGTAAACTGTTATTGAGCTTGTAGTGAAATCCGTTTAATTCGAGTCCTCTCTCCCCCTATCTGTTGGCTTGATGTTGTCAGTAGAAATGAGCGGGGGGTAAAATGTACAACAGCACGCGGCTTTTAGTCGTCGGCGAGAGACAGAGCTTCAGATGTCTCCATACGATCACATCTCTGGGTGTGTGCCAAACCTCAGCGTTCAATTATATATCCCATCAGAAATCCTGTCAAATGCAATTCTACGTTTCCCCATCTCTGTATATGCTGATGCTGTGGCGTCCTACATTGTGTGTTTGGGGGGCAGGGGCGGGGTCTTATTGCTAAAGTAAAAAGAAGAACCTATTTCTCAGTGCTGTCAATCCTGGAGAAGGAAAGAAAAGCCTCATGTTTGCCTCAAATTCACAGCTTGCTGAATTAGGCTGGCACCAAAACAACCTCTAGAACTAATAAACAGCAACCGGAGCGAGGCGGATGTGCAGCTGGTTGGTGCGGAAAGAAGAGAAAGAAGAAGATAAAAATGTCTCACTTCAGCAGCCCAGGAGCCCGCGTCGTTCTTGTGGAGCCTGTACGTGTACACAAATCCACTGCACCTGCACACACACACACACACACACACACACACACACACACACACACACACACACACACACACACACACACACACACACACACACACACACAGTCATACATAGTCAACATACTCGTACTTCAATTGAGTATGTTCACATTCTGCTACTTTATACTTTTACATTTTGTAGGCAAACGTTGTACATTACTTACAGATTATTAATTACTTTGCAGATTTAGGTATCATTAAAACAATATCGTAATATTATTTTCATAGGTTACTGACTTTTCCCTTTCTACCTAGTGCTAGTAGCTACTTATACAGCATCTTCTAGATACAAAATATAAATACATTGTGATTCAACTCAGCGTTACAAAGTGTTTTAAATAAACCCCACCTTCATGAGTGATGAACACATTTGTGTAATAATTATAAAACAATACTTTAATATGACTGTAAAATGAGCCACATTACAAGATGAATACTTTCACTCTTTTTTTCTTTAAGTATATGACGCTGTTTATGTATACTTTTGTACTTTTACTTAATTTTGAATGCAGGAACTTGTAACTTAGTATTGCTCAGAGGTGGACAGTAACGAAGTAAATGTACTCAAGTACTGTACTAAGGTACATTTTGAAGGTACTTGTGTTTAAGTTGTTCCTTTTATAGTAGTTTGTACTTCTACTCCACTAAATGTTGGCAGCAATAAGTGTACTTTTGAGTCCACTTCATTTATTTGACAAA
The DNA here is from genome assembly GCA_902827135.1 of Harpagifer antarcticus. Taxonomy (NCBI): domain Eukaryota; kingdom Metazoa; phylum Chordata; class Actinopteri; order Perciformes; family Harpagiferidae; genus Harpagifer; species Harpagifer antarcticus. The sequence continues at coordinate 5,329,575 of CADEHL010001042.1, read as the reverse complement.
TATTTACTAGTTAAATGTGCAGGTTTATAATATAAATAGAAACATGTATTAAACTAATACAGTTTGATTTTGGATGGAGATACCTGGCAGTACAAAAAAGTTATTATGGTGTGTCATTCTTTACCAGCTGCAACATCAAAATGATAGACACATGAATGCATCACTTTGATAAACCCGTAATATAATAAAGGTCACTTTGGATTTAAGATTTGGTACTTAAGTATTTTTTTCTTCTTACTCTTTTGTACGTTTACTTTTGAGTGCAGGACTTTAACTTCATCTTGAGAACAGGCATTTGCTCTACTGTCACTATTGTGATCATTACTTCTCTTATGAGACTGACACACTTAATTGTAGGCCACCGTCTTTCAGTTAATACTTTTATTTTCCTAAATGTGAGGAGATCAATACTCTCTATAATAGAATAACATTGGATTATGTGTTGGTGTGATTCCTTGGTAAAGAAGCAGAGATGTATTTGTACTCAGTGGTGGAATGTAATAAAGTACATATACATATGTACCGTACTTAAGTATTATTTTGACATAATCTACTTTACTTGTGTGTTTCCATTGTCTGCTACTTCATACTTCTACTCCACTACATTTCAGAGACAGTATTGTATGTTTTACACCACTACATTTATTTAGTTACTAGTTGCTTTTTATATATAAGAACACACAATCTGCTCATATGACACGATGCAGTATTAATCAATCATGTGTTACGAAGTCTATCAAATTGGCTCCAAATTAATAAACTAGAAGATTAAAATACTTGTAAAAGTGATAACAACAGGATGTGCAGAATGAGTACTTTTATTACATTTTGATGCCAGTACTTTTTCTTAAGTACAATATTGAATTCAGGATGATTACTTTCAAACTAGTATTTCTACTTGTACTGAGTACTTTATCACCCTCTGTCTGTACTCACAGCACACACAGGCAGTAGACCCCGGGCACAGAGTCGCTGTCCCGCAGCAGGTAGCAGCCGTCCCGCCCGTCCTGCCCCAGCCTCCTCTCCCCCTCCTCCTTCCCGATGGGCCCGTGGTACACAGACAGGTTCTCCATCTCCTCTCCAGATCCACTACTGTATTCCTTCCTATTGCCAGCTCTCCCCTCTCTCCCTTCCTCACTTTTAACGTTCCACTGCAGGCCTTTTTTTTGCTCTTCTCGTTGTTTCCACAGGTAAGGCAGCTGTCCAGCTTCTCATTTGATATCTGCTTCTTGATGTTTCAAAATGTCCGTTTGGGAGCTTTGGTAAAAGCAGCTTTCAGTTTTTTTTCAGCGTCTAACCCAGACTGATAGCAGCTCTCTCTAACTTCTAACCTTTATGGCTTGTTGCTCTGCCTCCTCCTCCACTACATACATGTACGCACACACTGAAATGTGGGTTTGTGTATCTCTCAGGAAATGATTGTATTTTTTTCATCGACAGGAAATAACATCAAAGATTCTAACTGAATATTTCCACAACAATAGAAAGCACAAGAGAGGAGTGAAAAATAAGCAATATCACTCTTTGCACACAGGAAAATGTGTGCAGTGCGTGTGCAGTGTGTGACAGACTCGCTTAGTTTTCCTATTTGCAGAAGTGTTCTTACACTGTCTGTTTCGAAGTATAGGGATGTGCGAAGCAGAACAAGTGTTTTTATCTTTAACCCCCACTCAGTTCATGTATTAATACATTAATAGGAAACACTCACATACATAAACAAGTAAAGGATATGCATTAACAATGGTATTAATGCTAAATAATAATCAGCAAAAAGTGTCAAAAGTATTTATTCTGGAGTAAATGCCCCCTGTGACTGAAGAATGATTTGTTGGCAAATGTACAGTTTTTTTTTATTATTAAACTATTTTGTTACTTAGCTTTTTGTAAAATATAAAGTAATTCAACCTCTTTGTTTTCTCAAACTGTTAAATATAATCAACACTTAAATAAGACTTCAGTTACACCAGGAGCTACCCTGCAGTATACAAAGGAATTTAAATTAGCAGCGACTTGACCAGCTTTGATCATACTTTAATGCATCAGTCATTCTAATCCAGTTGATTGACATAAATGATTCTAAAATGGGACATTACATACTTTGACTTTTGGTACTTTAAGTATATTCGATGCTTATACTTTGTGCTTTTACTTGAGTGACATGTTGATTGCAGGACTTTTACTTTTAACAAAGTATTCCTACTCTCTGGTTGTTCTACTTTTACTGAACTATAAGATCTGATTTCTTCTTCTACCTCTGCTTTATTAAAAGCTGATAGTATCTTTTTTGTGCAATCTTATGCTGATACTTACTTAAAGTGGACCTATTATGCTATATTGGAAACATATATTGTAGGGCCATACCTATACAAAACATGTCTGTGAAGTTTTTTGCTTAAAATACCAAACAGATCACCCATTGTAGCCATGCCTCCTACTGCTCATACGCCTCTTTTGAAGCCCTGTTATAGAAACGCGGATTTTAGGTCCTTAGCTTGAAAAAAAAAAAAAAGAGGAGGAGGCGGAGCTAATGCCTGATCAGAATTCTACCGGAGATAAAGTTAAATTCTGCTGTGATACAACGCCATCCTGTTCTAAACCACATCAAGGATTATTTCTGAAACAGTATGGAGCTCAAATGCTTTTTCTCTTGCGGGTTTATCACCAGAGATGGGGTCGTTACTAAAAAAAAGTAATATATTACATATTACATATTACTTTAAAAAAAAAAGTAATATATTACACTACTTCGTTACTCTCTACATAAAGTAACTAGTTACTTTACTCGTTACTTTACTCGCAGGGCCGGCCCGCCCCTCTCTACAGGCAGATCACGCAGACTGCGGCGCACCTACAGTGTAAGCGCGCCACAGTTTTGCCTCTGCGAGACTCCACTTGCACCCTCAATTACTATTGCATTAAGGAAGACATAACAAGTCTTTCTTTTTATATGCTCTAAAATAGGCTACCAGCCTACCACAACAAGCTAACAGTCTGTGAAGACACTAATTAATGAAACCAGTTCAAGACGCATTATTCTTATCATTCTTTATGAGCGCAGTAACGGTAAGGTATCTAATTACTTATTTATTTAGTATTCCATAACTTAGTAACAGAGATGGTCAAACTAAAGTGGTAGAGACATGGCAGAATTCCTACAATGAAGCGGGACATTGAACTGTTCACCCATGAGAGGGCGATCAACAAAAGAGAGCAAGCGGCCCCGTTGAGGGAGTTTACAGATGAAAAGACTCAGCCATGTTTATGCAGCACTGCACGTGGAGATGTGGTCTCGCAAATCGCGCAGATTACATAGGCCTACATGTATATAAACCATAAACCTGCGGCGGAAACCCCTCTTGTCTGTCAGTGAGTGTGATTATTTTATAAAAGTAACGAAGTAACGCGTATCGGGGCAATGTTTGTGATTACTGAATTACGCGTTACACTACTCCGTTACTGACAAGAGTATTATATTATATATAATATATTATAGTATTATATTATTACAGTAACGCGTTACAAAGTAACGGTACCAGATGGGTACGCGTTACAAAGTAACGCGTTACACCCAACTCTGTTTATCACAAGGTGAGTTATTTTTGTATTTCCTGCTTTAAACACATGTGCTCTACAGTACAGGTTAGCTCTGAGTGTTAGCAAGGCTTGCTAATGTAAACAAAGACGAGATTACGTCCAAAACACGTCAGGCATTGTTTCTGATAGCGATTTTCTGTGGGTCCGCTGCCGATTTGACGTCAGATCGGCAGGAAATCTGTATCTGCTCGTTGTACCCCTGTTTTTAAAAGATTTGGGTACGGAGGAAAAGAGAGAGGGTTTTATTTTCTGACGCTGCGTGAGTTTCCCGACGCACCGGAGTCACATATTTATGCAGTGCTTGAATTGGGCCGGTACTCACCGGTACACAGTACCGGGACCTCTGGTTTTTACCCATCTGGTACCGTTACGGCGGTACTCAGTAGATGCGTCATGAGGTGCCGCCGCCGCTTTGCCCGCCTCGCCCCCGGAGAAGCAGTCTTCGTCGCCCCAAACACCGCCACCCCTCGGTGGCCCGCAAGTGCCAGAGGACCTCGGCAAAACAGAGCCTGCCCAGGTATATTTAAACAAGTTCCCAACTCGCCTGTACAGTGGGGTAAGGCGCTCATTTTGCAGCTCATGGTTTCAAAACAGATTGGCTGGAATTTCCTGTAAAAAAGATGCCATCTTCTGCTATGCATGTAGACATTTTGGTTCAAATACATCTAACTCAGATGCCTTCACCACAATTGTACCAGAGTACCAAACGCTGTCTCCTGGTACTCAGCTGAGTAACTCACTAAAAATGAAATACAATATGACAGTAAAACAGGAATACAGTTTAAAAGGGGAGTGATTTGTAAAATATCCTTTCATATGAGTGTTGAGATGTATCCATAGATCTCTTAATTTTGCTCTCAAAGTGCACCAGATTGATGCTTTTAACTTCAATATTTAAAAAAAATCTTGTGTTAGATCCACTCCCATCCATCCATCTTGTCCCGCTTATCCGTGGTCGGGTCGCGGAGATCCACTCCCCACTTATACAAATAGCACTTTACCCCTGCACCCCTTCTAATCTCAGATGCACCCTGAGTCATTTTGTTTAAGTATAGTGAGGCAAGGCAAGTTTATTTATATAGCACTTTTCAACACAAGGCAATTCAAAGTGCTTTACAAAAAAAAATTAAAGACATTAAGAAAATGGCATTTAAAATCAGTCATTAAAAAGAAAAGCTAATAAAATAAACATTAAAAGAAAAAATACATGGATAAAAGTTACAGTGCAGTTTAAGATGTGAATAGTTCAATTAAAAGCAGCGACAAAAAGAAAAGTCTTCAGCCTGGATTTAAAAGTAGCCAGAGTTGCAGCGGACCTGCAGGTTTCTGAGAGTTTGTTCCAGATATTTGGAGCATAATAACTGAACGCTGCTTTTTGTGAGCTGAACGTGAGCCTTTCTAAAATACAGTAAAGAGACAAACCCATCAGCATTATACAGTAGGATATAGGCCGCCTATGACTTTGAGCCAAATTCTTGTTTTTGGGCTGTATAAATAAATTGACTTGAAATAGTTGCTGATTTAGAGCACTGGCACCTTTTTTATTCCAATTCAAGCATTGTATGCAGTGCATTTTGCATGATAGGTCCCCTTTAATGTAGCTAGTCACAGTAGGCTTATGGATTTACACGAATATAAAGTACATTATTTCTCTCTGATGTAGTGGAGTGAAAATAGAAAGTAGCCTACCTCAAAACTATAAAGTAAAGTTTGAGTATATGTAATAAGTTACTTTCTACCAGTGGTATAATTCTTAAACTTGTGGTAAAGCTAAAAGTAATTCACAAAGATGTTACATTTCAACATGTTACATTTAAATGGTATGTTATAAGGTTAAGATTTGTTATGGCAGGCATGGGAAACGTTTATCACCTGCTATATAAGATAGTGTTTAAGCATACTTCTCAGCTCCAATTTCCCCATTAGACGTCAATAGTTAACAGCACATGTTCTCAGTCACATGTCACTGCTCTGTTTTCTGTGAGACGTTTGTCAGGGACACTCACACCTGCTCTGCAGAGCGGCGAGCCATCAGCTCAGAGCTGTGTGCCTGAACATACTGCGACAAACTCCTCCTGCAATCTGTGCTGTCACTCAGAAATGTTCTGTTGTGTCAATTTAAAGACGCTGTTGTTGATTAAAATATTAAACTTCTGCAGCTTTATTTTACTGATGTGATAGCACAGCATCTGGTTTTATAAGCTCATCATTGAGATGTGTATCATTCCTGTTTTTGATGGTCTTTATTCCCTGTATACTCCCTCCAGTGACCCTTCGGAAAGGTCATCCTTGCACTCAGTACATGCTTTGAGCCTGGCAGCTCTCTTTAAATGCAGCATTTGTTGTTTTCATGCATTCAGAACTGTATCCTACATGAGTCATCAGTCTGTGTCAGAGCCATCTTCCCTTCGGCTCAGAAAGATCATGAGCGCTGGGACTTTGGGGCTCTGTCTGGGTAAGCAGCCAGTGGCATTTTTTCAGTGCTTCTACAGCACTTTAGCGCCATCCAGTGGCAAACGTTGGGAGGTTATGAAGGATGATGTACTGCATGTTCGGCCAGAGTAAGGAATGGATACCTTTTCTGTCTTTTTGGGTGCCATATTAATCCGTAAAAAAAATTCGAGGTTATCTTTTTTTGTAAATCTAGAATAGAAAAAAAGCAAAAACCCTTCCAACAAAAACGTTTATAGGATTATCCACTTCATGTGTATGTTACCCCATGGTCCTTCAGTACAAGACAACATTTAACCACACTCCCCTGGCTCTCAGTTCACAAGCAGGCAGTCCAGGGTCGATGCAGAATGTAGTGGATCTGTACTGACCATTCTGTCCATTTTATTGACAATTTTAACTTTTTCTGGGATCGCAGACATCTTTTCAAGGCAAATGGAGTTTGCCTGAACAAGTCAGGAGTGAAATTGTTTATCTCAAACATATTCAACTGCCTGCGTCATCAATCTGTTCCCTCTGCCAAGGACAAGCGGCAAGAGGAATCAAAACAGGAGAAAGACACAACACATCGCGCAGAAAACCCTGAAGAAGTATCACTGCACCCGCCTGAGGAATGTTCTGATTATGGGAGAACTATGACACAAATGGAGGAGTCTCCACTGCCCGTCACCCTCCCTGTCAACGCCTTTGAGGATACTCTTCTTTCATCCCCCAGCTCTCTCTACTCTCCGCTCACCCTCACCCACCCCCCTGGAGTTCGATGACCGCATGAAGGCAACAGGCAGGGTTGGCAGCATGTCCTTTACCCCCGCCCCTCAACGACGCCCACCAAAATCACCGAAGCAGAGATGCGCACCATCTCCCCCGGCTTCATCACCATGCCTACCACAATCATCCAAACCAAAACGATACAAGGAAGATGGAAGCAGATTTCCAAACCCCCCTTCCTACAGTGTAGCCCTCACCCTGCCCTCCTATGATGAGAGGAGCAGGGTGTTGGGTCCTCCCTCCCCTTCAAAGCCTGATAGGGATGTGTGTGTACAAAACGCTGCAAACTGATATGTGCTGGGTCCAGGCTCAAGGGCGTATGGCACTCTCAACTCTTTCCAGGACATGCCGGGGCCCTGCCTGCCTGTAGCTTTGCCGATATCTGTGTTGATAGGTAATAGATTAAGAGCGGTGAATCATCTTAGATACAGGAAGTGCTCAAACGTTTGTGTGAGTTTTTCTAATTTAGCAGTGATTCCATGTCAGCCACAGCTTGTTACAAAAAACCTGACTGATAGTGTGTTTAACAAACTTAAACTAGCTTTATTAAATGTCAGGTCTTTGGCAGGAAAAACATTTTTAATCAATGATTTTATCACTGAGCACAATCTCGATTTTATGTTTTTAACAGAAACTTGGATTGAACAAAGTAACAGTGCAGCTGTTCTTATCGAATCAACACTTCCCAACTTTAGTTGTATGAGTCAGGAAGGAATGCATAAGAAAGGGGGTGGAGTTGCTATTCTGTTCAATGATTCCCTTCAATGCAGGAAGACATCTTATGGGAACTTTGCTTCTTTTGAATATGTGGCCCTTCAGCTGAAATGCTCCTCTCGAGCTCTGTTCCTAAATATCTATAGATCACCCAAATACTGTGCAAGCTTTTTTGATGATTTTACCGAACTGCTGTCTATAGTGTGTATTGACTTTGACCGTCTAGTCATTGTTGGTGATTTTAACATCCATGTTGACAACCCCCAGGACAGAGGGGTAAAAGAACTGTTTTGTGTTCTTGATAGCCATGGACTGACTCAGCATGTGACGGAGCCCACGCACAATAAGGGGCACACTCTGGACTTAATTATCTCAAAGGGTCTGAATATCTCTAAGGTTGTGGTGACTGATGTTGCACTCTCTGACCATTCCTGTGTTTTCTTTGAGAGCTCTATTTCTGTTCACAAAAATGTTCAAAAAGAGGTAACCACAAAGCGATATTTAACTGAAAATACTAGGAAAATATTTACTCAGAATGTTTCTTCCACACTTGCCCCTGCTAACATCTCAGTAAATTAGCTAGTAGATCATTTTAATTCAAAAATTAAATGTTGTATAGATGCCATTGCTCCAACTAAGGTAAAGGAAGTGTCTGGCAAGAAAATATCTCCATGGAGAAAGGCCATGACCGCGAAAACAGAAAAAAGAATGTCGAAAAGCTGAACGCAGGTGGCGAAAAACAAATCTCCAGGTTCACTTTGAAATCTATAAAGAGAGACTTGGCCTTTATAATTTGGAATTGAAAAACGCACGACAATCGTTCTTCTCTGACATCATTACCAAAAACAAAAACAACGCACGTGCCTTGTTTACTCCCGTCGACAGACTAACTAACCCCCCAGTGTCAGTAGCCTCTGAATTTCTATCCTCCTTTTTCACTGACAACATTCAGAAAATCAGACAAGCAGTCAGTGCCTCTGCATCAGGAACAGCAAATGTGTTGTCTCTGTGTCCACTTAACATCAATTCAAACACCATGACACAATTCCATCAGATTAATGATAAAAACCTAGAGGACATTATACAACTTCTGAAGTCCTCCTCCTGCTGCCTTGATATTATTCCAACAGGATTTTTCAAAGATGTTTTGCCTTGCATGGCCTCAGATCTACTTCATATAGTAAACAAATCTCTTCACTCAGGTATTTTTCCACAGGCCCTGAAAACTGCAGTCATTAAACCGCTCTTAAAAAAGAATAATCTAGATGCTTCAGTAATGAACAATTACAGGCCCATATCAAACCTCCCATTTCTAAGTAAAATCATTGAAAAAGTTGTTTTTCAACAGTTGAGTAATTTCTTGCATTTAAATAACTGTTTTGACGTTTTCCAGTCAGGCTTTCGTCCAAACCACAGCACTGAGACTGCTCTTGTAAAGGTCTTTAATGACATCCACTTCAACACAGACAGTGGCAGAACGTCAGTGTTAGTATTATTATATCTCAGTGCTGCGTTTGACACTGTTGATCACATCATAATACTAGACCGACTGGAAAACTGGGTGGGACTTTCGGGAACAGTTCTAACAGTTCTAGGTAAATACACATCTGAGTTGACAAATATGACATGTGGGGTACCTCAAGGTTCCATCTTGGGGCCTCTTCTCTTTAACATCTACATGCTACCACTGGCTCAGATAATGAAGAACAACAAAATAAGTTACCATAGCTATGCAGATGACACACAAATGTACGTAACAATTTCACCAGGAGACTATGCTCCAATTCAAACACTGAGTAAGTGCATTGAACAAATCAATGACTGGATGTGTCAGAACTTTCTCCAATTAAAGGTAATGTTTTTTGGAGCCAAGGCAGAACGTATAAAAGTTAGCACTGAGCTTCAGTCTGCAATGTTCAAAACAACAGATAAAGCCAGAAATCTAGGTGTAGTCATGGACTCTGACCTGAGTTTCAACAGTCACATTAAAACAGTTACTAAGTCAGGCTACTATCACCTAAAGAATATATCTAGGATTAAAAGACTAATGTCACAGCAGGATTTGGAAAAACTTGTCCATGCTTTTATCTTCAGTAGAATGGACTACTGCAATGGTGTCTTCACAGGTCTCACTAAAAAATCTATTAGAAAGCTGCAGCTGATTCAGAACGCCACTGCTCGAGTCCTCACTAACACTAAGAAAGTGGATCACATCACTCCTGTTCTGAAGTCTTTACACTGGCTTCCTGTGTGTCAAAGAATAGATTTCAAAATACTGCTGCTGGTTTATAAAGCACTGAATGGTTTAGGCCCAAAATACATTTCTGACCTCCTGCTAAATTATGAACCATCCAGATCTCTCAGGTCTTCAGGGACTGGTCAGCTTTCCATCCCCAGAGTCAGAACTAAACATGGAGAAGCAGCGTTAAGTTATTATGCTCCAAATATCTGGAACAAACTCCCAGAAACCTGCAGGTCCGCTGCCACTCTTACTACTTTTAAATCCAGGCTGAAGACTTTTCTTTTTGTCGCTGCTTTTAATTGAACTATTCATATCTTAGACTGTACTGTAACTTTTATCCATGTATTTTTTCTTTTAATGTTTATCCATGTATTTTTTCTTTTAATGTTTATTTTATTAGCTTTTCTTTTTAATGACTGATTTTAAATGCCATTTTCTTAATGTCTTTCATTTTTTGTAAAGCACTTTGAATTGCCTTGTGTTGAAAAGTGCTATATAAATCAACTTGCCTTGCCTTGCCTTGCCTTGCCTATACTGGACACAAATAGCAGACAGAGATACATCATTGATCAGCCAGCGGCTCCCTGCACCAAATCCACTGACTGGACTGGAATGCATATTTGGACATTTGTATGAGATTATGATATCTGGCCTTGATATGTACGGAATCTGAGTGAGGCATTCTGGGAGGAGAGGGGGGAAAAAATGGGGAGACTGAATGTCCATCTGCCAGCCGACAGTAATCGCACCACTCTCATTCCCGGGTGGGGGGGGGAGCTCCGGAGTCGCAGCTGTTGGAGGGTGAATTTGGGATAAAAGAAAGTAGAAATTACAGTTGAAAGAAGCAATTTCACTAAACCGGTGTATGTGTAATTAGTGGCTTAAATTTCCCCGACCATTTCCCATTTTAGTAAAGGATCCGTAAAATAATTTTGGAGAATTCAAATCAAACAAAGGAATTTTTTTGCCAATATTGGTCACTTTAATTTTCAGTAAATGCAATAAAGTAATTTGAATAAACTGTCTTTACAGAATAATACCATAACAATATAACATGATTACACTTAAAGGTGGGGTAAGCTTGAGAAACCGTCTCGATATACACTTTTTGTTATATTCCATGGAATGCTCTTAACATCCCGATAGCAATGAATATCAAAAGTGCTTTGATAAAAAATCCATACAAAAATGTCATCTGTGGAAGCCGTAGTACTGTAAAACGCACGACCAATCATTTTAGCCGGCCGGCTAAAATAACTGGATGGCCGACCTGCCTGTCAGCCTTCCATCTGTGCACAAACTTATCTCGTGCCCTCATTGGTCATGTGCGCGTTCGTGAAGGAGGGGCTCTGTAAGGAAGTGGCAAAATGTTTCCAGCTGTGTATTTTCAAATTATTGCGCACTCGAACTGGTTTCTCCAAAATTACCTACCACACCTTTAATATCTTGGTTTCATAAAAGCACAGTAAAAGAAGCTTTATTTTGACTGGTTAATAATTATCCAATACATCTGTATATCACATTATGATTCTGCCCTTCAATGCAGAGAACGCAGTAACCACACATTTGGTCAAAATGTATTTACCATATAAAAGTGATTTACCATATAAAATATTGTTATGCCATTGTCTAATTTCAGATAAAACATCATTGTTAGCACAATTACAAAATAGAGCTTACATTTAAGCTAGCTGTTGAGATAACCACAGTTAAAGCCTATGATACATTAACTCTTTCATACGTTCCTGTTTCCTTGTATAAAAAACGTATCTAGTGTATCATTCCATATCAATGAGGCAGAAGCTAAATCCAACTAATCTGAAACAAAGAAAGTAAACTAGCTAGCCTTAGCTTAGCAGAGTTGATGTGACTAGTGACTAGCAGGTTAGTTACACCTTTAAACTTAACAGATTCTTTTTTTCTTCACATGAGAGAACTTTGTGAAAACTGAGATAATATCACCTTTTAAGTTGACAGCTGTTGTTAGCAAACAGTTGCATACTACACACCTAGCAGATAAAGAGTAACATAATCAATCATTTAGAGTTTCTTTTTTAGCCAACAATATAATACCAAATCTGTTGGTCTTTACCTACTCTGGAGTTAAATGTCTGTTTCATTCGCCGCTACATGCTATATTATGTTCACCAGCTAGCTGCTAACTGTTTGTCCGCAGTGTGTTGAGTAAGTTGTGTAGCCTTCATTTAAAACAAATGTTTTAGCTGTTAACAGCTGCCTGCTTGCTGAACAGTTTGGCTAACCAGCTTTAAAACTTAAAATCTTTTTTTTATATATATTTTTATATATATATATATATATATATATATATATATATATATATAGGCCTATATATATATATATATATATAATTAAATAATAATATAATAATTTCCTTGGTGACTTGTTTCTGTCTTTTTGTGCACTCTGGCTCTAATGAAATGTAATTCAGTCAGTTGTAGTAACAGCTCTGCGACACACATCCATGCTTGTTGGGAGTTCAGACGTCATTTGAAGTTTTGAAGTTGGCATCACTGTTTGGGGTGTGAAGCCAGTGGAGGAAGGTGGAAAGCCTCCTCCTCCCCTTCAGGTAGTTAGGTATGACCAGACGGCTCAACAATCGCCAGGTCTTTCAGGTCACTGAGTTTTTGGGAGAAGGAGCTCAGCCTGGTGCTGAAGGAGCCTCTCTTCTGTCTGTGGTCCTCCCCGCGGGACTTCAGACAAGCAAACAGGCCCTGGCAGAGCCCCCCGAGGCGGCCCCGGAAATGGTTTCCAATAAAGCAATAGAGCACAGGGTTTATGGCTGAGTTGGAGAATCCCATGCAGAGGGTGAGGGGGGTGAGGTTTTGGGTTGTCCAATTCACCAAGCAGCCGTTCAACCAGCCCTCGTTTTTCAGCAATGCTAAGAAGGTCACGCAGTGGAAGGGGAACCAGCAGATGAAGAAGGCCAGGACCACCGAAGCTACTGTCCACAACACCCGCTCCAGCCCCCTGCCCTCCAGGGGTCTGCCCCCGCTTGAGCTGGGTCTCACACAAGGAGTCGGGGGTCTCTCTGGTTTAATGCAGTTATCCTTGGACTCCAGGGATTTAAAAGAGGGCATGTTGGAGGGCTGTGATGTTGTCCGCATTCTTCCCAGCCCCGTATTAGCCAACAGATGCCTGCCAATCGCCCAGTAACAGCAAGAAATGACTAACAGCGGCAGGAGAAAGGCCAAAGCAATCTTCATCCAGGCCAGGGTCAGTTCCCAGGCCCGATCAGGATAGTGAATCCCACAGACCTCCACACCCAACCTAGGCACGTAGATAGTGTTCCTCAGATACAAGTTGGGGGCTGAGCAAGCACACGCAAGCACCCACACCACGATGCAAGTGAACCGAGCACGTTTGGGGTACCGCAAACTCTGGGAGCGCAGCGGATGCACAATAGCAAGGTAGCGGTCCACGCTCATTGACGTGATGAAGAAGATGGACGCGTAGAGGTTGAGGTTGAGGAGAGCTCCACATACTTTGCAGGCAGCACGGCCAAAAGTCCATTTGTAGCCATGGGAATAGTAGACGGCCCACAGGGGGAGGGACAGCAGGAACAGCAGGTCGGACACACACAGGTTCAGCATGAAGGTGTTAGCCACAGTTCTCCTTGAGGTGCTGGAATGGGCCAACACCCAAACTGTCAGGGTGTTGCCTACGATGCCCAGCACACAGATGATGCTATAGATGGCGGGGATTAACGTAGTCATCGGTACAGCAGGCCAGTCTGTGCAGGAGGGGGCCGAAGGGGCTACAGAGATGTTCAGATAGATCTCTGTCGTCAAGGGGGACGAGGTGGAGTTGAAAAGGGTGATGTCATTTGGTAATGCCATCATTGAACTGGATGCGTAATAAAAATTCAACTTTCCCCTTTTATTTGACCAAGGTCAGCTGGAAATAAGACAAAAACAGGGTATTCAAAATCCATTCGCCTTTTATGGACAGTCATTTTAAGTTGGCTCCCCAGTGTTTATTAGCTGTCCCACTTGATAACTAATCACAGGGAAAATACTTTACACCATTCCTGAAGTTGGGCAGTAATGAAATACATATGGAGGGGTTGAATTAATCTGCTGGATTAATGGCATCCTCAGAATTGTATTAATGACTGAAAGTTCATGGAACATTCATGAAGAAAGTGGCATCTTAATTTGGGATTTAATAGGCTTACAGGAATCTTAAAAGCCACTGAAACTGATTCTAATATGGTCCGCTGCACCAGAGGAAGGTATTAATAATAACAAGAAATAACAACACAGTGTTTAAAGTATAGGTATGCAGTAAAATAAGGGGATTGCATAATGAAATGACTTTCTCCAATAACAAAACAACAACTGGTAATCATGTTAAGACACTTGGACTAAGGGAAATAAACTCAAAGATGTATTATCAAATACAAATGAAGGTTTTATCAAATCCAATCATACTCAATGTATTTAAAGAAGTCATGTTACCTGTGAGTGATTGAGCGTCCAGTCCAAGCAGTGAAGCGGTTTTCAATTCCTCTTTTGACTAAAGTCCATGTCTTGACAAATACTCCTCGACCTCTCTAAGAGAAATCTGCACAGCTGAATACCCCGGACCATATCATGCCTCTGTGTGTGTGTGTCTGTATGTGTGTGTGGAGAAAACAGACGGGAGGCTCTGAGAAACCAGATGAGGTTGGGGGTCTTATAGCCCCCAAGAGTCTCTTGATGGTTGCACAACAGCAAAGTTGCTTACACGTCACACCTTCATCCTAACCAAGGGGCTGGACTGTACCTGGACACCAGCCAGCCTGCAGAGAGGGAGAACATTACAAAATCATGCTCTCTGTTCTTTTCCTCCCTCCCACATTATTTACAAGCAAACTAAGAAAATCAAGTCAAGATGTGTTTGTGTAACTGCTGCGTCTCCGGTCACTGCAGACTCATGCTCGCGTGTCGTACCTGACCATAATTAATAGGACACTTGTGTTCGGCACTTCGGGGTGACTTAAAGCACCTCACTGTCCTTGCAGAGGCCTCTGACCCGTGGAACGGAGGCTGTGTGTTAATTAGCAGAGCCTCGCACTTTGTGTGTCATATTCGTCCTGCCAGCGGTCAGATAAGCCATGGGAAATATTTACTCTGTCTCAGCGGAAGTCAAGCCAGCCACTGGGGCAGAGAGGGGAGGCAGAGTTTGAAAGATGAATGAGGAGGAGGACGAGCAGATACTGCAGGGAGTGAACAAGGAGATGAGAAGGGAAGAGAGGGAGAAAGAGGAGTGAGAAAAGGAGAGAAAGCGGAGATTCCCTCCAGTGGTTTTTCATTAAGGCCTCTGGTGAAAGTTAATGAGGGATGCTTCGCAAAGCTCTGAGACTGATTACATCACAACTCCTTTGATCAACAGTGTGAGCGTACATCTCCCCGTGTGTGCACGGGCGTGTAACACGTGCGCGTGTGCATCTATGCTTCAATACTTGTGCAACTGGATGTACTTAATCTTAGCCTGGAATTCACGCATCGACGCAATGCTCTCGCCGCTGTTTACATGCGTGTTGCGATGCATGTGTGCACTCTGCTCCATTGAGTATCTATCAGGATGTGACATGTTCTAATAGCCGTGGGAAGCTGACGGTGACGATGACGGATGAAGGCGAGATTTCGAAGGCCGCAAATGGAGATCTCCATCGTTGCCTTCTTGGAGGATATGAAAAATGGAGTGTTCGCAGTATGCCACAGATTGTGACGACTAGGCTTTCCAAAACGGAAACTTAATAATGCAGTGTATGTGCAGTTGTTCTCAGAGATACACACAGAGAAGCCAAGAGCCCTTAGTCATAATAATGTGGAACAACTAAAAACTGAAATGTATGGTGTCATGCTGGCCAACAGAAATATAAAAGTTAACAGAAACAATCTGATATGTCTCCCAGCAGTTCCTCTTTTATGTAACGAAGGAAGGCACATTCACTGGAGTGTACTGCTTCTCCATGGGTCAACTCCACCTAGTTTCAGTGTTTATAAAACATGATGCACCATCAAGGAGCGACCCAACAACTAAACAACAGTAGCAACCTCCCTGTGCTACACCTTGTACCTTGTTAACATACACATGTACAAGGATAGCAATCACGTTATTTAATAACTATAACAATAAACCACTCTGAGAAGCTATTCTGCATGGTTAAGTGTATTGGTGATAAGATGATACTTAACTACTTTCAAGTTACTGAAGTAACATGTAAGTTACGCTAGCAGCAAGGACACAATTCAATGAATACTTTACTATTGTCACAGACGAGCTGAGGACCAAAATGCAGAACACGGGAAACCAGAGATAGTCGGTAACCAGCTTTATTGGAGGCAATGGGCTGGTAGAAGACAACACGGCAGATAGTAGGCAAAGGGCTGGTCGGGGACAGGCGAGGGTTCCAGGAGACAGCAGGACGGGAGTCGCAGGTACAGAACGGGTCAGGGAGCAGGCGAGGCAGGCTGGTCAGGAACAGGCAGGGTCGAAACCGGGAGAGCAATCTGGAGGGTAATGCGGGAAAGACTGGCATGCTGCAAAGTACGATCTGGCACTGAGGTGAAAGTGAAGTGGGCCTAAATACTAACGGAGCTGATGGGTGTAACAGAGTGAGAGAGAGACAGGGTGTGGCTACCAGGTGACTAAGGAATGATCATGCAGAAAATAGGTGAGTGAGAAAGCAGATTGTGACAGAACCCCCCCCTTAATGGACGGCTCCAGACGTCTAAGAAATATCTATCAAGAAGAAAAAAAAAGAAAAAAAGAGAAGAATCAAGAAAAAACCCTACAGACACCGGGTGGAAGGTGGAGGTATGGGAAAGGTCAGTACTCATCTGAGAATGCTCTCTCGGCCTCTCCCTCCTGGAAATCCTCGTCCTCCTCGCCTGATGATGCTTCCCCCTCCTCCTCGATGAAGCCTCTGATCCGTCGCGGACGAGTACCCCCCTGCTTAACGCCTGGTTGAGCGTGGGTCCTGGAAGGCTGCTCCGGGTAACGCAGGTGGAAGTCTCGGATGAGTTGAGGGTTGAGGATATGCCGAGCAGGAATCCACTGCCTTTCTTCAGGACCATAGCCCTCCCAGTCCACCAAATATTGAACCCCTCTTCCTCTGCGGCGGGAACGGAGTAGACGACGAAGGGTGTAGGTAGGGCCCCCATCGATCATCCTAGGGGGTGGTGGTGGAGGGGCGGCGGAAATCATAGTACTCTCCCGGACAGGCTTAATCCTAGAAACGTGGAAGGTGGGATGGATCTTCATGTTCCGGGGCAAACTCAGTCGAACTGCTGCAGGATTAATGACCTTGACAATCTTGAAGGGTCCAATAAACCTGGGCGCTAACTTCTTAGACTCCATCCGAAGGGGAATGTTCTGAGTGGAAAGCCACACCCTCTGGCCTACCTGGTACACAGGTGCCTTGGTTCGTCGGCGGTTCGCTGATGTGGCGTACCGGTTAGCAGACTGAAGCAGAGTTGTTCGAGCCTGCCTCCAAGTCCTCCGACAACGTCGGATGAAAGCCTGGACAGACGGACAGGTAACCTCCTTCTCCAATGCAGAGAACAATGGGGGTTGAAAACCGTATGCACACTGAAACGGGGAAAGACCAGTAGCGGAACTGATGAGGGTGTTGTGGGCATACTCCACCCACAGGAGTTGTTTTGACCAGGTCGTGGGATGATCGGAAGCCATGCAGCGGAGAGTGGTCTCCATCTCCTGATTCTTCCGTTCGGTCTGGCCATTGGCCTGTGGGTGGAAACCGGAGGTGAGACTAACCGTCGCCCCGATCAGTTCACAAAACTCCCTCCAAAACACAGAGGTGAATTGGGGCCCCCGGTCGGAAACCACATCAGTCGCCAGTCCGTGAATGCGAAACACGTGGAGAAGAATCAGTTCTGCCGTCTCCTTAGCTGACGGGATCTTAGGCAGGGGTATGAAATGAGCCATCTTACTAAACCGATCTACCACCGTCAAGATGGCAGTATGTCCGTGGGACGGTGGTAGACCAGTCACAAAGTCCAATGAAATATGTGACCAAGGGCGACGTGGGACCGGTAATGGATGAAGGAGGCCAGCTGGCGCTTGGTGAGATGGTTTGTGCCGATTGCACACAGGACAGGCGTTCACAAACTCCCGGGTGTCAGCCTCCAGCGTGGCCCACCAGAACCGTTGTAGGACCATCCCCTTGGTACGTTGAATTCCAGGGTGGCAAGAAAGTCTGGAGCTATGAGCCCACTGAAGCACCTCAGCCCTCAAAACCTGAGGCACAAACAAGCGGTTAAGAGGACAAGAACTAGGACCGGGTTGGTCCACCAAAGCGGTCTTAACCCTCTCCTCAATCTCCCAAGCGAGGACGCCGATCACTCGAGGAGCAGGAAGAATAGTGTCCGGAATACCCCGGGTGTCTCCCTCCCTCCCGAACTGCCGGGACAAAGCGTCGGCCTTCACGTTGCGGGAGCCCGGGCGGTAGGAGAGAAAAAAATTAAACCGGGTGAAAAATAACGACCACCTGGCTTGCCGAGAATTCAGTCTCTGTGCCGACCTGATGTATTCCAGGTTCTTATGGTCGGTCCATACCTGAAATGGTTGTTCTGTCCCC
Organism: Harpagifer antarcticus; assembly: GCA_902827135.1. Taxonomy (NCBI): domain Eukaryota; kingdom Metazoa; phylum Chordata; class Actinopteri; order Perciformes; family Harpagiferidae; genus Harpagifer; species Harpagifer antarcticus. The sequence continues at coordinate 5,311,198 of CADEHL010001042.1, read as the reverse complement.
TCAAGCCAGTGTCGCCACTCCTCCAACGCCAACTTGACTGCTAGAAGCTCTCGATTCCCCACGTCATAGTTTCTCTCCGCCGGACTCAATCTCCTCGAAAAGAAAGCACAGGGGTGGAGCTTCTGGTTCTCACCAGAACGTTGCGACAGGATGGCCCCCACCCCTACGTCAGAAACATCCACCTCCACCACCAACTGACCCGCGGGGTCTGGTACTTGCAGGATAGGAGCTGACGTAAACCGGCCCTTGAGGTCCTGAAAAGCCTCCTCGGCTGCAGGGGACCATCGGAACGTCACCTTGGATGAGGTCAGGGCGGTGAGCGGGGCGGCCACGGTGCTGTAGCCACGGATGAACCGTCTGTAAAAGTTGGCGAATCCCAGGAAACGCTGCAGCTCCTTCCGGGAATCAGGGACCCGCCACGAGGTAACTGCAGAAACCTTAGAAGGATCCATCTCCACACTTCCTTGACCCACGATGTAGCCAAGAAAGGCGACCGAAGAAGTGTGAAACTCGCACTTCTCCGTCTTGACGAACAGCGAGTTCTCCAGAAGTCTCTGGAGGACTGTCTGGACATGATGGACGTGTTCCTTGAGGTTCTTAGAAAAAATCAAAATGTCGTCCAGATAAACAAAAACATAACGATCCAACATGTCCCGGAGTACGTCGTTCACCAACGCTTGGAAAACTGCAGGGGCGTTGGTAAGTCCAAATGGCATCACCAGGTACTCGTAATGTCCCGAAGAGGTGTTGAAGGCGGTCTTCCATTCGTCCCCCTCCCGGATTCGTACCAGGTGATAAGCGTTTCTTAGATCCAGCTTAGTGAAGATTGTAGCCCCCTGTAATAACTCGAATGCTGACGAGATGAGTGGCAAGGGGTAACGATTCTTCACCGTGACGTCGTTCAGACCTCGATAGTCAATGCAGGGTCTCAGGGTCTTGTCCTTCTTCGCCACAAAAAAAAACCCTGCTCCTGCGGGTGATGTGGAAGAACGAATAATTCCCGCAGCCAGAGAGTCATTGACGTAAGTCTCCATGGACTTCCTCTCCGGTGCCGAAAGCGAGTACAACCGGGCCTTGGGTGGGACTGCGCCTGGATGTAGCTCAATGGCGCAGTCATAGGGCCGATGAGGTGGGAGAGATGTCGCCTTAGCCTTGCTAAAAACCTCCTTAAAGTCCAAATATTCAGCCGGAACCCCTGTGACATCCGGAACCAGGTTCATATCCACAGATAGTTGAGGTGCGGCGGCCTGCTTGAGGCAAACCTGATGACAGGAGGAACTCCAACCTAGGATGGACCCAGTTGCCCAGTCAATGTTCGGGTTGTGGCGGCGGAGCCACGGATAACCCAAAATCAGAGGGATTTGGGGGGACCGTAGCACATGAAACTGGATTGTCTCATGGTGGTTCCCCGACATGAGCATATGGACCGGTGTCGTCTGGTGTGTCACTGTTCCCAGCAGGTGACCATCCAAAGCATTAGCCGGTACCGGCTGGAGCAGCCGAACCTGTTGGATGCCCAGCTGTAGTGCGAGCTCCTCGTCAATGATGCTAACATCTGATCCGGAGTCGATAAAAACAGCCAGAGCCTGAGATTTGCCTGTCAGGAGGAGTCGAGCATGGCACAAGGGTCTTAGATTGGGAATCAGCTCAGAGGTTTGGCCCACCAGTATACTCCCCATTACTGATGAGCTCTGTCCTTTTACCGGACAACGGGAAACCATATGTCCAGCCTGACCACAGTAAAGGCAAAGATTACCTCTCCGACGTAATTCCCTCTCCTCAGAGGTAAGACTGGTACGACCCACTTGCATGGGCTCGACCTCGTACCGTGAGTCAGAGTAGGAATGGGAATTCTTCGCCGAACCCGGAAGTCGAAATCTCCCGGAAACCGGAAGTTGTTGTCGCGAGCGGCGGGTCGCTGCTCGCGTCTGTTGCTCTCCTCTCCGGGTCTGGATTCGTCTGTCAATCCGAGAGGTGAGCTCTATCAACCCATCCAAGGAAGCAGGGAGATCATAGGAAACCAGCTCATCTCTCATATAATCCGCTAATCCTCTCAGATACGCGTCACACTGCGCCGGCTCATTCCAGTTACTGCGGCGGCTGCTGGTGCGGAAGTCAATAGCGTAATCCACCACCGTGCCGGAACCCTGGCTCAAATTTAGCAGGCCTCCAGCAGCGTCGGGACCCAGACGAACGGGACCGAACACCTTCCGCATCTCCGCGGAAAAAGCAGCAAAAGAGGCACAGGCTGGTGTCTGCTGCTCCCACTCGGCAGTTCCCCATAAACGGGCTCTCCCCGTCAGATGATTAACGGTGAAAGCTACACGAGCCGCCTCGGAGGAGAAGGTCTGTGGCTGCAGTGAAAACAATATGGAACAGTTTGTGAGAAAAGGCCTGCATCCCTCCGGCTCACCAGCGTAGCGTTCCGGCGTTCCCACACGAGGCTCCGGAGCGTATCCCGTCGACCCAGGGGCTGGAGCGAGCATCGGAGCTGCGGGCGGAGGGACGGTAGCAGCCATGGTAGCGGCTAGCTGTTGTACGGTGGCGGCCATCTGTTGCATCTGGGAGGTAAGGTAAGCCAGCGTTTGTCCCTGAGTTGAGGTTGCCTGGTGGGTCTCGGTAGCTAAGGTAGCTATCGTGACCTCCTGTCTTTGGATGGCATCCTTAACCCTCTCAAAGCGGTCTCTAGGAGACCCGGTGTTTGCTTGGTCCATTTCTGGCCAGATCGTTCTGTCACAGACGAGCTGAGGACCAAAATGCAGAACACGGGAAACCAGAGATAGTCGGTAACCAGCTTTATTGGAGGCAATGGGCTGGTAGAAGACAACACGGCAGATAGTAGGCAAAGGGCTGGTCGGGGACAGGCGAGGGTTCCAGGAGACAGCAGGACGGGAGTCGCAGGTACAGAACGGGTCAGGGAGCAGGCGAGGCAGGCTGGTCAGGAACAGGCAGGGTCGAAACCGGGAGAGCAATCTGGAGGGTAATGCGGGAAAGACTGGCATGCTGCAAAGTACGATCTGGCACTGAGGTGAAAGTGAAGTGGGCCTAAATACTAACGGAGCTGATGGGTGTAACAGAGTGAGAGAGAGACAGGGTGTGGCTACCAGGTGACTAAGGAATGATCATGCAGAAAATAGGTGAGTGAGAAAGCAGATTGTGACAACTATAATAAGTACCTGGATAATACAATAATACGTACTAAAAACTACTTGGACAACAATTGAAATTCCCTACATCAGATTAGGCTATTGCTAGCACACTAACAAGATAAGCTAAGATAGTAGAAATATAGTTAACATGACCTACTTTTCTTTAACATCAGCATGTTAGCATGAGCATGTTATCACACTAGCTTTAGCATGAAGCACAGCCTCACAGAGCTGCTACAGTAGCGTGACAGAAGACACATTAAGTATTTTATTCAAATACATAGTCAATTACAGATTACATTTCTTTTGATCATATTGTTAATTATTACTATTAACTTCTGAAATAAAGGAGGATAGCACTTCTTCCACCACTGATACATGTATAACCGTCCAGAGTAACACATTTAAGACATTTAAATGAAGATGTCATACTGCTCTTTAGACACATAGATCTTAGTTGACCTTACTTTCTCTTGTTGTTTATCTCATATTGGCTTCTGTTTGACATTCTTTGACCTTTGACAAACTTTGAAGGAACAATCTCCCTTTATCCTACCTTCAGACGATCAATTGAGTTGGTCTGGTGCACATGTCATTCAATATGTTTCACTTTGTATGGCATTCATGGCATGTAAACACATGTTTACTTTTCTAGTTTGGGTGCAGAACTCTCTTTTAATCAAATGTGCATAATACAGATTCAGTGGATTGAAGAATATAACACATTATATATTTAAGTGTTTCAAAATATTACAACGAAAACAACTAGAATACTTTTTTCTTATTGTTAACATAGCATCTGTGAAAACATTATTTTGGCACAATAAAAAGGGCGTCTCCCATTCTTAGGTTTCAAGGAGAAAGAAAAACACAACATTTTCTAAAACGTAAAAGTCTATAAAGTTATAATCATGATCTTGCCAATCTTAGAGTGAGAACAATGCCAACAAAAGTGTTAGCAGTTTCTGTATATTCAGTGTTTTTGTATTAAATGATTTGCACGAATAGAGACTAAGTGCTTAACAGTCTGAGCATGTGTGGGAGTGTGTGTCTGATCATCCAAAAGGCAGTGTCCGCACAGGCAGCAGATAAGGAGAGCAATGGAGCAGAGAGCATCAAATCTCAACTTACATCACTACCCTGACCGGACATCAATCTAACAGCCAATTATTTCTTCACTTTTTCTTTTTTCCTGGTTCAAAAGCGTGACTTGGATTGGTTTTGGGTTACTCAAGTTTGTCAAAAGTTTCTTTCTCTTGCTTCTGCTTTGAGTAACACGATTTATATAAGGATGTTATATCTGTGTTTTATGCTGCAAAGAAGTTATACAGACAAACCAACAAAAGATGAAATAAAAACATGTGATTTTATCTCCATGCATGAGAAAAAATATAGGAAGCTGTGTGCAAAGGATCATGCGCACACGACTGTGTACACACACTGACCTTTTGAAATACAGCAGAAGATGACATGCTCAAGTAAACATACAGGCTACAATGTTCCAGCCTTAAATTGCAAACACAGTAGCAATGTTTATGCGTTTTGCTGATAAATGCGCTATTTGTTTATTTGAGAGTGGGGGTCTTCCTCGCTGACCGGATCCTGGGAAGATTAACACCGCACACTGTCGCAAAGTCCCATGTGGGAAATCTGGCTCATGGGGGGGTGAAAGGTGAGAGGTCGAGGTTGTGAGCCCTGCTTCCTCTCCGCTGGTGGAGACAAATCTGAGAGCGCTGGACTACATGACAGAGTCCAGTCAAATATTTGTTCTCAGAACATAATCATAGCTGCTGCTTGTGGGACACTGTACGGAAGGAGAAGGGGGGCCCATGTGTGCAGTGAGACCCCTGAGAGAGGTGAGATGATATAATTAGCATCAGATCCTGCCTCTAACACTGGCCCCTATGCTTATAGCAACAAGTTGTCCATGAGAGAAGAAAGCGTTTCACAGATTTCCCACTCAGTTTTCTCGGTTCTATTTCGAGTCAATATGTTCCATATGGCCTTATTAATGCCAGGGCACACAATTGTTTCTGGAGTGTTTTTTTCAAATATTTTGTTTAAAAAAACTCACAAGTCCCATAACCCCTTAACTCAAAGCACACACTGTATGCAATGCCTCAGGAGGCCTGGTTACCATTATGCGTTTCTCTCCCATGTAGAACAGGAAGAAGGATGAGAAAGTATCGACATGTAATTGATCGGACATCTCCTTTTTCTCTTTCCTCTTTTACACATATGTGAGCGAGTGTGTACTCTCTCTCTCTCTCACACACACACACACACACACACACACACACACACACACACACACACACACACACACACACACACACACACACACACACACACACACACACACACACACACAAAGAATTCCCAGGGTCATGACTCTGTAGACCTCATGCAGAGTTTATGAGGTTCAGGCAGGGAGCTCCGGTTCCTCTGAGGAGCAGTAAAGAAGCTATAAAGATGTAAACAGATATCACTGTCTAGCACTACATACTGTGTGAGCGCACACATGGGCAAAAACATGTGGCAAGAAACATGCTTTAAAGAATAGCATTCCCAGCTTTCATTAGTCTGTGAATTTTCATGATTTGTCATTTTGAACTGTAGCCTGCTGATGTAGAAGTGAACTTTAATGATTTCAATGTCCTAGCTTTTGTTTAAGGAAACAATGACTGTATCCCTTGGCATCAGCCTTCCCAGAAGTTTCACAATTTGTACTTCACTGTCCAATGAAACAGTTCTCATGACGCACTTTCTAACTTGGCACAACTTAGTTCTTCCCCACGAGTGAACTGTCGCGCATCATAATGTTACAAAACTGAGAGGCTATGGTAGTGCTTTTTAGCTAAAATGCTAACATAAGCAAACATGCTCCCAATGCTAACATGCTATTGTTAAGTAGGTATTGTGTTTACAGTGTTCAGTTTAGTGTTAGCATGCTAACATTGGCTACTTGCACTAAACACAAACGAGTCTAGGCTGAGGTTGAGATGAATGCAAAATGTTGTGAATATTTGGGTATGAACCCTTTTTAAAAATAAAATGAAATTAAACAGATTAAAAAACCTTATGTGAAGCAGAACTTCAAAGGTAAAATATGATGTGTATAAAGTTGTGGTTAGCATTAGCGGCAGAATCAAGCGAGAAGTCAAGTTTTGTTAGTGTGATTTAAGGATCGATCTCTTGTCAAACTGTTGTCAAGAGATCATTTAAGTGATACTTGAAAATATCTTTAATTTAGTCGGTCATTTTATTTTGAGGGGTTGGATCATTAAAGTACGGTGAGGGTAAAGGAGATTATTGTAGGAATGCACCTTTTCTGTTTCCGATTATATTTGCAGAGCTTGTGAATGAAAAGAAAAAGTAATGTGTTTTTCTGACATGATGTAACACTATCTGGATGTTTGTGCAGGACAATAAATAACAAAACTAACTTATATTGACAAGTAGATGTGTAGCAGTGGATAAAGCACAACAACAAATCATGAAAATATAGATTTATTTTTGGTTTTGAACAACTGAAGACATTTTTTGATGTAAGAAAATGAACAGCAAACGTCCCTCTGTAATCATCAGCAGCACATGTGCAGTGTTTCCGGCATACCAATGCAGTGGGCTAAATTACAATAAATAAAACACTGTGACACTCGTGATTGTGAAAGCTGTCGCACAAAAGCCAATAATTGTTAAATGACACATACTGAGAGAACACACAATCTGCCATCTGGGGATGAATAGACTTCACGTGGGAGTATGTTTTCCATGCTTCTCCTTCTATGCAAACCGACTTGCTGCTTTGCTGCTGTAAAGTACTCGGACTTTTTTTAGGTGGAAATATACAATATTTTGGGTGGCAATAATAAAGTATTTATGTAGCCCAGAGAAATAAGGAAGGAAACGATAACCACTTCCTAACTCTGCTTGCTTGCAAAATGGCCTATTTACATAATGCATAATGACAGAGTCTGTTCATCTGAAGGAGATGGCGCTGTGTGTTATCGAGCTTTCTCCGGCTGCCTCTCAGGTGCGTGTCGAGTACAGGTCGTCATCCTCCGGGCTGGACTGGCCAAAGTCCAATAGAGAAGGGTCTGGCTTGAAGCTGGAGCCCCCTGGAGGACAGCAGTAGAAATGCAACAAAATATCAGTCACAAGCACAGAAATATTACATGTTTACATTTAATGGAGAAACTGGTTCAGGCTGACCAAAAAATAATCAGTAGAATCAAATAAAACGACTACATTACCCAAAAAAAGATGAAAATACAAACCCAGTGTCTTTCTGTGATCACACAAATTAGTGAAGTAGTATTATCATACAGACATATTCTCCTTGAAGTTTTTCGAATCTAAAGTGCTAGCAGGGACATGCGCAGGTACGGGCTAATGTTGCCTGGGCAACGACCCGTTTGGCCTTTTTGGCTGACCTGCCCCTCTGGAGAGAGCGAGAGTTTCTTTTTCCTGTTGTGGCCGAATCAACATGATAAGCCCACAATTAGTATTGTAGTGTCTCGCTGCGGGAAACACACTTTGTCAGTGCTGTCATCTGCCGGTGCGTTAAGACCATCTCAGTGTCAGATTTTGGAAACTTGATTTTGAGTTGTTTCATGGCAGTTAGGGTATAAGGGATTTACAAAAAAACACTTAAATATAGCGTACTTGTTGTTATTGTGCTTCTGTCTTTCTGTGTCTTTTCATCTGTGAACTCCCTCAATGCGCCGCTCGCTCTCTTTTCTTGATCGCCCACTCACGGGTGAACAGTTCAATGTCCCGCTTCATTGTAGGATTTCTGCCATGTCTCTAGCACTTTAGTTTGACCATCTCCGTTATTAAGTTATGGAATACTAAATAAATAAGTAATTAGATACCTTACCGTTACTGCGCTCATAAAGAATGATAAGAATAAGAATAATGCGTATTGAACTGGTTTCATTAATTAGTGAGTTTATTTAAAGGTGGGGTAGGTAAGTTTCAGAAACCGGTTCGAGTGCACTAAAATTTGAAAGTACACAGCCGAAAATAATCCGCCCCTTCCTTCAGACTTCCTTACAGAGCACCTCCTCCAACGCACATGAACACGCACCTTACAGTCAGCAGACCGGTGAAAGTGGCCGCCTGTTGCTGGCGAGTCATTGAAGTACTGCTGCAATGCACGCCCAATGACGGCACGCCCAATGAGGGCACGTGATACATTTGTGCGTGCACGAGATGGAAGGCTGACAGACAGGACGGCAATCCAATCCGTTTTGCCGGTCGTGCTTTGTACAGTAGCACGGCTTCCACAGATGACATTTTTTCAAGGATTGTTTGTCAAAGCACTTCAGATATTCATTGCTATCGGGATGTTAAGAGCATTCCATGGAATATAACAACAAGTGTATCTCGAGCCGGTTTCTCAAACTTACCTACCCCACCTTTAAGGTAATTAATTAGAGGCCCTATTTTATCAGTATGTCTGGACTGCACAGCAGTTACAATGGTCAAGCTACATTACAACAGAATTGTCCCCATTTTGTCTTTAATAGTTCCTAACATTAGATATTTTAATGAGATATGGACCGCAAAACAAAAAATGTCCCTGGTTTTAATTTTTAAAATCAAGTCACCGAATGCAAGTAAGCTTAGCTTATTTTGTTAGGAGATGCTAATTACTGTTCAATTTAGTTGTAATTGTTTTTCGGGGGGAGGCCCTTTTTCCAGTTTAGAGCAATAGCCCCTCCAAATGTCTGTGCACGTCCCTCATTGTTTGTGTGTTTATATATATATATATATATGGAGTAGCTTCTATATATATATATATACAAATATAAATATATATATATATATATATATATGAATGTAAACAAATATATATATATATATATATATATATTTATATTTGTTTACATTCATAACTTCTAATAAGTTTCTCACTGAAGCTTAAAATCTTTTCACCATTTCTGGCACTCAAAACAAGAGAAAACTCAAGTAAAATAGATATTGTTTTATAAACGTTATTAACATGTGTCCCTTTCTGCACAGCAACAGGCAGAGTGAGCTGAAGGCTAAATGCCAACTAACAAACATTTAAGTCAATTAGTTTGAATATGAGAACATCTCATGAAAAGATCCAATCCAACTGTTTACAATGTATTCTGACTTTACAATGCTCTGGAGGAATCGGAAATGTTTTTCTTACGCAAACAACCCTCTGCAGCCAGCATGGAATCCAATTATTTTAGCAGTAAAATACTCCAGAAATAGACCTGCAAAGAAACGAGCTGTGCAGCATGTGAATGTCTAAGGAATACACGCTTCAAGTATACTGTCCGTCTAGACTTTGTTTAAGTAATAAACTGCAAAGGCCCAAAGAGTGACCTTGATAGCATTACATCAGATACTTCTCAAGCTATATTTGTTGGCCTCAATATGTCCAACATGATGTTTTTTCTAAATTGTATTTCAAATGTAAGAGACAATAGCATGATCACATGTCAAGACCCAAGAGATGATGGGACTTCAGTTCAGGTAACTCTCAGAAGAGAAGCTGTGTGTGTTTGAGTAAGGTAGATCAAAGTGTAATAACCACAGCCTTTCGCTATTAAGCTCCTCTCCTGTGGAACCAGCTCCAAGTTGTGTTCAGGCGGACACCCTCTCCACATTTGAGAGCATGCTAAGACGATAACGCTTATTGTCAGGGCTGGCTCAAGTTTATCATGACCATCCTTCTTTACCCTTTCATTATTTAGGTTTACATGATCTTTTTAGTCATTTGGATTATCTATGTTGTTATTTTATGTTTTCTGTCCTTCATGTTTTATGGATCTGTACTCCTGGTTAAGCCCCCAGAGACAAATGTGTACTTTGGGATATTGAGCTATATTAGCAACATTTGATTTGATGCCCAACCTTCCAACAAGCAGTGGTGCAGTGTGTTCACAGTACCTTTGCTGTTCTCTGCTTCATGCTGAGGAGGTGTTGGTGTGAGTGTCTCCTCTACAGCAGCAGCTTCTGTTGCGTTGGCCAACACTGGTTCAGCAGCGAGTTCGGGCTCAGCTGGTTCGAGAACTGGCACTGCAAATAAGTCAATAAACAACACAGGTTAGCAGCAGGGACATGAACTGATGTGTTCCACCTTTATGCTACTAAGCTACTGTGACTTCATACTTGATTTATAGTAATAACTTTTAGAAAGTTCTCAGCAAACTCTTGGAAGTTTACAACAAATTGGTGAATGTTCTGGTTGGTACCTGCTGGGTCATCTAAGGTAATTGGAGCGGGTGGTTCTTCAGAAGAAGGGACAGCCTCTACTGGAGCAGCCTCTACTGGAACAGCCTCTACTGGAACAGCCTCTACTGGAACAGCCTCTACTGGAACAGCCTCTACTGGAACAGCCTCTACTGGAACAGCCTCTACTGGAACAGCCTCTACTGGAACAGCCTCTACTGGAACAGCCTCTACTGGAGCAGCTTCTAGTGGAGCAGCTTCTAGTGGAGCAGCTTCTAGTGGAGCAGCTTCTACAGGAACAGCCTCTACTGGAGTAGCTGCTACTGGAGTAGCTTCTAGTGGAGCAGCTTCTAGTGGAGCAGCTTCTAGTGGAGCAGCTTCTACAGGAACAGCCTCTACTGGAGTAGCTGCTACTGGAACGGCCTCTACTGGAACAGCTGCTACTGGAACGGCCTCTACAGGAGCAGCTTCTACTGGAGAAACCACTTCTGGAGCAGCTTCTACTTCAGCAGCCTCGACAGGAGCAGCCTCCAAAGGAGCGGCTTCTACTTCAGCAACCTGTACTGGAGCTGCCTCCACTGCAGTACCTTCCACTGGAGCATCCTCCACCGGAGAAGCCTCTAAAGGAGCAGCCTCCACCGTCTCCGGTTCTAAACTTGCCGTGGGCTCGGCAGTGGAGACCTCCTTTGCTGCTAGTTTTGCATCCTCACTTTCAACAGGTGCAGCTATGTCCTCAGAGGTTGAGGTGACCTCTGTCTCTGCTGCCACTGAATGCACTACTGGATCTGGAGAGGAGAGGATACACAGCAAACCATCAGTAGAAGCCTGAGTGTAATGGAGTGTGAAGCAATGTCGACAGAGAAACAGGCAGACAGAGATCAGTATCTACGGTACCTGGGTTGGTCTCTGCGGGGGTCTGGTCGGGGGAAATCTCTGTGAGTGTTACTGATGACGCCTGCTCTGAGATGACAGCAGCAGCGGGCTCATCAGAGAGAGGAAGCGACTCCGCTGACTCCACTTCTGACTCTGGGATCAGAGAGCTGCGGGCTGCAGACTCTGGATTTGGCACTGTAGTTGTCTAAAATGTGGATAAAGACCGATCATTCAAATCTATTTCACCAAGACATGCATTGATTATAAAATGATTCATATCAATTTCTTAATTTGATTGACACTCAAACTGGATTTAACTGACAGAAACAGTTAAACTATGAACAGAATAAGGCACTGGATTTACAGTTTCCTTCAACATCTCACTTCTAATAGGTTAGATGTATCAAAGTGACCAGAGATGAAAAACTGCATACATAAGCATTTCAAATCAAAATGTAGCTGACACTAGGGTAGGGATTGACTTACATTCATTTGAACAGCAGTATACGTTTTATTTCTTGATCACAAACCATCATAAAATGGCAAAGTGCTGAGAGAGGAAATGCATCGTTTTGAGCAGCATGAGGGATTTTCCCAGAAAGTTAAGAAGAGCAAAACGGAACACATTCAGTAGTTAGGGAATCACCATTAACTGGTTTTGGTTTTAGTCACACACAGTAAAACAGCCTTACAGAACTTGCTATTTTAATATATCTGGTTACATCCAGGGGTTCAATTGGGCCGGGGCGTTCCAGAGCTAAGCCCCGGCACATAGGATGATGCTTTGACATCATCACCCTCGCACATTTGTCATATACAAAAAATGATGTTAAAACTTTTCTCGTTCTTAATATAGACTATGTTTAGGGTCGATATGCGTTGACTTTACTTTAAAATAGCAGATCTCTTTGACCGGATATAGTTTTTCGGCTGAATGTGTGTCTCTGCTCCGATTAGGAGTTGCAGACCGCAGACCCCACCCCCCCCCCTCCCCCGGACTCGCAGAACGACCCGACCCGTCCTGTAACATGGAGCCTGTTTCCTAAACCATGCTAAATGTATGTGTGTGTGCATAAAGCTGAGTTCTGATGGGTCACAATAACACGGTTTACAGCATACTTTTGGCCATAATCTCGCAGCCCTACAAATGAACTGAGATTTCCACACAAATGTTCTTTAGCAAGTGTGCAGAGCAATTTTGATTTAAAAAAGCAGTTTGAAGGTTGGATATTTGTAAGCATTTGTGTGTGTACATTAATAATTTAAGATGTAAATGAATTCCAATTTATTTGTAGTACTTTCTATTTGTATTGTGTCATTTGATGGCATCAATGTGTGCATTTCATACAGATAATGGAGCAGTTGCTTTAGGGCCTCATATACAGTATAGCCCTTAAAGTCAAATAATGAGATCCTCCACCGAACCCCCCCCCCCCCCCCTCACACAGAGCCACCCCACATATCAAATCCCAATTTAACCCGTGGTTAGATCTATATATAATATTCTATAATATAATATATATAGTGTCATTATCACTGCTGACCTGTGGTTGTGAAGCAGCAATCTCCTGGGCCACCGGCTCCGGGGGGGGCTTGGAGGCGAACAGTGAAGACACCGAGGCGCCGGTCCACTGACCCACAGAATATACCTTCTTACCCGTTATCTTGGGAGCAAAAAGACAATACATTGAATTGAACTTGATAACAATTTGCTTTTTTAATGCCATTTGGCAGTCAGCGCATGAGACACAATAATGTTACCTTAAAAACAGCCACAGTTTGAGCGGGGTAACACACTGAGGCCCCGGCAGTCATCAGACCCAGAGGAACGGCTACCCTCTTGAGTTGAGAGCCTGAAATACAATTAACAATTACAATCAATGTCACTGAACACATGGAAAAACTAAACGTAATTTAAAGTACGGCCTTATAAGGGCCCTATTAGGCTTTCTGGGTTTTCCCTTTCCTGTAGTGCGTTATATAGGTTTTTATAAATGGTCTGCAGAGGCCATAATGCAGAGGAAGCTTCTCTCCCACACACTGCCTGAATCACCTCCATTGGACTCGCTAGTGACATCACTATACCACTTGCTCTTCTATTTGCGAGCGCTCCAACAAATAGTACGCGATAGGCTAAGGGGTGGGAAATATCTAAGCAGTTGACCAACCATAACAGAACCAGCCAGCTAACCAATCAGAGCAGACTGGGCTCTGGTTTCAGACAGAGGGTGAAAAGAGGTGCTGCAGCACAGGCAGTATGAGAAAAATAAAGAGCTTTTTGAACATTAAAGTGTGTAAACATTGTGGTGTGTGAATGCTGATAATCGTTGACAACTGCCGAGTCAACCAGAGGTCAATGTGCATCCAGTGAAGACTGTGTCATGCTGCTGTATGAAAGAGCTGTTGTGTTTTCTCCAATTGATTGAGATTACATCTGAGACTTGTAAGCAAAATAAAGAAGGTATGAATTATTTATAAAATCTTAGGTTCACCCGTCCGTATTCAGGGCGGCATGGTGGCTCATTTTGATGATTTGTTATGTACATCTGTTACGTTACCACACCGCTGCATGGGGAACATTTCATTCTAAGAGGCTTTAAGCTTGCATACAGCTACTATAATGCAAGGCAGAGATTTGTTTTTATTCATGTCAAATAATCTGTTTCAAATACAACAGTTATATCAATGCTTAGGGGTGTAACGGTATCCGTATTCGTCCCGTACCGTCACGGTTCGGACGTCATGGTTCGGACGTCACGGTTCGGCACATGCAGTCACACCGCGAATACGCCTTTTTTTTTACGAGTGGGGAAAAACGTCTGTCACTCAGGGCAGTATCCACTACACTATATATAATCCAGGGGGCAGTCTACAAGCCAGCCGCCCGTAAATAACAAATAGGCGTATTCACACCGCAGTACTTTTCCCAAAAGGTTCATGCGAACTCTTTTGTTCGCATGAACTAAGTACAGATCACGTTCACACCGGAAAAAGTCCCTGGGGGTGGATTAGGCAAATGAAGCCGCTGACGTCACTTCTTCTTCTTCTGCTTTGGGTTTACTGGCAGGCTACAAACAACTTCACGGCGTATACTGCCGCCCACAGTCCCCGGCCGGAAGTCCCCGGAGTTGGGGACTGGCTTCAGTAGAAGCTGCTGGGACTCCCAGCAGCTTCTACTGAAGCCTTCCGAGTAAATCGCCAGAACGCCGACACCTCCTCATCTCCACCGCTCCCATGTTTTATTTTGTGTTGCCATACGTTAGTCTCTCTGCGTTTCTGCGCTGGGCTAATGCTAATAATGCTAATGCGAGGATAATAAAATGGCGGCTTCACAAAACTTTTTGGGAGTTTTACGGGGCGTGGTTTGCAATCCGCCCAGCCAATCAGAAATATAGCTCTTTTCTCACAAAAGAGCCGCTCGAAAGTCCCTGCTCTCTAGCAGGGACTTTCGAGGGGGTAAAAAGGTTCTCATGAACTAATCTTAGTACCGGCTCTTTTTGGTGTGAACGCGATAAAAGAGTTCTCATGAACTAAGTTCGCATGAACCTTTAGGCGCATTCACACTGCGGTACTTTTCCCACAAAGATTCATGCAAACTTAGTTCATGAGAACTCTTTTATCGCGTTCACACCAAAAAGAGCCGGTACTAAAATTAGTTCATGAGCACCTTTTTACCCCCTCGAAAGTCCCTGCTAGAGAGCAGGGACTTTCGAGCGGCTCTTTTGTGAGAAAAGAGCTATATTTCTGATTGGCTGGGCGGATTGCAAACCACGCCCCGTAAAACTCCCAAAAAGTTTTGTGAAGCCGCCATTTTATTATCCTCGCATTAGCATTATTAGCATTAGCCCAGCGCAGAAACGCAGAGAGACTAACTTATGGCAACACAAAATAAAACATGGGAGCGGTGGAGATGAGGAGGTGTCGGCGTTCTGGCGATTTACTCGGAAGGCTTCAGTAGAAGCTGCTGGGAGTCCCAGCAGCTTCTACTGAAGCCAGTCCCCAACTCCGGGGACTTCCGGCCGGGGACTGTGGGCGGCAGTATACGCCGTGAAGTTGTTTGTAGCCTGCCAGTAAACCCAAAGCAGAAGAAGAAGAAGTGACGTCAGCGGCTTCATTTGCCTAATCCACCCCCAGGGACTTTTTCCCGTGTGAACGCGATCTGTACTTAGTTCATGCGAACTAAAGAGTTCGCATGAACTAAGTTTGCATGAACCTTTGTGGGAAAAGTACTGCGGTGTGAATGCGCCTTTTGTGGGAAAAGTACCGCAGTGTGAATGCGCCTATTGAAGAACAACAACAAAACGAACACAATACATGAAGAAGAAAAGTTAGTATGGCGAGTTCACACAACACGCAGAAGCTAGAACTCACCTGCTTCTTTTAAATCAGGTATGTGGGAACATTTCGGGTTCCCTGTGGACTACAACAATGATGGGGTGCGAGTTATGGATCGGACGAGGACGGTGTTTCGGCGTTTTTCCACAGCGGTGCGGTATGCTAGTGGTAACACGTCAAACATGCTCAATCACATCCGAGTCAGTCTCAGTCCCCAGCGAAAGGGTTTTCTCGACGGCAGGTGACATAGTTACCATAGTTACCGCCAACAGACCTGCCCTCACTGCTGACAACGTAGACAAACTCATCTTTTTGAAGAACAACTTGAAAATAGAGTAAAGCTTGAGTACCTTTATTTAGGCATAATGGCCTCACACACTCACAAGTTAATTACACATGTTAGACATTGCTCCTAAAGGTACACATTTGATTTTGTTTTATATTTATCAATGTATTTATTTTATATTTTTACATCAGGAGATGTTATACAGTTCTGTATTGCCTTTTATTGATTGTGATTGAAACACTTTCTTATTATTTATTTGAATATGTTCAAGACATTCTTTTTAGTTGTACAGCTTATTTAACCTTTTTGTTTGACATCAGCCATTATAAATAATATGGCCATCTGAGTGTGTGTGTGTGTGTGTGTGTGTGTGTGTGTGTGTGTGTTACTGTTTGTGGTTTGTTTTTAACTGTGTAATACAGTTAATGATTCCAAATGGTAGAGTTCCTTATTTTCATACCAAAACTTGCACTACTGTTAAAAATAAATAACAGCAAAAAAAAAGTATGCATTTGGGACTTTGTTTTGCTTTTCCTTGTTGTACCGAACCCGTACCGAACCGTGACCCCCAAACTGAGGTATGAACCGTGACTTCTGTGAACCGTTACACCCCTATAATGCTACATAATAACAGAAAAAAGTATTCCAGATTAATGTATTGTTTCCCAGTTAATCGGTGTACAAATATAAAAATAAATATATCACATGTTTGCCTATAAAAGGAAATGAATGTGGTAACTGTGGTTGGTTTATTGTAAGTCATATTTCACTGCGCACTAATACGCAGACAGATTTATTGATTTCATAACAATGGTTCCTAGAAGGCTCTAAGTATCCCTGAGAGTCACTCGGGGTTGGATTACCTTTCCGTGCCAAGAACATGCCAAGCACGCCGGCCATGGTGATGGTGCCAAATCTGGGAAGAAGTTCCGGGGGAGGGTCTTTCAAATAATAGTACGCATCTGGGAGACACAGGAGACAGTAAGCATGGGGATAACAATTCCCTACATTTCACAATTCTGAACACCTGTCTGATTTCCTGCTCATACTGTCATTATATACTTCAGAACATTGGGTCATTGGGTTTTGTGACGGTTGCTACATTTAGGAATGATATATATAAAAAATGTAATAAAAAGATATGTATATGAAGATAAGAAGTTAAAGTCAAAATGTGCAACAGAAAATAAAATAAACCAGAATATACATTTAAGAAATTAAAGTTAAAAAAAACCTGTGTACATTATACCATAATAAAATATAAAATAAAGAAATATAAGATATTATAATACTATTTAATATAATATAACATATTATAATAAGATAATGTAATATCATATAATACAAGCAGTGGTAATAGTGTGATTTGCAACATATATAATAATAACATTAACAGTAATATTTATATCTAGTATCTTTTCTTGGGTTAGCGACATAACAGTACGAATGCCACAAAAAATCCTGCACCGTCACATCACAGTAAGCTGTGTGTGATTATAAATAGTAACATTATGTACTGTAACATCAATTAATAAAGATTTGATTTAATGAGGCCATAAATAGTTAGTTACAAATGTGGGATTTGTTTTCTAAGGGCGTCAGAACAATACATGAGTTAAGGGCACTAAAAGTGATGTTCCAAGTTTCAGGAAGGGAGAATATTATTTAATATATATCATATATGACACCTTAAGGTTCCTCCTGTTGACTCACCCTCTCCTTTATGGTATAGATTTACACTTCTTGTTTTCACAGAGATGCAGGCACCCTGCAGGGAACAAAGGAAAAATAAACCGCTACAACAGGATATGAAGAACAAAAGGTTTTTCCCCATCTTCCACAGAATCAAACTGCCAGATCTCTTTGCAGCAGAACTTGCAGCTGCTGAATTAACTGCACACACACACTACAGTACAGAGTCATACGTGCGCTGAGCCCTCGCAGCATGTGAGTGAGCTGTGTAACCACAAGAGGAGCGAAAATCAGGACACTAACACTGCAGATGCAAGATAAGGCCTTTTGCAAAGTATTCTAGTGTTTCCCTTTATAAAACACTTATTTACATACGTCAAAGGTTTGTTCTTTTGTGGGGTGTCGAGTGTTTGACAGGATGTGAAAGTATGTGTTCATTCAGCAGCAGGTGTTGTGTGGGAAAATGAATATGTTCTCAAAACGGCTGTAGGTGTACACAAGAAAAATGGAAATACCTTCACAGCCTGGACAAAGGGTCGTATGCCCTGTCTGGCTGTAGTTAACCCATTCTGTAGAACACCGGGAGTCTCTGGGACAAACAGGGCCTGAGCAGACATTGGCAGCGGGGTGTAGATGTTCAGCTGGGGACAGAGGGAGAGTCAGTATTTAGATGTGAATTTCAACAGTTTAGCTCTCTCATATCAAATCATCTGATTCTTTTTAGAAAAGCATACCTTTTCTCGAGTAAGCAGTCCATCAGT
The DNA here is from genome assembly GCA_902827135.1 of Harpagifer antarcticus. Classification (NCBI taxonomy): domain Eukaryota; kingdom Metazoa; phylum Chordata; class Actinopteri; order Perciformes; family Harpagiferidae; genus Harpagifer; species Harpagifer antarcticus. The sequence continues at coordinate 5,292,887 of CADEHL010001042.1, read as the reverse complement.
GGGTGCTTCGCTTACAGTATACACACGGATGGAGGCTATGCCCATCACCGTCGGGACGGCCAGCATCACCACCTAGGAAACAATGAAAGTGTACAGCTTACCTTAAAATATTTCACCACACAGTAACACAAACAACAGGCAGACACAAATCACTCATTGACAGATGGACCAGTGGGAGAAATGATCAACATGTGTAAAAATAGCTAAACCACACATTTGCTATTTTAGGACTATTACTTTTGAAGCGTCAGTGTTAGGTTAACTTAAAGTACTTAGATGTTGTACCTAAGTGAAAGTAGAAGGACCAGAGTTGAGGAATGCTCTTTATTAGTAAAAGTCCTGAAATCAAAATGATAATCATGTAAAAGTAAGAAAGTATTGGCATCAAAATATACTTCAAGTACCAAAAGTAAAAGATTCATTATGCAAATTGTCCCATTTTAGTTTAATATGAACGATATGTTTATTTATAATTATTGATGCATTCATGTGTTTATCACAGCTGGAAAGGACAGTTTCTTTCCAGGTTAAGTGTTCTTTATTTCACATCATTCATCTGCAAAGTAACAGTGGAGTAAAACTACACGAAGTACAGAGTAGCAAAACATTTAAATACTCATACTCAAGTCTCTCAAACGTGTACTTAAGTACAGTGCTTGAGTAAATGTACTTTACAACACTGATAACTTACAACTGCCTCCTACTAGCTGACGTAATTGTAATGTTTCCTTTGCTTGGTCAAAACCGTCTATATTGCAGACAACGTCACGGCTGACACATATTAGATGTAACACATGCATACGTAATATAAATAGTGTGAGTACTGCTCACACTGCTGTCTGCTAACGTTAGTAAACGCTGTCTAGTTAGCTTGACTCATTCAGCGAGGCTAGCACAGTTAGCAACAATGTGTCCATGCAGCGCAGTGTTAAAGGTTTTAAAGTGACACTCTGTTCAAGGTTGCGTTAACGACACCGGGTCAGTTAACGTTAACCCCACACACGCTCATTCTTTACAAAATATACTTTGACGAAGAGGAAAATGTCAAGCATTCACCTTGGCCGCCATGACAGCGTTCCTCCTTCTTCTGCAGGCTGAGAGAGACGCAGATCCAAAGCCCGGGTACTACTGACTCCTGCCGGGCATCAGCGGCACCTGCAGCACGTGTTCTCAAACCAACAACATTATGGGTATCAATGTTGTTTTGTAAATCTTTGTGTAATTAAAACACAAAATATCTCATTTCGTTTTTATTAACATTTTAAAAGACATTTTAAAGGATTAAACTGTCACTGCAGTTCCACATGTAAAGCAATTGTACATGATGTGCAGTGGTTTATTATGGGCAAGGCAAAACAGGTTCACAGGGCCCCCAGACACAGCGGACTCTAATAAGCCCCTGGTTCACAGAAATCTTGACGGTTTTCATTAACTTGTTAAGGAGTTGAACCAACTTAAGTATATTTTAACTTTTATTTGTGCATTGTTTTTCAACACGGCCAGGCAGAGACAAAGTAAATAGAAATAAAATACATGTGCAGGTGAAGTAGAAACACGCTGGCCTCACACAAGAGGGGAAAATATGGGGGGAAAGAAAGAAAATTTGCAAAATGTATCAATTAACATGCAAACCCTTTACATGCCTAATCATGTTGCAAATCATAATTAGCTGCTTAAGAAAAAATAGTACAATCTTAACCATTTTTTTAACAAAAACAACAAATTGTTATGAAAATATCAAATTATTCATTTCTAGATTTTGGATATATGGACATGGATAATCATTTGTAGGCCTACTTGTCGTATTTTTACGTACACTTTAATTGGAAATCTGCTTCTTGGTTACGTAAGCACATAAAACACTGTAATGCTGTCTCTATCAATCCAAGAAAAGGTACACATAAACAGATCATAGCTCGTAGTGCAGAGGATTCAGTTTATTGAAGTCAAAGTTTAACAACTTAAGTTTACAATCTGTATTTTTTGTAATATATATTCATATATATGAAACCAAAAAAGGCTACTTTAGGAAGAATAAATGTAATTTTCTTTCTTTTTTAATATCATCTTTAGTCAGTTTAATGTACAGAATAACAGTAAGCTAATATTATCCTTGAAAAAGAGCAATATGTTCCTTTTTTAATGTCGCAGTGCAACTTACATCTTACACACCTGTGCAATGTACCATGAGGTGTACACCCCTGAAAGAACACAGTGGAATCTCCCTTTTCGGCCTGTTTCTGCATGTCTACACACACAAAGATCTGGGGAGGAATAACAACACAGTCTGTGCCCACAAATCATAACCTGCACTTCCTAATCTACAGTGTGTGTCGCCTGCTAAGTGGAGCAGCGGTTGATGAAAGAAAACCACTACAGATGAGAAGTGGAGAGAAATCTGAAGACTGAAACTGTTTTGAAACTCTTCTCCAGCTGTGTGTGTGTAGGGTCGCCAGTATAATCAGTCCATCATTGCCAAAGAGAGGGTTGGGAGGCACAGGGGAAGTGCTTGCATCATTTAGTTTTCTTTGTGGTACTCTCAAATTAACCATTCAAAAAACATGAGCTATATCTCTGGGGTGAGTTTGATAGTTCACGACAGTGTGACATGATGAAAAACCTGAACCCACGCTAAAGAACTACAGTAAAGTATAAAGAATAAGTACAGATAGTGCTGGATGCTGCAGGTGTTATGCATGTCTCTCAAAGTCTTCGACACTGGGGGGCACCGTTGAGTCCTTGGCCTGATATTGCAGATGAAATGGTTCATCTGGGTTTTACAGACATTACAGACCATTTAGTGTGGAGGGCTTTGACCGCTCAGGTTCATATGCTTTGAGGGAATGTCAAAATAGCTTTCGTTTCAACTCAGGTAAGATTCCTGCAGTCTATTGGTTAGTGTCAGTCTTTCTATGTAAAACAAAACCTTAAATCAGGAGCCTCCTGGTTAGGATGCTAAAGGAGGATCTGCATTATATCAAGTAACCAAGGAGCAGAAAAATGCTTGCCTCAGCTATTGTACAGTTTGTGTCTTCAAACACTATCGAATGAAAAAACAAGAATACATACAAAGAAAAGGTCATTCTTCAACAGTACTTTTGCATGTATCATGCGCTACAAGTCTAATTATCTTGCAATTATGAGAGGAAGATAAAAAGGGGAGAAAAAAAACAAATGATCCACAATTTTTTACCCTGTCCAATCAAATCAGTCCCGGGACTTTTCTCATGCAACACATCACCAGGAGAAGGGTCAGCCGCGATGTAAAAACTGTCAATGATGGTGGTGTTGTTGTTCTGCCACCCTGCGTCTACAGAGTGAAGAGGGGAACACTGCAAAACCTTGGCATAGAATACATCATACTTTACATTATATCTATGACACAAAACGTAAATAGATTTATATATTCTTCTATGTTTAAATATATTTGTAGACTGTACACAAATCTTTAGAAAATGAGACGGCAAATGCTTTTACCTGATATTTTGAACAGCAATGGTAAAGAGGCCGATGAGACATAGACCCTGTGATGCAGCCAATGAGATATAGAGATATAGAAAGTGCATTCTTTGTAGTGAGTGACTCCTTTGAAAATAACTCTCTAGCTCTTGCATTCGCTGTTTAAAATAAAATAAAGGAAAAAAAAGAGAAAGGAAAATTGTTTTGCACCCACGCAAATACATACTCTCTGTCTTCCCTCCGCTACCTCTAGAAGCATATCACAGTGGTAGTGGAACGCAAACATTTACATCAGTATACAAAGCAGTATACACATATACACAAGTCTTTGACGACTAGAGAGAGAGAGAGAGAGGAAATAAAGAAAAACATGAAGAGGAGGTGACGGACAGAAACAAAGAGAGGAACATAAAAAAAGACGGGTAGAGAGGATGCAAACTGAAAAGTTAAATTGCACTCAGTCAGAGGAGCCTCCTTCTGCAGATAAAATGGTGTCTTTTTTTCTTAACAGTTCACAGTTTCAAATAGTGTGCAACTAGCCAGTACAATAGGTCCTCAACGTTTGTTTTCACCGGTTCCCAGAGGGATCCAGATAAACCAGCATTGACGGCTACTTTTCACAGTCTCATACTAAAAGTCAACGCCCTTACTTTCCCCTGCACTGTCCCATCAGATCAGCCTGGAATAACAAGTGAGGTCCCTGTAAATCAGCGAGATATGCAGTGAGAGAAAAAAAAGATTGAGAGAGAAAGGGGGAGAACTGGTGGCTCTGGGTGCAAAGTTCATCAGTACAAAAGTACAGTGCTGTGGTGAAAAGGATTCTCCTCTGTATTGCTGCTACATAGCTCCCCCTGCCCCCTAAAATCAATAGGAAATAAAAAGCGAAACCAAGAGAATACAAAGTAACAAACGTTTTAAAAAGTTTCCTTTTTTCCCATTTTGCTCGACAAGCGTGTGGTGTTTATGCTGAGTTCCATAGACAAAGGAAGATTAATGCTTTCTGTTCAGGCATGCAATAGGCACCCTGTGAGGGTCCTCAGGATTATCAAAAGTTCATACACGCAGGTCTCAGACTGTTCCCTCTATGATATTTACACATCTTACAATGTGTGTACCTGTGTGTGTGTGTGTGTGTGTGTGTGTGTGCGTGTGTGTGTGTGTGTATGTGTGTGTGTGTGTGTGTGTGTTCGAGTGAGTGCGTGCTCAGAGTCTTGATCTGGAGAGAGGACTCAATGTAAAGCTCTGTGTGTGTTTGTGTGAGTGTGTGTGTGTGTATCAGTTCAGTCTTTGCTCCCCTTCTCTCTTTCACACATGTGTCTCAATAAAGGAGTGTGTGTGGGTCATAAGAGGTGGGGCCAGTGGGGAGAGGTCGTCCTGGCCGTTGGTGCCACCGGGGCTGAGCTGGCAGATGTCTGAGTAGAGATCGCTGTGCCACTGCTTCCACTCTCTGAAGGTCTGGGAGCACAGGCCAGGGTCCTCCAGTAGCGCACAGATTACTGCCAGCTCCGACTCTTTGGCCTGTGGGGAGCAAATAGACAACAAGGAATGACAAAGTTGTATCCTTCCAAGTGTAATTATTCTGTAAATTCCCAAATAATCAAGAAGGGTCTAGCTGCAAAGCCCCAGGTTCAGGCCAGCTCCATTGAACACGTTTGGTTACGCATCGAGAAACCATGTACGCAGGTGACAATCATGAGGATATGATGACATATGTTTAAGGTTAACAATACCACCTCGCGTTTTTATCTTATAAAGTAGGTAACGCTACGCTAAGCAGGAAATAACTTACCGACCTAATGAATTGAACATTAGCTAAAAATGCTAATTCCGCTCTTAAACTATGAATGTTAGCCAACTATGCTAATTCAGCAAGCACACTAACATTAAAAGTGCAATGTTAATTTCAGAATCAACTTATTCAAATAAATAGTAGGCATAATTTTCACCTGTAAAATATACATTTAAAGTGTATTGTTATTAACAAAAAGCCCAGCTTCTAGCTAACAGAAAGGCAAGAATACAATTCCACCAGTGCTCAAACTGACTACAACTCAAAATATACTATCTTATAATTGTCACGTATTGTGTGTTGGTAACGTTTGAAATTAATTAAAAGAACAAATCTTAAAACAAGACACGGACCACGTGAATTATTGACCAGCCAATCGGAGCGGCTGTACTCCTTCTCCCTCTGTTTGAGAACTGACTGGCACTACAGTGACTCACTATCGCCTTTAGAGGAACAAGTGGTATTACAAGACAGGAAGGGCAAGGGGTAGCATGCTAACTTCAGTGCATATCTGCAACACAATACAAAGATGTTGATTTAAAATCTTATTCTGACATATTTTACACATTATATTTTTTTTTCCCCTGGTGCTAAAATGTATGTTAGTTTTTGCTACAAGTTACAAGTTATTTCCTGCTTAATGACATGTTAAAATGTGGTTTGTAGTTTTCTTTGTGGTTTTTAGTTAAGGTTGTGTGGCTTGGTGCGATACAATGGACTCAATATACGCTCTGTAGACTACTTTACTTATTAAGGATAAGCATGGTAAAGCAATTTACTGCGCAATATACTACAGTTGCAATTAAACTAGTATGCTAAGAAGCGAGATGAGACCCAGCACCGGAGTTTGGCCTAAGCATGGAGCTCTGCAGAGGGACACTATTGTAATAATCTGTGTTTGTGCTACCTTCAAGGTGCTGCGGAGGGCTCGGACCCGGTGCAGCCTGTCGTTGAGCAGAGGGTCCCTGGCTCTCTGTGTGAAACAACGTCGAAACTCCTGCCTGCTACAGGGTCTTGAGTCCCCTAGGGCCGTCACGTTGGCTTGCTCCAGGGCCCGGTACAGCTGCTCTAGCCCATCCAATGGCTCCGGCTCGCGGCACTCTGACACCCCGCCGCTCCCTTCCCTCAGACACCCTCCTCTCTCTGCTCTCAACTCTCAACTCCCGCAGGTCTGAGACACCCAGGAGAGGAGTCAGATTCACTGCTATAATGACACAATGAGCTTCAGTTGGATTAAGTGTGTGAATATAGAGCTCAAGTAATCAATTAATTGGATAACTGACAAAAACTGTAACTGCAACTATCCTTATAATTGATCTTCATATTCATATTCATAATATATATTCATATTTTCAGCCACTAAAATGTCCCAATGTTGGTGGTTAGCTGACTATTACAACAAGTCCTCCAACTCATACGACCAAATGGGCCGATTGTTTAGGCCCTTATTACGACCAAATGTGTTGTTTGTTCAAGCGCTTAATACGTCCTATGATTACGTTTAAAAGTTTTCGCCTCTAGTGCTCCCGTTGAATGCTAACGTTACAGATGGTCGTTTATTCACAAATAACCCTCTCTGTAAAATCCTAAATTGTAGGATAGTTTGGCCATTAAAACGCTTTTTGATTCGATTTCTAGCGAGAAGTGTATATTGTACTTTTAGAATCCACGTCCAGTCGATGTGTAGGATCTATAGTTTGATAGATATTACGAAGATGATTTGAGGTATGCGGCAGCCTCCATGTAAAGTTACGGGTTGAAAACAGTATTTCCGGTCTCGAGGTTTTCATAATAAAACCAATGATCAAATTATTTAACAGGGATATCTGCAGTACTCATCAACTAAAAAACATCAGTTTATCCTTGTTAATTATACGACATTTATTGGTTTAAATTGTGAACAATGCTTTTGTGTTTTTCCGATAGGTTTTTCTCTTTCGATTCTAAGAGACACCTTTCTTTTTTCAGAGGTTTTGATATGCTAAAACATCGATTGTTTTAGCCGCAATGCATGTCGGGATATGGTGTGTATATGATATGAAATCGGAAAAACTTTTTTTTTAAATAAAATAATACTTTATTCCGAGTGTTCTTGCTTTTGTCTTTGGCTGCATTAAATATGACATATCTGCCATAGATATTTATTTATAGAGCCCTGATCAGAAGACCTTTTGACAAACTGTAAGAAATGCCGTCAAAACTGAATACGTGACGTGGATCATAAATATATCAGCAATTAAAACAACATCTTCCATTTCTTTTCACACAATACGTCTCCTTGCAGTATCAACACTAATTCGGCTGACTTTTATATTTGATCCAATTAGTAGATAGTCTGTATTTACACCATAACGGTGCACAGCTGATAGAAAGGGATTTTTTTGTAGTTTTTAAAGATATTATTTACTGAACTGCCTTTCCAACTCCTCATGCAGTTGACTGTTACAGGTCTATACAGGTTCATGGTACAATGCATAAGCTTCAAATTGAGAGACTGAAACTGTATTTTTCTTTACCGTTCTGTTTTAATTTCACAATAAAGTTAATAGTCATATTATGTTTGATATTATTGTTTTATTAACTACACCACTGGTTTTTTAACCCGCACCGCCTAGTGGTTAAAGCACGTTATTGAATTTTGTTGTTGAATACGTTTTATTTGATGAAAACATTTAAATATTAAGAGTAGCCTACAAACAAAATTGGGGGAAAGTAGAAGGCATGATAGAAATATAGAATAGAAAATATCAAGAAGATACTGTAGTGATCTCTACAATAAAACAGTTTAGTGCAGGACGTCCAAAGATATTAACAGGAGGATGTGCAAAACAGACAAACTAATAAGGCTTATTTAAACATTAAAGAATACTTAAGTTAAGGTCTTCTTTTGAATAAGAAAAAAACGTTGGGGTTATCCACAGATAAATATGAAGTCTGACAAAGTAATCCAATATATTGCATAGTTTATTTTGGCACTTGACAATCACCTTCCCTGAATTTGACTCAGGTGTAACTAAAGTCTGATTTAAGGGTTGTTTATATTTCACATCATTAATCAGAATCTGCAAAATAACTAAGATAAATGTAGTGGAGTAAAAATACCAGGTTAACCTCTGAATTGTAGTGGAGTAGAATAAAGTAGTATGCTGCTGTAACAAAAACATTTCCCAACTTGGGATCAATAAAGTATATCTTATCTTATCTTAAGATGATCGATGGCTACTGCCATATTTGCATGTTTGACGCTCATCGTAACCTTGTCGCACTGCCACTCCAACATCCAATCACAGGGCTTGATGACTAATCACGGGGTTTTTAAAGCAAGGCGGATGTTGTAGTCCCAAACGATAGCTGGGGATTCTGGGTAGTGTCTTCGGAAACTGTAGTGTCTTAACTCCGAACAAACTATTTGTTTCTCTGAATCGAAGGTCAAAAAACACAAAAGCATTGTACACAATTTTAAACCAATCAATATTGTGTAATTAACAAGGATACACTGATGTTTTTTAGTGGATGAGTAATGCAGATCTGAAAAACTGTTTTCACCCACGCTAACTTTACATGGAAGCTGCATACACGTTATCCTGGCAAGTCCTCAAATCATCTTCGTAATATCTATCAAACTATAGATCCTACACATCGACTGGCCGTGGATTCTAAGAGTACAATATACACTTCTCGCCAGAAATCGAATCAAAAAGCATTTTAATGGCCAAACTATTCCACAATTTAGGATTTTCCAGAGAGAGTTATTTGTGAATAAACGTCCCTCCGGAGCGTTTGCAATGAACGGGCCGGGAGCATGTTGTTTCTTACAAGACCACTAGAGCACCTCTAGTGGTCGTGTAAGAAACAACATACACTTTAAAACGTGTCTCTGGGTCGTAATAAGGGCATGAACAATCGGCCTATATGGTAGTTTTTTGTAGGAGGACAGGCTGGACTATTAAGTTATTTTGGACAGTTGCTTTCAAATAATATCTAAAATGGTATGTTCCTTGCTTGAGGCTGGATAAACGAGACTTTGATTGTACTGCACGAGTTGTGTGAGGGGATTGAAAAAGGGAGATTTTTATATACTTTCGTTGTTGTGGCGCGGTTCCTATTTACTTACATTTGTCAAGACTTTTCTCCATTTTCAGATTCTTTGTTCATCGTGGAGCATTTGATTAAAAAAACTTCTCCTTAACAAATTCAAGGTAACACAGGGTGAGTAATTGGTATACACATGCTTATTTTGGGTTATTCCATTAAGAAGTAAAGCTAAAGTTCCCCTTTGTTCACCAGAAAAGTGAAGGGCCTTTTGTCTGCGTTACAATTGCTTTTACTTTTGATAAGACTTATACTATGGAGTATTTTACAGTGTTGTCAAATATACTTAAGTGAATATATCTGAATACTTCCTCTAACACGGACTAAATTAAACCTTCTTAGCATTAATGCATTGTATGTATTGACAAATGCATGCTGTGTTTCCTCTCAATAACCTGTGTAACATAACCTGGCCAGCTCCACTTTCAACTCATACTCTGATTTCTTAATATTACAACAACATTAATATGCAGTACTGTCAATTCTATGATAATCTCTAATTAAGGAAATCATAATTTATGGCACATTAGCTACTTAATAATAATGATAATCCATTACATTTATAAAGCGCTTTTCCTGGTGCGCTTACAAGCAAGTAAAACAAAATAACAACAAAAGTAGAAAGTGCTAAGCTAAAGCCACTTTCTCTGAGGACCATAGGGACCTTTTCATGCATTCTCAAGTGTTTTCTCTCCTTGTATAAAAAAGATTATGTGTAAATTCCTTACCGTTCTCAGCCTCGAGTATATCTGCAGCCTGCTCCTCTGCCTCCTCGTCCTCGCTCCTCTCCTCCATGTGAGCCGGGGTGTGCAACAGCTTAGCTGGCATGGGGTCTCTGTTCCTGGGCAGACTCTGGCTGCGCTGCTTGTGAGAGCGTCGGTGTGTGTGGCTGTGTGTGTGTGGCCCTCGCTCCAGAGGGAAGGGCCCATCCCGCTCCCTGTCCCTCTCTGCGGCGTGGTGTCTCCGTACGGGCAGCGTGGCCTGTCTGCGTCTCTCGGGGGACATGCCATGTCTGCCCAGCCCTCCGTACAGTCCCATATCTCCTGCCATGCTCCCCATCAGGCCTCCGTAATCATTCTCCTCCGGGGCCGTCTGGAGGAAGTGCAGCCCTGAGCTGGTCAGAGGGGTCTCGATGAGGTCCTGCCAGGAGCGTCTCTCACGGTGGGTGGAGCGGCATCCTGATGAGTGGGTGCTGGTGCTGCCGGTGCCCATGCCCATACCATCTCCACGCTGGTCCTCGGCCGAGGAGTGGGAGTGCGTTGACTCGCTGGAGAAGTGCCGCCCGTGCTTGGGCTCTGGGAAGGGGCTTGAGGAGTTCACCTGGAGAGTGAGAGGGGAGGTGGAAGAGACCATCTGTGGAGGGATGGGGGAGGTGGAGGCACTCATCGATGGAGGGAGTGGGGACGGAGTGGAGCGCATAAGGCTCATGGAGCTGACCGAGCGGGGCAACTGGTCGTAACTGTGAAGGAAGTTATTCTGAAGGCCCAAGAGTGAGTGAGACAGGTGGGAGGATACAAGTTGACAGAAAGGTGAAATGTGAGCACGGATACAAGGAAAAACGTGACCCGCAAAACAAGGAGAGTGACGAGGTGTGCAAGGAAAGGGAGAAGAAAGAAGGACAGGAAATATAAAGGGCAGAAAGAGAACAAAAGATGAGAGCAAAAAAAGCAATGAGATGGCAGAATGACTGTTGTATGGCTCAGCTGTGGAAACATGGCACCACTGGACCTTCTTTATGTACAAGTCCTTTCAGGGCTACATTATCTTTCAGAGATGTGATGAGCGTTGGCAATTGACGCCATCTAGAGGTCAGATTAAGAAAGATTCTGGCAGCAGAAAGCAGATAATCTTGGCTGCTTACTCTCACACTCTGATGTTTTATTAATGCTGAGAGCTCTGGTCTTTGCAGCTCGGAAAACTGTGGGGCTTTTAGGAATAAAATATTCCATCCGAATGAAACACTGCAAAGAAAATGTTGAGTGTGTGTTTGTGTGCTTACTGATGGCGTGCGGTGATATGTGTCACAGAGGGATGAGGGTCCCTCCTGTTTGAGCGTCATCGAGCCATCGACCTCGTCTTGATCGCTCTCACTCCAGTAGTCTGAAATCGAGATAATAACACAAATGTTTTACAATTCACGGGCAATAATCGGTTTTATCTAGGAAAGTGAATCCATCTCACCTTCATCTGGGCGTGGCACCTTGTCATCTGGTGTGTAGCCGATGGCAGCTAGCCCCAGTCGGTTCATCCACCTATAGGAAACAAGGAGAGGAAAACATGTGAGATGTGTGAAGGAAGGAGAAGAAAGGTGACAGAGGAGGAGAGAAAAGGATGGGTTATACTGGGTAAGTGGTAGGTGATGAATACAAAAAAACGTTCACTTTAAATAATTGAAGTGGTGTCTCTGAACGGTTTATAACTGTCTGAGGAGAGAGAGGCATCGAGATGGATGCAGAAAAGGATAAGTGACAATCCTCTGTCCCATCCTCTCTCAGCAGAGTCTCAGATGGTGTTCTCTTTCTACATCCATCCTCCGTCAGATCCCGGCTTGTCCCGTGACTCTGCAGACACCCAATAATAAGGTCGCTGCTAAGAATAGACGCAGAGTCCGTGCACAAGGAACAGGAAACTTGCATAATACAGGAAGCAGTTCATTTATAACAATGTGTCTTATTGTCACAAAGTCCCATGAAAAGACTAAAACTAACAATGAATAATAAACTGGTGTAGCTTATTCCTTTCTGCCATTAAACTCAACTTTTGTCCGAAAAACAAGGGGGTTTGGGCCTCATAAAATATTCCTTCATAAAGATAAACATAGGCACTGTAGTTTCATTGAAATAATCCCAGATACACAGTTAGCTCGGCTTCCAGAGATACTCAATTGTACAACAAATGTGTATTATAATCCATTGCTGAAAGTAGTCCCCATAAAATGCGTATTTCCTCCTGTTTTAGTACAGTTTGAGAGGTTTTGAGTTTGGACGCAATCCAGAGTTTAGGATATCTTAATCAGTTTTGGGAATCACTTTTGTCTTTCATTTTATTTAGTATGGTTTCTTATTATCTGTCTGCATACGTTGGGTATATTGTACCACAGGTTATACCTCTTTTCACTGCAAAAACGTTCCCAGGAACCTTTACACTGTAGGAATGCAGGTATTTCATCTGCGTTTTGACTGTAAACGTACTTCTTATGCTATTATTAGTATTGGCCCTGGGACTATCAAGTAGGAGCTTGCTGCAGCAAATGATGCTGATTGGCCAAGTATGCTTGGATTTCCAATCGCAACTGCTGCAAACACTACATTAGCCTAACACTCCGATGTTATTGCCTCCAGAAGCTGAGAAATCCTTGATGCATTTCAAGACATATATGGAGATTCTTCTGATGCCTATACCATCAACTCCCACTAATCACACGTACAAATGCACATGAAAGGGCTGTCACACATCAACCTCCGAGCGCAGCATGGAAGTCAAATATAGCTAGTTAATTACCCTCCCCCAATGATCGCCCCATGTCATTGAGGAGAGGTGAGGATAATTAGAGCTCATCATACTGTAAACATCTCCAAAATGTCACACGAGCACACACGTGACACAATCAATTACACACACAGTTCTACATTTAACAACAGAGGGCCGGGTTCATGCCTTATTCATGCGCAGTGTTGTGTGGCCTGTTGCCTTGTGTAAACTTGGTTTACTCAGTTAAAATATTCATGAAAGGACACGGGACGTCCCCAGTCTGTCGTCCACATTAAGACACAAACACACACTCAGACACACTCACCTGTTCATTTCTTCAAGACAATCTGTGGCGAAGAAGAAGCTCTTGATTTTGGGATGGCAGGCTTTGAAGGCACTGTAGTCAGCCGGGGGGAGAAGAAGACTGATTAGTTATTTTCGCGGTAGGTGTGCGTGCGTGCATGTCATGTGGGTGATAGCAAATGTGGTTGATTTGTAATTTCGGCGACATGTGAGGGACACTCACAATTTTCGTCTGCACTCTATGGCTCGGTCTATTCTGAACTCAGGGAGGCTGATGAAGCCCTCAGCCTTCTCATCCTGCAGGCACAGACAGATGGAGAGTGGTGGTACATTATCAACACAGAGAACAAAATGTCATACATACTGATGTACCCATTTTTATGTTGGATAGCAGTACTCTAGTCAAGCATATGAAAACAACATATGCTGTTTGTACTGGCTTCTTTCCCCACTTAACATGAGGATATATTATCATTGACTATCTAAGCTTTAAAACTGGAGCATAGAAACACATTTTCAGATCTTTTTCTTCCTAATTTGCAGATATGTTTATTAATCTAGATATCCAAACTACACCTTAAAGTCTTAACAGTGAGTTTTTTGCTTGTATCAGTAACTACTACAGACAGCAACGAACGATACATCTAAATCAGAGCTGCAACATTCAATTAATAAGCAAACATTGTTGGTTCTTTCACAAATGTGAGTATTAGATGTTTTCCATGTTTACAGTCAAGTAAATAAATATAATATGTACTTGCAGCCCTAATACAAAGGCTGAGAGTGAAAAAGGGTTAACGGTGATATTACATAATAAAGCAATGACAGTAACACGGAATGAATTCCATACACATGAAAATAGTTTGAAATGTTACCCTTAAAAATGTGTTTGACTAATGATCTCATTATTATATTTATTTTATAAGTTACCAGTGAAAACTATAATGAACAACATGTACAATGAACTGCTATATTTATATTGTTTACTTTTAATTTTTGTTGGTGTTTTTCTTTCTCAAATCTGTAGCTGGAATCTAACCAGTAAACTTAGCAATCTTGTTAATTTATGTTTAATGTTTATGTTTATGTATAAAACGCTTTTATAAAAGCTGGGGAACAAAATAAATGCAATAAAAAGTAAACAGCAGTGGCTCAAATATTCAATGACCTGGGTTAAGCTTCAAGTGACTGGATCCTACAATGTCTATTATGCTCTATTATGTTATATTAACTCAATAGTATATTTAATTATAGATAAATAAAGCTGTTGATATCTGTTTCAGTTGCAAGATTGTTTTGTAAAAAAAACGTGTTGTAAAAACAGAATGCAAGTGCAGGAAGGTGTTGCAGAGTCGGACTTTAACGATGAGATTCAGGACATATTGACGTGAATGTGATTCCTTACATTTTGGTTGGTGTACCAGTAGAGGCAGGACTCCTTGAGGATAAACCAGTACTTCCTCCACTTCTGGGTGAAGTAACCTTTAGCATCCTTCTTCTTCCACAGCCAGCCCTCGCAGTCACCGTGGCCAAGGTCCTTACAGGAAATTCTCCTTCTACTGGCACTAGAGAGGGAACCTAAAAAGAGAGAAGAGAACGTTTTTCATTTTTAAAGAATTTGGCAATAAAACGAGGTTCACCATTTAGCTAGCGGTTCCAGGCTGGCTAATTCAACATTTCTGGACTTTAGGTCTGCAGTAGCTTCCAGTTAAGAGTTTATTCTTGAAAAATCTGATGTTAACTTTTTAATTCCTCTAAACTGAAGATATTTTTAACACATCTCCACAGCATAAGAATATTCAGTGACAGTGATAAATCTAAAAGAGGTAAACAATACATCGAATACGGCAGGTGTTTGCAACAGTACATGCATCACTTTTGATCAAGAACTGTGCATCTGGACTTTTCATTATATTGTCAGGCTTCCGGGTTAGTTTACAGTTCAGACATTTAGATTGAGACATACTTTGGGGGTGAAACATTTTCCTACCTATACAGTGGTACAACTTTAACTGACCTTGAAGCAGGCCGCTGTGCCTGTAAATGCTTTGGCTAAACTTGGTGTATGACTGTGTTGTGATTGTGTATTTTTTAATTGTTTGTAAAACTGTCTGAAACTGTGCTGTTACCATTCTTCGGTCAGGACTCTTTTGAAAAAGAGAATTTTAATCTCAATGAGACCTATCCTGGTTAAATAAAGGTAAAATAAAATAAAAAATAACTGCCAAAAATAAGGTAAGGAAGAGAAAATGAGCCTACCTTTACTTCTCTTTTTAGTTTTCGTTCTTAGAGAGGTGTAATGGAAAGACTAGAAGGGAGAGGGAAAAAAACAATCTAGGTTGGTGTTCATATACATAGAGAGTTGTAGCAAGTTCACTCTACATGTTTAGCTTATTTGTATTGTATTATCCAGCCCACAGCAGAGAGGATAACTGGCACAGAGGGATCACAACAGTAATACTGCTGCAGCCAGGAAATGACCTACAACCTGTGATGGAGACAGTGGCGGACGGGCCATCGGGACGTTGGAGACGAATCCCGATGGGCCGGTACCGAAGTGGGCCGGTCGGGCCACTCGGCCAACGCCAATCGGCCCACTTCGGTACCGGCAGGGGCGGACTGGCCATCTGGAGAATCACAGAACGGCCGGGTCGGTTCATTAAAGTAGCGCTGACAGGCGACAGAGGTCCACCGTTTTCCCCCTGCGAGGCTCCCCCCGTTGACAGTCTCCCCCCCCCATTCAAAGTCACAGAATATAATTGTGTGGTTAGCAAACAAACTTGAATTTCACACTATTGCATTTCAGAAGAAGCTAATGTGAGTAGACGCTAAAGGTATCAACAAAGCATAGCTGAATACATCTTCGGGGTTTTTATCTAGGTAACAAAGCTGAGTAAATATCTGTTTACAGTGGCGCTGACTCATTGTACGCTCATACAACTCATGTGCTTTAGAGGAGAGGCGAGGGCCAATGACTAACACAGCTTCCTGTAACCTAAATATGGAAAGCAATTTACCTCATCTGACTTTTATCTTTTATTTAATTATCAGAGTCCCCAATGGATTTCATCTCAGGTATCTCTCCAATTTTTGCCTGACTGTATGTTTAGCCATTATTGCTATTTGGACACACTCCATCTCCATGTAACAGTGGGTGAGTCTTCATGTTAAGGCAAAAGAGGTGTTTCATTTCAACGCTACACTTTCTAATCAAATTCTTAACTTAGAATCTGCAGGACTTTTCCCATATTTATTAAAGTTTTAGTTTTTAACTTTTTATAGTGAGTTCATTGTTAATGTGAATGAAGCTTCTGTTGCGTCATTAAAATGCAGTTACAGAATAAAAATGTACTGAAAAAGGCAGCATTATTAAAACATCAGGTAACTAAGCCATCAGAACTATTGATCTATAAAACATCTAAAAAATACACAGTCAGCTCGTTGGCTCTGGCTGCTCTCCTACCTTCCTCATGGAGGCGGCTCCTGAGCTCCCTGAGCCGGAGTACCTACAGGACAACACACAGGATTAAATGTAACCACAAACAACTCTTTCAACTCCTTCCATCAATCCATGTGGTTAAGCCACAAACAACCACAGACTCACCGGTCTATTGTGTCCGCTCGCAGTGTGTCCGCACCCCGCTGAGAGAGAAAAGGGGAACAAATGCCTCATTTAAGACTTGCACTTTCTTCTTTGCACCTTTGTTGGTAATAATCATATTGTTGTGGTTTATTTAGTGTTTGTATAGGGGATGTATCTTGATAATCCAATTTCTAAACTATGTTCTAACTTTATTTTTATTTATTTCAATTTTTTTATTTTGTATACAAACCCAAACCCTTTTCCAATTCCACCAATAATATGTTTAAGTGTATGCATTTCAAATATGGATAGAAGTGTTTGTGAAAAACTGTATATGCTTTTATGAAATGCCTCTGTGAAACTATGAAAATCCAGTACAAGTTTGGGGAGATTCTGATCATTATTTGAACAGATACATGTAAAAAGGCAAACTCTGTCCCTTTAAGAGAGGCCTTGATTTTCAAAAGTGGTTTTGTAGAGGATTCAATCATCAACCAGACAAATCTATTTTGAAGTAAAATATTTTAATCCCACCATTAATATTAAAAATTAAATATGAAAAAATGTAATTTTGCTTTGTTCTAAAGTGCTTTGGGGAAGTGGTACCTCAACTTTTAGGGGCCTTAGTTGCTCTACAAAATGTGTAGGACTGCTAGACATGAAACTTCCCTATAAATCGTCCATCGGTAAGTTTAAAATAACATGTTATTTTGCATAAATGTTGTTAATCTAAAATAATCATGCAGAGAGGACGAGGGTGAAGAAACAAGCAGGTCATTAAGGTTAGCGTATGCTTGTTAGTGCCGGATAGTATACTTCATGTGCCACCGAATAGATATGAGTCACCAGCATGAAAAGCTGAGAGGGTTAGAGAGGCTGGTGTTAGCTAAGCTGTTAGCGCTGATGTGTGTATGTGTGTGTTTGCGTGCCTCTTGTTTTAAGCACAGTCGGTCAGTCGCTCTTGTAATTGGTCTGGCTGATGCTGAGTCATGCACCTACTCACAGGGATACGTGTTTTGCGTGCATGTGCGCATGCCAGTGTGTATGTGTGTTTGTCCAGAATAAACTCCTATTTAGACTCAGGCGTGTCTGAGGAGATGGGGATATTAGGATGAGTTAGGTTGAGTCGTGAGATGGCTACCCTGCATGCAAATACACTCCACTGTGCTGGTGTGTGTCTGTTTGTGTATGCCTGTGTGTGTTCTTGTGTCTGTGCTTGAGAGAAAAGTTACAGAGGGGTGTGTTTCAGAGTGTCACCGTCATTCTCATAATCTGTGAATCTGGCAGTCATGCAATGACACTGATCATCCTCACTCTCCTTTGTCTCCTCTACCTGACAGACACAACAACGTGTGTGAATCTGTGAACACCATGACCTATCCTGCAAACACAAACCTTTGGAGAGGACATGCACTTGTAGGAAGTTGTGCGAGTGAGTCAGAGTAAAGCCTTGAAGGTGATTTAGCTGCCACTACTAGTAATTTATTAATAGTATTTTTTTTTCCTACAGCAGACCGTTTCACATTGTTAGTCGAAAACAATGCATTAGTAATAGCTGAATTTTATTTTAGCTCCTTCAGTTTGAGGGTTCCTGGTATTATTCAAATTGGCGTTAGTCAAAATTGTCTGCAGTAAAAAAACTAAGAAATTACATATTAAACGATAAACTACCTATACTCCCGCCTGTGAAAATAGTCATAAGACCTTTTACTCTGATTATTCATGGGATCCACTAGATCCGGTCAACATTACAATGTATTACACATTGGCATGTAATATGATAATGTATCAGTCACATGCAAGAAGTGCATCACATAAATTAGTAAACCTTACTTATGATTGATATAGTTTTACTGAAGATGAGGAGCTTAGCATTCAACTCTCTATCTAAAGATTACACCGGTTTCAATTCACTTCAAATGCAATGTGTATTTGCATTTGAAGTGAATGCAAAATGTATTATGTTTTTGGACAACGATGGAGCTCCAAGATCACAGAGCAGAGGAATAAGATAAGGTTAGATCATGTTCTAACAACACATCCTCACTCCAGGTCGGCCTATGTTGACATTATGTCAAGTCCCCTGTGTCGGCTTTTTCCAATGCAAGGGGGGGGGGCGTCCGTGTCGGCTTTTTCCCAACACAAGGGGGCGGTCCCTTAGCGTACATTTTCAACTTTCCGGGATGTCCATAGGCTTCTATATAGCTCCCTAAACGTATGGTTGTAGACGACTTTGAGATCGCGAGCGGACATGCATACCCGCAGATGCATTCTCACAGCGTTATCAACCTTTTTCTTACTCAATATCAAGAACACACTTATTATTTTTACTTCTTTATTTTAATTAATGTAGGACTTTTGTTGCCGTCGGTTATGGGGAGAGTCGGGCTCAGAATACTGAAATCTGTATTGTTTCATCGTTTTTTTCCCCTTCTAATTTTGTATTCTTTTCTAAACCACTGTTATTTACTCAACAATAAGACATTAATTATCCTTGTGTTTATTTATTTGTTTGATTAATAAACACAAGTTGGAGTCCGTCAGGACCGAGGGTCGGAAGCAGTTCATAGTAGCCTAGTTGCTTTCTAGAGAATTTTACACCCGGAAGTAAGTATTCTCTCCTCTTCGCTTGACAAACCCCGTGATAGTCCTCAAGCTCTGTGATTGGATGTTTGAGTGTGCGCCGAGGGTTACACGAGCTGCTTCTTGAATCAACACTTTGAAATGGGATGGAACCACGGCAGACTGTCCCAAACCGGATTTGAACGGGTCCACCCCGTCCCCCCCCTCCTCCCATCCCGTCCCCAGAACTACACATGCTGGCTATTGTGTGTTTTCGCAACATGTTTAACTTCTATGGCACGTCTCTGGGAATTGTAGTTTTAAAAGACGTTCATATGTCCCATAATAAGAAGTTGCCAGTATTAAACTGTGTTTCCTATCCCCTAAACCTCCAGGATGTAGGCTACATTATAATATATACCCACATGACAGCTAAGGTCAGAAGAGCTTTCTTTAACAGCTGGTCTATGTCTGTGAACCCTCCTGTTGTTCATTGATTAAGCCTGAAACAATGCACTTGTCAAGGTTCAGAGGCAAATATGGCAGTAGCCATCGATCATCTTAAGATAAGATATACTTTATTGATCCCAAGTTGGAAACATTTGCGTTACATCAGCATGTGTAACAGTTGTAAATATGCAGTGGTGTTTATTTGTAAATCATTAGTATAATCCCACAAATACTGTGTTTTATATTTAATAATTCTGTGTTCTTTATTTATTGATTGTTCAATACCTGACAAGGTCGGATAGATGAAAAACTTGGGTCGCACGTTCCTCAACAGTGCATTACAACACATCTATCAATATGTGTGTACCTCCACCATTAAACTGTCCTATTCTGCACCATTTCTTATACTATCTACATACATCTTATAAGTACTACATATGTATAACTATCAGTTAAAATAAGTGCCTTAAACATACAGTAGTTAACATTGCAGGAAAGCAATATATTAGTACTATTGTCAGGCTTAATATTTATACCCCAAAGCTTTTTCTTATTCAACAAATAATGTCAATCACCACATTACACACATCCCTTCACATTTTAATTTTAATTTACATTAAAGTATTCGTGAGGCCCTTCTAAAATGTTTTTAAATATAATTAGGGTTGTAGTGAAGAGTTTGTAAATTATTCGTTGCCAGGTACTAAGATACTGATACAGATTCAGTATTCTCGAGCCCCCTACTATCCCCATAACCGACGGCAACAAAAGTCCTACATTATTAATTAAAATAAAAAGTAAAATAATAAGTGTTGGCTGATATTGAGTAAGACACCAAAGGTTGTAAAACGCTGTGGTGAGAATGGATCTGCGGGTGGTAGCCATTCGCTCGCGATCTCAAGTCGTCTACAACATAGGTTTAGGGAGCTATAGAAGCCTATGGACATCCCGGAAAGTTGAAAATGTACG
Source organism: Harpagifer antarcticus (assembly GCA_902827135.1). Taxonomy (NCBI): domain Eukaryota; kingdom Metazoa; phylum Chordata; class Actinopteri; order Perciformes; family Harpagiferidae; genus Harpagifer; species Harpagifer antarcticus. Next base: position 5,272,209 of record CADEHL010001042.1, on the reverse strand, counting down.
CTAAGGGCCCCCCCCCCCCTTGCGTTGGAAAAGCCGACACGGCCGCCCCCCTCCTTGCGTTAGAAAAGCCGACACAGGGGACTTGACATAACGTCAACATAGGCCGACCTGGGAGGAGGATGTGTGGTTCTAACAACATCTATCATCTCAGTAGGATCAAATAATTGTTAATGTTGGTAATTCTTATGGGATTGTGTTGACATAAAAAATCTAGCATTTCTCTATCCATTTTTTAAACAAAATAGACATACAGACCACCACCACTCTATCTAGCTAACCAGACAAAAGTAGTACAAACATTGAAACTGTAAAAAACATATTTTAAATAGGTACAAGAACCCAGACTGTGTACATACGGGCAAAGCTTCGGGTTGGCTGGTCTAGGCGCAGGGTGGAGGACAGCATGGAGGGGCTGATGGGAAAGCTAGGGCTGCTGGGATTGCGGCTCTTGCGCCGAGAGCGGTTCTGGTGGAATCCCCTCCGACTCTCTCTGCACCGACCCTCGGGCTCCTCCTCGATCACCGGATCTTGTCGTCGCTGAGATAACGCAGCAGGAGGTTGTCTGAATCTGTGGGAGGCATGAGGAGGGGTTAAAGGCAGGGAGCAGTAGAGGACGGACAGGCTCAACTTAAAGCGGAAAAACCCACAGAGGAGGGGGAGGGGGGGGGGCGTCGCTAAGTCGAGGGATAACCCAAAAGTAGAGTCAGATGAAACCCCTTACAGATAAAAGCAACAGAAAGGGATAAAGGGCCCTCAGAGCTGAAGCATCTGATATGGATCCAGCCGGGAACACACAGCTAATCTGTTTGCCATGATTATGCTGATTTGGAGGGCACAACTGCTCAATCCTGTCGGTCAGAGAAAGTGTTATTCAGATAGAAAAAGCTTCTCATTAATTTGTTTATTATTCCATGTACTAAATGTGGAATAAGGGACTGAAGGAGAGAGAAGGAGAAAGCAGACCCCAGTTTGTGTGCTTTAATGTTATTCATAGGACTTTCTGATGGTAGAGTGGAGGATCCTCGGTTGATACAGATCAGTCTCGCTGCAAACGGTTGGAGCTGGTTAGAATTGGTCAAAAGAAATCCCTCATTTCCAGAGCAGCTGTATAATGCCAATTCCTTGCATTTATGTTTCCTTGTAGCTCTGTCCGATACATACCTGGCTGATATGTATCCTCACAACCACACCATGAAAACCAGAGGATGAGCTGAAATGTGTTGAGTATGGAGCAAAGCGCAAACCGTTTCTATATTTTCATATGCGTGTGTGTGTGTGTTGTGGTGTGTGTTGTGTGCTGTGTGTGTGTGTGTTGTGTGTGTGTGAGTGTGTGTGTGTGTGGTGTGTGTGTGTGTGTACCTCGGCTCCCTCTCTTGCCCATGCTGGGTTCCTTGGGTTCCGCCATCCAGTTATATTCGGGAGGCATGGAAAAGGGTCTGAGGTCACCTGGAACGACCAATCAGCAATCAGAGAGTCGTCTAAGCGGGGGAGGAGTGGGGGTGTCGCGGCAAGACGGTGACTGAGAGACCAGCGTGGGAGACAGCTGGACAGGGGTGGACAGGTGGAGACAAGTGTGTGCAGTTGAGGGGGGAGGAACGGGAGACTCTCAATTATGATGTGCAATGGTAGGGATCACACAGCCTTATTTTCATTCAATCATATCAAGTATGTTTTTCATTCTCAGTTTCTTTAAATCCACCATAAGGGGTGTTCGCTGAACACAGCAGTCTGCTAGCATGTTTTATTGATAGCTAATTACCACTTGTGAGATATTATTCAAGTCTTGTCAACATAGAAGGGTTTTACAAAACAAAATGGTCACAGGTGTTGGATTTCGAATAGATCAACAAGTGTACGTTGAATATTGACTTTAGTTTTATCTCTATTTTGGTCTCCGGCGACTAATGAGGGAAATATATTGTTATTCAGCAGCGACATAACTTTGTTTTTGTACAATTTATCGCTGACAGGTAATGTACAGTTTGTAAACCTAAGCATTAATTGTTGAAATAATAGTTACTGAATATAGTCTTATTAAGAGCAGAGTTTGCTTACAGAAATCCCAAAACAATGACCTCAAAGAGGCTAAAATCTCCATATACCTACACCAAACAATGGAGGATGACCAATTACCTTTGGCAAAGAGGTTATATTTGTGGTATGGTTGGTTTTTCAGTAGGTTTAAAACAAATACTGGACGATTTTTATGAAACTTGGAGCCGGGCAAGGAGAATCCATTTATATTGGAGTTGGTCTGACTCACAGGTTAATACATGCAATATTTTTCATGATGGAGTACCCTTCAGATTCTCTGCGGATTTGTGGATTGGGAGCCAATCCTTTTGTATCATACATTGTCTTTGTACCATTATTAATAGAAAAACAGATGTATTGATTAACTTTCAAGTCCAGTTGTGTTTCTGTGCCCACTTCACTAATCACTTTCTTACAATACAAGTGACCTATAGCTATCAAGGTTACCAAAAAATCGTATTTGTTTTCCTATACTTCCGTCAGTCACATGACCCTCGTCTTTCACATAATAGGTCCCCTTTGAGAGTCTCCCAGGACGGTACAGGATGTCTAAAAGCTTTCTCGGACAAGTGTGACACAGGTGGTGGGGCAGACAGGGGAGCTGGACACAGTGGTTTGGACTGACCTTTTGTGGCATGTGATCAGTGTTTTTGGGACGCGAGGTAAAGACACAAAGAAGCTGAGCCATGAAGTGAGAGATGATGAACACATAAGGAAGGAGTTCTGAGAAAAGGGTGAGAAGAGTAGCGGGAGATAGCATGCGGTTGTACAAAGCAAACACAGGCCGTTAATGCCCCATTCGCACTGTTCAATTGCGCTCTCCATCTCACCATGGGTTGGGGTCTTGTCCCGCCTACGAACCCCCGTATTGCGGGTCCTGTCATAGTCAGAACCCGGGGGTCCGTCTCCCTCCAGCAGGGAGAAGTACTGACCACTGTCCTGGTCCAGGTAGTAGCTGACGGCCCTCCGAAACCTTTGGAGCCGGACTGGGAGCTAACGCTGTAGCGTGTTGATCTCGTCGCAGGACATCAAGCCCATCTCATCCCTGGAGAGAGCATCATCATCATCATCATCATCATCAGCACCACCATCATCATCATCATCATCATCATAATCAATGTAATCATCATCATCATCATCAAACATCTGTGTGTGCTTACCTGGTGCTGTAGAGTCCAGAGACGGGGGAGAGGATGTAGACGTCCTGCATGCTGGGAGCGTCCAATTTGGACATGCCTAGAGTTCCAACGGGTGTCGGGGAGGTGCTGGTGGGGCTGGTGGGGACCGGCTGAAGGGAGGAAGAGGAGAGGAAGAAGTGGTGAATGACTTGCACCTTTTTCACTGAACAGAGTACTTAGATGTTTACTTAAGTGAAAGTAGTAATGGGGACAGTGAACAGTTGTTAAACTTCGAGCAAAAGTACTCATTCTGCAGACCAGCTTATTTCCTATTTTCTGTACAATATAAATCTTATCATGATATAATAATTATTAAGGCATGTGTTCATTTTGCAGGATTTGTTGTTACTATATATAGATTTAGTAAAAAAAATCCTGCAAAATGAAACACATGACCGGGACACTTCCCAAAGGGATTTAAAAGATGATCTTAACCTATAATAATATATCATAAATGATATGTTGATTATGTTTTTTATTAATTAATCTAAATTTCAAAGTCACTGCTATCAAACATGTAATGGAGTAACAGGACAATATTGCCTCTGAAATTAATAGGAGGACACACAAAGTTAGCAGGAAAAATGGTACTAACATTGTACTAAATGACCAGTGCTTGAATGTATTCAGTAAATGTGCATCACTGTCAGTTAGTTATAATGAGGCATGGTGAGGGGATCTGGAGCAACATCTGTAGAAACTGAGCATGAAATCTTTTCCTGCCTCAGAGAAAAAACAAACGGTTTACGGCGTATGAGCGAAGGGAACATTTTATTTGTTGTTTTCTTCCTCAAACTGCAGCCCTCACTCATTTTAGCACTGAAGTTATTTCCCCACAGTTGCTATGTTGTGTATGTTGTCTTTTTTATATTATTCTGACAGTGCAGCCTCTCCCACGTTCAAACGCTCGTTCACTATTCTGTAATTTTTTCTCTAGCCTCTTCACTCACACAGGGCTCTCCATGTCTGTTCCCATGACAACCTCTCCTCTCCTCGCCCTCTGCGATGCTACGAGAGAAGAAGAGCGCGGAGGGAAAAAGAAAAAGCTAGCGTGACCTCCTACCTCAGCCTGACTCAAGGACACGTAGATGCATGTGTCATCAGGTGAGGACAGGGTGCCTCGCTTCTGATGTCACAGAAACTCTGTCCAATTTTTTACGTGAATCATTTGTTTTACTCTTGAGGAGCAGCTCGGTTGACAAACACTCGCCCGAGGAAGAGGATTTCAGACTTAGACAAATGACTTGTCTTTACTATACTGTTTGAAGAGCACACTCCATTTTAGAGAGGAGAGCGTGTGGACAGAATGGAAAACAGACAGAGAGCCGGAGCGACGCCGAGGCGGGCAGTGTTCTCATTAGAAAGTCCAATGTTTCATCATTTCATGAGAAGTGCATTAGGCGAATTCATTTCATATTCCAAACTTTCCATCCACCCCCCCCCCCCCTCTCCCTCTCTACCTCCATCCCCAGGCCCTGTCTCTATCTTCATTTCTCCCTCTCTCTCACGGTCTTCCTCCCGTGAAGGCAGCTTACAGTAAGACGGCTTCACATAAATAATGAAGACCGGGTGGAAAGAGAGGGACGCCAGAGCAAATGAAATAGGACAAAGAGAGAGAAACAGAGAGAAAGAGTGCAAGTGAGAGGAAGAGGGAGTAGGGCGGGGGGGAGCTGTGCAGTGTGGTGACTGGAGCCGAGAGTGAAAACAGTAATTTAGTGATTACAGCCCACTGCTGCCTGCATGGGAAAGGGGAGTTGGGGGTAGAAGTGGAGAGAGATGGGACCTCCACAGCAGGAACAATTCCAGTCTGTTAAAACAGCACTTAAACCAGGGGTGTCAAACTCAATTTCATCGCGGGCCACATTCGCATAAAGGTTGCACTCAAAGGGCCGGTTGTACCTATATAAATATACAATATATATATAAAATAATGTATTATATTACATTATTGGCTCTGAATTGGATTATTATCGGATAGGATAATAACGTAGTAATTAACTACGTCTGAAAGCAGAAGTCCAGGCCAAATAATTGCAAGTCTCTTCAGTGCACATGTCACAAAACGAGATGCATTGTGGGACATGTAGTTTATGGGCAACCTGCTTCTGTAAAGTAGCATGTAACTGTATAATAAACGTATTATATTCTTTGCAAGCTCTTGCAGGGCCACATAAAATGAAGTCGCGGGCCGGATTTGGCCCCCGGGCCTTGAGTTTGAGACCCCTGACTTAAACCATCTGACCCCCGCTGCGTCCACTCCAAACTATACCAAAAGAATCTGCTGCTTCAAACCCTCTCCATACCAATGTTCCCCATCCCATAACCTTTGCTTGCACTCATTGATATAATACAATAACATATTACATCACTATGTGAGGGAATTAAAGGGGCTCTATTTTCTCTATTTTCATGTTCATATGTGTATGTTGTGCCTCTACTGTGACATGTTTTCATGCTTTAATGTTCAAAACATGCAGCACCTCTTTTCACCTGCTGTCTGAAACCAGTGCCCAGTCTGCTCTGATTGGTTAGCTGACCGGCTCTGTTGTGATTGGTCAACAGCTCAGAGATGTCCCGCCCCATAATCACGTACAATGTGTTGGAGCGCTAATAGAAGCTCAGTGTTACGTCGTGATGTCCCCATGTCGTGGAAGTAAACAAAGAAGTCCAATGGACACGTTTCAGGCAAGGGGGGATTGTGGGAGAGAAAGTCCCTCTGGAGGGACATTTGGGGATTTTAACCATAGCAGACCATTTACATGCAAACCTTTTTAACAAACAACAGGAAAGGGAACAACTAAAAGGCATAATAGGGCCCCTTTAGGAGTTGTTACTAAAATATGTAATAAGAAGGATTGCTTGTATTGGAACTTGATGGTATCAACAGTTTGAGTGAAGGTTTAAGCACTCAAGGGCTTGGATTTTGTAATGTATAGTAAACATATTTGGACTGTTATAGACCATAAAAATAGAATGTATGAATTAAAAAATGGGTGTAGTTCTCCTTTAAAGGTGGGGTAGGTAAGTTTGAGAAACCGGCTCGAGATCGCTAGAATTAGAAAATACACAACCGAAGAAAATCTGCCACTTCCTTATAGAGCCCCTCCTCCAACACACACGAACGCGCACATGACCAATGAGGGCATGAGATAAGTTTGTGCCCCGATGGAAGGCTGACAGGCAGGTAGGCCATCCAGTTATTTTAGCCGGGCCGGCTCAGATGATTGGTCGTGCTTTTTACAGTACCACGGCTTCCACAGATGACATTTTTTTATGGATTTTTTGTCAAAGCACTTCAGATATTCATTGCTATCGGGATGTTAAGAGCATTCCATGGAATATAACAAAAAGTGTATCTCGAGCCGGTTTCTCAAACTTACCTACTCCACCTTTAAGGCCATTTACTTACAAATCCCTGGCTTTTGTTTCTATCTCTTGATCTTCATCAAGATATACTACATTTTAAGAACATTCACTGACATTATAATTTTTTCTGATCAAACATTTATCTTTGAAGGAATAATGGCAGACATGTCAAGTTGCATTAGCTGCTATAAAAGTAGACCAAAAGAAAGTACTGTAGAAAAAATGTCAAAGAAACATAAAAAACATCACTCATTTGGCTGGCCCATTAATAAGTCATAACAACACGTTTTGCCTAAAATAGCAGGCAGTTTCATAGAGAAATTATTTATGTATCTAAACATATAACATATTTATGAAAGCCAGGTCATGGACAATGTGTGGCACATGTGTGACTAGTGAAGTGACCTGTGATGAGGCCTCCAATCACGCATGACATGACCCCCGCCATGATGCACATTTGACAGCAACTCAGCAGACACAGCAGCAATCAGCATCATAGTAATTACAGTGGATCATTAAATTGCTTCTACTCCATCCTACGGTAGACTCAAACACACACAGAAAGAGAAAAAGAGAGAGATATTATTGAGTAGAATAAAGGACATTGCCATGGAGGGATTTGGGGCTGGAATCACATGATAATTTGCAGAGATAAATTGTTTCCTTTGTGGATTCGGTGATAATCCGGCTGAACATTTGCCACATTTGTGCTACACTTCACAGCCGTGCAATTCATCCTCTAATACCGGGCTTAGAAATATGAGAGTGCATGTGTTTTCACGTGTGTTTATTTTTGAGAGCGTGTACGTACAGTATCAAAAAACAAGCTTTAGGAGTGCAGTGACCCAGATCCTTAGCCTCTCAAAGGAGCAACGCGACTGATAAAAACATCCCTTCGCACAGAAACACACTCGCTTTGACACACACAAATGGACAAGCGTGCATACGGCCGCGCTTCAAAATGTGTGCACACTGACACACACACGCAGGCTGTTTAGCAGGATATTTTGGATTCAGTGCATTATCTCCAGTATTTGCTGAGTAGCAGCTCTTGTTTCGGAGCCAGTGGAGCTGCCTGTAGTTGCTTATGAATAATTAAGAGCTCCAGTCTTTCCGAGAGAGAACAAATCTAAAAGTCTGCTTTCTTCTCTTCTCCCGCAGATATCTCGGCGCTCTGATCTCGGTGCTAACGGCGCGTTTGTGTCTTAGCAGCCCATCAGGGATAGAATTCCCACAATCCTCTGCTGTTGCACACGGCAAATGTAACAATAAGCTCATGGTAACAACCGAGAGTGGGGATCTAACAAGGCAGCAACCTTGTTGGAGGCAGAGATGTTGATTGAGTTGCAGCAAATGTTATGGTTATTACATGATCTAAATGGTCTAAACTTAATGTACAAGTCTCTCGTTTGAACATATGTTCACATGATTTTGTCCAATATACTGCTTTACATTGTTACATACATGTAAAGTAGGACTTTACAAAGCATGGAAGCACAAGCAGCATCAGACTCCCTTATGCATACACCTGCCCTGACCTGTAAGCCTTTTCAACATGAGTACTGTAATTCCACTTTTAGATCTACAGTACATTAAAAATGTACTCCCTGACAAAAAAAGAAGATGTATTTTGGGGCAAAGGTTGAATGATTTAGGACCGAAGTGTCAGTAAATATGAATATTAATGTGAGTGGGAGTGTGGCAGGACCTTTTGGTGACCTCGTATTGCCCTGAGCAGCGAGCTCAGGCAATATAGTACTTTTTAAATCATTCAAAGTGCAACTTTAAGATTAAATTAGCTATTTTTACCCCCTCACTAACTCAATGTATCTCTATGGATAACGATTTGCTTTTGTATGCATAAAACTCTAAAACTTGAGATGGAGGTTTAGCTACAGACACTTTGTGAATGACTTTGAACTGTGCCAGCAGTACAGCAGGCTGTGAAAAATAAGAGATGTCTTGAAATGCACAACAGGATAATTGATGCCAGGTCACAAAGTGAACAAGTTTCCTTTTGGAAATATATGTTTAAAAATGCTAGTGGGATAATGCAGAGTATGGGCAATACAAATCACGAGTTGCCTGAGAGTGAATCAAAGATAAAGACAAAGGAAGAAGAAAAGCGTAATGTGCAGAGTGATACAATATTCTGCTAAATACAAGTTAGCAGAATATACATTGTCACATGTTGGGTGAGCAGCATCTCATTGAGCCAGTTTAGCACCTTCAGTTCAGGATGTGGAAGTTAAAGGAATAATTCACCTTCAGAATGATCATGTATATCAATCACTCACTCAGTGTTACCGTGAAATCTTGAAGAAAATGTTGATTTTCTTGCATGCAAGTAGACAGGAAAAAGTCAATACGGTACGAGTTTAACAACAACAATGTTGTGTCTCGTCAAATGTGTTAGTTATGTTTATATATTATGTCTGTCATTTTCATGTTCTTTCACGTCTAGTCATGTCTGTTTATTTAGATCCTTCATCTCTAGTCAGTCCCCGTGTTTCATGTCGTGTCTCGTTTTCCATTTCCTGTTTTATTTTGTACTTACCTCTTGTCTTTCATTTCAGGCCCTGTTCCTTCCTCCCCTTGTGTGTTTTTCCCGCCATCATCAGTGTCTGCCCCGCCCATGATTGTTTCCACCCACCTCATGTTTAAATAGTCCTGTCTCTCCCCTGTCCTGTGTCAGTTCGTCTTGTTTGTTTCCCTGAATGGTCGTGCCAAGCCTCAGCTCAGAAAGGATCGCTCTCACTCATGTCAGGTTTTGTTTTGTTGTTAATTTTTTAGGCTTACATTTTTCTTAAGTTCTCTTTTTATTATACTTAGTTTTTTCCTCCTTGTGAGCACTTTTTGGTATTTCCAGTACCTACTCTGTTAAGAGGGATTACCTGCTCTTTGGAATTAAAAATACATTTTGTTACATTCGAGACTTTGTCTCTGGGCAGTGCATTTGGGTTCATCAGTTTGTGTCGAGGTCCCGACAAAAACTTCTGCTGTTGTATGCTTACTACTTACTTACGTATATTTTCTACTATAATGCTGGTTTATTTCTATTTCTACTTTGAGATGTTTAAATTTTAGAATAGTTTATTTCTACTCTTTTCATTTCTAATTATTTTGGGAAAACATTTCCCAATTTGGGATCAATCAAGTACATCTTATCTTAATTAATCAAGGCTTTACTTTGTTTAAGATTTAATTTTTTTTTAATTTAAGATTTTAATAATGTTTTTCTTCAAGAAATCGAGGTACCACTGGGGGAGTAATTTATGTAACATGTTACGTTTGTGGGTGTGGGTATTTCTTTAACGCATCCATGTGTTGCTGGTGTTTACCTGCAGGCCCAGTGGTTTCCAGCGCACGTTCCTGAGCAGAGCCGGCGTGGAGCTCAGGGTGTTCTGGGGCCTTTTCTTCAGCGTTAGAATGACTCCACACGGGTCTTCTCTCAGAGCGTTGACCAGGTTCTTCAGCTGCCAGCCCACCTGAGGAGCACACACACCGGGCTACCCAACTGCTGCAAACCACCACACACATGCTGTACACGATGCACTGGGAGCAGCCAAATCTCCTGAGGAAAACCACCGGGAATGTTGTACTATTTACAATAGCTGAGTATAATGACAGAATAAACCATGTATACTGTCTGTCATTTATGTTTTCAGGCCTGTGAAATCCTGTGAATGTCTAGGAAAAACAAATAACTGCTATGTGACCGCTACTAAACTACCTAACATGTTTTCATAGATCCTGAACATGTCCTTTTTTTCTGCTAAAAAAAGGACACAAGCGTATATATATATATTTCTCCAAAATAGCTGCATAAAATATTAAAATGAGCCTATAAAATGTTTTTGTCCTATGATATTCTCTACAAATAGGGGGATACTAAAATATAAAGTTACATTCATCTACATTTGCGTGTGTATGTTTTCTGTACACCTAATCTACTTTACCCCGTAACCTTTATCAATACAATATAAATAAAACAATGATGGCTGCCATCATAACATTTGCATAGCTGGTTATCTTCTTGTGTTTTTTCTCTTAAAACGTATTCATTTGTCCCCATGTATTGGGACTCAGTTCCCGTGCGGAGGACCCAAGTTCAATCCGGCCTGGAACCATTTACACATGTCATCCCCCTTTCAACACGGTCACTCTTCAATAAAGGCTAATCTTGCCCAACATTTGTTTTGTATTATAACAACAGCATAAACAGAACACACAAAGACAGAGAAGAAATACACTGGATCCATGGATCAAGGCAGAAATATATATCGCATCATGTATTATGACGTAGATTTGTATCCCCATGGAGATTTAAAATCTTCTAAACTTCAATAATCTAACAGGCTTAGTGGCTTGAGAGGGAAATATACATTCTCTGAGTGCTATGGTTAACGTCATATCTATTACATGTTGTGGCTACCAGTATCACTGATCTGAAAACATATTAAAACAAAGAGTCAGTATGTTTTAGTTTTACGGAAGAGAGAGAGAGAGAGAGAGATAACTGCTGACTGCAGTGTTTCTTTGTGGTTACGGCTGGCTTGTCTCCGGAGCTCGAAGCACTCGTCAGGCCATTGATTGGCTACACTGGACTCGCTTCTGGAAGTGTCCGCAGAGGCCACTGCGCTCACACACACTTACCCAGACACACACACAGACAGAACTGCTGTGACCTTATTCCTGACATAATGATGACCAGCCTGTGTCAGCCTTTAGCAACCCGTTTCCTGTTCTCTTTGGCCCAGTTCAGAACACCGAGTTCAGCCAGCGTTCACCAGCAGCAAGGGATACAATAGAAGTCATTTACTACTCTATGTTTTGTCCTGTTCTGCACACTGGAGACAATGGGGTATGCCAGGACACCCAGGACACAATAGAACTGATTGTATTTTTGATTTGCAAGTGACAGAAACAGGGCTAGCTATCAAACGGAACATACTGGAAGAAAAGGGGCCGTGTGTCAGTCACAAGATCTTTCTTTATATATTTGGTCAGATGATTTATCTTGTTAAATATTCTTGATAATCACTTGATTACCCGTTTTAGACAACGTTTTTGAGCAGCGGCTCGTCTTGTATTTATCTTTTAATATGAAGCTACAGCTCGGCGATGCTTAGCATAGCCAAATAACATAGTTAAACAAAAAGAACTTCTAGCACCTGTAAAGCTCACAAGTGAACATGTTATGTCTTGTTTGTTTAGGGTACCTGTGCCCCACTGCGTCCATTCCCTATGCTAAGCTAAGCATTGAGGAAAACATTGATATTCTCTTTCTTTCAAAAAGTAGGACAAGAAGATGTATGAGGGTTAGGTAAGCTTAGCATTGAGACTAGGAGGAGGGTGACAGATCTAGCTTAACAAACAAGATAAAGAGTAGTTATTGTAAGAGATGCTAGTATTTAGTTTATTTGTTTTACCTATGGACAGACAGAGGCTACATGTTCACCTCTGCTTTCAGTTATTATGATACGCTAATCTAACGGTTGTCTTACTGTTGTTTCATATTCAGTGAAGACATGAGAACCTGGTCACAATATTTCAAAATGTCATAATATTCCTTTAACAAAAGAAGCAATGTTTTTTAAACTGTTAAGCTTGCATGGATAAGGTGTTGTCCCATAACTGTAGCTTTCGTACAATTCCAAACAAAGTCTTGAAGTTTAGCTGAACTGGACCTCGGTGTGGTGTCTAGACATTTATGTTAAATTAATTCATTTAGTTCAATCCTTTGTCTTTTGCCTTGTAATGGGCCAAAATACCAGCAACAGTGTGTGAACACCTTGTGAAGACTTACAGAAAACGTTTGACCTCTGTCATTGCCAACAAAGGGTATATAACAAAGTATTGAGATGAACTTTTGTTATTGACCAAATACTTATTTTCCACCATAATGTGCAAATACATTTATTAAAAATCCTACAATGTGATTTCCTGGATTCTTTCCCCCCATTCTGTCTCTCATAGTTGAAGTGTACCTAGGATGAACATTACAGGCCTCTCTCATCTTTTTAAGTGGGAGAACTTGCACAATTGGTGGCTGACTAAATACTTTTTTGCCCCACTGTATAGTCTGCGGCTCCCCTTGTCCTGTGCCAGTGCGTCTTGTCTCACCAAGTCTGCCAGTCATCCCTTGACCTTGCTAAGTATATTTTTGATAGTGTTACGTTTTTGATAATCCAAGTAGATGTTTTGTTTAGCGTTTTTGATCTTATAGTTTCTCAGTTTTGATCCCCCTAGTGAGCGTTTTGTGTTTTTGCCCTTTTATTAAATACTTTGTTAATCCTGACCTGCTTCTGGTGTCGTGCGTTTGGGTCCTGAGCCTTGTGACATTCATAACACTCGGTCATGCTAACCTTCTAATCCCTTGTTAGCTCCACCACAATGTTGGCCAGCGAACTGTGTATGCTAACAGCAAACACAAAGCCTATCCGAACCAGACCGGTTTAGAACAGTTCTTTAATCCAAATACAGCGAGCAGAGGGAAAAGGGAAGACAGGGAGAGACCAACCAAAAATAATAATAGAGCATAAACTGCTGCTGGAGAGGTTTTTCAAATCTCCAGGGTCTTCATTATTTTCCCAGATGCTATTACCTCCACATAATTATGTTGCCTCTTCAAACAGTCAGTTTGTTATTTGAGCAAAATCCACATTTTACCTCAAAAGAAAAAAGCTGAGCTAAAAACGGCAAGTCCTGTTTTGAAGTGGGTCTCAAACAGAAGCTCATGCATAGACATGAAGGCAGTGCTGTTGCTAAATACGTGGGCTAGGGCTACATAATGTGTCTATGATGTAATGGAATTTGTTCATTCAATATTCACACTAATCTAATTTTGCTAGATAAACTTATCACCCATGATGATGACAGAGGGTTTGCTGGTAGTGTGTATCAGCAGCTTGATTTAGGACTGCATTTTTTGTATTATGATAAGAGATTTCCTTCTTCTGTTTTTCCTCCCACTCTCCCAGCTCTGCCCCCTCCCAGCATCCCCTCATTTCCCTTTCTCCATTGCACACACACCTCTGTCTCCCCTTGCTTATCTGCTCCCCCAGAGTGAGGGATCAGAGGGGTGAGGGTCTAGCTGAGGGAGTAATGAAGGGTTGGAGCTGAGAGCCTAGCAGCGTGCGATCTGCACTGTCCCCTTGATGAGAGAGAGGGAGATAACACGTGCCTCCCTCACGCGTCAATCAACAGCACTCCATGCGTTCAAACGAGCAGTACCTATCGAGATGTACCAGGAAATACTAATGGGAAAGCACACAAAAGACACACCAGACACCAACTTTTCTTTTCTTTTTCCTCCCATCCCTCAGATATCTCAAATAAATGCTGGAACGAATCGTTTGTGCCAGAGCTGACAGCACAGGCAATCAACTGAGCCCTCAATCACATGCTCTCACAAGGCCCCGTTTCCATTTAAAATGGCTGCCCATTTTCGTGCTTCCCTCTGATGTGATGAGTTGAAGGAAGAAAATACGAGTTATTCAAGTCTGAAAGTGGAACACATTTCAACCAGCCCCCTCCTTCAGGGGTTTCTAACGACAATGGGAACAAATTCTGGAAAAGAGTGAGCTGACAATCACACTGGACCAAACAAAGGTAATAATCGTCATATAATCTGCTCCAGCGGCAAGTCTAATTAGCCTACATAGCTGCACAGACACAGGACAGGAAGCACCATGACGGCAGGTGGTGGTAGTAGACATCATGTACATCTCATAGCACAGGATGAAGAACGGAAGACAGAAATACATGAAAACTACATTTCCTTTGACTCTTTGGGACTACATTGTTGGAAGGTTTTTACTCACCACTGTCTGGTGATTGACTTGGATCACCTCGTCCCCTGCGTGGATCTTCTTACACAGGTCTGCCGGAGACTGCAGAGGCAGAAGTAATTGGAAGACAGAGAAGGACAACGGAAGTAAATGTAGGATATATTAAGGCTCGGATTCAATGTCATTGTGGAATTAGAGACCATGAGTTGTAGTCTGCGGAGAGTCAAGATTCCTACAGGGTGAAACAAAAACTCACATTCTCTGTGGTTCCTGTGATAACGTGGAGACCATCATATGTCGATTTGATGTACATCCCCTGAAACACAAGCATAGGGAGGCAGGATTCAGTATAATATAGTACTATTGAGTAATAGAATACACAGGAAAAAACATTTGTATCTGTCAATCTTTGTCTTGACCTGACTTACGGATGTGGGACAAATTAAAGACGTAACTATCAACTATATAAGTGAAGTGTTGGTTGACCAAGACCCTCCAAAGCAAACTTAGTGACCCTTATTATAGATTACCCAATATTTTAACTCTAATAGGACTCTTTATTTTGGGTTTTGATGATGACATATTGCTGCAAAATATCCAATCGGGTTAAGGTTATGTTTCAACATCAATGTTCTACACACATTCAATGACCCCTTGAGCTCTGTCTGAAACAGTATGCTTTTTTTTGTAGTTCTCGTATTTTTTCCCCAAAAATACTTAAAATGGTATCCCCATAAAGATCTGACTTAAGACATAAAAGCAAAACCTTCACATTGTGACCTGGTGAAGTCCTGTAACAATAAATAATAAATAAGAGTGCAAAAGCCAGGCATTGCATATTTACACACCTTGAATATTTAATATTATTTTCAAAGGCATTGTAGAGACTTGGGTTCAGTCATGTAAGAACATTATTAACAGCTTCAAAGGGAGATGCTGTTTAAATGCTGTGTGAAAAACAGTCTAAATAAAACATAGGCTTCGGTTTTGGTTGAGACGCAGGGGACATGTCCCCCTAATATTTAGAACACATGCGTTTCTGCACCATTGACGTCATTGCAGTCAGTCCCGCTTAGGATTCCCTCTGTTTTTTTTTTACAGAAAGAGGAATTATCCATAGAGTTCCCTTCATCTCCACAACAAATTCACCAAGTGAGTAAGAAAGGCAAAAATAATAACTTAAGATCCAGATGTCTGATGAAAATATCCTTCATCTGGTTTAAAAATAGAGGTATAACCACCAATATTCATAAGGTTTCTCCTAAAAAAGGGCTTAAAACTAATTATGACAGATTCTGGCCAATGAACACAAGGCTGATGAATGACCCAAGGGGATACTGTACATCTGCACTACAGGTGACCCATATTGGTTTTACAAAGTTCTCTTGGTTTGAATATTGTTACAAACATTTGAGATTGTGTAGGTTGTTTTTGAGACATTTTAATGCGGAAATGTTACTATACCTTCAATACTATATGTCCAAACCAATGTTCGAAACGAAATTCTGCCCTTCGGAAACTTTTGATGGTAAAACGCTCAGTAGAGCTGAGCTGAACATTGATATTGATCTGCGTGCATGCTCAGGTGGGTGCTCACCAGGCCTTCACTTGGCATGATGCTGGTGAGGTGGACCACTTCCAGATGGGCAGACTGAGAGACCAGAGAGTCTGACGACAGAGAGATGATGTGGTCGCATATCCCCGCTAAGGTCTTACACTGGAGAGGAAAAAAGAAGCAGAGGATAAAAGACAGGAAGAGAGGTAGGGAAAGAAAAGGGACAAAAAGAGAAAATTATTGAGATTGGTTTTGGTCCGTGAGGGATGCCGTGACCTAGCTTGAGGAGGTGAAACAGAAATCATTTCATCAGATTGTTCCACATCGCCACTTTCATCACTCCGGCACACAAACTGTTTCCTGTCAGTTTGTCCACAGGCAAGCCCACAAGACGCTGTCACAGACAGAACAACACATCACGGATACCAGCCGGCCCCGAGGTGCCCGCATGACATTTACTAACATCTAAATTACAGAGCACACATTTTATTTGTTCGGATGATAGGGCTGTTTCAGGAACCAAACAAAATCTTGAAAAAGTGGTTAGATTACCTCTACATTATTCCTTACACTCACATTCCTATTATGTAGTGCATCTGAGAAAATGCACCAAATGAAAAGGCTTCACCTTGCCTTTGTTCAAAATAAACGTTGATGATTTTTCAGGCTATTTGTCTGTTTGGTCACGCATGCTAAGTACATTTATCTTCAGCAACATCTCTGCCTTCTAATCGTGGCTGACTGACTAAAGGGGGCACACAGCAGAGCACGTTACCCTGGGTTTCCTGCACACACACGCACACACTGACACACACACAGAAACGTAACTGTCATACATAAGAGAATATGCCATCTGTATTCACACAAGCAGCATGACAGTGATGAACCCTGCATAAAATAATCTTCCGATCTCAATCATAATGAGCAATTACGGGATTATAGTTATGAAATGAACACACACTACACACACACACACACACACACACACACACACACACACACACGCGCGCGCACACACACACGGACACACTCTATAGCTCAGAGCCTGTGATTCATTCAGTATGAGAGAAAAGGTGGTGGATCTTCTGCGAGCTGGCTATGTGATGCGCTCTCACACACACAGACGAAAACACACACAATTCCTTCCTTTTCTGGGTCAGTTATTTGAAAAACACACTTTAGTTTCTGTGTATACAGGCAGCAATATTATGTTCTTGTCAAAGTATGCACACAATACGTAATGGGATACCCAGGACTTTTTATGTCATCATCAGACACCAATGAGATTTCATTTAAAAAACCAAAGGGGAAATGAAGGGCTGGGAGATAATTCAAAATGGTAATTTGTCGCATTTCAATGTTACGACATAGAAAGATTACATTGTTTCAACTGATAACTAGCCTGTGTTGGGAGTAACGCGCTACAAAATAACGTGTTACAGTAATCAGATTACATTTCTCTGTATCGCAGTAGTATAACGCGTTACTGTTGGTTCAGCAGTAATTACATTACAGTTACTACGCACCAAATGATCACGTTACTTGCGTTAACGATTTTGAATGGTCCATTTCGAATTGGTCCTCAGCAAATTCAAAAAGTATGCTTTTCTTATATTGTGCTTCTTAAACATATATGTAAACAGATATTACAAAGTAGTATTCATGTGTTAATGAGCCCACTTTTCAAATAAACCAATTAAAGTTGATAACATTTTCTAACAAATCTTATTTGCATAACAAGCTTGAAATACACCCTTCATATTTCCCCTTACTATAATCAATCTGAGGCTTCTGTTTTAAGGAATAAGCTGCCAATACTGGCTGGTTTGTTTTCTTAAAGCATATTCAAGTATCAAGCATAATTTACTTGAATTTGAATTGATTTTGCTAACTTACAAATTAACTTACAAGGCAGTATACCTCACATATATTGAGGGGCCAGCCTTTCATAATGTTTTTTCTGTATGTGGCCCTCAGTGTAAACAGTTTGGACACCCCTGATATAGACCATTCATTTATTACCAGAAAACGTGCTTTATATTTAGTATATTGTTGAACCCTTGGGAAATAGATATATAAGACTTAGGAATATGTAGGGGGAAGGCAGAATCAGAGTATATCTAATCCTGCCTATCCATAAATAGCACGTGAAGTCCCCAGCTGGAAACCTCTCCCTGTGACAATCTTGCTGCTTTGCTGGTATCCCTTTTTGATCATCGGACTAATAGTCTTGACTCGGGGTTAAGACGGGCCAGAGAGACAAAAGGCCAGTTAGCAGTGTGGAGACTTTGGACTGGTCCAGCTCTGACACACCCCGCCTTGATGTGACACGCCTCCGGAGAATCCCAGCGCAGATTATAGGGAAGTTAACTTATGTGGTTGGCTGACGTGAGATTTAAGAGCAGTCAAACCGAAAGCCAGACATAGTACGCTGCCAAAAGGATTAAGCTCTGGCTACACACTGCACCCCCCCCTCTTCCTCACCAACCACCACCGAAACCTCCCTCTTTCTCTCCCGTGCTTTCTTCCTCCCCACCTCACACCTTCTATAGCACACACACTAAGCTCGGTTTTCATCTACTCCACATCCAGGAGCATATAAGGAAAGATGGAGAAAGGGAGGAGGAGACGGGGCAAACGGAGAGGGGAGATGGAGGAAAACAGAGGAGAAAAGAGGTGATGAGGGAGGAAAGGGGAGAAAACAAGGGAAATGTGAAAAAGCACACACAACTAGGACAGTCTTATGTAATTTCTCTCATCCTTATGCATGCATGCACATAAAAACACACACTGTGATACACACTTCACGCTCCATCAGACAGACTCGCACATGCTCATATCTCACACACACACACACACACACACACCACACACACACACACACACACACACACACACACACACACACACACACACACACACACACACACACACACACACACTATCCCAGTCCATCTGATTGCTGCGGGCCGTAGTCTAGCAGTGAGTTTTGCATTATTGACAAACGTACAACTAGCACTACAGTAGCTACAGCAGAGCTGACCAGAGCGCTAAAACAAGCAGAGACCCATGCTGGATGCACACTTGAGACCCCTTACGGTATATGTCTGTCTGCATCAACATCCACATGACTCTTAAAGGGACAATTCACCCCAAAGTAAAAGAACAACAGCATGTTTGCTCTTATCTGCAGTTCTATTTATTAATCTAGATTGTATTGGTGGGAGTTGTTGGAGATATCAAGATATCTGCCTTCTTTCTGATATAATGGAACTATAACTTGGCCTGTCGGGCTTGTGTCTTTCCATAAATCAGTACCTGGTTAATTAAGCTAATCCACAGACCTTGTTGTAAGCAGTCATTTAAGGACAATTTGTTTCTACTGAACTAATAAGCCAACTGTATCACTCCCCAAAAGGAAGCGTGTATCTATAGGCGCTTTCACACCGGAGTATCTTTCCCCCCGAAGTAGGCCGATGGGGGGGGGAGATTTGGTTTCACACTAAAAAGGATCTGGAACTAGTCCCTAGTTTGCCCGAACCTTTTCACCCACAGATAGTCCCTGCTAGCGAGGTAGTACTTTCCTGGGGAGGAAATGGTTCGTGGGTGTGTCGGCCACACTAACAATTTCTGATTGGCTGGGCGAATTGCAAACCACGCCCTGTAAAACTCAAAAAAGTTTTGTGAAGCCGCCATTTTATTTGCTCGCATGAGCCCAGTGGTTCTCAAACTTTTTCTGTCATTCCCCACTTTGAACAGGTGGGCCTTTTCAAGCCCCACCTGTTCCTCATCGCTCCAATAAAATGGTAGGCCGAGCTTATTTTTTACAACTAGGCTATATTAAATAGATAAAAGTGTGTTCTCTCTCTCTCTCTCTCTCTCTCGCTCACAGAGGCTGTGTGCTCCTCCGTGGCGATGAAAGCTTGCGTTAAAAAACAATAATAAACATAGGCCTATTTGTAAAGTTGGGGGACACAAACGGGATTTCGAAAAGTGTCACGGTTAAACTCCTTATGAAGTGGTGAGGTGCCGCTCCACATTGTTTTTCTTCCCGACTGCAATGCTGTTGTGTGTGTGTGTGTGTGTGTGTGTGTGTGTGTGTGGTGTGTGTGTGTGTTCTAACATAACGCTCTAAATGTTACTGTTTCCACTCGCATTTCAATACAGCTACACCATTGTTTGGTTTCCATGGTAACGCGTCTCTTTAGTGGCGGGCGCAACTGAAAGTCTGAGAGGGTGTTCAGCATGGGGAGGAAGATAGTCACAGAAAACAGAACAAGAATGGACAACACAACCCTCTGCTCACTCCTTTCCTGTACATTAAACTATACAGGTCCAGCTCACACATATGACAGCGCAGTTGCTCCATCATTCAATCACTTATTTTTCCTGCTCAATATGCTCTTGTTTGACAAGCTGAATGTTGACAGGTGTTTGACTGAAGTAAGCACACTTTTTTGAACACGTACACTCTCTGTGAAAATGAGACTTTTCGTGGCTGTCCAGGAGGCTTGGGCACTTTTTCCAGTTGTTAACTCCGGTATATACAAAGCTGTCATCTCCACATTTGGAGACAGTTACAAGCCGTTTGACAGCAGCAAATCTGCATATTTCACAGAAGGCTCGTTTAGTGGTTTTGCAAATAATTAACCACTCTCTGTTGTTGTACCATTCTGCATTGAAGTACCTTTCTCTTTGCCCAAACGATCTAGCGGTCTCCTTTTTATCTATAATTAGCTGTGCAGCTTTACCCTTCTCAATGTCCTGACAACAAACCTCCACGCAGTCGGAACCAGCCTGTTTCGGTTCAACGATGCCGGCGGTTTTGACAGTCTCAGCGGTCGCAGGGCTGCTGCTTTGGGGTTAATCTGGCTGCACTGGTTCTATGGTTGAAGGGACAGGCTCCGGAGTTGTGGATGTCAGGGATGTGACATTGAAGTTGCTGAAGTTCAGTTTTGTTTGACTGTATTTTATTTTCTTATGCGCTGGTTCTTCTGACATGTTTGCGATATCAATAGCTAAGCTTATCTATCTAGGTTAATGGCTGACACAGAACAACGTATCTGTCTAAGGTTTTGTTATTGGTTGTAATGTACATGGATACATTTGAATGGTGTGACAATGTCCTATTTGATTGGATTAAAATGTACATATTCTTCCTGTTATGTTTGCTTGCTTTATTTTTACCTAATGCAATATATGAGCCTCTGTCGCTGCCTGTAGCAAATTAAATTGTCTTATCATCTCCTCAATTTGCAAAAATAACAAAATATACACAGCTAGATCAGATCGCCTTCTTTTTAGATGCGACTTTAGAGTAGAGGGGAATTATTGAAACGGGATGTACAGTGTTCCGCAGCATCCGCCGCTGCGAAAATGTGGGGCTGGGCTGTACAGTGGGGGGGGCCAATGGCCCCTTCCCCCCCTGCTTCCGGCGCCCCTG
Organism: Harpagifer antarcticus; assembly: GCA_902827135.1. Taxonomy (NCBI): domain Eukaryota; kingdom Metazoa; phylum Chordata; class Actinopteri; order Perciformes; family Harpagiferidae; genus Harpagifer; species Harpagifer antarcticus. The sequence goes on along the minus strand of CADEHL010001042.1, from coordinate 5,250,840 downwards.
GCCTATGTCTGTAAATGATTTTGGTTTCAGTTGTGTGCATGTGAGCAGGCTCGGATTGGCCATCGGGAGATTCGGGACTTTTCCCGGTGGGCCGCTGCCGTTGGTGGGCTGCTGCCTTCGTTGGGCCACTGGCTCTGACATAGGTGGGCCGAGAAGAAAAATAAATAAATCTATTACTACACGACATATTTAAAAAAATGAATGCCATTTTAGTTTTTTCTTACTTTGTTCTGAAAGCTGAACCTGCTGCTCCTCACAGAGAGAAGAGGGGAGAGGCTGTGTGAATGACTTTACGTTGTGGATAAGGGTGGATATCCCCCATTGTTCTGTGTGTCAAAATGAAAGACAGCCCACACACCTATCAATCATCAAACCGTGGGGTCTTATTTCATTACGTGTTGATTTTTATCAACACGTAATGTTGTATCGATGTATATAGAGATGTACTACCGCAAAAGTATTCTCCGTCGGGACTTCCTGCAACAACACCACGCCGTTATCTTGATTCTGATTGGCCAGAAGACATTATCAAAGATGTTCTATTGAGAAGACGATCACTACGTGACAAAAGTTTTCAAAACCGTTTCTGGTCTTCGGTATTTCCAGACAATTGGCTACTGAAATCAATCTTACTAACTGCTGTCTGTGCAATTTACTCCGTGCGAGTTGGCAGACCTTATTTTGCTTACTTTAAAGGTGACCTATCATGCTATATTTAAATGATATAGTGTATGACTATACCTATATAAGGTATATTTATACATTTTATTTTTCAAAATACCAAACAGATCATTTTTTAGCCATGCCTCGTTTCGCTCATTTTCGCTTTATTCCAAACCTGCCTATGAAAATTCTGAGCAGCAGCTGACCACGCCCCCCTGCAGAAGAGCCGGCGAGAGTCACGTTACCATGCTTGCTGTGTTTACGAGTGTGGAATACACATGTCATCTCAGAGCAATGCATGTGTTCAAGCATATTATCAATTTGATCCAGAAACTGAAGCAGCGGAGGTTTTGGTGGAGGTGCAAACATCTCGGTTGCAGCAGGACGTTTCTGAATGGTTAGTTGACAAGCTGTTGTCCCTATTTATTTTTACTCTGTTTGTTACGATGGTGGCTACTTATTCCGTTCATATTTTGGCTAATTAGCAATAATGCAATGTGTACAGTTTGTAACTTAGAGTTTGGAACGCAAACACAGCGATACATATATATATTTATAAAGGGAGACATTCATATTTTCAGCATATATACAATGGCCTCATTGCGTTTAATAGTTTACAGTCCTTTTCTTCCAACATCGTGCAACAACCGTTGGAAAGTTCAATAACTTAGGGTGATAAAAAGTATAACTCCAACACCTCAGTTGTCAGCAATGTGTGTTTCATGTGTTTTAAAAGCTCAGTTATTGACTTCTTTCTAAAGGGGTACATGTGCAACTTGCTGCCACGATGCCTTCTGAACCGGAGCATGTGCTGCATGGAGATACCACACGTAACATTAGCTTCACTAAGTTGTCTGTTTAGAGAATACATTTTTCACATGTCATTCAATATATGTTTATCACACTAGGTGTAAAGACGGATGCAGGAACTTGAGGACTCTAACCTGTACGGTGGACCATCCTGGATTGTGTGCCTAAATGTGTTGTCCCTGCAGAATGCATTGAATATTTACAGAGCTGAACACAGTTGGACTACAGTTGAGGCAAATAGAGCACTGAGTGGTTTGTTTTGACTGAAATTGTAAAACGAATGCTAATATTGTTCATGGAAATAAATACTGGTGTATATGGCTTTATGCAATCTTTCATTCTGTCATTGTACATGTACTATTATATACTACACAGCAATGGCATAACGCACCCATGTGTATGACAAAAAAAGTCCACACACAACCTTATGCTTTTGAAATCAGAATATTCTTTACCCATCCAAACATGAATAATCACGACACATTTGATATCAACTCGGAACTTTATTGTCAAAATCAACGGTTATTTGAACCCATAAAAAACAGGAGCTTTGTGAGCTGGTGCTGGGGCTTCCATGGACACAGGATCAGAGTGGTGATTCCGGCCTGCGTTGTCCTCTGATCCGTGAAATGTCTATGTTGGGTTCAGACAGCAGCCAAATTGAACCGTGTAGCATACCCGGCGATGACCTCCTCCCTGTCAGGTTGCTCATAATGGTGCAGGGTCCACAAAGACTTGGTCGAAGATGAGGTCCATCAAGTTGGCCACGTAGCCTGTGCAATGTTAAAAAAAGCACAACAAAAAAAGTGGTTTAGATTAGTAAATGCATGTCAACAACAACATACCAGGGCTTTAGCTCCGTTTTACTTGTGGTGTGTGTCCCCTCGCATACATACATACAGTGTTGTATCCTAACACACCCCCATTTATATTCATGTGCGCAAACAAGTAAACATACTGCAAAAAACGGCATGTCTCATTAGCTTAGCGTAGCTTAGCTAGCTTACAGATCGATGATATATGATCGTTCTTACAGACTACAATCACAAAAGCTTTTACATAACGCTGGAAAAAACGGCACTTACCTCCAGAAGATTACGTTTGTTATTATAACTTACTCAATATGATTTTTTAGAGGATACAAAATACTAATACATAGGAGAATAAATACTTGTGTTATCGGCTAGGCTAGGCGTGGCTTTACAGCCTTCACACAGATCGCCATTACGGCAGTCTGAACATGTTCGCAAATGCCTGATAATTAAAATAAAAGACAAAGCAAAGACTGCGGAGCGTACAAAATAAAATGTTACAAGAACATATAAACACCTAACCGATTACTAGTTGGGGTTGAGGCGACATTGATACGGCTAAGCTACATGCTACATGCTACATGCTAGATATAGCTTTATCAGGAAAAACACCTGATAAATAAAAACTTACAGCTTCAGAATTGGATGTGTCCTCACTGGCCTGGTCCCGGATGGTTGGTATTGATCCCGGGTGTAGCATTAGTTTGGAGGCATATCCGTGTTGGACTTGAGAGAAGTTCATAAACATGTCCGTGGTTTAACTGGCTTAGACATCCTGGCAATAGCAGGAAAAAACACAGATGTGACTGGGGTAGCCTGCCGATAGCCTATATGCGAATGAGAGGTTTGGCAATGCACGTGGCCGTGGCTCATTCCCCTGATAGGTGGAGAGTTGACCAATAAGCGGAGTACGTCTTTGTGACGTAGAAAAGTGTCGGAATGTGGATCCATTTTTTTCAGATCCGTTGCAGCCCCTTTTTTAGAGATTTGGCGAAGGAGGAAAATAGAGAGGGGCTGTGTTTTCTGACACTTGGTGAGTTCCCCGGAACACCGGGGACACATAATCATGTATAAAAGACGTACAAAGGTGCATTTTGCATGATAGGTGCCCTTTAACATCATTTTTCATGGTGGGGCTAAAGTGGGGCTAAGCCATTTCTTGGTATGGCTGTAGCCTACCCCAGCCATACCCTGGCGCCGTCACTGGCCTTATGGCAACACAAAAGAAAACACGGGAGTGATGAGGAGGTGCCGGCGCTTCTGGCGATTTACTCGGAAGACGCGACCAAGCAGCTTAATTTGTCTGAAGCATTTTGACGGGTGATTAATCACCGCAGCGAGCGTTACCTGCCACTCTGATCCACTGATCCCCCCCCCCCCCTCGCACACACATTCTTACACAAACAGAAAGTCACAGATAAATGCGGCTTCATTTGCCTAATCCTCCCTCGGGGACATAGGCCCCGTTTACACGGAGACGGAACGGGTGTTATCCGCTACAGTTCTCTATCGTATGGACGGTTCGTTCACACGAGGCTGTAACGGAACCGCGGAAACGGAACCGCGGAAACAGAGCCCTCAAACGATAATGGGTTCCAAGGTGGGTAGATCTGCGGACGGAACGCTCTGGGGGGTCAATGCTCTGGGGGGTCAACGCTCCGTGTGTACGCCCGATACGCCATAGCCCTGCCTCTCCCCACTTCTCGCTTATTGTTTAGGTGCCCTTTGATACGCAGGCAGTCATATCATTAGCTAGAACTAGCTAGATTTGATCGATATGGATATAAACGCGAGTGAAGTCTAATTAAGGTCCTTACACACCAAACTGACACCAAAGACCACGTCCCGACGGAATGTCGCCTCATGTCTCCTGCGTCTTGGCCATGTTTCGCACTGGAACACACCACAAAGACTTCAGCCGACGGCCAAGTTGCACGTACGAACTACGCATGCGTGAGTGGCAATAACTCTCCTTACCAGCAGGCGGTGGTAGTGTGTATTCGTCATTCAAAAGAGGCAACAACCAGAAGACAGACTGCGTGATACACCGAGAGAAGAAGAACAGACTGCGTGATATAACCAAACAACAAATAGCGTGTGTCTTCCATTTTCACTCTACAGCGAGAAGCTCATAGGGCTTTCCCGAACCTGTGTCGAGAGCAGGAGTTAAATTAAATCTCAGATTTCTCATGCACTGATTCGCTAAGCTGAACAGCCAATCAGAGTGATTTCTTTGGCCGACAGCCTCCCGATTCAACATGTCGAATCGGCGGGGGAAGGTGTCGGCACGGTCGAAAAGACGCGACGGTGCAGTACACACCAAGACACACCAATCTGAGTAGGGCGACACGACGCTCATCGACAGCCCGACATCTATCGATGGCGAAAATCGGCTTGGTGTGTAAGGACCTTAATCGGACAGGAGAGAGAGATCAGAGATCAGCTGCTGCTGACAGAGACATGCAGCTCTGCATGATCACCTGCAGCTCCGCCCGCACACACTTCAAGTTAGATCATCAAGTTAGATCATCACACTTAGCTATTTTAATTACCTCTCAAACTACCTAAACTAGTTATAAATATGTTTATTTTTACTATCGGGTCACTCATTACTGGATCAGCCAGCTGCATGAGACGGATACTGACAGGCTGTCAGGAGAGGGGGAGGAAAAGAGAGGCTCCGTGTATTATTCTTATATAGAGTTGTTATTAATTTGTTTTAAAGCTCAATAAATAACAAAGAAGAACTTTGACCGGCACTTTTATAATTTTGTCCGGAAGATTTAAACTTTAATGGAAATGTTGACGTGCGTAAACAATTCGGAAACTCTGCCGCCCGGTTCCCTTGTCCTTTGGAAGAGCCCCTTAGCCTATCACGAAAATGTGTTGGAGCACTAATAGAAGCGTGAGTGTTACATAGTGATGTCATGTGACTATGTTACCGAAGTAAACATAGGAGTCCATTCGACGTGTTCGAGGCAGGGGAGGAGTGTGTGGGAGAGAACACAAAACCTTGCACAAAAACCTTTAAACACACTACAGGAAAGGGAGAACCCCAAAAAGCATAATAGGGCAAGATTTCTCCTAAAAATACAACAACATTAGATAATGCCTCATTAGAAAATGTAATGACTTAATGTAAGTAACCAGCTTCATCGTAGTATCTATAATGGGGCTTTCGCACCAACGCGGTTCCAGGGCCAGAGCTAGAGCCTGAAAAGCACTGTTTTTTCCTGTTTGCACCGCAGCGGAGCCGCCTCTAAGCTCTGGAATCCGGTTCGTTTCAAGCACCAAAAATTCGTCGGCTAGAAGCAAGAACCGCATACGCCACGCTTACGTCGGAGGGGGGCCAGATTAACCTGAGCTAACAGTTAAAGACGAGTACGGCAACATGCTGATACCGGTTAGTAAAAACCATGAATTAATGCTTTGACAAGTCTGCAGACAGACGGCAGGCGGAAAACCCTTTTAAAATGCGTGCTTTCTAAATGGAGCTTGGCTAAGCTAACGTTATATATGCTCCGACCGTCCACACTCACAACAACGGCCTACAGACATAAATAAACCAGCGACTGTATTCGCCATGACACAGGCAGTCTGTGGTTTTTACTTGTTTAACTTTTGTCTAGTTTCTGAACAGATATGAAGAGCTGTGAGCTCTGAGTGCTAAGAGCTAACGGCTGTGTTGTTTTTCTGGGGCTCTCATTGAAGATGACGTCACGGCTCCGCCTACACTGCGTTACTATAGTAACTACCCCAGTTCCTAAACTGTAATGGAAGCGCAGCATTACAGTGAGCCGGTGTCGGTACCATATGTGTTCGGGGTACCATATGTGTTCGGGCTCCGTCTCTTACCAGTGACGTCACGACGTAATGACGTCAATGACGTCAATGACGTCACGCATTGTGATTGGCTGTACGGTAATTTACCCAGGGGTGCTCGGGGGCGCTGTCTAGAGTATAGAGGTTTTTTATCATTACAATACATTGCATTTAGCTGACGCTTTAAATACGCTAGCCGCAAAGCTAGCATCGCAGCCACTGCTCCGTTTTCGGAGACTTTTCACACGTTATTCACAAACATTTTCACAAGCTAGGAGTATGGGAGTACTTTCATTCGCTTCGTCTTGATCCGTAGATGTGATTTGATGTAAATAACCCAATTTGTGTTCTGTGAAAAGGAAAAGGATTTTACATTGTTTTTGTTACTTTTCGTTGCAGTGTCTTAAATGTAATTTAGGTTAACTTTCTGTTTGAAGTTGTTGCTATGGAAACAACATCACAGAGAAAAAAGTAATATCTTCTACATATAATAACGGACAAAGTAAAGAATGAAGTGTAGGCTATGTTTAAATGTTACAAATACAAATACAAATACAATGACCGTGTATGATGGTCCTCTTGAGTTGCCGTACAGCCAATGGCGTAAGGCAAGGCAAGGCAAGGCAAGTTTATTTATAGAGCACTTTTCAACACAAGGCAATTCAAAGTGCTTTACAACAAATGAAAGACATTAAGAAAATGGCATTTAAAATCAGTCATTAAAAAGAAAAGCTAATAAAATAAACATTAAAAGAAGAAATACATGGATAACATTAAAAGAAAAAATACATGGATAAAAGTTACAGTGCAGTCTAAGATATGAATAGTTCAATTAAAAGCAGCGACAAAAAGAAAAGTCTTCAGCCTGGATTTAAAAGTAGTCAGAGTTGCAGCGGACCTGCAGGTTTCTGGGAGTTTGTTCCAGATATTTGGAGCATAATAACTGAACGCTGCTTTACCATGTTTAGTTCTGACTCTGGGGACAGAAAGCTGACCAGTCCCTGAAGACCTGAGAGATCTGGATGGTTCATAATTTAGCAGTAGATCAGACATGTATTTTGGGCCTAAACCATTCAAAGCTTTATAAACCAGCAGCAGTATTTTGAAATCTATTCTTTGAAACACAGGAAGCCAGTGTAAAGACTTCAGAACAGGAGTGATGTGATCCACTTTCTTAGTGTTAGTGAGGACTAGTGTTAGTGAGATTTTTTAGTGAGACCTGTGAAGACACCATTGCAGTAGTCGAGTCTACTGAAGATAAAAGCATGGACAAGTTTTTCCAAATCCTGCTGCGACATTAGTCTTTTAATCCTAGATATGTTCTTTAGGTGATAGTAGGCTGATTTAGTAACTGTTTTAATGTGGCTGTTGAAACTCAGGTCAGAGTCCATGACTACACCTAGATTTCTGGCTTTATCTGTTGTTTTGAACATTGCAGACTGAAGCTCAGCGCTAACTTTTATACGTTCTGCCTTGGCTCCAAAAACCATTACCTTTAATTGGAGAAAGTTCTGACACATCCAGTCATTGATTTGTTCAATGCACTTACTCAGTGTTTGAATTGGAGCATAGTCTCCTGTTGAAACTGTTACGTACATTTGTGTGTCATCTGCATAGCTATGGTAACTTATTTTGTTGTTTTTCATTATCTGAGCCAGTGGTAGCATGTAGATGTTAAAGAGAAGAGGCCCCAAGATGGAGCCTTGAGGAACCCCACATGTCATATTTGTCAACTCAGATGTGTATTTACCAATAGAAACAAAGTTGTTTCTGTCCTTTAAGTAGGATTCAAACTAATTTAGGATGGTTTCCGAAAGTCCCACCCAGTTTTCCAGTCGGTCTAGTAATATGCTGTGGTCAACAGTGTCAAACGCAGCACTGAGATCTAATAATACTAACACTGAAGTTCTGCCACTGTCTGTGTTTAAGTGGATGTCATTAAAGACCTTTACAAGAGCAGTCTCAGTACTGTGGTTTGGACGAAAGCCTGACTGGAACACATCGAAACAGTCATTTAAATGCAAAAAATTACTCAGCTGTTGAAAAACAACTTTTTCAATGATTTTACCTAGAAATGGCAGGTTTGATATGGGCCTGTAATTGTTCATTATTGAAGCATCTAGATTATTATTTTTTAAGAGCGGTTTAATGACTGTAGTTTTCAGGGCCTGTGGAAAAATACCTGAGTGAAGAGATTTGTTTACTATATGAAGTAGATCTGAGGCCATGCAAGGCAAAACATCTTTAAAAAATCCCGTTGGAATAATATCAAGGCAGCAGGAGGAGGATTTCAGAAGTTGAATAATGTCCTCTAGGTTTTTATCATTAATCTGATGGAATTGTGTCATGGTGTTTGAATTGATGTTAAGTGGACACAGAGACAACACATTTGCTCTTCCTGATGCAGAGGCACTGACTGCTTGTCTGATTTTCTGAATTTTGTCAGTGAAAAAGGAGGCAAAATCATTGCACGCCCTGGTGGATAGAAATTCAGAGGCTACTGACACTGGGGGGTTAGTTAGTCTGTCGACGGTAGCAAACAAGGCACGTGCGTTGTTTTTGTTTTTGGTAATGATGTCAGAGAAGAACGATTGTCGTGCGTTTTTCAATTCCAAATTATAAAGGCCAAGTCTCTCTTTATAGATTTCAAAGTGAACCTGGAGATTTGTTTTTCGCCACCTGCGTTCAGCTTTTCGACACTCTCTTTTTTCTGCTCTCACGGTCATGGCCTTTCTCCATGGAGATATTTTCTTGCCAGTCACTTCTTTTACTTTAGTTGGAGCAATGGCATCTATAATATTTTTAATTTTTGAATTAAAATGATCTACTAGCTCATTTACTGAGATGTTAGCAGGGGCAAGTGTGGAAGAAAAATTCTGAGTAAACTTTTCCCTAGTATTTTCAGTTAAATATCGCTTTGTGGTTACCTCTTTTTGAACATTTTTGTGAACAGAAATAGAGCTCTCAAAGAAAACACAGGAATGATCAGAGCGCGCAACATCAGTCACCACAACCTTAGAGATATTCAGACCCTTTGAGATAATTAAGTCCAGAGTGTGCCCCTTATTGTGCGTGGGCTCCGTCACATGCTGAGTCAGTCCATGGCTATCAAGAACACAAAACAGTTCTTTTGCCCCTCTGTCCTGAGGGTTGTCAACATGGATGTTAAAATCACCAACAATGACTAAACGGTCAAAGTCAATACACACTATAGACAGCAGTTCAGTAAAGTCATCATAAAAGCTTGCACAGTATTTGGGTGGTCTATAGATATTTAGGAACAGAGCTCGAGAGGAGCATTTCAGCTGAAGGGCCACATATTCAAAAGAAGCAAAGTTCCCATAAGATGTCTTCCTGCATTGAAGGGAATCATTGAACAGAATAGCAACTCCACCCCCTTTCTTATGCATTCTTTCCTGACTCATAAAACTAAAGTTGGGAGGGGTTGATTCGATAAGAACAGCTGCACTGTTATTTTGTTCAATCCAAGTTTCTGTTAAAAACATAAAATCGAGATTGTGCTCAATGATAAAATCATTGATTAAAAATGTTTTTCCTGCCAAAGACCTGACATTTAATAAAGCTAGTTTAAGTTTGTTAAACACACTATCAGTCATGTTTTTTGTAACAAGCTGTGGCTGACATGGAATCACTGCTAAATTAGATAAACTCACACAAACGTTTGAGCGCTTCCTGTATCTAAGATGATTCACCGCTCTTAATCTATTACCTATCAACACAGATATCGGCAAAGCTATAGGCAGGCAGGGCCCTGGCATGTCCTGGAAAGAGTTGAGAGTGCCATACGCCCTTGAGCCTGGACCCAGCACACATCAGTAAGCATTTTGTACACACACATCCTTATCAGGCTTCGGAGACTGCAGATGCTTTCTTGAAGGGAGGGGAGGTGGTTGACGTAGGCACGGTGATGGAGACGGGGGAGATGGTGCGGGGGTAGAAGACATGCTGCCAGGGGGGGGGAGGTGGTTGACGTAGGCTCGGTGATGAAGACGGGGGAGATGGTGCGCGTCTCCGCGGTGATTTTGGTGGGCGTCGTTGAGGAGCGGGGGTAAAGGACAGGCTGCCAGCCCTGCGTATCGCCTTAGTTTGGTTATTGAAATCCAGGAAGGAATCGGTGCCAACCCTCTGTATCGCCTTCATGTGTTCACAGGCGTTGTCAGGGGGGGGGGGGTGACGAGCAGTGGAGACTCCTCCATGTGTCTCATAGGTCTCCCATAATCAGAACATTCCTCAGGCGGGTGCAGTGATAATTCTTCAGGGTTTTCTGCGCGATGTGTTGTGTCTTTCTCCTGTTTTGATTCCGCTTGTTGCTTGTCCTTGGCAGAGGGAACAGATTGATGATGCAGGCAGTTGAAAATGTTAGAGATAAACAATTTCACTCCTGACTTGTTCAGGCAAACTCCATTTGCCTTGAAAAGATGTCTGCGATCCCAGAAAAAGTTAAAATTGTCAATAAAATGGACAGAATGGTCAGTACAGGCAGTGGAAAGCCAGGTGTTCAGTGCAAACAATCTGCTGAATCTCTCCACTCCTCTTCTGACTGGCGGTAGAGGGCCACTGATGAACACCTCCGCATTTAGAGAGCTGACAGTTTGCAACAAACATTTAAAGTCTTCTTTCAGCACTTCTGACTCTTGTTTCACAACATCATTTGTTCCAATGTGTAGTACCACATTCTTCACAGTTGGATGTTTAGCCCCAATATGCAGGATCTTCTCAGCCAAGTCAGAGACCATATCCTTGGGAAAACAGAGTACTTTGGTTTTGTTCTTATTACACAGACCTTTTACATCTCTCACAGCAGAGTCACCCACAATCAGATTTTCAGGCCCAGTTGTTAGCTTTCCCTCTAGCCTTTTACTTTTGGAGTAGCTATTGGTTCTTACCCTGCTGTGTGAAGAGGACAGGTTATCCAGGTCATCAGAAAGAGATCTCCGGTTCTCGGTCAGCGGAGCGTATCTGTTCTGGATTGGCACACTTGGTGGTTTAGGAGGATTGTTTGTAATTCTCCCTTTAGCAGCTGTCCACTGCGTTTTCCTGGTTGGGACAGGGGTTGAAGAGGCGCTCTTCCTGGGTGATAACAATGCAGGCCAGCCGGTCGCATCACAGATTTCAGAGCGCTGGGCTCTGCCTGTTATCCGTCCTCCCAAATCCCATGGAAATGATTTACTCTTCGGCTTTGCACCCAGAGAGTTCCAGGGAGGACTACCACTTGTAGATGTATTACCCAGTACACAGGCCCCCTGTTCCTTGGAATCCTTGTAGCTGCTAACTAGCTGTGAGTTAGCATACCCTTCTCCATTATTTTGCAACACTGGTAAAGTGGTGTCATTCCCACGACATAGTCCATTCACTTCCACGTTAACTTCCAACCGTTGCATTTTCATTTCCAACACAGCCATCTTCTGTATAAGTTTGTGGAAGTCATCTGTAGAGAACGGAGGCATTTTGCTACCAACTAGCATGCAGTAGCCTACCAGGCTTTAGCTGTTGCTAGGCCACGCTACTGTAAGACTGAGGTCGTCGTAAAAATGTTGAAATATGGCTGAAGCCCTCCGTCTATTTACGAAGATGAACTGTCCCAGTGATAAGTTAATGTCCAGGAGCCGCTGATCGAAGTTTTCAGAGAATAAGAATAGGAAAATCAGCATAAAAAGTAAGCAGAGGCAGGAGCAAGCAGAAAAGCGTCTGCACTGTAAGAAAGGTAAGAGTTTGTACAGCCATAAGAGTTTGTACAGCCATTGCTCCGTTTTCATGTTTTTTTTACATGTTTTTCACAAACATTTTCACATGCTAGGAGTATAGGAATACTTCAATTCGGTTCGTCATGATCTGTAGATGTGATTTGCCCCCGAGCGCCCCTGGGTAAATTACCGTACAGCCAATCACAATGCGTACAATGCGTGACGTCATTGGTAAGAGACGGCCCCCGAACACATATGTGACCTGCTCTATCGAAATCAGTCGCATTGACCCGAAGACACATTTTGAGTTGTATACACTGTTGGAAAGAGGATATTCCTAGCTTTCTAATGATATGAGACTGTCACAGAGTCATAATTTTGAGAAAAAGGCCTTCAAAGTTTTCTCTTCTCTGGAATCCATCGATCTGATTGATTATTAGTGGAGCAAATGATCAAAAAACGATATTTTCGTTTGGAGGGGAAGCTCGCGAGTGTGTGTGTGTATACGTGTGTGTGTGTGTATGTGTGTGTGTTTGTGTAATGTTGCGTTTGTGTGTATTGTGTTTGTTTCCCGGGGAAAACACTCACGAGAAACACCGGCTGTTGTTATGCCTGCTGTGACGTTAAGTTACTCCGTTCTCCGCTTGTAATTATGCCGAAGCTTCAAAGTTGTATTTATCATCTGAATTTGCCGAAACAAGTTTAATATTCTGAAAGCCAAGACTTTGTTTAATTGAAATCAGATGAAAACAAACTGTAACGGACCCTGCCGTGTTATCTATGATTACTATACTCTTACATTCATAATTTCAGCCGGAGGGAGGGGGGGGGCGGCGCTGCGGAAGAGCAGATTGCGAGTGAGAGGTGCCTGTCATCTTCCCTTTACAAGCTTCAACATTTATTTATCGTGTGATTTTGGAAATAAAAGTTTCATATTCTGAAAGCCAAGACTTTGTTTGTTTAAAATTAAACAAAACACCCGAACCCCGAAAAATAGTTTTTTACGTAAATCCACGTTTATTTTGAAATGAGCCGTTGCGACTTCCGACTGATTTCGATAGAGCGGGTCACATATGGTACCCCGAACACATATGGTACAGACACCGGGCCTAATAAGGCCTAACCAAACCGAGCGAGGCCTGCAGTGGAAACGTGCCATTTGACTATCCGTTCGCTGTCATTGATCATTGTGGAGAGCAGGCAGACGTTTTGTTTTGTATTATAGCAGCTGTCAGATGGAATCAATACATGGGCTGCACAGGTTGTCATGTCCGACTATCACAAGTAGAATCATAAAGAAAAATACGCTGGTAAAATGTGCCTGTAGAAAGCGGCTTATGCCACAATAGGATAGCAACAACAAGTAGTCAAGATAGTCAGTTCAGCTTTGGTTGCTATGCTAACATCACCCATTTTATACCAGAGAAACTTTAATAACAGCGTTGTGATGCCAAACAGCGTCAATTCATACAGAAACACATTCACTTAATAAACAATGAACCACGCCACTCTGGAGAAAAGTATAAGGCTGGAGAAGTCGTTATTTAATGTAATCTGGCTTCGTATGATTAAAAGCAACAAGATCATCAACCCGACACAGTCCCCCATCATTGTTGTTGTAGTGAGCACCGTAAGCCACGTAAACGGTGACGCCATGACGCAGCAGCGGCAGCACCAGTCGGGCTCTGGGCGGTGTGAACAAAACGGGGGCTGAAAATAAAAACCGGTTCCGAACCAGAAAAGCTCTAGCACGGAGCTAGAACGGAAATCACGTTGATGTGAAAGCCCTATCAGTTAATATTTGTTTATTGAACTCCACAATACATATTGTTAGAATTCGTTTTCTGAAAATGAGTTATTTAGCGAAAAACTATGTTTGTATGGCTGGTGACAGAATTCGAGACACTGGTCAACTTTTTCTAACTTCTTCTAAATGGAAATAATGTCCAATTTCCAGAATTAGAGCTCAGCTAATGATATCAACTGCGTATCATAAACATCGTCAACCTATGTGTGAGTTTCACTTTACTTCTACTTAGACCCATGCAGTAGTAAACAATACTCTGCGAGGAAGCAGCATCTAAAAACAAACACCTCCTCTTTCTCCCTTCACGCTGTCTCCCTATTTCACACATACACCTCCCACACATAACAGACTTAGTCATGTGTAGCCTTAAGTCTGGCACTCAGAGAGAGTGTGTGTGTGTGTGTGTGTGTGTGTGTGTGTGTGTGTGTGTGTGTGTGTGTGTGTGTGTGTGTGTGGTGTGTGTGTGTGTGTGTGTGTGTGTGTGTGTGTGTGTGTGTGTGTGTGTGTGTGTGTGTGTGTGTGTGTGTGTGTGTGTGTGTGTGTGTGTGTGTGTGTGTGTGTGTGTGTGCGCATGTGCAGGGTTATTTATTTGAATTTGCCTGATGTCACTTTCCTGTAACAACAAAGGTTAAATACAACCAAAAGAGGCAAGGGGAGACACTTTGACAGGGGGGACACCGCAACATCTCAATTTCAAACATACGTATATTGAGTTTGTTTCATAGAAGCATGTCATACAATTGCATATTTACTGACAGAACATCCTTATTAGGATACATTTTTTGGCTTTGGTTTCTGAGACCTGATCCTGCCGACATTTTCTCTGGTTTCCTCCACCTGACCTTGAATGGCAGCAGGAAGTGTCCCGATTCAACTGTCAGCCCCGATCACACACTAGCTGCTCATTCGGTTTCACACATGGACACAGACATTTCTCCGTCAAACATGCACGATCACACACACACACACACACACACACACACACACACACACACACACACACACACACACACACACACACGAGTGGAAAAAACACATACACAGAAGCTAAACTGGAGCGTTCAAAAGGCCTCAGGCTCGCTTGCAAATTCACATGCACGGTTTTGTGCCACAAATTCCCACGAAAACACACACAGTGCTTCTCTGTCAAAGACACACACTGCACACAGAAAGCGTGGGCGAACACACACATACAGATCTTTTTCAGCCTTTGAATGTGTTTATGATCTCGTGCAATTTTGTCAATACGGCTGTTTTTTTGGATCTAAAATTGCGAAAGCACGTCCCTCATGCAGGAAGCTATATTAGCACAAATTCATATTATTGTTGTTGGTTTTTGAAACATGCATTATAATCTAAATGGAATATGCATTAATATTATATGATAACATCCAAAATGTGATATGTTTTAGAGTAGTTATAATTATTGGATTATTGCCATTTAAGACCACACCTGATATTGTGTGGGAATTTGACATGTATTTTACAAAATGCAGAACTACTTTTCAGTAAATAATTTATTGGTGGTTGAATGTGAAAAATGTCAAGGTACTTTATACAATAATTACTTTATTATATGTTTTGTATAATGTGCAACAACAGAGAGATTGATGCTATATTATCAGACTGTAAACAGTTTGATAACAGTCTTGTTGTAACTATTTTCCTCTTTTAAAGCTGAGAATGCCACAGTACCTCTTCAGTGTTTTCTGTGATGGAAAAACAGTCCCACAATTTGAATTGAGACACAAGAAGCATTTTAAAGCAGAAACTTACCACATGGAGAATCTTATTTTCTGTCTCGTACACAGTGCAATCCTGTAAAACGAGAGGAATACAGAAAAAGAGAGAAGAAGGAAACATGAGATGGAGAAAGCATCTATGTGAACATCCGCACAGAAGACAAATGAGACAGCAGGGGGAATGATGGATGACTTTTTCTTTCTATGGAGAACATCAGCAGTCAGCTATTTCATTTTCTAACCGTGCGCATTATGCATATTACTTTATAATCTAGGTAGTCTAAAACATTGGATGACCAGTTCTCGATCTACTCTGCTTCACGAGCCTCCGCAGGATTTAGACACTACATTATTTGAACATGACAGATTGTTATTTAAGGATAGCTGATAGTTAATCTATTTCTGGGAAAGCAGCCCACTGAATCCACCAGATGTGCATGGTGGTGGTTTATTCATCCGTTTGATGCATTAGTGTGGGCGGTGCTGCCACCTTTGTCTGTCTCGCTGCACCCTGGCAGCCACATGTTAATTTGGCCCATTGTCGTACCACGGTAGCCCCTTCCTCCTCCCTCTCCTCTGGCCCTTTTAAAGAGGGGATGGGTTTTATCTGCTCGGCTCCAGGACTCACTCCGGGCACACGTACAAACACACTCACACACACACTGAGCAGGCTCTTACAGGGAGGATGTGGATGGAGTCCAGGAGAGCAGACATACTTTCTGTCCAAACAATGAGATTTCTGCAGTATCAGAGTGGTGGTGTGACACTACAGGCAAAACCATTGTTTTTCCATGAACTAGTCCATTTTAAGCGTTTAAGCTGTCTTTTTTCAGACTAGTGGATAGGAAACATCCAAAAATAATAATTTAGGTGTTTATTTCACTGATATTGTCCATTTGCCTGTCTAGATTTCTCCTAAAAATATAACAGCATTAGATAATGCCTCTTTAGAAACCACAATAAGTCATTGTGTGAGTAAGTAAAGTAAACAACTTCATGGTAGTATTCATTAGTTAATCGTTGGACCATATAAAGTTATTGAACTCCACAATAAAAAAAATGTCTTTAGAGGTGGTTTTCTCAAAATGAGTTATTTAGTGAAAATTAATGTTTTTTATGGCTGTTGCACAGAATCCCCGAATAAAACAAAGAAATATTTTCTCTAAAAAAGTGGTTGACTCAAATAAGTCAACATAATCAAACAATTATTTAGAACCAATGCTCCAGAAATGTATAAAATGAGCACATATTTAGCAAGATAATACCTAATTTGCACATTTCAAAATAATAGTTAATAAGGCCTGTCATACAAAAAAGAATGGTCTTTATTTAAGTAATGAACTGTAGAAGTTGTATGGTGATAGCTATTAGTTAAATATGTGTTTATATATATATTGATCCGTAGTGTCATATCCATAGAAATAGAATAGGAGATGTTTGGACATTGCCATTAATCAGAGTGGTCAGAGTGTCGGCCATTTTTATGTGTATCATTGCCACTGCATATTGAGTGAAATTAGTAATTTCACTCAAAAATTACGTCAATGGTTTTTTAATGCATAAAAAACCATTGACGTTACTCTCACAGATTTAGCCAACTAGTCAGCTTTTCGCTAAATGGGGCGAAGACTGCGAGCTAGCTCAGGCAGTCAACTCGAGCACTTATGCTGCATTCATACATAACGCCCCTTGCCACTCTACAACCAACCAAACAGAGTCTCCTTAATAGAGAACCGCAGTGACGCGTCCTAAAACCCGGAAGTAAGTTACCATTTTTGCCACGTCCGGTTCATTCAACAAAAAGCAATGTAATTTCTCCATAGGATCTTGGAAAATAGCTCCAAATAAGGTCTGTGGTTGACACAAATTGAAGAGACAGATCACGTTTTGTTCTACGGCATTAAATACATCAGCAGATTTTTGAAGAGTTTACGTGTCTGAAAAACGATGGTTGTTAACAAGTGGCTGAATAGGACTACAGAAGTTGTCCAGGCTGTTTTACGTCATTACGCCGAACACGTAAAACACTCCCGCTAAGTTTGTTTGCCCTGTTCTGCTTGAAAGCAAGTTCCTGCCTCCTGCAAACTGTTCAAACAAACACTTCAACTCGTACCATTTACAATCTGTATGTTTGAATATGGATCTTAAGTTGGCGTGACGTTGAAGCAGCGACCCTGCTGTAGTTCGTTTATAGCATAACGTTAGCATTTTGTTTCTGGCGACTAGATTTATGATTCGAAAATTATAAAAGTAGGGTAGACAAGTGGATATTATCCGGCTGAACAAAATGTGATCCGTCTCTTAAATGTGTGTCAACCACAGACCTTATTTCGAGATATTTTCCAAAATCCTATGGAGAAATTGCATTGCGTTTTTGACGAAGGAACCGGAAGGAGTTTACTTCCGGGTTTTAGGACGCGTCACTGCGGTTCTCTATATGCCGCTCTATTTAACCTGCCAGATATCTCTCTATGCATTGCTTGCTGCTGCTATTGCTGCAGCTACTTCTATGTCCACCCCAGCTTCCACCTGTAGGCTCGGGGTTAGTTATTTAATCATCACTCATTGTGCTATGTATATCTATGGAGTGATGATGCCCGAGCCTAGACGCCAAACTCAACTA
This sequence comes from Harpagifer antarcticus, assembly GCA_902827135.1. Lineage (NCBI taxonomy): Eukaryota > Metazoa > Chordata > Actinopteri > Perciformes > Harpagiferidae > Harpagifer > Harpagifer antarcticus. The sequence continues at coordinate 5,232,856 of CADEHL010001042.1, read as the reverse complement.
TATGCTGCTTCTAATAAACATGTTAAAGAAACACGTGAGTTGTCTGACTGAACTAGCCATCTAGGTTGCTAATTTGACCAAGCTTTCAGACTTTGTTACACTGATAACAAAAAATAAGCCTAAGAACAATCCCTTACCCTAACCCTAACCCACTGGGTGTAGTTGTTCCTCTGCCTCATTCCCTACTGTCTAAAACAGACAAGCTAACGTGCTAGCTAGCCCACCATCTGTCTCCTGAGCTTGGTGTGCTCTCTTCCTGGCAATCTGCAAACACACCTTATGACACCAAGTGTGCTGTCCTCAAAAATGATAGCTAGATTTGCCATTTTCTTTTGTACTGGTCAAACAATGTTGTGTCTAGAAGGTAAGCCTCAATTTACATGGAAAAACTTGGTCTAGATCTCGCTGCCAGACTACCTAAACCAATTAAGGTCATTACCAAACCTAAACCATTTTGCGAGAGTTTGCAAATTGAGGGTTACATCTAAAAAATGACCGTCAAATGACAATGGAAAAGAGTGCAATGTCTGTTCTACTCCAACGCTATTTCTATGGTCTCTTCTTAAAAGTGCATTGTGTGTGAGTGTGGTGAACCTCCATGAAAAAGTGAGTCACAGGGGGAGCAGGAGGAGGACAAAATTATTAATTTTAAATGCATGGGTTTTTTTTGTTTATTATTATTACTACTATGTTATATATTTTTCTTATATTTTATCTATTATATTTGACATGTCACAGTTTATTCTATGTTTGCACGGTGTATTGCATGTTTCTTATTTCATTAGGTTCCAAATGAGGAGGTTATATCTTTTATTATTTTTTATATATTATTAATCCCCCGTTTCCTATTTAAACATTGTTTATATTATTTTAGCTATTACTTTCCATTTTATGCCCTGAAATAACCCCTTTAATAAAGTATTTTTAAACATCATCCGAGGCGTGTCCCATGTCTCACCTGCACCACCTCGGCCTGGGTTTTAAACAGTTTTAGGGATACTTGGTTGATTTTATTTAAAAATATGTTCCCTCCCCGTGTGCCTATACTAACCCGTGTGTATTTTATATTTTACATATTTGTTTTATATCTTACATATTTTAACATTTGGGTTGATGTGATTTTTATTACCAGCACTTATTTTTAATTTCATTTAATAGTTTTAACACAGACCAAACAGGCCTTTACTTTATTAGCGTAACTTATACTGTATGAATATATTGCAATGAGTAATGCATGTGTTTGTGAAATCACCTGTTGTACGATGGTGGTTAATTCTAAGCAAAGCTGCACAATGTTGTTCTTCAGTAACGAATACTCTGTCACACTGGCAAATGGAGACCTGAAAGGCAAACATAGAGATCATGATCAAACAAATGCATCTGAAACCGTAAACATGTGTTAAACGTTTGTAGAACTTTGGATACAATTATCGTCATGATCTTATTCGAAATGTCGCTATTTTTATCATCAAAAGGTCCTGTGGTGGAGAATGATGTTTCCTCCTATTTTTCTTTTCTTTTTTTGTGCGTCATTTTTGTTTCCTTTCATTGATTTGATCGAGGTGTTAGTACTATACTTTTTTTTTAAATGTCGGAAAAAAAAAGTCATCTAAGGTCTCACAACCACTCTATAATGAATGTGAACAAAGGCATATTGGGCCATTCTATAAAAATAAATGAGCGCATTTCTGTTTTGAGGAGGTGATTTTTGCTTGGTGTTTTTATTTTGTTGCATTCATTTATTTGCTAAGTAAGTCTGTGATTCTAAAAGCTGTAACAGGGCAGTGAGAGAGGACAATAAAAGCTGTTCTGTTTCCCTCTCAGAGCACATGAGCATGTGATTCAGACAAACAACAATATTTAGTTTTATATCACGGCCAGAAGTCGATGCAGCCAAGACATCTTCTAAAGCTCAAACATTGCTTTATTTGTATGTGTCCTCAGTTTCATCCGGCTCCATCAGCTGAACTTATGTCAGGAACAGCATCAAAAACAATCCTCTTTACCCATGTATATTACTGATGTTACCATATGAGTTAATAAGGTTGTATTGTTGTTTAACTTTTGTTTCAGAAGGAGGTTGTAATGTGTTCTTATTATTTTGTCCACTGCCTGGTTTGCCATTTGTAGTAAAATAACTAATACTAAAACATCAATATAGGATTTACATATTTATTTTATGTGATCATTACATTATTATGATACCAAATACACAGCGGGAACAATATGGGGTTAAATATATTGGACACTGGAGATCGAACCACTGATATTCTGATTATAGATGCACATTAAACCCCTCATCCCTACTGTATTTAAATTCTCTTAAAAATATATGGTCAAATAAATGTTACCTGTCGAGCCAGGCTAGCAGGTTCTTGGCTGCACCGATCAGGTCCACCACGGAGGTGAGGAAGTCGTTGGGTAGCCTCCGGGAAGCTCGTCCGTCGTAGTGCCCGCCCCTCCGCCGGCCCAGGATGAAGTTCTGGAGGTTTTTCGCCGAAGCATTCAGCTTGTGTGACAAAGTTCTGAGGTTCTCCGTCTCTAGGCCATAGTTCTGGAGGACAAACAGAGGGATTCGTTTTAGAAGTAGAACCACATGCAGGTGTTGCTGCTGCTAAGCTAACATGCTACTTTTGCCAAGACATTGGCTTTAGGTTACTTCTGGAAGGGATATATTTGATCAATGGTTAAAGAAATAGTTGTGGAAACTTTCTGTGAGTTAGATAAGATGATTGATACCGCTCTTTTATATATATTATCTATTGAGTTGAAGTCAAGCTGTGGTTAGCTTAGCCCGCACTTGACTTGAAGTATCCACAAATAAACACAACAGAATAACATAAAACCGCTGTAATATATACTTTCACATTGATCTTTCTAAATATGGATTACCTTTTGACAAGTTGTATGGGTTTAAGCACTAAAAGTAGCTACAGTCATTACACTTTTTTGTAAGTGGAAAGACCTGAAATTAGAATAACTCTCTCGGAATACCCATTAGCATTTTACACAGCCACTCTGCACGCTAATACAAGAACACCAAGCTGGTTGAGCATCCCATTACTGCACTGTGACCCTTTTAGATAAACACACACATACATACACACACACACACACACATAGACCCACTGAGCCACATTGCGCTCGGCATCCCCAGGCACCTCCAGTCATGTCCTGCCTGACAGAGCCTGATTCCTGCTGACAAAGGCTACACACACACACACCCTTAAACCCGTAAAGTCAGATGCACACGCTCAGCTAGACGTATCCATTGCTCCACTGCCTCTAGATCTTTTCTACACAGTCACGACCACAGTGACTAAAGGAGCGAGGGGTTTCAGCAGTGGCAGCAGAGAGGGAGAGAATAGAGGAACTAAAGAGGCAGAGACAAGAGGGAGAGAGAGATGGAGAGTGCCCGGCTATGCATCTCTGTGAAAACTGGGTCATGCAGAAACTGTGTTCCGTATAATCTCCTGTATTCTGTGGGAAATGTCGATGTATACGTGAACTTGGAGTGCACATGTTTGCACAGCTGTAATTAGCATGTCCTGTGATCCGATCTGAAGCCCTGTGTGTGTCTCTCTCCAGGGGACGGAGTACCGAGATGAAGGGGTGGGGGGACAAATAATGCCCACGCTGTGACGACTGTCTGTGTGTGTGGAGAAGGAGAGGGGAAATAATTTGAGCGGTGCGTGCATGTGCGTGTCAAATCAATACAGTAAGAGGGCGATGCCATTAAGCAACCACCCCCCCAACCCACCCTCGTCCACCTTCATGTCGATGTGGTTGCCATAGCAGCCATGTGTGGAGTGGCCTTTCCTCTACGATGATATCTCCACTATTGTTCACAGAATCGCACTCATACACTGGTTATGAAATGTTTCGGCCAAACACAGGAATCATTTTCCTTTTCAAACCTCCAACATTAATCAGTCTCGCTCCACTGCACATTCACTTAAATGGAGAGCATCTAATAGCTATTAATCAAGAGGACTATTGATCGTGTGTGTGTGCGGGTGTGTGTGTGTGTGTGTGTGCGTGTGTGTGGTTCACAGCTGGGAGGATCTGTGTTCACTGCTCGTCTCAAGCACATGAGATTTGAATAATGGTTGAATTTTGAATCTACTGCAGGATCTTTCTCGATAACAAATCCAGCTATGAGTCATTTTCTCATTTAGATTTTACAAAATATCTATTTATAGTCTTCAGTCATTACCGTCCTTCTGTATGGCATCATCTACCTCTATTTTTTTCAGGTACAACTTTTATTTTAGAGTAAGTATCATATGGTAAGTATCAATATTTTCACATTTTATATTTTCCTTACTATATTATTTGTTTTATATATGTATACCTTCCTATCTGACCTCTTTTGTTTGTGTCTTGTGTAATGCTTTCCCTTGTTTTGATTTTCAAGCACATTAAGTCTTAGTACCCTCATTTATTTATACCTTATTCTGTTATTCTATTGTATTGTTATACCTTCTTAGGATATCGTATATGTTTTTAAATATTAAGCACCATTTTACATGTGTTGTTATCATATATATTTTTGTAATTTCATGATTTATGCCTTTTGAATTTGTATTATTTATAAAGCACATTTATTACATATATGAATAAACTTGACTACGGTTTAAATAAGCAGCTTATAGAATAAAAGAAGGGCTGTTTCAAGCAGCTTACCACCAGAATCCACACTATGATACATGGTTTGATTTGTTTGTAACAACCTTTTTTCAAGGGAGTTTCTCAAACAAGTGTTTTAATGTAGAAAGGGTTCCCCGTAGGAATCAACAACTAAACCAAGAAAATAAATTATTAGACGATCAACCGAAGACTAAACACATAGGCACACGTACATGCAAAACAAACAAGACAATTTAATCTTTCTTGTTTGGGACATATGAGGACTACAAATATACATTTTGGGCAACTATTTAATAACTTTCAAGTAACTGACAGAATTGTAAAAGGGTCTGAAGGGTGGCACAGAAAAGGAACCAAAACAGAAAGCTGACTCATCTGTTTAAGAGAGATCCGGGAGGAGATGACAGCATGAAGCAATTCCTCTGAACAAAACCAGAACAAAAGTATAACATTATAAAGCTACCTAATTATTATAGTATTATGGATAAAGCCAAGCTATATTGAGTTTTTGTTCTGCCTGTTTGCATGGTTTTTTTCTCAGTCAGATTGATTAAAAACTGTAAATCCCTGATAGATACTGTATTAAAGTGTTTGTATCAGAACGCTGGCATCATACAAAGACTGTCGGTGGAAATAATCATTCACTTGTCTTAACTTCAACAAGTTTTACAAAGATAATACACTTACAATTGATCATAGTGTGTGGCAAACTGTGGCCTGACTATGATGATTGTATGTATTTGCTCAGTTTCTACATTGTTGTATGTAACTTTAATACAATGATACATAAAGTGTCTTTTAACACAGATTTTGGGTTGAGAAGTCCATTGATTTTTAAATGATGCCCATTATTTAGCATTGGTAGATAAAAGGTCACAGCACATACAGTATAACCGCAATGTCCCAGGTTTGATTCCCGCTTTGGGGCCTTTTGAGGCATGTCAAACCTATATCTCCTTATTTTACACTGTCCTCTGTCAAATAAAGGCGAAAAAGGCCACACAAAAAAGGTTGGGCCCATTTCACAACACATCTTTCTGAAAATTCACTGCACCCTCAGAAACCTACTTAGCATAAAGGCTGGGGGAAAACACTTGAATGCATAGGCATAAAAGAAGAGACTTTTCCACATTTACAGCGAGACTGAGAGCTCAGTCAGCGCTTGAAACTTTGCATTGATCCAGGGCCACGGAAGTTCCCATGTTCGTTGAAGTCCAGAAAGTCGTAACGGTTGAGCCAGGGGAAAAGGGTTTTGCTTTCCTCATGATGGATTATATTGCTGACAACAGTGAATCGTCCTTTATTATCCAAATACTCTTTGTCTACAGGTACTTGCTTCCCTGTGGAACTTGGAGAGAAACGTTAATGAAGGTAGGAGGTCCGTTGAGAATTACTTTCTTAAAGGATCATTTTTGATTTATTATAACTAAGGTCTTGTTTTTTGCACTTTTGAACTTAATTTATATTGATTTTACTCAACATAATAATTGCTGAGATGAGATCTAGAAAGCACTTTGTCTGCTAGGTCCAACGGGGCAATACATGAGTTGTAGAAACCAAAGTCGGACACAAAGATGCTTGTAATAATCCCTTTTTTTAATGTCAATACATATATAAATGTTGAATCACCTACCACAAAAGCTCAATTGAGGATGAGAGGACTATTCTTTATTATTTTCTTTTTTTTTTTAAATGTAAGAAGTATTTATTTCTTTTTTTTCATTATAGTGTACAGTAATCGATGCCATTTCATTTATATTGTAATATCACAGTACCACAGTACACTCACTACACTCCGCCCTCCCTCCCTCCGCCGGCAAAAAAAATGCTTATCAATATAACAACAGAGCCATGAAGATAAACATAAAATGAAAAAAAAAAAAAAAATAAACCCACATCAAAGTAAAACAAACAAATAATTATACAATTAATTATACAATACAGCGACAATATAGACAATGACAACACAACTAGTATTTCCGGCCGTCAGGAAAAATAGCCACAGAGTGCACCATTCCATCACTGGTCATATCTCAGATATATTTTCCAAATAGGAAAACAATGGCGACCACAGAGCTTGAAAGAAATGTCCACGATTATATTTTTCCAATGTCATTTTCTCCAGAGGTAAAAAATGTGTTATCTGATCAATGAAAAGTTTAAATGTTGGAGGACGTTCATTCTTCCAGAGTAAAAGTATACATTTCTTGGCAAAATATGTTATTGTGATTAGTATTCTGTAATGTTTGGGGTTCAGTTTAAAGTTTGTCATTTAACAGGAAAAAACATGGATTTAGGCTCATTTCGATGCCTAAAACGGCTTTTGTGAGCGCATGAATCGAATCCCAGAAATGTTTCAAGAGATCACAGTCCCATAACAGATGCATAAATGTTCCTTCTTTTACTTCACATCTCGGACATTTTGAAGAGTTTTCTTTGGAAATGTTATGCATCTTTATGGGTGTGAGGTAACATTTGTTGAGAAATTTAAAATGTGCTTCTTTGATTTTATTGCTTGTGAATGGAAAGTGTGTTCTTTCACAGATATTCAGCCAAGTAGTTTCATCTATCTGTATCCATAAGTCCTTTTCCCAGATCTGTTTTAAAGTTGGAAAGGATGACTGAGCTCTTTTAGAAAAAACTGCAATTTATTGCTTTTAATAAGTGATTGGATCATGTTCCTAATTTGCAGGTATCTGAAAAAATCCTTATTTGAAATGTCATATTCTGCTCTTAAATCATTAAATGATTTCAATGTTATATCTTTGTGGAACAAATGTTTCAATTGCTTTATACCTGATTTCGTCCATTTGTTTATATTAATTGACAACAAATATTTGCTAAGATCAGGATTGTTCAAAATAAGAGAAAAGATCGAAATACCTGAGTTAACATGAACTTTTTTTGTACAGTCCCTCCAGGCTAAAAGTGTATTGACCACTGTAAAACATTTGGCCATATTTTTCACCTTATTGAAGTCTTTAACAAATATAAGAGTTTCCACTGGCAACGGGTCAAAGGTATTGGCTTCTATCTGAACCCATAGTGAATCCTTTCTTCCCAGAGACCAAGATAGTACATTTCTTAATTCTTTATTATTGAATGCAAAAAGCTGTAATGGTTACTTCAGGAATAGCTCTTCTTCACACTTCACATTATGAGTGTTAATCTAGAGTTTAGATTTAGAGATGTTTAGGGTCATCAGGATCAGCTGAACATACTACTGACTGACAAGACTCAACCTACAACATTACATTGCATTTGGCTGACGCTTTTATCCAAAGCGACTTACAATAAGTACAATCGACCAGGAAGACACAACCTTGAAGAAAACAGATCATATAAGTACATCAGGTTTCATAGAGCCAAACATTTCAAGTGCTACTCAACTGGCTATAGATAAGCCAGTCCTTTATTAGTATATAAGTGCTCTGTTAGCAGTTCTTTGTTAGTAATTCTATCGCTCGAAGTGGAGTCGAAAGAGATGAGTTTTCAGTCTGTGCCGGAAGGTGTGTAAGCTTTCTGCTGTCCTGATGTCAATGGGGAGCTCATTCCACCATTTTGGAGCCAGGATAGCAAACCCACGTGTTTTTGCTGATGGGAACTTGGGTCCCCCTCGCAGCGAGGGTGCAGGGAGTCCTTTGGCTGATGCAGAGCGTAGTGCACGCGCCCAATTACAAGTTGTCGTTCTATATTGATATCAGGTCAATCGCGTATCTTTGGACAGGAAAATATTACACATTTTGGACGGTAATGATGGTCAACATTTCATCCCCATGCCAATGTGTTCCCAGAATATACTTGGTGAGTACACTCTTGTTTAATCTGATGGGAATGATAGCTAGAACTACAAAAAGTTGAACCTGAGTTGTTATAAACTGGAATGATCATTCAATGCTACTCACAGCAGTGGTTTTAGTGATACATCTTGTATACCTGGCATCCCTATTTGTGTGCAGTGGTTCCAGTTCCAGGGCATATGGTGGTGATTGCTGCTCTGGGACACTCATTCCCATGCTGGAACGTTTGAATGAAGAGGTTCTGATTAGCACACACACACACACACAGACACACACACTCTATCTCACAACCATTCAAACAGCCCTAACTAATCCAGCCATGTGTGCCTGGGAGATAAGGTGCATCCTGCATGCTCTTTCTACATACTCTTCCTTTTCCTCTTCCTCTTCCTCCCTCTCGCTCTGCCTTAGTCTCTGTCTGTTTCTCTCTCTGGGAGAGTAGCACCTAATTCCACCTAATTCCGTAATCCTGAGCAGGGCCACTGCACATACAGTCCGCACTCCGCAGTGACCAAGGCAGAACACAAAACAGGGCCCAGATGATGGAGGATTTTTAAGGCCATTTCCTAAGCCAATATCAATGACCGGTAGTGGAAAATAAACAACAACAAGTTTAGAAATCTTTCTTCCTGTGAGAATTTATTTAGCAGTTTCATGAATGCACTCTGAATTGATCTTAAAATATACATATGTCTGACTGAATTTTTTATTAAATCAGCAGTAGCTGTCAAGCTTATCATTAACCAGCAATCCACCCTAACATGCCAGCTTCATTGTATATGTATTTACTGTGCTGTTTATTTCCCCATAGTATTTTGTTCTTGGGATTGTACCTACTTCATTTCAGTCAATAAAAGAGTTATTGAAGAGGGGGAAAAACCTCTTCAATAACAAGCGGTGCATTTGTACCATTTACTAGGCTACTATTTCATAACTGTAGCAGTTCAGACTCTGACACAGGAGGGATTCATTATTTTATTTTAATAAATAAAAAGATGGAAAATGTTTTTTGACTCTGGCTCTGCATTCTCAAAAGGTGTAGAGCTGTTAGCCTCATCGCAAGCATTTTTTTTAGCTATCTAGCTTAAATTGTTTGCTAAACACGGTTAGCAGCACCTGCCTTTTTAGCCAGCTACCTGGCTGTAGCTAACTTTCATCATTAAAACTTCACATGGCAGTGCATATTGCTTAAACATATTCCACTGTCAAATCTTGTAACAGTAGCTAAAATATGTTAGCTTACAAAGTTTGCAAGGTAACGCTACTTAAATAGAGTAACTACTATTTATTAATGTAGTGAGACCTATTTTGGATGTGTGATGTAACCTTTTACTAAAATGTGTCCGTTTTGGGGTTCAATATTGTGTCAGTCAAATACTAATACATTTGCACATCACCCCCGTCCAAAGCACTATGGATTGAGAGAGACAGTGTTAGTGAGTAACAGAGGCTGAGTGACTGACCAGGGCACAGAGCAGGTCGACAGCTTCCAGGATGAGCTCCTGATGTCCTATTCTGGTGACACCCAGCTCCTCCAGCTCCTGATGGGTGATGTGTAGCAGCTGCTCTCCCCCCATCTGCTCTCGCTCGAAACTCTTCACGTACTGCTGGAGACAGTCGTCCAGACCTGAGGAGAACACAAACAGACGCAGATTAGACGGTGCTGATGTTTATGCCTGTGTCACTGTGAACAAGGGGCCTGCCAGCCTCAGCCCAAAGGACAACATACTCTAATTGGCCTCATTTTTCTTGCCCCTACAGAGACAAAATATAAACATTTATGGGACATATTGATTGCAGACTGATAGAAATACAAATTTGAGTTTGGGCATATTGTACGCTAGTTCACTTAGCTGCAACACAATTCAGACAAGAGTGAAGACACCCACACAGAAACTCAATTGGAAAGTCTACTCCCTAGAAACAAATGCTAAACACTAGCCTAAAGCCAGAAATGTCATCAATGCTTTATTGGCAAGTTACTAACTGTCCCGTAGAAAACACACAACTACTGGTTAGGTTTTCCAATACGTGATGATGACTGCACGCCATGCTGTAATAACATTTACTTAAATGTCACTGCTTCTTTTAATAAAAGCAATGTATTTTTAGAGTTTTCAGAGTTTTGAGGTTAAACACAATTGCACGCACATTCTGAGTGATTAAGGGTGTGTCCAAAAATATATCCAGAGAGATGTGAGTAACATATTGACGTATGACTTTCCGCTATTAAGCTGCGGCTGCCTGCCACGCAGGGAGCCAATCAGCACATAGACGTGGTGGGTCCGGGATAATATTGATCAGCATGAGCCTCAGGCTTTGAACCAAACAAAGTCAGCAGAAAGCACACCTCCCCACAGACCCAATGAACAAGCCTGCTCCAAAATGAGCACACACAGAGCGGAAAACGCATGAGAGGGAAGCAAATCCATACGCATACACACACACACACACACACACACACACACACACACACACACACACACACACACACACACACACACACACACACATACACACACACACACACACACACACACACACATACACACACACACACACACACACACACACACACACACACAAGGAACCACACCAACAGTTCTCTCCGCCTCTCCGCAATCACACATACAAATGCAATTACAACTGCTGTTGTTATTCAGGGTCCTGACGCCTCTGCGGAGGCATGTTGTTAAAGCCGAGTGGAGCTGTGAGGAAAACACTGATGCCCAAGGGAAGAGATGCTGACTTTAGAGCAGACAGTGTGGTAGCACCTTACCAGAGTCACCACACACACATTCACTGCAAAGGATGAGCAGGAGGCATCCCGCTCTTCGTATGCCATGGGACAAACCAGACGAAGTATAAGCCTACTGTTGCTCTGAGTGACACTGACAAACAATCGTGTTACAAACAGCACAGAAAAGCAATTGTTAGTGTAACTCGCAAGAGGCTCCGCTCTGTAGCAGCACGAGTGGAAATTGGTTAATGGAATTCATTCCCTAAGGATAAACCCTCATATCACTGTGTTAGTATGTGTTTGACATACAATATTATCTGATGCAAGGCTGTTGTAACACCAGAAGCGTCTAGGCTCATGTTATGATTTGTGCACATGTAATTCTGTATTTTAATCATGTACTACAGAGAGTTGTTAAAAATGACAAAATGCATTCAAAAGTAAAACTGCTTCAATATTAATGAGTTGTGGAATACATTTATAAGCAGAAAATAGCAGCGGAAAAGCAAATAAGTAAGCAGAAAATACCTCTAAATCATAACTCAAAACCCGAGGGCACCGAGCCTTCGCAGCAGCTGGCCCCAGGCTCTGGAACACTCTGCCCCTCCATGTGAGGTCGGCCCAGACCCTAGGGGTTTTTAAATCCACACTTAAGACCCACTTCTTCTCTCAGGCCTTCTAGTTAGAGCGGAGCACGACTCCTGACTTTTCCGTGTGTTTTGTTTTTATATTTGCTGTTGCAATGACTGTCTTTTGTTGTTATTGTACTGTCGTAAATTGTTTTTATTACTTGTACAGCACTTTGGCTCCACCAAACATCGTTTTTAAATGTGCTATATAAATAAAACTTGATTTGATTTGATTTGAACTCAAAAATAAAATGTATATAGTCAATATTATAATAAAATGGTGGTTTCTACTTCTCCAAGAATTGTAGTTTTTTTACTCCATTTGCTTTACACATTTTGAACATTACGAACAGGCCTTTTTCCTGCATTTAATAGTTTTAACACTTGACGAATTGAATAACTTTTTCTTAAAGGTCCCCTATTATACTGTTTTTCATCAATATATTATAGGTCTCAGATATATACAAAACATGTCTCTGAAGGCTCCAAACACCAAACAGGTCATTGCAGCATCCCATAATCCCCTCTGTTTCAGCCCTGTTTCAAAAGTGCTGATTCTCTGTCTGTTACTTTAGGTGAAAATAAGGAGCCCCTCCCCACGCCCCTCTGAGAGAGATTTGGTTACAAGAGGCGCATTCACACTGCGGTACTTTTCCCACAAAGGTTCATGCGAACTTAGTTCAGTGAACTCTTTTATCGCGTTCACACCAAAAAGAGCCGGTACTAAATATAGCTCTTTTCTCACAAAAGAGCCGCTCGTAAGTCCCTGCTAGAGAGCAGGGACTTTCGAGCGGCTCTTTTGTGAGAAAAGAGCTATATTTCTGATTGGCTGGGCGGATTGCAAACCACGCCCCGTAAAACTTCCAAAAAGTTTTGTGAAGCCGCCATTTTATTATCCTCGCATTAGCATTATTAGCATTAGCATTAGCCCAGCGCAGAAACGCAGAGAGACTAACTTATGGCAACACAAAATAAAACATGGGAGCGGTGGAGATGAGGAGGTGTCGGCGTTCTGGCGATTTACTCGGAAGGCTTCAGTAGAAGCTGCTGGGAGTCCCAGCAACTTCTACTGAAGTCCTCTGACAACTCCGGGGACTTCCGGCCGGGGACTTTGGGCGGCAGTATCCGCCGTGAAGTTGTTTGTAGCCTGCCAGTAAACCCAAAGCAGAAGAAGAAGAAGTGAAGTCAGCGGCTTCATTTGCCTAATCCACCCCCAGGGACTTTTTCCGGTGTGAACGCGATCTGTACTTAGTTCATGCGAACTAAAGAGTTTGCATGAACTAAGTTCGCATGAACCTTTGTGGGAAAAGTACTGCGGTGTGAATGCGCCTAAAGAGCACAAAGGTGCTTTAGGAGGAGATTCAGGTGATAAGGTAGGGGGGGGGGGGTTACCTTGGTTGGTGATTGGCTATTACACAAGCCAAAACATCGTTATGACATCATAAAGTGGCCAAAATCTGGTCAGCTCATTTTCAGACAGGTTTTTATAGAAATGGATCAGGACAAAAAGAGAGAGAATCTTTGTTCCTGAAACTTTCAGAGTCTCTTTACACAGAGGGGACACATGTTGATGTAGAAGAGACATGAAAAAGTGGATTTTGCATAATAGGTCCCCTTTAAATTGCGTTTTCGCAGCTAGAGTGTTTAGTTATTTGTGCTTTGTATGTCCATTATCGTACATTATGTATGTTTTTGTATTTAAAATACAGATCTGAAGCATTTAGTCACTTTAGCTTTAAAATAAATGTAGTCTCTGAAACGTAGAATAAGTAATAATGAGATTTAGCCTTTGCAGAACATTTACATGCACAAAAACATATAACACACTACAGGAAAGGGAAAACCCCAAAAGCATAATAGGGCCTCTTTAATTATTTCAGTTTCTCTGGAAGGTTTCCCCTCATACCCTATTCATCATCCTTATTCAGACAATACAAACCCAAACAACGGTTCTGTATTGTTATTTTGTGTACAATGCACTTGATGACACATTCTTCACCAAGAGTAAGTGCACTGCTACATTCCAGCATTATATTAAAATGAGCTGTTTTTTGTTTCCTTTTAGAGTAAACATTTTTCGGAAAAATAGTGTAGTACAGTGTAATAAATCATCCATGTTTGCAAAGATATGCATGAGTGGACAGAAAGAGCAGATTTCTTCAGCTAGCTAGCAGCTATAGATGCAGAGACCGCCATGCAGGCAACATGGAGGCCGTGCAGAGAAAAAGCCCTGCAGCTACTGACTCGGATTTCTGAATATGTGACTCTTGACCCTAACCATCAGAGAGTTACGAGAGGAAAAAGAAAGATGGCTATTTCTCAAAGTAAAAAAGGCCATATCTAAGGGATGTGAGCCTTCCGAACCAAACCAATACATCCTTCTAATTTCCTCTGACACTCACATTTGTCCTTCCCCATTTAACCTCCTGCCTCTCCTTCTGGAAGCTCTTTGTAATAGCAGTAATGTCGTACAACGTGGCAGGTTATGGCTTTTGTCATCATAATGCAAATGCAATTTCCGACTTCATTTGCAAAATGATGCCAGTTTAATATCTTCGTTGCACATTTAAGATTCTCTGCAGGTGGAATAACTGGATGAACTTTGTTCGTGCTTATTATTCTAGTCGTGACTTCAGTTCTCCTCCTGGTGTCGAATCATTACAAGTTGCACCTTCTTTCCCCTCTCTCCACCTACAGTTAGTATATATACAGTGTATGAATTATATAAAGAGGTGATGAATAAAGATCAAAGACGGGCAGAATGACTAACTTGGCATCCTCTGGGAAAGCCCCTCATACTATAGCTATGTCCTACTTCTGCAACACACACATATCTATATATATACCCCACACACACACACACACACACACACACACACACACACACACACACACACACACACACACACACACACACACACACACACACACACACACACACACACACACACACACACACACACACACACACACACACACACACACACACACACATGAATGACTTGGCTGCTAAGTTGGCAGCAGGGCATCTAGTGGCCATTATCTTTAAGCTATGATTGGATTTGTTGTTTTAAATATATCTGAATTTTGATTGTAAACAGTTCTGAGTCCCACACATTTTTTGCGATTGTCGCGAAAATGTCATACTGAGAGCAAATTCGTACAGAAATACTTTTGAACATTGATCCGGCACTAAACCCATTGTCAGGGCTGTGGTAGGCCTTGAGTCCGGACACAAGACTCAAAGTCCACTTTCTGAGGTATTTGACAAGAATTGGTCTTGTGCCTTGTTTGACTCGGAATAGTCTTTGTCTCTGGCAAAGTATTAAGTATTATGGGCCAGTAATCTAGTTTAAAGGGGCCCTATTATTCTAATGTTCAGGTCTATATTGGCATTGTGTGCCTCTAGTGAGTGGTTCTCAACTGGTGGGTCGCGGACCTGTTTCGAGTGGGTCGCTTTTTTTAAAGTCTAACTTTTATTTTGAAGGCCCGATTTTCTAACGCTGTGCATGCAGTAGGTGTTGGACTGGAAGTACCGGAGACCATAAACGGTTTTGAAAACCTCTGTCACGTAGTGATCCTCTTCTCAATAAAACTTATTGGGTACAATACAAGTGTGCCTTTTTATGTTATACAGCTCAGCTTTGATTCCAGAAACTTGATGACCATGTTGTGTTTGGGTCTCCTGTGACCCGTTTCAAGTTAAAACTATATAATAACTACGCTATAGTTTTTTTTTATCCGAACAAGGCTTCATGATATCCTCCGCAACAGCTATATAAACACCACAAAACTGATTTTGACAATTTCAGCCAAGTCTGAAGGTCTGGCCTGACCAGTTGAAACCACTGCGAGTCTAGTGTGACATGTCTCCATGTTTTAATGTACAAAAAGCTCTTTATTTTTCCCATACTGCCTGTGCTGCAGCACCTCTTTTCACCCTCCGTCTGAAACCAGAGCCCAGTCGGCTCTGATTGGTTAGCTGGCAACCTCTGTTGTGATTGGTCAACCGCTTACAGGTGTCCCACCCCCTAGCCTATCACATACAATGTGTTGGAGCGCTAATCAATAGAAGCGTGAGTATTACATAGTGATGTCACCATGTTATGGAGGTAAACAAAGGAGTATAATGGAGGCGTTTCAGGCAGGAGGGGGAGTGTGTGGGAGCGAAACTCCCTCTAGAGGGAACTTTTTTTGATAAATATTTGTTAGCCTTTGTAGACCATTTACATGCACAAAAACCTATATAATGTAACTCACCACAGGAAAGGGAAAAGTCCAAAAAGAATAATAGGGCCCTTGATACGTTGATACATTTGCTATTCATACTAATCTGTTATCTACTATGTTGCCAGCTGTGTACACAGGAGACACCCTCCTGTTGTGTTCGGGTCAAATCTGACCCATTTACTACTTTCAGCAATCATAACTTTTTTGTTTAAGATTCGATTGCATTAAGGCTTTATGATATCCTTCACAGGAGACATTTGAACATATACAATTGCTGATCACCACTTTCATTGCATTTTGGATGATTTAGTCAACTTTGTAACACCCATGCACACACACACACACACACACACACACACTAGATGTGTTTCCCCCCCCCCCTTATGTGCCCATCCCCCCCACATGGATCACACCTGGCACACGGAATACATGTTCAGTGTCTATTCTTTGTATATGTACTGCAGTGTTTCATGTATACCAGTAGTCTGATACAATATGTACAGTTTGAAAGGGTGTTAAATGAAATTTGGTGATGATTAATGGTTTATGTGTTAATGTAATAGCAGTTAAAACAGGACCAGTCAAATCTTGGAATGACTTAAACTTGATTAGACGGTGGTGACTACAGCTCTGCTCATTGTATCATGTTACAGGAACAATCCCTAAAGGAGCTATTGAAAAAAGAAAGACTTACTGCCTATCCTTTTATTGGTGGCACAAAATAACAACTCTATTTTGGCTCAAAGCACCGCCACCAATTAAGAGAGCTTAATAGGAATGAATTTAATAGATAAACATTACAGCAGACCTCAAAGTAAAATATATTTTAAACAATGGGCTTCAGTAATTTTTTATGTAATAATGTGCCTTACTAATTAGTGAATTTGGCCAAAACTAACAGCTGTTTCTGTTTTGTTTTATTTATTCCTCACACCATTATACAGCTTTGTTGAACCATTGTTTTTATCTTTGTTCACAAAGCTGTTTTCAATGTTCGGAATAAGCAGCTGTTGGTAGTTCAAATGCACATATAAACATTTTGTTCTCAAAAACATACATGTGTGTTCTCACTCGCTTACTTGCACAAGCACAGCACTGCACACAGGCAAACATTCACACATATACACATTGTGACACACAGCTGCTAGCCAATCAGATGAGTCAGAAAGCCTCCCCTAGAGGACAAACAGCTGATCTGGGTTCATCTGCTGAGTTCATATGCCAGCTGGAAATAGCACATGGTGCTCGCAAACACACACAAACCAAAACAAAGGGGGTCAGCTTCGTCAGCACCGCACCTCGAAATGCAGATCATTATATTAGTATGATGTAGATGTGATTTGTCAAAATCTGCAGCAGCAACAAAATCCTTTTCCTGCCTACCCACATGTTTACAGTAACTGCAGGAAATATAAAAACTGACCTGACGCTTAAGTATGCCATGTAGTGTAATAAGAGTCAAACCAATTGCAGGTCTCCCTTGAAAAAGAGATCAATGATTTCAATGGGACCTACCTGGTTAAATAAAGGTTTGAAATGAAATCCTAGCCTGCGGGCAACTGAAATAAACAGAAAGTACATTTTGCACGAGTAAAGTCACAAGTGTCTCAGAGTGTAATCAAGGCATTAGCCCCTGCTAGATTCCCCTGGGAGCTTTGCTGAGTTTGGAGCAAGATATTTTATTATAGCTTAACCATATAGTTGAAATCCACCACAATGGCAGGCTGCACTTGTGTGTTTCCTGTCAATATTGTCCTTCTTGGTTGCTGCAAAGGAACTTAATATTGAGCAGTATTTGCTGAGCCAGGGCCTTGCCTGCATATCTCCCATATCTCTTTCTTTCAAAAGCGCTTCATAACACAAATTTGTCGATTGTCAACAGTCTGTTTTTTTCCCCCACAGTCTGGTAGAGATAATAAGATTACTGCATGAAGGCAGCATGCACACAGCTGCTGTGGGATTCTGAAATTGCATCAGCCAAAGGCCTTTTTATATTTGTAGGTCTTCTTTAAGTTGAATGAGAGCATTTTTCAGGATATTTACTGGACAGTAGCAACACAATAAAGAGCTAGGTTTGTATTTCTGGTTCTATTTTGGATATGGGGCCTAACGACAGTAAACGATTGTAATTGCTTATCTTATCATCCTGTTATAGAAGCCATTCCTAAACTCATGGCTGTGTCCTATCCTATCTTTGTCCTCCTCTTAACCTCAAAGATTATAAAAGTAAATGTAATTCTTCCAATAGCACTCATCCAGTCATGCAGCATTGATGTTAAGACTGTAGGTTATTCAAGATGGACATGCAATATATCAATGACTCTCACTTGTCACTGGCTAGCTTGCTATCGTTGAGAAAAAATATGTCAGAAGCACTTATGTTCTAGGAGGAGAGGTACTCTTTAATCCTCCTGTTGTGTTTGGGTCAAATCTGACAGATTTACTACTTTCATCAATCATAACTTTTTTGTTTTAGATTCGATTGCATTAAGGCTTTATGATATCCTTCACTGTAGACATTTGAACATATACAATTGCTGATCAGTGATCACCACCTTCATTGCATTTTGGATGATTTAGTCAACTGTGTAACACCCATGGTGTTCCCGGTCAAAGATAACCGCCATAAAGAAAAGGACTTAGTATTAACCATCCGGATCAGATAAAATACACACACACACACACACACACACACACACACACACACACACACACACACACACACACACACACACACTAGATGTGTTTTCCCCCCCTTATGTGCCCATCCCCCCACATGGATCACACCTGGCACACGCAATACATGTTCAGTGTCTATTCTTTGTATATGTACTGCAGTGTTTCATGTGTACCAGTAGTCTGATACAATATGTAAAGTTTGAAAGGGTGTTAAATGAAATTTGGTGATGATTAATGGTTTTTGTGTTAATGTAATCGCGGTTAAAACAGGACCGGTCAAATTTGACCGTGAACACCAAAGTAAGGGGGGGAAAACGAAGACAATAGGAGGGTTGAATTAAAATAAAAAGCAAAGTTCAATCCGCTCTAAACTCAGACTCAAACGTCCCACTGAGGCTGAATGCCTTTACACAATCGGCTTTCTCATTTACACCCATCACTCATTGGAATAAGGTTCCTGCTGAGCATTAAACGTGCACAGCCTTTCGCAATTTTCCCCATATTTCCCCCAAAAATGTATATTGAGCAACTCGTGTTGTTGTCATCATTTTGACGATGATTCAGGTTTATTATTGAATTTAATTGTAATATCATAATTGTACTGGATGGATGTGCTGGTGTTTAGACTTTGATGTGTGCTTGTAGATGTGTCTGTGTAATTGTTAGTGTTAGAAGCACTGTAATGGTGTTGCATGTTAATGAATGTGTTTAGTGTCTGTTAATTGTTCTGTGTGCACCCTCAGGGACTGTAGATAGAAATAAGCCTACAGTTTAATCTGGCATTAATCATCTCTTCCCTTTTATAATAATGACCAATAATAATACTAATATAATGCCGTTTGAGTAGTCTTTAAATCATTTTGTTGTTCCTGTTGTTTCCCATCATCATTGTCATTGCCAAACAGTTATTTTAAATGTAGGCTTTAAACATTTTTTTTAATTTGATGCTGTATGATGTCCTTTTGTTGTTCTATTTATGTTTCATGTGGAACTACTTGAGCAGGTCTCCCTTGAAAAAGAGATCAATGATCTCAATGGGATTTATCTGTCTAAATAAAGGTTTGAAATTAAATGAAATGAGGCTGGTTTTATGCCATCTTGATTAAATAAAGGCTATATTACTATCCTTAGATATTCTTCTCAAAATGTAATAAAAAAACGTCACCCTACATTGAGATAAGACAGAACATTGATTTATTTGATGACGCCACTGGTTAAGAACTCTTATTCGCCGTCTTACTGTGTTATGTGATACTGCATCAACATTGTTGTCATAATTATTTTGGTTATTTCACTTGTCTGTGTTTTGTCTGTGTTTTGCCTGTGCTCTTATCACTACATTTGGAATAAGTAGAGCAATACATAATAATAAGAAACCTGAACTTTAACTTGGATGTTCTTACAAGGACATAATGTGTAATTTTTAGAAGAGTACAATTGATAATAATGTTTTCACTGGCTTTAAGATCCAACTGCTTTACCAATATATTATTATTATTATTATTATTATTATTATTATTATTATTATTATATTATATTATTATTATTCTCTTGTTTTTTAAATCAGCATAAAGCAATGGATGCTAGTCATGTAACAAGGTAGAACAAATTAAATCTGTCCAGCAAAGCTTCAGGTCTGTAAAGAAATTAAGTCACCTTTGCTTTTTGAAATTGCTCTATTACCTTTGGAGAGAAAATCTAAAAGACTGGGATTTTCTTCTGTCAGATGTCAGTGAAGAGTTGCAGTGTTTTTAATTATTAAATAAAATAAAGATCATGTAAGTTAACTGTATGCTTTCGGTTTTGAAACACTGCTCCTACCACAATTCGTATTGTTGCTCTTGTTTCGTAACCATAGCCTAAAGTGGTAAACACATATTTGTTGTCAGAAAAACTGAAGTATCGCTCTGAAATAACACAGTAGAATCCCTTGATCAGTAAATCCCAGTGTGCTGAGGCTTGAGCGAGCATCTCGTGTTGACAGCTTCATCCACATTTCATGCAATTCCTCCAATCTTTGTCTCTTTCCTGAGCAAAATAAACCCCTCCACTTCGGAAACACGAGGGGTTGCCAGGCAACCGGAGCAGAGAGGCCTCGAAGCAGAAGTGAGGGATCAGCAGTTGCCGCCCCTCAGGTCCCTGCACTGATGCTAGGCTAAGGAGAGCACATACACACTTTATTTACACACACACACACACACACACACACACACACACACACACACACACACACACACACACACACACACACACACACACACACACACACACACACACACACACACACACACACACACACACACACTGTAGCCTATGTATGCGTGCCGCACACAGACAGAAGGCTTGTTGAAGGCCGCAATAAAAAGACTGCATTTACAGTTGAATATGAATTCTCGCAGAGCAGTAACTTTGCTGCTTGTCCATTTGCATCATCAGAAATCAGATTGTCAAAACTGCGTTTCCTTTGAGACCTTCGGGTCTGACTAAATCCTGGAATAAAAGCGATGGTCTTGGCCATTCCCATCTGTGAGCTTCCAGCTGGAGTAAGTGCTTCGGTGAGTGTGACAAAAAGACACATCGCTTACTTCAAAAAAGAATATTGCACTGTGAAATATTCATCACATCATGACAGTCTTGAGAACATGGCATTTTAGCTCCCCCCCCGTACACAGGCTTAATGTGGGGCACGGCCGCCTCTCTGAAATCCAGCGAGCGGGGAGGTGTCAAGAGGAAATCTAATGGAGCACAACGACGGGGAAACAGGGTCAACCAGGAAGCTGCACCAAGTTCAGAGGCAGAGCTCCACTTGGAGGAACCCACCCCAGGGAATCTAAAGGGACTACAGACATAGCAGAAGTGCAATAATGTTTTAACATGAGCTTCACCTCACAAGCCCAAACTATCCCTATTTCAACCCGTTCAACGTTATTGCAACTGTATGTAGAGAAGAAAACATAGAAGAAGATAAAAAACACTTTGAATGAAGAGAAGCTAAATGTTTACATACTGGAGAAAGTGTCACAAAGTGTTTCAGCTGACAGAGTGTATAGGCCGGGTGACCAGTGTGGGAGAATGAGCACGTTTGTGCGGGACAATGTGGGCCATATTACTGCGTTGCTAAGAGCTAGTTTAGATTTAAATATAATGTTTATCCAACCCTTGAAAATAAACATTTTGACTGAAACTATTAGCTTATAGATATAAATAACAACGCTTCACTATAGTTAAATTGTTTGCACAAACTACGCAAGGGAAGGAATTAAATATATTTGTTTTGAATGGAATTATTTTCCAACAAACTATCATCTGTAAATATTCTCGTATTCTTTTGCGATCTCCAAGTATTGAAAAATGACTAGAGCTTACTGCCAGTCTGTTGACCTGTTGGACCGAGTGCTGCACAGTGTGGTAAACGTTACATCAGCTGCTGTAACCTCATCTGTTTGGTATTCCTCTTTTGGTTTTAGCAGGAATATATCCATAGATCAATATGTTCTTTATGGGCCAGGCGTTTCTTGTGAGTTCTGTCGCTTCAAACGTATTCACCTCCATGTTTCTTCTTTGTATGCTTTGTTTTATCTATTTGCCTGTACAGCACTTTGGTCTGGAGGTTTAAAGTGCTTTATAAATAAAGTTGTATTGTATTGTATTGTATTGTACAATTGAAAATAAATCTTGGCAAATCTTTAAAAAAAGACTCTCTGGGAATCGCCCTCCACCGGCTAAACCCATAAGTAAATACATTTCTCGGTTGATTGGTTGACATCTGACACAGCTAATGGTGTGATAGCCCTCTCTTTTTTTCTAAACATCTTTGGACAAAAGACATGTTTTAGAAGGCCAACTGTCAATACAATGCGGGTACGTCGGCTAAATGTGTGGGACAAATGATAAAAATGCTGTGCGGTCGCGCACAAAGCGGTCGAACACAGTAACAGACCCACAGACAATTGTATTCCTATACTTTAGCGAAATGAACTATTCAACAGTTATTCAGCGCATTGTTTCAGTTTTATGCAATACTGCTGGTTTGGTTCACCCCAAAAATAAATCACACTGTTCTCTAACCGGCCAAGCACCACATTTGTCTGGTGAAGAAAGTGGATTTCTGTGCCTGCTAGATGTCTAAATATACATGTGCTTTAAAAAAAACTGTTACAAATGTCAACAAAGTCCAATGGACCACTTTAGAGTTTTTCAGCTCATGGTTGTTTCCATAAACAGATATCTGATGATACCACTGCATGCTACCTGTACAGCCTGTAATAATAACCGATAATATGTCAATTATGTTGTTGGCCGCCCTTATGTTGCACTGCCGTAAATAAATGAGTTAATGCAGCAGAGCATGACATATTCCTTTGGCTGTGATTGGTCAGTTTATTATGAGCTGATAATCTTCATGATACACCATAATGCGTACACACACTTCACTGCATCCTCTATTAGTCTTCTATAGATGCTTGAATTATTGGTTTTTATTATTGTGAGGTAAAATACAGACTTCATTTTACGTGTTAAGGCTCTGACACACACACTGAGCCGATTTCGGCCGTCGGTAGATGTCTGAGCCCTACTCAGGTTGGTGTGACCTGCACCGTCGTGTCTTTTCGGCTGTACCGACACCTTCCGCTCCCGATTTGAATCGGGAGGCTGTCGGCAAAAGGCTGTCGGCAAAATAAATCACTCTGATTGGCTGTTCAGCTTAGCGAATCAGTGCATGAGAAGCGAAACGGAAGTGAAGAAGGCACACACAGACGGCAATTGTTTTTCATTTTCCAGTACCGCACTAAACATGTTTTGATTATAAGTCGTTATGTGAAACCGTCTGTGATGGACGAGAGTGAAAATGGAGCGCACGCTATTTGTTGTTTGTATATATCACGCAGTCTGTCTTCCGGTTGCCTCTTTTGAATGACGAATACACACTACCGCCGCCTGCTGGTAAGGAGAGTTATTGCCACTCAAGCATGCGCAGTGCGTGCGTGCTACTTGGCCGTGGGCTGAAGTCTGTGTGTTCCAGTGCGACTTTTTGGCCAAGACGCAGGAGACGTGAGACGACACAACAATCGGGTCCGTCGGGACGTGTTCTTTGATGTGTCAGGGCCTTTATATGCAGTACATTTGCCAGAGTGTATTTGGCATATATTTGTATTTTTAGGAAAGTAGAGACTTAAAACAGACTTAAAAGCATGCTGTAATTGGGCTGTTGGGGTTATAGATAGATACTTACAATTAATCAATTGGGGTAGTGTCACTATATGCCTGTATTTTCTCTTTTCTTTTCATTTTGATATGTTAAGGACATTTCACGGCATCAACATCAAACGGATAGCAATCAGGTGAAGAAGCTACAAAAAAAGCAGACACAACGCCAACAAAATTGCAAATATATAGCGAGGCCATGCGGACAAATCATGGGTTGGCACTGCTAATCCTCGTTGAGCTGTGGAGGACGGGCCAACTTTGAATATAGTGTGCATCTGCAACCGACTAATCCTACTCATTCTGCCTAGACAAACTAGCTTTTCGGTAATGTTGACAGCTGAGCCGGGATAAACTCTTAACTCCATATCATACTGGCAACTATAAAAGGATAAAAGCTTTAATGCTGGATCTCTTTCTAATCTTTTCATTGTAAATTGTCAGGATTTGTCAACATGTTCTAGTTTATAAAGCCCCAGCATTTAGAAATTCCATAAAATCTTTGCTATGCCTTGAAACCTCTAGTGACCTTCTCTGTATCTCATTGGATCTCATGTGGGCCCCTGACCCAAAGGTTGAGAAACTTTGCTCAAAGTTAATATATGTGGTCGTAAAACTGCATCCTCCCAAACAGGAACAACAGGTGCAAAATCAGCTCAGTAAAACACATACGAACACACACACATACACACACACACTGGCCCCTCTGTCCGGGCCCCCGGATGGAGCGGGTGCTTTGATATGATGCCCGCTGCCTCCTCCCATTCTCTGCATTCTCTCTCTACCCATCTTTCTCTGTCATGCCCACCCCTTCTTCCCCTTGCACACTCCCTCGTTTCCTCCTCCCCCATCTTAGGCTCCTCTGCTTTTCTTTCATTTTGCTTCGCGCCTCCCTATTTCTGAATCCTTGCTCCCTGTCTCTCTCTTACTGCTCAAGGCCATAAAATAGGAGGGGGAAGCTCGTACGTGTGTGTGTGTGTGTGTGTGTGTGTATGGGTTGGTGGAAGCGTACAGGATGTGGATGGGGGCATCTGTGTGTGTTGCTGGTTCCCCATCTTATGACATGTGCTGTGACTCCGACACGATCAGATCTGGTTTCCATGACTACCGATGCCCCACTTAAAGGCGCTGCTTGAGTTTGTGCATGTGTGTCAGTGTGCATACGTGCCATACATTTCAGCAGGCATGTGAATCGAGTGCCTACATCCATATGCATCAAGGACTGAAGGACTTTCCTCTATGTATGTGTGTGTGTGTGTGTGTGTGTGTGTGTGTGTGTGTGTGTGTATATGTGTGTGTGTGTGTGTGTGTGTGTGTGTGTGTGTGTGTGTGTGTGTGTGTGTGTGTGTGTGCACCTCATAATAATAATAATAAGGCACACTCTTTAATCTTTAATGCAGCTGAAACTACAACAAGCACACAGTCAGAGCCAGGGGAAGCAACACAGTCTTCTTTGCCATGTCAGCAGGGGACCAAATCAAGGGGACACAGTATGGAACGGTAGTAAACATGGCTCTGGACACGACAATTAATCAGCTAAATAACATCCAGGGGATTCTTTCAACAAAGCCACGTCTGCTACCCTGTGCAGCGTTGAACTCCATGTACATTTAACTAAAATGTCACACATTGCCTTTACTTTTAGACTTCTAGTTCCACCAAATCAGCACATGAAGAGAGATTACTGCAGGAAAAGTGGACTTCCTTCCTCATTCCCCTGTCACTGTATGCATCAGCAGGCTGCCGATATATAACGCACAGGCTGATCTTATGAGGTATGTACAGCAGCACCAAGGAGCCGAGAAGAAGTCAATTTTTTCTTTGTTGTCTAACGCGTTGAAGCGCAAAACCTCACGCGTCATACTTTACACATCAATTGCGTCTGCACCCACCAGGGTGAGATACATCCCTACCTCCTCCCTCGCACACACACACACACACACACACACACACATAGAGGAAACTCCTTCGGTGTGGGTGTTTAAATCAAAACAAACGCTGATGAGTCATCTCGATGTGAGCCTCATCAGTGTTCTGCTGCTGGAGCAGAGAGAGGTACAGGATTAGCATGGTGGCTAGCTTTCTCAGGTTTTCTCGATAGGATCCTCTCGATAGCTCGCTGTCTTGAATTTGTTCATGACAGGAGTGGACTGATGAGGAAAAGGAGCTGACAGATGAAGCTTGTCATTTTACATTTTTCTCTAGGCAGTGAGGAAAAGATTATTCCTAAAACAGGCCCAATGTGTCCATTTGAAGACTGTCTTTAACATGTAAACTATCTCTCATGAATAAGGCTAAGCTAAATGCTAATGTCGCTATTTTAAAAGGTGGGAGAGGAAAGTATGAAGAAAACATCACTGACAAGTACCTTTTAGTATTTGTACTAACACATTATCTTTATTACCCGACCTCTACTCCACTTCATTTCCTAGACATGTTTTGATTCCAGAACATTTGTCTCACAGCTTTAGTTGAAGTAAGTACAAAACAACATCATCTTTTATACATTTAAAATTCCCAGTGGAACAAAAAGTAGCTAAAATTAGCCTAGCGACTACCGGCTGAAGCTACTTAGCCATTAATGCATCATTAATATTTAACCGGTTTACATAAAAATACTCTGAAGCAGATTATGACTTTTTTGCTATAGTAAAGTATATTTTGGAAAATGCAAGACTTTTATTTAGAATTAAAATCAGAAATAAAAACTTAAAGGACTCCGGGAGTATTTGTGTTACATTACAGTCGGAAATATATATAAGTAGAGAAGTTAGAGTACAAATGTGGGTATTATACTACGAGATATAGAACATAAATGCTGAAAATTGTGACAATAATTAAGTGTTTAAAATGCAAGAAAATATCATCTATAAGGTTATTAAATGTTCAGTATGAATATATTAATGCCAGAGAGTAGCCTTTTGCACATGTTATTGAAAGTTGCTTTTAATATTGCAGATATATTCTTTAACAGTGCCGAACTGATATTTTGTATACACTAATATAACAACCCTAACTTTGACCAAAAACATGCAGAAATGTTTCTGAATTTTGATCAAGGTATAATACAGTATCCGAGTTGGACAGTGGATTCTGTATTGACTGGCTGGTCAAATCTGAAAATGCACTAGCCATTAGGCCCTGAATAAAAAGGTAATTTTGCTTCCTGCTTACAAACAAAGCTTACAAAGAACATTTGTATTAGTTACATGTCGTGCCCTCAAGTTAGACAAATATCATTGTTGTAATATTTTAAACTTTGTTTGTTGTTGATATTTTTGACTTTTCGGTGCTACTATATCAGTGGATGAAGAAGTATTCAGGTTTTTCACTTAAGTAAAAGTAGCAATACCAAATTGTAATAATACTCTGTTACAAGTTATAGTACTGCATTCAAAATGTTACTTAAATAAAAGAGAAAAAATGTATCGACATCAAAATATACTTCAAGTACCAAAAGCTAAAGTACTTTGTATGCGTCATGGCCCATTTCAGAATCATATATATTAATTTAATGGATTATGATTATTGATGTGTTGGTGTTTTAATGACAGCTGGTAAAGGTGAGGCTATTTGATATACTGCTGCTGTACATTTGAACCTAGAATTACATGTCAGAGTTTATTTAAAAATTGATTTGTATTTCATATTAACTAATAATCTAAAGAATAAGTTTCTAAAGATGTAAAAACATAGTGGACATTAGTGGAATAAAAAGTAATATATTGGCTTCTAAAATTGAAATAAGTAGAAGTATAGAGTAGCATTGACTAAAAATACTCAGGGAGGGTACCTCAAAGATGTACTTAAGTACAGTACTTGAGCAACTGTACTTTGTTACCATCCACCACAGTACTATACACAATTCATAGGCACCTCCGCGGCTTAGATTTGGGTCAGACTGGGGACTTGTGTCGTCTTTGTACCAGTGCTAAACAATATAAATAACAAGAATAATGGATTAGTACACAATGTAGCTGCAGGTGTTGCTACGTTGCTAAAATAAGCCTTTGTGCACAGACAAGACGGCACAGTAATATGAAAGATGAGAAACCAAGGACTATGGTGGCCAACCCCTGCCTCCACAGAGAAATAATATAAATAACACTTTGTCTACAAGATGTAGGTGAGGACAAATGTTAGCTATCAGCACCTATTTGTCTTACATCTGTGTACTTTTCTCTTTCAACTTAAGCTAGCAAAATAATGTCTTAAGGAAAATAATAGCACAAGACTGCTCAGATCAGCAAGAGAGCGTTGAAGAGATAAAGGGTCCACAGTGAAGCCACTGTAAGCGTAGCGATTAATACTAGCCTCTCGCCTTTTTCTTTTAGTCGTAAGAAAATAAGATCTGGGCATACTGAGGGCCTAGGTCAGGAAGAAGGAGGGGGCTTCACAGGAGCAGGGAGAACACACATTACATTACATGTTACTTGTTAGTCGCTTTTATCCAAAGCGACTTACATACTCAATGTGGCCACAAACGTCCATTAGAATGAATCCCTGAGCCCGTGTGGAAAAGGCCAGGAGACTCCTTTACAAAGAACACATGCAGTAAGGAGATGAAACAATTGTCCCTTAAGACTTTTGGTGCAATTGTGTACATTTGTCTGTGTCTTTATTTCACTGATGACGAACAAAAACGTTTTTTTCAGTTGATTATGACCTGAAACCTGCAGGAAATAGCGGCATGTGTGGCAAATAATGAACACTCTTTTTATTTCGATTGAACTGGTAGGTTTAAATCACTCACTCACATCTCCATGCGTTCTTTCCAAAGTGATTTAAAGCTTTAAATGATATTTCTAGTGTGATGATTTCCTAGTTATCGCAATTTGAGATTGAGGTGCATGACATGTGAAATATGAAATTGTGTCTGTTCGTGTTCTTGTCTTGTCTGTCTGTTCGTGTCTGTGGTCACATACAACTTTTATTATTTCTCAAAGTTGGCATTCCCGGAGCCTGTGAGAGGAGGGGGAGTCATTGGTTTGCCGTGGGTGGAATGTAATATCACTGCCACATGCAGGATCTTTTTTTAGAACATGCTTTTTGGGGACAGACTGACTAATAACTTTTGGCTTAAACTGGCAGTAGGGCTGTCCTCGTCTAAATAAAGTCTCAATCAACTAACAGTGATGAGATTTGACGACTTATCGATGGTTGATTTGATGGTCCGAATCTCCCGATCATAATTATTTTGGCAATAAGTCATTCAGCGTGAAAAAGCATTAAAAAAGGCAAAATAATTCCTAACCAACTCATTTCGAAACAAATTACTTGACGAATGGACTAAGAGGGGACAGGCCTATTGGCAGTGTGTTTTAAAACATGGGACATTGAAGTAACCTCCACGTATGGAATTAAAATAATCATTACCATGTTGAGTTTAAGCATCCTGAGCACTATCGTCCATAGGTCAGTGTATCACTAATAAAACTGAACCAAAACCACACATTTTAAGTGTGTTAACCATGTTGAATCAAACATCCAATCAAATGTCTCTCAATGAAAGGTGCTGGGGCAAAGCTTTCTAGAAGTGAACAGTCCACGGATCAGAGGATGAAGCCGTGACTCCGCTGGCTGCTGCTCACCGTCGATGAGGAGAACAATTATAAAACCAGGGCCATCATCGTAATCGCCCAACGCAACGCATCACAAACACACTGTGTTTCCCCCGAGGGGCCACCTTGACTTCTAATCTCAGACATCAGAGCTTACACCATCACCCAAATGAACTGTAGTAGTCCTGAAACACATGTAGGGATATGGAGTTTTAGCATATTTATACATGAGTGGCGCTTCTGTATGTGTAATGAATACAAACACACAACCACAAGTGTCTATTTGGATAAGGCTTTGTACGATTGAGTCATCACCCACATATGATTAATTAAGGAAAAGGGATTGCGGACCCCCTTCCTCCATTGTCTGTCAATAGGCCTACCACAGTTTCTCTCACAGCTCTGTGTCTGACCAGAGAGTGTGAGCCCTCACACACTAACACACACACACAGGCATGATTAGCGATTCCTCATTCATACTGTATGTTTGAAGGGATGCATCTAGTGCCAGAAAAGCGAGCAACACAAAAAAAAGAGAGTGATGGTGCGTTTGCCTTATATGGCAGGCGGCATTGCGCTGTCCACGGTGCTGAAACTGACTGTATAGGTGGTGGGGAGGAATGGAAGTGAGGGGGGGGGGGGGGGTGCATGCAGCTAACTACATTAATCAAACACACTCGTGCATGTCGCCACACATACACATACATGGGCTTATAGAGCATGTGGCAGTGAGTGAATGGCATGTCTTCCACACTCATTGATGGAAGCTGGTGCTGGTGGGGCTGATGGAGGCAGCAGCCTATAGGCTTTGCTTGCGGGGGGGTGCAAAATGACAGAATGCTGAGCCTCCACTCCCTGCTTCTTGGGGACAACCATTTCCCTGCAAACGCATTCATACTTTAGTGACTTCAAAAAAAACACGTCAGCCTACAGATCTAGATGAGGACACACACACACACACACACACACACACACACACACACACACACACACACACACACACACACACACACACACACACACACACACACACACACACACACACTGTGGCCCTCCGCTGCTCACAAACACCCCACCTTCATCCTCATTCTGATGCATTAAAGAGATCCAATTTGTTACCTTTCATCCAGTCCAGCACTTGCTTTGGTGTCCATTTACTTATAGGTTCCATAACCAAAGCCATGGTGTCACAGTCTCTCCGAGGTGAACGGCACAGGACTCAATGCGGGCGACATAAAACGACTTGTCAGTCACATCTGGAATGACACGGCGGTGGGTGAATCTGAGGAAAAATAGAGCTTTGTCAGTTTTAGTCTCTCCATCAGAGCATGGCCGCCTGCAGAAACGGTGAACGGGATGCGGTGGTGCAATCCACGCGCACACACACGGAGGAGACACGCACACTACTTTCTGCTCCCTCCCTCCTTCCTTCCGTCTCTCTAACTCTCTCGCTCTGTGTGTCTCTCGCTCGTGCCTTCCCGCGCTGTGAGAAGTGGATTCGGTGGGAGAGAGGGGATGGAGCGACCCCTCCCCTCTCCTCTCTTTTTTTTCCTCCCTCTCGCCTCGCTGCAGCATCACAAGGGCCACCACTCATAACACAGACCAGGGAATGGTGCAACGCACATATAGGGATCTCTCTCTTTCTGCCCCCCCCCCCCATCCCTGCCTTACACATGCACATACATACAGAGTGTGCAATATAGGCTAACTTAAGTAAAATCAATTATAACCGGCAGTGTCTTTAAGATGTCACCTGGAATTATAATCACGTGCTTCATTATGTGTATTTTTACAGTGTCATTAGTCTTTGTCAACACTCATAGTTTGTGGTTGTCTGCGTGATATGTGTGCCTTTTGGCAGCGCGTGCCACGCCACAGTGTAAGGTAATGCTCATCAGCTGTTTTTTAAGTTCACCATCTGAAGATGAGGAGATCAGCATCAGTTGTCAGGCGCTGCTGCTGATCAGAGCTCAGCTGTGAGGAACAGCGCCCCCTGCTGCGCACCTGGGACACAGGTGACGTCATGGATTAGAGCAGAATCCCCTCCACACACACACACACACACACACACACACACACACACACACACACACACACACACACACACACACACACACACACACACACACACACACACACACACACACACACACACACACACACACACACACACACACACACACACACACACACACACACACACACACACAAGGAGATGGAGCAAGAAGCAGGTAGTTTGTATGAACTAATGATAGATAGATGGATGGATATAAGATACCTCAAAACAAAGAGAAAAGTCATAAAAAAACAAGCGAGAACATTTTCATAATATTTTTCCATAAAACTATTATTCAGTTATTCAATCTTCGTTTAGTCTACTAAACACACAAATATAAATAAGATGCCCATCACAACTTCACACAGTCAAACGTAATGTTTTTAACTAATGTCCGAATACCCACAATATTCAGTTTAAAATATCATATGAAGGCATGACATCACAGGTCACAAAACACAGTGGTTATAGAACAACTTACTTTTTTTCTTTCAAACAGAACTCACAAACAAAAACAATTGGTTTTAAAATTCAGAAGTACATGTAGCTCTAGCAAAAACCTGTAAACAGATAGGGATGTTCTACAAAGCAACAATAATGTCTTGCAAGTCCTTTGAATGATAATGTATGGTTGTTCGCAGTTTGTGTTTATGTTGTTGGCAAGGTGCTTTCTGAGGGACCAAACGTCTGTTTCTACCCGACTCTAAGGACCGATTTACTACCCCATTCTTTATACGTGCTGTATTTGTGTCTGTCTCCCGTCCTGATATAGTATAAGCATCCTGCATCAAAAATGGCAAAAATGATATTAGACTGTAATACGAAAGTACATAAGTCAGTCTTATTGCAGAAGGCTACAACTCATTTACTTCAGGATAAATAGATCTTTAGGGATAAAGTGTTGATTGAGGTATTTCAAAGTACTGTAATACTGATGATTACTTAAATTAAAATGTATTATATTGAAATGAAATGTGTTTCACTTGCATGGCTATTTGTACAAGACTTACAATGTCAGTATAGTATACTTGAATGTAATGTAAATGTGATTTCATTTTAATCATTTCAAAGTGCTGATTTAAACATGTATCATTACCATTTTGGAAAAACATCAATCATTTGCAACCTTTTGCTGTCAATGCGAAGTCAAAATATTGATGAAAAGATTCAGATAGCAATCTAAAAATAGCATTTGCTGACAGTGATTGTTGTATCCTGCATTGTCCTTTTAAACATTGGCAACATTTGCAGCACCTACTGTACATCCCTGCACATTTTCAGTTATTAAAAGGTGATGAGGACACAGACCATTTCACATCCAACATTTGGGCTGCTTCTATGTCTGTGACCTCCTCCTCCAGCAGCCTCTGAACAAAGTCAATGGTGGGCGGGACTTCGCTCAATTGTCAGCCCTTTCCAAATGTCAGAGCGATGATCTCGAGTTCCCATTGGCTCCTGTCTGCAAACACGTCACAATCATGATTAGAATTGATGATCGGACGTTCTGATTTCATTGTCTAGCAAACGGGACTGGTGAAGAAATCTGCTGAATTTGAACGTCCGTCTGATTTTGACATCAGAAATGGTAAGTAGGAAAGTTGTTTTACTTTTTCACTTCGGGAATACCCCGGCTGTTCTTGTTCGTGCCTGCTCGAGTGCAAGGTTTGCGAGAATGCTCATGCCAGGGTCGGGAAATCAGAGATTTGAAGGAAAAGTTTAGCTGCAGCTATCCATAGGGAAAGCTATGCTAAGGCTAGCTAACGTTAGCTGACTCAGATATGGCCGCCCGGGCCTGCAAGCTAAGCTGTTTGTACGGCCATTGTGGAGATGAATGCGGCGCTTACCCAGTTTGTTTACTGTCTGGCTCGCAGTCGTAAAGTTACAGCATGTGCTTCCTGTGTGGGAATATTGTTTCTGAGTACCCATGCTGCTGTCTGGCTGGCATACTTATCTGACGTGAACACAATTTGTTCCCTTATTCTCTCAGTAATGTCTCCATATTGACTGTAGCCATGCGCAGTCAGCCTGCCAAAATAAACCTGCTGCTGGATGCCTATTGGTTGCACAACAATCCCGTATGTGACATTTCTGTCTTTATCAAAGCCTAGTAGGCTACTGCTGTTTTTCAAACTTAGTCACCGAGTTTCCAGCTTTGTGATAGTACAAAGGCTGGTTTCTATTTTTCCTCCCTCGTTTACTTTGTGTATAAACACAACACACATGTGTAACTCGTTTTCATAACAATGGACCCCGTTTATAAGCATAGCTGTTGTCTTTACATATGAAGCTACAAGCTAGCTCAAGCTTACTTTGACTGTCACCGGCTCGTAATTGTTTAAACACATGTATTACTATTAAGAATGTTACAACTAATACTCACTTCTGCTTTGCTTGTTAAGTGTATCCTTTTCTATAAACAAGAAAAATTTGCACAACAGCTACTTTGCACAATTCTAATTTCCCAATGTCTATATGTTTCTGTCGTATATATTTCTATATATTGCTGTTGTTTAGTGAAATTGTTTATTGTCTATTCTTTATATTTTGTATTATTTAGATACTCTTGTGATATGGGTCTGTTCTACTGTGAAAATGAAAACGTTTGCTGTTAATGTTAATTATTAACTAATGTGTAATGCTTGACTTGACGACACTGCTGCTGTGACAAAATAATGTCCCTATAAGGGATGAATAAAGTATCTATCTAGCTGTCTTATATTCGTTAAGTGGCTTCACGAATTAGCTTGCAGCTCATACTCCATTGTTGTGTTGTTTTGCCACAGAGTAAGATATAACTCATTGTACCCTTTAAACCAAGCATTTAATACATAGTTGTATCTCTGTGGTTAATGCAAGGGAACACATTTCAGTGGCTTTCAATGATGCCTAGAACAATGGTAGGCACAACAACACATGATTGATAGTGTTATTGATACTAAACAGTGGCTTGTCTCAGTTTATTATACTTTGACTGACAGCCTGTTGTATGTTTTACAGCCTCATAATGCTTCATGCTTCTTTTTCAAAATGCTGTAATGTATATTATGACACAGTTTTGACTGTTTGTCTACAGTTTGATGAAACTGATAAAGATTCCTTATCGTCTATTACTTGTAGTACAGAAGCATGCTCATAGTGACATGGATAGGGTTATTAATTTGTCTTTTTATTTACACTTTTGGCGTTGTCTGTTTTTCTCTCTCTGCAGCCACATTACCCAGCAGTGTGCCAGGTACACTGAGGCACGATGAGTACAAACAAAGTTGTGCTTATCTAGAAACATGGAGGTTTTGCTGTGATCTGCATGGCTGCCCCGTTCCCCTCCAGTAGCAGAATGGATGCGTGGTCACAGAGACGTGGCCTGCAGAATGTGAGTATATATCAAGGGTTGTATTCCGAAAAGAGCTAGTATTATTTAAAACAATAACAACAGCTTGAAATCTGACATATTGAAAAGAAATAAAGCATGCTGCTGCAGTTGTAATCGGAATACATTGACATTTTTAGGGAATATACTTATTTAAAAATGTAATAACTTAATGAAAGATGTTATGATCTTTACATATTCGGCTACAATCCAGACACCAGTTAAAGGAAATTGCACAAGTGTCATGAGTTTAAACCACAATCTATCAGTGAGCTCATGTGAATTATTGCGTAACACAACATTTTCTTTATCTTTTTGATTGTGTCTCAGATGAACCTGCGCTCAGTTTTTACGAATGAGCAGCAGAGGATCCTGGAACGTTACTATGATAACGGGATGACCAATCAGAGCAAGTCTTGCTTCCAGCTAATACTGCAGTGTGCTCAGGAGTCCAAACTGGACTTCAGCGTGGTCCGGGTAGGCCAATACAAAATATGCTTAAGTGTTTGTGAATGAGCATAAGGGGAGTAGAACACTTTGCTCTCATTTTTAGGGGAAGTAATTGAGACAGCGAGTCTGTTCTCTGTGAGTTCCTCTTCTAATGCAGAGTCATGAATTATTATCATTGCTTTGCTGAATTAGTCCCTGTAGTGTATTGCAGAATGTTTTTTAAAGTGATGTTAATGAGCTGATTGCTCTGCCTTCTCCCCGCAGACATGGGTTGGCAACAAAAGACGTAAGCTGGCCTCCAAGGTGGAACAAAATGGAGGCATGTCTCATTCCTTCTCCAGTCACGGACTCACTGGAGGATTACTCTCCAATCACTCATTAGCTGGAGGTTCACTGTCCAATCACGGCCTGGCTGGCGGGGCGCTGCTTCCTGCTGAACTGGCTGCGGCGCGCAACATCCAGAACCGCGTCCACCTTCTGCCTCCATCCTCATCCTTCCCTTCTTTCTCCTCGACATCATCCTCCCCTTCCTCTTCCTCTCCCCACAGCAACGGAAGCAACAACAACAATAACAACAATGACGTCATACTGACCGGGATTTACTCTCTAAACTCTGCCCCGCCTCCCAGGCCGAGACCCTCAGCCCCGCTATCTCAGTCAGACACCGAACTTCCAGCAAACACATCCACCACCTCTCTGATCAGCCGGGCCCTTCAGAGCAGGAACAGCTCCACTTCCTCACCCCACCACTCCAAGCTAGTGTCGCTCACTCAAAACCTCCCCCTCCTCACGTCTGCCTCAGGGCCTTTAGTCTACACTGCAATCAGGAAGGGAGCGGTATCCCTTGTGGAGGCGGGGCTAAGTGCAGGAGCAGGGGTGGTACCTCACAGCTGGACCAGGCAGTACGGTGCAGCGCAAACCCCCCCCTGGTCCTCTTCCTCACAGTCCCAGCCTCAGCACAGACCTCACTCCAACCCCCAACCTCAACTTCGACCACCTGCCCCTCAGAAGACTCAGGTCTCCCCCCCAGTTAAAAACTGCGGCCCCTCCTCCGAACAGTCACCTCGTATCCAGCAGGTCTTCACCCTGTCAGAAATAAGCAAGGGAGACAAGCTCAAGCCGAGTCATGCGTCTGCCCCGAAAAGCCCGGAGAGTCATAGGCCGGCGCCCCACTCTCTGGACGCCAGTCCCAACTTCTCCATCGCCATGGAAACTGGATATGAAGAAGACGAGTGGCAAAGGGAAGAGGAGTTGGCAAACATGGCCGCTCAGACACACATCCACAGGGAGCGGACGCCAACCAGCCCGAGCGGGGCCGAAGTGTCAGTTGGGAGAGGAAGAAACACCCCCCCGATGACGAGCTCCAGACCCTCAGCGCTTCACGGCAGCTACTCCGTCACAGCACAGACCTCACCTCCAGGGGAACCCAGCGCACAGGTAGGAGAGGTTCTGGTGAGGTTTCCTTCAAAACGACTTGAGAGGCTTACCCTGACTGTGTCTCTGTGTGCAGACTTCAGTCGGTGTGTCTGCTGCCCCCTGGGTTATCAGCAACTCCAGAAAAAGAACAGTGAGTACTTTAAACAAAACATTTTGAATATGTAACTCAGGAAAAATATTTGAGAGGAATGGTTTTGAGTAGCATTGTAGAAGATATTTATTAGTAAACAGTGTATTACTTACAGTAGAGGGCGCTCTGCCCTCCTAGGTTGGAGAAAGGGTTAGCAAATACTATTTCATCCACCCAAGTGTACACTATATTTCACATATTGCCACTGCTTTACTTTGCCGTCAGACAGCTCTATATCAATCTATGCTACCCCGATAATTATTTTTTGTGTTATTGTGTCAATATGGTGTTTTAAAAGTTACATTTAGCTAAAGTCACACAAAAATACATACCAGCAAGTCCTATGAGGTAAAAGTATATTTTTTGTATTGAAAAAAATAAATTTTGTACATTTTAACTGATTCATAATTTTCACATGTTGGCCAATGTTTAGGTGGCTTATATATATTTTCCTTCCAC
Source organism: Harpagifer antarcticus (assembly GCA_902827135.1). NCBI lineage: Eukaryota > Metazoa > Chordata > Actinopteri > Perciformes > Harpagiferidae > Harpagifer > Harpagifer antarcticus. The sequence continues at coordinate 5,195,463 of CADEHL010001042.1, read as the reverse complement.
CTGCCCTTACAACGTAGTACATTACTGGTGGTAGGGTTGGGCGATATTGAAAAATATATTATCACGATATTTTTCAAGCAGTATCACGATAGACGATATATATCACGATATTTTTTCATGTCGGTTATTATGGTTATTTGTCAAGTTACTTAACAGTACAAGCACCTACAAGGTAACAGAAACTAAAACAAAAAGGAGTAACAGACCAAAATAGCATTTCAAGCTGGTTTTATTTCTGAAATGAATCCCTGAATGAACAATTCAACATTTTGATATTTTTCAAGGCACAGTTTCTCAGTATAAAAATGAACTTTCTGAGGTAGCACTAGCAGTGAACATCAATAAACATGTCTAAACCTGACTAGACAGCTTTAGAGCATGTCTTTCACATGAGTTTATTTTTTTTATATATTTAAAAAAATAAAATAAAAGATTCAAATTTTTTTTATCACGATAGATACGATATCTCTGAAAAAGCATATCGTGGAGACCTAATATCGTCACGACGATATATATCGTCATATCGCCCACCCCTAACTGGTGGGACTGTCTATTTCTCCAAATCGCCATCAACTTTGGTTAAGAAACTTACAAGGGATTACACCTCATACAACCTGATTTCAAAACATCCGAACCATCTCTTTAAAGCACCAGGTGTTCTCTATGGTTATAACCACACATACATTACTGTCTGTAAAGTTATATGGTAAAGTCTGCTTAACTTTAGTGTGAGTGTTCTGTAGTTAAAGTTGATTTGTGTTTTCAGCTGCAGGATCGGACCCAGTTCAGTGATGGGGATCTCCTCCAACTGAAGCGCTACTGGGACCGAGGCATGACCAGCCTGGGCTCCGTGTGCAGGGAAAAGATCACCGCCGCTGCAAACCAACTCAATGTAGACACTGAAATAGTCAAGGTAAAGCAACTCAACAGGATTGGATTTGTTCTATTACCGGTGTTAAACAAATACAGAACAATCTTTAAAAAGTGTAAGTTCCTCCTTGGGTTACATATCCTCAGTATCCTTGAAACTAAAGAGATGTCTTGTGGACTTAGCGAGCTGTGAGCCTTATTCACAATGTCTTGCCACTTGTCTATGACATTTAGTGAAAACAAGACCATTTGACTCATCTGAACTTTAGAGAGCTGAAAGAAAACAGGAAAGAACTTTTGTAGGTCATAGAAGTTTTATGACTTACCTACGTAAAGTTGTGTAAAAGTCACACAGTTATATATCAGCGCTACAGTAGGACTAAATATAGCCTCTCAGTCCTGACACACACATGACCCGTGGGCGGCCATCTCACTTACTGGGGATATTATTGTGACATAACAGAAACACATTTTCCCCCATCAAAGATATCTTCGTTGCAATTATTTTAACAAATGCAAATTTGGGTTAGGCTAAATGTGACACATGTATACCTATTTATTTTCTGACTTAAAACAAAACTTCACCTGCAAAATAACCCTTAGTTAATCAGGTACTCATATTACCTTGAATCTAGAAGAAAACTTGCGTTGAATGTGAACAAAGACTCCAAAGGATTGGATCATTCTTGATGAATGGAAGTGAATGGGAACTATGTTTTAAAAATGTCTGTTTACAAACTCCACAGAAATCTTGAAGTATAATCCATGTCTCAGTTATCCAGGCATATTCTCTCTCTGTGTGTGTGTGTGTGTGTGTGTGTGTGTGTGTGTGTGTGTGTGTGTGTGTGTGTGTGTGTGTGTGTGTGTGTGTGTGTGTGTGTGTGTGTGTGTGGTGTGTGTGTGTGTGTGTGTGTGTGTGTGTGTGTGTGTGTGTGTGTGTGTGTGTGTGTGTGTGTGTGTGTGTGTGTGTGTGTGTGTGTGTGTGTGTGTGTGTGTGTGTGTGTGTGTGTGTGTGTGTGTGTGTGTGTGTGTGTGTGTGTGTGTGTGTGTGTGTGTGTGTGTGTGTGTGTGTGTGTGTGTGTGTGTGTGTGTGTGTGTGTGTGTGTGTGTGTGTGTGTGTGTGTGTGTGTGTGTGTGTGTGTGTGTGTGTGTGTGCTCATCACATGAGACACTTTATTTTGAAAAGCTATTGTGCGTATTTTTGTTCAACGTCCATCCAATTTACCATGTTGTCTTTTGTGTTTTATATAGACATTTTTATTGATTGGGATAAACCCCTTGAGATGCACCATCTCGTTTTCAAGGGGGTCCCGACAATAGCAACAACTTACAAACAGACATACATAAACAAAAAGACAAAATGCAAAACATGACACACAAGACAAACCACATACAGTCTGTTAAGTAAAATTCAAGCAATGCATACAATCATTACAATTTGAGACAGTCAAACAAATCAGTTTCATCAATATCAGTTATAACAAGTACAGACCAGTTGAAAGTGAGATGATAATGCATGTTTAAATAAACCCAATGATGCAAAAGATCTAATAGCAGCAGATAAAGTATTCCAGTCAGTTGGGGCTTTGAACATGAACGCTCTTCTGCCAATCAATTTTTTTGCAGAGGAGACAGAGAAATAAATCTGAACAGAATGTCTAACTTGATGATTTGAAGAGTAGGGTACAAAATACTGCTTTAAATAAGGGGGATAGTTAAGATAAATGCATTTAAATATCAGCTGGAGCCAATGCATGTTTTCCAATCGGCAGACATGGATCAGTAACAGACGGAGGAAGTACCGTCTGATGGGTATAGAGATCCCTCCACCTAAAGGGGGACCTGCTGTATTCTCCACCGGGAACGAGTCTCCCGTGAGCCCCGACGTGGTGGGCCTCAGAACGCCTGAACTCGGATATGACTTGAATGACGAGGGATCAATCTGCCTGTCTGAAGGTCAGGCTGCTGATGAAATGCACACACACACACACACATCCACACATCCACACACACATCCACCTGTGACTGTAAAAACGGTGTGACTCAGCATTCATGTAATATCCTGGCTTCCAGATGGAACCATCGACTCTCATCACAGAGAAGGAGATGATGGTATAGATCTGTCTGCTGCTGCTCCACTGGCCAATAATGTGGTAATTATTTTTTATTTGATGTTACAGTACAGCCTAGTTAATAATATACGCTTTTAGTTTAATGCAAGAAAACTACATCAACTTGGCATTACGTCACTTGTTTCATGGTTAGTATGAGCTTTATCGAGACAGCACTATTGCAGACTAAACACAGCAGCAATTGCAAACAAGGATATATTTTGTTTTTTTGTTTTTCTCAAGAGTATGCTTTGTTACTTTGAGAAAACAAATTGTGGCATAATTCAGTTTATTACAGAAAAATACAATAGGTCATGATTATTTGATTTAATCTTTGTTGCTTTTTCTAACAGAAGATCGAGGTAATGGATGAACATGACGATGATGATGATGATGGCGGTGATTTAGTGGCTTCAGACCTAGAGCAAATGCAGGGCCTGTTGGAATTCAAGGTGAAGACACACACAAGAATATGACAGAGGCAGGGACGTGCACAGACATTTTGGGGGTGGGAGCTCAAGTGGGAAAAAGGGCACTTCCCATAATCATTTCTAAAACAATGTTTTAAAACAAAAAGTTAAATATAGTTGCACATCTCTGACTTACTGACCAATTTATTTGAATACCCTCACACTCACGCAATTGTTTAATACTCAACAGAATTCTACAAAATAATCAGCTGACCCAGAGACAATGGTCTTCTTTAGTATTCACAATGCACAAGAGCAGACAACAAACTAGTACAATTAATAGTTATTAAATGAGCAGCCAACAAGCAAAATTATGAAGTTACTGTTTAAGGACATTTCAGGCAAAAAGATCGTTTTTTCATGTACTTGTACATTTAGTTATTTTGGTCTATTTTGCTTCCATGTTTTCTTTCACTCTAATGGAAAGAAAAGTTCCAAAAAACACAAATAAATGGTGTTTGCTTTACTACCATGTCTGAATTCATCTATAGATTTAAAGCTAATCTGCATTTAAACATAACATTTCAGGGGAAAATACTGACTTGACGTAAGTAACTATCTGGGGAAGTTGTGAGGTGATATGTTTTTTGTGTTATACTTTTCTCCTGCAATGCCTTGGTAACTGCATGCAAATTAGCGCATTTTAATTAAGATAAGATAAGAGATAAGATAGTTGACTACTTTATTACTAGTGTACTAGTTAACGCCTAATTTGCATATCAATGTGGCGATTGTGAGGACGTTATTAGATACACATTTTACTGTATTCACCTGTAGTGTCTCCCCTCAAGTACAGTAGGCTACATTAGCCTGAATGCCATGATAAATTGCCTTAGGTAAACCTTGAGCTAACTTATCCATTAGCTAGTAGCCTACCTTAGTTAACTATATTTGTTTTTGTCTTTTGGCTAATTAGTTGTAAACTCGAGGCACTGGCAGTTTAGTTATTTGTACATCACCACCACTCACCTTCAGACAAGCCAAGAAAACATAACATGGGACTGTAAGGTGGGAGGTGCTGCTACCTGTCTGTCTGAAGTGACTACCGATGTCCGCACCGCTGTGCGCGAGACAATTGGTATTTTTTTAACAATATTTAAGCGGATGAAGGATTTTAGTCACGGACTTCTGGATTAAGTTATCAGAGCAACAAGCTGAGCTAACTCGGTTATCCTGCTGTGATCTGATCAAGAATGGTTGTGATTGTAACATGACGTTTGAGTTCATTTGCCTATTTAAAGGTGGGGTCTGTAATTTATTTCAGAAACACTTTTTGTTATATTCCATGGAATGCTCTTAACATCCCGATAGCAAAGAATATATTAAATGCTTTGACAATAAATACATAACAAAATGTCATCTGTGGAAGCCGTGGTACTGTAAAAAGCACGACCAATCATCTGAGCCGACCCGGCTAAAATAACTGGATGGCCTACCTGCCTGTCAGCCTTCCATCTCGTGCACAAACTTATCTCGTGCCCTTATTGGTCATGTGTGCGTTCTGCATTCGTGTGTGTTGGAGGAGGCGCTTTGTAAGGAAGTCTGAAGGAAGGGCAGATTTTTTCCGGTTGTGTAGTTTCAAATTCTAGTGCACTCGAGCTGGTTTCTCCAAAATGACATCGTTAAAATAATTGTATTTATTTTTTTAATTAAAAAAATAAATAATAATAATCGAACGTCCTGCGATGTCAATGTCGCGCATGCGCATAACGCGATTATGGTCACGACACGATATAGTGTGCAGCCCAAGAACCAAACATAAACCAGTGGCTGCAAACCTTTCTTACACAGCATATTTCATTTGGATATTCAGCATTTTTGATTAAGTCATGTGTGATCATTTTTGGGTTTAAGGAGTCATATTTTTGGCATGTATACAGTGCATTCAGAATGTTTCCAAAAACAGCGAGCTCTTTGCATTTTACCCCAACCAACTAACCAGTTTTGCAGGTGTTGGGTAGAGATGCATGCCAAAGAGAAAAGGCCACATCTGTTTGGAAGAGCCGCTCATTTTGAACACTAAAAAAGATTTGGATAACTACAAAACAACTATGTCATGATGGCGTTTTTAACTTGAATCAGTGTTGGCACAGCCACAATAAATAAGGAATGTTAGTCTGATATTCATTTTTATGTGACAAGTAGAAATATTGTCATGTCTCAGATTAAGGGCAAAAAACTGAATTAACACTTCTTGCCTTTGCTTTGCTTCCCCTGTTTCAGCATGAGGAAGTGCAGTTCTTAGAGATTGAGCTAGAGAACCAAAAACAAAGATACGACGATCTTGCAAGCTTCACTAAGAGCCTACTCAGCGCTGTGAGGAACAATGACCTGGTGAGACAGCAGGTAAGTTCACACTCATGTTTACACACGGACATTATTCATTTCAACTTGAAGTAAATCCCACCGTTTTTATACATCATTAATCTAAAGTCTGCTCTGGTTTGTGTGTTTAGGAACTCATGGCCAGTCTACCTCAGCCTTCAGAACAGGACTGGGACATGATGGTTGATAGAGGAGCGCAGCCTGCTGCTGAGTCAGCAGACGCATCCTCGAACCACAACGGCTCCCCGATGACCGGCGCGGGCAGAGTGGAGCCTCCACCCGAGATAGCGAAAGAAGAAGTCCCATCGTTCACCATAAAAAAAGACTATACAACGACTAAAGTTACTGAGCCCTCTGCATCAGAGGAGCGACTGCCGGAGGTGGTCACAGAACAAAAGTGACATATATATATATATATATATATACCTCATTCACACCAACGGTGTTTCGGGGCCGGTTCGGAGCTGGAGCTTGAAAAGCACCGGGTTTTCCTCTTCACACCACAGCAGAGCAGCCTCTTAGCTACGGAATCCGGTTCGTTTCAAGCTCCAAAAAATTGTCCGGCCAGAGCAAAAGCACCACATACGTCACACTTACGTCGAGGCGGGGGCAGGGGCAGGGCCGGGATCAACTCCTGAACAACAACAAGAAGCCCGCGTTTTATCCAGCTTGTACACAACGATGAATAAACTTAACAAGCAGCAGTGGTCCACTGAAGAGACCAGCTACCTACTGGGAATCTGGTCTTCCGAAGACGTACAGAGGAAGCTGGAGCACAATCGGCCATTGTTGTTGTTGTCGTCAGTGTCAGCTGTGAGGGGTTTCTGCGCGGTTTGGCTTTATGAAGCAGGCACGCAAACGGTTACGTCATGACGCAAACGATGACGCAATGACCAGTCGGACTCTGGGCGGTGTGAAAACCGAAGAACCGGTTCTGAACCTGAAAAGCTCTAGCACGGAGCTTGAACCGGAGTTGCGTTGGTGTGAATGAGGTAATAGACTCATTCAGATGTTTCCACACTCCATGTAGAAGCTGGTTTCAGACTTTATGGCCCACACGGTCTCACATCTGCAAAAACACATGAATTCATGCTCCGCGCACAGTGCCTGTGGATCGACGCTTCACTACGACTGTTGGGCTAACAAATGCCTTTTTTAACGCATATCATTCGCCTTGCCCTGGGTCAGTCCAGGGAGAACAATAAAAAACCTCTAACTTATATGTGTGTCTACGTGTTTCAGTGAGAGAAGTGTCACTTTACTTATGTTATGATGTAGAAAATACAAGAATAACTTTCGCAAACATTAGAGGCTGAATTCTTTTGTTGATAAATGTTGTGGTGGGGAATTTTAAGTTAACTAAATATAGATATAGAATTAACTGTTCAAACAACAGAAATGCTCTAAAACATTTCTGGATCCCAATCATAAAATTCAAACGTGATTAAACTTCAGTTTAATTATATGATTATGTCTTTGATTAACTGTCTATGCTATTTTAAAGGTCACCTATTGTGCTAAATCAACTTGTTCCTGTCATTTATACATAAACATGTGTCCCCTCTGTGTAAAGATATTATGAACGTTTCAGGAAAAAAGATTCGCTCACTTTTTCTCCTGATCCATTTATATAAAAACCTGTCTGAAAATGAGCTGATCAGATTTCGGCCACTTTATGATGTCATAACGATTTTTTGGCTTGTGTAACCATTAGCCAATAACCAACCAAGGTAACAGCTTTGTGCATGTGGGTGGGAGAGAGAAAGAATGGAAAGTGGATGAGCTCTAAGCCTCTTATTTCCACTTGGACTAGGGATGGACAGGCTTATGAAACAGTGGCTTTAAAACATTCAATGTACACCCTTTAAGATCAAAGGCTTTCAGATGTATGTCTCTCCACAGGGTTTCTGTTTTGCTCACTAATTTTATCCTGCGTCAACCCATAAATTAAACTCCATACAATAGCAGAGACTCTTCAACCGGATGCATGTGTGTCACAGTCAGCATACATGTCATGCAGCATCAAGTCGCCCCCCCCCCCCATCACCACCACCACGTCCTCTCTTCCTCCTGTCTATGTCGAGATCCGCTGCTTTGGTTTGGACGGGGGGAAATCCTTAACTGAATTGCGTCATAAATACGTCAATAAACTCTCATTCACTGACGACCAGGTACCACGATAGCCGCCATATTCGCATCCATGGCAGGGTAGCGGTGCTGTCGGCGAGCGTATGGTCCAGTCATCAGCATCAACTATTCCCCGCATAGACCCCCCGATCCCATCCCGATCGTGGTCTGCAGACACACAGCTTTGGATCTGATCATCAAAGCAGAACAACCGGACATCAAAAGAGGGGAAGACATGCAACGTGGAGCGGGGGTCTAGGTAGACTACGATGCCTTAGACTTAGAGAGGGATCCTGGCACAAGATGGACGAAAACAGCGTTTGTAATGAGGTGAGTTGCAAACAGATTGCTTTGCATACTGATTTGCCTAACATTGTTTTTGGTTTGTTCTGTCCGGTTATGTTAGCTTTTTGGGTAGAGCTTAAATTCGCGTCACGACCTGCAGCTCACCGTGATGCATGCTAACAAGCTAGCGCATGCTAACAGCTGGTTCGGTGTTTATGTTTGTTGTACTGTACCGGGTTTATTTTTTTGAATGCCACTCGTCCGGGCATTCGTAACCGCTAACTATCAGCACAAAGGACGGGATCTTAATCCAACAACAAACAACCTCCTCGCTTTTGTTGTTATTTACACTTCTCAAGAGGAGTTTGCCTCATAGCTAGCTTAGCCTAGCATTAGCATGTAGTTAGCTTGCTAGCTGACAGCTTGTAGGCTTGAAACTTGGGGACAAGTTTTAATTCAACCCCAAACATATTGTAAATAAAGAGCCGAGAAAAAGTGTCTTTGTATGTGCAGTTACGCTGTGGAATATGTCAGCAACGTTAAATAAATATGAAGTTTAACACTAAGGTTAGCTGGGTAACATTTGTTCAGACGCCTTCACAAGTGAGGGCTGGCTTGTCGGCAGCACAAGTGAATTAGTGCTGCTGTTATTAGTTTAAACCAATCCTTTTTTTGTTAGTTACGTTATAACTCTTTAACTTTGATAAATGTATAATCTACACATACGCAAGTGTTTTAGCTGCAGTGTGTAAGTGAAGTTGTGATAAACATCAACAGACTCAATAACTACAAAAAAACCGTAATAGAATATCAACCCTTGTATTTATAATGAGCTATTGTTTCACTTCCATACATTTGAGTGAAACCATTAATAACCTTTTATATATGAATCTTATTTCTGTATAACTGTGGAAAGTCTCAGTTTGCTTTCGCCTGGGCCCCACTATGATGTGTGTTTTTAATGGGCAGCTAAACCAACCTGACATCCTAAACCTCTCCATCTCTGGGATTATTTGCAGTCTTTAACACCTACAGTCTGAATGACTGCTGTGACTATCTTTTGAAAAAGCCAAAATAAATGTATTTTGCAAAATACACTTCTGACCTAGTCTATTTTTTTTTTGCTTCTTTAGTGATAGTTGAAAGACTTCGGACACAGCATTTTTGATAATCTTTTGAATGAGATTAGTTTATGTAGCTGGCATGTCATCACTAACTAATTCTTCAACTGGTGTGCCTCAAATATTCCTAATGTTTTCGTCGCTCCCTACAAATAAGCAACCACTCTAATCTACTTTCCTTAGAACCACATAAGTAAACATTAGCCACTCAAACTTGGCTTGTGGTTGTGCGGGTTGTTTAATGAACTTTGTGTGCTTTTGTACTGTGAAGTATTGCATGCCGGTGTCAGTGACTGTTGGATTAAATTGTATATGACTGTCACACATCTTTTCAAATGGCTGAAAAAGACTCGCCTGGTTGTACTGCAAGTGTAGGCTGCACTCTGTTTCAAGCCAGTGATGAGCCACAGCAAAGGTGGGAGTGAAAATGTATGTGTGAATTATGACACGGTCCTGACTGTGGCTGGATGTTACACTTCATAAGATGCACTGAGGCTTATATTTTGACACATTTTCTTTGTTTTATGTCTTACTTAAGTTTAAAGTGGAAATTGCGAACGATTCGGTTGTTTATGATGATGTCATCCTGTAGTACTAAGATATTGCAAAGTGTTTTGTTGGCCTTGGTTCTGTGGATGTACATGAGTCGGTGGCTCCACCCACTGAGTGGGCTTGCGTAGCTGCTATGACTCATCCCCCCTCTTCAGAGGCTTGATGGAATTCAACACACAAACACACTGAACTGAATACATCATCGCAGGCTGAGCTTCAGCACAGAATTGAAATACGCAGACCTGGTTAATGTCACGGCGGTCAGTTTATAGTCTGATTTATGTGAGGATGCTGAAATATCTCACATTCCTTTGCTGACAATATCACAGTGAGTGGCTTTTTAACCAAACAAAAGAGGCATAAAACTGGCTCCTTAAATGTAACTCTCAGTTGAACAAAGCAAGTCTATCTGTCTTTAAATAAAGAAATGAAAAGCTTTGTGGCCACATCCATGAAAGAGCTAGACACTAGTTTGTCCTGAAGAGGTTGAATTCTGACTGCAGCCTTAACAAAACATCAGACTGAGCGAGTCAGACATGTTGTTTTTACCCTGGCTGGGGATTAAGCTAGAATGCTAATAATGAGAGGCTTTAAAGGGGACAGGATGAGAGCTGGACAGGCTTAAAGTATGGACTCCATACTGTTTGACAACAAATAGAAAAGTGAAAGCACACTGTTATTGTATCTGACTCATCGATTTCATCTGTTGCATCTTCCGTCATACATGGGGGCGTGCAGCAGCTGCACTCCCGCTCAGCTGAAAAACAAGGATGAACACGCTTTGTGAAAGTGTCTTCTGTTGCCGACGCTCATGAAATCTTTTTCGCCTTTTCCGCAGGTCAATGGACATGAGATCATGGACGAGCCCATGGAGGAGGGAGACTCTTTCTCACACTGTGTAAGTAGTGATGGGTTTAAACGTATGTGCGTGTGATGTACGATGTTGAGTCTCATGCTGATGCTGTTTGTGTAGGATGAAGGGACGTATGAGGAGATTCCCATCACTCATCATGTGAAAGAGGGCTGTGAGAAAGCTGATCCGTGTCAGTTTGAGCTGCTCAAAGTCCTCGGCCAGGGCTCTTTCGGCAAGGTGAGGAACAAGCAGACACATCTTTCCACGGTGCAAGCGTAGGTGTTCAATCCATCTAAAATGTCTCCTGTTCTCTCAGGTTTTTCTTGTCAGGAAGATCATTGGTCCGGATGCGGGTCAGTTATATGCAATGAAAGTTCTAAAAAAGGCATCTTTGAAAGGTAATGCAACTTTGTTTTAATTGCTGTCCTCACAAAACACCACAGTGCAATATAACATCCCGTCATGTTCTGTCCTCGGTGTTGAATTTTTCTCTCTCTCTCTTTTTCGCTGTCCCCTTCTCGTTATGTCTCTCTCCAGTGAGGGACAGAGTTCGCACTAAGATGGAAAGAGACATTTTAGTGGAAGTCAACCATCCCTTCATAGTGAAATTGCACTACGGTAAGAGAAACTGTTAGTGTGCAGGTGATTATGGGTAATCATATGGGGCGGTGGTGGCAAAGTCAATAGAGACTTGGCAACTGGAAGGTCACCAGTTCAAGTCCCGGCAAGACCAAGTGCTACCGAGGTGTCCCTGAGCCAGGCACCGTTCCCCACACTGCTCCCCGGGCGCCGTTCAAAATGGCAGCGCACTGCTCCTAACACTAGGATGGGTCAAATGCAGAGAAACCATTTTCCCACGGGGATTAATAAAAGTCCATTTTATCTTATACAGATTGCATCCAAGTTCAGGTGGGGCTAAGCTGTGTCATAATGTTCAAATCACAAATGCTTACATCATTTATAGGAATATTTTGGGTTTTATTACATAATTGTCTAACAGGAAGTGCTCCGAATTGATCAAGTTAAACAAATGTATATATTTAATATTATAATTTTTGTTCTATATTATCAGTTTTTTATTGACAAGATTGCCACAATATACATACAAACACTATTAACTACAAAGGTCTACAGGCCTGTTTCCATTAGTGTAAAGTATTGGCCCATGATTAATGGGTTCTTCTTAGGTTGGGTTTAGTAGTTTTACCCGAATCCTGCAAAAAAACAACAACAAAAAAACCTTCTTCATCATTGTTTATGTGGGCAATCTGTTGCCATTCTAAGTTAAATTGTTTACTTGCGTCACCCTGAGTGTTTCTGTTGAAAAACTCCTGGATTAGCTTGCGGGTAATTGACTTGTTGTCCTTGTCTCGCAGCCTTTCAGACAGAAGGGAAACTGTATTTAATACTGGACTTTCTCAGGGGAGGGGATGTATTCACTCGCTTATCCAAAGAGGTAAGCTGACGTCTTGTTGCCTTATCATTACACTTTAACTGTAATTGCCACTTTAACTGTTGTTTTTAACTGTGTGAAAAGAAAAGAACAGCATGTCCTTAATTGCATTTTTTTTAAACGCCTAATGCTTGTGAAAAATGTGAAATACATATAAAGCCCTAAGGGATCGTTAGTCTGACGGCTACAAATGGAACAGGTGCAGATTTAGTATGCAGACATTTTTAATATATTTTGTAAGAGCTAAGGCACTGCCAAGTCATTTGTCTCTCCTGTTTTTCTTTTTAGCTTTTTACTCTAATTCCTCATGGAAACACGTTTTTCTTGGAATCTCTATCCCTTTTTAGATCATCCGTGCCTTGTCAGTTAGAGGCACGGCTCTTTTTCAAATGCTTTCAGGACGCTCAGACAATGTGTGATTGTTCTCCAGATAGACCTTGTGTTGAAAGCATGTCTCAGAACCAAAGCGATAGCTGCTGGCAGTGTCAGATCAACAGCTTGCTGAGTTGTGTAACCTTTTTTGAAATGTTTATATCGTGACAATAATAATACTGTTGCTTTCTCTTTGCGGTTACTGAAGCTTAATGTTGAAGTTGTGTCTTTTTTTTTTTCCTTTTGCTGCTGAATTTCTTCCCATCTTCTTAGTTCAGAGAGTAAATTTGTCCAGTTCTTATCAGGTTATGTTTACAGAGGAAGATGTGAAATTCTACCTTGCAGAGCTGGCCCTGGCCCTCGACCACCTGCACAGCTTGGGCATAGTTTACAGAGATCTCAAGCCAGAGAAGTAAGAATCCTAGACTTCTCCTTAACCTTTGACCCCACACACAAACCCCTGTCATCTTTCAAATTATAGAAAAACTGTACGGCTCTGGCTGTCATCAAATATCATTAGCATTACTCATTATTTCAAGAATTGCCAGACATTACTGCGACTATCCTTCGAAAATCTGAATCAGAAATACTTTAATTATCGGGGACATTTACGGCATTAAAACAGCAAAAGCACAGTGAAGATTAAAGTAGAAGAGTAGAGTTACATTTCATTGAAAAAGTAGGCAAATGTTGGTAAAAATTAAAACATCAAAGTGTTTATATTATTGCTTTTTTTACCATAAGATATCTAATCCTTACCTTTACCTTCTCCATATTTACTTTTTGCTAAAATGGTGAATGAGTGAAATTAATCTTTTGTACTGTGCAGTTTCAAAGAACTTAAAGCAAAAAGATTGTTATGTCATAGAGATAATTATGTTACAAGACAAAGCTACATATTTCCCTTTCGCTGCATGCATAAAACATAGACAAAGCATAAAACAGACAAAGCATAAAACATAGACAAAGCATAACACATAGACAAAGCATAAAACATAGACAAAGCATAACACATTGAAAATATTTCATATCAAATGTTGTGACGAGGCATTCAGTCAGCAGAATACATCTCTAGGTGTGTACAACATGGCAAGATTTAAAGGGACAGTTCAACCTAAAGTCAAAGAAATGCATCTCCAATATAATGAAATTATATATTTAATAGTTTTTCAAATGAGTTGTTAGTGGTTTAAACAATGCAAGCCAAGTGCCATTTGGTCCCAGAAGGCAGAACATCGACATCTCCAAAATGTGACAACCCACACCAAAACAAATCTAAATAAATACATAGGACTAAAGGCACTTTAAAAATACTTTTAATTTTGGGGTGAACCTTCCCTTCAACTCAATAAGTAGGGTCATGTCATTCTCTTTAGGATGAATGGGCTTTAGTGTTTTTCTGTAGTTGATGCAAAAATAGCCCATAACACAATGACCCAAAACAGCGAAGATATGTTTGACTTGAGTCCAGACTTCTCCTCAGCCTGAATATTTACATATAGGACATTACATTGAGTACTTAGACAGATTTAAAACCACATCAAGGAGATTTGAAAGGCATTAGTATGACTTAAATGCTGTTGTTTGAAGCTCACCTCCATGGAACCCTGTTCTTGTCTTTCAGCATCTTACTTGATGAAGCTGGACACATAAAGTTAACAGGTAGGTTTTTTATTTAATACACACATATTTGACTTAATCCAAAAGATGCCTGTAATTAAAATGTTTAATATTAAATGTGGCAGCATGAAAATGGATCCATGACCCAATGTCCTTAGGCTGACTTTCATCAGTGGTTACTTTTTCCAACACCTTTTAGAGGATAAGAGTTGTGTCAGCTGTGTATTTAACCTCTTTTGCTCTGCATTGCTCTCGTGCAGACTTTGGCTTGAGTAAAGAGTCAGTAGACGTTGATAAGAAGGCTTATTCCTTCTGTGGTACGGTGGAGTATATGGCCCCTGAGGTGGTCAACAGGAGAGGACACACACAAAGTGCGGACTGGTGGTCTCTCGGAGTACTCATGGTACAGAACATGCCTCTTTTTATTGCTTAGACATTTATATGAACTGCTTTAGTTCATGTTCATGATTTTTTCTTTTCTATCATTGTGTTTGTAGTTTGAGATGCTAACGGGGACATTACCGTTCCAAGGGAAAGACCGCAACGAGACCATGAACATGATTCTCAAGTGAGTCATTACACACTGCATGATTAAGACACTCAGAGCGTGACAGAAGTGAGACATGTTTTGTAATCACTAATCAACTGTAGCACCATACCAACATGTCCTTCTGCTCTTTCCCCCCCTCCAGAGCTAAGTTGGGAATGCCCCAGTTCCTAAGTTTGGAAGCCCAAAGTTTGCTGAGAATGCTGTTTAAACGTAACCCTGCTAACAGACTGGGTAAGGTGCATTTAAAAGAAACACCTGATGGTGTGTTCGGATCCTTAGTAAAAATATCACACTGTGACAATCACTCTACTACAAGTTAAAGACCTCGTTTAAAACCTTACTGATGTATAAACGGCAAAATCTAAGTATCAAAAGTAGTCATTGTGCAGTAAAATGTCACCTTTACTAAAATACATGATGCATTTCACTCCTGTATCTTTCCTGTAGTGTTTTATATATGTTTTAGTGCATGTAAATGGTCTGCAAAGGCTACAATCCCAGAGTTCCCTCCAGAGGGAGTTTCTCTCACACACTGCCTGAAACGCCTCCATTGGACCCCTTTTTTAACTTAACATAGTGACATCACTATGTAACACTCGCGCTTCTATTGGCTAGCGCTCAAAAACATTGTACGTGATAGGCTACGGGACATCTCTAAAGGGATGACCAATCAGAGCAGACGGGGCTCTGGTTTCAGACAGAGGGTGAAAAGAGGTGCTGCAGCTCAGGCAGTATGAGAACAGTAGAGCACAAGAACAAGAGCTTTCTGAACATTAGAGCGTGGACACATGTCCCAGCAGAGGCACACAATGCCGTTATCAACTTGAACATTTGTATAATAGGGCCCCTTTTAAAGTATTTCACTTGTTACATTAGTCAGATAACCCTGCCTGTAAAATGGAATGTGATGTGTTGATTCTCACAAAGCAATCCTCGCATCATTTGAGCCTGTTAACATGTTGGCATCCACTTAAATCACACCGCGAAAACCCACTGAGAGAAGGAACGTGTGAACGTGTTGATCCTGTGAAAACAATAGAAAACGAACCTGCCAGGTTAAATGAATCGGACTGATCTGTGTCTTCAGGGGCCGGGCCCGACGGAGTGGAGGAGATCAAACGCCACGCTTTCTTTTCCACCATCGACTGGAATGTGAGTACACACACACACAGATTTACACACACGCATGTAAAGTCTCCAACTTCTGCCGAATATTCACACCTAACGAACGGTTGGCGTGGTGAGTTCTGGCCATCAGTCTTGGCTGTACCGACTGTGTGTGTGTGTGTGTGTGTGTGTGTGTGTGTGTGTGTGTGTGTGTGTGTGTGTGTGTGTGTGTGTGTGTCTGGGCAGAGGTCCAGTTCTCGCTGTGTGTGCACTAATAGCCCTGCGTGATTGTTTAAGAGCCTGCAGGATGCTGTTGGCTGCACCAGGCTGTACAGCGGGTTCATTTGGGAGGGGTCTTGGCTTTTCTCTCTCGCATATGTTCACACACATTGCTGTGGTGGGGTTTAATGTGTGTGTGTGTCTGTGTGTCCGTATCTTCTGCAGAAACTGTACAGGAGAGAGCTCCAGCCCCCATTCAAGCCTGCAGCAGGTAAACCAGATGACACGTTCTGCTTCGACCCCGAGTTCACTGCTAAAACGCCTAAAGGTAAAAAGCCACACATGCACACCGTTCTGTTCCAATACTTAAAAACTACTCCTGCAGCCATGGAAACTGCATCCGAGCACTGACAACATGTAGTGGGTGTGTTCACATGACGATAATATGAATGATCTTTTGTATGTGCAGACTCCCCAGGTATCCCGCCCAGTGCTAATGCCCACCAGCTCTTCAAAGGCTTCAGTTTCGTTGCTCCAGCCCCTATGGATGAGAACAAGAGCTCCCCCATGCTCAGCATACTCCCCATAGTTCAGGTGAACACACATCATCTTGCAAATGTCCTCCATCATAAGTTACACATGTACATTTTCAGCTTGAATACAATAATATGTGCAAAAATGTTAAAGAATGAATCCGTTTATCTCTTACAAAGTGGCGCAGTGATGACGTATTATTGTAGGCTAACCTGGGAGGTAGCATCGCAAGAGCTCCCTCGACTAAAATCCAATAGGATCTTTATACGATTTTGGAAACAAACTTTTATGAAGCTTACACTAATAGTTGTAGTGGAAATGCTATTCGTAACTACGTAACAGTCGCATGACTTCACGTCACCGCCGCTAAGCTAAAAGCAGCTAATTATAAGTGTTGTGTCATGGAGAAGTCTCCTTTAGCTGCTTGTTAGCAACCACTGTTTTCTAAGGCATGTAAAAGCTTCAGACATTTACGTGTTGGGTATTCTTTAACATATTTTATGTCATAGAAGAAAACATGAACATTTCGTTAGCTTGTCTTTACTAACCGGAAGTGCTGAAATGCTAACTCATATCCGCGATTAGATGATAGGTACATTATTGTTCCCAATTTGGGACATTTTTGTTTTGCATTAGGACTCATTCCAGCACCTCTCTATAGCGGGTTTGCCACATGATGGCGACTAGAAGTGTGTACTAATGTGGAGCTTTGCACAGACTTCTTCCTGCAGGCAGCGCCCTTGCAAAAGCTGGTCAAAACACTGTTAGTTCACACACATGGAACTGTTGCTGAACACATTTTAGTTGACAAAACTCACACTTCTTATTTGTCACTGACTGCCTTCTTTATTTTTTCTTAGCAAAGTTAAAAGTAGTTTTCTTTACAATGAAGGGAAATGAGGATCTTAAATAATTGACATGATGGTAGAAATAGCAAGAATAGCTCACTTAACGGTATTAGGTAATATGTTAATAGCGACCTGATTCTACAATAGTGGTAAATGATGATTTAAATTCAGATGAGTTTCTAAAATCATTACTACTACTAGTCCCACTCAGGCGTATTTGTGAAGTTAAAATTCTGTGGGTGTTCCAGCTTTGCGATTACTCATCAAATGTGTAGGCATGGCTTGTGAAGGACAGAAGCTGCTGATTTTAGAGGAATGCTTTTTATATATTTTTCGGTTTGGGTTAAAGATAGTGTAACAATCCAAATGTTTTTCTCTCCAGATGCACGGGGGGTCCACAAAGTTCTCCGATCTTTACGAGCTGCAGGAGGACATAGGGGTGGGCTCCTACTCCATTTGTAAACGATGTGTACACCGAGTCTCTGCCATGCACTATGCTGTGAAGGTAGTACATTTTTCTTCCTTATTTTTAATCCACGTATCATCAGGGCTCAGTTTTGATGGTGCCATGCTTTACGCTAACACAGGCACACACAGGTATTAGTGAGAGTTAGCCGGTTAAATGACATCTAAAAGTGGCCAATGAAGGATGGGGATCCACCTTTTTCTTTGACGTCAATGAGCACTGTTGGAGCTCTTTCTGTTCTTTTAAACTGGTGACTCAAAGTAATGTGATTACAATGTAATATGATAATGGCTAATGGTCAACATCAATAATTGGACACAAGGCTGTGCATTCTTATAAATGTGTTAAGTAGCCCTATTATGCTTTTTGGGGTTATCCCTTTCCTGTAGTGTGTTGTATAGCTTTTTGTGCATGTAAATGGTCTGCAAAGGCTAACATCCTTCATGCTCCCACACACTCTCCCCCCTGCCTCCATTGGACTCCTTTGTTTACTTCCGTAACATAGTGACGCTACGTAACACTAGCGCTTCAATTGGCTAAGGGGGGGGGGGACATTTCCAACCCATCTCTAAGCGTGTCTCTGTAAATAAAGATCATTTAGATCCTAATAAAAACGTTACTGTATTGTGTTCAGGGTCGCCAACAGACCAGCAGAGGGCAGCATGGCGTCAGCAACTAAAGCCAAATATCTCAGCTAGTTAAGATTGTTATACGTTTGTTTTTTGACTAACGGCTCATATCTGTGTTTTTATGTGTCGCAGATTATAGACAAAAGCAAGAGGGACCCCTCTGAGGAGATCGAAATCCTGATGCGTTACGGGCAGCATCCCAACATCATCACTCTGAAAGACGTCAGTGACCTTTGTGTGTGTGTTTCTCCACTTTAAAGTTTTTGTTTGACGCCATACTGACAGATTGTCTCTCCACATGCATGTGTGTGTCAGGTGTATGACGAGGGCAGGTACGTGTACCTGGTGACGGAGCTGATGAAAGGAGGGGAGCTGCTGGATAAGATCCTCAGGCAGAAGTTTTTCTCTGAGAGAGAGGCCAGTGCTGTGCTCTACACCATCACCAAGACTGTTGACTACCTCCACTGCCAAGGGGTGAGCAGACACTTCTGTACTAGAGGAGCACAAGTGGAACATTGTATATGCTGCTTCTCTAATGTCCCCCTTCTCCTCCTCCTCCCCAGGTGGTACACCGAGACCTGAAACCCAGTAACATCCTTTACATGGATGACTCGGGAAATCCTGACTCCATCAGGATCTGTGACTTTGGATTCGCCAAGCAGCTTCGAGGAGGCAACGGCCTGCTCCTCACCCCCTGTTACACCGCTAACTTTGTGGCACCCGAGGTGAGAAATGATGGAAGCAGAAAGAGACCCAATGCCAGAGGGAATATAAGACTTGATACCTGAAGGATGCCATTTTAAGATACAGAACAGTTGTAGTAGACTAGGGTAAACAATTTAATTTAACTTTGGGTTTTAATTGGGACAACTAATATACACATATAAAACATATGAGGCATTGCTTTTAAAATAGTGAAAAACTACAGAGAACCTTTACTGAACAAAAAAGCTACCTTTATAACACCTCCCTTTTTATATATTGATTAATTTGTAAAACTCTAATAAAAGAAACAAGTTATATATTTTGTTTCATTTATATACTCACAAAAGTCCCAAATGAATTCACAGTAGTGTTAAAGCTAGGAAAATATAACTAACTCCGATTATTTTTGAATGATATTGCAATTTGAAAATTGTTTCCAATCATCATTGAAAGTTATATTACAATTATTTTCTTCTTTTTGTTTATAAAGGGGATTTGTACCCAAACATTTTCTACGTCTGTAAAATACAGTTCTTAGGCTAGGATAACTTCGCACATCTCCATTCATAACTCAGAATTAGCACCAGTCCATTTTGCAAGTTCATTGAAATGTTATCAATAGTGCAGCCATGGTTTATACCTCAGTTTGTTAATCATCTTGTTTAAGTATATTAAGTGTAATAAACAACATTTATTCCCTAAGTAGTCCCTGATGGTTTGCTTGTCTGTTCGTGTGGCTGCAGGTACTGATGCGGCAAGGTTATGATGCAGCCTGTGATATATGGAGTCTTGGAGTTCTACTGTATACCATGCTGGCAGGGTAAGACTCTAAAGACAACGATTGGATCATTTGTTTTGAATGTGGGAGGCAATGATTAATCATGAAGGGTCAAACATTATTAAATGTTGCAGAGCTTTTGTTACTCTGCTTGTGTTGTTCGTGTAGTTGTGGAAAACTTGGATCAATTAATTTAGCTGATCGTAGGTTAACAAAAACAATGTGGCAGTCAATTTAGTTTTTTGTTGTTTGGTTAAATCAACGTTTATTTAATGAATATAACTCGTCACTTTGGTCATCATTAATAAGATAATGGGATGGAGAGCCAAGCTTACAAGATACATAATATGACCTAGTTTTTTTGTTGTCACGTTGCTTTGACTCAAACACTTATGATAATAGTTTTGAGATTTGTTTTGAATTTTGAAAATAATAAAAAAACAATATCTTTTTGACTGTGGGACGCTCTGGAGTTATTTGAAAAGGTTTGGAGAACACAAGTCAGAAACAATCTCCTGCAGCCACCACTGGAACGATTACTAAAATAGCCTGATTCACTTTCAAAATATGATTCATATCATCTCAATGTTTCAAATGAAGCTCCAAACCAATTGGAACAGTATTGGACATAAGGAGAATCCAAGGAATGAGATTCTGTCTTTTGCTAACGTCTGTGTTTTATCTCCCGTCAGGTACACGCCGTTTGCTAACGGGCCAAACGACACGCCAGAGGAGATTCTGCTCCGGATAGGATCTGGAAAGTTCTCTTTGACAGGCGGCAACTGGGATACTGTATCAGACAGCTCGAAGGTACACCCTCCTACGCTGTCTTAGAAGCTCATTTTCATTGAGACTATGCCTTTTTTAAAGTCTTATTTGAACTATAATTTCTTCTCCTCTGATGTCTTTAAAGCACTTTGTACATTTGTTTTTGAGGGTGCTACTTAAACCTAATTTAGCTGTTTTATTTGGATGTGATCCTATTAGTATGTTTCTCTTTGTGTGTTTGATTGTGCAGAGGTACATGTGTGTTTAACAATGGAAATCACATTTCAAATGAATCCTCCTACTCGTTCGTTAACACTGGAAGTTGTTTATTGTTCCAGGACCTGCTGTCCCATATGCTCCACGTGGACCCTCACCAGCGATACACAGCAGAGCAGGTTCTGAAGCATTCCTGGATCACCTGCAGAGACACGCTACCGCACTTCCAGCTCACACGCCACGATGCACCTCACCTCGTCAAGGTGGGTCCATAGAGCCTCCTTATAAGGGTCGGTGGTACACAGTGTTTTACTGGTTCTGGTGCCAGTTCTCTACAGCAGAAAAAATTATAATTATGAATTTGCCTGACAAAAGTCCTCCTGCTGGGAACTGAGTTAACATTGTGCCCTCTGGCAGTTTCAAAGAACATTTAAAAGAATTCTGTATTCGACTGTACGTACCCTCGACACATTTTCAGGTCATGACAGGATATAAAACTCATCTCTAATTCAATGAAATTATATTTACCAAAATACAAAGGAAAAATAATCATTAACAAAACAAAAGGAGGACCGTTTTAATTAGTTCCACCTTGACTATATTTACACATTCAAAGTGAAACGAGACCCCCTGGACCGCGGTGGTTGGGTACAAACATACTCCTAGCTCCATACTCCATACATCCTAGCGGCTTGATCAGCCAATTAGCTGCTGCCAAAGTGACTAGTGCTAATGGTTTGGGACATACCGCACAAAACGACAGCAAAAGATGCTCACAAAAGGCCCAAAATTGACATTGGCTTGTTGGGTGTTAAAGTTGTATCGCAGATTTGGCATACATGGCCTAACATGTGTTGGTCTTCTTGGTTATGGTGCTTTATAAAGTGTTTCTGAACATGGAACCACATCATCTGACCAAACCAGAAGAGGGTCTGAAGTCTGCTACATGACCCACCTCTATTACCAACACCAGGCCCAACAGAGCAGACTTGTCCATCTTTTTACCTTACATCCCCACTTATCCAGGTTGAATGCTTCTTCTTTCTTAAGGAACTCAGAACGGTGTATCTTTGTCAGAAGACGTTTGGCACTAAGTGGTTTAAGTTGCTAGATTGCTGAACTATTCACCCAGAGGCAGTCATTTTACCCTTAGCATATGACATAAGAGTCTTCCTTGGTGCCATCATAGCTCTTTTTTGGTCACAACCTTTTACTGCTAGGTTCTAGCATAACTCAGCCATTTCTTTAAACTTTGTTGGGTTTTGTGTTATCATATTCCTGCGTCGTCAGAGAATTTATAAAAAGTCAAAGGTATTATTAATAACATTTCAATTGACATATTGTTTAAGGTATAATTTAATGTTTTCTGCATTTAAATTTCGAAACATTTATTTAATATTTTTGCTGAGTTTTATTGCTACTCAATACCAAATGCTTCCTACTATCTTCAAACCTAGAGAAACATATCATTTGTAGCCACAGTTTTACAATACACATAATTTTCAGTTGTGTCAACTTTATATTTTAAGAATTGGTCAATAAGAGTGACCTAGCCAGTCAAAGACTAAGACATTATTTCTGGATGTAGAGAGAGAAGACAGTTATCGGAAAACCTGAGAAATACACTCAAAGCATCTGGTTGAAGAATTCGTTTTTTGTTGAATGGATAAATCTATTTTATTAGAGTTTTCACGGTTAAATTAGCAATACAAATTGATGACCATATAAAAAACTTGGCCTTTTGTGGTACAACAAACTTGACTGAACTCCTGTTTATTAGTGTAAATGCAATCGCCAGAAGCAAACGACTATTGTTAGGTTATTATCAAACCACATAACAGTCCCATGACTTCACATCAACACCATTAAGCTAAAGGTGGCTAATATTTAGTGTGATGACATTTAGTATTCTCATTTAGTGACTTTTTAAAAGCTTCAAGCATTCACTAGTGATAAAACCTGACAATCTCTTCAACGTCTGTTAACCACAGATCTTATTTCAAGAACTAACCGAAAACTCATTAAAAAAAACATTGACTTTGAGACAATCTAACCGGATATCCTAAAATGCGGACTCATTTCCTGGTTTAAGACTTATTCCTGCACCACTCTATTGCTTCAAAGCTAAAGTGGTCTATCTATTAAAAATGAAAGCCAGATGTTGTTGTTTTCCAGGGAGCCATGGCTGCCACATATTCAGCACTGAGCCAGAAGACGAGTCAGCCGGTATTGGAGCCGGTGGCGGCGTCCAGTCTAGCCCAGAGACGCAGCATGAAGAAACTCACCTCAACAGACATGTAGACACCCAACGCCCTCCTGTTTCACTTAACTCTCAAGTCGGACTCTCATACGCAAAAACACACACAGATCAAAGTCCTGGCCAGTTATCCTACTGTCTCCCTTTTTAACCTATTTATTTGACACCCCCAACATATGCACACTCACACTGGACGTGGTTGCATTGTGAAGACATCAGCGGAAGAGGGGGAAACTCACATATCTGTTACTGCTGGGAACACAGAGTTGTATTTATTTCCACAGCTTTCATATGCACTTGCCCTCCTCGCCTTTTTCATTCTCTCTTCCTCTGTGTGAGGAAGAAACACACACCAGCTGATGTTCTCCTTCACTGTGATTGGCTGATTCAAAGCTGCTTCGGTAAACTGTGCCCCCCCCCCCTCCCCCCTCCCACTGCTCTTCATCTGTGCTCCTTAGTTATCTCTCCTTTCCTCGTTGCCGTTTGCTGTCTTAACTTATTTTCTTCAAAGTGCAGTAATGGTTTATGTGTGAGAGTGTTGGCAGGCTGGTATTGACGGAGGGTCATCGTAAGACTGTTGCCTCTCTTAAAAATAAAAAAAGATATGATTCTGCTTCTAAAAAAGGTCCCTCACGATCAAAAATAATCTGCCAGCACTTTTGTTACATAAATGCATGTGGGCTGAACCTGTGTTTCTTCTCCCTTTAACTCGTCGTCTGACTCATGTTACTTTGTGATGCTAACAATGTATCAGAAAGAGGAAGAAAAAGCTGCATATGGAAAGAAGAAAGAGTTCAAAGGTGGAGAACAAGGTGGTTACCATGACAGGAAATTCTAGTTTGCAAAAAAAAATATAAATATATATAATAAAGAAGATGAAGAGCATGTGGGGGAACTGTATGGATGTCTCTGGGGGGGATGGGACGCACCCCATCAAACCAGAGAGGCTGAATTTAAAAAAAAAAAAAAAAAAAAGATTTCCATTGATATCTCTTCAAAAAAGACATTGTGGAAATTGTATTATATTGTATTTATTTCATTTGATTTTTAAGATTCTATTTTTCTTTCAAGTTCTGTATATATTGACATTAAAGATCATTATTGACATGCATCAGGTGTGAGCTGGTTTGTTCTATCACGTCTGTCCACTTGTGAAATAAATAATAACAGTCTAACACTAAGATTTTAAAGCCAATCAATATAAAACCAACCCCATGTAAGGGTTGCTGAATAGCCACTAATGTGTTGACAAATGGCAATTCCTTTACCTGAATTTAACTCATTTTAAGAGAAGTAGCGCAAGTTGTTTTTTCTTGCACTTTCTGATAAAAACATTAAAATCTACCAGAGACGGTTCAACATAGGGAAACAGGTATACATGACTTAAGGTTAACAAATTAACTCAGTAATGCAAGCATTCAGATACTAGATTAAAGATACTAATTCCACACTAAGAAAAACTACTGCAAAAAAAGATCATACCTGTTAAAAAAAAAAGTATTTAGAGATAAATTAATTTTAAGTATTTTTGCAGTTAATTATTCTATTATTCAATGTCAGTGGTTTCCTATCATAGGACTTTTTGGTTTAAGATGACTTTTGCATTGAATTCAATCCTTTATACATTGTTAGGCAGTTAAATCTACAGCACATTTGGTTTGTCAGAGCTGACAACAGTAGAAAGATAGCAAACAAAAACTAAACTTGTCTTGAGTTGGAAAAGGGAGTCTCATGGTAAAGAGATCTATGAAAAAATTACCTACTTCCCTCTTGATTTGCTACTCCAGTAAAAAAAAAAATCATAATGACTTTTTTCTTAATCTCTAGTTTAAAACCTTATTCACATACAGCATGATGCTAATTTTGTAAATTATGGTCACATAAATGTAGCTCCAAGCTTCTCGAACTTCTTTTTCCAGAAAACCAAGATGGCAACTACCAAAAACACTGACAACCTCGAGACTTCCTTTTCTTTCAGTGAGGGGAGGTTTGGTTACATTCTCCACGTTTCAGCTCTTTATCATTGCTTGTACACATTTGATCCATTGTACATAGATGTACACAAATATTGATTGATACAGCTTTAAATATAAAGTATTTTAATGGTCCGGTCAGGTGAGACATTTTTTTTTGAATGTGAATAGACCTCAACCGATAGCCATCATCCAAGCAGCTACATTCCCCTTTGTGTCCTCCCCCAATTTACATAAATGAGATGCAAAGTGTATTAGCCACCACTAGGTGGAAACACTGTCCAGTAGATGAGAAGTTAAACAGCAAGCTGAGGGGACACAGCGTCCACTCAGCGGGTTCGGTCCTTACCTTTATGTAAATGACCGGCCTCGCCTGCTTCCATTTTGTCTGTCCAACCCCCTGCTCCCCTGAGAATACGAGCTCCACTAACCAGCGTGTGTAAAGAAAAGTGTGTGTGCGCGGGCGCGTGTGTGTGCGTGTCTGTGAGCTGTCATGACCAGACAGCAGAGGATGGAGAGCTAGGCAGGAGAGCAGATGGATTGAGGCACGAGGACTGCTCCCACAAAGGCACACGCACACACACACACACACACACACACACACACACACACACACACACACACACACACACACACACACACACACACACACACACACACACACACACACATTGGCCTATAGACCAGCTGTTGTCCTTTCTCAGCAACTGTCTGATTTGACTCCTCTCTCATTCCCTCTCTCTCTCCTGGATTAGATGCATTTAGCAGTCAGCCTGGGAGTTGCGAGGTAAACAGTGGGGCTAATTGTTTTGACATAGCCTACTGCTCTTTGTTTTGGCCTCCTGGTGCTAATCAACCACTCGGCTAATAAGGTGCTGTTTACACGGGAACGAAACGGGTTGTATCTGCTACTTTTCTCTTTCGTATAGCCCGTTCGTTCACACAAGGCCGTAACGTAACCGCGGAAACGGACCCCTAAAACAATAACGGGTCCCATGGTGGATAGATCTGCGGACGGAACGCTCTGGGGGGCCAAACGGTTCCGTGTTTACGTCCTGACCTATACGATCATTTTCCTGAGAACGTTGAAGCCATAGCCCCGCCTCTCCCCACCTCTCACTGCTGTAGCAACTGACCATGACTACTGCTACTGACCATGCTACAGATGTTAGTGCAAAATCTACAGCTCCTCTACCACAACCATCAGCAACAAGTGGACATGGAGACAGGCCCGGTTCCAGAACAAAATGACTGAGGGTGCATCTGAGATTAGAGAGGGTGCAGTGGTAAAGTGCTATTTTTATAAGTGGGGAGTGGACCTAACACCTCTAGGGGGGGTCCTCATCTCCTCTAGGGGGGTCCAGGGGCATGCTCCCCGGGAAGATTTTCTTTTCAATATTGAAGTTGAAAGCATCAATCTGGTGCACTTTGAGAGCAAAATGAAGAGATCTATGGATACATCTCAACACCCATATGAAACAGAACTGTAAACAGATTTACTTTTTCTTTATGGATATTTTACAAATCACTCCCCTTTTAAACAATTCTTGTTTTACTGTCATATAGTATTTCATTATTAGTGAGTGAGTTACTCAGATGACTACCATTTAATTTAATATTATTAAAACCATGTACATCATTACCTTGGTCCCATCATATACTCTGGGAAGAGAATTTACTGTGCTTGAAAACTGGTATCACATCATGATGTGAAGATGGCTTTGTGACGTGGAGAACATTTCAGCTGCAACATTAGCTTGTTGATAAGCTTGGGATACGAGAAAAGATTTTGATATGTGTGAGGTGTAAAACAGAACAATATTCTATACTAAAAAAACACAACCCACTTTTTAATAACATGTGACAGAAGATTTGAGAGGTCTTTTTTAAATTCTCATTCACATTGTAACGTGTCATGTTGTCCAATTTTTCCTGTAGGAGCTTCAAAGATAGTGGCACACTGGTACCACCAGGGAGCACAGGATCCTTATTGGACAGTGTCAGAGGTCAAAGGTTAAACCCATAATAAATTGTACATCATTAGATTTTCAATAGATAAACTCAGTACAATAGTATTACTTACATTAGCCAACAACTTCAACAGCTTAGGTTACATAATCATGTAAAAATAAGTATATAATTGATACAATAAAATAACTAAAGTGATACAACAATATTTCTTACCCTCAGAAGAGCTGTAGCCTCCTGGAAGCTGTGTTGAATCTTCTCAGCAGTCTCTCCTTCCACTCTCCAGTAAACTTTTTGGTAAGGTCCTTCTCAACAACGATCTGGATGAGACAGGCTTTTCTTTTGTGCAGCATGCTCCTTCTGTGTTCACTGAACACATTTTTCAGAGTTGAGAAGGAATTTTCACATGTTGCAGTTGATGCACCGAAGGTTAAGCTGAGCTTCAGTGTTTCTAACACAGTAGGCATGGCTGCCAGAGGCTCGCAGTATCTTCTCAAAATGTCCTGTGTTGTCCAGTTTTTGTCTGATTGGGACATTTCCTCCTGCAGAAACTGCCTTGCCACAGCAAACTCAGCTTCCTTCATCTCTGTCCCTGTTAAGTCAAGCAGTGGTCTCACTTTATTTGCATTCAGGAAATATTCACTCCCTGGGTGTAAGGTGCACAGGGCCTCTACTAGTTTGTTGTTTCTTTCACCAAATCTAGCTGTCATTTCTCCCACTACAGAATCCAGAGTACTGAAATACAATATTTTACACTGTCTTTTCTCCCAATCCTTCCGGACGGTGACATAGTCTCTCAAGTGGGACATTACTCTGCCTCGTTTCTTCGGAGGGGCTGCTGCAAGAGGTTCTATGGTCTCTCTGTCTTTTGTGAATTTCTCCCAAAGTGTGTCAAACTGACTGTCACATCTCAGTTCCTCCACACAAACCAGGGCACTTTGGACCAGTCTGACACCAGTGTAGAGGTCAGTGGATTTAGTTTGGAGTGCAGTGTTGGGAGGATCCAGCAAACTCAATATGTGATACATCATGCAGGCAATGAACTGGAAGCTGGGCTGGGTAATGGCCTTCAAAATCCCTGTGTACTCGATTCGCACCTCTGCAGCACTGGTTTGGTTGTCTTCAATCTCACGAAGCAGGTGGACAATGTGCTCAAGGGATTTCATGATCACTGTCACTGTGGCCAGGTGGCCTGTCCACCGTTGATCAAGCAAACGCTTCAACTTCTCTCCTGTGTAGACTGCAGCCACTGTAGGTTTCCTGAAGAACTTGTAGAGAGAGTTACACTAAAAAAGTTCTCCAAAGTGTTGTCAGATGACATGGCATGCATTACTACTAGATGCAACTGGTGATTAAAACAGTGCACATACGGCGCCTCTCTCTTTAATTCTTCCTGCAGGATTTTCTGCATCCCTCCATGTACTCCAGACATGACATTTGCCCCATCGTAACATTGACTGAGCACCTTGTCTGTACATAACCCAATGTCTCTCAACTTTGACAAAACCAGCTCAGTCAGAGACTTGGCATCACATGTTTTACTAGTTGCCATTGATACAAGTCTCTCCTTCACAGTGTTGCTTTTATCCACAAATCGAAGCACAATTGAGATGTTTTCGCACCCAGTGGGGTCTTTGGTGCCATCCACTGTGTGTACCACGCCTCTCCTCTCATTTCATTTACTATTTCACCTGTGATTCACTCATGAGTTAAATTATCTCATTTTGTATGTGATTTGAGGTGTATCTGGCATTGGACGGGATGGTGCTAAACACCTTAGCAGGTTCTTTGTCCTTTTGAAGGTTGTACTCCATCATTGCTAGAAAAATACCACAACTCCCCTCGCCTCTAGCATCCAACGCATCAACAGAGCCACGGAAAGGCAACTGGTTTACAGCTATAAATTGAATTATGTCCACAATAGCTGCTACATAGGTGCGCCTTACCCCACTGTACAGGCGAGCTGGGTACTTTTTTAAATATACCTGGGCAGGCTCTGTTTTGCCGAGGTCCTCTGGCACTTGCGGGCCGCTGAGGGGTGGCGTTATTTGGGGCAACGAAGATGGCTGCGGCTGCTCCTCTGCCTCCGTGGGAGAGGCGGGCAAAGCCGTCGAGTACGGCGGGAGGACGTTAGTGTCCTCGACAGTGGCCGCGGCGGGCAACGTAATAATGTCCCCATTTGATCTGAACTGTTAGATGCAGTGTTACTGCTGGCGATTAGGGCTGGTTGTTTTAACCATTTTCTGATGTCCATGATCATTGACTGGTGCTGCGTAAGCACCTTGCAGATGAGATGACGAACGTGCAGCGGCACAGATCACGCGCATCCTGACATAATAACGTTACTTACCGTTTCAATTGACCAAATAAATGCAGCAGACAATGTTATTCAACCACAATTACAATTCATTTTATTTCAACTATATTCTTCTTCTTATTACTATTATTATTAATGTAATATTTTTCACTTTTCATTTTTTTTTTTTTCACTTTTCATTTTTCAAATGAGGGTGCATAACGACTCAACTGAGGGTGCAATGCACCCTTATGCACCCCCGTAGAACCGGGCCTGCATGGAGAACTACATGAACTACATGTTGCTAAATCCACCGCGTAGAATAAACAGAAGGGCAACCAGGCAACCATGGCAACCATGCTCGGGGGTCTTCTTCACTGCTTATGGTGTATTTTGAGGCAGAAGTACAGCGCCACTTACAGGCCCGGCATATGTACTACAGTGGGTCGAGCGGTCTCGTGTGAAGGGACACGTTTAATGAGCCGTATCCGTGTGAACGGAAGACTTTTTTGATATCGAATTTGGTTTGTTTGCGTTTGCGTTCCCGTGTAAATGGGGCCTAAGACCACCTGGAAAGGAAAACAAAACTGTGTTCAGGCAGGGATAGGGTTGCCAACCGTCCCGTATTAGCCGGGACGCCCCGTATTTCAGCCAAAAGGGCCGTGTCCCGTACGGGACTTTGTTTGTCCCGGACTCCCGTGTAAAGGGACAAATACAAAATATGTTTCTGTTTGC
Organism: Harpagifer antarcticus; assembly: GCA_902827135.1. Taxonomy (NCBI): domain Eukaryota; kingdom Metazoa; phylum Chordata; class Actinopteri; order Perciformes; family Harpagiferidae; genus Harpagifer; species Harpagifer antarcticus. The sequence continues at coordinate 5,165,255 of CADEHL010001042.1, read as the reverse complement.
GCGCAATGCAGTGTGTCTGGCTGCGTGCCTGTGTGTTTGTGTGCTGTATAGGAAGGGCGCTAGGACCGCTCAGTTGAGAGGGCAGGCACAATGCTCGTGTGTGTGTGTGTGTGTGTGTGTGTGTGTGTGTGTGTGTGTGTGTGTGTGTGTGTGTGTGTGTGTGTGTGTGTGTGTGTGTGTGTCATGTATACTTTGCATTACTTAATACCATTTTTCTAATGTTTTATTTTTTAACATTTTGGACAAAATAGCCAATTGTACATCGAGGTGCCCAGATGTCCCGTGCCCACCTATCCGATTTGAACATGCTGATGTACAATGTGATGTAGTAGCCTAATGCAGGTGTAAGACCATTGTGTTTGTATTGTGTTATAGGTATGCATAGTTTTCTATGCATTTTGAGGGTTTTGGGGGGTTTGACCCCCAAAAACATTTTCGAACCCTAGGGGCTGGCTCCCCCAAAATAATTAAATAACATAACCCTAACCTAACCCTAAAACCGAAATAAAGTAACAAAAAAAGTAACTAAATCCGCCAGAAACCCGAAAATCTTCGCGCGCACGAGACACATGCATGTGTCCCGTTTCTCCATTTCTGGAAGTTGGCAACCCTAGGCAGGGAGGAAGGCGAAAAAGGTGACGGGATCTGTCACGTTGACCCCACAATAAAAGTGTCCCCGTCATGTAAGCGGTCCCCACTTTACTCGTCATCTGGGGTCCCCGCATTGCTGCTATATCAGCATAGCACCCCGCTCAGGTGTGAATCTATTTATCCTCATTAACGAGCGTCTCCCCAAAGCCAGCCAATTAACACACTGCTCCTAATGAAGCCATTAGCTGTCAGATGAGGTTGAGGCAGTGCTTGTCATCAGTCCACTGTGTGTTTGCATGCGTGTGTGCGTGTGTATCCACTCTTGCTGCTAATAAAAGCAAGATAATTAATGGAGTGAGCATGTGTGATAATGAGTTAATGTGGAACAAGCAGGACGAGCAGTGATCAGCCCTCTGTCTCAAATGAAGATATCAGACACAGTGATTTACTCTGTGTCGTAAACAGGCCTCTCGCATATATACCACTCTTTCATGTGTGTGTGTGCTTGTGTGTGTGTGTGTGTGTGTGTGTGTGTGTGTGTGTGTGTGTGTGTTTAATCTGCATAAGTGGTATGGCGAAAGCTCTTTTGAAACGTGCTACTTGTCTCTGTATTTTCCTCTTAACTGCAGGTGTCCACGTGCGACCACTTAGCATCACATCAAAGTTTGTGCAGGAGTGTCGGCCTCAACATAACAAAGTGTGGATGTCACTCAGAGTTCGCCTCTTCCTTAATGGAGCTATCATCCAGCACAACCCTAATATGGTTTTAATTGTCAAAGTGATTGCAAAGACATGAATGCCACAGCCTCAATAGAGAAGAACAATGAGATCACAGAGGCAGCTGTTCTACTGACACTATTTCATAATGAACAGTCAGCAGTGGTGGAGGAAGTATTCACAGCTCATACTTAAGGAGAAGTACTCATACCATATTGTGAAAAAACTCCACTACAGGTAAAAGTCCTGCATTCAAAACACTTTTACTTATGCATCTTTTTACTTAAGCAACTAAATATTGAACTTTTATATAGGCCTACCCTCTTTTTCAGTGGTATTTTTTTATTGTTTTGTTGTATGTGCGTTTGTTCGGCATCTCGTATTAAAACTTTGCACGAAAAAAAAAGTTACGGGCTAGTTCCTTGATTTTTTACAGAAGAGTACCGTTTTTACAAGTACAGCACCTAATGGTGCAACACAATTGGTTAAAATATTTATGAGACCTTGAATCAACCTGGGGAAGAATTTTGTATTTTACAAAAAACAACACAGAATTAAGCTTCATTTTCTGTATTCATGATGATTCCTATAGATTCTCATATTAAGATCCCTTTGGCTGGGTGTTCTGTATATCCTACACCATCCCTCCCCAAACTGTAGCTGGAGCTGTCAGAGGGTGCCAGAACCTAAGGATGTGAAATTGATTTTAGGTTATAGCGATTAGCCCTATTCTTCCTCTGCTTCTTCTTTGACAACCCCTCTTCCTCCTCTTACTCCGCTCTGATTTCTCTTCTCCTCCTCTCTCAGTAACAGTTACTCTTAGATGTGTGGTGTCCTTTAACACACTGATACAGAGGTCTCCTGCCTGCAGTGATTAATGATCAAGTTTGAACATAGTTCATGTGGAAAGTGACGTCACAGTCACGTGACGTGGTCAAATGACTGGTGACCGGTAAACAGGAAGTGATACAAGTTTTGCCGGGAGTTTCAGAAAGGCTTTCACCTGGAAGCACTTTCCATATTGTCTCCCTCTCACCAAGGTAGGAATTCAGGTTTTAAGATGGTTTTATGTTATTTTAAATGAACCTATGGAAGTGGCTTAATTCAGCTTTTATTAGGGTGAGGGCAAGACAAGTTTTCATGGAGAGAAACTCTTCTGACATTCCAAGCACGAGACCTGGTATGTTACAAGCTTGCCTATTTGTTTTAATATGGTGTTATAATAGTTTTTAACCTGTATGTGTTTTGCAGAGTGTAGAATGGCTTATAACCAAGCAGCAAACTCTGGGGCAGAGCCGGGAGGCCAATAAGGAAGTGCCATAAACTGCAGTTCATCTATTGGCCGATAGGCGATGACTGCAGAAAGGATCAATTTCCATAGACCCTCATGTTAAAATGCCCAACTTTACAGCAGAAATAAACATGTTTCTACCCCTGGATGCAATACAAATTATTCGGGATATAGTTATTCCACATTAGTGAGTGAATCGTTTTATAACGCAACCCTTTTATTTATATTAGGTCTTAACGTTTTTGCATAAATTAGGGCGTGGGCACTTTGATGGACAGGTACGTGCCTCACTGTCAGCCAACAGCAACTTGTCCACTCTGCTAGGCTACAACGTTAGCTAGTTGTAGTTACTGTACTTGATATATATATATATATCAAGTACAGTAACTACAACTAGCTAATATATATATATATATATATATATAGTTTAGTTTATGATTCAGCCTTGGGTAAGACTTTTATAGTCTATGGCTATGACGCCCAACATGCTAAATGGGAGCAAATGTTAAAAGGGGACCCAATTATCAGAGTGGTTTAATTTTTTAATAAAAAAACTATACTCAAAAAATCATGTACGCAGTTTTCATGTCACTACCGAAACACAAGGAGTTTTAGTCCAATGGCTGGGCCTGGTTTTTAGCCACACCCCTACATTTTTGACTAGGCAGTAGTCCCTCATGGCTGAATGGCAAGTAGCTATATCCCATACTTTTGATATAAATCTGTTCCAAAATCTGAAAATTGGCGTGTAACCTTAAGAATTGTCACTACCGAACACATATTATCTTCAATTAAGTAAACCTTTTCGGGGTTTTATGCAAAGTATTAGGTTTTTATGTGTGTAAACCTCTTCAAAAACGTGTATGCTAGCCATGTACTTGCTAGCATTCTTTAGTTATGCTCAATTTGAGCTAGAATCGTCACTACCGAAACATAATGGTTAAGTTTCGGTAATTGACATGATTGTTTCGGTAGTGACAAAATGGAATGGTAAGCAGGTAAATCCCATAGTTTTTAAAAAAATGTATTGTAAAGTCTGAAAATCAGTGTGTTACTTTAAAGGTCTCTTATTATACTATTGTTAGGCATATATTATAGGTCTCAGATATATATATAAAAAAACATGTCTATGAAGTGTTTTGCTCAATATACCAAACAGATCATGCATTCTAGCCTCATTCCCCTCTATTTCAGCCTGTTACTAAAGTGCTGATTCTGGGTCGGTAGCTTCAAACATTCACACTTCAACATAAGGCACGTTATGAGTTAAGATTAAGAAATAAGGTTGAGGGAATATGATACAACCTTGAGAACAAAATACTGTGGTCACTACCGAAACACTGCATGTGTTAATAAAGTATATTGAGTTATCAAATAAAATGATATGATACTGATTGGTTTAATATTGTATGTTCAATTTCAACAATCATCAACTCTGGAATCAATATGATCAGTATTATGCATTTTACAAAGAAAGTTTGCATTATGATTTTTATGAATTGTATAAATTGAACTTTGAAATGCGATTAAAAATTAAATTGCATTAATTTAATTGTGAAAACCCTCAAGAAATATTTGTTAAAATACTATTTAGAGAAGGGAAGGTAAAACAATCTTAACAGGTTAATATAATACTTTTTTACTAAAGTGTATTTACTATGTTTCGGTAGTGACCATTTTTGGTAGAGGAAGAACATTCCAATACAGTCAAAATACGATATAAAAATGTACGGTTATTTGACTAGATATGTGTAATCTAGATATGGTACAAAATATATATGGACACAGTTTGGGGAAAAAAACATACAACATTTAAAAACATTTCCAACCTGACTTTGGTCCAATTCGGTAGAATGGCCCATATGGGTCTCATAACCAGCCAAGCAAACATTTACTTGGTTAATTTTCTTTTATTATAGCTTTTATTGTTGTTTATAACATCTGTTTACATTAATAGAGCTGAGAGTGACCATTTCCTCTGCTGGATTGAGCTGGGAGTATCTATTACTCTGGGAAAGTATGCCTTGATTTTAACACTCTTTTAATGCTATGTTGAATTTATGTTTGAGGCTGGCAACTAATATGTTGTGTTTTCTTTTTTAAAGGACCAGGCCAGCCACTCTTCTTTAGTGTTATTCTGTAAAGTGTTTTCTTGTGGGCAGTATAATAAATGTAAGGTTTTGTGTTTCAGGTCACCCTCCTCTCCCTCTCGGGACAGAGGTGGAACCATGTCTTCTTTCAGACCTGCAGCAGAGGAGGTTAAACTAATATAGTAACTTATACTTGCCCTTTTATCCATTGACAGCTGCTGAACATTGACATTTTTTATTTATATGACATTTATATTTGTGAAATAAAGTTGCATAATTTTGGTTATTCATGCCTCTACTTGTTAATGTCCTTGTTAAGGAAGGCCTTAAAATAGGTTAAAAACAACACGTTTAGATTAAGGGTCCTCGGGTTCCTCCTGCCTCTTAGGAGCTGGCGTTGTCAGCTTTAACGGTAACTCCAGCCACGGTTACCACATTCACTTTGAAGTGGTGGCAGTGCCCTGCAGTAGCGTGGCCGCTTGCATTTTCAACGGTGAACTGTGCACACAAATACACTGGAAAAGTGAGCAATCAGTGTGTCGCTGCTCCCTGTGAGAATAAATGCTGGGAAATTAGTTTATACAATTTAAAATGGAACAACCTGGGTGTAAAAAAAAATGAAAAAAAATTGCTCTACCAAAGCCATACTACTTCTCTCAGATCAGGACATGCATATATTTGTATTATTTAACAGGACGTCCTGAATGCATCTGCTGTATGTGTTGGCTACAGATGTTATCATAAACACTGTGCTCCTTTTTGTAGATTGTCTTCTGGAAGTAAATCATTTAAGTTCTTTTTGTACTTGTTGTAATTTCCACAGAATATTTTGATGGAAGTGATAGTGTATGTAACAGTGATACTGTATAGTTTCAATAATATGACACCAAAATGATAAACAACACGGTTTTTTTTTAATTAAAGGCAAAGCTTAATCTAATTTTTAAAAAGAAATACTTTTCTCACTTTCATTTGTTCTAATTATTCTAGTAGTGTCTTTTTTTTTTTAACTTTAATCTACTTCAATTTGTTATGTAAATCTTGGTGCACTTACAACAAGTTTAATGAAAAAAAACAAAAAGTGAATCTCCCATTTTGCTTTGAATAGGTGGAAATGGCCAATTTTCCGGCCTAAAATATATTAAACAAGACAACGATTTGTTGTTGTTCTGATAGCCACTGCAACATTATGCAATCGATAATGGTGTCACAAGTAGTTTTAGATTGCTTGGGCTACGGGGCTTAACAGGCTTTTTTTCACGAAACTGTGTCTCAGGGCTTCTTAAAATGTAATAAACTATGGATGTGTCATACTCACTTAACGGGAAGAAACTAAGCTAACTGACGATGTGAACCATTTTTACCGAAACAAAACACAAGTCTCACAAGAAGCGTCTAAATGAGCCCTGAGTGAAAAAATGCTAACGCACTTAGCAAAGAACTCTAGGTATAAATCGATCTATATACTTATCGGATCTGCACAAACAAGCTTTGCTAGCAAGCTGAGATTCCACAGATCCCATACATATAAGTATCATCACTGAGTGATCAGAACTCGCGACAGGGGAAGCAAAATCTACCTACGCGTCACTCTCACTCCTTATTTGGTAACGTGTGTATGTGGAACTTCCCCTCGATTGGCTCTAGCGGTTAAAAAGAGATGTCAATCATCAAAATCGACCAAGGGGAGCCAGCGATAGGTCAAATCCACCCAAATGACCCCAGAAGTGGGTTTTTTTGTGCTAAATCTCTCTAAAAAGGTCCCATGTAACTTGTTTGGCATCAATCTTGATACAGGGTACTTATGATATGTTATAGTTTGGATTCCTAAAGCTTTTAGTCTACCATCCCATCATTCAAGGGTGGTTTTCACTATAAGTCATGTTTTTTTTGGACGGACACAATCATTTACATTTTTTGACTATGTTCAATCTGAATTTAATTTAAAATAAAAAAAATCTATATTGATTCTTCTACATCCAACTCACAGGTTTATCTTTGCTTTGAGAACAAATATTATTAATGTACCCCTTTTAGAAGTGAAGTTACTGTCATTTGTTCTGCGAATGTCCTTTTCGAGCCTGAGACCTTCACACTGAAAGATTGGGAACCACTGCCTTCAAACACCAGTTATTGTGTATCATATAATGGTGATAGTAAGACTTGGTTGAAAATAAAGGGTAAAGTCTAAAAACATACAACCATGAGACGGAGCAGCAGCTGATGTTCATTATTCCCATGCAGGAATCCTCTCATGTGTGTTTCTGTGTGTTCCCTGTACCACAGCAGCCTTCTGCTTCCCCTCTTCCACATTCAAGATAAATGTGCTTCAGCGTCCTCTCTTTGACTTCCAGCTTTACTGCAAACACTTCATCATCTCCTCTCAAACTTTTTTTTTCTCAGTAAATTTGCACCACCCTGCTTTAAAGTTACTCCTCTTTAATGTGTTGTATCCCATGTGTTGACCTTCAGAGTCGTTCTTTTCAAAGCTTGGGGGGAAAATAGATAAAAACAGTTTATTTAGAAGATAACTTCTTGACATCCAACCAGTCTTTGAAACAGGAAACAGAATAAATTCAAATGGAAAGGAGTGTTTTTGATGAAAACGGTGTGCCTTCAAATCTATACACGTCAATACCTCTGTTTCTCTTTTTGTGATGATCAAGCAAAGACCAGCCTCAAGCTTTCTTTTTGAGAAATAATTACCACAACTTCTTCATTTAGTACCTCTGAAATATGCTTTCATCTTGCACCTGCTGTATCTCTCTCCCTGTCCTTTGCAAGTCAATCATTTTTCACGAGTAACTTACTAATGTCAGTTACAGATTTGTAAAGTGCTGTTAGAGGGTTTTGAAGCATCCACACTGAGGAGGTGGAGGCTGAAGGAGACTGCAGTGCTGGACCTCGGCTCTCTGTTTGTTTGCTCGGCTGCTCGCTCCTCCTTCCATCCAGGGGAATTTCTTTTTCTCCCCCCCCCCCTCTTTTTTTAACATAAATCAAGGATTATTTTGAACTAAAATAGATGGATGGAATCAATCAACCATGGTTTTACTTTTCTCTTCTTCTACACAACCCCCCTTTCACCTCCACCCTCACACCATTTCCCCTCCCTCCTTTCTCCTTTCTCCCCTCTCCTTCTCTCTGTGTCTCCCCCACCCCCCTCTCGGGGCTGCAGACTGAGGAGATGCATAAATTCAGATGCATTAGTATTCCAGTCAGGCTCTCCAATTCAAGGCAAGGCCTAGCGCCCTTCCACCTCTCCCCCCTCCTTCACTCTCCCCTCTCCAGCTCTATTTTTAAATAATTTAAGCAGAGCTGCATCTAGCTGTACTTATTTCCAAACCATCCCTAAATTATTTTTAAGACATTATGATTATTTTTGGGGAATATAGTTCTATTTTGCCCTTGCATGCCCAATTATACGCAGCTGTAGTCTTTGAAATGAGATTCATCTGCTTCTGATTGTGTGTGTCTGGATGTGTGTGTGTGTGTGTGTGTGTGTGTGTGTGTGTGTGTGTGTGTGTGTGTGTGTGTGTGTGTGTGTGTGTGTGCGTGTGTGTGTGTGTGTGTGTGTGTGTGTGTGTGTGTGTGTGTGTGTGTGTGTGTGTGTGTGTCATTGTGTTTTGCTGTCAGGCCCGGCGGTCCAGGCGATAAATCACGCATGTCTGATTGAGGAGGGCAGAGGGCCCGGACAATAACATTTCAGTGGAAGTGCTGGAGAGCGGCTCAGTTTGATGCGTCGAGCCTGCAGACCTGCAGCCAGCTACCTGTTGAACCTTTGGATATTTTACAGCTGTTATTGACACCAGGAACTTGGAGAAAAGTTGCCCTTTGACATGACCTTGAAGCTGAGTGAAGGTTACTCTGCTTAAGTATATTGCATGCATACATAAATGGAGCATAATAATGCCTTTAGTGTCATAGGCCACAAATAACATGAACGCACTTTTACATTTTATAAAAATGTAATTGGGATTTTGAATCGAGAAATATATATAGTTTTTGTTGAAATATTGCTGCCCAATATTTGAATAATAATTATAATATTAGAATAAAAATGAAGATCAAAACAATATTTAAAATATTATATTATAATAGAAATTGATATCAAAACCATCATTACAATTTAATATTACAATCCAAATCCAAATAATTAACATATATTATTATAAAAACGATCAAAACAATAATTAAAAAATAAAAATGCAGATCAAAACAATCATTAAAATAAAGATGAAGATCAAAATAGAAATAAGATAATAATACTGTAATAAAAGTAATAATAATTTTGTATGATTTTACGTCTACTTCTAAATCTTCAATAGTTACTCATCAAAAGTTGCACTCTGTTTTAGACAGTGAACAGTTGTAGCAAGAAATTGTTTATTACAACATACATAGTTTATTTCAAAACATAATACAAGCTTTATACTGAAAATAAATAATTACTTGAGCTGTCATCGAAATTTGGAATAAAACCGCCGGAACAGTTCAAATCTTACTGAAAATAGTGTGTTTTTGTACATTGCTAATTAAGTGCATGAATAACTAAGAGCATTTTTGTTTAAATTAATGACTTCAAAAGGGTAATATATAAAACTGTACAATATTCAAAAAAATACTTAAGAAATAAACCAATAACAGGAGTATTTAAGATTATAAAATTTTGATACTGACGTACAATAAAATGATAGGCAGGTGTATAGCGTCGTCAACCCCTCTTTCTATTCTCGGCTCTGGTTCAGAGTCCACACAGTTTATATGGTCGAAGATGATTGAAATCAAATGCATGAAATTATAAATAGCTGTGTGTGTGTGTGTGTGTGTGTGTGTGTGTGTGTGTGTGTGTGTGTGTGTGTGTGTGTGTGTGTGTGGCTTCATAAGCTACAGGCCAGTAGGGAGGAATTTAATAAAACAAAACCTCCAAGTGCTATTATGTTGGTTGCTCTGAAATGAGGGCCAATATTTGCATATGCAAAAAATAATTACAGATCTGCTACGAGTATGTTACAAAATAATGAGTGTAAATATGAGAAATAAAGCAGTGTATAAGCCCGAGGGAAGCATGAGGTGGACAGTAAAAAAATGGCCTCTGGTGCTGCAAGAAATCAATTAAGAAAAGATTATTTGCTTCACTCCGCAGATCAAACAACACAAATAAGAAGCCCAAAAAAATAAAAATAAAAAGTCCCATCGCATCATTATTACCGAGCTGATAAGATGTGGTGACACAAACCAAAGGCGCTGGCAGGTTATTATAGGCACATTTTGTATTTATTTCCGTGATGTAGAAAATAATTTGGCGGGCTCCAAAAGGTGATCTGAAATGTGACGTTTTGATAAAATAATGCCCCCTGTGACGGTTATAAAATGAAGGCTGAACAGGTATCTCTGTTATTGTTATTGTGTTTCAGTGCTGGAGTCTGTACCGGGACGGGGCGCGAGGGCTTGGAGGTGCCCTAGCGCTCCGGAGAGTCTGTACCGGGGGGGATTCCTCCCGGTGCTTCGGTCAGAGATCGTGGCACGACGAGGCGTCTCCCGCGCTCCCGCCGTGAGAATAAGGTCCCTCGTGCTGCAGCTCTCCCGGCGGCGTCATGCGCTTCTCTTTCTGCCTCCGGTTGCAGAACCACACGCGCACCACCTCCTTCTCCAGCTGCAGCGAGTCCGCGAGCGACGTGATCTCCGGAGCGGCGGGTTTGGGACACTTGAGGAAGTGCGTTTCCAGAATCCCCTTCACGCTCACCTCGATGGAGGTCCTCTTCTTCCTCTTCCTCCCCTGTGCTGCTATCTTGTCTATACTGCTCGCGCTGCCCGTGGTCGAGTCCGCCTCCTCCAGCCACTTGTTCAGCAGCGGCTTGAGTTTGCACATGTTTTTAAAGCTCAGCTGCAGAGCCTCGAACCTGCAGATGGTGGTTTGGGAAAACACGTTCCCGTAGAGCGTGCCCAGGGCCAGCCCCACGTCCGCCTGCGTGAAGCCCAGCTTGATCCTCCGCTGCTTGAACTGCTTGGCAAAGAGCTCCAGCTCGTCCGACGTCGGCGTCTCCTCGTCGGAGTGGTCGTGGCAGTGGTGCCCGCCGAGGTCGCTGTGCTCCGGGCTGAGCGTGTCCCTGAGGCCCGGGTGCATGCCCTGGCCCTGCTGGTTGGGTGGAGGCGTGAGGCCACCGTGGTCCAGCATGCCGTTGACAGTGAAGCCCGCCTGGGAGTAGATGTTGATCTGCTGAGCGCTGGTGATGGAGGAGTTGTGGGACACCTGAGTCCCCCACGCTCCCGGGTGGTTGCCATGGTTGTTGTGATGCGGGGAGTGATGCGCAACGTGCGGGGAGCGGTGATGGATGATGCCGAGCTGCAGGTCCTCCCGGCCCGGCTTCACGTCCTGCTGCTCCATGGAGGCCGACCATGGGCTGCCCTCCGACAGGCTGCTCGCCCACTGGTGCGCGAGGGGGTGCCCGTTGCTCTGGAGGCTCTGCAGGTAGTCACTCTGGAGGAGCTTCTGGTGCCCTCTGTACGGGCTTGCAGGCTGCATGGCCTGGCTGTCCGGGTGGATCATGGGGCTGGAGCTGAGCAGGGTGTAGGGGCTGGAGGCAGCTGTGGCCATGCTGGCTGCTGAACCCCACTAGTGCTACTGAAGGAAGGGAGCAGCTCAGCCTCTGACATCTCCCTCTCTCTGGAGTCTCGGCAGCAGCATGGCATTGACTGACAGTCCGCCCCGCCACTCACAGTGCGACCGAGGCGCAGTGACGACGCGTCTCCACCAATGACAGCGCAGATACCCGAACCTCCGCCTCTGTTAGCGCAGAGCTGCGGGGAGTAAAGGGTTACAGGGCTTTCGAACCGGAAGTGAGTAGGGATGCTGGTCCAGTGGGTCTGACTGTGGAATGATGTGCGCGTGGAGCGCAGTTCCTGTTTATTAATTAAAGTTTTCCAACTGATTTACGCACGAGTTTATTGCTGCTCCTGTCACCCTTGAGCGCGTGCGAAGGAGGAGATTAAAACGCAATGGCATTTGTTAGACGTGCCAACACTTAATTGTGTAGGTTACAATCAAACCAAGAGCAGTTATAACTGCTAATTATTAACTTTTACAAAATACATCCTGAGGTGTTTATAGAATGAACCTCTCGAGATGTTACGCACAGGACATGTATGTTCCATACTCATTTTGGCAAGACTAAAATCATGCATGTCCTGAGCTTTTAATTCAATTTAGTATTTATAATAAAATGTCCATAAGATATCAAAAAGTACTACACTCTGACAGGTCCAACTCACAATTACGTGCTACTACACTACACTACACATTTCTACAACCTAAAAGTTAATAAAATCAGCATTTTCTTATATAAATGTGTCCTCCTCACTCACATCATCACTTATAGTCTTTTAAGAATCTCATCAGGTCCTTTCACAGCTATAAAATATCTATCTGCACATCTGAGAACTAACCTAGCTGCGTAATTATATTTGCCATTAGAGGACATGCTTCCCACTCTCCTTATTGGTTTGAAAATTCCATTAAATATATTGCTCGAGCTCCCAGGTTAAGCTTGATTTAAATTTGCATACATTTTCATACATTTAGGAGAAATAAAAGAAGGCTGCAGCCACCAGAAAGTCATTAAAGAGCGCTGAGCCGAGGAGCATGCCAGTGGGGACAGAGAAGGAGAGAGGAGGCCGGAGCAGGTGAGCTGACCGCGGGCTGCCTGTGGAGGGTGGCCGGGGCCGCTGGAGGGGGGCCGGGGCCTCGGTAACCCGGAGGAATGACAGACAGTGAGGGAAGGGTGGTGACAGGAGCCTCTAGCCTCGTGTTGTTGTAGCCTGCAGGCCTGTGTAGGTAGGAAATAATTCAACATGTAGGCTGTTTGTTTGCTGTTGTTCTTATTTTATGTGGCGTTGCGCGTAAATTCTTCATGTAGATTACGCTTTGAAACTTCATTAAAAGTGCATTTTTTATGGGAATGGCACGGTTGTGCGAGTGGCCTAGTTTGCTGAGACAAATTGCTTATTGGAGTCGTTATGGGATGAATTATATGCCAAAAGATATTCGATTTTTAGCACATTAATAGTGGTATTTCCATACAATTCCATTACACATCAACGCGAATTCATTTTAAATGATACATTCTCTGTTTGTTTTTTTAAATACTACAAACTCATTTTTAGTAACGTGCACAATTTCTGGTTTTAGAATTTGCTTACGCAGATTTGCTAAAAAATAACAAAAATAAAGTGTGCGTTTTTGGGGGGCATAAAGCAGGCAGGAGAGGGACTTGGAGAGGGGGTTGTATTGCTCTCGATAGTACGGTTCTAAGTGTAACAGATGCTTCTCTGGAAACGCTCCTTGTGCTGATTCCTTTTATTCACATCAACATTTTTCTGCCGTCGAGCGCGTTTCCATAGCGAGGCGAATAAAAGGCAAATCCCCGCTCCGCGCCTCCAATAAAGAGCCCATTCACAGATAACCCGGGCCAGCCCTGCTACACTTACACTGCAGCCTCTCTCTAACCGAGGAGCACATTACTGCTGAATAACACAAGCTAATGACTCATAATTTCTTTAATTTTGTCCTTATAAAATGCCAGTTTGTGGTTGTTTCTCGTGTTTATTTAGCTGCTTGTTTGGGTTTATTTGGCGGCTTCGAGTAAATCTTTAGCTGATTATCCTCTGACTTAGATTATTTGCAGTGGAGTAAATACAATATGTGTTAGGTTTAAACCTCCATTATGGGCATCTTTATGATGCAAACGACACGGAAAAATAACTTAAGAAAAGTCGATTGATGCCTTTCTCTTGAATCACTATGGGCACATGATTCAAAGCTTACATTTACCTAATTTAGAGATTTGGTAGAAAAAGGCACAACTATTATTACATTTATAAAAAGATGAATAAAAAGAAAACGATGCATTCAGTATAATGACTTTCAGCAGGTTTGTAAAGCATTTTCATGGTCATTTAAAAAACATGAATATGTGTGCTAGTTACATTTGGGAAGAATTGATTTTAGATGGGCTAACTCACGTTGCAAGATCACCAGGTTAGAGCAGACTGAGGACGAATCATATTCCTGGATTTGTTGTGTTTGACTTTTTTAATGTTTGTCATTTTAATAGACTCTTATGATATCTCCTATCTCGCTCTACTAAACCCATACATTTCTCTGTATTTGTTGGCCTAGTTTGTTTTTTCAAAAAATGTACATGGAGTTCATTCTTGTGGTATATTGTGCCTTTAAAAGCACTACAATGCTTTTTTCGATTTTTAAAAATGTGTTTTTCTTCTTCTGTACACATTGTTTCCTTAGCCTATTCTCTCCCCTCCTCAGTTTAAAGCAGCATGCTGCAGTCTACAGATAAATCAGCTTTAGTCTGCTATTGAGACAGCCTTGGGCCTCAGGGCGGGACCTGTCACTTGGTGTCATGACCTTTGCAAACTTTCCCCATGAAGCCTAAATCTCTGCTCCTGCCTGCGTGCCATAAATTGACTCTAGTTAGGGATTTAACAACTGAAACATGCATCTGCCCTTATGTTGGTGGGAAATGTGTGCACTCATTACTGTGTTGAACTTCTATACAAAATTGAGGAAGAAACACTTTATTTTCAAATGAAAAATCCTGAGTTTTTTTTTTTTAGCTAGACACTTGATATGAATCCAAAACATTTGGTGTCACCTCAGATTTTTAACTCAGTTGTCCTGGTGCGACAAACACTTCACAGGCTCCCAGACAAGAAAATCGATATTCCCATTAACCCGTGACGTCGCTAATAAAGGACAGTGACACCGTGTTTTAACGGGACAGCCCTTCACAAGCAAAACCGAAACTAATCTCACGTCATGTCGCTGACAGGATGCTTGTTTTCATCATGAACTTGAAACATAAAACACGTCTGTTTCTGATAGAAAAGTGCCGACACATCCACCTGTCAGTCATGTAAACCTCACCTCTATGTGTGTGTGTGTGTGTGTGTGTGTGTGTGTGTGTGTGTGTGTGTGTGTGTGTGTGTGTATGTGGGTGTGTGTGTGTGTGTGTGTGTCCAGCAGGAGGAGGAAATACATTGGACACACCGATGAGTCTAAAGCTCATCCCATGAGAGCACACTAGTGTAAATGTACATGTATAATGCATGAGGCCTGCTGTGTGTGTTTTTGGTGTGCACTGGTGAAAGGGGTTATAATCATTCAAAATGAGGGTGTATGCTTTTTAAAATGTCTAGTGATGCCGTCGGATTCTTATAAAATCATAATCTACATGGAAAAATGAATAAGTGTGCTGTTCCGATGTTTTTGCCCAACATACATGTGTTTTAAACTACCAATTCTGATTGAAATTGCTCCTAGAAAAACGTCATATTGAAACATGGACGTATTTTCGATTATATAATCACAGCATGCAAAACGTGAGATAAGTTCAGGAGATTTGTATCAAATTGTTGTTTTATAGCCAGTTTCTATTTCTAATTGTACAAACGATAAGCAATCTTATTTTATTCACTCATTATCACCACGAATGATAAGAAATTAATCCGGGATTCATAAAGCTTTTCCTTTGCAGATCGTCAACCAGGTGTAATGTTTTTATTTGGAGAAAAACATGATTAAATAAGCCTGAACACGATTGTAAAATAGAATATCTGACTTTAAATGAAGATTAGATTAAAACAAATGGCCAATTTGTATGCCATAAATTATCTTTAAATAGCGTCTTTCAAAATATGACACCACATTATGATGTGGTGTCTTTGTTTAGGATTAATGGAAAAAATGATACACTGCTGACTTTAACAAACTCCATGTTGGCACAGCTGATCCAGACATATATCCTTTATCTGAAGAAAATTAATATAAATATATGGAATTATGTTGAGCTGCATTTCCATTTTTTTTACCACCATAACGAGATACACTTTGACAATTTTAAAAGTTGACTGTCAAAGTTCCCTAAACATTAAAATAATCTAATTTCCTGGAACGACTGAGAGACATGAAGTGCAACGTGAAGCTTCAATTAAATGTCTTAGGTCTGGATATTAGTATTCCAAATGTGATGCAAAATCCAGCGTAAAACTATTTTTTGGTTTGTAGTTAATTAGAAAATGAATTCAGTCACAACAGGCCTGAGGTCAGAGAGACTTCAAGCTACTGAAAATGTACCCCCCCCCCCCTTCATTTTTACACATGGAGAACAAACACTCACTGGCACAAAAGCAGTGCAATATTATTTTGTATTATCTGCAAGAATTTCAAACACCTGAACAAAATTGAAACTGTTTGTCCATGTTGCCTTCCCTCAAACAAAGAGAATGTTTGTCAGAGAGATTATTCACTGCTGTGTGTGTGTGTGTGTGTGTGTGTGTGTGTGTGTGTGTGTGTGTGTGTGTGTGTGTGTGTGTGTGTGTGTGTGTGTTACAGGTGCTGTTTGTGGAAGAGGCTAGTGTATTGTCCCTGGGTCAGCGAGGAAGCCAAGGTTGGTTGAAATCTACATAACATTACCATCTGTTAAACTTCAAACTGCTCACACACACACACACACACACACACACACACACACACACACACACACACACACACACACACACACACACACACACACCCACACACACACAGTATCCTATATAGAGAGATCAGTGAAGAAGAGTCTATAGAAATGTAATGTATGCTCTTCAGCCCCACTCCAGCTCCTCTTCCACGTCCTCCTTCTTATTCTTCTCTTCTTCACTGAGTGCAGACAAGAGCTTGGGCTTGAGGTCTCTGCTGGCACCAACGAGAAAATAATCAGGAAGAAAATATATTTGAGTTTCTGTGCTAAAAATCAGAGTTTTTTAAAGACACAAGACTCCATTGAAAGAAATTGTGATTTTACCTCACGGATCATAACAGGCTTCATTCAACCTTGACAGAAACAAAATAAGACCCATTAAAAAGTATCTGGTTGATTATTCGACTGCTCCAACAATCACCAGCTCTCATTTGGTTGAAGTGATCCCTTAATTGAGTTAAATGTACACAGAAACAGCCTTTTTTGGCTCTCCTCAAAGCCACCAGACCCCATTGAAAGAAAGAGTAATTTGACTCAGCTCAACGCATAACATTTTATATGGGAAATCTAAAGGTTCTCTCACACTCACACTCACACACACACACACACACACACACACACACACACACACACACACACACACACACACACACACACACACACACACACACACACACACACACACACACACACACACACACACACACACACACACACACACACACAGGTCCCTCTGAAGGAGCAGGCGGAGCCGGCAGTTGCACATCTGCATTTCAAACACAGACTCACTGGGATTCATTATTAATTAGCCTGCTGAGCCCTGGTGATGCTGCCGCTTCTCACACACACACACACACACCACACACACACACACACACACACACACACACACACACACACACACACACACACACACACACACACACACACACACACACACACACACACACACACACACACACACCACTGCACACACACACTTCGTGACCCCTTTGCCCCCTTTGCTCGACAGTTGAAGTCCTCCCCAGAATACTGAACCTTACCGTTTCTCGCCTCCCTCCAATCACATCACCTCCCCTGTTTCCCAGCTTAATGTATGGCAAAGGATGATGAATTACAGGAGTAGATGTTGTTTATTAGGCAGAGCGCAAATACCACAATTGAGTTGTTTAAGCAGGGTATTGTGCTCAATAACATACATGAGAATCCTAAATCCCCGTACTGGTTCTTATATCACTTCAATAAAGATTACAAAACTCCTTTCTGCCTCTGTTTGCTTTATTCTCAGCTATTTGCAGGTAATAGCATTGTTGTGTTTTGCTTGCCTCTAATTTATGTGTGTGTTTCTGTGCGTGCAGCTCTTTGCATTAACCTCCATCAGCAGCAGATAGAGGCAGATCAGAAATACACACAGAGATTATGCATGAGGAATGTCTCCAGGGTCCAGAGAGAGACAGAGAGAGGGAGATCAAACACACTGCAGTGAGAACCCTCTGTCCACAACACACGTCCCACCGCTGCACAAAGTTGGGGCTGTGCAGTTTACAAAAATAAACACGATAGGAAGAAACAAACGTGCTGATGCGGTGTTTCAGCCTATTGTGTGCCTCTGTTGTTGCCCACGGTGGCATTAGTATGCAGGGAGCTAACGTTTGATGTATTCAGGAGCATCAGATCCTACATGACTTCCTGGTATATTTCTGACAGGATCATGTTTTCACTGCAAATATCTGTATGTAAATGAAAGTTCTCTCCTTGACAAATGGAGGACTTGGTTTATTTTTTACTGGTGGCTGAAATAAGATATTTCAATATGCTACATGCGGCTCCATCTATTCATCTCTTTCAATTTTTGTCATCTTCATACCTAGCCGAAACACCATGGTTCGTCAATTAAGTTGTTCTCTATATACAAGTGCTGTTCAACATGCTGCAAGTGGTTTGTATACTAAAAGTGACATATACTACGATATATCTTTCTATACAACAGAGTTGTGTTCTATACTACAAGAACTGATCTATAAACTAAAAGTGCTGTTCTTTATACTGCAATTCCTTTATATATACTACCACAAGTATCATGTTTTATACCACAAATATTGTTATGTATACTGCGAATGTTGTTCTATATTCCTCAAGTTGTGTTCTTTTATATACTTCAACTATACACTCCAATTGCTGTTCTATATAGCAGATGTGTTTCACTCATATATTACTATTTTCATTCTATATATCTCAATTATTCTGTTGAATATGTGAAATAAGTGTTGTTTTGTATGCTGCAAATTCTGTTCTATATGCTACAAGTATCATTATACATACCACAAGTCGCGTTCTACATAACCACATGCACTGCATAATAAGTGTTTCTGGGGTTTTGACCTCCTCCATGCACCTTGGAAAGTAGGTGAGGTTGGGCCAGATACCCCCGCTCTGCTTCTACTCAATCCATCCATCCATCTATCCACCATTATGGCTCAGATATTATTACCATGGCCACCGGGGTTATAGCTGGGCTGTATGTGATCTCTCACCGCACATCAACACCTCAGCGATTGGCTCGCTCAAGGCTATCACCCCGGCTCTGATAGGGCAGGAATCTCTGGCAGTAATTTGGACATAATTGCATAATTGAGCAGGACTCCACCATGGCCACCTCTGAAGTCCTCCATTCAGGCCTCACCTTGTCACCTTCTAACTGTCTTCGAACTGATGCACCATGAGAGTACAACACACTCTCACACTGCAGCCTCCCTGGGAGGATCAGAGCCTCTCCAACCAATTGGATGTGAAGCAAAGCCAGCGGTGGACTTCCGGCAAGCAAGCAAACACACACACACACACACACACACACACACACACACACACACACACACACACACACACACACACACACACACACACACACACACACACACACACACGTCTTGGTTTCATGGAGGATTCTGGGTAGTGGTGCAGTGGGGTTTTCAGGGGGAAACGACCACTTCTCCACAACACAGCGCAGCCTTTGTTAAGACGTGTAACGTAGGATCTGGGGCAATCGCAGAATCCGCACAAATGTTGTTACAAGTACTCGCTCCGAAAGGGAATTCTCGTTCCCTTTTCGGAGTGTTCCCCGTCGGCAGGCTCTTTCATTCAAAGGAATGTACATATGATTTTTTGTTTCGTACCAATTCCACCTGGAGTATCGAAGGGAAGAATAACAAATATGGGAAACATTTAATCCAGAATAATATGTTTATCCAGAGACCGGTGGACCTGGAGAGGAATGGACCCCCTCTGATGTGGTCTGCTGCCAGAGTGTGTGTGTTTGGGTTGGACGTGTGAGACGGGTGAAGAGACCCTCCACCCCCTGGGGCCAGGAACTCTGGGAGAGGAGGAAGAGAGGTCTAACACACTCTCAGATTTCTAAAGCCCGTTTGTGTGTGTTTGTGATACAGGATGTGACAAAGGCAAGGCACAAGTGGGAAGCGGGACAGAATTGCAGTAAAAACTAGAAACATCCCAGTTATGGTGGAGCTTCTCACAGGGAAGGGGTTTTTCTGCAGGAAAGAAAATGTAATTGTAATCTCCCTAAACTCCCTCTGTCTTTCTGCTGGCGGGGTTAAGTGTAGAGAAAATACACAAAACTCAGATGTGTTTGCGTAAGAAGTATTTAAAGTGAAATTCTAATTTATTACAGTTTGGGGTTTACTTTTGTAGTTTTGGCCGTCATGAGATTTAAGAAGCGGTTGCATTGCTTCATTGCAGGGCAAACAACAAGGGGTCAGATTAACATGCTAACAATTTAGTCAGATTCTCAAAACCACTGCTTAAAAGGTAAAATTGCAAGTGAGCGGGGCCAACATGATTCCATTGCAAAAAAACACTATTGTTTAAGCACAAAAGTAAAAAAGTATAGTACAGGGCAAAGTTGAACCAGAATGTTGGTGTGTAAACTGGGATGGATGTCTGACAGTTTTAGTAATATATTCTCCCTTTGCCTTTGTTAACCCTCCAAATGAGCCTGGCTGACCTGAGCCCTTTTCAGACGCACAAGTAAATGTTCTGGGTCTTTCACTTGTTGGACTGAAAGAGCAAATCAATGATCTTAATCTGTGTCTTAGTCGTGCTTCTCAAAGGGACATTGGACCCCACATTTTAATGTATTAATATAGATTGTTTTGGTTTAAGATGCAGTCAATTGGAGATACTGGCTTCCCTCTAATATAATGGAACTGAACTGCACTCAGCTTGTAGTGCTTGGAGATCCAAACAGACCTTTTGAAAACCTCCACAGGAATGTATTTTTCTATAAATCATGACCTGGTTTCTCAAGATAATCCACAAACCCTGTTTTGAACAGTTTCATGTAGGAACTGATTTCTTTCAACCAAACTACAGGTGTACTCTCTGGGTAGATGCACACTTACTTCTGCACAATCATATTGTTTGTAGACAGGTGCAGGACAATAATTCATACACTACCACAACTGGAATGCCATCTCTTTCGCTTATATTTGAAAAAAAGGTGGACATTTCTACAGAAAATACCTCAGCCACCTACTGACACCAAAACAAACTGGATAGGAAAAGTAAGTATTTTTGATTTTGGAGTGAATTCTCCCTTTAAGAACACTATTGTTACTCTATCACTTAGCCATCATCTTTTACACACAACAAATTAAGCTGTTTAATAAACCAATAACAGAATGGTTGTAGAGCTCTCAAGGTTCGTTTTTCAAATACAACGTCCGACTGCTTTTGATTTATCCGGTCACAGTACAGTGATATCAGAACTGATGGCATTGATGGTTAAAGGGGACCTATCATGCAAAATGCACTTTTGTACGTCTTTTACACATGAATATGTGTCCCCGGTGTTGAGGGAACTCACCAAGTGTCAGAAAACACAACTCTCTCTATTTTCCTCCATACCCAAATCTCTAAAAAAGGGGCTGCAACGGATCTGATACAGACTGATCCAGATTTGAACACTGTCCTGACGTCAGTAAAGTGGCACTACGGCTATTGGTCAATTCTCCACGTATCAGGGGAGTGAGAGGTTGGGCCACGGCCGGCCATTGCTGCTCGAAAGCGCTGGAGACGCTGTAGTACATATGCCATGCCTGTAAGTGGCGCTGTAGTCTGCCACAAAAGCAGTGAAGAAGACTTCCCTTGCATGGTTGCTGTTAGGGAAATAATTGTCCTAGACTCCTAGATATGACGTACATGACCAACCCTGACGTCTGGTTATCTCCTTTAAGGACATAGGCTGCTTCAGCCATAAAGTTATTGTTCCCATTCTGTGACTGGGCAACACTAGGTCACAGATGGTCTGTTGTTGTGGGTGCACTGGGACACTTCCTTCTTTGTTGTTTGTGGACTCCAAGGTATGAAATCTTCGAGGCCATAAGTGACGGATGCAAGTGACTCAGTGTTCCCAACTGTCTAAGCTATCTTTTATTTTGATCACTCTCTGTGAAACCAGTTAAATGGGCTAACGAGAGAGAGGCGCTCCAGAATTGACGTGGCAACTCTCCCGTGCAGTCTCACCGTGACTGATGTGACTTGTGATGTGAATCCTCCGGCCGTAACTCCAAATAAACCATCAGTGTTTGACATAAAAAGCTCCTGCTCTACCGTGTCTCCTTCCTGAGTCGGTGACTCCTACTGCATTGCTACACAGAAGTTTCCTCCACAGTTGCCATGGTTGCCCTTCTGTTTATTCTCCGCTGTGGCTCTTTTTCTCCCTCCCCGAGGCAAGCGTTTGCGCCTCCTGCTTTAAAACAAATGAATAATGACTCTATATATAATATATATATACTTGGTCATTATGGGGAAAATAACACCCTCATGGCGATCTAGATCCCTCCGCTTTGCGTCGGGCTCTTGATCAGCCTGTCAGTGTTCTTTTCCCCATAATGACCGTGTCGCTGCACATTATCCCGCTTATTACATGGCCACATTCTCAACAAAGAAACGACATGACTCCCAATATTAATTGAAATGCTTTTATGGATTTAGAAAATGATTTTATTGATTTAAAAGATAGTTGTATGTATTGATTTAAATTGAAATGCATCCGCTAAGAAAAATTGTCCGTTGTTACTAACTTAGCAATGGCAGGAACTGCTTCGATAGTGTTTTTGAGGAGCTTTTTGATTACAGATTTGAAAACATTGAAACAGTACCGAAGGAGTGGCAGACCGGTGTGGTGGTTCCCCTTTTCAAAAAGGGGGATCAGAGGGTGTGTGCCAATTACAGAGGCATCACACTACTCAGCCTCCCCGGGAAAGTTTACTCTAAGGTACTCGAAAGGAGGGTCAGGCCGATTGTCGAACCTCAGATTGAGGAGGAACAATGCGGATTCCGTCCTGGTCGTGGAACGACGGATCAGCTTTTTACTCTCGCAAGGATCCTGGAGGGGGCCTGGGAGTACGCTTATCCGGTCTACATGTGTTTTGTAGACTTGGAGAAGGCGTATGACCGGGTTCCCAGGGAGTTACTGTGGGAGGTGCTGCGGGAGTATGGGGTGAGGGGGTCTCTACTCAGGGCCATCCAATCTCTGTACTCCCAAAGCGAGAGCTGTGTCCGGGTCCTCGGCAGTAAGTCGGACCCATTTCCGGTGAGGGTTGGCCTCCGCCATTGCTGCGCTTTGTCACCAATCCTGTTTGTAATATACATGGATCGGATTTCGAGGCGTAGTCATGGGGGAGGGGGTCTGCAGTTCGGTGGACTAAGGATTGCACCACTGCTTTTTGCAGATGATGTGGTTCTGATGGCTTCATCGGTCTGCGACCTTCAGCACTCACTGGATCGGTTCGCAACCGAGTGTGAAGTGGCTGGGATGAGGATCAGCACCTCCAAATCTGAGGCCATGGTTCTCAGCAGGAAACCGATGGACTGTCCACTCCAAGTAGGGAATGAGTCCTTACCCCAAGTGAAGGACTTCAAGTATCTCGGGGTTTTGTTCTCGAGTGAGGGAACAATGGAGCGTGAAATGGGCCGGAGAATCGGAGCAGCGGGAGCGGTACTGTAGTCGCTTTACCACACCGTTGTGACGAAAAGGGAGCTGAGCCAGAAGGCAAAGCTCTCTGTCTACCGGGCCATTTTCGTTCCTACCCTCACCTATGGTCATGAAGGATGGGTCATGACCGAAAGAACGAGATTGCAGATACAAGCGGCCGAGATGGGTTTTCTCCGCAGGGTGGCTGGTGTCTCCCTTAGGGATAAGGTGAGAAGTTCGGTCATCCGCTCCTCCTTCGCGAAAGGAGCCAGTTGAGGTGGTTCGGGCACCTAGTTAGGATGCCACCTGGGCGCCTCCCTAGGGAGGTGTTCCAGGCACGTCCAGCTGGGAAGAGACCAAGGGGTAGACCTAGGACCAAGCGGAGGGATTATATCTCTTCGCTGGCCTGGGAGCGCCTTGGGATCCCCCAGTCAGAGCTGGTTGATGTCGCCAGGGAAAAGAAAGTTTGGGGCTCTCTGCTGGAACTGCTACCCCCGCGACCCGACCACGGATAAGCAGGAGAAGATGGATGGATGGATGGAAAACATCGTTGCTTGCTTTATAAGTAGCACAATTCATTATGTGAAACCTTGGAAAGTATCTAGATATCCCTGCCCTAATGCCAAAGTAACTGCCAACTCCCCTCTCCTGCAGGGGGGCGTGGTCAGTTGACCCCTGCAAAAACAGGGCTGGAAAGAGCAAATTGAGCGAAATGAGGCATGGCTAAAATGCAGGATCTGTTTGGCATTTTGAAAAAAAAAACTATATTTATACTTTATATAGGTATGGCCCCACAATATATGTTTCAAATATAGCATGATAGGTCCACTTTAAACTACAGCATTAAGCCCCAAGCTACTGATATTTTCAGCTCATGCTAACTTGGCTTATATAAGAAGCCAGCAAAACCTCTGTAAAAATATATACACACTCATAGATAAAAGTGACACTGCTACTATCTCCACTACTACTACTACTACTGCTACTACTACTACTACTACTACCACCACTACCAGTTCAGTATGCCAAAAGTACTAAATCCTGCTCCCTTTCTCCTCTCTCTTTCTTCCTCTGACTCTCTCTCCATTTCCCTGTGAAAGAGGGTCTTATTGTGGCGTTGTCAGCTGTCTCAAGGGCATCCAGAACAAAGAAGCTTTTCACCCCTCTGCATATCCTCCTCTCATCCCTCACTCTCTCACCTCTCACTCTCTCATTCCGATTTCCCCTATCACGCAAACCCCTCATTTGTTTGCACCTTTTCCACCCCTTCCTCCCCCTTTTCCACTTTTGTTTTGGCATGTAGAGAGTTGCCGGTGAGCTCACTTGCAGGAGCAGGTAGTAAATGACGCGGTAACACTGGTGGAATATTAAAAGATTAAAGCAAGTTGATATGGACTCCACATATTTGATTACTCGGTGGCTGGTGTGTGTGTGTGTGTGTGTGTGTGTGTGTGTGTGTGTGTGTGTGTGTGTGTGTGTGTGAGATATACATCCTGAATGTATCTGTGCCTGGCAGAGTATGGAGGCAGGAGGAGAGGGATGTGTGAAGGCAGCAGCAGCTGTTGGAGATACACAATGTCAAGAGAGCTCAGAGAGAGAGAGAGAGAGAGAGAGGGAGAGAGAGAGAGAGGGAGGACAACAGAGGATGCCTCCTTGGCCGACTGTGTGGAAGGGGGACAGTGGAGCATAACAAACAGGATCCACCTTTCTGCTTGGCTAATTTTCCCCATTAAAACAGCCCAGCAGGAGCCTCAGCAGTCCACCAGCTGGAACAGAGGTTATTTTAGTGCCTGTCTTTCAGCCGGGGTGTGTGTGCGCTTGTGTGTATGTGTGTGTGTCACTTGCATCTATTTTGGCGTGCGCGTCTGACGTTTGGGGAGGCATAAAGATCTTCCATAGGAGCGGATTCAATTCACTGATATTAATTTCCTTCTCTCCAGTCATGCATAAACAAATAAAATTTCCACGGCTGTCTACAGTATGTGTTTCGCCCTGCTGCGCCGCGCTATAATGTGCTCGCTGCTGATATTGATGTATGTGCCCATATTTGCCCAGTCATCTCTTTATGTGGCAAGCCCTCCTCTCCTCTGTCTCAGTCAGATCCTAAACTAATCCCCAACCCTGCTACTCTGACAAGAAAATCCCCTATTTTAATGCATGCACACACACACACTCCCTCACCCCAGGCCACACATCCCAAATCACACAGACACACAAACACACACATTTTCTTTGTAACCCTCTGTGTACCTGAACACAACATCCCTTTACCTTTTTGTAAAGCATGCCTCGTACACAAGTTGTGATATTTGTTATGGTAATCTCCTCACAGTGTGGTGGCGTTTCTGGAAATATACTGTAATGAAATGTCTTTTTTTGTTCACACAAGGCAGAGTTTGGCAGCGCAGTGTCGTTATGCTACAGGCTGTCAGGAAATGTTAACTGAAATCTGCTACAGTCCATTTACTGTAAGAAAACATAATAAGATAACAGACATTTGTGATGTAAAAAAATGGGAGGGGATGTAGTGTTACTGAAACAAAGCATCAATACTGCTAACGCATTTTCCAAAGAGGCATAATGGTCGTAGATATTGTAGTCTTGGAGAATTTCAAAGCAAATTGGATTTTTCTTGCTAAGTATGTCTAAATGTCACATTATTTATGTTGCCAGTGAAAAGCAGACAAAAGCATACTACAGATGCAGATCAGTGAGAAAATTGGTTAAAGTTTGAAGGTGAACTGCCAACCATGTGACAGATGGAAAAATGTGTTCATTCAGTCTCTTACTAGTTTGTATCTTCAGGTCATAGGATATACATTTTTCTTTGTTATGAAGGAGTCTGTCCTTCTTCATTCAATATTAATACATAATCAATATATTCAAATAATATATATCCAATAGATTTAAATATATAATTTAAACATATCTAAATCAAACAGTATTGAATAATTCTACTTCAATTCAAAAGTCACATGGCAGCTGTGCTACTGCTTCTTTGCTAAGCTAGCTTTAGCAAGACATTAAATCAGTTTTAATTTAGCATCATGCTGGTTTTTAGCTACTGCCTCCTTTAGTAATGCCGAAAAACTAACTAGTTGCGGCTATGTCACTTTAGCTGTATATGAACATAGTATGTCTCTTGCTTTAGTGTCTATTTAGTTGTCTATTTGTTTGATGCTTAAGCATTTACAGATCACAAAGTCCAGCTTCTTCATCTTGGCTTGATGTTAAGCTCTGTTGAGCTTCATTTCCGTAGCATACTGTTTTGTTGGAAATCATATATTTATATGGCGTAATAATTCTTTATTACGTTAAACAGATGCCACAACATTAAATTCAGGTATAAACTTATAAAAAAATGTAAAACTAAAAAGTAATTTCCTAGTAGAGATTTCCATGGACAAAAACTGAATCTCACGTAGGCCTACATCTGGGTGCGGCCCTGGAACAGTTTATGTGCTGTGGCCTACAAGAGCAAATTCTCCACCCTCTTAGTTTCCCCTGACTTTAAAACAGAACTACGCACAGAGGCAGAGAAGTTGGACTGAACATTTCATGTATGCCCTTGTTGGCCTGTCAGGAAATGTTCCAACTCCATCCATTTGTATTTCACACAGCTATAAAATATTTTATTTCTAATTTTGGTATTTTATAGCATATTAACACTGATTATAAAACACAACTATTAAACTGTAACCTAATTGAATACAACAGCAGATTATTTATGTTATGTATATTCAGCTGGTCCAGATGACTAATTAGTGCGTAGTGCAAACAGAAATGTGACTCTTATGGTTTATATCAGATGAAACAAACAAACATAACTTCCCATACGTTGTGTGCTAAACAAATGATAGAGGATGGATTTCATCTGCGGTGCATTCAGCATGTGAAAGGACTGTCTGCATTTACCAGCTAGGAGAGATGAGGTGCGGTTGACCTTGGCATGTGTGCGAACACACAAACTCAACACACACACATACACACCAAGTAGGGAGGGAAAACTGACAAATGGCAGTGCTGCAGCTCAGTTAGATGGTAAATGTGTGTTTAAACAACGCAGAGTGACGCTTACACACGCAACACTTAGTGGCCGGTCGGTGATAAAAGATTGATTTGGTTCACTCTCTCACTCTCACTCTTTGAAACACACACACACAGATATACACACACACGCATGCAGCCACAGTGGAATATGAGTGATGTGATTCAGGACACCTCTCGGCAGCCACTCTGCTTTCCATCCTAACGCCTGAGCAGAATACTAATCACTGGATCACATTACAGAGAGACAGAGAGGGTGAGGTGGTTGCAGCTATAGAAGGAGAAGAAGCAGCATGGAATAGCATGGATTATATCAGATAACAGAGATACAGAGGTGGGCTTTGCAAGCCGTGGTGTTCTTTTTCTTCTTCTTTTTTTCAGCCGTGAGCTGCATGCAAATACTGTGTTAGTGATGAGAAAGTAATGTCACGGGCAGGTAAGAGCAAAGCTAAACAGCAGGGTTGGGAACATGCTGGAAAACAGATGACATCAGATAAAAGGGAAGAAGTTCTGTCCACTGTGTGAAAGTCACCTACAAGCTGCAGCTGCTATAGAAACAGTCATTACAACTGCAGTCAAAAATAAATGATTAATAGCTACACTGCCTATATTTGAATACTTTTCTTTAATCCGACTTCTCAACAACCTTTTAGAGATAAATATTGTATCCCTTACTTACCTTGTTTCTTGTTCCTTGGAAAACGAATAAGTATAATTATACTGTATGTAATAGATTAAAAAATCCAGCTGCGTAATAAGGAGTTCAGATTACCACCAATGTATCAGTAATAGTAATCAGTAATAATTTAACACTCGCAGGAGCAGTTCTGCTGCAAAATCAGAACTTTTGCTTTTTGTTTAAGACTTTAAAGCTGTTATAGTAAATATTTTTATATTCATGCTAATTTTCTGGTTCATACTTCTTTGGGTATTACTAGAACATGTTTACATGCAAAGAAGATTCACACACTGCCTGAATACATCTGTAATCACCCAGACAAATCCACAACAACGTGCTGAAAGACGTTAAAATGCTCTATAGAAATAGCCCCCTATGTCTAGGGAGCGTGTAAGCGTCTTTCAGCACGTTGTCTTTTCCTGCCCCGTACTTTTCAGTTTGGATTCACTCTCACCAGTGTTTGCAGCAGCTACAGGCACCTTAAGAAACTCCAAGATGATGTTATCTGTAGAGCTTGTCGCACTACCCCCAAGTGCGTCAAGAATAATAAACGCTGCTTTGAGATCATTTTGCTGATTATAACTATACACTTTTACTTAAGTAACATTTTGTATGCAGGACTATTAGAAGTGGTTTTGCCTCTTTTACTTAGGAAAATGCTCTGAATATGTGTTCCACTTTTGAGATTCAATGAACAAGCAAAGAAAATAAGCTCTATCCACCTGTATGGGATTCATCCTCAAGAGGCAGCCAGTTAAAGAGACAATTAGTCCCATTAGGTTATCGGAAATAATTGTTCGAGTCATTCAAACTGAGCAATGACTCAGATTAAAGCCCATTTTGGACTAATCTTGATCATCAAATGCCAGTTTAGTCAGTGCCGTGTCCTTTTATTCTCAGTGCTGCACTTGCCTGTACGACCAACATGCAAATAGAAACGTACATTAAATCTCACACACTCTCCGATACTCACCCTCCCGCCTCCCTCGCTCCCTCCCCTCCCTCTCCCCAACCCCATGCTGAAGCAATTATGTCCAGTGTGTGAGTCTTCTACAGGCAGTGTGAGGGTGATTGATGATGCTGTCAGCACAGGGAACATGTTTTAACGTCAGAATAATCTCCCTGCTAATATATTACATCCACTGGATAGGGTTCAATCATTACTAATAGCACTGCTAAGTTGGTAAGAGGGGAGCTGGTGTTGAGAGCACGTGCCTTCGTGTGTGTGTGTGTGTGTGTGTGTGTGTGTGTGTCTCATTAATCAGTGCAGAAGTAGAAATCTAGATGGCCAACCAATAACCAACTGTGCCAGTGCAAGGTGGAATAAGCAAGCCAGCTAAAAGAGTTTACTTCTTACATAATTACTCACACATATCCCGTATAGTCAGTGAATGGCGCCGTTATTGTGAATGTGAGAGTCTTACCACCACTTGGTATAATATCGTTTTATGAACTGAAAGAAGTGGAAAGAATGGATCACAAAGGCATGCAACGCTTCAAAAAGAGGCAGCATTGTGGTGTCTAATCCGCACTGTCTAATCTCTCAAATTGCTGTGACGTTTGATGAAGGGGATCGAGCTGGTGTGAGGAGAGGAACGAGGCCCAGTCAGAGAAGGGAGTATGTGTGTTTTCTTTTTGCTGATGTGTACAGTACAGATCCAGCTGTGCCCTCCGCGTCTGAACAAATCCTTCTTTAAATACGAGCTGTGTTGTTTACAGCAGTCCTCTGCCTCCAGACACCATCCTCTCTCTGCCTACACTGCCTCCGTTCATTTGACACTACCTCCTCTCTTATCTGCTTTACGTACTGCTGATCAGATGCACCATCCCCCCACTTTCTATAGCTGGGCAGAATATGCATTTTGTCGCATGTTGCATGCACACGCGTACACATCTGCATGGGAACATAGGAGGAAGGAAAAAGAAAGACAGATTGTGTGTGTAGGAGAGAGTCTGTGGGGATTGGTGTTATATTCTGCTGGTGTCAGCTGGCTCGTGGCCTGCAGATTAATGTGTGTGTGTGTGTATGTATGTGTGCACACGCATATGTGCAAACAAAGGCGCCCTCACAAACACCCGTAAACAGATTAGCTCGTCTGCTAAGAAACAAAGGGTTAAGAGAGAATGCAGATTTCACATAGAAGGGGAGGGAGGCTGTGTGTCTAGTTTTTGGGGGGTGTGTGTGTGTGTTTTGCGTGAGGGGTGAGCGGGGCCAGCACGGTGGTGGAGCGTCGTGATCCCTCTCCCTAATACTGTGTGGAGAATCTCCTCGCTGGGCTCAGCTGCCAATTCTCTCCACTGTAACAGTCCCATTCTCCTCCTCAGAAACAATGCTGCCGTGCCTTTCTATGCGTCTCCACACAAAGAGCCCGCGCTGAGACAGACGCTCAGAGCGAACTGAGACACAGCACCAGGACAATAGGCTGAGAATGGTTTTGTTAGGCATTGTGTTGCCTGTTTGTTTAGGCAAACAATAAAGAAAGTTCCAAGGGACGAGCAACTTCTTTCCTTGTTGTTGATACTTGTTGATAAAGAGGTTTCACAGTTTATAAAAATGGGGATTCATATCTTTGGAGAAACTTGTGTGTTACAGAAAAAAAGAAAACCCTCCACTTGGATTAGGAAAATGCAAGCCTCAAAATCAACTCCTGAAAGGTAGAACATGTTTCAAAGCATCAGAAAAAAGTGCATACACACATCTCTCTCACACACACACAGTGAACAGTAAACTAGCATACCGGAAGTTCCCCCTCTACTGGTGGCGGCGGATGCTGAGACTTACTGCCCCAGAGGACCCACCTCCCTGGGACCCTGAGCCAATCACGACAGCCGAAACAAGCCCTTTATCTACAGGGGCTTATTAAGCTAATTGAATTAGCATGTTGTGGTTTCTGAACCCAAATACGATTAGCCTGTTATTACTGTGTTATCAGGGTCCCTTGTTACAGTAACAGCAGGTTACTTTTGGCTGCTTCATTGGCTATTTTTCTCTCTCCGTCTCTCTCTCTGCCTTGCGTAACACTGGAGCTTTTCATATATTCACTTACCAGCTCTGTTTAGTACTAGGCACATTCAAAGTGGATTGATAATTAAAATAAAAATGCATTTCATACGACTTAAAGCACAATCTGCCTCTAGGGCAGAAACTAAAGGGTGGGAGGCAACTTTGGAGAAATCATTGAAGGTAAGGTAAATATGGAAAGTATTCAAACAAAACAATGAACTCTTATTAAGTCAATCCACATTAACACATGAAAATGCACTGTCTGACTATATTGCTAGAACACGAGTCCACAATCGAAATTCAGTGAGAGGATCGCAGCACATCGTTATCATAGCTAACAGCTAATGCTAACTGCTAACGCTAGCAGACGACCCAACCTCTTACCATTCCAAACTCAACACATACAGACGCTTGGTCAGGATAGTTTGGCGTCACTTTAAAACGTTTAAGCAACACAACTTCTTGATGAGGTTTAGAAAAAATATCTTTCCTTGGGTTGAAAGGTATGTTGGTTACATTGGTTAACTTCAGTTATGGCATAGGTTATGTGCAAAATGGAAGATAATTCAATACTGTAACATATTTAAGTATCTTAAAATTAATACATGTTGCCTTTTGGTTTCACACGCAACACAAACAGTGTTTTTCAGGTGAATGCAGGTCCGTGGGTAGGTAGGTAGACATCGGTAAAGTCATCTGAGCATTTGATGTAATGATTTACGTTGTGAGAATTTCAACAAATATAAAAAAATTAATTTGCCCACTGTGCTTTAAAGCACCAAAGACTCCTACTCTACCAATTTGATTGGATATCAAATTTTGTAATGGTGGATATCTATTTTTGAATGACCCTCTTCAATCTTAGCTGTAATGTCACAGATAAATTAACCACTGTATTTCATTACCATTTACCAATAAACGTAAGATATGACAGGTCATTACAAATGTATGTTGTATGTATATGTCATAGTGTTTGGACCAAAGAGAAACAAAGAAACAAAAGAAAACCTCCAGTGTTTAGTCTTAATGAACCTGTTAACACACAGCGCTCCTTGTGCGCCGAAGCTCCCTTTACCAGCAGGGCAGGGAGTCATAGAGGCCGGCTTCAGAGGGAGAGTAGGAGGTGGGCAGACTGGGTGGAGGGAGGTGAAGGGGTGAGGGGGGGGAGCTGGGTGAGGGGGCTGAGACGAGGTTGGGGAGTCAGCTGGTGTCTCAGAGCCTGTGATTAATACACTAGGGCTGCTCTGCACCACCTCCACACCACACTGTCCTCACCTCCAATTAGCATGCTAATGAACCTGCATATGTGTGTATATGTGTGTGTGTGTGTGTGTGTGTGTGTGTGTATGTGTGTGTGTGTGTGTGTGTGTGTGTCACCTGAGGGCTCGTTCTCACTGTGCAGCATAAACAGAAACAGGCTGGCATTCAGAGGAATGGCTGCTGCTCCGCTAATTGACAGTGTGTGTGTGTGTGTGTGTGTGTGTGTGTGTGTGTGTGTGTGTGGGTGTGTGTGTGTGTGTGGGTGTGTGTGTGTGTGTTTTGGTGCGTGTGTTATGGGCTTTTTGAATGGGAATGTTTTCTCTCTCTAGTTATACCTGTCATGGTGACCTTTGTTCTGTGTGATTGCTGAGAACTGGACATGAGCAGTCACAGCTCGTTCTCCATGGGTAACATGATTTACAGATCCAACATGAAACTGGAGGCATATGCTAAGATTCAGAGACTGTAAACACACAATAAACAGTAACCAGATAGACACATATACGTATAAGCACTAGTGGTGCAGTATCAAGTCCAAATACCCAGAAAATACCACTTCCTGTTCCCTCGTCTCCAAGTGATCAGTGTTAGTTTCGTCAACGAAAACTATGACGAAAAATGTTCGTCAACAACCTTTTTTACACGACGGATGGGGCTTTCACAGCAACGCGGTTCCAGGGCCAGTTCGGAGCCAGAGCCTGAAAAGCACAGGTTTTTCCTATTCACACCACAGCGGAGCCCCCTCTAAGCTCCGGAATCCGGTTAGTTTCAAGCACCAAAAAATGGTCGGTCTAGAAGCAAGAACTGCATACGTCACACTTACGTCGGAGGGGGCGAGATTGACCTGAGCTAACAGTAAAGGTGAGTACGGCAAATAAAAGTTGTAACAAGCAGTGCTGACCAAAGTGACTAGAACGCAACCACACACTTGTAAAAACAAAAAACACACTTTATAAAGTCAGGCAACACTAACCAGGCTTCTTGTGATTCTGTTTATTTGTACCTTACTTCAGTGGCGGCGCCAGAGATTTTCTCTAGGGGGTGCTGTGGGGTAGCTTGACGTTTCATAGAGGGTGCTCAAACATTAAGGGTTTCCCATGAACCTGTTACATGCACACACAGTGTCCCGCTCCTGCGCGGGACTGCACAGCATTTTCAAGACTTTTGGTGCGTCCCGCAAATTGAGACGATGTCACGCATATTTCATTTTGATTGGCTAAAACGCTTTTCTTTAAAATCAGATTCATCCAATGGCTGTTGAGAAAGCAGGGAAGGCTATCATCACGGGGCTGTGTTTTCTGTCAATCAAACTGTAACACACGGCGGGTGCTGGTCAAGTGTTAACCAATGAGAGTAACTCACTCACACACCCCCCCCCCCCCCCCCCCCCCCCCCCCCCTCGCGGCCCCGCCAAACAACAACAACGAATTCACGCAGGCGACGCAGCTGGTTATGGAAAATGGAGGAAACAGAAACTACAGCTAAGTGGCGACTGGTCATTAGGGGCAGGTAGCCCCACCTAGTGTCAGCAGAAAGTATTACAAATAATGATTACAAAAAAATGCAAAAAAAAAATAAAAAAATATATAAAATGTATTTCAAGATCATGTTTAATCATCTGATTCGTCTGTACATTGCTGTCTGTGTTCTTCTAATTAGTGTCTACAGTGTGTGCCTATTGAGCTGTTTAGAGCCATGTGGGACAAAACCCGATCATGCCCCTCCCTCTCACTGTCTAAGTCAATGGTGACTGTAAAAACTACACTGCGCATGCTCAGAATATTTTCCTATTGAATGTGTGTGGCAAAAAAATCCCACCATACGTCATCTCACATAATTCAGAGCTGATTGGCTGTAAGTACGTGTGCCGCGAAAAGTGTGGTGTGTGAAGAGGAGACGAGAGAGCTGCAGTGACGCGCCCTAAAACCCGGAAGTAAGCTGTGCATGGCTTCCCTCGACAAAAAAGCAATGAGATTTCTCCATAGGATTTTAGAAAATAGCTCCAAATAAGATCTGTGGGAAACAAACTTGTTAGATAAATGCACGTTTTGTTCAGCCGGATAATATCCACATGTCTACCGTACTTTTATAATTTTCGAATCATAAATCTATTGATTAGATTAGATTTATGATAAACTTTTGAAACTACAAGAACATAAGGAGGACTTTTAGAAAAAAGTAATCGACATTTTTGTCCAGAGGGATAGGCAAATGGACTTAATCTTCAAGTCAAGGTAAGACTGCAATTTTATTGAAAATGGGATCTTACTAAGAGAGAACAATTCAATATTTAAATGATAAAATTACATTTTTTGGGTATCCTTTTGTTTAACTGTCTGTTTAAAATTAATTGAAGCATCAGACAAAAAAAAGCTTTTGAAAATAATATTATATTTTGATTTAGGTCAAAATATAATATTTGTAAACCTGAAGAGTCAGTGCCAGTGCCTCACCAGCCATGAACCTCACTGCAGAAGCTTATAGACATCTAAGTTTGTTGTGCCCAACCACTTTTGTACATATAAAAACGCCACTGCATACAACAAAGACTGGGAAGACACTTACCCGTGAGTGAAGCCAGTGCAGTGCGACTCTCAGAGAGTTTTTTGCAATCTTTGCAAGAGTAATTGTTAAATTTCACATGGCGGTGAATAAGACGTCAAAAGAGACAGAGAATGCGATTCTCACAAGAAACGTGTCGCACAAAAAGAGACATCCCACTCTATGGAGACATTCCTACTCAAACCAAAAAGTGATGGCCACTCAGACAAGGTAACAGCAGCAGAAATAACGGTCAAATGACTGGTAACAAGCTAGCTCCGACCATTTTTCCAGACTCTGAGATAGTAAAGAAAATGTCATGTGGTCGTACAAAAGCAGCGTCCATAATAACAGATGTGCTTGCCCCTGCCTCTGTGGAGAGTTGTTTGACAGAGTCAAAGACACCAGTGGTTCTAGGTGACAAAATAGCCCACACACTGTGTGGGGGGCCCACCTGCTGTTGCTGTGATGGACAAAACTGAAAGCTATTTTATTTTATGTATTATTATGTTTCTGTTCCCTCCTGGCCAGTGTTGGTTTTATTTTATCTATTAATTTATGTTGTGCCTACTTGTACAGGTAATACATTAGTTGAATTAAGAAGATGCATTTCTAAACACTTGAAGTGAATAATGCCTGCTGCCTTGGTTAGCCTTAGTTAGCCTTAGTTTACTTTTCTTTATTAAAAAACTGCATTTGCAATTTGTTGGGATCTGGTCACCCCAGCGACTGTTACAATGAAGGCTCGATAATTAGCTCACAGCATAGGCCTATAGGTGTAAGCAGGGGTAAAGTGCTATTTTTACAAGTGGGGGGTGGACCTCGCCTCCTCTAGGAGGGTCCTCACCTCCTCTAGTGGGGTCCGGGGGCATGCCCCCCGGGAAGATTTTCTTTGAAAATATTGAAGTTAAAAGCATCAATCTGGTGCACTTTGAGAGCAACATTAAGAGATCTATGGATACATCTCTCAACACCCATATGAAACAGAATTGTAAACAGATTTTCTATTTCTTTATAGATATTTTACAAATCACTCCACTTTTAAAACAAACCGTTTGAGACCCACTGAGATAACTAGACTAAAGTTAACTATCTAAACACTGAGAGAGTCCTTTACTTCACCTGAGCTGAGGTTATCTGAGACTCTAAGTCTGACAGGAGAGAGTTCTCCCTCCACCTTGTTGTTGAAAAAGCTCCTTATATCCGTTAGCTTGGCTAGCTAGCACCAGATGCGAACCACAACGATCTCCGGTAGATACCTACCGGTGCACGAGGCGAGCTCTCTCGCTCGCGCACGCACACAAAATGGCTCGTGCCACACACACACAGAGCAGAGCTTGAATGAAACACAGAGACTCAGAAGTAAGCTACTTGTACTCACGAGGCTAGGCTATTATGTGCAGAATCCCTCTCGCTTTCAGGTGGTTTTGATTGAGTGTCCACTCGTGGACGTTTAAGGACTAGAAACAATTTTTCACTTTGCTGTTAGCAAATAATTTGGCGCTCTAGCTAACAGGAAGTCACTCAAGTGTCACAAAGTAATTTAGCTATGGGTAGGTCAAAAATCGAATGGGTGCTGGCCAGTGGCCTAATCATATCACCTGTGTTGGCTTTATGTTTTTGGTCAAAAATTTGTTTGTTTCACATTTGCATTGATGTGATCAATAATTGTTCTAATTTAATTTAATAAAATAATAATTTTCCAAAAAAAAAAAAAAAAACATATTTCTTGGGGGTGCTTAGGTGGTGCTTTGGCAATCCTGGGAGATGCTCCACCCTGGCGCTGCCCCTGCCTTACTTTGACCATCCGTTCGCTGTTATTGATCATTGTGGAGAGCAGGCAGACGTTTTGTTTTGTATTATAGCAGCTATCGGATGGAATCAATACATGGGCTACACAGGTTGTCATGTCCCAACACAGTCTCACGACATTTCGTGTTATAGTCACGAAATTAATCTATTGATTCGTCTTCACCAACACGATTTTCAAAGCAATGTAAATAATAACAAATTTGAAGGAAAAATAGATAAAAGAAAATACAGATTTCAGTATTCTGACACAGATCGATTTTAGAAGCAATGTATTTCTATTGGTAGTTTCGTGCCTGCACCAAATAATGACAAATTAGAAGGAAAAATAAATAAATTCAGATATCAGTATTCCGAGGCTCTGAGCCCCATTTATTTTCCTCGCGGACGGCGGAAAAACTCCGACATTATACATGTAAAAAATAAAAGGGTTAGGCTTAGGGTAAGATATTGAGAAAGAAAATGTGTTTATGAACCACACAGCTTCTGGTCTTCCAAGACCCGACCGGACAAAAAGACGTGGTGCAGGCCAATAGAAATACATTACTTTTAAAATAGTTTTGTGTGACACGAAAAAAATGCAAAAATTGTGTTGGTGAACACGAATCAATAGATTAAATACATTTTGTGAATATAACACGAAATGCCGGGAGACTGGGTTGCATGTCCGACAATCACAAGTAGAATCATAATGAAAAATATGCCGTTAAAATGTGCCTGTAGAAAACGGCTTATGCCACAATAGGATAGCAACAACAAGCAGTCAAAATAGTCAGTTTATCTTTGGTTGCTATGCTAACCCATTTTATATCAGAGAAACTTTAATAACAGCGTTGTGATGCCAAACAGTGTCAATTCATACTGAAACACATTCACTTTGGGGAATTGGGGGTATGTATCAGCCAGTAGCGTGGCGTGGGGAAAAAAGGGGAAGCCAATAATACGTCCTTTCTTTTGGGTCGGGGGTGTGGTGGTCAATATAATAACGTAACCAGATGAGTGATTACAGCACCCGGTATAATTTTACACACATTTGTATCATACAGATGCAGGACTTACACACACCTGTTATCTAACCGACAGGTCCGCACGCACTCTCCAGCCCAAACTCTAATAAGCATTCATTCACAAACTAAATCAGGAGACCTTTAACGTTTTACGTCCGATTCACTCCTTTGTTCCTCTCTGTACACAGATCCAGTTTGGACATCGGCCTGTCATCAGATTGTATTTGTTGTTGCTGCTGTAGCGGAAGTTTAGTACAATTATTTTTGATTAAATACTCCAAATCTCCACCCTCCATATTAATTGCACTTGCGTCAGTTGCTTGCTACTTTCTAACGGCGGTGAGAGTGGTGCAGTGACGCTATCTATCTTCTATCGATTAGATTTATGATTCGAAAATTATAAAAGTATGGTAGACACGTGGGTATTATCCGGCTGAACAAAACTTGCATTTATCTAACAGGTTCGTTTTCCACTGACCTTATTTCGAGCTATTTTCTAAAATCCTATGGAGAAATCCCATTGCTTTTTTGTCGAGGGAAATCGAGCGCAGCTTACTTCCGGATTTTAGGGCGCGTCACTGCAACACTAAGTTGATGCGATTTGATTGGATTGTGAGGCAAGGGAAGCCAGCCGCCTCTGGCTTCCCTTGGCATAGCCCATAGGCATAGACTAATCACATGTTGGCAGGGGCATGACGTGAGCCTTGTCTGATTGGTCAATCCCTCAATTTTTTTTCACCAAGGGAAGCCAATTTCGGCTGGCCTCCTCTCGCAACCTCGCAACAGAGAGTGCAATCTACTGTTTCACCGTAACATCTAGAGGGCCGCTGTTTCACTCTTTGTAAAATACTCAATGAGAATGGGGGAGAGACGGGCCGGCAGCAACACACAACAAAGAATTTCCGAAACTAAACAAAGTGTTTTTATTTATTTATTTAAATTATAACTACAATCAGAAAAAAACAGGGGAAGCCTGGCTTCCCTTGGCCTCCAGGAGAAAACGCCACTGGTATCAGCTGCTTGTGTGACAGTCAGACAGTGAATACTTTACAGCGCAGCTGCCATATGAGCTAACCCGGAGCTAACGGGAGAATAAACTCCCGTCCCGTGGAAGAGCAGCCAGCACTGCAGCGGTCGGTAAATGCCGCTGAAACACATTAAAATCAGTTTAGCCCTGAGCCTGTTTTTCAGGTCTCAGGCTAGAAAATGACATTCCCAGAACAAATGACCATATCTTCCCTTCTAAAAGGGTTAAATTAATAATCTTTTTTCTCAAAGTAATGATAAACTTGTGAGTTGGATGTAGAAAAGTCAGAATCAATATAGATGTTTTTTATTTTAAGGCGAGACACCCCAGGTGAATAGGGTAATTTTTTTAACTTAAAGGTATCAGCTAGAAATTTCTGCAGTTAATTACTTACAATAAGGCAATTGTCTTTTGTATTACAAGTTTTCTGAAATAGCATGTTTAAATATGCAAATTAGCCATTATCTCATTAAATATGCACATATTTTAACACATTTCAGGAATCGAAATCTGAACTTTGGATAAAGCCAGGTTCCAAATTCTTGTTTCATTTTGTAGTCATATTAGTATCTAAGGCTTTTACAGAAGGGATATTGGATATCTCTTTTTATCACTCAATAAAACAGCCCTAAAATATCAATTTTCGCCATGTTTTTAGGTATACAATGTTGTATAATTCAGGATATGAATTATATATGAACAAACCTTTCTGTAAAAGCCTTCATAATATTGATAGGAATATAACTGGAAGGTTTGGTGTCTCTACGTGCTTCTGAAGTTGAAATTTCGAACTCAGAGTAGGAGAAAAAACTCATTTTGAGAAAACGACCTTTAAAGATTGCAGTGAGGCGCTAGCTAAACCCTCCTGTTCTTTGAATGACAGCTTGCGCATCGACGCACTCCGTGAAGGTATTTCATGTTCGGGGTCATTTGTTTTTTGTATAACTTTGCTTCGTGCAAGAGACAATTGTTGTCGTCTTCTCTGTGAAAGTTTTTTTCGCCGTTCTTTTGCCATTTTGAGATTTCAATTTCTAGCGGAAAGCTAACCAGGAAGTGTTTTAGCACACCACGTGACGCATCTGAACGAATCACGTTGTCAGAAATTGACCCCAGCCAATGAGATTTCGTTTCTTGGTTTAAGACCCCTTTGTGCTTTCACGATTGGTTGCTGATACAAAGGAAATGACCATATTTGGATCCGATGAGATTGTGCAGGAGAGACGGAGCTTTCCAACGATACCTCTGATGACAAGGTGCACACAGCGGTCGCGGTACTTTATGTTACGTTAGAATGCTAACTTTTGGTGAATTTAGGAGAAATCTACAGACGAAAATAGACAAACTATAGTAAAATAAACACTTAAATGTGTATTTTGTACGTTTTCCTTTCAAAAGCCTGAAAGAAAACATGTTATGGAATCAAAATAGCACAAAATCTCAAAATTGACCAGTACTTGAAAAACGATGTTTTTGCCGGCCGTGTCTCGCCTTAAAGAAAATTCAGATTGAACATCGTAAAAAAATGTAAATTATAGTGTCTGTCCAAAAATTATTTTTTACTTAGAGTGAAAACTACCCTTGGATGATGGTAAGGTAGACTAAAAGCTTTAGGAATCCAAAGTACAACATATAATAAGTACCCTGTATCAAGATTGATGCAAAACAAGTGATATTTTACCTTTTTAGCGAGGTTTAGCCAAAGAAACTCCACCTCTGAGGTGATTTGGGTGGAATTGGGGGTTTTACCATTTCTCTGGAACCCATTGGTCGATTTTGGTGATTGACATCTCTTTCTGACCGTTAGAGCCAATATAATCGAAGG
Source organism: Harpagifer antarcticus (assembly GCA_902827135.1). Classification (NCBI taxonomy): domain Eukaryota; kingdom Metazoa; phylum Chordata; class Actinopteri; order Perciformes; family Harpagiferidae; genus Harpagifer; species Harpagifer antarcticus. The sequence continues at coordinate 5,124,845 of CADEHL010001042.1, read as the reverse complement.
GGAATCTTCCCACTCACACACATGGTAAAACAAAAAGGTGGGGGCTTTGCGCATGCAGGTTTGCACTAGTGTGAAGCTGTCTGTAGCTCTGACTTCTGAAAACCGAAAAGCAGGTTTATTGCACATGGATTATCAGAAATCATTCAAAGGGACACAGACACATTGGATTAACCTATGGATTAACTTCAGCAGCATTTTTATCGTTGTAATGCCATTGAAGACCACTTTTGCCAGACTACGACACAGGTGAGCCATGTTATTGTTTTTAGCTACCTAGCGCCATATGTTTTGATGTCTGTTCTTGTTATTATCTCCGAGAATTCGTATAATTGAGTAATAATGAAGGGTACCCCTCAATTCTGTGTCACCTCACGATGTGAAACGATGGGTTGGATGTGCAGCAAAGATAAATAATAAGGTTTTGTGAGTGAATTTCGGTGCAGTCATCTGTTAGCATTTTTCGCTCGTTTTCTAATTCAGAGGCTCAGCGTTAGCATTGTGGGTTTTTATTTTATTTTTAAATGATCAGTTAGATGAGTTTCTTCCCGTTACATGGATATAACACATTCATAGTTTATGAAATGAACATGCCCTCAGACACTGTTTCCTGCAAGATGTTGCAGGAGGGCCCCGGTGCCGGGGTCTCTCGGGCTTAACAGGTTATGAACCACGGCACTCTGGAGAAAAGTATAAGGTTGGAGAAGTCGTTATTTAATTTAAAGGAGACCTATCATGCAAAATGCACTTTGTGATGTCTTTTATACATAAATATGTGTCCCCGGTGCGTCGGGGAACTCACGCAGCGTCAGAAAATCAAACCCTCTCTCTTTTCCTCCGTACTCAAATCTTTTAAAAACAGGGGTACAACGAGCGGATATAGATTCCATCCGAACTGACGTCAAATCGGCAGCGGACCCACAGAAAGTTGCTTTCAGAAACAATGCCTGACGTGTTTTGGACGTAATCTCATCTTTGTTTACATTAGCAAGCCTCGCTAACACTCAGAGCCAGTGGTGGGACCAAGTCATTGTTTTGCAAGTCCGAGTCAAGTCTCAAGTCTTTGTGCTCAAGTCCAAGTCAAGTCTCAAGTCAGGATGGGCAAGTTCAAGTCAAGTCCAAGTCCTAAACTTTGACAAAACGAGTTTTAAACAAGTCATTATGTGCTTTTCACCAAATGTAATGACATCGATCAACAGAATAATACTTAATAATCAAACCGCTCTTTATTAGTCACATTAATAATTTAATAATCAATTTTCTCTCTGCTGGTAAAGTAACGTGTGTTTTTCTAATTTAAGAGGGATCAGTAAGGTAAGGCTACCGTGACGGTTTGATTCAGAAGGAGTTTAATGTATAAGATCCCTGATGTTGAGGTAACCAGAATGTGTATTTCCACTGTATACAACATGTTATAAGGGACCCAGAATCTATCTTTATGCAGGGATAATGTGCAGCGAGGCGGTCTCTATGGGGAAAAGAACACCTGAATCTAGATCTCTCTGCAGGTGGTATTTTAAGTATATTTTGATGCTAATACTTTTGTACTTTTACTTGTAACATTTTAAATGCAGGACTTTTTATTGTAACCGAGTATTCCTACACTCAGGTACTTTTACTCAAGTACAAGATCTGAACTTCTCCCTCCTCTGGCAATAAATCCTGAGTGGTTACCAAAAAAAAGGTAACCAAAAAAGGTTATTTTCATTTTACAAATTCTGCACTCAGCTTTGCTTTCTCTAATATCATTGAAAAGCAGCCAGATGTTGCTTCTTTTTTGGTTTTCGCTAATTTCTTGACTTTTTTCGACGCGCTTTCATTGAAATCCGTCTCTCCGTCGAAGAATCAAATGGACAATGACGTATCTCCAACGAGGTGTTTTGGGGAGGTATTTTCTGTGTTAGAGGTTTACTCGCTACAGGGTGTACTTTGAGGGTTTTGGCTCTGCACACAGTTTACATGCATAAAAACCTTCATAACACACAAGGGGACGGGTAATAACCGGAAAAGCATGACATGGGACCTTTAAAGGAAAAAAAAGTTTGGCGGCTTAGTCTGAGTTTGTAATATATTTCTACTTTCAACAAATGCCGAATTAGGGAGGTGAGAAGAAAAGCTTTTCTTTTGACTTACAGTGTGACAAAGGTTAATAAGGGTTAATGGTCAACATTTTCGATGAGTTGGAGAAACGCTACAGTGACTTCTTTGTCCTGTTGTTTGTGTTGCTTAACCAAAACCATCATTTCACAGTCCAGCATCCAAAATGCAAAAGATAGCAGCCGCACATTTCATCAGCATAGAAAACATCTATGTTGCTAAAAAGTAAGGATTACGTCACAATTCCCGTAAACATCAATATCAATTTGTTAGCATTTATCCGTTCTGTGTTCCCATGTATGTACAGGAATGTGCATTTGAGAGTGTGTACGCACATTGCTTGTGTGTATACAGACACTCGCAGGGAAACAGTTAGCAGCAGTGCTACAGTAACCTTTGCAATGATCAGTTCTGTCTGATGGGCCTCTTTAATTAACCTTGTAGGAAATTAATCCCAGTGTTAAATGGACAAGAAAAAGATGTTTGATTACCACCGCGGGCCAACTGGGACTTCTCCCTCTGTCTAATTGCCCGGGAAGAGAGAACAAGAAAAAGTAGCGAGAATGAGTAAGGGAGAAACAGATAGGGGGAGATAGGCGAGAGGGGAGAGCGAAGCACCACGAATCCTGTGGTGTCATTAGCGTCTGTGTGAATGTCAGATAGTCCCCGGAGCACTGATAAGGCTCCACCACGAAGAGAGGGGATAGAGCAAAAGAGAGGAAGAGGACATTCAGGAAAAAGAAGGAAACATTTTGATACACTAAGTGACAAAACACTCTACATAATGTGCAACAAATCCTGAGTGGGAATAAGTACGAAACTAACGCTTGTTATACAACTTGTTAGCACGTGAGCCTGTTGAACGCTGAGAAGTTTAGCTTCATAGTGTCATCCTGGCTAACGAAATGGACATGCTAACAACGTTAGCTAGTAGCCAGAAGCTAACGGCATTAGACAGGAGTCTGACAGGATACCTGCAGTGTAGTTTAATGTTTTTTTGAAAACATGGCGGCACATCGATATATCTGACAACGTTTCCATCGACAGCTGCCAGACTGTTCTAGCAAGGAGTCCATCCACAACATTTTCATCAACAACGTTTTCAACATTCCATTGAGAGTCTCAGTAGCTACAAGACTGTTAACCAGGTCAAGCAGGATGACACACATTACACCCAGGGTTTCTCACAGATGGACATTACTTGGGCGGGCCACCAATATTAACGTCCGCCAAAGTATATTACGCAACCCATTTAGGTTTAATCTTTTTGTATCCGTCTGCGGGCACGCCGCCATCTGTGATCGACTAACTACCCCTCCTGTACCTGTCCCCTCCGCTATCACATGAAGGATCTGCTTAATGCGCTCCGCAGTAACTCCGCTGTGAGGCTCCGGTGAACAGTTCATGAGCGTGCTCCACTAGCACGTCCCGTTCTCGGCTACCACCACAAGTATATTTCAGATCTGTGGGAAACACTGACCAATTTTAAAATTATTACATTGGCTCCCCACTCATTTCAGAATTTATAAGGTTCTGGTTATTACATATAGAGCCCTGCGTGGAAATACACAAGTGACCTTCTCCATCCTTACATTGCCAGTAGGTCCCTTAGGTCTTCAGACCGGGGCCTACTGGCTGTCCCACGGTCTCGTTTAAAAACGAAAGGTGACCGTGCCTTTCAGGTGGTGGCTCCAACACTGTGGAACTCTCTCCCAATAGTCATTCGCTCTGCAGTCTCTGTAGAAGCTTTTAAAAAACTACTGAAGACCTATCTTTTTACATTGGCTTTTATTTCTATTTGAAATGTGTGTGATGTGTTCTATTATGTTCATTCCTTTCAGGACTCCACGTGGTCTGTGTTTTGTTTTTATGTTGACCTTAAAAATGTCAGGGTTGAGTGAGGCAAGCAGGACCCAAATGCAGATGAACAGAAAAAAAAAATTCCTTTATTTCAAGGCTACTGAAACAAACTTCGACAAAACAGTACTCTCACCCCGTGAACAACTTCCAAATATGACAAGGAACTCACCAAGACTAACAGAAAACACAGAACCTAAATACACCCAGGACTAATCAAACAAACGACAGGTGAGGAGGGAGGAGAAAACACAGGGGCAACTAGACACACCAGGGAAACTAACGACAGGAGGAAAAACACGGGGAAAAGGACCAGACAATATACCAAGAGGAAAACATGACAGGGAGAACAGCAAAACACCCAAAACAAGACATGCAAAACGTGACATAACACAATAATTGTAACAGAACCCCCCCCCCCCCCCTCAAGGGACGGTTTCCAGACGTCCCTAAAACACCAAAACAGTCCAATAAACGTCCAAAAAAACAATGTCCAGCAGGGTGGGTGGAGGGGGACCCGAGGAGGGACACAAAACTAGGGACACCAGGGTGGGCGGACAACCCAGGAGCACTGCGGAGGACCCGGAAGGGATCTCGGGCGGACGGCTCGGGGGCAAGGCAGAAGCCGAGAAGGGGGACTCGGGCGGACGGCCCGGGGTCAAGACAGAGTCCAAGGTGGGGGCTATGAAGGCCACCGCGGGCGAACTCAGGGGACCGAGCATGAGTGCGAGGGCCGCGGCAGGGAAAGTCAGGGGGCCGGGCTCGAGGGCGAAGACCGCGGCTCTCAGGGGGCCGGGCAGGAAGACGCCAACGGGACAACGCCGGAGGCCGGGCAGAACCCGGTGTCGGCCGGACAGGAACCGGCGCCGGTGGGACAGGCCTCGGCAGGATCCCCAACGGGACAGGACATAGGGTTGGCAGGACCCCCAGCAGGAGAGTAGTCGGCGGGACCTCCAACGGGACCGGACATAGGGTTGACAGGACCCCAGGCAGGAGAGTAGTCGGCAGCACCCCCAACGGGACAGGACATAGGGTTGGCAGGACCCCCGGCAGGAGAGTAGTCGGCGGGACCCCCAACGGGACAGGACATAGGGTTGGCAGGACCCCCGGCAGGAGAGTAGTCGGTGCGACCCCCAACGGGACAAGACATGGAGTTGGCAGGACCCCCAGCGGAACCTCCAACGGCACTTCAGTAGGAACTTGAGTTGGGACTGGAGAGGGAACTCGACAGGGGACTCGAGAGGGGGCTTGAGAGGAAACTGGAGAGGGGACTCGAGAGGGAACTCGACAGGGGACTCGAGAGGGGGCTTGAGAGGAAACTGGAGAGTGGACTCGAGAGGAAACTGGAGAGGGGACTTGAGAGGAAACTTGAGATGGGACTAGAGTTGGGATTTGAGAAGGGACTAGAGGAGGGACTAGAGTTGGTACCTGAGAAGTGACTAGGGAAGTGCCTAGAGAAGTGACTAGAGGTGTGACTGGAGAAGGGGCTAGAGAAGTGACCTGAGGAGGGACTAGAGAAGGGACTTGGGAAGGGACTAGAGAAGAGAGAAGAGATAGGACTATGGCAGCTGGGGCAAGAGCTGGGTCTGGAACCATGACTGCGGGGGCCAGAATTGAAGCCAGAATCATGGCTGTAAGGTCCGGCTCTGGAGCCGGAAACATGGCTGAATGGGCCGGCTCTGGAGCCGGAAACATGGCTGAATGGGCCGGCTCTGGAGCCGGAATTGAAGCCAGAATCATGGCTGTAAGGTCCAGTTCTGAAGCCGGAAACATGGCTGTAAGGTCCGGTTCTGGAGCCGGAAATATGGCTGTAAGGTCCGGTTCTGGAGCCGGAAACATGGCTGTATGGGCCGGCTCTGGAGCCAGATCCATGGCTGCCGGGACCGGTTCTGGAGCAAGGACCATGGCTGCTGGGGCCAGAACTGGGTCTGTAACCATCGCTGCTGGGGGCTGAACTGGTTCTGGAACCATGGCCCTTTGGGCTCGTGCTGCTAACCTGGCCTTGCGACTCCTTCCTTTAGGAGCCGTTCGGAGGCTCCGTGGACCTCCAAAAGCCAGACGAGTACCAGCGAATGGCTCCTGGACTGTAGCAAACACTGGGTGAGAAGCAGGGGCTGACGCCAGACGGACCACACCGATGCATGTGGTATCAAAAAGGGAATCTGGAGACCTGGGTCTATCAGGATTGGGAAAACAAACCGTGAGGTAATCCAAAAGCCAGGCCGTTAAGAATTTAACCAAATCTTGATTCCTCAGCGTAAGGTGGACTGCATCTGCCTGAGCAGCATCTCGCTGCTGAACCCTGACCGCTCCTCTCCATCGATGAACGCAGTCAGACAAAGAAAAGGTATAATCCACTAGTTCCTGCTCAAACGGATCTGCTGGGCCCATATTTGGTGAGTTCCTTCTGTCAGGGTTGAGTGAGGCAAGCAGGACCCAAATGCAGATGAACAGAAAAAATACCTTTATTTCAAGGCTACTGGAACAAACTTCGACAAAACAACGTCCAAATACGACAAGGAACTCACCAAGACTAACAGAAAACACAGAACCTAAATACACCCAGGACTAATCAAACAAACGAGAGACCGGTGAGGAGGGAGGAGAAAACACAGGGGCACCAGGTGAACACAATCAGACAACTAGACACACCAGGGAAACTAACGACAGGAGGAAAAACACAGGGAAAAGGACCAGACAATATACCAAGAGGAAAACATGACAGGGAGAACAGCAAAACACCCAAAACAAGACATACAAAACGTGACATAAGACAATAATCGTAACAAAAAATGTCTGCCGCATTTGGTTATTGTATTCATGTTTCTGTGGTCTTAATTTTTACTTTTGATCTTACTTGTGAAGCACTTTGTGGATTATATTTCTGTGAAAGGTGCTATAATAAATAAACGTATTATTATTACAAGGGCTTTTAATGCGTATATTACTGAAATGACAAAAATTATGCTGCCAAAAACCTAATATCCCTCTGGGATTTATAAAGTATTTTGATTGATTGATTGATATCCTACTGTTACTTCATGAAAATGGTATTAACATATTATCTAGCAAGTAGTGTATTTTTGTGGTGTGTCGATAACAGGTATTCACTATCATGAGAGGATGTCACAGTTCTGTCTAGGTTTGGGTGTTTTCACTGTTCTCTGTCATGTTTTCCTCCTGTCGTTAGTGTCCCTGTGTGTTCTCCTCCCTCCTCACCTGTGTCTCGTTAGCTAATTGTGTTCACCTGTGGCTCTTGTGTTTTTCTCCTCCCTCCTCACCTGTGTCTCGTTAGCCGATTGTGTTCACCTGTGTCTTGTAATTATCCCTCCCTGTATTTAGTCTTGTCTCGTGCTGTGTTCAGTGTCGGTGCTTCTTTTGTTGGTGACGGACTTCACCGGTGAGTGTTCTGTTTTTGTCTGTATTCGTTCCATTTAGCCTTGAAATAAAGGTTTATCAAAGTTATCTGCGCTTGGGTCCTGCTTCCTTCACTCAACCGTGACAGAAAGCACCGACCAGAGATGGACCCAGCAGATGACCCATTTGAGGTGGAATTACAGCATTTTTCCTTTGCTTTGGCTTGCTGCTATGATTGGTGGAGGGGAGCGTCCAGTGTTCGGCAGAAGGAGGCCGCTCTGGTAGAGGCGCACCGGTTGGCTATGGAGAAACCGGACTTGGTGAAGTTCTTACCTGACTGGATGTTGAACTTCATCTGGGTGTGTGATTTCCAGCCTGCGGACTATAAACGTCTCGGTGTGTTCCGTCTGGAGTCAACCAGTGCTTCCGCCCCAGTTCCTGCTCCTGTCCAAGAGGCGTTTTCTGGAACTCGGCTGGCTTTTGGAGGTCCACGGAGCCTTCAGGCGGCTTCTAGGAGAAGGAGTCGCAAGTCCAGGCTAGCAATCCGAGCCCCAAGAGTCATGGTTCCGGCTACAGAACCGGCCCACACAGCCATAGTTCCGGCCCCAGTACAGGCCCCAGCAGCCATGGTTCCAGCCCCAGTTCTGGCCCCAGCAGCCATCATTCCGGCCCCAGTTCTGGCCCCAGCAGCCATCATTCCGGCCCCAGTTCTGGCCCCAGCAGCCATGGTTCCAGACCTAGTTCTGGCCCCAGCAGCCATGGTTCCAGCCTTAGCTCTGGCCCCAGCTGTCCTAGTCCCTTCTCTAGTCCCTTCTCCAGTCCCACCTCTAGTCACTTCTCAAGTCCCTCCTCGAGTCACTTCTCTAGTCCCTTCCCTCATCCCATCTCAAGTTCCCTCTCGAGTCTTTTCTCGAGTCCCCTCTCAAGTCAACTCTCCAGTGTCCTCTCGAGTCACCTCCCAAGTCAACTCTCCAGTGTCCTCTCGAGTCACCTCTCAAGTTTCCCCTCAGGTCTCCTCTCGAGTTCCCTCTCAAGTCCCCTCTCAAGTCCCCTCTCGAGTTCCCTCTCGAGTCACCTCTCAAGTTTCCCCTCAGGTCTCCTCTCGAGTTCCCTCTCAAGTCCCCTCTCAGGTCCCCTCTCAAGTCCCCTCTCAGGTCCCCTCTCGAGTTACCTCTCGAGTCACCTCTCGAGTTCCTTCTCGAGTCCACTCTCCAGTTTCCTCTCAAGTTCCCTCTCAAGCCCTCTCTCGAGTCCCCACTCAAGCCCCTACTCATGTCCAGTTGGAGGTCCCGCAGACTAGTCTTCTGCCGGGGGTCCTGCCAACCCCATGTCCTGTACCGTTGGAGGTCCCGCAGACTAGTCTTCTGCCGGGGGTCCTGCCAACCCCATGTCCCGTCCAGTTGGAGGTCCCGCAGACTAGCCCTCTGCCGGGGGTCCTGCCAACCCCATGTCTTGTCCCGTTGGAGGTCCCGCAGACTAGCCCTCTGCCGGGGGTCCTGCCAACCCCATGTCCTGTCCAGTTGGAGGTCCCGCAGACTAGCCCTCTGCCGGGGGTCCTGCCAACCCCATGTCTTGTCCAGTTGGAGGTCCCGCAGACTAGCCCTCTGCCGGGGGTCCTGCCAACCCCATGTCCTGTCCAGTTGGAGGTTCCCGCAGACTAGCCCTCTGTCGGGGGTCCTGCCAACCCCATGTCTTGTCCAGTTGGAGGTCCCGCAGACTAGCCCTCTGCCGGGGGTCCTGCCAACCCCATGTCTTGTCCCGTTGGAGGCCCCGCCGACTACTCTCCTGCCGGGGGTCCTGCCAACCCTTTGTCCGGTCTCGTTGGAGGCCCCGCCGACTACTCTCCTGCCGGGGGTCCTGCCAACCCTGTGTCCTGTCCCGTTGGAGGCCCCGCCGACTACTCTCCTGCCGGGGGTCCTGCCAACCCTATGTCCTGTTCCGTTGGAGGCCCCGCCGACTACTCTCCTGCCGGGGGTCCTGCCAACCCTGTGTCCTGTCCCGTTGGAGGCCCCGCCGACTACTCTCCTGCCGGGGGTCCTGCCAACCCTATGTCCTGTCCCGTTGGAGGCCCCGCCGACTACTCTCCTGCCGGGGGGTCCTGCCAACCCCATGTCCTGTCCCGTTGGAGGCCCCGCCGACTACTCTCCTGCCGGGGTTCCTGCCAACCCCATGTCCTGTCCCGTTGGAGGCCCCGCCGACTACTCTCCTGCCGGGGGTCCTGCCAACCCTATGTCTTGTTCCGTTGGAGGTCCCGCCGTCTACTCACCTGCCGGGGATACTGCCAACCCTGTGTCCTGTGCCGTTGGAGGTCCCGCCGTCTACTCTCCTGCCGGGGGTACTGCCAACCTTTTGTCCTGTCTCGTCGGAGGTCCCGCCAACCGCTCTCCTGCTGGGGGTCCTGCCAACTCCTGGTCCTCTTCCGTGGGGGATCCTGCCGAAGCCTGTCCCGCCGGCTCCGGTTCCTGTCCGGCCGACACCGGGTCCTGCCCGGCCTCCGGAGCTGTCTGGTCTTCGCCCTCGATCCCGACCCTCTGTGAGCCGCGGTCTTCGTCCGCGGGCCCGGCCCCCTGACTCTTCCTGCCGCTGCCCTCGTCCTCGAGCCCGGCCCCCTGACTCTTCCTGCCGTGGTCTTCGCCCTCGATCCCGACCCTCTGTGAGCCGCGGTCTTCGTCCGCGGGCCCGGCCCCCTGACTCTTCCTGCCGCTGCCCTCGTCCTCGAGCCCGGCCCCCTGACTCTTCCTGCCGCTGCCCTCGTCCTCGAGCCCGGCCCCCTGACTCTTCCTGCCGCTGCCTTCGCCCTCATGCTCGGCCCCCTGAGTTCGCCCGCTGTGGCCTTCGCCCCACCATGGACTCTGCCTTGCCCCCGGGCCGTCCGCCCGCGACCCCCACCATGGACTCTGCCTTGCCCCCAGGCCGTCCCCCCCGAGTCCCCCTTCTCGGCTTCTGCCGTGCCCCCGGGCCGTCCGCCCGAGATCCCTTCCTGGTCCCCTACTGGGCTCCTGGGCGGTCAGCTTAGTCCCGTCCTCCGGACCCCCTCCACCCACCCTGGTGGCCTAGGGATACGTCCCTCCTCCGGACCCCCTCCACCCACCCTGCTGGACTTTTTTGGATTTTTGTGTTGGGGTTTAGGGACGTCTGGAATCCGTCCCTTGAGGGGGGGGTTCTGTCACAGTTCTGTCTAGGTTTGGGTGTTTTCACTGTTCTCTGTCATGTTTTCCTCCTGTCGTTAGTGTCCCTGTGTGTTCTCCTCCCTCCTCACCTGTGTCTCGTTAGCTAATTGTGTTCACCTGTGGCTCTTGTGTTTTTCTCCTCCCTCCTCACCTGTGTCTCGTTAGCCGATTGTGTTCACCTGTGTCTTGTAATTATCCCTCCCTGTATTTAGTCTTGTCTCGTGCTGTGTTCAGTGTCGGTGCTTCTTTTGTTGGTGACGGACTTCACCGGTGAGTGTTCTGTTTTTGTCTGTATTCGTTCCATTTAGCCTTGAAATAAAGGTTTATCAAAGTTATCTGCGCTTGGGTCCTGCTTCCTTCACTCAACCGTGACAGAGGATTAAGTTTAAGGTGGCTTGATTGGTTGTTTGGGATGTTTAAAACAGCCTGACATGCTTTTCAGTGACCTTGGTTCTTTTATTTAATTGATTTCATTGTAACTGCTGTCAATGCTGCAATCTACAGAAAGATCTACTTAGTTCCACTAAGTTCCTTATCCTTGATAAGTCGAGATTGTGAGCATTATTGTCACAGGTTACTATTTTCTTTAACACACTTTTATTTTCACTGGAGAAGTGAGTGTCTTACATCCATATTCCCCCTTCTCTACATCAATCTTCTTTTGGTCTCCATTACTTTATCTGCCTCTCTTCCCTCAGGCCCGTCGGAGCAGGTGCTTCCCTTCTTTCCTGACTAATGTTTCCATATCTCTGTACTGACCTCAGCTATCCATGACTCATCCCGCAGCGTGCTGGCTCCGTGTGTCAGTATGTGTGTTGGCTTTGTTCATCCGTGTGTGTCGACTTCCCGGATCCCTGCGTGTGTCTGTAGCAATAATCCAGAAGACAGAGTGAAGAGAAGCAGCGGAGGCCACGTCCGCTGTTTAGTCTGTCTGAATGTTACGTCAATAAGTTCTCTTTCTCTAACTCTTTTTATATAAAGACACTTTCTGATCAGTCAAAGAAAAAAATCATTGACTATAGCCTACTGTATGTTCTCTGCATGTTTTAGTTATCTTATTCAAGGGATTGAAGTAAGACAAATGATGCAGACTTTGACTTTTATATTCAAACATGTCAAATTACTGATTATTTTTATTTAGTAGCCGTGTAATTAGGATTCAAGACATGTTCACCACTTATGTTGGTGTTCTTTTCACAATAATTACCAACTCACTTCATTATCCCTCCCTTTGAATACGTTTTTACTTTGTTAAAAGGTATTATAGGTTATCTCAAGTCTAGGTAACTTAATCAGTAAGCATAAATATTTGAAGATCATTTTTAAGAATCAATACGGGCATAAACTGACTTGATAGACATCTGTTTTTTAAATGTGCATTTATATGTGAGTCCCTTTGAATAGTGTTATTCTCAGTCGTGCTTCCACTCACCTCTTTGTTTATGTCTCACCTTGCGTTTTCCTCTTTAGCTAACAAGCTTCAGAAGTTCGTTAGCGTTGACTCATCAGCAGGGTCAACCACTAAAAACACACATTACAACACAGCCAGAAGATCACATTACACTATTTGAATAAATACAAGGCAATTTGTCACTGTCATGTCAAAGTTGCCCCTTTCTCTGTCTGCCCTTGCTGGCTCTCTCTTCCCACCCCCTCAATACCCATACTACCTCTGCCCCGGCACAGCAGCAGGAAGCAGTAATGGTGATTGTATTAACCCCTCGTAGAGAGTGCTGACCTTCACTTCTGTTCAGCTGGAGGTAATCGCCCAGGAACACACACACAGAGAGTTGTGTTTGAATACTTACACACTCACACTTAAGGATTCAGGCTAAGTTGAACATTTTGGACGAAAGTGCGGGATTTTAAATTTAAAAGATAAAAGTGTATTTCGTAAGGTGGTTTTCTACCTGGCGCCAAGAGAATCAAGCTAGCTAGATTACTAACTTTCAAATTAAAATGACTTACAATTACTCACTACTGCACCTGTTGGCATCTGTTCAACATCCAAAAAGTGAAGGTAATTGGCTTGCCCATGATAACATTTTAGGACATAAGCACCATAATTCAGATAAAACAACAAGGTAAGTTAACAAATGTCCTGTTTAAGTGCTTTTTCAAGACCACTATAAAAGTATTTTTTTAAGTCCTCCTAATTGAATGACAAAGTATTTGATTTTCTGATCTTTGAATTTGCAGGGACATCATCAGTGCCTTCTTAAATTGTTACAAATCATTGATTTAAAAGTGTAACCGTTTTATGATATTATACAGCCAACGCCAAGATTGGTTAGGTCAAGTCAGAAAAACAACTTGGTAAAGGTTAAAAGATCATGCTTTGGTTTCAAAGTACTAATTTGTTTAGGGACCTTACAAACCTAACAGGTAAGGTAACAAGCATAGTCATTATTAAAAGAAACGTACTTGTAGACCAGGGGTTCCCAACCTTTTTTCCCAAGAGCCCCCCCAAATGACTCCTGTTGGAAGTTGCGCCCCCCCCACACACACACACACACAAGGGGGGGGGCGCAATAGCGGTAAATAAAGTTTTAAAGTCTCAAAAATGCTACAACTACTGTCACAAATTGGATGAATGTGACGTATGTTGTGAAAGGAGGATGAAAGCGTAATTAAGGAGCACTATTGGAGTGACTTTGATGGTTATTGGACTCAGGATGAATTCATTTGGATTCCCGCTGTATGAAGAAATTAAAGGACGGCGCAAGTGGAAACAATTCACAAAGGGATTAAACTGTTTAAAACACATGCTCAAAGTAAATCGGATTTTGCCGATGTGTTTATGTGGATCCAAAAGTCGTAAATAATCTACAAAATGGAGGAGACCGATTTGATTGGAGAAACTGTGACAAATAATCCAACTGAAACCGGCATGGACAATGACTATGTTTTAAAAATGCGCTTATCCAGAAAAGCCTGGTTTGGACACTTTACGGGCAGAAGAAACATTTCTATTAAAGAAAGAATTATACATTTCTGTCTTTTTATGCCTAGCTACTAACTTGAATTTGTATTCAAATTAATCAATTATTTTTTATATTTTATTGTAATGTAGAGACAAGGCTTTTAGTGACAATCATGTATTGCTTTACAATTATATGTAAAAAAAAAAGTCTAAATATGATATTTGGCCTCAAATCATCTGATGCCTGGCGCCCACCCTGCGATCTTTGGCGCCCCCCAGGTTGGGAACCACTGATGTAGACGGTAAAGGAACAGCAACGTCCTGTGTTGAAGTCCGGTATTTTGTTGACTCAGTCAATTTATAATAACATCAAATGCCACTTGAACATCAAGAAATGTGCATTGACTGATATAACTGACTATTTAGTTTTAATTGTAAGCTTTATCATAATTTACAACATTACCATGGCAGAAGGTGTAGTGGGAAAGGAAATGACATGAATGTTGACAATTCTCCTTCATGATAAATGCTTTATGTATTTCTCAAAGTAGAAATTATCTTAACTCTTTGCTCTAATGGCTTAAGTGAATGCTAAAAACTCTGTGTAAACCACATGTTTAAAGCTGAAACCTTTTCCCAATGTGCAGGGAGGTGTAGTTTTCCCCATCTAAAGCATTATAATGGTGCCAAAAATAACCGATGATGGCCATTTCATTGGCTGACATAATTCACATAACACATTCAATATCCTGATATATATACGGGAGTACAGATATTGTATGCTGTACACACCACAGGCTTCATGCCATGGGCAACATAGACTTTTCCCCAATTGTGCATATTATGATCAAATAACCTATTCGGCCTTTTGTTGTTCGTAATAAAAGCTCATGCAGAGGATCTTCTCGTTGCAGTTTTTTCATCTGTGTTGCGCTTAAGCTGCTCTGTATAATAAGTAATTGGCTTTAATAATTAGCTAGATAAGGAAAACTGTGAGCTTATGTAGGCTGTTCTCATGGCACAGATAAGAGTGGTGTGTAAGTCATGAAGTGATACATGGTTGATACTGAACTCAACATTTAATTATGTGTGAGTGAATATTGAGTGGTTAGTTCATCCACTACTGATCTGTAATCTGATTTTAGTATATGCTCTGCAGTACAGTTTATATATACTACATGCATACACCAATCATTAACACACAATCTTCAGACGAGGCTGACAATAATATATCATATTGTCACGACCAAATCTGATCTGTACCTTTTATCAGTAGAGCTGCTTTACTATCAAACGCCAGCACCCATGGTGGAAAATCGGTGGGTTACGTATAGTAACCCTAGTTCTATAAGCACAGGCGGAGCCCTCTACTGGACTCTATGGGTACTACTCTCATCAATGATACGCATGCGTTCACACACTGAAGTTGTATAAACATAGCCGGCCAATCAGGGCGAGCCTACCTGAATGTGCGCGCAGGCTCACAGTATATAAGGCAAGGCAAGGCAAGGCAAGGCAAGGCAAGTATATTTATATAGCAACTTTCAACACAAGGCAATTCAAAGTGCTTTACAAAAAATGAAAGTCATTAAGAAGAAAAGATAATAAAATAAATGTGCAGTAACCCCAGCGGTACCAGGAGGTGAGCAGCCGCCATGAGACCCAGAGTCTGCATGATGGTCAGAGCTGTCATCGTTGCACCCCGTCACAGTCTGCAAACTGCCTGAAGCAGGGATGCCTGTCTGCTCTCTGACAGGGTGGCCGTAGTCTGCCTGCATCGAGCAAAATCCCCAGATACTCCACCTGCTGGTGAGGTATGGGACTGCTCTTCTTCCAATTGACCGCAAATCCCAACTTGGTTAGGTGTAGGATCAATTGTCATGCCCATTCCCTGGACCTGGCCATGACTATGAGGTCGTCCAGATAAAACAAAACCCTCATGCCATGGTCGCGAAGCGGCTGAAGCGCTGTGGCCACACATTTGCTGAATGTGCGTGGGGACAGGGAGTAGCCGAACGGTAGTCTGTTGTACTCGTAGGCTATCCGCTGGAAGGCAAAATGAAAATACTTTCTGTGCTTTGGAGCAATTTTGACATGAAAGTAAGCGTCCTTTAGGTCGATGGTTGTGAACCAATCGCCCGGCTGCACCAGTTCCAGTAATTGTTTTATGGTTAACATATGGAACTTTTTGCAGGCCTTGTGCTGATTCAGGATGCGAAGATCCAGAATGGGTCTGAATTCTCCTGTCTTCTTGGAAACCAGGAAGTACATGGAGTAAAGCCCCTTTTCTCTGTCCTGAGAGACACAGCCTGTTTTTTTAACAGGGCCTGAATCTCTGTTGAAAGGAAACCTATCTCCTCCTGGGATGATAGATCTTTTACCCCTTAATGGAGGAGGGACGCTGTAGAACTGGAGTGAGTAACCCAGTCTCAGTGTCCCGTCCATCCACTCTGTCAGTACACAGCTGAACTTCCATTCCCCGTAAAACTGTCTTAGTTGACATGCAAGCAGCTGTGGAGCCACGGCTCAGAAGCTGTGGTACTCTCTGGTGGCCCACTCCGCCACCAAACCTTCCATAAAAGGAAGTTTGGCCCATGGGGGGTTGACATAGAAAAAGCAGAGCCTCTGCTTTAGGTCCTTGAACACACCACGGCCAGCTCTCGCGGGGGCACGAGCTCCGTAATAATGCCGTGACCACACGGCGGTGTGCGTTGAAGCTTGCCGGCGGGCGTGTCTGATGCTCGACCAACAACCACACATGAAACTCCCACCCCGGACACACAATCACACGGTTTGATTGGCTAGAGCTTGTTCTGGCATATGATTTGATTGGCTGACGCTTCCGTCGAAGCTTCAAAAGTTGAACATTGCTCAACTTTTGAAGCGAGCAACGCGAGCAAAGCGAAGTGACGCACAATGCAGTTCGGCAAAGTGTGACGTCACCCCATTCAAAGTGAATGGGCAGAAGCGTTGACGCTTCAACGCACGCCGCCGTGTGGACAGGCCGTGACGGTGAAATGCATTAATCGGAGCTATCACACTAGGCGAGGTGTGTTTTCTGACAACAACACGCCGGCCATAATGTCCCTGCACCCGCACAGTGATTTTATCACACTCACATGCACGCGCCCACCGGCTACCCCCTTTACTGGAGTTACAACGGGGGCGGTGAGTGGAGAACCGTGTCTCACAATGGGTGCCCAGTTAATATCGTATGAAACAGATCTTGCCGAATTCAACGAGACATTATGGGGAAATGTGGGATTGTGGAGAGAAATGACTCTTGCTCTGGGATAAATGCAATTGTTTTTATTAAACGCATTTGTCACACACACATCACTTTTTATGACATGACAGTGGGAGGGGAACTCACCCTTGCGTCCCGGTGGGTGGTGAGGCACACAGCTCTCGCCGCCGGGAAGCTTCCTCCCACAGCCCGTAACTTCCGGGAGGACGGTCCACCCCACCCCGAAGCTCTCTGTCGACGCGGAGCCAATTATTCATCTGCCCGATGCTGTTGTCCAAATAATCGCTCCGATCCTGCGATGGAGAGGCGGGGGCGTCCTGCGGAGGAGTAATCAGCCAGACGCCCAACACACCAAGATTATTTGCCCATCCTGCTGCCTGTGGGAGCAGATGGGCATGAAAAGGATGACAGTCAAGAGGCGTAGCTGCCTTATATACTGTGAGCCTGCGCGCGCATTCCGGCTACGTTTATACAACTTCAGTGTGTTAACGCTCGCGTATCATTGATGAGAGTAGTACCCATAGAGTCCAGTAGAGGGCGGAGCCTGTGTGAGATAGAACATGTAGGTTTATCGGCTTTCTTGTCAATAAAGGTTTACATGCCACTGTTTTTCACCAGTGAATTGTGCATCCATATTGTTAATAAATACCTACTGAACTTATATTTAATATAATGCATCATCTCCATGCCACATGACCTCCAACAAGGAATTTATTGATATAACTGTTTATTAGCTAACATAACATTTCTCATCAAATGACTTGTTCCAACTTGTACGTTAGCTTTAGCAAACCCTTGAGCACTACTTAGCTAGCTATAGTATGTTTATATTGTTAGCAAACTAGTTAACAGTTTACGTTCACATCAAATAGTGCATTACTGTAAACATTTGAGCTAACATTAGCTAACTCTGTTTGACTTGACATTACCTTACTTCATTATTTGCAATGACATTACATTTTATGGTTGTATTGTTTACCTTGCTGTTATTGGTGAACAGTGACGGCCGGCCCATAGGGGCGCTAGGGGCCCCGCCCACCCTCTTCCCACATTAAAAAAAAAAAAAAAAAAATTATATAATTGGTATCAGTAAAATGTATAATCTACAATAAAATCTCGTTTAAAATTGTGTTACGATGTCTAAAGTTACTGATAAGTCACATGTTTCCTGCCTGGCCTTGCCCTTGTATCATTACCCTCTCTCGTCTGGGCGCTATGCACAGCGCCCAGACGAGAGTGCAGCAAGTGCAGCAGAAGCCAACTGTTGCTATCTTTAAACTATTTCAGCCAATCAGCGTCGTCAAATCTGATGGTCACAGGGCGCCTACGTCAGCGCCCGGTGCAGTCTGTGAGTTGTTTGGACTCGTATCCAAGGAGACAAAACAGGAAGCTGTCATTCACTCTGGAAGCTATCATTAGCAGCTAATAAAAACTCAGTTTTTGACGGAATTGAATTATGGATTATCAATACTTTTTTCAAAGTGACAGACATTGGATTAACCTATGGATTAACCTTCAGCCGCGTCTTTCTCGTTTTTGATGAGAATAACAGCAAAAGGTGAGCATATCTCCGTGTTTTGCTACCTAAAGCTACGTTGTGTGATGTCTGTATTTGCTTCCCCTGTCGCAAGTTCTGATCGCTCAGTGATGATACTTATATTTCTAGCATCTGTGGAATCTCAGTTTGTTAGCTAAGCTTGTTTGTGCATATCCGATAAGTATATCGATTGATTTATACCTAGAGTGCGTTAGAATTTTTTCGCTCAGAGTTCATTTAGACGCTTCTTGTGAGACTTGTGTTTTGTTTCGGTAAACATGGTTCATATCATCAGTTAGCTGAGTTTCTTCTGTTCCATTTTAAGAAGCCCTGAGACACAGTTTTGTGAGAGAAAAAAACGGGGGAAAAAGCCCCTTAACAGGTTAAATGGGAATTAAATCATTTTAAGTAATTTTGAGTGTTCCCAAAACCCCCGATGTTCTGCAGTTTGTGTGGGCCTACTGAACTGATACTGTAGAAACTATGTCCAGGACAAGGTGTTTGGAAGTTTTGGAAGATTCATAGCTAATCACACTGAAGATTATGGAGGTATTGATCAGTCTTCTCATATTTTTAAGCCTCAATTTGTCCTTCACCCCCCCCCCCCCTCTAACATCAACAGAAGAAGAATTTAAGGGGTCTTTTCTCAATTTCTTTTACCGGGGGAGCATCCCCCCGGACCCCCCTAGTATTGTTTGGTCACCATTTCCACAGCCCCACCTAAAATATTTTCCACCAGCCGCCACTCCTGGTGAAGGCTGTGTGGCTCCTGATGATCATCTCTGGTGTTCACTGTTTTCAATGTTAAATCTTGTACGAAACTCGAGAAGTGAAAGGGGCAGGCGGAGATGATGAGCATGAGGCTGGAGCTATGCAGATAAACCCCATTCTGATAAAAGCTTATGATTGTACATAAAAAAGGCACTGACACAATTGTTACATGATAACTCTGTTGGCTGGTGAGCAGTGATGTGAACACTTAGTTTAGAGCAAACTAACTACATAAGAGCCTTTGAACTGCAAAAAAAGTTGTTGACCAGCAGTAATCTGTAATTTCTCCCTCTAATCTGAAACATGTAACATTAGCTTCCTAAATCTCCAGTAGTGTAATTTTAAAAACCAACATACCTCACTTCATGCCTTATTTTGTTAGAGGACTGGCTTCCTCCTCATTTTCCCACGCCAACCGCTCAAGAGAGTTCTCTGACTGTGTGTCAGAGTTATTACGATTGACCCTATCATTTTTCACTTCCATGTTTAAAAAAGATTTGTGTATCTATTCCCTGTGACCCCCTGTCCATGTTATATCCTGACAATATAATATCACCGACATCACTCAGAAGGGCAACAAAAAACATTAAGAATGAAGGCGGTCTTGCTAAGAAATGTACAACAGATAGGAGACATATCTTGTATTACTTGTGTAAACACTGGTCTGGGACAACCCTTCTTAAAGGAAAGACTTTAATATAATCGTTTTTCAGTGATATTTGTGGGGCGGAAGGGAGCCCCTCCCAGTGTACGGGGGTTAGCACACCAGATCGGACCTTGTGCACTCTGTCATGTGCCTATTTCAACATCCCTCCATTCTTTCAACCCTTCTTTCTTAAACAAATCCTCTTCTTTTAGACACAAACACAGCGCCTCGGGGCAGAGCTGTGACCTATCCAGACTTTGACCCTGTGTGGGTGAAACAGTCAAAGTCCTCGTGGACCCAGATGTCCTCTTGGCTTTTGAAACCGCACAGTCTCTCCTTTACTTTCTTTACTCCCCTTCTCTT
Source organism: Harpagifer antarcticus (assembly GCA_902827135.1). Lineage (NCBI taxonomy): Eukaryota > Metazoa > Chordata > Actinopteri > Perciformes > Harpagiferidae > Harpagifer > Harpagifer antarcticus. The sequence goes on along the minus strand of CADEHL010001042.1, from coordinate 5,104,880 downwards.
CCTCGCTTGCTCTCCTTTCCCTGCAGCCCCTCTGGAGACTCAGTGATAACCAGGGTAGACGGGAGGAGGAAGGGAGCGGAGGAAAGAGGGATGGAGGGAGGGGGGTTGGCGGCGGTGAGAGGGAGTTGTGATGTCCCGACTCAGGGATATTTAATCCTCTCTGTGAGGGGCGAGCGTCTCTCTCCCTCTGTTTGGCTTTGGGAGATCAAAGAGGCAGTTCAGATCCTGGTGAGATCACTCGCTCTCTCCTCCTGAGTGGACCAAAGACTCTCGCAAACACACACACACACACATTCACACACACATGCTTAAGTACTTGGGGTGACTGGCGAGGATGTCGGTAGTGGTGGTAATGAGGCAATGATTGATGGGACTTCATGCTTCTTTACTGCACTGTTTTAAACCACCAGTATGAGAGCCCACTCCATGTAAAATCAAATCTGTGTGCAGAAGAAAAATGGCTGGTGGAGACAGAGAAGAAGAACCACATTTGGCTATCAACAATATTATATATCCTTTCGGGATGAATTTCATCCTCATCTCCATAAAGTTTGACTAGCTTAAAAGTTAACTTTGAACTCTAGCGTACTCATACAGTGAACCGCAAGCTTCTTCTTTGGGCATGGACACACATTCACACACATATCTGGGGCATTAGTATAGTGTATATCGTTTAATTTCAGTGGTATTTGCATTCATTTGCAGTCTAACAACACATCAAATGCAATTTGTTGCTACTGTTGGCTTCGGGTCATGAACAATATAATCAGTTTTTCCTGTTTAAGCCCTCCACCTACACAATGTTCATAATTCATCCAGCAGAAACAGATAGTTTGGAAAGTGCTCTCCAAAATATAAATATTAAAACATTCTGGTCTCAGACCGTGATATCGAAGGGAAAAGATGTGTGTTTTGAACACCAATGTGTGACTGTCATATGGTTTTAGACGTCTCTTTGGCCACTTTTGAGAAACCTGACATTTTGGTGCCCTTTATTCTTAGAAAAAAATGATTTGGAAATTGGGATGGTTCAGTGGTCACAGTAATCACAGCATTACCTCATCCTATCAGTTTTCCCAAAGCTTCTTGCTAGTATGTTTTGTTTAATAAAAACACAATACACCCCACAAATGGAAATAAAGCTGCTGGACCACAGGCCTGATTGGACGATTGTTAGTATTTTTCCATTGTTTGTTATTATAGTGTAAATCCTGAACCTTAAGTTCATTTAAGCATGAGGAGAACTTAAAAAAAAGTTTATTTGGGCAACCAGTAACTTTATTAAAGTGACAGTGTTGACAAATGAAGAAAAAGGGTATGACACAGGGCAAATGGTATCAGGCCGGATTGAAACCCGGATTCTGCACACGGGACAAAGCACCAGTACATGTCCACCAATTTGGTCTCCACTTAAATATCTAACCAATGGATAGACTGCGATGCAATTTTCTACAGATATTCATGGTACCCATGAAATACAGCCTAATGACTTTGGTAGTGATTGGTGATTTTGAGTAAAATTCCCATTGCCTTTATTGTCCTGAGTTAATAGAATTTGGTAGAACCCTAGGCCCTACCATCCATTTCGGATCGGATTTTTCAAAGCCTATCAGTTTGATCCTAGAAGCATAGCAATTGGTCTAAAATATCTGGTGTTATTCCTTGCAAATCCTATGTTCTTGGCTTAGACCTAAACATGTTAAACTACTCTTTGAATGTATTCATCAGAGGCGGAGCACTTTATTGTTGGCTGCTATAATATATTTCCTCATCTAATACCTACAATTATTTGCACACCCATTGCAGTGCCAAGTGTTTATAATATTACCTAAAAACATATTCTCTCAGTCATGAAGTGAGTACATTTCAACGCTTTCTGTTTCATCACCCTGGAGGAGTTTGTTAACTGTGGGAGCCATAAACCGTATAGCTGGCGATAACAAAAGTGATGATTCCAATGTTTCCTTTCTATTTGTATTTTAATTTTATACCAATCCCATGAAACACACACACACACTGGTGCACTTACACACACACACACACACACACACACACACACACACACACACACACACACACACACACACACACACACACACGTACACACACACAAATGTAAACCCGCGGCTCCCCTGCCACTCGGCTTCTGAGGTTTGCAGGTCTCTGATAGGAAGCCTCTGAAATGGAAAAGAGATAAGAGTAAATAAACAAACAAATACAATAAAACAGAATTTGTGCTGGTTCAGTGCACACATAGGGATAGGGGGATGGAGGGAGTGCGCTCTGCAAGGCCCCAACGACAAACCCCACAAAGATGCTTTCTCAATAAAGCAAAGCAAGGTAAATACCTAAGTGAATTCATGCAACTTCCATTTATGCAGAGAAATCTGTTGAGACTTTGCACTGATAGAGAGACACCATTTGGCTTTCTAACAATGGAGCTATCAGTTACTGCCTCTGAGTTTCCTCGATATGATCTCCGTCCATTTTACACAACTGAATTGCTGCAAAATAAAGCATTTGATTTCCATCACAATGATGTTATACAGTGCTGTCAGCTAATTCTCAATGGTGTAACACGCTTTCTTTCTTTCCTTGTCCATACCTTGGCGGAGGACTGGTGCTAAAGCGTATGTTCTGCACAGCCAGTCTGCGTTTAAAGCGGTGCCACGGGCTTTGATGTGCGCCCACACCAACACACCACTCCAACAGCCTTTCTTCTCAGATGCTGCTTAATTACACTATCATAGTCTGTTAATTGCCTTATCAGTTCCGCATAATCCCATGGTCAGTGTCTGAACGCCATCAAAGCAGAGCGAGTCTCTTTCATCTGTTTTTTTGGTGCTGATTAGTGATTTCAGCAGAGCTGAACTGAAATGTAAAGAACGACAAGTTGCGGTAGTTTAAGCAGGGTTTCATTCTGTTTCTTGATGAATAATGGTTTGTCACTGTGTACTTCAGTGCAACAAACAGGTTTCCAGATACTTTATGGTTGCTCAGTACATTCTGCCATTGGTCTCTTCACAGGCACAACTGTACAACACCTGGCATCCTCACAGGGGCAAGACATAGCTGCATGCCAACATATTGACAGCACTTAAATTACAATGAATACAAAAATGGTTGTTTTTACATTTTCATGGTGTATGTTGGACAGGTGAAACGTTTTCAGATTTTAACTAATAGATATTACTTTGAAATTATACAGCTGATAACTTCTTATTTCGTAAAATAAAAATGTTTTTTTTCCGTTATGTTTCTGATGTCAGGCATTATCTTTTTTAATAAATCCTCATTTGCATACATATCCAGACAATTGGATAAAGCCAAGTTCAAAAACATGTTTTATTGTGTTTTGGACATATCTTTGAATCATTCCATAAAACCTGAAAATACTGTTACCAGCCATTCAAAATGTGTATTTCCGCCATATTTTGACAAAAGATATATTTTAATCATGTTATTATTGATATATGAATAAACCCCTCAATAGCAACCTTCAGAATGTAGTACAGATATAATTAAAACTAGAGAGGGTGGTGTATGTAAGTGAAGTGGAGATTAGAGAACAGAATACGGATACAAAAGTATTGTTCAGGAATGATCTAATCTTTACTTTTTGTGAATTTGTTTTGTAATCTATTTACAGGGATATAAAAAGTGTGTACTTTGGATATTTCCATTCCAATAGAGAAGATGTTGTGAAAGCAGAATAGCCCAACATTGACCAGTGCATGAAAACACAATCTATTTGCCAGTGTTGTCTTGCTAGAAACAAAAATGCAAATAACTTAGCTTTATAGCTGTTTTTACTTGAAATTGTAAATATCTCTACCGCTTGTAAAATACCAACCACTAACCCTTCTTTGTGGTCGGCATTAGCAGAGTAGCCCATGAATGTAAGAGAACAACCTCCAAGCCAATATAAATAAATGATGTCCCCTCATAAAATCATAATCCTTTACGTTCGTTTGGAATCATGTGGTGACTGCAAACTCGTCTTGACTGGCATCGTATGTTTACATCTGATCTGTTGCATACGTGTCAATTTCATCTTTACACAACTGTGGATTTGGAGACGATAATTAAGAAATAATTGAAGGGGCTAGAGTAATGTTTCTCAAGCGTGGAAGATGCATGCCCAAATGTTAATTCCACTCAGAATATGTTAACGTATGCACAGATGTTAATGTAGACTCCACGTTGGGCTCTTGTGTTGTGCACCTCAGTGCTTTCCCAGTGCGCATGTGTTCTTCCCCTCAGCTCTGCCGGCAGCCCAGTGGATCTGTCAACTTGGGGAAAATTTCCATTTTGCAGCTAACTCTGCAGCCTTTTGATGGATACGTCTTGCCGACTTTTATCTCTCGTTGCGTCTGCAAACTAATTAATATTTTTTTCCCTCACTCTTTCTCTCTCCCCTTCAGGCAAATATTTGTTTCCTCAGAAGTGAGCGTGGGCAAACCTTCCTCACAGCTCCATATGCTGCCAGCTGCCAATCAAGTGGGCTGGAACCCTGAAACTAATCGCAACCCCCTCCTCCCTCCTCTTCCTCTCCTTCAGCAGAAATGAAAGAAGATGGGGGGTGGGTGGGTGTATGTGTAGGGAGATGTTAAAGGAAAAATAAAGACATACAGTAGAGATGAAGAAACAGGATGGATGAGTCACAAACCCCAAAGCAGTGTCTCCTCTCTATTCTAGCCACACAAAGCTCTTCCTTTGCTAAGCTTCTTTTTTTTGAATGGATTTTACAGTATCTGCCTGGATTTGGTTTGTTTGCCCGACAGCTCCAAGAGTGAACAATGTGTGTAAACAGTCACTTTGTGTGTGTGTGTGTGTGTGTGTGTGTGTGTGTGTGTGTGTGTGTGTGTGTGTGTGTGTGTGTGTGTGTGTGTGTGTGTGTGTGTGTGTGTGTGTGTGTGTGTGTCAGGGCCAAAACTCATGGACTGGGCAAAACCATCTTTACATCCCCCTACAGATCAGCAGTTGGTAAATGAAAAAAACGATTATTGTCAGTCTCACTACTGAGTTTACTGGAGACAGCTCTGTCATGGCAGCTGACCTGCACACAAACAAGACACACACACACAGTCCTGTTTCTATCGCTATAGAGGACATGTGTTGACACATGTATTTCCTGGAGACTTAAACTAACCTTAACCTTGCCAAGACTTCAGCCAAAATGTATGATTTATATTATGGGGATTTCCATTTTTCTCCCAAATAGAAAGGAGAGTCCCCATAATGTGAATGTGTGAACAGATTAGGGTCCCCACAACATATGCAATATGCACACACAAACACACAGACAATACATTTCCAAAATGTGGTCCTAAACTGCAATCTTTTGCATGGTAATTGGTGTAAAGATAGCGCTGGAAGGATACATATTTATAAATACTAGAGTTAAAGAATTGTACTTGCATAAAAAACAAGGGACATATCAGGGATAACATGCAACTGATTATGTTAAGTTGTTACATTTAGCCTCTTGGATTTAACAAAACTTTTCGATTTGAGTACAATCATTATATTTGTTATGTAGGCTAACTTATGATAACTCCAAACTGGGTTTGGTTCCACAAGGGACACACACACACCTGTCTCCTGTGTGGAGGTCCCATGTTTGTTCGATTAGTCTGAGCCGCACTTCCTCTCAGTGTGGACCGTTCTAATAAATCAAAATACAGAGCAGCTACTTGCTAGTGCTTTAGCGCTCTTCTTTAGCATTGCTGCTATATGAACCTCGGATTACCAGCCTTCATTGACTTCACCTCCAAAATGAATGTTACTTAGACTTTACATGGGAACACACTCTACCTGTAATGTTTTTTGGCAGCAGAAACAACATCTGAATAGCCAGAAGTTAAACACGCTGGGCAATTCACAGTAATGTTTGCAACTTCTCTGAGAAGACTAATTACATTAATGTCCTTCATTAATAAATTGACTGTCGTAAAATGCTGCTAGAGCTTGTCTGTTGTACACATAGCAGCAATTAAGACACAGACACACACCTCTTTACTCGCTATTATCACGTGTGTAAGTGATCCTGTCTTTGTGAGGTTAATTGAAGGCAGGAGCTCGGACTGTCTGAGACATAATCTGTCTTCATGAAATGTGTGTGTGTCGTTGGTGTGTGTGTGTGTGTGTGTGTGTGTGTGTGTGTGTGTGTGTGTGTGTGTGTGTATGTGTGTGTGTGTGTGTGTGTGGTGCGTGTTTGAGGGGAGCAATGTCTATAATAAGACCACACAGTTATTTATTCAATAATAGAAAAAAAGAACACACAGAAACTCGTTTTTATCCCTCCACCTGCTCCCTCTCTACCTCAATTCCTCCCCAATAGAGATTAACAGAGTGTGTGTGTGTTTTAGGGGGGTTGTGGGGCTGTTTCTTGTGATTTGGGGTGTACAAAAGAAACAAAAAAAGCACGAGTGATGCCATAAGGCTTGCTATTCTCTCATATCAGCTCTTATTATCAGTTTTTTTTGACAGGGGAAAAACCTTTATCAGGGAGGAACTGTATCTGTCTGGCCCTCATAAGCACACACACATACACACACATCATGCAGACTGGGGTTTACACACACAGAGCAGGTAATCGGCTCACTATTAGAGTTAGCGGCATGGAGAAAAGAAGGAAAGAGCTCAGCAAGTGTATCCCCCTCTTTGACTGGATTAGAGCCCACCAGTATTCAGACCAGGTGTTCCAAAGGACAGAGGGGTGAGGGGTCCACGAAGGGTTAATTTCCCTACCTAGTGTGAGACCACATCCTGCTGTTTGCCGTCTGACACATCACATACACGGGACCTTTAGCAAATACTGAAAATTAGCAGCGAATAACAGTGCCATGTCTGGAAATACAGATGTATGCATTAGACACACATGCATACAACACACACTCATTACCACTAATCAACAAGGCGTATGCTCTTTGGGTTTCTTGGGTCTGTTGGGGTTAATTTGCAAACCATTTATTACTTTATTATCATGTCATGTCTTTATTCACACGACGCTCACTAGGCCGTATGCATAATATTATAATGCCATAATTGCTGACACTTCAAGTGCAAGATTATTTCTTCCTTAAATGAAGTGATAGTGTGTTTCCATTGTTGTGGATGACAGGGGAGGAGACATAAGAGTTAATTAAGTATGATTAGGAAGAGCTACAATCACTGAACCAGCTGGGTTCTATAGTTCACTACTCTGCTCAGTAATTGCTTCCTTTCCTTTCCTTCACTTTCCTTTCCTTTCCTTTCCACTCGCTGCTCCCTCATATGGTTTCTCCTTTCTGACCATCCATGCATGGGAGATGTTTCTTTTGAAGAAGAGAGCTGGAGAGCCCTCTGCTGGCTGGTTTGGGTAATTCGGCCACAGCCATGAATTAAGTGAAGTGAGCCAGTTACCATCAGAAAAAGTACAATTAGAAGTTATTAAGAGGTTTAACAAACTGCAATATCAATTTGTCTTCCAGATGTTTGGGGGTTGTTGGTACTTCAACATTCAAGACAATCAGAAACAGAAAAGTTCATAATATCTTTGAAGCAAAACAGAAGTAACATGTTAAGACATTTATTTAAAAAATAAAATTGTAGTCACCATCTACAGCAAACATCCTGACAATTTAGTTAAGTTGTTCATTCTTCTTCTAACATAATTGTTGACTGTCACCACATAAGAGTTATGGCTCTAGTATGGCAATGTCTTTTCCCCAAAGCAAGATTATGAAAACTGCTTGATTTATTTTAAAGGGGTCCTAATATCCTTGTTTCCCGGTTCGTATTAAATAAATTGTATTTTGTTACTGTGACATGTTTACGTGCTTTAATTTTCTAAATTGTATTTCTTTGTCTCATACTTAGGTGGACATAAATAATACTTTAAGGATGAAGGTAGTAACCCCTGACCTTTTCACTCACCAGCCAATTTTTCCACTCTAAAAAAAACCTTGTTAAGCATGTTCATGCTCCTCTGAGGATTAACCCTTCAGACTTCAATGACTCCACAACTTTTCATCCAGTACCATCCTAAGTACAAACTGGTACATTATTACTTTTAAGGCTCCAGTTACAGTACTGTAACTGCATTTCTCAGCAATTCCAATAGCCAAAATTGCTTTGGCCACCAATACGTTTTCCATCTACATTAAAGACAGAGGGCCTCCTTAAACTTTGCAATCATAAGCATTCGGGACTGTGTGCCATGCAGTGGATAAGATGGTTCCAAACTGGGCTTGTGAGTTACTAGGAACGTCAGTGACAAGCACACCACTGGCATCTCATTTACCACTGCTGGCCTATCAGTGACCAAACGTCATTTTGACTAAGCTGCTGCCAGCCGCTGTCAGCAGTCTTATTTTGGCAGTAGTAAAAAGAGAAAAAGCACTAAATAATACCACCTGCCGTTCAATGCTCACAATGGCGGCTGTGTTTCCATGATCACCTCCTCCTGTGGTCGTAAAGATGTTCAAATGGCTAGAGTGTCCATTTTATTTGAAGCAAGTGAAATAAAGATGAACTTCTTCTTATAATAGACTCATACAAGGTGCAACAATTGGTTGCTGGATGCATAGCAATTAAGTTATCTACTATAGCTGTAATAAAATGATGGTAAAACAAAATAAACGTAATTTTAGCTGCCAATGTTAATTTATATAGCAATGTAAAACTATGGCTCACAATGTATTTCATAAATAAAATAGATATTATTACAGAATTAATGGATGATTGAGGATCAGGCTTGAAACCTTTTAAATCTTGCAATTCTTTCCATCTATAGCGACAAACAGCCTATGTTGAATCATTGTGGCCCCCGTGTTATGCCCTTTAAGCTTTTCGGTTCTAACATACTGCCTTTAAAACATTGTCTATACAAATGTAAACCTTGGCTCTTCTAGTCTGCGTGTTGTTAATAGTTGTGTAGTATTGCATGGGAAATTGGACCTGGTGACCAGCCCATATACAGTATATGTGAACAGAATAAAATATCATATATAAGAATAGTCAATCTTTTTGCTGATAGCCTTGTTTGAACCTTTGGTATTAAAATGAGACATTTCCATCACTAGAAAAAAGCTCCTTGTCATCCCTGTACCAATGAACAATTAAGGTTTCAACCGAAGTGAGCTTACATAATCGTCAATCAGGAAATGTAGCTTTTCCTATTTTTTTGTTTTGTTTATATTTTCATAATATGATCCTGCAGATAACATTTTCTACTTTTTAGCCAGAAGATGCTGATAACAACAACAACTCAATATTATCTAGCCATTGAGACAGTGTCATCTTTAAGATTTTGAGATACTTGTCTCTGCTGCCACCCCAAAACAACAGATATGCAATCAATTGTGTTTATTGTGTTCAAAACATTGTACAATATGAAAAACAGTGATTTTATCTTCCATATCAAATCCTTTGGTTTAATAATCCGAATATTGCTGTCAACAAATAAAAACAAGTCCTTCTGTAAATAGTGTTTTAATGAAACCTTTCACAGTGAGGTCTGTGGATCGGTAACTGGGACACACAACAAAGAAGACATGTTGTTGAGTGTTTACATGCAATGGAAATGAACCTAAAACCACATGTCACTAACATTTTACATATTTGTATGTAACTCCATTGTTTCAGGATACTGACATAAGTCCTGGACATGGATATAGAGAAAGTGATTACAGTCCTTGTTATAATGCTTATTGGTTACCCCTTACGTTCTCTTTAGATTGCGCAGATTTGTCCTCCATGAGCTCTGCTACTATTTCAAATTGCTTGCCTCTGTTTTAGAAAGATTGTCTTTTTCTGGTATCTTTCCTTTTTAATCTATGTTACTGTCATTATGCTTCTATATCACAATAGGAAATATATTTCTTGTGGTTAAAGTTGTCATCAGATTAAACTGAACTCAGACATGAGAATTACCACTAGTAAATGTTCTGTTTCAGAGGTGTATAAACCTTTATTGTATATTTGTTTAGTTAGTCAGATTTTATGTATGACCATACCATACGGAAATTCTTTCATGATTAACATGAAAGAATTTTCGATTTTAAAACTATTCTTCCAAAGTCTCTATGGCTGGCAAGGCAGCAAAAAATCTGATTTAGACAAGTGTCGTGAAAAGGTTAACATGTAGTGTGGAAATGATCATAACAGATGTAAAAGCACATGTTAAACACAGATAACAAAAATGTCTAGAACCACAATGTACCAAAATGAACACGCTGACATCAGAGGTGACACAGAAGGCCCAGTTGACCTTTAGCATTTGGTGGCTATATTACAGAATTACACTCGGATGTATAATGTCTTACATAAGTCAGATCTAGTGTCAGCAGTAGGCTATATATTCATAATTACACTTGGTGTAGTGGACAGTTTGATCACAGCGCACGTGTGTGTGGCCTAGCATTACTATCCTTGTGGGGACCTAAATCTGTTTACACAGTCACGTGTGGGGACTGGCTTCCCTTATGGGGACAAATTGGAGGTCCCCATGAGGGGAATCATTAATTTTAGGGTGAAGACTTGGTTAGGGTTAGGGTTAGGCATGTGTTGGTTATGGTTAAGGTTAGGATAAGTCTCCAGGAAATGCATGAAAGTCAATGTAATGTCCCCTGAAGTAATGTATACATGGTATGTGTGTGTGTGTGTTTATGTGTTTGATCAGCGAGGTCTTTGAAGCAAACATGCCCCCTCACTCTTGCTCCCAGTAGCGCAGATGAAAGCTGATATGTGTGATAGATAGAGTCCACCTGCCTGCTTCTGTCAATTCAGACCAATGAAAAGGCATTTTAAAAAAAAGGTAATATTGCTGATACAATCACAAGTCTGCGGTTACCATTTAAGGGTGTGGGTCATTCTGTCTCTGTTTGCAATGGATGTGTGTCAATAAATGGGTTTCTTAAATTCTGAATGAAAAGTTAGTGTAGGTTGAGACAGATAAATGAAACAGAACGAGACAGACAAGAGAACGCAAGAGGATTTCGATGGGGGAGTGAAATGTGACTGGTGTGAAGGAGGCAGGTGGCCGGCCTGCTGTACACTGACCAAACCCACAAACAGCTGTTCATTTCTTAAAAGCCCCCTTGTGCCCCCCTACAAGCATCAATTCTCTCTCTATCCCCCCATATACATCCCTCTCCTGCAATACCCCCACCCTCTAAAGCCACCATTTCTGTCCCCAGTCCATCCAGCCATCCCTCCCTCCCACCTCACCCCACTCCAGCTAGCCTACTTTGATCATGTTCCAAAATCAAGACAGGAGACACAGCTGGTTCAGCCATACATTTCTCACCTTCAGCTGTTTGGACTCATCATTTGCAGCAATAATGAAAAAAACATCCATCTGTACAATGACAGCAGTGGAAGAAATACATGTATACAACACAATGTTGTTACATTATTATATTGCTCCTTAAAGGTACAATGTCCAACAAATGTCCAGAATTTCAATTAAAAACAGTAAAAAATAATCAACAGAATGTGAAGAAGTAACAGTTTTGACGTTATGTCCAATAAGTCAATGTATTGTGTTGAAGAGATATCTACTGCTAACTGACTACCGATGGCCCGTCCTGTCTTGTTATAACACTTGTTCCATGAGAAATAATAGTGAGTTACAGAAGAGTGTAGTCTTCACTGAGTTCAATATTAGAGAAAAAACAAGTTGAGCTGCCAGAGGGCTTATCAGTGAAATAAAAATACAAAAATAGCTAAAGCTCTTGGTGAGCGACCTTTAACACCACCCAAAGCACCCATTCAAGCTAAAATGTTTGGCGGCAAAGAAACTGAGTTGAAAAGCATTAAACAAGTGAAACCTCCAACTATCGAGTGACACCTAACCCTAAAGCTGCAGTCACGTACAAACGTGATTTGTTTTTTGTTCACTTTTCTTAGTTTAGCCTGTATGGACCCAGTTGACGATTGGTTAATCATATTGTAACAACTTTGCATTGCTGTTATAGGATGAGGCAAGATTTAAAGTTGAGAACAGTTGCTTTACATTTTTCAGCTAATCTGAATAACCCTCTAACACTAACTTGTTGTGACATTGATGTTCTTAGAAATTAATATTTCTCTCAAATAAATAAAGCAAAGTAAGTTATAGAAAACAGAAAAGTAGTGTATCTGACTGATTTGACATCCAAAGGGTGCTACTGCAATATTGATCACGTCTTTCCAGCCAGTTTAACATCCCATGAGTGTGCTGCTGTGTCCCAGTGCACCAGATAAAAAGGTCAGTCCTTTCTTCCGCTGCAGGCCAGATGGCAGGCTCACTTGCTGCCTCTCAGCGCACGGCCCACCAGCATGAAGACCATCCCAGAGACGAGCACCAGAGGAACGCCGGCGGCAGCCACCATGAACGACAGGCCGTAGAGCACAGACACCTGAGCATCGGGACACGTCTCCCCCCTCTCCTGCAGGACGTAGCGCTTCACGTCCATCACCTCCATCCACAGCACGTAGAGCAGCAGCAGGAACAGGAACAAGAGGGCTGGAGAAGTTTTAGAGAGATACAGATTTCACTCTTGTGAGTAACACCAGAGGAATGCAGGTCCTACTCATCTCTAATGTTACCACGGTAGCAGTGTATAAACCATAGACTGTATATAGGTATAAACCCGCTATTGTTATAGCAACAGCCATGGGCGTAATTTCCACTGTGGACAGGGGGGACATGTCCCCCCCCACTTTTCAAAATCCCGTCTGTGTCTCCCCCACTTTTCAAATGTGTTTATTATTATTTTCTTACGCAAGCGGTCATTGTCATGGAGGAGCGTCTGTGTGTACGAGCGCATTTTGTGAGAGAGAGAGAGAGAGAGAGAGAGAGAGAGAGAGAGAGAGAGAGAGAGAGAGAGAGAGAGAGAGAGAGAGAGAGAGAGAGAGATAGAGAGAGAGAGAGAGAGATAGAGAGAGAGCGAGAGAGAGAGAGAGAGCGAGAGAGAGAGAGAGAGAGAGAGAGAGAGAGAGACAGAGACAGAGACAGAGACAGAGAGAGTTACAGGGGTTGTTGTTAGCATCTGGTGCTAGCTCGGAGCTAACGGAGATTAGAAGCTGTTTCAACAATAAGGAGAGGAGTCCTTTCCTGTCGGACTGAGAGGCTGAGATAACGTCAGTTTAGGTGAGGTAAAGGACTCTCTGAGTGATTTAACTTAAATTTAAAGAAATAAATCTTCCCGGGGGTGCATGCCCCTGGACCCCCCTAGAGGATGTGAAGTCCACCCACAAATAAAACAGGTTCACATTGTTTGTTTGTTTGTTTGTTTGTTTATTTACATGGATAGGATACTAGATAATTTTGCACACTCATTAATACACTACACATTTTTCTTGGATTTTTTAACACCATAGTCCCTAATATATTTGTAGAAAGGCAGGAAATGGAATTAAATCGAGAAAATGTTTCATTGCGGAGGACCACCTGTTTTCTGTCCCCCCTACTTCTCAAACCAAAATTACACCCTTGGCGACAGTAGACATCTGCTGCTCTGTGTGTTGGTGTTTGTCATGTGAACGAAATCAACAGCTGACAGCAGGATGACTGAGGCATGTGTAAGTGTCTGTGCATTCACCTATTCCCCTAGCAGCATATTTCACACTGCAGATAGATGCCATAGTTATATCTCCCCACATGTAGGCGCATCTGCCAAATGTGAAAGCAGCCTGTTGCAGTTGCTCCTGTGAGGTTTCAACCCAGTCTCATAGCATTTCGTGTTATAGTCATGAAATTAATTTAATCTATTGATTCGTGTTCACCAACACGATTTTCGCATTTTTTTCATGTCACAGAATGATTTTAAAAGCAATGTATTTCTATTGGTAGTATGTTTCGTGCCTGCACCACGTCTTTTTGTCCGGTCGGGTCTTGGAAGACCGGAAGCTGTGTGGTTCATAAAAACATTTTCTTACTCAATATCGTACCCTAAGCCTAACCCTATCCCTTTTATTTTAAATTGTATAATGTCTGAGTTTTTTTGCCGTCCGCGACGAAAATAAATGAAGCTCAGAGCCTCAGAATAGTGAAATCTTTCCTTCTAATTTGTTATTATTTGGTGCAGGCACGAAACATACTACCAATAGAAATACATTGCTTCTAAAATCGTTCTGTGTCAGAATACTGAAATCTGTATTTTTTGTAATCTTTTTTTTCCTTCTAATTTGTTATTATTTACACTGCTTTTAAAATCGTTCTGTGTGACACGAAAGAAATGGGGAAATCGTGTTGGTGAACACGAATCAATAGATTAATTTTGGGACTATAACACGAAATGCTGTGAGACTGTGTTGGAGGTTCAAACGTTTAGTTGTATTATTTGATATAAATTGTAATTTTTCTATTACTAACTTCCATAGTAACTTATTAAGCTGTGCCATCTTTAAACTTTCTTGTAGGGAAGGTTTTGTTTGCCATAAACGCCTTGTTTACACCAGGGACAGCTGATAGCAGGGCTAGCATAGCAATCAATACAACGGCTACCCCCACTGAAATCTGAAGGATTCAGATTCAGGCAAAGAAGGAGGAGAGCTGGGTCCAGATTTATGGACATAAGGAGATATAAGTTGTTTCCCGCCTTTCATCATGGGCCACGTAAAAGATCACTGGCTAATGGAATGGACAAGCTAACGGCATTAGCTAGCAGTAAGGGAGAATATCTGAACTGTGCTTTATGAAAACATGTATCAGAGGACAACATTTCCATCAATGGATTCTGGACTGTTCGTGCAATGTTTAGGCCTACATAAACAACGTTTCCATCAACAACGTTTATTTATTATATTTTAAAGATTAAAATGCAACAAAACCTAATTTCCCTCTGGAATTAATAAAGTGTTGTGATTGATTGATGTACAAAGACGATGTTTTACCAGCAGCGATGAGGAAGGCACCGCCCACTTTGTAGAGTTTGTGGCTGAAGAAGGGGATGCCGCAGACCAACAGGAAGCCTCCAGTTAGAGCAGCGACCAGGCCAAAGATTATCAGCACGGTCCAGAAACCCCGAAACACTGCAAGAAATAAAACCAGGTCACCATCAAAAATAAGTAATTTATCTATCTATATGGCATAGTTATGATTCTTTGCATTCAGGAGATGGGCTAGTTCCATATTTGTCAGCTTCCTGGTCACAATCTCCCTTACACAATAAATGCCTTAGACATATCCATAGCTTCCCTGCATTACAGTATCCAAATTAAATATAGAGGACATACTGCTGATAATTCAGATGAGTTGTGTTGCAAACAAAACATTAGTCTTTCATGGTCAACCAGGTTTTCTGTTTATGTTTGGTGCCACGCACTTGAAACACGTTAAGGTCCGAAGTAGGACATTTAAACTGGAAACATTCCCACCTTCAAGTTATGTTGAAAGCATATGTATGTGTGAGTGTGTTACCTGCTGTTGCATCATAACTTGGATGAGGCACCTGTCCAACTGCAACCGGCAGGGGAAATAGGTAACCATGGATACACACCTTGGATTCTGGCTGGTTGGCTGAAAAAGTAAAAAGAAAAGTCTTGAAGAACCACTATAGAGTGTTTAAACACACAAGAGCTAAAATACTCCACACACTTAAATACTGTAGATGTCAACACATTCTTCTTGTTCTCCTGTATATTTTTTGTCCAATATCAAAATTATAAACATTTTTCTTTCCTGCACTTGTTGCATGTCAAGCAGACCACACTGCTTAGCACAGTGCAAACACATTGAACGAGCCCTAACCAAAAATGTGTGTCGCCTTGTTAGAAGGCATACATACTGAAGAGAATGGCCAGGTGTGCGCTCGCCGAGGGCTCCACCTGAAACACACACCGCCAGAAGAAGCCCTCGTGGTGCAGAGTGAGAGGTGGAGGAGAAACTGTGACTGCCTCCACTATCTCGATCTAAAAGAAAGAAGAGATATCAGCACACAAACACAGAGATGGTTACTGAAATGTCTGAAGACTTAATGTGTGGCAGATTTGTCAACACTTCTCTGTTAGTGACTCAGCACTTCAGCAGGGGCACGGCATCAAACGTGGTTCTGATTATGGCCTGCCGTCGTCTGTGAGGTTTTTGAGGGGAACTCATGAAACACGCATGAGTGATACTCTCCATTTGCTTGTCAAAAGAATGATTGATGGTGCTGAATAACGCACAGCAACTTAAATCCTCCTCTTTTATTGAAAATGAAAGACTTAGTTGTGCTGCAGAGTTAGGGAGGAGTTCAACAAGGGATTAGCTTTTTATAAATATATCTCTTACTTTGCATCTTGTGAACTTTCTCAGAATGTTGCATTGCTTAACAGATTGGAAAATGACAGGGGCTCTCTGCTGAGTTTACACTCAGATATGTCAGTACTACACTGCATGTGAAAACAGCTGTGTCATCGTTGGAGAAAATAACTCAGATGATGTCATCAAACGAATTACAATCTCATCATGTTTTACCTGCACCTTCTGTTTAATGCTAATTAGCAAATGCTAGAATGCTAACATGCTAAATTCATCTAATGTACAACTTCGTAAGACTGCTATGAAAATAAAATCTTGTATCATTATGATCGAAGTGTGTCCTATAAAGCCATATTTTAAAAGCCTTGAAAACAAAGGGATGTTATTGAGACATTGACATGCTCCGAAGACACTGCCCTACACTTGCCAAACCAAAAGTAACTATGCTCACCAACGGATAAAAGCCATCCCAAGATGAGCTACAAAATGTTCGCTTGGCATTTTGCGTTAGCTATAGTTCCGTTCTTGCAACCTTTTTTCTGCCTTTTTTGTAAATGTCTTCTTCCATGTGACACCTGGTGGCTGCATTTGTGTAGCGGTTGACACCAGAAACACAACAAAAGGAAAACATATTGAAAATCTAGGTAAAGAGCTACACATACAGACAGGGCTGGACTGGGACAATAAGTCAGGCCGGGAATTATACACCCAGCCAGGCCACTACCAGTTTTCTTTTGTGCCATTTTCCTGGATTTATTTGTCAATATTTACAGCGTTGCTGCCCATAGTGATAGCCCTACACTTTAAATCTACTACCCCAGAATAAACATATGGACATGGGTTACTATTTAAAAAAAGTGTGCAAATCTATTTAGGAACCTATCCATGTGAACATATTTGAAGTGGAGGTGTACCTGAACTCCTCAAGGGGGGTCCTCCCCCGGTAAGATTTTTTTTAAATGTTGGACTTAAATGCATCAATCTGGTGCACTTTGAGGGGGAAATAAAGAGACTACACCCATATGAAACAGAACTGTATACATTTAAATAATCATAAGAACATGGCCATAACCAATAACATACCATATCCAATATGAAAAAACATTGAAACTTGTTTATTTATTTATTTTTGGTTCATTTATAGTTGAGAGTGTGTCTGGGCTCCTGAACCAGCCTCACGCGTCTCCCCCCCTCTCCCCCCTCTCCCCCCTGCTCCTCTTGTAGGCAGTAGCAAAGACTAGTTTTAGCTCTCAACAAGTTTTTAAAGTGTATCTTTTTTCACCTAGTTAAATGCATTTTACTAATCACTCCCCCTTCAAATAGAAATATGTGTTTACATAAATGGTGACCAATCCGTTTCAGACCCACTGAGAGAACTTAGACTAAGTTAACTATCTAAACACTCAGAGTCCTTTACCTCACCTGAGCTGTAGTTATCAGTCTCTCAGTCTGACGGCAGAGGACTCTCCTCCACCTTGTTGACAGCTCATTATATCCGTTAGCGCAGCTAGCTAGTACCAGATGCTAACAACAATACACGTAACCGGTGCGCACACTTTCTCTCTCGCGCCACACATACACCCTCCCGAGCTTGAATGACACACAGAGACCAATCGAGGGCATTAGTGTATGATCTGTATGGAAGTGGCCATGTCGGCAGGCCACATCATGTAGACAGCCAGTCACCATCTCTGTGGCAGAGTCAGACCCACATTTGAGCAGCGTTGGTTCACAATACATACATTAAAAAAAAGATTCCTCAGGCCAGCAGGCCACTTAGCAGACCAGGCCATCGGGATACCTCCCGGTCCTCCTGATGGCCAGTCCGGGCCTGCATACAGACATCACCACTAACTTGTAAGGGCTCATAAGAGATGCTTAAAACAGACTCATCTTTTAATTAGGTTTTGGCATTGAAGTCAGAAGGTTGCAGGGTCAAGTTCTGGAATGACCAAGTCCTGCCGTGGTGCCAATGAGCAAGGCACCACCCCTACACTGCCTCCCGGGCGCTGTACATAATACAGTAGCTGCCCACTGCTCCTAATGCAAGGATGGGTTGAATGCAGAATCCTTGAACAATTCTCCAGCTTGGGATGAATAAAGTATAAACCTATCTATCTATGAGTTTCTACATATTTTTTGATAGGGAAATACATTCCCTGTGCCTTTAAGTCCTCTAACTTTACAAAAGGGCATTTCCAAATTATTTTGGTACCTCTTTAAATATCCCTTTGTGATATAGCGTGCACACCATGGTCTGATCAGATTCCACATTGGTCTTGTTGTGGTTCTTGCATGTGATGTTGTGACTATTATTATGTGCATTTGTTCAGTTGGAGCTCACTGACTAATTCTGACAGCGAGCAGTGAGGTTTCCATTCATGAATATCTAATTGAGTTAGTGAATATCCAATATGTGCACACATGTTTCCGTCCTACCTCAGTCCCATTGGCATCTGTTGTCAGTCTTGTTTGTGTCGGCCATGTATACGGTCCACAGTTGTCACTGGCCACCAGCCAGTAGTCCGTAGTGAAGGCAATGAAGAAACACAATGTCCCCACTACCCCAAATATCCCCCCAGCCAAGGTTGCAGGTCCCACCCTCATAACTCCAGTACAAAAGTCCTTCACTGCTCTTTAACCTCAGCTTTCAGTCTGATTCTCCTCAGCTCCTCTCTGGTGTCCACTCTGCAGCCCTCTGCCCAGACCCTTAAATCTCAAACACAAAGAGTCTGCCACTCCCTGGCGTGCTGGGAGCTGAGGGGAAAAGCAGCACCAGTAACTGAGGAGGTCAGACAGGGGGACAGGAGTTATTTTAGGAAGCAGTAAGCCTGTCCTCGTCAAATTACCAGTGGGTGTGCTTCACAAGGAAACAAGAAGAGGCAGGATTGGTTTGTGCATGTGCTTATAATGTAGACAGCCAGTATGAGCCAAGGTATTTCTAAGGTAGTATTTGTTAACCTTTAAGCGCAACTTTGAAAACGAATTAGACTAAAGATGCAAATGACCCACAAACCTCTGGCAAAGGTGTTCATGAGGTGAGATTTGTTTTAGCTTAAAATGATAAAACCAAGAATTATTCGCTGCGTTTTAAAAGTTTTAATGTAAAGGTATCCATGAAAATGCTAAACCTTTTATCAACCTTTAAATCCCACAACTCTATGGATAAATACATATGAGGTAATCATCACTTTATGGAGCCATTTTGATCCATTTTAAATGTCTTCTTTGTCACATTCTGCCTTCATGGCTGCTTCTCGCTCTCCAAATCAAAGCTGAGTTGTTTCCTCGCGGCTCTCTCCGCAGGTGCTTCATGTTGTTCTGGAGAGATCTGCTCCTCTCTGAAAGCTTCAGAGTCCGGATCCACTCGTCCTCTGGTCTGAGCTGAAGCTGCTGGGACTGATGCGTCCTGCAGGACAGGCCTCGGGCTCATGGAGCACACTGCAAGAGAGAGAGAGCTGCAGTGTAAGTCAGAATGCTATAGATGTCAAGGTCAAAGGTCAGGAGGTGGAGTGAGACAAGGGACAATCTCATGAGTTTTCTATATTTTAAGCCTGTGTTTCGTTAATGAATACTGACAGCATTAAAGAAGACAAAGGGCTGGGTCAGCAAAACTGTTATATAACGTTCTGTCAGCCATTTACTTGTTTTCCCATTTATAGTTCCCACAGCGGTAACTTAGATTCACACACACACACACACACACACACACACACACACACACACACACACACACACACACACACACACACACACACACACACACACACACACACACACACACACACGAAACATAAAAACATTAATATCCTTGGGACCTCAGTCTGGAACAGAGTACTGAAACCTGAAGGGAAAACTGCATATTTTTGTCTGATATTTGTTTTTGTAGATTTATATGTAACGAACTGTACCTGTGTGGGACCTGCTGAGTCCTGCTCTCCCTCTGCGTGAGCCGTTAAACTCTCCATCCTCCCCCTGTCACAACAGAGCAAAACAGGCAATGAAAGTACACCATAAAAAACCCTGGAGGTTTTAACTAAATCTGTCTGTTGAAATAAATGGGCCTTAATGGAGCGTATTGATAATTTTCCTCGAGTTAAATGGTTTTCTTAACATGAATAATGGATACATGTCACTGTCTTTCTTTAATCTTTCTTTCTCAAGTGATTCATAAAGAAATACAATAGCAAACAATATGTAGTTGGTTTTAAAGGATCTCTGTAAACTATTCTGGGACATTAGTAAGGATTCAATCATTTATGTTTTTCAATTGACTAAATCTTACGTGACTTTTGAAGGGTGACAGTAACTTGATTTGCTGAAATGTTCACTTGCTTTAAGAACAATTCAATTTGTGTTTTCATGGATATAGTACCTGAGTGTTATACGTGCATCTTTCTCCCAGACTCTGGTGTCTGTGGAGAGGCTTCCTCGCTCGGCCCATGGTGGCGTCCTGGTGTAAAGTGTGTCTGCTGTAGGCCGGTCTCTGCTGGAGGGACCACACAAGCACACACCAACAGCAGATGAATAGCACATACCTATAGTGCATGTTCAGTTAATTCTTCATCGAACCAAAGCTGTGAATTTACCATGTTATTGAAGTGTTGAAGGTTTCTTGAGAGAATACGCCGGATGCTCTCCATCTCCTCGGGCAAGAGGGGGCGGCTGTGGGAGCGGGGGTCCACTCTAAAAGTGAGCAGTGATTATTAAGATCCATTTAGCCAAAAACTGTGTTGAGAAAACTGATATTTCATCAATGTTCAATGCCATGAATGGGGGTTTAAGTAAGAAAAAAGCTATGGTGGAGATTATGTTAACGTTCACTTTCAAACTGCTTTTCGTCTTTTTGTTTACTTAGTTGAGTTGAGACTTGTGTTCAATGTATTTTATATGTGTTATGTGTAATAATGTGTAACGTTGCTGCCTTCTTGGCCAGGTCAGCATTGTAAATGAGATTGTATCTCAATGCTTTTTATCTGGTTAAATAAAGGTTAAATAAAAAAAAATAATAATAAAGAAACACATTAACATAATGTTGTAATGTTGTTGAAACTTTTTAAAAGATATGAACAAACAGAATCCAAACATGGTCTTGACTCTTCTCAGTTGTTATGCCCCCACTCTTTAATGAAATCCTTAATATTAAGGGATCCCTAAGCCTTATACAAGAGACTCTGACATAAAGTAAAAACATTTTCTCACACTGGCGGGGGGGCCTCCTCGTCTCCCCTCTGCTCCCTTCTCTCCAGCTCCTGGTAAACTCTGAGGATGCTGGAGCGGGCCTGGTGATCGTCACGGATCAGGAAACGACGAAGGTACTTCTTATTGAACTGCTCAAACCTCACAAACACACATAAAATACATGTCAGTCGTCATTTGACCTTATTAGTAGTCCTTTCAGTAGGAAATGGTCAGGAACTTTTGCATAAGATATTTGCTGCCACCTATTGACCATACCAGGTCTTAAATAATATAACTTTGCCGCACATAAACTGTAAAGTCAATGTAAAACAAGAAAAACGAACTTGTCTTTCCAGTAGTGCTGCCCCCAGTAACCAACCACATCCTCTATTCCTGCCAGAAGGTGGTCAATGAGCTGAAAGGACACAATCATTTAAAGTTCATTCATTTACATTTTGCCTATTATGTAATTGTTCATTGATTATTTTAAAGTAGGTTTTCATTCATGCATGCTGCATATCTATTAAGAAAGTATTGTCAAAGGTTCCGAAAGATAACTATCAATGCGTATGTATCATTATTTTTGGTGTTCACAGATAAAGGGGCGCATTATTTTTTACTAAAAATATGAATCAACTGTAGTTCATTGTTGTTGCACCTTTACTTACAAGATGGATACATGTTCACTATACGATGACACTAAACAATCATCCTGTATTTAATTAGGTAGTTAATATGCTTTGACATCAACATTGTGTGACAGCATGATTCCCAAAGCAAGAAAAGTATTACAGTGAAGGTCTGAAGCTAATTGGTGCACACTTTTAAATGTAATTATAACTAATTGTTACAATTACCTACACTGTATTTTGTAATTATCTGGATTTTATGCAGACTTATTTGCGTGCGAAGGAAAAAATACTAAATAATTATTTTGATGCAACCTTTAAAAGTTTATACTGTCTACACTAGCAGACAATGTTGAACGCCCACCATATTGCCATACATGATGTAATTCCTCACCCTGCTGTGGATCTCCTCACTGACTGTATTTAGACCTCTCTTCTTCCTCTTCACATCCAGCAACTCCACTAGAGGTTTAATAGTCATCCCCTGTAAAGCAGATAAAACCAAACTCAACAAATATACAAAAAAGTACTTAATGTAACCAAAAAGCAAAACATAATCATGTTTTTTCTGAAGTGACATAGTTCTCACACCTGTACAAAGACAGTGAAGAGGATGACCACGATGGTAGTTGTAATGAAGAGTCTCTTCTTTGGGAAGTCATCGATCAGGAAGACGAGGGAGAAGCAGATCGCCCCTCTCATGCCTCCATAAGCAATGATGAACTGATCTCTAAATGTCACAGTGTTCCTCCGGAGCTTGTTCACCACAGCGGTCAGCAGGAGAACACCTTCAGAGGAAGCGAAATGTGTCGGTTCTTTATTTGGACAACTGTTTATCAAGCTTTGGCGAGAAACAGCACGTACAAGGTCAAAGATTTTTAAAGCTACCTGAGGCTCTCCAGACGAGGCAGAGCAGCAGCGTGGAGCAGACGAAGGGCCAGCTCCACATGTGGACATCCTGTATTGTGGACACGCCGAGGAAGATGAAGATGAGGGTCTCACTCACACTGCTCCACATCTTCAGGAAGTACTGGATGCTGGTGTTGCTGCGCTCGGACACATTAGCCTCCACATACTGCTTCATGGTCACAGCGCAGGTCACAATGCTGCAGAAGGGGAAAACAATGTAAAACATAATCAGAATGACCAAGCACCCACTTTGATTGTCATCATCTCATTATATGGCCATTATCAGTCGTTATTGGGGGCATAGCTTTAATTGGCTCAGTGCGTTGTTTATATACACTGGTAAGCTGTGGAAGGCTCAAAATTGTTTGGCAAATGGGTCAAAATTACTTTGGTCTTTCACCCAGAAATGGGATGTCGCCAGGGAAAAGAAAGTTTGTGGTTCTCTGCTGGAACTTTTACCCCCGCGACCCGACCACGGATAAGCGGGAGAAGATGGATGGATGGATTTCACCCAGATTATCGATGTTTGTATCCCGTAGCGTAGAATAACCAAAAATCAACATGAAAACATATCTTGAGTAGGTAAGCAAACTAATGTTTCATAAGTACTTAACTCAGCCAATGTGGATCACTTTACTTACGTATTTTATTTAGGAAACGTAACAAATAGAACCTTAACCCTCAACCTAACCCTTATAACCAAAACATGATCTTTTTTTAAACCTTACCCAGTAGTTTTGTTTCAATTCACATTGTTAACCAACTGTTTGAAAGTACAACCCTTTCACAAGTTGCGGGAAGATGAAGTTTGCCATTTTAGTTGCTGATAACATGTTAACTGGTGACAAAAGGAGGTCTTTGAGTTTAGGTTAATACTTGGCAGCACTCACGCCATGATTCCAGAGAGGTGAAGCATCTCCGAGGTCAGGTAGGACAAGTATGAGTAGAGAAAAACAAAGAGCGGGGCGATGACCTGGGCTCTGGAGGTGAACCGTGAGGTGAGGGCTGCCAGCAGGCCGAAGAAGAGGCCTACGAACAGTCCACCCAGGCCCACCAATAAAACCCTGCACCCCCCCAGAAACACATCCAACCCAGACACTGCCGGCAGACGTAGGAAGGATTCAAACAGCTTGTAGAGCACCTGGTAGGAAGAGACATGTATTACTGCACAGAATAAGATATGTTTTGAGACCACCTGGTGACCACTCCTGCCCTCACCACAGTAACAGCGTCGTTGAGCAGCGACTCTCCGAACACCAAGATGTGAAGCTGTTCGTTAACATGCATCTCGTGGAAGACAGAGAGCACGGCCACGGGGTCGACGGCAGCAATCAGAGAGCCGAACAGCAGACAGTGGAGCAGAGACACGTCGCCCAGAGAGCTCTGGGCCAGCAGACACACACCGTACAGAGACAGGCCGATGCCCAATACGTTCCAGAGGGTTCCCAGAACCGCATACCTGGAGACACACCAGCAGCTTTACAGGAAACAGGAACGATACTGCTTGGCAAACTCAAAACAATAATGATACAAACAAAAACACTCCTGATTTGAAACTTCTGGGTTAAAGTAGCTCAGTTTGTAGGGACTGGTCTTGAGACCTGGAGGGTTGTTGATTCAAGTCCCAGAAACACGAACAAGTACCGGGTGTGGAATGGTACTTTGAGATGTGCCAGTTTTGCTCCTGTGCACTGTACATTGTTTGATAATTAAAGGGTAATTCATTCCATTCTTCCATTTCCTATTCTCACTATTACTACATTTCCATTGAATGGTATGGCACGACTCAACTGAACTGAACTTTTCTTTGGTTTTCTATTAGCAATAGTAGCAGCCCCAAAAGCAATACTACCACCTCTTTAGAGGTTCCCAGAGAGTTTAGGCAATACTTAAGGTTGGTGTCGAAACACTGCAGACCACTGAATGGTCAGAGAGAATCATGAGTAGCATGAAGACTACCTGCTCAAACCCACAGATCTTTTGACAAGCTAATGTCAATAGCGACCACAATTTTCTTAAAGTCAAATCCAGCAAAATGTCAATGTAAGTAAAATTAGTCATACACACTCTACTCTCCTCTTCTCTACTCGACTTCCATCATTGGACATGTTGCTATGGTATTTATACACTGAACAAAAATATAAACGCAACACTTTTGTTTTTGCTCCCATTTTTCATGAGATGAACTCAAAGATCTAAAACATTTTCTATATACACAAAATAACCATTTCTCTCAAATATTGTTCACAAATCTAAAAAAATCTGTGATAGTGAGCACTTCTCCTTTGCCGAGATAATCCATCCCACCTCACAGGTGTGGCATATCAAGATGCTGATTAGACAGCATGATTATTGCACAGGTGTGCATTAGGCTGGCCACAATAAAAGGCCACTCTGGGGGTCCGAAAACCAGTCAGTATCTGGTGTGAGGGGTAGGGTTAGGGTTAGGGTTAGGGTTAGGGTAATGTTGTGAATCGAGTGGCCTGTGTTCGTCGTCCATAACATACGCCTGCCCATACCATAACCCCTCCACCACCATGGGCCACTCGATTCACAACATTGACATCAGAAAACCGCTCACCCACACGACGCCACACACGCTGTCTGCCATCTGCCCTGAACAGTAAAAACCGGGATTCATCCGTGAAGAGAACACCTCTCCAACGTGCCAGACGCCATCGAATGTGAGCATTTGCCCACTCAAGTCGGTTACGACGACGAACCGGAGTCAGGTCGAGACCCCGATGAGGACGACGAGCATGCAGATGAGCTTCCCTGAGACGGTTTCTGACAGTTTGTGCAGAAATTCTTTGGTTATGCAAACCGATTGTTGCAGCAGCTGTCCGAGTGGCTGGTCTCAGACGATCTTGGAGGTGAACATGCTGGATGTGGAGGTCCTGGGCTGGTGTGGTTACACGTGGTCTGCGGTTGTGAGGCCGGTTGGATGTCCTGCCAAATTCTCTGAAACGCCTTTGGAGACGGCTTATGGTAGAGAAATGAACATTCAATTCACGGGCAACAGCTCTGGTGGACATTCCTGCTGTCAGCATGCCAATTGCACGCTCCCTCAAAACTTGCGACATCTGTGGCATTGTGCTGTGTGATAAAACTGAACATTTTAGAGTGGCCTTTTATTGTGGCCAGCCTAAGGCACACCTGTGCAATAATCATGCTGTCTAATCAGCATCTTGATATGCCACACCTGTGAGGTGGGATGGATTATCTCAGCAAGGAGAAGTGCTCACAATCACAGATTTTTTCAGATTTGTGATAGATCTTTGAGTTCATCTCATGGAAAATGGGAGCAAAAACAAAAGTGTTGCATTTATATTTTTGTTCAGTGTAGGTGCAAAATACTGCGTAATGCCTTGTTATCAAGAAGTTTTGCTAACAACAGCTAACAGTAGCTAACATGGCTAGAACTTGAGTCACAAACTTTTCTCATTTGCACTGGAATGCGTTCAACTTGGTTGTGAGGTAGGCCCTAGCTTCAACTTTCTTCTTCTGAAGTGCACAATCCAGTGGGTTATTTGAACGTCTACACACATTTTGGGGCAATTTACCCAATTATCTTTGAAAATCCTCAAATTTCTCTAATCCATAATATGTTAACAAGTGTTTTACATCTTTTAAACAAAGACCAACAAGCATACTCACAAACATAAACAAATTGAAAACATTGACCGTGTACCAACCAGAGGATGGTGCCAAGATTCTCAAAGAACAGCCTCCCTGGCAGGAAGTATCCTGCGTCTAACACAATTGGCGGGAGCAGAAAGAGGAAGAAAGCATCAGCGCTGAGGGTTGGGGGGGCAGAGTGGCGAACGCCATAGATCACTCCTCCAACCAGAAGGCCCACCATGATGAGGAGACAGCTCTCTGGGACCACTGCTGGGACCCGACCTGACCAGTGGAAACCTGGAGGTTAGAGACCGAGAAGGTAAAAGGATGTCATGCTAGTTGGTTTCAACCATGTTGTGAATTTTGGAGCTGCAATAATTGTTCTTTCATTACTCTGGCTGAAAGCACAAACGTCCAGCTACACCAAAAACTAATAAACATCATATAATTAGCGCACACAGCAAGATAATAATGGGATGCTAGTATCTCCTAAATGTGAAGACAGTACATTTAATTGTAGAAAGACATTTTTGAATAGGGATACTTTTCAGAGTTATTGTCAGAAAATCATTAATTTCAATTAAAAAACACATGACAGTATGAGTATTTCCTTTGTAACTTTATATTGTAAAAATAAGACATTTAAACAATGATTATGATAATGGCCAACCTCTCGGATTACTCAAAAGGTAGTTGATCGAAACTTATATGTAGAAAAACTGAAATAATACTGTTGCTGCATTCCATTATTTATTTCTTTACTTTTAAAAAGTTTGATAATCATAAGTAGTGAATGTTGGTGTGATATTTGCACTGCCTCATTTAACTTCATCCCACCACCCTTAAAGCTTCTCTTGGCTTTTCACACACTGTATTAGCAGAAGAGCAATTGAAGCTTACCCAGCTTGGCCAGCGAGGCCAGCATGATCCACAGCACGATCTCAAAGGGAGCCTGCACATGGTGATAGTCTACGCTGAAAACTCTTAGAGCCATGGGAAGATCCACAGACGGGCTAACATCGCTGCTGTTTAAGCCCAGTGAGGAGGGCAGGTTTTGGGGGTGCAGAGGCTCGGCTCCGGGAGTCAGGGCCAAACATGCGGGCCAAAACAGACAGGCAGAGAGCAGAGGAGAGAGAGTCCACAGGGCAGCCATCCTGCAGCCATGCTGGGACAACAGGAGAGAGAGACCGGGAGAGAATAGGCAGGGGTTATGGAGATAAAGGAAGGGCAAGCACAACACACTCTCACATGTACACCCACACACAAAACAACCTAACACCAACTCATGCAGTCACTAATGTGCACAGGAATCCCTGAGCTAGCAATGATAGCCAACCATCAGCACAGAGCTAAACACACACACAGAAACACACACACAGAAACCCACGTACTTGACTATGTGGGGACACCATTTTTGTTGTGGTTTAGAAGGACACTACCACCATCCATACATTACAAACGTCACCCATGTTGTATTTTTCGGTTATTTTAGGTAAAACCATCTTCTTTATAGTACCAGTTTGGGTACAAGGTTACAAACTTACACTTAGGCCTAAGGAACCTAATTCATTGACCTTAAGTGTTGCGTTTATATTTTTGGGCAGTGAGCCCATTAAAAAAGTGGAATCCTCACTTTGCTTTTAGATACTTTGAGAATTTGACATAGCCGGGTAGATATTAATAACATGAATAATGACTCTGAAGAAGGTTTCTGCTCTGTCTGCTGTGAAATTAGCCTGTTGCCGTAAAGGCCTTCAACCTGAGTAAATCTTATGCATATTATGACAAGGTTATGGTTCTATAGTATGTCTTCATAAGCTCACTGTGAGACTGAACAGTGTAAAGTTACAACTTAAGTATAGACTGTAATATCTTATAACATGTGTTGATAAAAGGTCTACACCAGACTTCTAAACATTTGAGTTTGAAGCTGAGCAGCCTCTAGAATTCATAGCGTAGACCAGGGGTGTCCAAAGAGGGCCAGATAAGGATAATAACAACTATTATTGACAACTGCATTTGGGTGTTTTATGTCCAGCTTGAAAAGTACAGGATTGTAGTTTTCATGTAGCACCTATAGGAGTTTCAAATCTCCCAGGGATAACATATTTGTTGATTGAATGTAACTTTTCGATTTGCAGTTGCACATCTGAAAATTAAAAGATAGATTCCCAAATCAGTAGATAGGCAATATGTAAAAAAAAGTCTGATTGTTAGACTGTCTGCCCCAAGCTGATACTTACATAAAAACCCTCTCTATTTTATATGTTTTTGCAGAGATTAGTGAATTAGTGCATGCTGATGGATCACCATCTCCTTCTCTGTGGGTACAGAGGATGTCCAGCGGTGAGGATGTGTGCTTAACAGGTTACAAATCAAGCTTAAGCAGGCAAACAAACCATAAATCATTGGGTTGTTGCTTTGTCAGTTTATGCTGGACCTCACTTTGAGATGCCTGCAGGACAACTGAAGACTCAACACTCAGCCAAATAATCAGCATGGTGGAAATGTGGAGCCTGCCAAATTGTGATGCACATTAGTGCTCATTGCAGGATTTAATTGGCTAAATCTCTTCCATTTACAGTATATGTAGGTTATAAATAGCTTAGTAACATTTCTTTGGTTATTTAAACCTTCAACAGCATTGTTATTCAGTGTTTTTAAAGTCATGAAAGTTTGTTTTTCAAGTAGTATCTGCTTACATTGAGATATTCTGAAGGCGTAAAGACACTTTAAATATAATTTCAATTGTGCTTAAGTTTCATAATTTATTTCAGCTGTACCTGAAATGGCCATTTGTCCTTAAAAACCACCCTTTCATTTTTAGAATTCATTTCACAGCCTGAATATGCTAGTTTACCTCCAGGTTTATCTGTAATGGGTTGCAGGAAGGGCTTATGTCAAAAAAACGTACATAATACCGAGTTATAAAGTATTATTGCCTTTGATTTCTTCACAGCATAATGTTGCAGATCATGTGTTATTTGGAAAATCTGACAAAAAGTTATAATATTGTTTTCATTCTTCATACACCTGATATAACAATAACAAAAACTAGAAGCTAAATAAAAATGTAAATTACACTGACTTTTTTGTAACAAAATCCTTATGTTGACATCTGTTTTTACAAGTAATCATACAAATTAGACAGTCAACCCATTTTACTTAAGCATTTAATACATGTCAATTGTTTCTAAATATTATTGAGACGCACATCACTTACAAAAGTGAGACATGGCGGTTAATGTTATTTATTCAGAATAAAAGACCACATTTATAATAAAAACAGCAGAATTAGATACAATTTATTATTTGCAAACTGGTAACTAGTTTTATTTCTCTAAATCAATATTTACAAGGCAAATTCAATGTGCGTTGTAAATCTAAATATATCACTGGATTAGACTTTGCCTTAAAAAACTAAATACACACGCCCTCTTATATGTCAATACATTTCAATGTGTATCATGGAAAAGTAGGATGCTGCAGTTCTTCAAAGCTGACAGCAGATGGCACATGAGAGCAGGTACATTTGAGGCATATTTTATCCTGATTTTATCAAGCAAGTAAACAAAGGTAAACCAAAATAAAAGCATGCCTTGAATAACTAAACTGCACTTGTTTTAGTTGTGTTTGGGTATATGCAAACTTGGAGGTAAGACAAGCAAAAAAGCCCAGTGGAGCGTCACATTTCATTCTTTTGCAGGAGTGATTCATTGCAGATAAGTACTGTCAGCTTCTGAAATCCTCAGCACTGGGGAGCTGAAGTTGGACGAGCAGGGATTTAAGTTCTGAGTGCTCAGATAACTAATCTTCTTGCCGCCGTCCCCTCCTGACCCCTGCTCCAGACTGGCCTCCAGTGAGTCCGGGCCCTGAGGCTGGGTCCCAGGCAGAGGAACCAGGCCGTGCAGGAGGCTGTTACCCAGGTGGGAGTGACATCGAGCCAAGTTGTCAGTCAGATGCTGCATGTACACCTCCTCCAGCTGTTTCTCCAGAAGCCCGTTCAGCACCGAGTTAGACATCGGCTCCAACCCTGACCCGGGCAGATCCATGCTGATGTTCACACTGTTGGCCCCCATGACCAGATACCCCTGGTCTGGTATGGAGGCATGGTGGTTGCCTTGTGGCCCCTGTTGGGCTGCCCAACTAACACCTACTCTTTGGTATTGCCAGGAGTCTTCCTTGTGCTGGGGGATAGTGCGCGTCATGTAGGAGATGCGACCGCTGTCGGCCACCTGCAGGTCTGGGTACTGCTCCAGGAGGCTACAGTCCTGTAAGCCCAATGTGAGGTCATGGTCCAGATGGAGGACAGGGGGACACCCAGGGATTGATAGGCCTGCAGGTCCTTGAGGCAACACTTTCAGGCCCTGGAATTGGTTGGGATCTAGTTCATCCTGGTTTAGAGCTGACCAAAGGAAGTGAAATGGTTATTTGGGTATGCTATGGAAGCCAAAAGCGGCCATGTTTCTTTACTACATCCGATTACCTGTTCAAGTTCCTTTTATTCGTTTTTTTCTAGCTCACAAGTTATACATGTTTGCATCTGTACATTTTGTTTCCCAAAATGACAGGTAACGGTAAAAGTTCAAATATTTTATTTCCTCAATTTCCCGTGATAACAAGTTTTATTGGTTTTCTCTAGAACACAAGTTATTTTCTTTATTATCCGAAATATAAAATGTAAGATATACGCCTTGGTCTCACAATGAATCTATGAAATATATTTTTTAGCATGGCTGGACATTATTTTAAGAAAATGATCCTGAATCAGGGAAATAACACATTACTTAAAATAAAAACAAATAAGATTAAATTAATTAAATGTCTGTTTATGGCTTCCATACAATTGAATTTCATGGTTTGGTGTGACTTGTTTGCTATTTAGCATGAAAGCATTAGCAAGAATATATCTGACAAATGAAGGACATTTTTGTAAAAGGGAAGCAAGTAAAGTAGATTGTGTGAAGTTAACACCAGTACACCACTCACATTATAAACAGTTACACATAACACTACATTAGATAGTTTGTATGTTTTTAATGAGGCTGTTTACCTGTTTCTGCAGACTCTGCCTGTAGGTCTGTGGAGATTGACTCAGAGAGAATACAGCTTCTGAAGGAATCCGTACAGGGAGTCTGTGATCTCTGTTTCTTGGAGGCAGACTTGTTCTCCTCCTTGTAATGCAGCACTCTGAGAAAACATTCTGCCAACATGACACAGAACGACTGTCCTCTTATTTTCTGTCTCTTTCTACCCGCCGTTGCTCCTTATGGTTGTCAGTCTTAAGTACAAATGGCAAATGTAATGTTCTACTAGCTTGTTTCACTTCTGCAACTGAGAACTGGTGCCTCCACCCACATACTTCCTTTATTAATCTGTAACTGAAAATCACAGGTTAAAGAAAGGAGAACAGCATACTATGGACTCTCTGAGAGAACATATATTGTGAACAAACGGGTAGAAGTCGAAGAAACAACACAACATCTAAAAATACTCCATTATGAGAAAGCCGTCCCAGTGAATGTCAGGACGTATTTCTGAAGGCATTTAAAGTATTCTAACTAGTGACTTATATATTATAATGTATTACATTAATACATTGTTTATACTGGTGTTAATGTAGCATGTTACAGTGGGAAAATTGTCAAGTTGGAGTTACTTTATGTAAACTAAAATGGCTTTTCCAACATTGGGGTTGGAACCCTTTGAAGAGTACATCTGTGGGGTCGTGATAGCATTCAAATAGTAGGGATAGAAAAATAAATGTTCTGCTACACACAACAATACAACTTTTTTGAAAGATATTGGACTGTTTAAATGAAACCAGCTTAGAAGTTTGGAAAGCAAATCCCTCTTTGGCCTCAAACAGACGCTGCTGTTTGCTAAAGGCCTTCTACAATTTTCTTAGAGATGCTTCATTCACTACATTCAGCATTAAGGACAAAGGGCTGCCAACGAAGCATCATGACTCCTGTTGATACAGACTGTTGTGATTTTCACTCAGCAAAATGTGTAGTTTAGTAGGGTTAGACAAGAATTTAAATGAATGGCACATTCAAACTTTATACACAATTCATAATAAAATGAATGTGGAGGTCGGAGTACTTTCATTTCATATGAATTAGAGATGAAGAAAAAGGGGCTGCAGTAGCTCCGTCTGCAGGGACTATGCTTGGTAACTAAATGGTCGCCAGTTCAAGTCCAGATTGGATCAAAATACAGAGTGTGGTAGCTGGTAGATGGTAGGGATGCCAGTGATTATTCGATTATTCGAATATTCGTTACAGTCTCCATAATCGAATATTATTTTTAAAAATCGATTTTATTTATATAATTATTTATTATTATTTATGTATTTTTTTTTTCTGGCTTAGTTTTAACCAAAATATAGACTAATGCTAATAATAGTAATAGTAGGGGGGGTCGGTCGAATAATCGATTATTATTCGCCAGGGCTGCCGAATAATCGATTTTGATCATGGTCAGTTTCTGGCAACCCTAGTAGATGGAGAGGTGCTAGATTGTTTCTGGCCACTGCCCTTGAGCAAGGCATCAACCCCCAACTGCTCCCAAGCGGCGGCACACTGGCAGCCTTTTCGCTCTGCCATTCTGCGTTAATGCATGTCTATAGTCCTGTTTGAGCATGGGTGTATTTCGGGACCGTGTGCAATTGTAAATAACACCAGAGTTAATAAAGTGATCTTAATAGTTGATTGTGACCATAATACCTGACTTAAATACCCATAAGACCTCAAATTGGGGGTGAAAATAGTCTCATTGGACCCGTTTTCCGTTGCTGGAGCTGGTTACGGTAAGCGTAGGCATATTTGCATCTACATAACCTGGATATAAAAACATCAA
The DNA here is from genome assembly GCA_902827135.1 of Harpagifer antarcticus. Classification (NCBI taxonomy): domain Eukaryota; kingdom Metazoa; phylum Chordata; class Actinopteri; order Perciformes; family Harpagiferidae; genus Harpagifer; species Harpagifer antarcticus. The sequence goes on along the minus strand of CADEHL010001042.1, from coordinate 5,071,466 downwards.
TAAATGCAATACAAGTTGTACCACAAAACTGGAATCCAGGCTCTGATGTTAAAACCATTATTTTGCAAATGGATAACCAAAAAAGGTCAACATAGATGAAGATGCTCTGATATCAGGTATATCATATATATATTGAAGGTACGCGTTGTAATGCAATCGTATTCTTGAATATTTAATTAGCTCACGAAAATGTACTGTAGTTAAACCACAACATTTTACCTATAATGTGATTGAGTAATAATAAAACATATTCAAATGGGGAAGTTATTAAAAATAAAAGCAGTGACAAGACATTCCCGGGAATATCTGTAAAGTGTTGCAACTAAAGAATGAACTCAATGAGCGATGACTTCTTCAAAACTAATCCTGCTTTCTCTAACAGTGTTTTTCCTTCGAAAACAATACAATCTGGCATAGCAAATACTTGAATGCAGCACACAAAGTCAACCCAAATTTAAGTCCAAATATGTTCCTACATAAAATAAATCAGTGTGTTACACAAAGGCTTAAAACTAATTTCATAACAACCACTACAGAGAACCAAAAGTCAGGCTTTTCATTTGAAGTCTTATTTTATTTTAGAGAACATAATGAAAAACAGGGACGACCAACACAAGGTAACACAGGATGCTTATAGCATAACACAAGCCATCCAACTCCCCTAAAAACCATTAAGGCAAATTAAACAAAACAACTCAGCTTCACATCCTTCTGTTTATGCAGAATTGTCATTTTGGCATAATTTTCAAACAAACACCATCTTGTAGAAAAAAGTCTGCTTTTAAAACAGCATTAAGACATTATAATGTAAATAAAAAAGAGAGATTAGGATTGTATAGGAGAACTTTTACAGAAGGTGCTGCAGGTTTGGCGATGATGTGATTGGCAGGAGCATCTCACTCAATGTCAACAGATATCATTTATTCTAATTATTCTAACTTGGGTGAAATAAGTTAGGAAATGTTTTATGGGTGATTTATTTGTTGTCCAAATTATGAATCTGTGTTACAATTTAAAAAGTGTGTACATTTTGTTGTGTCTAATGATGTGTACTTAAAGAATTAAGCTACATCTTCAAGCTTATGGTTGATTGACATATCATTAGGCCAATAGGCTTAACGGGCTGAGTTAAACTGTAGGAAGCAGAGTGGTTTGTAGATACCCACAATGCTCTGCTTTAGTACCTCCTCTCACTACAACTGATAAGGCACAGCTGAACACAGATTAATAGAAAAAAACAGTGAAATAGATCAAAACAGTCCACATTTTTATACGCCGATTTAAATGTTGCTTCTTCTTTTTTGTCCTGGATCAGTTCCAGGTCCAGGTCTGGATTCAGGTCTCAGGCAGAAACCACGTAAAGCTGTTACTGCTGGGCTTTCTTCGCTAGAGCCTCGGCCTCCTGCAGAGAAAACAGAGGCAGAGACAGAGGGGGAGAAAGGAGAGCGGGTTATATTAAAATGGAGGATATTGGTTTATACATCCCCTGCCACGGCACAGAGGAAAACCCCCTCTGTTTCTATGGTAACTGGCACACCTCCCTGCAGTTCCTGTTGCGGCACAGAGGAGGCGCCAGCGTGAAGGAGTGAGGACGCCTGTCTGGGTGTAGGGATATGAGGAACAGATGTATTATGTAATATGTGTGTTTCTGTAAGGACATTACACTGGGTTGGATAAATATATATTTAGGCCAGTAAGCCGGTGTTACAGGAAACATGGCTCTAGGAATGCGGTTCGAATAACGGACAGATATCAGTGTGTGGGTTTTTTCTTTTCTTCATAAGCTCACCTTGGAGCCCGGGGGAGCGGTCAGACCCAGAAATGCATACACGGCATTATCCTCTCTGGCATCGAAGAAGGCCTCATAGTTCTGAGACAGAGGAAGACACGGAGAGAAGTTTTCAAAATGAACATCGATGAGTGGATGAAGTCCAACCTGGGGAATGATAATGTGAAGCAGGCCTGGGATCAGTGCCTCAGGGTGACAATCTGGGCGGCAATGCATGAAGAACTCTTTGTGAGAATCAGTCGGGGTTGAGGTATTTGTCCAAGGAAAGGCCTCCATATTGATTCTGATAGGAGGGTATTGTCTTTGAGAATGTTACCTACGGTAAACAAGCAAACACATTCACCAGTTTACTGTTTAATTGCCTGCTGTCTCTTTCATTCCTGATCCCTCACTCCTTCTCAATCCTTTGTTTTCACTCCTTTGGCTCACACACACACACACACACACACACACACACACACACACACACACACACACACACACACACACACACACACACACACACACACACACACACACACACACACACACACACACACACACACACACACACACACACACACACACACACACACACACACACACACACACACACACACACAACACACACACACACACACACACACACACACAAACAGATCTTGATAAAAGGGGCTGTTTTCTTTGTCAGTGACATTTTATAAAGCCCATTCTGCAACTTCACTTACAGTCATCCCACTTATACTTCTGTCATTTTAATGGGAACAAAAGATCACCTGCCAACACAGAGAGAAGGCTGTGTAATTGACTTTCTCAAGTTTTGTTAACAAAAATACTTTGACATTTTGATAAATACACTCATTTTATTTCCAAGACTAGAAGCAGGTGGAAATGTGTCAACTGCCTCTGTCCAAACAATAGACTGTATATAAAAAAGATGTATAGACCCAATGGTTTATAGACTACCACTTCGAAGCTTCACAGATGGGGTTTTGGTCAGCGGCATATTGTGTCTTTGGGATATCCCAATCTTGTTTTTTGCACCCAGAAGTGACATGAGAGGGTGGAGCAAAATACAACTGATCGTGATATTTTTAGGTGCTCAAAAGGTTGCAGACTGTGGCAAAAGTATCATAAACACATATTCCCAATAACCTTCCTACAAGCCGAGAATATGCTCTTAAAATCATAAAAAAGCGAAACATTTGAATTTTTGATACATCCAATATTTTTTGATAAAATTGACAAAAACATTGAGGTTGTAGGCCATAAAAAAAAGATATCTACGTGACGATTCTAGTAATTTAATCTATTGTTTATATGAATTTGCTGATTAGTGTAGCTTTAAACATATTTAAACCTCAGAATAAGCATTCAAAACCCACCATGCAGGATTTGTGTGTACTGAGAACATGAACCATAGTTCTGTGTGTGACATATTAAATTAGTTCTGTAATTCATAATTCACATGCATGTGTGCCTCACCCCACAATATTTGCTCTCGTTAAATATCTGTGGGGGGAGAGGGTTCCCCGTGGCCGGCCTAGACTCCTCCGGAACATTCTCTCTCATCCACTTCCTGTTGCCCTCGTTCGCCGCGATGTCACACTCCTCGAATTCGATCTTATTCGCCGCCAGGAAGCCCTTCACATCCTGCTGCTGCTTTTTTATCTGCGTGCGGGGGAGACGAGAGAGGGTGACACAAGTTGTCAGTTAGACAAGTGTTTACTTTCAGACATATGAGGAAACATAAGGCCCTCTGCTCACCACACTGTCATCGGTCTGCTGCAAAAAAGTGAGAAATGGTTGCTTGCCGCTCTGTTACTAAGTTACCACCCGTTTACTGAGAAGTGAATGATGTGATACAACCAGATAATTGACGAAGGTGAACTCGGGCAAGGCTAAGCCGAGATGCTTAGTCTTTTATCTGCATGAAAAATGTCAGATAGTGAGGAAGATGGCAACTCCTAAGATTAGACTGCCTTCATCCTCCTCACTTTATAGTAACAAATACAACCATATCAAAAGCGTTAGTAACTTGCCACATGCTTTTCATTGTTATAGAATACAGTGAGCTTATTTCCCACAAAGAAACTCTGTTGGCAGTCCACACTTTAGAGTTAAGTTCTTTCTTACTATCAAGGATTTCATGTGATTAATTTTGAAGGCTCCCCATTCTTACAAAGGCAGTTCTGTTGCGTTGGCAAAGCACTTTGTTTAACACCTATTTGTGACGTAGTCATGCAAAACCACACGCTTGTCATGTAAGAGAATGCAAAACACCAACTGTCACCAACAGGAAGTACAAAGGTATCAAGAATGACACGATATGGGTTCTCCCTTATTTCTTGGTGTGTCCCAGAGTAACCCAAATACAGACAGTCAAAACAGTAAGGCAATTAAAAAAAGCCACAGACTGGATAGAAATGCGTGCTTGTCTGGATGTGTTCTTCCTGCTTCTGCCTCTATCTTTATGGATGTGTGTGTGTTATGAAGTGTATGAAACAGCAGTCCAATGAGATCTCAGTGGGTGTGTATAAGAGGGAGGATGGCCCTACAAGGCCACGCGGAAGCAAGAGCTCCTCCGGGACTTGAGAGGAGGTAACTGGTCAAACACGAGCCAAATAAGGCCTGCTGCACGGAGACACACAACCACCAGCCTCAGCTGCACACACACATACACACACACACACACACAAGATCACACACCTAAAACCTCATTGTAAAAGCACAACAAGGTCCTCTGGTTTATAATCAATTTATTGTCTTCCTGTCACCTCCACGTCATGGCTCCTCCCGCTTTATATTGCAGAAGAGACAGGTGGATGAGTTCATCTTCAGCTGAAACAACACTAAAGCATGGAAATGAGCCGTGGTGCAGTTTGAATCATTTAGTTGCACTCCCTTGGCCAAAGTCCTAAAACAAGCTCTTTGCCCACCTGCTCTGGAAACCATCGTGGGACGGAGCAACGGAGTAGGACGTCAAGAGTTCAGAATCACTTTCACTGGCTTTCTCTGAACACAGACAATCATCTCTTTTTCCATTTTGTACACATGACGTTGGTACCCAAAACAACAATAAACTGACTATCCTTAAAAGACAAGCAAAACGGTTCCACTTTCTCCCTTTTCCTTTCTTTTTGTGCACTCTGGCCCTGGCCCTGAAAGCCTGGATTGTTGCCAAGTCAAATGAATTTGTAGGGGGAGCTGGCCCCTAACTGTAATTGCAGTGAGAGTTCCCAGCTTTGCCCCCTACTCCCTTGTGAATGGCTCTCTGGTGTCTTAGGTTAAGCTCTTGGTGATATGGAAGAAGACTTAAGGCTTCCACTGTCTTTGGGTGTGTCAATAAACCACTAATCTTCTCCTGTTGCCCTGTATTAGTCACTCCTTATCTCTCTTTCTGGAATGCTAGAAGAAAAAACAAAAGGCGCATTCACACCGCAGTACTTTTCCCACAAAGGTTCATGCGAACTTAGTTCATGCGAACTCTTTAGTTCGCATGAACTAAGTACAGATCGCTTTCACACCGGAAAAAGTCCCTGGGGGTGGATTAGGCAAATGAAGCCGCTGACGTCACTTCTTCTTCTTCTGCTTTGGGTTTACTGGCAGGCTACAAACAACTTCACGGCGGATACTGCCGCCCAAAGTCCCCGGCCGGAAGTCCCCGGAGTTGTAAGAGGACTTCAGTAGAAGTTGCTGGGACTCCCAGCAGCTTCTACTGAAGCCTTCCGAGTAAATCGCCAGAACGCCGACACCTCCTCATCTCCACCGCTCCCATGTTTTATTTTGTGTTGCCATAAGTTAGTCTCTCTGCGTTTCTGCGCTGGGCTAATGCTAATAATGGAAATGCGAGGATAATAAAATGGCGGCTTCACAAAACCTTTTGGGAGTTTTACGGGGCGTGGTTTGCAATCCGCCGAGCCAATCAGAAATATAGCTCTTTTCTCTCAAAAGAGCCGCTCGAAAGTCCCTGCTCTCTAGCAGGGACTTTCGAGGGGGTAAAAAGGTTCACATGAACTAATTTTAGTACCGGCTCTTTTTGGTGTGAACGCGATAAAAGAGTTCTCATGAACCTTTGTGGGAAAAGTACTGCAGTGTGAATGCGCCTAAAGAGAGTGAGGGAGATGAGCCAGGTTGGTGTTTCCATGTACTTGTCCAGCTAATTTCAGGAGGACTTTTGCAGTGTCACAAAAATAAATGCAAATTCAGCTTGTTTACAAAACTGTTTTGGAGCACATAACCTTGGCTATGCAAAGCGTTTTTTCGTCAGCAGTTGTCCGAAACGAAACAAGGCATGTAATATTGGCCATGTTTGATGATCTCCAGGGCAAAGACAAATGTATTGAAACCACTGATCAATCATGTTAGGTCAATGTCGCTGCATCAGAACTTATTTGGAAAAGGTGTTTCAAAATATGGTTAAGCAAATTAACACATCTTTAAAAAGTGAGAGAAAAAAAACTGAGGCAAGCTTAAAAAGCCCTGTGAGGAAGTATTTTGAATGTTTTCATTTCCAATTTACTGAATCCATGCTCACAATACCTACATGGCTTGCCCTGGTATGCAAATATATACTGATATTGAGTACACTGTGTCTCTGTGGTCTAGGTTTTGTTTGGCATGGAACCATCAGAAACCCTTCTGTGTTTGCCATGCTAGCCAGGCTCTGTGGATGGCAATGGTTGGTCAGTAGGCTACTTTGATCCAGAATGCTCAACAACCGTAGATGTCCATTACATTTGATAATAAATAAATGAACAATTCCTCAAGAACTACCATGTAGACTCTTGTATAGAGCATAGCAGCTTTTTGAGGGCTGTGCAGCGTGATTTAAGCTAAATGCTAATATTAGCATGGTAACATGTTGAAAAATGACAATGCTAGCATTCTGAACATTAAGGTGTTACCACATTCATTTCCACTAAAGTTTACTTTAGTTTTCAAATCTTGTTTCCATACACTGATACAGAAACTGCATTAAACAAATGTTTGTTTCAATTCTTGCTGATATTAATTTTATCAGCACTGACCTGGCACTCTACTGGTGTGTTATCACATTCCAAAGAACGTCCACGTACACACCGGGAGAAGAACTAGAGAAGCAATCATTAGATGATTGAATGTGTATAAAGTCTGAAAAGAGATGACTGCCTTTGGATATATACATCTGACAATATGAATGGTCATTAGCACACTAAAAGGGTTCTAAATTATTCAAGATCTTTTATTTTTACATTCAAATGTTTGCTTAATTCATTACCAACCCCAAGGGGGTTATGTTTATGTTTGAGTTGTTGATTTGTTGGATTACGGAAAAATAACTTGCCCGATTTTCATAAACCCTTATGGAAGGTTGTAGTGAGGGCCAAAGAAGAACCTATTACATTTTGGAGCGTATCCAAATCACGGGCTCAAACTAAATACCCCAACATTTTTCAGTTGGCTGAGGTCTGCGCTCTACTAGTGCCCTTCTAGTTTCCAATACAGTTACTATTCTAAATGAGTAATTAAACATCGGTAAGAAAAAAGTAAAAGATATTGTTGCAGTTAAACATATCTATTGTTGCATAGATCCTTATCCTAGTAGGCAAACGAACAAAGAACACAGATCTGAAGAGGAAATCTGCAACACACGTTCATTGGTTTAAATTCCACATTGTCATCATCATCATCATCATCATCATCATGTGAGCTGTGGCAGGGCCATGAGATCAGGTCGAGAGTTGATAAATCCCTGTATAAATAGTAGAACTCTGGCTTTAACAGCTGCCAGACAATGGCAGGCATTGATTGGATGCACTGTATCTACAGCACAGGCTTGGATCAATACAGTGGAGACTGATTCAATCAGCCTTGTTGACCATGGAATCGGGTCAATCCATGTGCAAATCAGTCACATATAAAGGAAAATCTACTTTCTTGTTTCAGGAAACACGATTCAACTCCAGGCAAGTCTGTTTGGTAGGGATAAAGGTTTTGTCTTGATTATATCAAGATCAACGCTCAGTGGAATTTAAGCAGCAACAGAAGCCTCCACCCAATCTAGAGCACAGGCAGCATTACAACATTATTACAAAAGAGCCTTACACTGTTGCTTTGGCTGGTTTTCCTTTACTGCTAAAAGGCTAGAAAATAACACTTTATACAGACTAACAGACACACTGACTTACAGGCCCTGATGTCAGAAGTACAGTGGAAGAAGAACAGTACATCTTTACCAGAGTGCAGTAGAGTTGGGCGTAAACAATGCTTTATAGCCATAAAAAGCTGTTACCGTTTCTTAGTACATTTATCGTGGCAATGAGGAAATTTGTGTTGCTGCGGCACATAAAGGGAAATGGAGCAGTAAATATGTTCTGGTGCTGGCAAAGGTTTTTGACTCTTTTCCATTAGTGCTCCACAGTTGAGATGCATTTGGTACACGTGTGTATTTACATATTGTTATTAAAACATGGCCTCAATGTAACCTAATGCCCTGTTTTAACTGTGTGGTACACCTGTGCTCGGACTCACTAAAAGTACCAGGTGCTTTTCTTCAGTATAGGTGGGGTGATCAGCTGATTGCTAAAGTGATGCCGCTCGAAACTGCTGTGACATATCATTTCTATTAGTGAAAAATAAAAGTTGCATTCGCTATTGATGGTAGCTTGGCTAGTTACAAGTCGCGGGTTTGTGCAGGATGTCCCGTGTTGCCTTGGAGATGAGTTTCTGACCAATCAGTGGTTTGCTCTTACTTCTAGTATCGGCTAAGCTAGCTTGGACTTTAATCTTCATCTTATCAAATCAAATCAAGTTTTATTAATATAGCACATTTATAAACGATTTTTGGTCGAGCCAAAGTGCTGTACATATAATAAAAATAGCCTACAGTACAGACACTTTACAGCTAATACACAGATTGTTCAGAATATCAGTATGAGAAAAAAAAAAAAGAGAGAAAAAAATTGCTAACAGGAAACCAAAGAAAGACAGTTGAGTTGATCAGAGCTGAACTGTTCCATGCAGTTAAAATGCAGCATATGAAGCAGATAGCATGCATGCCCTTATCTTTACAAAGCCATTGACAGTAACCCTAGAAGTCTCTCTGGAGAATTCACAGCGAGTCACAACACTCATTACATAATTATTTCCAAAAATACGGCATCAAAGCTTCACAAAGATAGCATATTCCAGGAATATCAAATTGGACTGACTTGATATATTAACCATTAATACAAAGGGGAAATGTTGAGGTGCAATCATGTTGACAGAACTCGTCTAACTTCTTCATTGTCTGTAAATTCCACACTGTACTTCTGTCTATTAAACCTTTGTGCGTTAGAACACACCCTCTTCAAATCAGCTTTGGTTGTCTTGCATTAGAAATGTAATCAATTAAACCTTAAAACACTACGTGTGGCTATTATATGGATCCTTTTCTGCTTAAAATCAAGACCAACAATGGATACAAATATACACTGACATTGAACCGAACTTTATATCTTCGGAAAATACAAATCTGCCTGAATAATGCTGACTTTTTTTTTGCTTGTCAAGCGCTAAATCTGATATCTGGCTAATTGTACACTGTATCTCTCTGTGACCGGCAATCATTTCCTCAGTGGAGCGAACACTTTGAACATAGCTTTTTGAAATACTCCTACTTGTCTGTCTGTTTTGGCTCTTGTTCCATTCACATTGGAGTGATTCATGTATCAGCACACTGGTAGATAGTGGAATGCAATCACATTGTTTTGCTTTTTTACTAGTCTGAATATTTATTTTTAATGGACACATACAAATCAGACATTGCATTGAGAGAGATAATGATATAAAGACTGTATTTAAATCAGACATGGAGTAATTAAAATAAACTCTACAAAGTGACAGCATATCCTATATCTATGTTGGACCTATGAAATATGTCATCATAGCAAAGTAACAATGTTTTTATGGCCCTTGACTTTACTTTAATCAGTAATGCTATTGTTTTTTTGCCAACTCTAAAAGAAGATCTGGAGAGGAAGATATGTGTTTCTCTTCATCTTTTACAAGGACATAAATATGTCCAGTTGTTCTAGAAGACTCTACTTAACACGGATCAATGAGAGGTAATGCCTTTTTCCCAGACAGGCTCCATCACAGTGATGCGTCCCTGAGACCACTCTGGCTTTACAGGAAGCTCCCGTCCTGTAAGGCTACTGCTGCTGCTGCTGAACTTTTGCAAATGTCATTTACTGTAAGGGCAATAAAGTCGCTCAGAGCTGTCCAACTGAAAACTGGCTTCATGCTTGATTACTTCCTCTGAATGTGAGCTGCAAAAACAAGCTGCCCAATGAGGGTAAATCATCCTGAATGTGACCTCACAGACTTTTAACTAAGTTATTTTGATCGAAAGGCTGTTATATCTTTGCCATTTCCATCACTTTTTACTTTGCACTATGACGCACTAATCTGCTGCTAGTAATATTGCTGATTAAGATAAGAATTGTTGTGTTAGCTGTGGGAGAAAAAAAATGCAACAATAGACTAAATGCGTGCACTATTATAGTAGGATAGGGCCATTTACTACACTTTTATAGTATAGCAAATTCCTACAAATCAAGACCTCCAACAAGTCCTAAATAGAGCTTAAGTGTCCTGGGCTGCTGCTGCATGTTTTAAGAAGTGGCCCTGGGGAATTGCATCACCTTCGTTCCTCTCCACTCTGGAATAAACTTGCAATATTGAAGCTGATGGGGCTGCAGGACAGTGAATGCAACATATAATGTATGTGTGTCCTCCGATCAGACACAGACTGTGAACCAGCCTATCCTGGTATCAGGGGACTGGACAGGACCTTTTAAGTACATGTATGGATTTTTAACTGCATGCCATTCCTGTTTGTCAGCCTGCTTTCAGCTGCAAAAACCCCGAGCTGTGAATTGAGTAAACCCTGTGACAAACAGCGAGAGGTTTTCTCTATTCAGTTCAGCATCAAACATCCTCTTTGTCTCTTTCTCTGTGACAAAGTTAAAGGGGGAACAAGTGAGAGAGAGAGAGGTGGAAAGCCCATCTGTGTTCAAAAGTTGGCAGCATGAGGAGTCAGACCACTCCAGATGGAGAGGATGACAGCTGCATGGACATTAATAAGTGAGCTCAATAAAAGTTTAGCTGCCTTTTCTATTGTCTAACAAGCACTGGATGCTGCAGCTGAAACAGCACATTTATAAAAGCAATGCTAGTATTATAATGCCTTACCGAAGTGGATCCGGAGGACGATGCTATGTACACTTTGATCACCATGGTAAATCCCTGGTGCTGCTGACACGAGTCCGGTTCGCAGCGGTTGGTTGGTCCTGCTCCTCGCAGAAACTTTGCAGGCGGATTGATCGACAGCGAGGACAAAAAATAACAACAACAAACTTCCCCGTGTGAAATGCTGTGTGTCTGATGAAGGCAGCCCAGGCTATCTGCGCAAATGCTCCTGGTCTCAGCACTGGATGGAGCTTCGCATTCCTCCTCCGCCTCTACTGTGCCTCCCCGCCCCTTCTAGTCCCTCTCTCTCTCTGTGGAGCGAGAACACACACTCCGAGACACGTTCACGCACACGCAGGGGGGCAACGGGCCAATCATTATGGCAAGACAGGGTTATATTGTCTGAATATTTCAGCACCGACCCCATTGTCTGCAAGCCAGACATTATTGGCTATTGTCCCTTTTTTAACCGTGCACGTGTGCCCAGTTGCACGTGTTCTATTAAGTCGTGTTAATAGGTGGATGTTATGTCAATAACAACATGACATCTGCAGTGATTTTGAGCACTTTCTGGGTGCTTTAGTGTAGCAGCTCAGCCTTTTTAAGGTCCTTCTCGAGCAGCCATAACATTAGACGGGCTTTGTGGGCCCCCTGCAGGCGTCACGGGCAGACGTCGCGAGGCTTCTCTCTGAAACGAATTTAGGAAAGCCGACTGACAAACAAAAAAAATGTGTCGAAGAGGAGTGAGCGCCATATTGGACTCAAACACCAAGTGAATTTGAGGTGAATTTTCTCCTCGCTGACCGCAGCAGATGTGAGGGGTAGTTTTAAAATAAGCCAGCGGGGATGAATGGCTTACACTGGGGCATGTTGCCTGCCGAGGGGGCCTGTATGGCGGGGCGGACAGGTTCTCTGCCAGGCCTATTTTCTTAATGTAATTGAACACACTCGTATGGTGGCAATATGTCCTTTCATTCTTGCAGGCTTCCTCCCTTCTCTCCCTGCAAGAAGCCATTCGCGCAGACCTCAGAACATCGGCGGCTCCAAAATTCCAAGTGTTCTGCAGCCCCGAATGGCGTCACTTGATTGGCTGAGAGCCTATCAATCATGCCCTTAGCCGCACCCCTCCCCCCATTCAACCACTCGCCTCTCTTTTCCAGTGTGTTTACTACACTGCCGAGCATAAGGGAGACACTCGTCTTCACATGCACTGAACCCACAGAGAAAAACAGTTTTTAGTTGTATTTGTAAGAAAACCTCCAAGAGATCAACATGCCCAAGAGAAAGGTACGTATTCTGAAAATAATAAAAATAGTTTGAGGGGTATATCAGCTTTTAAGGCATTGCAAACGATTATGAAGACAGCCCTCTGAGACATTACTTAATTATAACGTAATGTATATCCGTTTTTGCTCGCTGGTAATTTTTGCCTATTTTCTAGATATAATGTACACTTTTTATGCGTTAGAATGAATATTTTCCCGCTCGGACCCGGCCTTTAAAAAGCGTATTCTCGTTAGAACCGCTGTCCTTTGGGGAGTCAGAAGTCTCTTTCGGTCTCCATGCAGTTAAAGCACAAGCAGCAGCCATGCTTTGCAGCTCTTGTCCACCTTCGTCGCCGACCTACCGAGAACAAACGCTTCACTTATCGCCAATTCGCCACCAAACCGGCGAAAAGTGGCACCAGAAAATGCTTTAGTGCCTTTACTTTGCATTTTGGCCGCAAAAACAAACACTCGCCGTCGCGTTTCGATAAAATTGTATATTTTCTCTCTTTGTTCATGGTCCCAAATGGCTGCAATGGCGTGGCTCTGTCGCGAGGGGGCGCGCGTGAGCCGCGAGCAGGTCCCTCCCCCTTCTCAAAGACTCCCGCGCCAGCTTTCAAATCTGAGCTTCATGCATTGAATGAGAGAAAGATATGGGGGAGAGAGAGGGAGAAACAGGGCCTGGGACCTCAAAATATGGCTCAAGAGACCCACATGGCTTAGCTCTCATAGCAGAATACTGAAATTATGCATTACCTCCACATTTATGGGCTGTAAGCCTTTAAAATGACCTATATTTCACATAACATTTTGTTTTCGCATGAAACCAAAAAGTTTTTTCAGCAGCTCTGTAATTATCTGCAATATGTGCCTAAAGTCTTTAACAACTGTTTATTGTTAGTTTAAACACCATTTGTTGCCATAATAATGCTATTTAATTTGTATTTGATTTTAACCTGTTGTATTTGTGTTTTTCAGGCAACGGTAACAGACGGAGGCGAGAGGGATGAGGTAAGAAGGGGTGCACCTAAGTAAAACCTCATACATGTGATTACAATTGAATTTGTATTGTTATTTGGTAATTGGGGGGGCATTATCTGGAATAAAGCACTAGTATTGCATTTAAATGTGTGTTTCCTGAATACAGTCAAAGTCACAATAAACGATCCATAATAATAGTCTTTGTTCTGTTTCAGCCTCAGAGGAGATCAGCTCGGCTATCAGCGGTAAGAAGGCACTCATACAAAGTCAACTAACTAATTTACATGAACAAATTCAGTTAAAAAACATGGTATTCAGGGGAAATGCTCAAAATGAGTAAAACATTTATATTTTGCCCTAAAAGAATCAAAAACAACTAAAGCAATGGCTTTCTTTTCATAATGTGCACAATTTTGATTCCTACGCATACCAAAATAAAAAAACATGCGATTTGTACATAATTAAGCCAAATAATTAGTCATGAGTATGTAAGTCGTTAATGAGGTAGAAATAAAGTGATCAGAAGTCCCTTAGAGCTAAAATAATGCTTTATTATACAAATTAAACATAATCTGGAAAGTTATTTTGGTAGTAAAACTTACAGGGCTGTTAGAGTACATAATAAACACCAATATTGTGTATAATCTCAGACTAATTACCTTTAGGAACTTGACATTGCATAAGTTCCCTAATAAACGCAGTTAGGATCAGTCATATTAATGTAAAAACAGTTTAAACATTTAAAGGGAATATTTAAGCCTATATTCCTATTCATCCCCCAAAAAGTTAAGTGCCATGGTAGCCTAAGTCTTCTAGTATCTTAAAAAATATTCTTTTGCAAAGTGTGTGTAGCCATTACTTGATCCCTTTTCCTTTCTTCTCCATCACAGAGACCAAACGCTCCCAAGGTGGAACCAAAGGTTAAGAAGGCAGCAAAGGTAAGAGATGCTAGCCTTGATCCGGAATGAACATGTATATAAAAAACTGCCTGCTAACCAGGTGTCTTGTGTTGCCCCTGCAGAAAGAAAAGGCTGTGAACGATAAGAAGGAGGACAAGAAGACCAAGAAGGCGAAGGAGAACGCAGAGGCCGAGGCAAACGAGGAAAACCACTCTGAGAACGGAGACGCCAAGACCAACGAGGTACGAGGACTCAGAAAAACATCCGTTAGTTTATACTGACACTAACAGTAACGATTTGAAATAGCTCAAAGTTTTAAACTTGTTCTGTCTTACAGGAGGAGGCAGCTCCTGAGGAGGCCAAGGAGGAGGCCAAGTCCGAGTAGCACCACTGCCCAAACTTTTCCTCCTCTAAAAGCCCCCCCCTCTCCCATCCCCTGACTCCCCCCAGCCAGCCAGCCAGCCCCCCCCCCAAGTCTCTCACACGGTTTCCCTCCAAGGCGTATTGTTAACAGAGGAATATTTTTATCAATGATTTTATAAGTATCCGTACAGATTTTTAGCACAAAAAGCAAAGCTGATTATGGAGCGCCTTGCAGATTTGCAGTGGTCATATCATGTGTCTGCAAGCAAGATGAACACACTAAAATCTTTTTTAAATGGCATTTCATGATTGTTGAAGGCTTGTTTGGTGTAGAAAGTGCGTCCCTGCCGGATTGGCTATGTCGTGAGTTGTGTATTCCTGTGTTTCTCCTCCCTCTCCCGATCTCTCCTCACCCTCCCTCTTCTCCCGCCACAGATTAGACCTTCCTCCCTCTACAGTTCAACCTTTTATCCATGTTTTATTAAGAGTTCAGCCATGTTAAAGTGGGTGATTCTTCTAGACCTCTAATGTGCAGTGAGTTCCCTTTTTGCTTCTGTCTGTTTTCTTTTTTGTTGTTTTTTTTTTTCATTGAAATTGTGTTTTAAAAAAAAAAGCGTGTTGAAGCGTGTTGTCCATAAGAAAGAGGAAGACGAACATGTGAAACATTCCGGGAACAGTGATGGCCTCCGACCTGTCTCCTAGACGACACTGCGTGCGGAAACAGCTCCTGCTCCATCCACGCTGTCATGTCAGCTTTTCTAAAACACTCTGGTTTTTTTAAACGATCGAATTCGGAAACCCTCTTTGACAAAATGCAGGTGTCTGGTCCCTCTCTTATGTTCTGAAATTCTCTTAATAAAAACGAGTCCTGGGAATTTTCCTCGATATCATGTGTCTTGAGTTTTTTTCTTCAAAAGATTCAAATCGATTGAAGTTTGTTTCGAAATCAACACAATATAGACCATACAAAAAGTAAAAAAGGTTTCTTTGTAACCTTTTGAAGTCCTCTTCAGGCTCTTATTTAAACTCCTGTGATTTGTAAGTAAATATATAATCTTAAAATTAAATTATAATGCTACATTGTAGCTTTAAAACTGCACTTCTAGTTCTATTTTAATGCACTCCATTATTAACCAAATGTAAGAGCTTTTCGGTGTTAATCTGCATGCAGACATTTAAATTAGACCTTTAATACATGCAAAACATAAAACAGGATTCAGACGGCAGCTGTGACCTGACTAAATGAAACATGCTTGTACTGCAATGTAACTGTAGACCACCTTGCTTTGACACAGCTGCTGCGGGATACAGATTCTTAAACGTGGCATTTAGCGTTGTCTAATTCAACAGTGGAAGTTGTTGATCCTCCAAACTCGCTGTAGGTTTAGCTGAGGATTCAAACAACCAGGATTTATCCCACAAATATGTTGCTACAGATCCATGAAGAAGGCAGGTCAGGAAAAAGTCAGGTTGGGACACTATTCTAATAAGTACTACGCGTACTCCTGGGACACTTAGCTTCCCCTTTCTCCACCCTAAAAGAATGATTCACCTTTGCAGTGAATCAATGAACAAAATCAAGTAATAAGGCCTCAACTCAAGCCTGTTCCTTTTATGTGAGAGGAAGTTGAAGTGTGGAGGCCTACGCCCACTGAAGGACACTATCTTTCCATTTAATTCCCCTTTAGGCACTACACATTCTCCTTTAACTCTATATGAACTCAAAAATGAATGCTGCCGTGAACCACATTCACCTCACACAAAATATCACCAATCTATTCAGCAGCTTCACTTAAAGAGAGCTCCATATTTAGTTTACAAAGCTGCGTGCATTAGCATGTGTTAGAAGCCTGGCAGGCAGAAGCAGACATGAGAAAGCGTCTGTCTGATGAATAGGTCTACTTTTTATTTATTTTTCTAAGCTTTGTTTGTGTCCTCAAGCATTGACAGTTGAATGTAGATGTTAATGCATGTTTTCTTTGCCACAAATTCATTTCATTTGTGCTAAAATATGCAAGGGAACATATTTTTTTTATTTAAGGATCAAACGTTTTGCAATCCCTTCTATATTGATAGTAAAACATTACCATTTAGCTGCATATCAAACCCAAAGGAGCAGGCCTTTTTGTTATAAACGAGCACTTGTAAGTGTTCTGTTATCTATGAATCACGGCTGACATTTTCCACAGAATATGTCGCAATTTAGTTTTTCTTCCGCTATATCTGTGCAGCAGTATCAGCCCCTCTGACCTGCATTGTCATGGCCGAGCGACGGGCTCCATTTTGTCGATATATTTTGGTTGTGTATGCGGAGCGTTATAGCACCGCCCCGACGCTAGATGGCAGCCTTGCCTTACAATCTACTCTAAACACAGAGGAGCTATTGCATATTAGATTACATTTTATGAACTGATAAATTAAAAGTGTTACTACTTTCCCCACAGCATATTACAGCTAAATAATGATACAGTGGTAATTTGGCACGGTATAATTGTACCAAACAGTCATGCTAAAAAGTAAACGAATAAATAGGCAGAAAACATTTTTTTGGGGGGAGAAGCAGCTTTGTATTGGGTGGTATGGGAAGATTATGTAATAATAATAATAATAATAATAATAATAATAACTTTATTTGTATAGCACCTTTCATACAGGGGATTGCAGTTCAAAGTGCTTTACATCAGTAAAAAATAAGACATAAAATCAGTGTAAAACAAGCAGCAAGAGCAAAGCATAAAATGGGATAAAATAATTAAAAATAAAAACATGGGGAATAAAACATAGAGAAATAGTGCACTGTCAATCACAGAGAATAGTGCAGTATAATAGTGTAAAATCAGTAAGATGCTTTGGTAAAGAGATATATAGTATAGTGTTATCAACTTCCGGAAACGTAAGTTCTAATATTACACTAGATAGTAAACTAGAATGCAAACTAGAATGCTTTTCAGCCATAAACCTTGAACAATTAAATTCAATGATTCTCTCTTCTAAACCATCAACGTGTATGTTAGACCCAATTCCAACTAAGCTGTTGAAGGAAGTTTTTCCATGAATTAGCACTTCTTTATTAAATATTATGAATATGTCTTTATTATCAGGCTATGTTCCACAATCATTCAAAGTAGCAGTGATAAAAACCGCTTCTTAAAAAGCACAACCTCGATCCAGAGGTTTTAGCCAATTATAGACCTATTTCTAATCTTCCGTTCCTCTCAAAAATTCTTGAGAAAGCAGTCGCAAAACAGTTGTGTGATTACTTAAAAAACAATGATTTATTTGAAGATTTTCAGTCTGGCTTTAGAACACATCATAGCACAGAGACAGCTCTGGTTAAAGTCACAAATGACATTCTAATAGCCTCTGACAAGGGACTTGTCTCTATTCTTGTTTTGCTCGATCTCAGTGCTGCATTTGATACTATCGATCATGATATCTTATTGCAAAGACTAGAGCACTTAGTTGGCATACAGGGAACTGCTTTAGGCTGGTTTAGGTCCTATCTATCTGAACGCTCTCAGTTTGTACGTGTCAACGATGAATCTTCCACGCAAACCAAAGTTAGCCATGGAGTGCCACAGGGCTCAGTGCTCGGACCTATTTTGTTCACATTATATATGCTTCCGTTAGGCAATATTATAAGGAATCATTCTGTAATGATACGGATGATACTCAACTATATTTATCAATCAAGCCTGATGAAATTAATCATCTAAATACAATTCAAGACTGCCTCAAGGACTTAAAAACGTGGATGACCTTAAACTTTTTGATGTTAAACACGACCAAAACTGAAGTTATTGTACTTGGCCCGAAGAATCTACGAAACAAATTATCTAAAGATATACTAACTATGGATGGCATTAATTTGGCCTCCAGTGAGACTGTAAGGAATCTTGGTGTTATATTTGATCAGGATTTATCCTTTAACGGCCACATAAAATCAATTTCAAGGACCGCCTACTTCCATCTACGTAACATTGCAAAAATCAGGCATATCTTGCCTCAAAACGATGCAGAGAAACTAGTCCATGCATTTGTTACTTCAAGGCTGGATTATTGTAACTCTTTATTATCAGGGTGTACCAAGAAGTCAGTCAAGTAGCTTCAGCTGATTCAAAATGCTGCAGCTCGTGTACTAACCAGAGTTAGGAAAAGGGACCACATTACTCCTGTTCTGGCTGCCTTACACTGGCTCCCTATAGAACACAGGATATAATTTAAAATTCTTCTTCTCGCCTACAAAGCCCTTAATGGGCAGGCGCCATCTTACCTTAAAGAACTCATTATACCCTACTGTCCTACTAGGGCATTGCGTTCCAAGAATGCAGGGTTGTTGGTTGTTCCTAGAGTCTCTAAAAGTACAATGGGAGCCAGAGCCTTTTCTTATCAAGCTCCACATTTGTGGAATCAGCTTCCAGTTTGTGTTCGGGCGGCAGACACCCTATCCGTTTTTAAGAGTGCGCTTAAGACCTTCCTTTTTGATAAAGCTTATAGTTAGGGCTGATTAGATTCAGCCCCTAGTTTTGCTGATATAGGCTTAGTTTGTAGGGGGACATCTTACTTCTTCCTTCTCTCTGTCTATACCTGTGTACTCCCATGTTCCGATTAACCCAGTTTCCCCAAATTTCTTTCTTTTTGGTGTCTATATACGCTGGGATCCGGAGTCATGGATGATCCTGCGGTCCTGTGTCCTGCATCGCGAGCCCTGGATCTTGAGTCGTGGCTGTGGTCCTGGATCATAGGTCCTGGATGGATATCCTCGTGGATTCATCTTCCTATTACACACACATGCATTTCCAAACATTTGGACTACCTATGTTGCAAATGTATTATCTTTTCAATTTACACACGGCATCTATTGCACGTCTCTCCGTCCTGGGAGAGGGATCCCTCCTCTGTTGCTCTCCCTGAGGTTTCTCCCATTTTTCCCTTTAAACTGTGGGTTTTCTTCGGAAGTTTTTCCTTGTACGATGTGAGGGTCAAAGCACAGAGAGTGTCGTATTGTCATACTGATATTTTGTACAAACTGTGAAGTCCACTGAGACAAATGTAACATTTGTGATATTGGGCTATATAAATAAACATTGATTGATTGATAAGCTGCCTTTTAAAAATGCCTATGTATTGGCTTCCCTAATATTGTTGGGTAACGTGTTCCACAGTTTTGGGGCGTAGTTTACAAAGGCTGCATCACCGATCTTCTTATGACTCTTTCTGGTGACCTCTAATAGACCTGCATCTGATGATCGCAGTGTTCTGGCGGGTGTGTAGTTTATTAGAGTCAGCAATGTAGCTGGGTCCTTGTCCATTTAGAGCTTTGTATATGAGGAGAAGCACCTTAAAATCAATTCTAAAAGTTACAGGAAGCCAGTGTAGAGTAGCTAAGACAGGACTAATGCAGGGTTGCCAACTCTCACGCATCTGGCGTGTGACACACGCGTTCACTCTCAATCTCACGCTCTCACGCTGCCCAAACTATTCTCACGCCAAAAACAAGAATACCGAAGACTATAAACGGTTTTGAAAACTTTTGTCAGGTAGTGATCGTCTTCTCAATAGAACATCTTTGATAATGTCTTCTGGCCAATCAGAATCAAGATAATGGCGTGGTGTTGTTGCAGGAAGTCCCGACGGAGAATACTTTTGCTGTAGTACATCTCTATACGTCGATACAACATTACGTGTTGATAGAAATCAACACGTAATGAAATAAGACCCCACGGTTTGATGATTGATAGGTGTGTGGGCTGTCTTTCATCTAAACCTCACGCGTGGCGTTTCACTGTTAAGGGGAGCGTGTATGTAATTACAATGCAAATACTGACTTCACCCCACCACTGTATGGGTTAGCCCTGCCATAGATTACCCAACAAAAATACTCTCTGACAACTGCCGACCCGTATTGCGCAAGCGCAGATCTAAGATCCAGTAGAAATGATAAAAAAGTAAAAGTCTGCTGCTTAAAATAGAGTGTGTTAATTAATATGTTTGGCAGTTTGGAGTAAGTCTGTAGATTTGTTTGTGTGTGTTTCATGTATAGGCCTCTCACGATAATTAATTTTGTTGGATACATTTTCCAGGAAATTATTGTGATAAAGGATAATATTGTCGGCACCGTTGTATGACCATTTTAGACCTCTGACATAATGATAATATATAATAATAATTGAAGTACATCCTTTCGAACTGCTAGTCACATCCTCATGTAAATGGAAATGTATTGAGTTCATTTTAATTTATCGTACGATATGTCAATTAATTGCTTATTGCGCGACAGGCACACAATAAAACAGTGGAAACAAACATGTGTTTGACTTTCAATAGTGAATGAAACTTTGTGCCCTTTATAGTCTGTGTCCAATTTTGTGTATTTGTATATATTGTATATATATCCTATATCCTATATATATGCTAAGGTCCCGCTGCTGACACGATAGCAGTCATTTAGTGTGCATATGTGTAATTAAACCCATGATATCAAAATCTCACTCCAGCCAGGTACCCAAAGTTGGCAACCCTGGACTAATGTGTTCCCTTCTTTTGGTATTCGTTAGTAGTAGCTGCAGAGTTTTGAATGAGCTGGAGTCTTCCAATAGCTTTCTTGGGGAGACCAGTGAATAGTGCATTGCAGTTGTCTAGTCGGCTAGATATAAAAGCATGAATTAGCTTCCCTGCATCATTTTGATTTATGAATGGTCTTACCTTCGCTATGTTTCTGAGATGAAAGAAAGCTATTTTGGTCACTTTGTTTAAATGGGCGTTGAAGTTAAAATCTGAGTCCAGGATATGTACTAAAGTCATTAACAAGACCATAATAAACAGTGATAATAAGAAATGTTCTTGTGTACCTTGGTAGAAGGAGAAGCCTCGATAAAAACCAGACACTGCCATGGCACGTGCTTAGTCTGTAATTTGACTAATTCATACCTACCTTAATTGATACTGGACTTTGGCCCTCTGCACTTTAACAGCCCTGTTCCTTTGTATTTATGTATGTGATTTGTGAATTATATTTCTGATTTGTGTATTATGTGTTATGTTGTGTATGTAGTATTGTAATGTTGTTCAAACTATTTAAATGAAGTTTGCTAAAAAGCAGTGCGTACTGTTTTTCTTTTGCCAGGGGGCAGCAAAGTGAACAGGCTGTGTGTATTCAGATGATAGGAGACAGATCATAGGTTTTATTATGAAAACAAACTTCAAAATGATACCTTCAGGCTTTCAACAACAACAAAATCAATGTTATTTTTTTATCCACATTTACCTACCTTAAGCCTCTGTCAGTACTGTTAGGGAAATAATTGTCCTAGACTCCTAGATATGACGTGCATGACCAACCCTGACGTCTGATCTCCTTTACGGAGATAGGCTGCTTCAGCCATAATGTTGTTGTTCCCATTCTATGACCGGGCAACCGTAGGTCACAGATGGTTTATTGTTGTGGGTACACTGGGACACTACGCTTCCTTCTCTGTGTTTGTGGATTCCAAGGTGTGAAATCTTCGAGGCCATAAGTGTCAGACGCAAGTGACTCAGTGTTCCCAACAGTTTAGGCTATCTTCTCAAATATGTTGATTACTCTCTGCGAAACCAGTTAAATGGGCTAACGAGAGAGAGGCGCCCAGATTTGACGTGGCAACTCTATCTAGTCAGAACCTCTGGCTCTTGGACTTGTGATGTGAATTCTCCGGCCGAAGCTCCAAATAAACCATCAGTGTTTGACATCAAAGCTCCTGCTCTTCCCGTGTTTCTTTCCTGAGTCGGTGGCTCCCACTGCATAGCTACACAGAAGTTTCCCTTACAAGTACTATCTGTTTATTTGGCCTGTATTTTATACAAAGAAGAATCTCAAGCTGTGATTTCAGCATCCTTATCTGTTGATCAATGGAAATATGTTATTGATCAGAGAGATAGTTTTTGGATCCAAGACTCTTTCTTCTCCGCGCCACCTTCCCTCATCTCTGATATTCCTCCTCTCATTGATCCGACCATTCATGCTGTCTCCTGTGATCAGCCCTGTGACTCGTTAACGGCTTTGATACTGAGAGGCAGACACACAGTCCCCCCATCCCCTCCAGTCTGGAACGTCATAGAGCTAATTATTTCAATATTAGTATATATTTTTGTCTGTCTGACCATCTGCCAGTCACTTTTGACTGTCTGGTAATCACAAAGGGATGAGTGCACTCTCATTCTGTCCTCTCTGACTCTCAGATGGGTTATGATATATAACTAAAATAGCACATTTTCTCTTTTTAAACATGCGCATATCATATTATGTCATCCCACGCACTTCCATCCCCCCTGTCTCCTCCCTGCAGTCATCCGTTCCCAAACCAGCGTCCACATTACTCCGGCACGCAGCGGTGGTGTGTGAGCTGCTGTGCGTTAGTGTCAGTGGTGGTGTGTGGCATGGAGAGAGGGATGGTGGTGGGGGATTCTCGGCGTAAAAATATGACCTTTCACGAAGAAGTGATTTAAATGATGTCCTGTCGTCACCAGGGATACCAGTGTGCGACTGAGCATTTGTTTTCAAAAAGTCACACTTTTGCACATGCTTACACAAGTTGCCAACTGATCCACTGAAAACACTGAAATGTTGACTTTAATTATATCATGTCAACAGATTTCACATAACAGGTTAGTTGAAAGCATTTATATTACGTTTAAATATTAGGTTCAACCAAATGTTATTGCTTCAACTAAACTAATAAAGTGAAGTGACATTTGTTGACATAACACGTTTAATTAAAGTCAATGTTTCAGTTTTTTCAGTGTACACATTGTTGTGTGTGACATTAAAAGCCTAAGTGAAATGTCCTCCCATCCTCAATGATGCTTGAAGTGACTAGATGTTGTGTGGCAAGGTTCTGCACTCTGAGGGAGGATGTTGCTGTCTGGCTGCCTTAAATTGTTTGTGTTGTTCGACATTCTTGTTTATCTGCGAAGCTGGCTGCACCCTACGTGGGATGTACAAGAGCGAGTGAATGGGAAGAGGCAGGGTGAGAAGGAGAGAAAGAGAAAGTACCGGGAGGTGAGGAGAGAGGGGGGGGGGGAGAAGAGCTGGATGCAGATGGGGATCTATTCTCTCCAGCACACGCATACAAGATGGAAATGAGTGGGCGTCTGTGACGTCAATCAGTGTAGATAGAAACACACACGCACACACACACACACACACACACACTCCCCTCCTCCACCGGTCCCATGCTAATACATGCTTCAGTGCAAACAGCAGCAGTGCCACACAAAGATCACACACATAAAAACCAGCACACATATACACAGATAAGCTTACAGAGACATACAGACAAACTCTGACCTGGCTGATGATGTCAGACTCTAGTTTCTTTCATTCATAAGAAAAAATGTAATATGTGCTAGAATGAGTGATTAGAGAATTGTAATATAAACTTATCTTTGGGGTAAACATGTAGCATCATAATTCTTAAGGCTCAAGGCATATTGACAGGAAATGGTATTAATATTGTCCATGTGTATACCTCAGAGGTGGAAGATGTACTCAAATATTGACTTTACAGATAGCCTACAAGTAAAATTGCCACAAGGAGAAGTACAAAATCCTACACTTGAAAGTCCTTCATTTAAATCATACATTAGTAAAGCAAAATATACTCTACAAATACGGTTAGGGAGGTACGCCAATTTGTGTTGGTTATTATCAGTATCGTATTAGATTAAGAAAAATGACTTTTATTGTTGTTGAGATTGCAACTACTTTATAATCTAGTCGTTCCTCACAAGATACTTCTGGGTGTTGTGAGATAATTAATAGGGTAAAGAAGTCAGTTCCTCTAGTCAAATGTGTATAAATATAAAATTATTTAGAGTATTTGGCTAAGGAACCAAGAGGCAATCAGAGAAGTTTAAAGAGGAAATATATAATTTTGGTTGAACTGCTCACAACTCATATATATGTTAAACAGAGAGCTAAACTGAGGCATAGGTTGCAGGCCCAAAGGTTTGGAAATACTAGTTTAATCTCCACTAATCATTGGGTTTACAGGCTTATGCTAGGTTTTTCATGTCAATTTTTCTTTTTTTTTGTCTTTAAAGCAACTTATGCCAACAATCAGATACATGTAATGCAGTAGAATGTCTCCCTTTGAAGTCACATATACTTAAACAAAAGTACCTCAGTACATTACATGTTACTTGTTTAGACGCTTTTATCCAAAGCGACTTACATACTCAATACTGTGGACAATCACCATAGGAGCAATTTGGGGTGAAGTGTCTCGGGGACACAACGACATGCTGACTGCAGTGGGGTTTGAACCTGTGACCCCCTGATGCGAAAACCTACGGACAACCCACTACGTCACACGCCCCCCAAACCTCAAAGTTGTACTTCAGTAAAGTACTATCAATCAATCAATGTTTATTTATATAGCCCAATATCACAAATGTTACATTTGTCTCAGTGGACTTCACAGTTTGTACAAAATATCAGTATGACAATATGACACCCTCTGTCGTTAGACCCTCACATCGTACAAGGAAAAACTTCCGAAGAAAACCCACAGTTTAAAGGGAAAAATGGGAGAAACCTCAGGGAGAGCAACAGAGGAGGGATCCCTCTCCCAGGACGGACAGACGTGCAATAGATGCCGTGTGTAAATTGAAAAGATAATACATTTGCAACATAGGTAGTCCAAATGTTTGGAAATGCATGTGTGTATAATAGGAAGATGAATCCACGAGGATATCCATCCAGGACCTATGATCCAGGACCACAGCCACGACTCAAGATCCAGGGCTCGCGATGCAGGACACAGGACCGCAGGATCATCTGTGACTCCGGATCCCAGCGTATACAGACACCAAAAAGAAAGACATTTGGGGAAGCTGGGTTAATCGGAACATGGGAGTACACAGGTATAGACAGAGAGAAGGAAGAAGTAAGATGTCCCCCGACAAACTAAGCCTATATCAGCAAAACTAGGGGCTGAATCTAATCAGCCCTAACTATAAGCTTTATCAAAAAGGAAGGTCTTAAGCGCACTCTTAAAAACGGATAGGGTGTCTGCCGCCCGAACACAAACTGGAAGCTGACTTAAGTAAATCTACTTTTCTCCTTCTGTAAACCGCTTTCGTTTTTTTGCAGCAATTTATTTTAGCAATGTCACGATCTGTCTGTGTTGTTCCATTACATTACATTGCATTTGGCTGACGCTTTTATCCAAACCGACTTACAATAAGTACAATCGACCAGGAAGACACAACCTTGAAGAAAACAGAATCATATAAGTGCATCAGGTTTCATAGAGACAAATATTTCAAGTGCTACTCAGCTGGCTTTAGGTAGGCCAGTCCTTTATTAGTATATAAGTGCTTTGTTAATAGTTCTATCGCTCGAAGTGGAGTCGAAAGAGATGAGTTTTCAGTCTGCGCCGGAAGGTGTGTAAGCTTTCTGCTGTCCTGATGTCAATGGGGAGCTCATTCCACCATTTTGGAGCCAGGATAGCAAACCCACGTGTTTTTGCTGATGGGAACTTGAGTCCCCCTCGCAGCGAGGGTGCAGCGAGTCGTTTGGCTGATGCAGAGCGTAGTGCACACGCTGGGGTGTACAGTTTAACCATGTCCTGGATGTAGGAAAGGCCAGATCCATTCGCAGCATGGTACGCAAGTACCAGTGTCTTGAAGTGGATTCTAGCAGTTGCTGGAAGCCAGTGAAGGGAGCGGAGGAGCGGAGTGGTGTGGGAAAATTTAGGAAGGTTGAAGACCAGACGAGCCGCTGCATTCTGGATGAGCTGCAGAGGTCGGATGGCACATGCAGGTAGATCAGCCAGGAGGGAGTTGCAGTAGTCTAGGCGTGAGGTGACGAGAGCCTGGACCAGAACCTGCGTGGCTTTCTGGGTCAGCAACGGGTTGTAGCAGCGATGTTTGCAGTGAAGGACAGGTTGTTATCTAGGATCACACCCAGATTCCTTGCAGTCTGAGTCAGGGAAACAACAGAGGTGCCGATGTTGATTGTCAGGTCAAGAGTGGGACAATCTTTTCCCGGAAGGAAAAGCAGTTCAGTCTTGTCAAGGTTGAGCTTGAGGTGATGAGCAGACATCCACTGAGAGATGTCAGCTAGACAAGCAGAGATGCGTGCGACGACCTGGGTCTCTGAGCGGGGAAAGGACAGAATTAATTGGGTGTCGTCAGCGTAGCAGTGGTATGAAAAAACATGCGGGCTAATGACTGATCCGAGCGAGTTTGTGTACAGGGAGAAGAGGAGGGGACCAAGAACAGAGCCCTGAGGGACCCCTGTAGTTAATTGACAAGGGTTGGACTCGGACCCTCTCCAAGTTACCCTGTAGGTACGGCCTTTGAGGTATGAGGTGAGGAGGGAAAGTGCAGAGCCTGAAACTCCAAGTTCTTGGAGTGCGAAGGAGGATCTGATGGTTCACCGTGTCGAATGCAGCAGACAGGTCCAACAGGATGATGACCGAGGAGAAGGAGGCTGCTTTGGCAGTGTGCAGTTCCTCAGTGACAGCAATGAGAGCAGTTTCTGTGGAGTGACCTGCCTTGAAACCAGACTGGTGTGGATCCAGAAGGTTGTTCTGATGGAGATAACAGGAGAGTTGTTTAAAGACAGCGCGTTCAAGTGTTTTAGACAGGAACGGGAGGAGAGAGACAGGCCTGTAGTTTATAACATCAGACGGGTTGAGAGTGGGTTTCTTTAGAAGAGGGTTTACTTTTGCCTCCTTAAGACTATTTGGCAAGTGACCAGAAGTTAGAGAAGTGTTGATGAAATGGGTGAGAAACGGTAGAATATCAGGAGCGATCGTCTGAAGGAGGTTTGAAGGGATAGGGTCCAGAGGACAGGTGGTAGGGCGGGCAGAGGTAATGAGGGTAAGAACCTCACTTGGAGAGAGAGGGGAAAAGGAGGTTAGTGTGTGGGTGGAAGGAGGGTCTCGTGACCCAGAAGTAAAGGTGAGTCAGAAAAAAAGAAGAGCGAATATCATCAACCTTTTTTTCAAAGTGGTTAACAAAGTCGCTTGACAGAAGTGAGGAGGGGGGAGGGGCTTTGGGGGGGTCCAAGAGGGTGGAGAAGATGGAAAATAGTTTTTTGGGATTGGAATAGGAAGATTGGATCTTATCTTGAAAGAAAGTGCTTTTTGCCTGAGAGATCGAAGCAGAGAAAGAGGAGAGGAGAGCCTGATAGGTTAGGAGGTCGTCACGGTGTTTGGATTTCCACCGTTTCCGCTCTGCTGCCCTAAGGACGGTTCTATTAGCACGCAGTGCGTCATTTAGCCAGGGAGCAGGAGGGGACTGACGAGCCTGCCGAGATGTGAGAGGACATAGAGAGTCCAGAGAGGATGAGAGAGTACAGAGGAGAGTTTCTGCAGCAGAGTTTGGAGGCAGGAGTTGGAACGAGTCAGAGGAAGGGAGGGCTGAGAGAACCGATGACGCAAAGGTAGAGGGGGAGAGAGAACGAAGGTTACGGCGGACAGGTGCAGGATGAGAAGAGATTAGTTTGTTATGTTTGGAAAGGGGTAGAGAGAATGAAATGAAGAAGTGATCGGATGTGTGGAGCGGGTTTACAGAGAGGTTAGAAGTAGTGCAGTTCCTTGAGAATATGAGATCAAGGACATTGCCAGCTTTATGAGTTGGTGGGGATGGAGACAGTGAAAAAGCAAAGGCGGTTAACCGAGATGTTAGTTCGTCTATCTTCCCTAACTGGAGATTGAAGTCTCCGAGAAGTACAGCGGGAGGGCCAGTTTCAGGGATGTGTGAGAGGAGATTATCTAATTCCTCCAAGAAGTCTCCCAAGGCGCCTGGTGGACGGTAGAGAACAACAATGGTTAATTGTATAGGATGGGTTACTGTGACGGCATGGAATTCAAAGGTGGAAGGAGTGAAGTTAGGTAACTTGAAGAGGGAAAAGCTCCATTTGGGAGAGAGCAGGAGACCAGTGCCACCTCTTCTGCCAGTGGGTCTGGGTGTATGGGAGAAGGAATATGCTGTGGAGAGAGCTGCTGGGGTGGATGTGTTGAATGGAGTAATCCAGGTCTCAGTGAGAGCAAGGAAATCCAGAGACTGCAGGGAAGCGTAGCCAGAGATTAAGTCAGCCTTAGGAACAGCTGACTGGCAGTTCCACAGGCCACCTGAAACTAGATGTTGGATGTCAGTGGAGCATGTGGGATAGACGAGAGCAGGGCGGTTATAGCGATTAGGAGATACACTGGGCCAGCGATGATTGCGAGAAGACAGGTGAACAGGATTGGAGAAAATACATATGATTATAGCATGAGGGGCTAGAAAACTAAAGAAAATAAAATAAAACACCAGCGGTAATTAGCTCAGTCAGAGGAGGATTTGCCTCCTCTTTGCCACCCTCGTGATTCCCGCAGGACTCCAATGTCTTTGTCAGTCTTCGGCTGTCTGACGCTGAAGCTGAGGCTCCAGGAAAGAGCTACCTAAAATGGACGCCTGATTGCTGAGTTATCACAGCTGTGGGGCCACGCCCCTCTAATTAGTTAACTCTCTACAGCTGATGGGCAACAGCAGAGTGTCCCTGCTTATATTGTAATGCAGGCTTGAGTGCCCGACTGAGACCTGTGTTACAGGTTCCCTTTGAGCAGATCTGAGATTTAAAATCTCTCAAAAGCGCCGTTTTAGCTACAGTAACTACAGAACAATTATACAGAGTAGAATAAATGAAACAGAGAAGTCTAATTAAACAAGAATATAACTTACAGTGGTTGCTGCGTCAATAGGTAGTGTCGTCACCCGGTCTCGATGCACACTGTTGTGTTTTGTCTTGTCTTTTTCTGTCTTTGGTTCACCTCCTGTTTTGCCTGTTGGTTTCTGTCTGTTTTCCCTCCCTGATTACCCGATTGTGTTCACCTGGTGCCCCTGTGTTTTCTTCTCCCTCCTCACCTGTCTCTTGTTTGTTTGATTAGTCATGTGTGCATTTAGGTTCTGTGTTTTCTGTTAGTCTTTGTTAGTTCCTTGTTGTAGTTTGACGTTGTTCACGGGGAAGAGTTCTGTTTTTGCTCTGTCTTTAAAGATCAAATGCAAAGATATTTTTATAATTGCCAGTAGAATCGAAATCATATAGCTACAACACTATTTAAGATATTGCAGTATTAAAATCGGAGATAATATGCGTCTGGCAATGCGCAATATTTATTTTGTTCAACCCCCAACACCAAGACCGACGATTATTTCTCAGCCGCTCGTCTCCGCAAGATGGCGTCGCGTGACATCAGAGTGGCCAAACATATTTCCACCTGGCTTATCGCTCACAGCTGCTTCCGCCGATAGTACAACTTAGTTTCGTTATCATGTCTGATTCTGAGTCGGAGGCCACCCAAGATCTTAACTTGTAAAAGGGGTAAATTAATTGTTGGATGTAGAAGTGTCAGAATCAATATAGATGTTTTTATTTTAAAGTAAATTCAGATGGAACATAGTAAAAACATGTCAATTCTAATGTCCGCCTAAAAAAAACCCATTACTTATAGTGAAAACCACCCTTGAATGATGGGTTAGTAGACTAAAAGCTTTAGGAATCAAAACTATAACATATAATAAGTACCCTGTATCAAGATTGATGCAAAACAAGTGAAATTGGACCTTTTTACAGAGGTTTAGAAAAATAAAGTTCCATTTGAACTTTTTCACTGTAAAAATCATTTTATTACTTTGAATTATCACTATAGGTATTCATTCCATCCAAATACAACTGTTGTGAAAAAAAACTCATTTAACTGATCTTTTTCATTTATTTGAAGAAAAAAAAACACAATGTGAGCCTCTGAATTAGCCCCGAGTGAAAAATGCTAACCTATTACTGCACCGAAAATCACTCCTAGCTCCCTTATTACTTATCCTAGCTCCACATCCAACACATTGTTTATGATCGTAAAGACACAGAATCTAACGGTGCCCACCTCTATAAGCAATACAACTGCAATTCCGTTATCTGCTGTGCTCCGTGCGCTTTGAAATTAAATCAAAAGTTGTTTACCTCAATTCTTTGGCGTTTCTGCATTGCCCGGCTCTTTCGTTCTTTCAGTTGTTTTTTGTGCTCAAATATGGGACCTGAATCCAGTAGACTTCTCAGAATGACTAGAGATCTTCTCATAGTCCAAAACAGTTAACAGGCACAGCAGAATCCCGATATGGGCCATTTTCCCAGACCAGCACACAGTATCCGCGATGTTCCTGGAGTAAATCAGCACAGCAGCAAAGGACAGGCGAAAACAGCAGCGTGGAATCACTCCGGTCCCTCCGTGGTATCCCCGGGGTGAAAGCAGGCCCCAGCGGTGGTAAAATCCTCCTCCGTACAGCAGCACACGCCCGGTGGAAGCAGGCCAAGCCCGAAGCGTGGATCCACTCCGTTTCTCCGCGACGACTCCGGGGTAAAAACCTCTCCAGTACAGCCGTATTCTACAGGTGGGAGCAGGCCTCCGTAGATCGCAGATCGCAGAATCGCAGGCAGGAACAGGTGGAGCCTACTACCAATACGGGTTTCAGCCTCCAATGTACTTTTAATGCTTCTCCACCAACAGACTTGACGATGGCAGGATCAACATCGTATGCATCACACGCGAAGTGGTCAGAGCACAACTTGCTCCATTTTGTCGGCTGCCAGCCAACACGATTCACTAAAAAAATCCAGTTTCGGCGGATGATTTTGTCTTGGGGAAATGCATGTAAAATTCTCCCAGATCCCGCACCGTTCGTACATCCAAAAGCACAACAATAACCCATGTTTTTGCGGCTATAATTCAGTTTTCTTTTCGAAAAACACCGCTGACATGTGAACGAGACTGCCGAGTCGGGATATTTGGCCCAGAGACTGTTTGGCCACAATGACGTCACGCGCGCGGAGGCTGCTGGGAATGACATGTCAGAAATTCAGACGGCTTTGGGTCGAGTTTTGTATCAATAAAAAGCTTTTTTTTAGGTGTATTATCTCGATTTAAATTAAATAAAAAATACAGGCAGTCTTAAAAACAAAATGTCTATAAAAATGTAGCATATTTGGAAGCTTTGCATTTAATCTTTAAGCCTTGAAATAAAGGTATTTTCTGTTTATCTGCATTTGGGTCCTGCCTGCTTCACTCTCAACCCTGACAGAAGGAACTAACCAAGGATGGACCCAGCAGATCCTTTTGAGTTGGAATTACTCAGTTTTTCCTTTTTTTTGGCTGGCTATTCTGATAAGTGGAGGGGAGCGTCTGGAGTTCAGCAGCGAGAGGCTGCTCTGGCTGAGGCACACCAGATGGCTATGGAGAAGCCAGATTTAGTGAAATTCTTACCTGGCTGGATTTTGGATTTCCTCTCGGTGTGTTATCCCCTGCTTGCCAGCCCCAGCCATGCTGGCTCCCTGCCTCCCAATTCCCATGACACCACACGCATCGGTGTGTTCCGTCTGGAATCAACCCTTGCTTCTGCCCCAGTTCCTGCTCCTGTCCAAGAGTCGTTCTCTGGAACTCGTCTGGTTTTTGGAGGTCCACGGAGCCTCCAAAAGGCTCCTAAGAGAAGGAGTTGCAGGTCCAGGCTAGTAGCCCTAGCTACAGAAGCCATGCTTTGGGCTCCAGTACAGGCCCCAGCAGCCATGGTTCCAGCCCCAGTTCTGGCCCCAGCAGCCATGGTTCCAGC
Organism: Harpagifer antarcticus; assembly: GCA_902827135.1. NCBI lineage: Eukaryota > Metazoa > Chordata > Actinopteri > Perciformes > Harpagiferidae > Harpagifer > Harpagifer antarcticus. The sequence continues at coordinate 5,039,343 of CADEHL010001042.1, read as the reverse complement.
CCCAGTTCTGGCCCCAGCAGCCAAGGTTCCAGTTCAGGCCCCAGCAGCCATGGTTTCGGCCCCAGTTCTGGCCCCAGCAGCCATGGTTCCAGCCATGGTTCCAGCCCCAGTACAGGCCCCAGCAGCCATGGTTTCAGCCCCAGCAGCCATGGTTTCAGCCCCAGTTCTGGCCCCAGCAGCCATGGGTCCGGCCCCAGTTCTGGCCCCAGCAGCCATGGTTCCAGCCTCAGTCCTGGCCCCAGCAGCCATGGTTTCGACTCCAGCCCCTCGTCTCCGGCCGACGCCAGCTCCCCGTGTCCTGTCGGCGTACCGGCCGTTGCCAGCTCCCCGTGTCCTGTTGGTGAACCGACAGTCGCAAGTCTCCTCTCAAGTTCCTTCTCAAGTCCCCTCTCAAGCCACATCTCCAGCTCCCTCTCGAGTCTCCTCTCAAGTCCCCCCTCGAGTCTCCTCTCAAGTCTCCTCTCGAGTTCCCTCTCAAGTCTCCTCTCAAGTTCCTTGTCAAGTCCCCTCTCAAGCCACATCTCCAGCTCCCTCTCGAGTCTCCTCTCAAGTCCCCCCTCGAGTCTCCTCTCAAGTCACCTCTCGAGTTCCCTCTCGAGTCCACTCTCGAGTCACCTCTCGAGTCCCTTCTCAAGGCTCCTTTCGAGTCACCTCTCGAGTCCCTTCTCAAGCCTCCTTTTGAGTCACCTCTCGAGTTCCGTCTCGAGTCTCCTCTCGAGTGTCCTCTCGAGTTCCCTCTCGAGTCCCCTCTCAAGTCACCCCTCCAGCTCCCTCTCGAGTCCCCTCTCGAGTCACCTCTCGAGTTCCATCTCAAGTCCCTTCTCTAGTCACTTCTCTAGTCCCCTCTCTAGTCCCTCCTCTGGTCCCTTCCCGAGTCCATTCTCTGGTCCCTCCTCAAGTCCCTTCTCTAGTTCCATCTCAAGTCCCACCTCTAGTCACTTCTCTAGTCCCTTCTCAAGTCCCTACTCTAGTCCCATCTCAAGTTCCCTCTCGAGTCCCCTCTCAAGTCACCTCTGGAGTTCCCTCTGGAGTTCCCTCTCGAGTTCCCTCTCAAGTCACCTCTCGAGTCCCCTTTCTAGTCACCTCTCGAGTTCCCCTCTCGAGTTCCCTTCTCAGGTCCCTTGTCTAGTCCCTCCTCTAGTCCCTCCTCTAGTCCCTCCTCGAGTTCCCCCTTGGTTCCCCTCTCGAGTCTCCTCTCGAGTCTCCTCTCAAGTCCCCTCTCGAGTCACGTCTCAAGTCCCTACCCAATGTCCTGGTCCATTGGAGGTTCCGCTGGGGGTCCTGCCAACTCCATGTCCTGTCCCGTTGGAGGCCCCGCCGACTACTCCTCTGCCGGGGGTCCTGCCAATCCTATGTCCGTGCAGTTGGAGGTTCTGCTGGAGGTCCTACCAACCCTATGTCCTGTGACGATGGAGGTTCCGCTGGGGGTCCTGCCGACTCCATGTCCAGTCCCGTTGGAGGTCCCGCCGACTGCTCTTCTGCCGGGCATCCTGCCAACCCTGTGTCCTGTCCCGTTGCGGGTCCCGCCGACTACTCTTCTGCCGGGGGTCCTGCCAACCCTATGTCCTGTGCCGATGGAGGTTCTGCTGGGGGTTCTGCCGGCTCCATGTCCTGTCCTGCCGGGGGTCCTGCCAATCCTATGGATTGTTCCTCCGGGGGTCCCGCCGTCAACTCTTCTGCCGGGGGTCCTGCCAACCCCTTGTCCTCTTCCGTTGGAGGCCCCGCCATCACCTGTCTCGCCGGGGGTCCTGCCAACTCCTGGTCCTCTTCCGTGGGGGATCCTGCCGAAGCCTGTCCCACCGGCTCCGGAGCTGTTTGGCCTTCGCCCCACCTTGGACTCTGCCTTGCCCCCGGGCCGTTCGCCCGAGTCCCCCTTTTTGAACTCTGCCTTGCCCCCGGGCCGTCCGCCCGAGACCCCATTCTTGAACTCTGCCTTACCCCTGGGCCGTCCACCCGAGTCCCCCTTTTTGAACTCTGCCTTGCCCCCGAGCCGTCCGCCCGAGACCCCATCCTTGAACTCTGCCTTGCCCCCGGGCCGTCCGCCCGAGTCCCCCTTTTTTAACTCTGCCTTGCCCCCGGGCCATCCGCCCAAGACCCCATCATTGATCTCTGCCTTGCCCCCGGGCCGTCCGCCCGAGACCCCTTCCGGGTCCTCCGCTGTGCCCCTGGGCTGTCAGCCCAAGCCCGTCCTCCAGACCCCCTCCACCCACCCTGTTGGCCCTAGTTTTGTGAAAATGTGAAGTCTCAAGCCAAGAAAACTTTGATAATTTTCCTAAAAGCTCAATAGTTCATGGGAAATGTCATTTTCTATGCCAACCAGATGGAATGCCAATATAAAACAATAACCTTCACTTTATTCAGAGCTTATTAAGCTTTAACTATGCAGAAAGTGGCCTATGCTGCTGTGTGAGGTAAAAAAAAGTGGTATTCTTCTAAACCAGCATCTACAGTGCCCCTCACCTTTTTGTAAACGTGCCTTCCTGTCCACCTGATTGATCGTTTGTTATGTAAGCTTGTCTCTTTGTCACATGGCTCACATTATGATCCATTATTTCGCTGGATCTAGTTTGCATAGTTATTAAAGTAAGGTCTCCGTGACCCAAATGTTCTTGAATGGACCTAATACCAAAGAGACAGACAGGAAGCACACACTCGTCTACCCCTATAATCTGCATCATTGCATAATTTCTTTTGATGCAAGAAGAGTTAAAGTAATGGTGGTACAATTTGAGTCTGAAAATAGCACAGATGTGTTGAGTGGAATAACAGAGTGATTTGATCGACAGGTTCAATCCCTCAAGGTTTACTGAATCAGGCTCCATGTACGCCGTGCATTTGGCAAGTTCGCCTTTAAGAAACCATCCATCCATGTCACTGAGTCATGACGACACGGACTTCTATCTAGAGAAATGAAAAACTATTTTTGAAACACTCCTCGCTGCCTTCAAAGTTTTGCTGTTAGCAAATAAAATAAGAGTGCATCAATTACAATGTGGAGGCAGTGTGTGTATTTCTGATGGAGGGTGTGTGTGTATGTGGTGGGTGGCACTGGAACTAAAGACGCAGCAGCTACTTTGCCTTGCCAATTGTTCTAGTTCTTTAAGTTAAGTGGTTTTCTTGGCTGTTTTTCATCACAGTCTTTATCCTGTTGTACCCTCTGCTGAAAGAGGACTGAGTCATAGCAGTCAAGGGGTAAGATGGGTGGGAGGCACACAGCGGGCAGGGGGGTGAGAAAAGTAGAGGGCGTGGGTGGTGCGGGTTAAGGAGGGTGAGGAGGAGGCTGTAGTAAATGAAAAGATGAATGATGAATACTATGGAGAAATGCTGTCTGCTAGGAAGCATAAAGCCCTCACAAATGATTATGTTTTATATTCTTTGTGTGCTACTAAGTGCTTTATAATAGCAGGATCAGTGTCTGGGCATTCAATAAACATTACTCCCAGGTGAGAGTTGCAGGGGGCTGCTAATCGACAGAAAGTTACAGAGGAATTCATTTTGACAACAAGATGAATAGAGATTGGCCAGCAGCCATAAATACCTACATTCACACTTTAGACAGAGCAACATGTTTCATGCCTTAAGCCTCTGCTAATGATTTTCATTTATACTTCAGAGGCTGCCTACAAACCTTTCCTTTTTTAACTAGGAGGTATAAATCTATTTGGAAATCTGAAGAAATACTTCTTTTGAAAATGATTCAGGGGAATTAAATGTATTGTCCAGAGCATGTGAGGGACAGAAAGAGATAAGGACAGATGTGTGGGTGATGTTCTCTTTTAGTCTTAGTGAGACTGAAAACTGTTTGTTGACGGTGGACGGGTGGGCAGGCCATTAGGAAAATTGATGTGCATGCCGCTGTGTGTATGTGCACACGCTCATACATGTGTGCATGTGCTGCTGCTCTAACATCACTGCAGGCGTCACTGCAGCCACCTCACAGTGACTCCCCTGTGACTGAAGGCCTGACATCCTCCCACGCTCTCCCCATAAACTCCCCTGCCCCTCTCGGCTTGCTTTATCTATAACCTCGCCGTCCTCTCACTCTGTCCTTTTTCTTCTCCTCTCTACATTGTCTTATCCATCCATCTCTCTCCCTCCAACATCTTTCTTTTTACTTCGCCCACCTCTTTTTTCTTTGCTTGTTTTTTAATCTCTCACCCCCTCATTTGGTGTGTGGGTCTTCCCTGTCTTCCGTCATGCTCTTTGCGCCCACCGTGCTGCCTGTCTCTGTCTCTATGGAAACCCAGAGTGGACAAGAGTAGCTCTGAGGTCTGTGAGACGCTGATACAGAACCTATTAGTTCACACATCTCTTTCTCTCCCAGTGAGCCACATGCTTCCAACCTGGCACATGCAAGCCCATAGTGTGTGTAAATAGATGATGGAGGATGACGGGGCCACTACCTGCTATCACACAAGTCCTCCCCCCCAGATGAAAAAAGACACCCACATCTTCTCTTGTGCCTATGAATTATCATTGTTGTGAATTGGGAGCAGGCAATTTGGGAGTAAGGAGGGAGTCCTATTGTTTCATTATCCTGTAGGTCTCTTCAATTACTCAGTGGAGAAGGGGACCACCTGATGCCGCCTCTGCACATATTCCCTTCTGTAGCACACACACATACGTTTAGCCCTCTCATCCCCCTTTTCCCCTTTAGTCTCACACCTCACAGACCGTATTTATCGAACATACAGTACATGATGTGGAGGCTGCTGTGTTGCGTAGAACGTGCGTCATTCCGATCCAAACGCATCTGAAGGACAGGTGATTTGTGATAATAGGCCTCCTACAGACAGAATTTCACAGCTTTGGGTCGCTCTCCTGGGCACCATTGTGATTTGACGGTCACGCTAAAGTGGATCATTGCAGAGCAATCATAAGGAGGATACGTCAGCTGTACAACATGTTGTTTGGGGGGAAAATGAAAGTAGCTTGGTGTATGAGAACGGAGCACAAAGATGTGAAACAATTAATTTGAACTGTTAGTTAAAATGTACATGTATCAATTACTTGGTTTTGGCAATGTGTGATTTTAACGCAGTTTATAAACTTCAATTATCTTAAACAGGACTCCAAAGGATGTGACATTTATGTACACGTCTGACTGCCCTGCCTCTCTTAAGCTCACAGTGAGTAGCTGGCGTGGCGAAATACTTTTGAGCGGATAACTTCCGCTAATTAATCCACACTCCCATTTATAGGTTAATCTGGCAGGTACATTTGCCCGTTTGCCTTGAGTAAATTACTTTTTAACCTTTGACACAACCAATGCCAGATGTATGCAGTGAGTGAGAGCTACACTGAACAAAAATATAAACGCAACACTTTTGTTTTTGCTCCCATTTTTCATGAGATGAACTCAAAGATCTAAAACATTTTCTATTTACACAAAATAACCATTTCTCTCAAATATTGTTCACAAATCTGAAAAAATCTGTGATAGTGAGCACTTCTCCTTTGCTGAGATAATCCATCCCACCTCACAGGTGTGGCATATCAGGATGATGATTAGACAGCATGATTATTGCACAGGTGTGCCTTAGGCTGGCCACAATAAAAGGCCACTCTGAAACGTGCAGTTTTGCTTTATTGGGGGGGTCTGGGGGGGTCTGAAAACCAGTCAGTATCTGGTGTGACCACTATTTGCCTCACGCAGTGCAACACATCTCCTTCGCATAGAGTTGATCAGGTTGTTGATTGTGGCCTGTGGAATGTTGGTCCACTCCTCTTCAATGGCTGTGCCAAGTTGCTGGATATTGGCAGGAACTGGAACACGCTGTCGTATACGCCGATCCAAAGCATCCCAAACATGCTCAATGGGTGACATGTCCGGTGAGTATGCTGGCCATGCAAGAACTGGGATGTTTTCAGCCTCCATGAATTGTGTACAGATCCTTGCAACATGGGGTCGTGCATTATCATGCTGCAACATGAGGTGATGGTCGTGGATGAATAGCACAACAATGGGCCATTCACAATGCCATCAATAAAATGCACCTGTGTTTGTCGTCCATAACATACACCTGCCCATACCATAACCCCACCATCACCATGGGCCACTCGATTCACTCAACATTGACATCAGAAAACCGCTCACCCACACGACGCCACACACGCTGTCATCTGCCCTGAACAGTGAAAACCGGGATTCATCCGTGAAGAGAACACCTCTCCAACGTGCCAGACGCCATCGAATGTGAGCATTTGCCCACTCAAGTCGGTTACGTTGACGAACCGGAGTCAGGTCGAGACCCCGATGAGGACGACGAGCATGCAGATGAGCTTCCCTGAGACGGTTTCTGACAGTTTGTGCAGAAATTCTTTGGTTATGCAAATCGATTGTTGCAGCAGCTGTCCGAGTGGCTGGTCTCAGACGATCTTGGAGGTGAACATGCTGGATGTGGAGGTCCTGGGCTGGTGTGGTTACACGTGGTCTGCGGTTGTGAGGCCGGTTGGATGTACTGCCAAATTCTCTGAAACGCCTTTGGAGACGGCTTATGGTAGAGAAATGAACATTCAATTCACGGGCAACAGCTCTGGTGGACATTCCTGCTGTCAGCATGCCAATTGCACGCTCCCTCAAAACTTGCGACATCTGTAGCATTGTGCTGTGTGATAAAACTGAACATTTCAGAGTGGCCTTTTACTGTGGCCAGCCTAAGGCACAGCTGTGCAATAATCATGCTGTCTAATCAGCATCTTGATATGCCACACCTGTGAGGTGGGATGGATTATCTCGGCAAAGGAGAAGTGCTCACTATCACAGATTTTTTCAGATTTGTGAACGATATTTGAGAGAAATGGTTATTTTGTGTATATAGAAAATGTTTTAGATCTTTGAGTTCATCTCATGAAAAATGGGAGCAAAAACAAAAGTGTTGCATTTATATTTTTGTTCAGTGTAGTTTGCTAACCTTAGCTTGGTTGCTGGCTAACGTTATCGCGAGCAAAATAGTCACAATGTATGTGTTTTTGTCCATAGAATGGATTTTAGCTAACAATAATTGATAAGCAGGGGTCTAGGCTTATGATGTATGACGTAGGCATATCACTTTTGATAATGATTGCTACTATAACCAAGCTAAGATTAGCCAGCTAGCTGTTATTTAGAGACTGATGTTTGCTTCTAAACAATAGCTAAGAAAGGTAATAGGCAAATGGTTAGCTAGTTTTTATCATGAAGCCAATGATCAAAATAAAATATAGAAACATTAGTAACATCATGTTGAAAATGATATAACATTTTAATGTTTTGTCATGCTTTGGCCAATGCCTAGGAAGGCTGCTTGGAATATGGAGTGTAGAGACATGTGCAAGGAACAGGGTAATGACTGCCGAAACCTAGTGGCCACTGCAGTTATTATTTATTAGGATTTCATGACATTTAAAATAATTTGTAGCAATAATTATTACATATCTGAATGTTTGTTGAGTTACGCCTTTATTTTATCAAAATGTACATGAAGAAATTACAACAAAGGACTACATTAAAGAAGACATCAAAATGGGCAGCAATAACAGGGGTCAACAACTGAACACATACCCAACCCAGCCCCAGGCCCACCCCATTAACACCCCCAGTGCAGTGAGATAAAGACATGCCAATGATGTCTCACATTTAGGCACTTCAAACCATCTTTGGTCATAGTTGCTGTTTGGCTTTGAACTTGGATTCAAAAGGTTTGAGGTGGATTTAAACTTGTTTCATGTTGATTCTGACTGTGGATTAGAGGATGCTGATAGGAGTCACAGAGGTTTAAAATGCACTCCTTCAGTTTAGACAGATCTCAATTGGCCATGTTTAGAGGTGACCCAAAGATGGTTATAACCTGACCACCTCCATAGGGTAAACATTAGCATTAAATAAATCAACACTAGATGGTACAGTACTTCCCATGATTACAGAAAGGACAAGTCAAAGGAATCAAGCACTACATCTTAACACATTTTACCTGAAAACAATGCAGTGTATCTGCACACGATATACTGTAATCAATACACTGTACAGTCTATTGCAAAGGCATTGTTGTTGGCATTTTTCTGTAGGAATTAACCAGTCTGTTTACCACTGAGTATTATCTTGGAAAGTTTTGCAAAAATAGATACATTTTTATTAAATTAAAAGCCTTCGCTTTGACTTCAGGATGTGGTCTACTCTACTGTATATATTAAGCTACTCATGCATCGTCATTAACTGTGTTAATACAGTAAACAGCCTGCCAGTTGGTGTGCATATATGTGTGTATGTGTGGTGCATGCATGTTTGTGTGTTCTGATTAAAGTACTGTACACACTGGTAGACCTGTCCCTTTAAGTATTTTTTTCAGAGTACACCCCTTCAGTAAAGGATTAACAAAGTTACATGAAACTGTTTAAGAAGCATAGTAGTAACAGTATTTGGCAGTGAGAGAACAGTCCTAATTTATCCATGCACAATATCAACCACAGGAAAGGTCCACATTCTGAACGAACCCATTAAGAACAACACAGTAAGAACATGAAAAGAGTGACAAGAATTCAAGAACCTGGAAGTGTGAGTTGTGTGTATGCATGTGTGTGTGTGCCTGTGAATGTTTTTGAATGTCAACAGCACAGTTGGTTTCCTAGGGAGACCAAAGGGCTAAGACTCATGCAGTGCATAAAGCATTTTCTGGAATTTCGGCAATATTGGAAGAATTATTATTTTCCCACAAAGCCCAGATAATTACATTTAATCATATTAGAACCTTACAGAGTACTCAGGGAGTTTACTGTAAAAACCCATTCAATCCCACCCACATAGGTCTATTATAGACCAAACAGTTTATCCCTGGATTATTTTTCCATTCTCCAGCTCTTTCCTCATGAAAATCACCTTCTCCTTGCAAGATTGTGTGAGTTGTGTAATTATAATTTGTGTGTGTGTGTGTGTTTTAGACTAGTCCAGTCTGTGTGTGCAAGTGTAAGGGGTAGGGTTGGTAAAGCAGAGTTGATCCCGCTTGGGGTATGTAGTAGCTGCAGTAGCTAGGTTCTGCTAAATAGGGGGTATTGTGATCAGCAAGGTATGGGGCAGGCTGGTAGAAGCATGTCACATGGTCTGTGTTGGGGATAATGTTCTGCTCTCCCAGAACCTTCAGCGCCAGCACTGTGATCATGTTCAGAGTCTGACGCCTCTCATGTCCCATCAGGCACACTGTGCTGTCGTCGACCACGCGCCGCAGCGTCATCAGGTACTGGTACTTGCTCCTCTCCTCCCCGATAAAGTGGTTCTTCAAGTAGGACAGGATCTTCCTCTGCTGCTCCTGCACGTCAGGAAAATCGATGAAAAAGCGTGAGCACATGTAGCGCTCCAGTGTTTTTATCTCAGTCTCGCTGGCCGGTCGGTAGTCCCTGACCAACAGGTTGCTGTACTTGAGCAAGCCACCACCCCGGATCTCCTCAGGGTTTTTAGTAGCGATTAGGCGGTAGCGTAGATGATCCATGGCTGCCTTAAAGTCACCGTACATGCTCTCTGCTATGACCTCAACAGCAGGGACTGAGGGAGTTGCCTGAGGAGCGATGCACTGTTCAGGCATGACTGCATTTACCTTAGGGGCCTCTTTGTTCTCAGGCACAGGGCTGGATGCCTCATCGGCTTCTGGAGGGGCCAATTCCCCAGAGTCTTCAGACTGAGAGTGAGGAAGCACATGTGAGGTGGTGCCAGGAATTGTGATTGGAAAAGAGATTGACTCTGAAACCCCAGGCAACGATGAGATATAATCGTGTTCCTTTTTATCCTCCAACTGTAGGATAGGATTTCCAGGCTGAGGGGAGGACTCTTGATTCTCATCCTCGCTGTCGGTTTTCAGTATCAAAGGCTCCATATGCGAAGATACCTGAGGTACAAGGTCCTCTGACTCCACCGGTGGAGTGAGGCAGAGGATGGGAGGGCTGAGGCAGGGGGAAGGCGGGCTAAGACAGACTGGAGTAGGGCTGAGGCTAAGCATAGTTGGGGTGAGGTACGGAGGGGAGCTGAGACAGGATGAGGTAGGGCTGAAACTCAGGGGTGGAGAGCTAAAGCTGGTCTCGAGGCTGACAGTGTTCAGTAGCGCAGATGAGAAGTTAGAGGGAGGGGTCAGACATCGGGGAGGGCTGAGGCTGGGGGGCGAGGGTGTGAAGCAGGGAGGGGAAAGACTGAGGAGGGGAGGGGTTGGACAGGGAACAGGAGGCGTGACAAGTGTGGTCTCGTGTGGGCTGTCAATCAGCTGACTAAAGTCCATCTTTTTGGTTTGTACTACTCTGATTTCATCTTCATCGCTGAGCTCAACTTCTGAGGTGTGTACAGGTTCCTGGGTGTTGGAGGTGGATGTATTGGTGAGTGAAACTAACGTGTCCACTGAACCAAGCGGCTTTGATTGTCTGGGTGCAGGGACAGTTTCACTCGTTGAAGGGTTGCTTTGCTCATCACAATGTGTGGATGGGGTCTCTTTTATGCTCTGAATACTTGTCTCACATGAACTCTCTGTGATTAGCTGACTGGAGGAGGGATCTTGAGCTAAATGAGAAATGGGATCCACAGCAGAGGTGGAGATTATATCAGGGGCTGGATCAGGAGTAAGGCCTATGTCACAAGTAAGCTTACTGGGAGGGGTGGATTCATGCTCAGGGTTTGTTTTCGTAGAGTTACCGGTTGTTGGGGTAGTTGTAGGGTCTGAACTGGGCTTTGGGTCGGATACTATCTCAGGTTCAGGGCTAGGGCAAGGGTTTGGATCTACGACAGATTCGCTATCAGAGACTTGATGTGGGTCACTATTGGGGGATACCTTCCTACACATCCTCCGAGGGGGTTTGGGAGAGATGTGTTTAAGCACCACCATGTGAGCAAGTCTCTCTGAGGCCTTACATGAGGGAGAAGAGGAGGTCTTTTTGTCAGAAACAAGGCTGGGCGGTGCAGGTAAACCATCCTGAGTATCTGGAGGGCTTTCAGCTTCAAGTGTGTTAGGTGTTTTCTCTGAGTTATCTGTGTCAAGTGTGCTGTGAATCTCTGCTGTATCTTGTGTACCGGCAGGCTCTGTGTTGTCAAGAGAAAGGGATATAGAAGAGGTGGAGCAGGAACAATCAATACCCTGTGTGTTGTCTATGTTTGTAGCTTCTGAGGCTGTGATCTCTTCTGTCATTTCTCTTATTCCCATCTCATCTTTTCTCTCTTCTTGCTCAACTGTCTCCGTTTCTTCTTGTCTCTCTTCTTCTACCTGTGTCTCTATCTGTGCAGGTGAAGATGTGCTGGAGTCAGGAGCAGTCAAATGTTGTGTTTTATCTTTCTCATCGTTACTCTGATCCTCACTGAAACACTCAGAGAAATCTGTACTGTGACATTCTTCTGCCAGGTTTAGAGACTCTGCCTGGGTTTTGTTTGAGCTTTTTGGCGACTCGGAGTGTGCCATCTGTTCTGTGAGTTCCTCTCCTTCATCAGGGGGTTTTGTGTGGTTGGATTGTTCTTTCTGGACAGAGAGTTCCTGGTGATTTGAATGTGCTGGTTGTTGGTCATCACAGGGCTGGGTTGGCTCTGACATTTCTACCGTTGTTGGACATTTGGTGATGTCTGGGAGCTCTGGCTCGTGTCTGAGTTCAATCTGATTTGGTGGTTCAGAATTCTCAGAGGTTTGTTTCTCTTCTGACAAAAGTTTTGGTAAAGTCTGGTCAGAATTCTCAGAGGTTTGTTTTTCTTCTGAAAAATGTTTTGGTAAAGTCTGGTCAGAAGAGCTGAATGTTTCTTTGTGTTCTGACGCTTCTTTCAGCTCAACAGGTTTTATGCCTTTGTTGTCTTTCTCCACTTCGGAGTCTTTCGTCTGGTTGGACTGTTCAATTTGTTGTGTATTGGGTACAGTGTTGGACTGCTTTTCATGTACCTCATCTCTCTGTTGTGTCTGGCTGATCTGAGCCTCTGCTTTGATGGATAAGTCTTTACCAGAGGCATTTTCTGTTTTCGGGGCAGTAGGTTCTCTGAGCAGAGACGAAGAGTCTTTTTTCTGTTCACCAGTTTTCATTTTCTGCTGCAACTCCTGCTGCATGTAGGACTCGAGAAGACGATCCAGAATTATCTGAAAGGAGTCAACGCTAAACTCAAACTGTCGCCTCAGCGTGCTTACAAATTTGAGCTCCAGGTTTTTGCCGCTGTTGTTAGAGAGCGAGATGAGGCTCCAGCGGTCGTGCTCATTGAAGACCTTGACCATTTTCTGGACGTAGGCTTCCTTCATTGTTGCGCTGCTTATCCGCTCTCGATTGACCCCAGCAGGTAGGCAGTCCAGCAAACAGCTCAGTACTGACTCTTTGATCACCTTAGAGAAGAAAATGTCAAAACATGACAAAACAAGTTATGACTAGAATTTGGGGAAATTAACATTTGAAGAATGTGATATTAAGGCCAATGTCATTGATTCACCATACAAAATAAGATGTTCTACAGTTAAATGAAGGTAAGGATAACAGAAAAATCATTATCAATGTAGCACTATAAAAATCTATATTGCAACACTCTGAGATAGAAGGTGTGCTCAAGGATGGCTCAGCAAAATGAATGCTGGTTAAGGCTCCACTCATATTCCATTGATCTACTTTCATTTCCTAACAAGCAGTAATCATACCTGGAACTCCTCCTGACTGGGCAACTCCACTCCGAAGATGACGTCCAGGTCCTTGTAGCTCGTTCCGTTGTCTCGGACGAGGACGTGGCTAGCCGTGGATCCGTTCAGACGAATATCTCTCACTGTGATTCCCTGCTTCTGCAGCCTGGCCCGCACAGCCATGATGATGTCTCTAGGACGCAGCTCCAACGTGGGGAAGTTCCCGCGGCCGTGGATTGGAACCACCTCTGACAGAACCTGATGGAGGACCTCTACCTGCTCAGCGTTCAGGCATTGGAACCGCTGACTGGATTTAGTTTCAGACATGCTGCTGCCCTGAAGGGAGAGGAAGGAGGATGACAAGATTGTATTACAAGTCACCAACCAATTCTGAGTTAACTCTGTCACTCTCTCTGTCTCACACACACACACACACACACACAGTGCTCACACGCATAAACACACTCCCTGCCAGTCTGCTGTCTGCAAGTCACAGCTTGGCTGACAGCTTTTCAAAAATGCTAATGTAACTGCTGTGTTGACATGCTGACACATGGAGGGATCCACGTATATGTGATTTGCATGAATATTGATCCACAGCTCAACCAGATCGCAACAAAGGAAGAGGAAGAGTTTGTCTGGAATCACACCAATTAGTTCCTTTATTTTTACCCAATCACGGTCACATACAATACCTGAATCAGTTCAATTTGAAAGAAAGAAAAAATACCAGATAATACATTATTTGATAAGATCGTATGAAGTATATAATTAAAATGACATGTAAGGGCAGAGTAAATCTTTGTTTATTGATTGTTTCCACCAGAGGCGCAAGGGTTAAGCTGAATGAGTCATCCCCAGCAGACTGCATTAATCACACCAACGTCACTAATTAAAGACACACATCTGTGTCTGTGTCCGTGTGCGAAGCACATTATTTGTGTACATAACAAACAATGCGCACACTCCTCTGAGTGCAGTGCAGACAAGGTTGTTTTATATAACACCTTTGTAAATCGTAACACAAATTGGAACAAAGTGGGATTTAATATCAGCCAATTATGTTTGTTAGGCTTCGTAATCCTCCTCCTGGCAGTTATGCACACAGCCTCTGCATCCATCTATCAATCTCTACAAACTAGATCTATTCTTCAAGTCAGTCAGTCGAGGCACATGCAAACGCCTTGAGTGCGTCTGAGTGTGCAACTGTGGTTCATGGCAGCCCATTATGATCTTTTGTTTGTTTTAATCAATAGATGTCAGTCAGTGCTGTAGCTGAATGCTGCTGATTACTATGATTTGTCAATACCAGCAGGGTAAACATTGGGATACTAATGGGCAGTTATGGGATGCTTTCAGGTCAGTTTGTCAGGCATCAGAGAGCGATACTCTGTGATAACCACAAACAATCTAGGAAGTTTTTATGAGTCTTCTAAACTGTGTTGCGTACATTTCAGCTGGAAAACAGCACTTAATTTAGCCTCCAAACTCACTGTAAAACCACTTAATAGCTTTCCAGAAGACAGAAATGTTGAGTCTGAGAACACAACGCTCTCTCCTCTCTGTGCCACACTTTAAAAGGTGGACTTCAAGTTGCAAAAAAAAACGTAATCATACATCCAGAGGCAATAAATATAGTCCCAGGTGTTGACACTGGTCATTAAACAATGGTTGGAGGAGGCAGAGAGGCACTGCGGGACTGTTTTCAAGCTAGCCCCTGTATCTCCCCCTCCCCTTTCGCACTCTTCTGCAAACTTGCAGCCTGAGTGACTCATCCAGGCGTATCGGCTCAGCTCGCACATAATCTATGGCCATTGAAAACCCAGCACATACGGAGGGTCTTGTATTCACTGAGCTAACAACACAAACAAAGACGCTCTGTAGACTCAGGCTGGCGTCTCTGGTTTACACTTTTTACAGCAGAATAAATACAGAAAACAAACAATGATGTCCTGTTTATAGAAAACTATAGAAAAATAACAATGTGTCCCTGACTTTTTATTATTATTAATATAATACAGTGATATTATATGTTTGTCTCTTCCATTTACTTAAACAGTTATGATGAACTCGGGGTAATGCTGTTAAAGAAGGAAACAACTCAGTATTTGTTGTGTCCACCCACCAAATGCATTTACAATGCCTGCACACCACACATTTAGTCTTACATATTTGGAGTTTAGAATATTTTAAATAGTAACCTACTGCTAAATGTGTACATGGGCAATACTTCTAAAAAGATAAATAATAAGAGTTGTTACCCCATGAAATAACAAGGCTTTAGTTTTGTACCTTCTGCTTCACAGTCCACTAATGCCTTAAATGTAGTGGAGTAATAACGAGCACTGCTGAATGCACTCTGCCCCGCTGGTCTTCACTCTAATCACCTAATCACACATTTACTCACTCCTGAGACACCAGGTGAGGGCAATTAACCACAATTAAGTGCCTGGCAGAATAGAGGGCACACGTCTGAGCTCCAGGATTTAAAGCACATTATAAACACAGCATGTAAGCTTCAGACAGACACTAAAAAAGTAAAATATCCAAACTTTACAGAACTGAATGTCCTTACCTGTTGTTGCTGTGGCATTTGAGGGAGCGACTGTCTCCCGGTTTGATAGTAGAACCTCCTCCGAGCTTCAGGTCCCGACAGTGACTGGCTTTGTTCCTCTTCTCAAGTCCCTACACTCTCCGGTGAGGCTCGGTGCTGATGTGTCCCTTATAAGGCATACGAGACTACTATGTGTGCGCGAGTTCATCCGGGCGCTGTCCAGGAGCTCTCTTGGTGCTGAAGTGAAGACTGAAATGAGTCCTCGCGCTCTTGTTTTCTCCTCCGGCCGCCCGGAGCGTAACGCAGTTTCCATAGCGACCTGCCGTCATTCAGTTATGACTGGGGAGCGTGCGTGCGTGCGTGCGTGCGTATGTGTGTGTGTGTGTGTGTGTGTGTGTGTGTGTGGCCTAGCATTACTATACTTGTGGGGACCTACATCTGTTTACACAAATTGGAGGTCCCCATGAGGGGAATCATTAATTGTAGGGTGAAGACTTGGTTAGGTTTAGGATTAGGGTAAGGGTTAGGGTTAGGGTTAGGCATGTGTTGGTTATGGTTAAGGTTAGGATAAGTCTCCAGGAAATGCATGTAAATCAATGTAATGTCCCCTGAAGTGATGTATACATGGTATGTGTGTGTGTGTGTGTGTGTGTGTGTGTGTGTGTGTGTGTGTGTGTGTGTGTGTGTGTGTGTGTGTGTGTGTGTGTGTGTGTGTGGAAGTAGGCTACAACAATGAAGGTGTAGTGTGTTTTGGGCATTAACAGATAGGATATAATTCGAAAACATTTTTAACAGCCCCTTGTGTATCCTTATTGTAAATAAAAGTTGAAAAAGCAGGCTAAATTCAAGACAGAGAGAGGGAACTTTTAGCTAAAGTAGGCCTAGCCAGGATAGACAAAAAAGTATTAGGCCTATTTGTATTTGCTTTCTCCTTGTTTGTTGTATAAATGGGAGTCAAAATGGACATTATAAAGGACTTCTATGTTATTATGCAGCTAACTGAAAACTCTAATGAGAACATTTCTTTTGTATTTATTTCCACAACACTTTTCATTCACTTGTTCACTGTCCCTAACGCTCACATTGTATCCAGTGCTGTGTCCGACTATCATCAGCACATACAGTATGAGTCATCCATGCTGCTCCCCCCCCCCTGGCCCAGCCGTTAATCCCCCAGTCCCCTTCGACTGGCACACCGGAACCTTTCTCTCTGGACAACCGATGATCCCTATTTTCCGCATGCTGCATTTTATTGCTGTCTCTTTCAACAACAATTGGCCTATAAAGCCCTCTTTCATTTTTTTCCATCAGGCCAGTCCAAATTATTGTTTTTCCATGTACAACCGAAAAAACAAGGTTACAGATGTCACATTCTCGTAAACGCATCATAAACATTGTGAAAGAAACGTCATTAATAAGCAAGGCGCTGTAGAAAAGGTCAATTTACTCCCTTACAAAAAAAGAACAAATGACGTCACTAGACGTGCACCACAACCTACCGATACCGGGTACAAATTATTTTTAGCTTGGATGGAACTTGTCTGCTTTGGACACGCGCGCCCGTCCCCCTCTCAAACGGTCGTGACGTAGAAGGCGCGGGCACGCCATGCAAAATCGTGACCGTGTGACGACCATCCATGGTGACGACAGTGAGGAGTAGACAGAAGTTTTATTCAAAGATAAAAGTTTGATCAAGATGGTTCACATACCATTGTCTAGCGACTAAATCCAGACACATTTCTGGCGATTCTATCCATTAAGGACTATATTAAGCACACACATCATCGTACACGTGTTGAATTCGTTTAATTTATTTAAAGGTAACTGACATGCTATTATAATGCAAAACAGTTCAAATATGAAGGAAAAACCTTGAGTAGTCCCCTAGTCGGTCGTCACTTAATTGCGCATGCGTGACATAAGCCTACTTGTAACAGCTTAAAGGCGGTATACACAGTTGTTTCTTACCTATATATGTTGTCAAAGCTCTACCAAAGTAAGAATATGTTGTTATTATAAAATAAGACACACTCGCTTTGGCATCAAGACCAATGCGATAACGTTACTGCCGCTCTGTCTATGTGCTTTTAAGCAAAAGCGGAAGTACGGTTAGGGGAATCCTCTCAGCTCAAGTGGCGAAGATACACCAGTTTGAAAAAACCAAAACAAACATCTCTGGGAAACAAGTCACTGACTGGATGCTACTTTGTATCTGTTCATAAGCAGGCCAGAGTTTTTGTCACTGAAAAAGACCTTCATCATGTCGAATATGGAGAGTATCCTTTCCTGGGAAGTCTGACATGCATATCGGTAGAAACAGTTACCTAATGAGAGTGTTAGCTAGCCAAATGTAAGCTTGGTTTGCTAGCTAACAGCTAGTAACTTCTGCCCAGTCATTCAACTGCGAACGAAAACAGTGATGGGTTTGCTAGTAGCTTACATTTTCACTTGTATAGGAAAAACAAAGTAACTTGCCTGCAGTGATTTGGGTTAGCTCAATGTTTTTACAGTTTATATTCAGCCAGCCTAAAAATGCATTTCTCATTCAATGTATAACCATTAGCCTACTTAAATAAACAATTCCTTGACTATCCATGCAGAACAGCTGTTCAACCTCAAGATTGCCACAAAGGAGCTACAACGCAACTCCAAGAAATGTGACAAAGAGGAAAAGGCAGAAAAGGCTAAAGTGAAGCAGGTGCTTATTTCTATGTACTTATGAAAGACCATTGGCTACAGTGCAGCTATATTTTGTATTATGTATGTTTATGTACTCCTATTCTGTTTGTCTCTCAGGCTATCCAGAAGGGTAACATGGAGGCAGCTAAGATCCATGCAGAGAACGCCATCCGTCAGAAGCACCAGTCTCTTAACTTCCTGAGGATGAGTGCACGTGTGGATGCTGTGGCTTCCAGGGTCCAGACTGCTGTCACCATGAATCAGGTCAGGAGTTCAAGTCAATGCTTTGTCAAAGATCTGCCTTCATTTCTATTTGGTAAAGCAGGTAAATGACAACCATAAAGAAAACATGCCCAACCTATTTACTGCAGTCATGTAATCATTTTTAAAGATAAGCTCTTGTACAGAGATCATTTGATTTAGAAAGAAATTGCACAACGTGACTTGACAATATTACTTGCTTGGTTAACATTGTTTTCAATTGTTGTTATCATTATTTGTGTTGTGTTTGCTACTAAAATTAAACCCTTATTTGTAATCCCTAACCTGGTACAGATTTAGTAAATATGGTAAAAAGTTCATTAACTCAAGTACTGTACTTACATACACAATGAGGTACTTTTACTTTATGTAAGTATTTTCACTTAATGCTGCATTATAGTTTTGGAGCACTTATATATATACTTGTTCTTGCACTAGATCTATTTGGTACCTTTAGTTACTTTAGACAGATTTAGGTTATTAATACAAAATATGATTAATTAAAAGTGATTGTATTACTACAGGTTAAACTACCCAGCGATAAATGAAGTTCTTAGAAAATGAGCTTCACTTTTACTAGCTGCAACATAAAAGGGATAGACAAATCATTGCTTATTTATTTATAATACAATAACATCATTTATATGATTGTGAAACATGTAATTTTACTCATGATTACTTTCACTTTTTAAATATATTTAGATGCTAATACCTTTACTTAGAGTGGCCCTATTTCCCGTTCCTGTAGTGTCATATAGGTTTGTATGCATGTAAATGGTCTGCAAAGGCTAAAATCCCAAAGTGGCTCTCTCTTCAACCTTCAAAATATGTCGTATTCATAGTTGATATGTTGAATTATACATCATAATTAAGATCTTTAAGAGCTTCATAATGTAACCATTACAGGGTAAAAAGTCAGAAAGTAGGCATTTACTCATTTTAGGATTCAACACAAAAGAAACAGGGAGAGGAAGAAGGAGAAAAAGGGTCTGGCAGACATGCAAACAAAATGCCACCAATTACATAATGTCATTAGCTCTGCAGCAGACTGAGGCTATTACCTTCTTGCCCGTATGAGACTGACCTGCCTCTTTAAATGGCTTTCATTCAGGTTCACTACAGGGCAGGCATCCTTTCACAGAATAGAACCAAATAGCGTCTATAGAATTGGAGGCAGCCTGCGAGATGGTATAGCTGAAAAACACCTCTTTATGTTGTTGTAATATACGTCTCATAAAACATGACCACAATAGCACTGATGAAAAACCCCTCCACCATAATATCAACTATTGGTAAATAGATTTTGACAAGATTAATCAGCATCATCTTTGAAATATCAAGGATGAGAGTTAGTCATAACAAATGATTTGTTTAAAGAGCTTAAAGTGACACCTAGTGGACATACAGGGTAACAGCACTTCAAGCTTTGCCCCATGAAATCCTTCTCCCTGAGCGACCTCAAATACTGATCCTAGTAAGAAGAAGTAAGAAGGCCACAGAGGCTTTAATACTCAATGTGATGTGTTTCTGCCCAGGTGTCTAAATCCATGTCTGGAGTGGTCAAGTCTATGGATGCTACACTCAAAAGCATGAACTTGGAGAAGGTAAAACATTTCACATGACAAAAGGAAACAAATCTGACCATTTTTGGACTGTTGCTCAGTATCTATGTTTCTCGATAGATCTCTGCTTTAATGGACAAGTTTGAAAACCAGTTTGAAACTCTGGACGTGCAGACGGCTCAGATGGAGGACACCATGGGAAACACCACCACTCTGACAACTCCTCAGGTGAGAAGCCCTCCTACACGCAGGGAAACCTCGTTCATGCAGCCACTCCTAGAGGGATAGTTGGCATTATTTGGAGTGGGGTTAGAATTAAAGTCTGTTTTTGTGTATTGAAGAATAACTAGCAAATGTTAAGCCTCTGAAAAAAGCTTTAACTTAGACAGGTCATGACTTCTGTGTACTTATTACCCTCCTTATTTTAAGATAGTGACTCTTGTAAATACACAATCTTGACAGTGTTGTATGAGGTACTTTATAGTTAGTGTATAATGTATAATTAGCCACCTTAAAAAAGAATCCCACTATCAAAATCTACCATACACTGACTATGGATAAGACCCTACCATACCTTTTTAATCCCATCATTATTCCCACAATAAATCCTCTAAACATGTTTCTTTCTTTAAATGAGTGTTCTCTTGGTTGGTCTGTAGAACGAAGTGGATACACTGCTGCATGAGATGGCTGATGAAGCAGGGTGAGTGGTCCATACCTCCAAACAATTAACAGTAATAGCAACAACAAATGCATTGATAGGAGAAAAACATAAATGCAGGGACTTAAAAAATAATGTACTAACTTTTTTAAGTAGACTAATACAACTATTATGCAAAATCCACTTTTGTATTTGTTTTTGCCAGTAATTTGTGTCTCCTCTATGTTAAGAGATTCGGAAAAAATATGATCTCTCTTTTTATCCTGATCCATCTATAACAAAAAAGGATTTTGGCCACTTTGTGTTGTCACAATGTTTTTTTGGGTTGTGGAACAATTAGCCAATCACCAACCAGTAACACTCGCCCTGAATCTCCTCCTAGAGCACCATTGTGTTGTTTATTAAAAAATATCTCGCAGAGGGGCGTGGCCAGTCTGTTCGGTATTTCGAGCAAAACCCTTCAGAGACATGTTCTGTAAATATCTGAGACCTACAATATATTGTTGAAATTGAGTATAATAGGGGACCTTTAACAACTCAGAAGCTGTACTAAGCTTTATTTAAATGACGTTAAGAGCTAAGCAGCCAACCAAAACTCATGGTGAAAGTGTTCCTGTCTATTTTCCCTTTTCTGTTTTTAGGTTGGATCTTAACCTGGAGCTTCCTGCAGGCCACACTTCCTCAATGGCTTCATCTGTGGCGTCTACAGAGCAGGTAACACACCCGTTCTTCTGCTGTAGCTATTTTTGGTGTGTTTATATACACATTTTCTTTATTGTCATATTGTCTATGAAAGGTGTCTCTCTAACATTTATCTGTAAGGAAGGACAGTCTCTATAATCAGCTAGAATGATGTACAGTAGGTGTTATTTGTAAATGTCACAATGACCGTAGACAATAAAATACACGGACCCTTCTTTAACACAGTTCCCTGACATTGTGTATGCTCATCTTCTTCAAAAAGGAACTGTATGACTATAAAGAACCCACGGCCTGTGGTGGAGCTGTGGGTCTTCACGGATACTGTGACACAGAAGCAGTGTTTATTCAGCCTTCTTCATCCAAACAATGACTGTGTGGAACATTGTGGTCATAAGGCGGCAAAGTGGAATATGTGGCAGGAAATGTTTGAGTTCTCCCTTAAGATGTTTTGATACATTTTCCAGTTTGACAAGCCACAATTGGACTCCATTGTAACCAACATACTTCAGTCTGTTCACATCTGTTTTTTGTGAAGGACAGCTACACGTTGCGGATATTCTAAGAACTATAGATTTCACCACGAGCCTCACGAGAGACATTCTTTTCGATCCTCTGGCTGTGCATATCGCATTGTGTTTTTTTATTGAATTGTCTAAGTATTTAATTAACTTTATAGACAAAATCAGAACAGAGACCATAATGGAAAAAATGTCCCCATTGAAACACATTCAGATTGAATCCAGTGGCCATTACAAAGCATAGCACATTCTACATATGAGTCTCATCCCCACTCGTACCGGCACATACACACGTATATATATTAAACCATCATTACATATTTGTATATACACTCTCTTATTCCGCAGCTGCTTTAACACCTGCATTTTCCTACCGGGATAAATAAAGGTCCTTCTTATCTACATCTCATTACAACATATGATCTTGTATTCTATTATATCAGACTTTTCATCTAGAAATCTGGCTTCAAATGTATAGTGTTTGCTAGTTTCCACCATATTTAACCATCTTCTCATGTTTGCACTATGAGCCAAATACATTATTTTAGAGAATTACCATATACCAAAACATACCCTTACCATTTAGTATACAGAAAATAATAAAGAAATGTTGTTTTTTTATAATAACTGGCATATTAGGATTAACATTCTGAAAACACATGAATAATCGGTTGTGAAAATAAGAACTTGCCGAATGTTTTTTTCTGACTGTTTTCCTGTTCTGTGTTGTTATCAGGACGAGCTGTCCCAGAGGCTGTCCCGACTGCGAGACCAGGTGTCATAATGATGTCCAAACATCACAAGACCGGGAGGAAGGAGAAGAGACAGGGCGTGAAGAAGCGGAGAGCAAACAGAAAGTGGTGCCGTGTGCCTGAAAGCTCTGTGGTAAAGGTTTGCTCTGTTGTGAGAATGAAAGGAGCTGACTACCAGCAGAGAGGGAGCGAGAGGAGGAAGCAGGACCTCTGCTGTCCTGTAACCTACTGCATCACCTGCAGCGTTTCTATAATAATGCTCATTTGCACACTCCTATTTAACATGTATTGTGATTACCTATTAGCTCAGCAATAACACAGCTGTGCTGGCTTTTATTTTTTACTCCTTGGAAGTATTTGTAAATGGTATTTTTTTGCGCACATTTTTGAGAATTAAACAATTGTGTATTACTTAATAGCTATTACCTCATTCTAAGGTGGTTGAACACCATGTATATAATGCAAGATTACATTATTTATGTACCTATTTATATATGAACTGACTGATTGCTAAGAGAGCAAGTTTGTATTGTAACTGTAATGTCCTACCTGCATGACTGAGGATGTGAGTCGAATCCTGTTTTGGCTGTAGTGCTAAAACTAAAACTAATGTATTTATTTATTTTGTTGTATTGTATGATAGGGCTCATCGTCTATGTTTGCCTGGAACCTGCTTTATAAAAAGCTGCAATAAAGCTGATTGTCTGCATGTAGCACTCAAGGCTCACTGTGCGCTTTTATGCAAAGATTGAATGTCAATTAAAAACATTAAAACTTGTTTTACCTGTCAGTTTATAGCCTTGTTTTGTGCATCCCTGTCCCCCCTCTTTCCATCCTCCCCCCCCTCTTTCTCTCCCCAACAGGGAACAGATGAGAGGTCAAAGGTGTCACCTGTAGAGGAAGCGGCCCTCTGCCGCTCGCATGCCACTGCCTCATTACACACACACATGCACACACAGTTCAGCATATCTCAGGGGGAGGCGGGACTCAGCTGGGAGCCATTACAGGTGCTCTCTGAGCACACACACACACACACACACACACACACACACACACACACACACACACACACACACACACACACACACACACACACACACACACACATATCTCTACATGAACAGCCCCGTTCTGATGGGAGTCCTCCAGAGTGACACTCTGCCACCTCTGACCCTTTTTGTGTCCTTCCTAATCATCATCATCAGCACGCACTTAACTACATTCACAATCATCATCAGTGCCCCCCCAGACTGACACAAGTCTCTATTCTGCCTATTACACACATACTTCCTCAGTGATCCAGCAGCTGTCAGTCATTTCTGCTCAGAGTTAGATCACCTGGAATTTAAATTCCACGTCCCCTCTGCTGTCAGAGCCACGCAATCTATTTGGTACGTTTTGTTTTCAATTTCTAACCTTCAGTGGCCACATCTTTAAGTATGATTAAATCCTGATGCGGCTTGTTTTTTCCTCCGCGCTGTGTGTGGGGATGCTTCCCTCCAGATGTGTGTGTGCAGACGGCCCCTGCGCGAGGGAAGCCTGTGTTTGGCTATGTGTGTATGTGTGTGTGTCAGGTGTTGATACCAAGTGGCTTTCCTCCAGGGCCGTCAACACCTCCTTGTCTGGGTTCCTAGAGCAGTGGAACTTGCTGACAGGAGGGGATCCGGTGGTCCTGTCCCTACGGCCGACCTGTCTGCTGCTGCACAGGGGGGAGGGGGGAGGGGGGGAGAGCCAAACACGCTGACTAGGAGAGGAAGCTCTAATTATAACAAGCATGATCACACACAGGAAACGATACGGTATGTCCAGCAGGATTCGGCAGGAAAATAATAAATGTTCCTAAAGTCCAGAATGATCAACTTGAGAATAAAATGGGTCTGTTTTACAGGTCGGTCTTCCAATTTCCAAAATGTTTTCTAGAAACAATAATGTAATGTCATACTAAAGTGAAGATAGATATTGTTCACC
Organism: Harpagifer antarcticus; assembly: GCA_902827135.1. NCBI lineage: Eukaryota > Metazoa > Chordata > Actinopteri > Perciformes > Harpagiferidae > Harpagifer > Harpagifer antarcticus. Next base: position 5,015,105 of record CADEHL010001042.1, on the reverse strand, counting down.
AGAAACACTTGCCTTTGTTTTTTAAATACATTTAGAACGTTCTGTCTTTTAGTCTTATCTACCAAATGCCCTGACATTTTATGTTTTACTTAACTGTTGACTTTTTTACTCAGGTGAAATATATTATGGATATCGCATGTGCCTTTATTGTATGTTTCCTAACATGTGAAAGTGTAACTTCTTATGCTGCCGTATCTCATTGTGATGTCCACAGACTAATCTGCAGATTCATTGATAATGAAAATAATCAGTAGTAGCACTACGTGTGTTTAAAGCAGCAATTGTTTCTATAAAATGTAACTGTTCCTTATAATTAGCGATTAGTTACCTCCTAAATACAACAGATACAAAATCACAAAACTCTTGATGCTGCATATTCATAGGTTAAACTGATGTGCCTTCTAAATAAGAGAAACTTGGAATAATTCTATATCAAATAGTAGATTTAACTGGAATACGTGTATTTAAAAATATATATACAGTTTATTTGCGGTATCCTTCCAAAAAATGATGTTATGGTCACATGAATAGTGTATCATCAGTGTTGAGTGTAGACAGTAACAATCATCATCTATTTAAGGTAGTCTTTGAGATGGAAAAGTTTCACACAGTGGCTCTTTTCCTCTCCTTGTCTTCTATCGCTTCCTCGCTAGAAATATTCAATTACAATGCCTGAAGGGTCAGGTCAAACACAGGAAGCCGAGCTGATTGGTTCTACTCGGATATCGATGGGCATGTGTGACCAATCGCTGCTGCTCAGGGCTTTCCTCAGGCTGCATCTGCTGCCGCTGAGTGTGTGTCTAATCGTTCCACCCCAAGGCTTTCCCCAGTTTCCACTCACCTCTTGACCATTGCTTCCTGTCAGTGTTAACGCCGCTTTTAATCAGTTTTACTGTCTCATGCACACACATACACACACGCGCCCACACAGCTGGCCCTATCCATCCCTGCTCTCCAGAGCACGCTTCATTAAGATCCAACCAATATCCTGCTCGCACCGTCACAACCTCTGTCGCACGCACGCACACGCACACACACACACACACACACACACACACACACACACACACACACACACCTGATCCTGCCAACCCTCCACATGACCCTCGCCTCACCCAGTCTGATATCCCTTACATTCACACAAGCCGTGAACATGGACATATAGCCTTGTCTATTTCTCTTTATTGAGGCTGTCTGCCAGTCATTGTGTCTACATACACGGACACACACACACACACACACACACACACACACACACACACACACACACACACACACACACACATGCTTCCTTATCACATTATAATTCATATCCTTACATAGGCAACTGTTGTCTCAGGCTGAATCAAACGAATTAAAGTTATCATTTATCCCCTGTGCTTCAAAACTGTAAAGAACATGCATTTTCTTGTTTTGCTATGCTACTGTAGGACTCTTCAGCTGCTCAGAGTCAGTTGTCCATCAAAATAGTTTTTGATGAATGTCAAGTAACAATGTTGGTAATTCCTTCATGTTCCATCTTGTGCCTTTATCAAAGTTAACTTGCAGAATTATTGACTTCCCATAAACCTCAGCTGTATTTGATGTTTGGTTCAAATTAGCAAATGTTAGCATGCTAACACTAAACCAGACAAATGCTTGTTTTTAGCCTAGCAAAGTGCCAAAAAGGCTGTTTGCTACATTTGTTGAGGCAGTTGCAGCCCCTACCAGCCAATTAAAAAAAAAAAAAAACTGTCAATGATGGTATAAAACTTGTAAATTACATACATTTGTTGAGGCCATTAGCATAAGGAGACATTGCTGAAACACCAACCCAGTCTCACGGCATTTCGTGTTATAGTCACGAAAGGGATCTATTGATTCGTGTTCACCAATACGATTTCCCCATTTTTTTCGTGTCACATACGGAACGATTTTAAAAACAATGTAAATAATAACAAATTAGAAGGAAAAAAAGATTTAAAAATACAGATTTCAGTATTCTGAGGCTCTGAGCCCCATTTATTTTCCTCACGGACTGCAAAAAAACTGAGACATTATACAATTTAAAATAAAAACAAGACCCGACCGGACAAAAAGACGTGGTGCAGGCACGAAACACACTACCAATAGAAATACATTGCTTTTAAAATCGATGTGTGACACGAAAAAAATGGGGAAATCGTGATGGTGAACACGAATCAATAGATTAAATGTCGTGACTATTACACAAAATGCCGTGAAACTGGGTTGGAAACACACACCGACCAGCAGCACGATCTCCCTACAGGCCATCATTCAAATGATCACAGCTAAATCAGTGGAGGTTGTATTAAGTCTCTTGTTATAACCTACAAACTTTCCCCTAGTCTTTTCACATTAACATGCCATAACAGTGTGTCACACTTGTGCTGGTTTTGTAAATTCATTCTGGATTAGGCAGTTGAAATTGAAGGGATTAATAAAGCTTTACTCAGTGCTTGATGACAGGATGATAATGAGAGAAACAGGAAGAGAGGAAATCTATTAACTGTATTTATACCTCTGGACCTTCATTATTATTATACCAGTGGACGTGAGAGAGTAATGTGTGTGTGTGGAGTAATCTGTTAGGAGTGTGTGTGTTTGTGTGTGTTGTGCATATGGTAAAACACTCTGCAGGTCTGCTGTTAGTCACACTCCCGCGTCTCAAATTGAATTAGCGTTGACAGCGCACAGCACCAGCCGCGTGTATGTGTGTGTGTAATGGGGGCACTAGCTGTTGGCAAGTCGTGTGTGTGTGTGTGTGTGTGTGTGTGTGAAACAGAAGAGAAACAGGGCCTTCCCCCCTGAAATCAATTAAGCGAGTATAGGTCTGTAGTGGTGGGGGTGATGGGGGGCACATCCTGTAGAGGGCAGCCCAGACAGACAGCACCATCTGGGGCAGCAGGCGGGTCGACCCTCGGGTTGAGACATGAAAGAAGCGGGCCAGGGATAAGAGGAGAGGGGAGAACAGGCCGGCGCTAAATCACTCTTTTCTCTCCCCCCCCCTGCCCCTCATCTGCCATCCGATACATCAGCCACGGAGCATCATTCTCCCTCCATCACTCTCCTTATTCTCCACTCTGTCCCAGGAGTGATAACCTGTCATACACAGGAAGCAAAAAGAGGTAAGAACCATCTATCCCACTGTCAGAGATAGGGGCAAAGAGAAAAAGAATATCTCACATCTCTTGTTCCAAAAAGGGTTGATTTATGGGTCTACATTTAATAAAAACCAATTCCTCTCTTTGGCTTTCTTATTCTCTCACTTACACAAAGAGGCACCTGTAGGATCCCCCTCAGCTCCATTAGACGGGAGGGAATTAGCATACCTATACACTCTTTAGGGGGGAGGGAAGGTCGTGTGTGATGGACAGCCGGGGTCAGAGTGTGCGTTGTGTTTGTTGGTCCTAAGCTGAGTGCTGACAGCCCTCTTCCAGCCACCCTCAAACACACAGACCCATTGATGAAAAACAATCGGCTTAAAAATAAAAGGTTAAAGTAACGTAATTACATCAAGAGGCCGTGGAAAGACAAGAGCATTCGTGTCACTGTGGCTGTAATAAAGACAAATTCATGGTGGATTCAATATATATACTTAATGCTTAGGTTATTATAGGAGTAAAGGAATAAGAAATTAGGTCCTTCAATCAAGTTCATATGTTCACTATGTATTTGTATCAAAACATCCATTTCCTTTTCAATGTAAAATCTATATTATCAAAATGTTGCTGTCAGAAGAAAAGCATGTCCTTTCAAATGAGGGTTTAGAATGTTCAAGGAAAACCTTTTTTGATTTTTACAGGAAAATTGAATAGATTTAGAACATTTTAAACTTAAGATAAAAAACAAAATAGAAACACTACTTATAAACTATTTGATTATCTTAATTTACGTTCACAGAAAGTACACATTAAGCAGAATGCCCCCTGTCGATGTTATATTATTATATCATTATTATCATGATTTCAGATGGGTTAATATGTAAGCTGTACTTTAAAAGCATCGTAAGTTTGAGTACAGTAGATCAAACTTTAACTGCTTCATACTATTTCTCTCCCTCTACATTTGATTTATAAGCACAAAAGTGCTACAAAATTAAAAAGGGTGAAACAAAACAACAAAAACAATAAAAACTATTAAAACAACAGAAGAAAAGCAGTGACATTTATGCCGGCATGGTATAATGTGGGGGTTTTAAAAATCTAGTTAAAGGCTATTCTAAAAAGTACCTCTAGTACTTTCACTCTAGAGGTAGTGAAAGTACAATATTTACTTCTCTGTAACGTGGCAAATTAGAAAGCATTGAAAAACCTCCAAACCGTTCTTATGTACATCAATTGAGTAAAGGTACCTACTGTATTACTTTACACCCCGTAGTGCATCAGTGCTTTGTTTATTAAACTAATCAGAGACGTGCCCTTAATGAATGACCTTGCAGCACTGCTGAGTGTTCAAATCACTTGAACGAGGGAGGAAAGGTGTAAATGGTGAGGTGAGGCGTGAGGGAAGTGCGAGAGCTGTTTCGGTCATTAACACTTCCTCTGATGAATTGCACGAGTGTGAGGCACACAGATGGAGCGCTCAGAGGAAACCCCAAAACACACACACAAACACAGAAAACAAGCAGACCAGGTGCCCGGACACATGTTAAAGCCGTTTGTCCTCCACTCATTTGACCTGTGCTCCTGGAAGACAGGGGCCTGTCAGGGAGCACATGCCTATGCAACACCCTGGTGACCCCATGTCCTGCACACACTCGTGGCGATGCTGCAAGCTATATACACACACACACACACACACACACACACACACACACACACACACACACACATGCTTATTAAAAAGCATTTTGAGCTAATCCTGCAAGATCACAACAGAGGATATTAGCCCATATTTAAAACGTGTTGATGTTTCTAGCAGTAGATTCCCAAAAATTGGGGAGAATTATTAAAAAAAAGGGAAACAGTGATGGGACGGGATGAGAGGATTTTCACTGTCCAAGAGAAAAGTTTGACGGATCATAATATGCCTGCTTCATAGCGTAGTACAAGAGCGCTTAATCACTGTTAAACTGCCCTTGCTTTTCACATTACTCACTCTGTGTAATTCAATTTCAGACACAGCTGGTTTCACTTTCAACTTTACAGCTGAGCTCAGTCACGTCCCATAATCTGAGCTGATAAATAACCAGCTTTTTATTGAGTTTGCTGAGAAAACAGCGTCCAGTATAAACCCTCGCAGAGCCAAACGCGAGCGAGGCTGGAGGGCACAATGCTGGACGTGCAAACATCTGTGTGTGTGTGTGTGTGTGTGTGTGTGTGTGTGTGTGTGTGTGTGTGTGTGTGTGTGTGTGTGTGTGTGTGTGTGTGTGTGTGTGTGTCTGTGTATGGCAACTATTAATAGGAGATAACTGATGTATATAAGTGTGTGCGTAAATTAATCTAATCAAGGCAGAATATATTTACACGTCCTGTCTCTCTGCCGGGCTTCTCTCCTGTTTCAGGATGCCATTTCACATGATTGGAAACAAATGACTTCAGGGTCAGATTTCTCTCCCTTTACTGCCTGTCAATCATCGTCAAACGGCCCAGAATGTCCCAGCTTGTGTTATTCTTAAAAAGTCGAACCAGCACAGTTTCCATGTTATTCCTGCAGCCACTTTCATGAGGATTATGTCGACACATTATCAAGCAAATTGATGATGTGATGGGATGAACAGGTTAATCATCGACAGGCTGGTAAAAGGTTAACTCAACAGTGCTGTTCAACAAGTCAAACAAATGTGACGTGTGATAAGAAAAGAAAGGTCAGTATGAAATATAAATAATCTTATAATGTAACATTTACAAATTTAATTTTTAAAATGTATGACAACATAGTCTACAAGTTATTAAATAAATAAATAGTTTATATAATTTCCTGCCGAGAGTTGTGTTTGAATATTGATACTTATTCATGGTTGTTAATCATGAGGGTTATATCCGTGATGCTAGTTAGCTTAGTCTAGCATAAAAGATATAAACTGGGTTAAAGAGCTAGAAATCTGTCACAGACCACCTAGCACAGCCATGCTAGTTTCCCCGTCTTCAGTCTTTATGCTATGTTAAGCTAATGGGCTGCTAGCTGTAGCTTCATATTTAGACTAGCTACAAATATTAGAGTTGTATCATTCTTCTTAACTAACTTTACGCAAAAAAGTATCAAACCATTTTTTTTTACTAAAAAAGACTTTTGTTACAAAATGTTAGCATGTGTAGATGTTGTACTGCAACCTATAGCATAGCTGTATTTACAAATTGTACACACAGACACTACCAATGCAGGTGCTGGGGTCTTTACGCCATGTTATGTGTGTTTCTGTGTCACTTTATGGAGAGCAGCAGGTGCGGAGTTCAGCTCTGCTGGTATGAAAGCAAACAGCCTAATTGAAATATCAGGAATTAGTCAGGAGTTTAAAATGATTGTCCAATAGGCTATAGCCGAACATGGAAATGACAGACAGTATCAAATAACCCGCACAGATTATGTGTGTGTGCAGACAAAGGGCAGGCTGTCTGATAGCAGCGCACCTGACCGCCTGCTGAAACAAGGGGCCATCCCCTGCCTCCTGAGTTCCTCAATTAACTCCTTCCTGCTATTTCCATGTCCAGCGCGCATTAGCTCACTGCCATGCTCCGCCATGACAAGTAAATTGCTGTTTGGTTATGACCGTTTGTCGGGAAACAGGCCATTTCCCCCCGCTTTGCCTAAACCGCTGTTCCTCGCTATGCGTAAAGAGGAGGGAGGGAGGGATGGTGCATGGTTTTGAGTCGGAGCTGAAGGCAGGAATTATCACATCAGCGGCTGAACGGGCGTGCCCCCTTTGGTATGGATAAAAAAACACACAGCGTTATGTTGGCCCACAGTAGGTTTTCATTCTCTGCTCCTCACTGGGATCTCTGAAAGCCTTCCACATGTCTTCACACAGCAATATCGATTTACTGTTGATCCTGGAACAATGTTACAACCATGATTACAATAATGATGACACGGCTGCAAGGAGCCTTCTTCCAGCCTGCGCCTAATAAAGGCCTCTATATAGAATAACCCTTTCACCTCCATGCGTCCCTGATCAGTCCTGTTATTGGTAATAAGTACAGGAATGGAAACTGGCTGCCTGAAACCTGGCAGCTGTTGTTCTTCCCCCTAAAAATCACAGATCCTGATGAGCTCATATTATTAGTCAAGGGTGGCCAAGCCTGACACTGAGATTCAGTTTAGAGCTCACAAAACACAACTTATTTCCATAATGTATGTCTTAGAACAGTGCATAATAATAATTTTGCATAAGTTCTTGTTAAAAAAGCAGTGTGTTTCTGTTCTTCTTTGAAAAACGCTGAATATGCATGTGAGTACAACTGGAAAAAATGATCGAAAAGTGTTTCCCCTTTGTTCGTGCGGAAAAAGAAGATTTTTGAAAAGGCTGGTGTGTGTGATCAAAACAAATAAAATAAAATGTAAAATACTTTAATAGGCACATATGGTCAGCTTAACAGTCATTCATTCATATTTATATTACATACCTCAGGTTCTGACGCCCTTTAGTTACAGCATGTGAATTAGTTAAGGGGGAAAAAAAGGGATCTGCCCTGCGGTATAAACAAACTGTCCCGAATAAAAATCTACACCCTGTCTACATTTGTGTTCACTATGGGCTTTTTGGCTGGTGTGAACAGTGGAGAGGAAGCAACATGATCTGCTTCAGGATCAGTTCTTGTGTAAGTCCAACACGGCATACACAACTGTTTATTGCTCCTCTGAGTCCTTCTCGAATGGAGCATAAGGCCTCTCTGTGTTGTTGCAATAAGCTCTGGCTCCTAACACTCAATGGGCCGGAGCCTGAAAGTGCGGTCCAGCTGTCAGAGGCAGTGGTTGGTGGTCGGGTGCCATGGAGACGGGCGCAGCAGACAGTCTGTGGTGTCTTCGGCTAGTTTGGCGTGCCGGGAAAGAGCTGTGAGTTGGGGGTTCAGGGGGAAGCTGTAGCGGTAGAAACAGTAAGGGCCTGCAGTGTCAGAGAGATGAGGGAGCAGAGAAGGCCCGTGAGGACCAAAGGGGCCGTGGAGGGGGAAGAGGCTCCCCGGACATGGGTCCCTACATTGGAGAGGTTTCTTTGGCTGAAGCGCTGAGAGGAAAGGAAGGTCTGGTAGTGGGGGCAGGCCTCTCAGTCTGTCTACTCCCAGGGAGGAGAAGGCCCTACTGGGCAGCGGAGAGGCTGTGGAGGTCTTTCCGTAGAGAGGCAGAGTGAGGGTGTGGAGAGCGGCCTCATGGCAGGAGCGCGCAGAGACGGAGAACGGGTGTAGGGGAGAAGAAGAGAGGGGGAGAAGAGTCTTTATACTGTTGGTCGGCGACCCCGAGCTCCCTGTCGAGATAAAAAAAAAAAAAAGTCAGAAACTTGAATCACAAAGAGAAAAACGGTAGCAGAGTGTAACTAGGAAAGGGAACTGAGTATAGGACTGTGATAAATGGGCATTTCCCTTAGATATCAGGACTGCTGAAATCCTACACATCCTCCGTCATAGCCTGAAACCCACCTGCTTCGACTGCATCAAGAGGCGCATTCACACCGCAGTACTTTTCCCACAAAGGTTCATGAGAACTTAGTTCATGCGAACTCTTTAGTTCGCATGAACTAAGTACAGATCGCCGGAGTTGGGGACTGGCTTCAGTAGAAGCTGCTGGGACTCCCAGCAGCTTCTACTGAAGCCTTCCGAGTAAATCGCCAGAACGCCGACACCTCCTCATCTCCACCGCTCCCATGTTTTATTTTGTGTTGCCATACGTTAGTCTCTCTGCGTTTCTGCGCTGGGCTAATGCTAATAATGCTAATGCGAGGATAATAAAATGGCGGTTTCACAAAACATTTTGGGAGTATTACGGGGCGTGGTTTGCAATCCGCCCAGCCAATCAGAAATATAGCTCTTTTCTCACAAAAGAGCCGCTCGAAAGTCCCTGCTCTCTAGCAGGGACTTTCGAGGGGGTAAAAAGGTGCTCATGAACTAATTTTAGTACCGGCTCTTTTTGGTGTGAACGCGATAAAAGAGTTCTCATGAACTAAGTTCGCATGAACCTTTGTGGGAAAAGTACCGCAGTGTGAATGCGCCTAAGGCCATTTAAACCCAATATCCCCCAAAAAGTGCTTAAAACGGATCGGCTTATTTGAAGCAAATGTACTTGCAGGTTTCTTCTTTCTGAGTGCATATCTTTATGGTTGATTGGACTTTTTGTAATGAATAGTCAGTTAAAGTGACTAATTAATCTCGTATCCTGCCTAACTCTAGAAAATCACAATTTATTGAGAATGAAATCAATTTGACGATGCTCTGGTTACAAATAAGACAAAATGTGTAGTTCACAACAATGAAGTATTTCATATACATTTGATTTTCTTTTCAAAAAATAAATAAAATGTAATGCCCTTTTAAAGTAAAGTAGGCGGCCGAGGTCACAAAAACAGAGGTGTATTGATCTCGTTTTGTGTTTAACAGTGGATCATAACTCCCATTAAAAATGTGACAAATCTTTTTGATGGATGTCAGTTACTGAAATGACCAAAATGTGGCCTGAACATATTAGGTAAGGCTTGTTTTTAGCCTAGCCGACTGACATTTGCTACTGAAGCACTACACTACCGTCCAGTTAGGAGAATTGTGTACATTATTGTACAAAACAGTGCACCTAAGAGAGGTCATACAGCACTTAAATATTAGGCTGGTTCAATTGTACGGAGATTGGATGTAGACATAGACATATAGATACACCCAAACACACATGAGCCCCCCCCCCCCCCCCCCCCTATATAACACCTGGCGACGGTAATAAGAGCTGCAGCACAGTACCTTGGAGCTGTATGGTGAACGGCTTGAAGTCCAAGCTGAGAGGGCCTCTCCAGGGATAGGACTCCAAAAGGCCATCCAACACTCCCCTGCACACACAAACACACATGTCCTGTAAAAGCACTGCAACGTGTTATTCCAGGTATTTAAATATTGCTTTTGAGAGGTGTGAAGTTCAGCACTACACATTTCAGCTTCATTGGAAGGTTTACATGGTTTCGAAAGTCGGCGGTTGAACGTCCAATCCCTCTCGGGTCCACTTTCTGAATTAAAACAAAAAATGTGGATGGTTGGTGAGGTTTTACCGTACCTATTCCTTCCTGGATCTCTGAAGCCCTTGGCGAACGGGTTCCTGTCGATCTTCAGTTTTGTGATCTTGCCCGGGAAAGAAGAACATGGGTTAGAGTGGACGTGTCAGCCGCTGACGTGTTAAGCCAACAATGAGCTCAGCTTTTACAACAGCATGGAGAGTGGCAGGGCTCCCCCCTCTGGGACTGCATCTCCCAGCAGCACCCAGGGCGATCAGCCATGTCAAACAGGGTTCTTGGAGGTCGTATGGTTTTATTTGGTGCTTTAATGGGCTGCGGACTCCAGCAGTGGGCCCGGTCACAGCTTGTTATTGAGTTTCTGTAATAATACGTTCGCTGATCGTAAAATGAGCCCTGATGAAAAGAGCTGGCAGTCCCCGCGGACGCCTTGGTTACTGGAGGAGCCGCGGCCAACAGTGGGGTCAGATCCCCTGCACGGGAACACACGCCCGCTACGAGGAACTGAAAATCAAGACACTGCAACTCAAGATTTATCTGAGAGCACAATGTGTTTGAGCTGTATTTGGCTCATTGAAGGACACTACAGCCACTTTTGGCATGGCCATTGTGAAATGTGTTGCTTTCTGGCACGTAAAAGGTGTAGGATGGGATTTTGTAGCATGGTTCTACAGAAACAGAAACAAATTCTGCTGTTTAAAACCAAACATTTCCAATATATCCCATTCTTCTCTGTTTCAGCTGCCGTTTCAAATCCATAGTGTGTGCTACATGTTTGGCTGTTCTATAGGATACGTTTCAGTGGTTGCTACCTGTTGGTTCTGGTAGGCTGTGACTGTGGTGAACTCCGTTTCAGGGAAGGAGAAGCTGTGCACTCCCTCAGCAGGCAGCGATTGGATCTGCGACAGGTCCATGCGAGGGTCGTGCCGGATGACGTGCACACGTGGCTTGTATTTGTGCATCGACTGGAGAATGATCTGGATTGAGAGATAAAATGACACTTGGATGAACCTCTATTATATCACTATCTCTAAGAGAGGCAACATTAAAATAGATATATAGGGCTGCAAGGTTCACTTCATTCTTAATTATTTCAAGATTATTTTTTATGAACTAATTCAACTTTTTTTATAAAATGTTTCAGACAATAGTGATATCAAAGAATTGTAAAAAAAGAACTGCAAAAATAATATGTCATTAAATTGCTCTTTTGGTCCAAAAATGTGTCCAAAAGATTTCCAATTTATTTCACACATTAGACAGAGAAAATAAACGTATAATCATTGTTGAGAGTCTAGCATCCGAGAGCATTTTGGCTTGAACAATGTCACCATTAAGCTCTATAAAAAAGTAATCCAAATTATATTTAAAGTTAATATTGCAATAGAATTAGAATTGATTTTCTCAACATGCTATGTAAACTAAAACCACACAATGTTAACTTGCAAAAAAGCAGTAGATGGCTGTTACGCTCGTAAAACTAGTGGAGAATCTTTTTAATATGCTTTTCTAATAATAAAGAAATTAAATAATGTGCACATTAGTGCAAATACAAATATTTAACAGATTACTTTTTCATAGAGGTAGAAGGATTTTAAATAAATCTCCTTTAAAAAAGTAAGATTAAGTTCTCAACATTCAGGATTTACATATTTAGAATATAGAATGATTTACCATTCTCATTTTGCATATTTTAGATTTGTTTTATTATAATAAACGGCCAAAGTTGAATAAATAAATTAACAGTTTGACCACTTTTAAGTTGGTAAGTGAAAAAATCGAAGGTTTTTCCTGGGGTTTACCTGAGATGTAAACACTGATGTAGGGTTTCATTTTTTCCAAAATACACAAAGCAGATACACTTCAAAATGTAATGCCAAACAGCTCTAAATATGTACAATCAACACAATATTAGTGTTTAAAAGTAGTGATGGTTCCAGAGAGGCGGTGCGGTGAACTGACCACAGCTTCACACGAGATTCTGAGGCTGTTTCTACACTTTCTACTGCTCCAGAAAAAAGAATCGCCTATACACACCAATTCCAGTGTGGTTTTATAAACACGGGGATCAAGTAAAAATCCACCTACAGCCTCTCCAGTCACCACATCTGTCACATCTGCACATCAGTTAATCTTTACAGGAAGTTCTGCAGCGGAGAAGGATTTCCACTTCCTTTATCCCTAAAGACACACTGGCTCTCAATGTGGAACCAGCCAGTAAGGCACTAGGTTAAATATGTGACAGCAACCAAATTACAAAAATAAAACTCATTTACATATAACAAGATCTCTCATAGATTAATGAAGAAATATAAAGTTATATCTGGGTTTTGAAAAAGTTAAATATCGATCAGGACATGTATCAATCAGAATACTTTATTTAGCCTGGGTGAAATTAGGTCTTGTGACAGTTTCCACAATACACAATGAAAAAATACATATATAAATAAAGGTTAACAAATAGAATTAAACAAATATTAAGTAAAAATGTGCAATTAAAAGAAAGAAAAGAGTAGAAGAAATGTAAATGGTCTGATCTACATGATTTATATCTGTTATTAGGTGATACTGCGCATGCTCAGATGGGTTACCTACATGCCCCTTATCGTCCATCTCGTTGTTGGTGAGTTTGACCCGGTCGAAGCTGATCACCTGACGCATCCACGTCTCTCCCGCGCACGGGGAGTCCGGGTGCACGTAGAGCCGCGGGGAGATGCAGGAGTGGTCTGTGTTCCCCGCCACCATCCACTGCGAGCTGTGGTACACATACCTGCCCGGATACATGCGTGTTAGTACGTAAACCAGAGACACTGAGGGAGTTCAGGTAATAAAATACACACCTGTAGCGTTTGGAATCCACGGGCATGACGTCCATCGCGATGTAGTACTGCTGGCCCGGGTCCAGGTTGCGCACTTTGACGCGCACAGAGGGGAACATTCTCCTAACGCGAGAAGACGAAATCATTTTTTTAATGTATTGAATATTTTCTACTCAAGAGGATATTTAGCCGTCCTGTATTTTACATTCTCAAACAAACAGATCATATTCTTTAGGAAAAGGACCTCACGGCCAAGTTCAGAGGAGAGCTCAGGGTCCTCGAGGGGCCATGAGGGCACATTCACTGCGGAGATTTATAGCGCGTGTTCCCCGTAATAGAATAAACGGAATTTAGATTTCAGCAGGTAGTTATGTCCCTATAATTCATACCTGGAAGAGGTAAACAAAAAAAACCTATCAAATACATTTCTTTAAACTGAAACATGACATAGAACATCTGTCACGGTTGCATAATATAATTGATAGTTATGGATCCTTATTTAAAAAAAAAAAAAATGTGTCCATGACGACGAGAAATGTGCGTTTAATTTAATCCAATACAATTTAATAATTAAAAAAAACCTATAAATCAACCTCACATGGTATATAATGTGCACTATTTTTTTTAAATTCTAAAATATTAGCTTTTTATAGACCATGAGATTATAAATTGCTTGTATTTATACAAATGAAAACGGTTGCAGGATAACTAACACCAGAACTGGTGATAAGGCTTTATTTCTTTTTGTATTAAGATGCTGACTTCTGATTGGCTGTTCACAGCCGTTCTCCATGTGACCGCAGAAAAGTTCATGTAAATGTTATAATATGCATCGTATCACTAAAATGAAATAAGATAATACGTTTGATATCAAAATACTTTTATTTAAATAAGGTCAGCTCCGTTTAAAAAGTATAAGGGCCTGGAAGCCAGATCTTATTGTATGTGTTATTAAAGTTAATTTGGATTCGTTTTCGTATCATATTGAACGAAACTATCGAACATTTTAATAGTAAAAGACCCAACACTAAATCTCATTAAATTATATATTACTTTTGTGTAGTTTTTACATTTAAAAGTGTAAATAAATAGAGAAAATGCCTGTTCCCACGACTCCGGGTATATAGGCCAAATACGTTTGAAATTGTTGCAGGATATAATAAAGGCACCGGAGGCCACTGTTTACAGCAAAACACCATACTACTGGAGCTCTTTAAAGTGCTCTTTCTCATCCAGATGTTGTACCTGCCAGCTTTGGTGATGATCATCTCGGTTCCGATCTCATAGAACCTCTTCCACAGCTCGGAGCCCTGCAGATCCACCCGGACCTCTCTGTCCGGGAGGAGGTCGCTCTCCTTGGGCTTGCTCTCCTCTACACCGGGGTCAGCCTCCTCGGCCCCGGACCTGACAGGATGTCTCTCCGGGTCACAGGAAGTGTCCTCTGCCCTCCTCGGAGTTGATGAACCGGCTATCTTCATCTGACTGACAGGATATTCGTTCAGGCCTATAAAAAGGGGCAAAGACTAGGGTGAGTGAGGAGAGAAAAAAAGCCTATTGAGGCTGTGTTTTCCAAAATCATTTAGAAGTCAACTTAAAAGTGAACAGTTTTCCTATTTATTAGAAAAAGCTGCAACTAATAGTCCTTTAAAGTGACAGACCGTGGCTTCATTTGACAAGAAGAAGAAAGAAGAGTATTAGCAAAAAATGGCCCCTCTCGATAAACAATGAATTTGTAGCTGATACAATTAAAGAATACATGTATATATAAAATTAAATTGTCAAAGTGTAATCAACGGATGTGTCTGAAGCAAAGTAACAAAGATTGTGTTATCGTTCCATGCTGTGCGTAAAATGCGTAAAGGTGTTCGAAAAATCCGGCAGTCCTTGGCTCACCGGTGAAGGTGCTCGTCTCGCTGCCGGTGTCTGCAGCTGAACTTGACTCATCCGACACTTTCATCCTCTTGCAGGGTTTCCCGACCAGCGCCTCCACAGAGAACGCGTGAGCCCGGGAACTCAGACCCTGCATCTTGGCGAAAGATCCCGTCTTTCTGCGACTCGTATATCCGTCTGATCTGGGATTGTGTTCCGCACAAGTTTCAGAGTCCCAGCGCATTCAGGACGGGGTAGAACAGGCAGCAGCAGCAGCACCTCAGGGAGCCCCTCTTCTCTCACGGCTGCTCCGTGACGCTGCGTAATTGATCCGGTGACTTGCCTTCCCCTGTGTTCTCCGAGACGCGCGCCTTCATCCAAAATCCTTGATTATTGGAACGCCTCTCCTCCTCACTACAATATTTCCCCTTCTCCCCCTTAATCCGTTTCTGTGTCTCCCCTTTCCTCTCTGCCTCACAGAGGGCTTGTTCCTCTGGTTCCCCTCTGCGCGTCACAGAGAGGGAGGGAAGAGCGCAGTGTGCACTCTTCATGGGCCTGCGCTACAAAAAACCTACATCCTAATGCTTATCCCGGCCGAACATAATACTGTTGTCTCAACATTAGAGTTAAATGTTAGTGAAAAAGTTAAAAAATAAACAAATGTCCTCTTAAAATAAATCCCTTTTTGGAAATGTCACTACCTTGAAACACCTGTTGATCACTTTATCAGTATCAACAGGTGGCAAATAAAGTGAATGTGCAACGTTAAAGTTAAATTGTCCAATCAATTATTATGTCCCCACAGTTTAAGAAAAAAACGACACTAAGTATATAGCCTACTTGACATTTGTTCAAGTGTTCATTGGTGTCAGTGGCATTTGAGCTTCCAATACGCAGCTGCATCTTTACGCACGGTGCCACTGGTAAAACAGTTATGGCTGAATGGTAAATATCGGGCTTTGTTCTTTAGATTTATTGAATTATGTAGCCTAATATAATGCAGATTTAGTGGATTCCAAATTTGAAATGTGACAATAGATGAAAAATAGCCATATATACTATTGAGGAAACAGCATAAACAGAGGATCTAAGCTTCCAATGTGATCAAAATGTCAGTTTTTTCTGATTCACTTCCGTGTTGTCCATATTGCTTCCCTTAAACATCCGATGGATACATAGATTGAGCATTGAGCAGTGCCGGAGGGGGACCCGAGGCGCACATATTTAAGTAGGCTATTTTAATTCAAACCATCTGGAAGGTGAAATATCTCCCTGAAACTGGCTGCATTTCTGTTGAAGCTAACATTTCTTATATTAATTTGAAGGATTTTCCTAAAGTGGTCTCTTGTCTCCCGTTCCTCCGGTATAAAAGTGTTTTCTTTTTTTCTTTTTGCGGTACCCGGTGAGAGTTTGGTCTGGTTCTCATAAGGGCGGAGATCAGATGGAGTTCGGCGCACTGGGGGGAAAACTAGGCCGTAATGACAGCTCGGGATTATTACATTACTGCTCGACATGAAATAGATCCACTTTACACAAATAAAAGTCAGCGAAGGCTCTATTTAAAATGTTTTTTAATCACATGATATAATTGCTGTGAGGAGAAAACAAATGAGGGCTGTGTTTACGACACGGTTGGTTTGCTTGCTGATGGAAATCTCTGACAACAGCCGGGAAATGGAGAACTATGACCAACCGGAATCGCATGCTCTCTGTCATCATAACCTGTTTCAGAATTGTGGCCTGGATTTATGTTTATTATTTTCCTAACTTGTCGTTTTTCTCCCAAAACCGGAACAAAAAACTGCTAAACACACGGAGGAAAGAGTGCAACAGAAATAACTGTCCGTGCGCACAGGCCCGAATAAAAAACCGTCAATATAAATAGCTGGTGACGTGTGTTTCCACAAATCTGAGAGATTATTTTTCCATGTTGTCTTCAACAGTCAACTCATAAATCTTCGTCACGGGATTATGGGATGTCAACCCAGTGATGGCTGGCGTGCAGGCAAGTGAGCCTGGCGCTGCAGCACACAACAGGAAACTGCTGCTGGATTGTTTTTATGATGCTTAATCCAGCGCAAATCTACAAGTGTCCCGTTCCGGGTATGTTTGGCACACGTGTTTCCTCTCATTAGGCACAAAAGCGGAAACGAGAGATTTAAATCCAATTTAGCACAAGCCTCAGGTTCCCATTAATGCGGAAGTTCGATGATCAGTCTGCAATTAGCCTTTCCGATCATTTTGCGTCTTCAGGGCCGCTAGCATGCTGTTGATTTGCGTGTCCATGGACTAATTATTAATCATGTGTGGGTAATTGGGTTGCAATGAAACGTTGGGGCCTTCATGTGCAACCACAGAGTGCAACACATTCATCGTTAAGGAATATAACAGGGGATAAAGGGGAATGTTGCTGTTTCAAAAATATGGCTTGACTAAAATGTATATCGCATTTTCAATACAAATTCTTATGACTTGATGACTGACACATTTGAGTGTGTGTGGCTGGTTCCCAAAGAGTAATCAGGTCCAGCCGAACACTCATTCATGGTAGGCGTCTGTCTGTACTGTATGGGTGCACATGCTCACAAGTTATTGTGTGTGTGTGTGTGTGTGTGTGTATGTGTGTGTGTGTGTGTGTGTGTGTGTGTGTGTGTATAAACAGGCCTGTCTGTCTGTTGCTGAGTGGATGTGATGGGGCCTCCTGATGGTTTGTTTTAAGTTGAATCCTGATGCCGAGCAGTGTGTGTGTGTGTGTGTGTGTGTGTGTGTGTGTGTGTGTGTGTGCGTGTGTGTGTGTGTGCAACAGTTATTCTGGGCATGGTCTGCAGAAGCGGATGCCCACGCACTGCCAAACGTCAAACTTGCACCACCCGTCCGCCGTGACACGTTTGAGTGTTTGAGTACAGAACGCTGTAAACACTTAGTGTGTTGTGGCACTAATGGGATGTGAGTTATCCGATTGGACATGAACAGAGGCTCACCTGGAGAACACACTCTTACATACTGGGACAATGACGTGCTAATTGTTTCCAACACCGGTTACATAAATGCACTCTTGAATTTGAAGTAACTTCATGGCTGTTTTGTTTTTACTCCTGTTGACTGCTTTTGTTTCTGCTTTCACTGTGAGCTGTAAGAAAGGACAACAACATGAGTTTTACGACATGAGTGATTACAGAGTGACAAATTCCAGCGACCCTGACATGTCACCAGCTCCATGGTGTTACATCTGCTCCTCATAACCTCTTTGTGTCCCTCTCTCGGGGGTACAGCTGTCTGAGGTCTGTCGAAGTCCCCACGGGGATCCTCGCTGTGCAGAAACAAAAGTCTCTAACACTGATCATCACATCCTGTGTCCGCCCACACAGAACTCTTGTCCGTTGATTTGCTGTTGAAAAGCATCCAGATTATGGCTGCTGAGGACTAAAGACAAACAGAAATATCACCTTATGAACAACAAACACAATGACACATTCAGGTTAGAGGAACATTTTCTTACCTCTTGTCTCAGATTCTGCAAATCTGCTTTGTCACCACCCTTCAGTATCAAGTAAACAGTGAAACTACTTGAATAGTATCATTCATGCAGATCATTGTGGTTGAAAGTGCTTCACAGTTGACTGGAATAGTAAACAAATGAAGATGAATGTGCAGAAACTAGATATGATTAAAATATGATAATGTTACATTTTTAAAGCAAAGATTAACCCATTAAAGACAATTAAAAAAGACTAGAAGGGCACTCGGAGAATGCTGTCAACAAGTAATACCATAGCTATGTCTCACAGTTTTTAAAGTAAAAAGAACACGTACCCAGTCCGTGAAATTCAGATCTGCTGCAAAATGTAACCCGTGCTACACTCTTTCAAAAAGTGTTGTGTTTTTAGGGCCAGTTGATTTTACAAACAATCCCAAAACACTGTTTGGTGCCTGGGAAAATACCCAAAGCAACATTAATTTCTTCCTACTGATAACAATTTTCTGTTTATGATACATCTTCACCATCTAAGCTCCATTATTATCCAAAAACTGTAAAAAGGACTTAACTACTTAACATACTTAACTCACACTGTTGCAATGGGTAACGTACTTTACATGGGCACCGTACATTGACTGCTGCCATAGATACTTGCAGCTTTTCTTAGAAACGTATGTGTCCAGCTGGGATTCACAGGATGTGTTACCTGTAAGAAAAAATATTTAATATTGCCACGCTTTTCCTTTAAACTTATCAAGAATTAGCTTCTCTAAGACCCTCCAAAATGTTGTGTAACATGTGCAAAAGAGGTACTACAACTTTGTAATCTGTCCTCCCTTTCCTCTGTGATCACCTCTCCTCCCTGGGCTGGCAGTGTCTGAGGAGCCTGCCCACAGTGTAGGAAGATTTAATGGCTCATGTGCCACGGCATCCAGCCTTCACTGGCTCCGGCTGCCTCCGCCCGACCCGGCTGAGTACCGGGGGAGGAGGGCAGGAGGAAAACAGGAGAGGAGAGTAGAGTAACATCTCTGCCAAGTCTCCTCTCACCACAAGTGTGTTGTGAATTATCTTTCTCCCCCCTTCCTTTTTTTCATTCTCCCTTTCTCCTCCTAAGCCTTGAGTTATCCCTTGCTACTCACCCTCTTCCTATTAAACACATATAGATCTTCATCTGTCCACAGCACTTTCATGAGGCCCGCTGTGAATCCAGCTCTATGGCACATTCATCTCACTTGTTTGGATAGCTAATTCTTTTTGATGAAAATTGCCTTTTCTCTCTCTTTCTGTTTCTTTTTTGCTCTCTCTCTCTCTCCCTTGCTGCTGGTAACTGTGTGGTTAATGGTTGTGGTAAAAAGAAACAAAAACAGCCGTAATTGATAATGAGAATCAGACTCTGCATGTGAGGATCTCAGTTGAGCTCCTTCTCTCGGACGGCCAGACGGGCAGCTCTGCCAAGCAGGACCCTTCCCAGAAGGATGTCAAGGGTGGAAAACTGATCCACAGAGTGTTAGAGTATAATTTCCTAATAGAATAATGTTTAACTAGCATATTACTTTGGACTGTTTGGATGAAATTATGCAAAACATTATCAGCACTCAAGCATAAGCATGCCTTCAGCTTGTTACCGGATTTAAAGGAGGGTTTCAAATGTGTTGTCTTCTTTCAGTGTTGTTAACATGCATGGTGAGAGGAAGTAGTAATTATATCGCGGGAAACCATCGAGTTTGAGGTCGTGAGGAACCCCGCAATCGCATACGTCTTCATCTGTTTTTGTCTCACTGTGCGCAATCATACTGAACACAAATATTTTTATCAAAGCCTTGCCACAGAGGAGAGGAATTATTTTTAGATTGCCCTGATAAATGAGGGGTTTCATATATCTGGATGTGGTCGAGAGAAAATGTAGGAGAAAAAAAATCTGGCAGAGCCACAAAAGCTTTTAAAACAACATGTGAAAAATGTGCAGTTCTTTAACAGTTAGCTTGTCATTTTTATTTGCCTCTTCAGATGGTGGCAGCGGTCGTCTTTCAGGCCGCGCCAGCTGGGATTGGCTGCTGGCTGAAAGGAGCAGGCCTGGCCTAGCACTCTTATTATCATCACCACACGCTGTAATTCACATGCCAATCACAGCTCAGAGCAGCGCAGGGCCGAGGGTAGGGGGGCTGGTTAGAAGGGGCCACTGACTGGGGTGATGGACCAGGTGGGGCGGGGGCTGCGCGCTGAATACTTCCAGCAGGCCCTAATCGGACCTTTCATTCCCTCATCTCTGCAGAATGGGCCTGTGTATGCGTATGATTGGTTATACAAGGCTGGCCTGAGCTGAAGCTGGAGGCTGTGCTGGACTGGCTGCTGTAAGAATAGGAGCGACCTCTGAGGAAGGTTAAACTGTCAGAGTTTGGCCCGAGCTAGACTCTCGCTGGGGTAGACAGGCTGGACTGAGGAAAGAATAAGAAAAGAGGAAATACTGTTAATCTATCAAGAATTCCATGTTATAAAGCCAACAGTCACAAAGACGAGAATGTAGCTGTAGAAAAGTTGGTCCTAATGTTGTCCTGGGACTGAGAGTTATAACAGGGTTGCCAACTCTCACGCATCTGGCGTGTGACACACACTTTCACTCTCAGTCTCACGCTCTCACGCTGCCCAAACTATTCTCACGCCAAAAACAAGAATACCGAAGACTAGAAACTGTTTTGAAAACTTTTGTCAGGTAGTGATCGTCTTCTCAATAGAACATCTTTGATACTTCTGGCCAATCAGAATCAAGATAACGGCGTGGTGTTGTTGCAGGAAGTCCCCACGGAGAATACTTTGCGGTAGTACATCTCTATACGTCGATACAACATTACGTGTTGATAGAAATCAACACGTAATGAAATAAGACCCCACGGTTTGATGATTGATAGGTGTGTGGGCTGTCTTTCATTTTGACACACAGAACAATGGGGGCTATCCACCCTTATGTAAAGTCATTCACACAGCCTCTTCCCTCTTCTCTCAGTGAGGAGCAGCAGGTTCAGCTTTCAGAACAAAGTAACAACAAACTAAAATGGCATTCATTTTTTTAAATATGTCGTAATAGATGTATTTATTGTTCTTCTCAAGAGAGTACTAGAATGTGTATTTTATGTTAGTATTTCAAAAAATCTCCTGGGGGAGAATGCCCCAGACCCCCTGCAGGGGTTGGGTTTTCAGCAGGTCAACTCTTTCACTTGTGGGGAAATTGCAGGATTGGCTCCAGGTCGTCCTTTTTATTTACTACAAGACAAATGTGCCTTTTTATTTCACACAGTTCAATTTGGCGTTTCACTGTCAAGGGGAGCGTGTATGTAATTACATTGCAAATACTGACTTGAGCCCCACCACTGTATGGGTTATCCCTACCATAGATTACCCAACACAAATACTCTCTGGCAACTGCCGACCTGTATTGCGCATGCGCAGATCTAAGAACCAGTAGAAATGATAAAAAAGTAAAAGTCTGCTGCTTATTGTTCTACTAGGCCAAAATAGAGTGTGTTAATTAATATGTGTGGCAGTTTGGAGTAAGTCTGTAGATTTGTTTGTGTGTGTGTTTCATGTATAAGCCTCTCAAGATAATTAATTTTGTTGGATACATTTTCCAGGAAATTATTGCGATAAATGATAATATTGTCGGCACCGTTGTATGACCATTTTAGACCCCTGACATAATGATAATATATAATAATAATTCAAGTACATCCTTTCAAACTGCTAGTCACATCCTCATGTAAATGGCAATTTATCGAGTTCATTTTTATTTATCGTACGATAAGTCAATTAATTGCTTATCGCGACAGGCACACAATAAAACAGTGGAAACAAAGATGTGTTTGACTTTCATTAGTGAATGAAACTGTGTGCCCTTTATAGTCTGTATCCAATTTTGTGTATTTGTATATATATCCTATATCCTATATATATGCTAAGGTCCCGCTGCTGACACGATAGCAGTCATTTAGTGCGCATATGTGTAATTAAACCCATGATATCAAAATCTCACTCCAGCCAGGTACCCAAAGTTGGCAACCCTGAGTTATAAGACAAAGACTTCCCTTAGTACACTGCATGTGGTACACTTTGAACACTTGCTCTGTTTGTGAATTTCGTCCTTGTAGCATCGTCTGAAATCACACACTGCTGATGTGCACCCACCGGAAGCTGGTTAACAATCGGTGTTGTTAGCTGGCTAGCTAGTTAGTTAGCAACACTACTTAGCGGTAGCAAGTCAGTAGGCTACAGAACGCTTAATTTACCAAATAAAATGTACAAATGGCTTCTCTTCGACACAAGAATAGTGGTACATTAATTAAATAATTAAAAAAGAATACATATGTTTAACTTGTATTTGTTTAGTTCCAGGGGGCAATTGTAACGTGTAACGTTGACAAAATGCTGATCGCTGGATAGAGAATTGTTCAGCGCTCCACACTCAACCTTTTGAAAGTTTGGAATGCACCATCCTGGTACCCACTACAGTTCATTTTGCCATTCTTTACATTAAGACGCACTTTTGCTGTTAAAATGTTAGCTTGTTTTTACATGATGTGACCTGTTCGATGAGAGGGATAAGTTAGGTCGTTTGGAATATGGTCTATACATCTGACCCGTCACTTGATCAAATACTGCTTCATCATCAGGTAAACTGGGAGGATTTTTAATTTATAAAAATAAGACAACATGTATTTAGAATTACGAAAACTTGCCAATAACTTCTTGCTAAAGGATCAGCATAATTGAACAAACTCATAAAACTATAGGTAGCCTAACTAGGAATACTTTATATAACATTTCACTAAAAATGTAATTGTAGTGGCTTTTAACTTATAATCGTCAGATATTTTCCACATATTTTAAACTGATTGAACAATGCCAAGCCTAAAACACAATATGCCTTGATATTAACAAATGATTGACATTTAAGTTTGATGCATCGTTTGCCCCATAATTAGATATGCTACAGATGTTTCAGATTCACACATTACAAGTCTTTAGCCAAAATATTCCTTACGTATATGGCGCAGACTGAAAACTCATCTCTTTCGACTCCACTTCGAGCGATAGAATTACTAATAAAGCACTTATATACTAACATAGGACTGGCTTATCTATAGCCAGCTGAGTAGCACTTGAAATGTTTGGCTCTATGATACCTGATGTACTTATATGATTCTGTTTTCTTCAGGGCTGTGTCTTCCTGGTCGTATGTACTTATTGTAAGTCGCTTTGGACAAAAGCGTCAGCTAAATGCAATGTAATGTAATGTAATGTATAAATAGTGCAACACAGTTTAAGTTTGACATTTAATTGAATTCAAGTTTGTTTCATTTATTTAGCAAATTCAAAATAAACAGCTTTTGCCCCAAGGTGCTTCACAATGACATAAACAAACATATATGTCCATATATTGAGTCGCTAATTAGAAACTAGCTAGTAACAGGAAGGATTTTAAACATAAACGTCATGGTTTCTCATGTAGCTGGTGGAACTCACATCTCTTTCTTTCCTCTTGGAGCCATCACCAGTGATGCTTTGTGACACAACACCTGTACACATAAAAATCCACAAAAAGGGCTTTTGACATTGATATCTGTAGAAACGAATTAATCCTGCTCCTGCAGAGCTGAAGTCAATCTTCACAAGACAAATCAGAGACATTCAACAACTCTTTAGTCATATCCAGATTGTCCTCACATGTATAGAAAAGCCTTTTCACATTTCTGACTTTATTCCCACCCCAAGAGACTTTCTGCAGCCCTGTAGCGACACTATAATTTAAACGCCGCCGAAATGGGAACTCAAAAGACAACATGCTATTTCAATCAAAAGCCTCGTTCTAGCCCCATCATCCTGCCTGCCAAAGCGTGGTGTAACTCACACACACACACACAAACACACACACACACACACAGAACTTGCCTGCCAACTTGTGGTTTGCATTCACGATGCCTTAATGCCTTGTGGTTAGTGCTCTATCAGGGCCATGAGAAATGATTTATTAGTGGCTCCCGCTTATATTTATAGATAATGAGCCTCCGTCAGTGTTAATAAAGAGATCCATTCTCAGCCTGGAAACACAGTACCTCTTTAAGGGATTACTGTCTCTGCTAAACAATAGCTCGTCCTCCAAAGATAGCGCTGTAGCGTGCCTATTAAGCAGTGTGTAAAAGTGTATTCATGTATGTGGTGGGATGTGGGGGTTAAAATAGTGACAGGCTTCAGCAGAAGACAATCCATCTGTCTTAACACAGACTCATTCATTACAGATACACATTGATCTTCACTTCTTACGTTCCCATTATTGTGGTACTTTTACAGTCGTTCCTTCTCTTTAGGCTCTCCACTGATCCTTTTTTAAAGGAGCTGGTGTTGGCAATATCAAATCCTCATTTGCTGGCTCAGATGTTGGAGAAGCAGCATGAATAAGTATTTCCCTTGTAGGCCTACTTTTGCACTTTTATCTGTCTATGTGTCAGTCATTTGGTCGTGCGTGCGTGTGTTTGTGTGTGTGTGTGTGTGTGTGTGTGTGTGTGTGTGTGTGTGTGTGTGTGTGATGAATGATGAGGATGAAAGGGAGACATTGAGACATATGAGCAGTCTGGCAGTGAAGTGTGTGTGTGTGACATCATTCTGTCTCCCTCTGGATCCAATCAGCCCATCCTCCCCTGTTAATGACACCTGATAGATTAATGACTGATAAAGAGTGTGTGTCCGTGTGTGTGTGTGTGTGTGTGTGTGTGTGTGTGTGTGTGTTTGGTAGGGGCCCACAGAAAGCCCGCAATCAGACAGCTCTCAAATTAGCGCTCCATAACTACATCCTGAGCAGGGCTTAAACTTCTGAGGCGCAGGAAAGTCCTTCCAGACACACCCACACACATACACACACACACACACACACACACACACACACACACACACACACACACACACACACACACAGGCTATCACTTTCATCCACATTATATCACTTCACATTTGTCTTCTTTCTAGCATGGTGAACTTTGACATAGCGAGAAACCGGGGTGGTGTTGGGGATGTCATCAATTTGAGCAGCTTACTCTTATATACTCTAGTCTATAACCTCCCCCTCCGTCAGGCAGCACACACATTCTGACACACTCAGCATATGAACAAACTATGATGCTTTTAGGTATCATATTTAATAATCCAACCATCAACATAAATGAAAAGGAGTTGCATGTTACTTTCCTACGACTTTTTATTTCGACCCACCTCAAGTTTGTTTATTGCATCATCTGGATTATAGTGTGGATAATTTATAAGGCTTTTGTGGTTATATATAAGTATAAATTATAAGTATAACATTTTGGTTTGCGAATACTTCCCCTTGGCGGGTTAAGGATATATAACTATTAGAGTAATTGAAATACTCAACTGTTTTTCAATGGCTTTAATATGTGGAGCCTTAATTTATCACTTACTAACCAAGATGAGTTCTTGTCAAATGTAGGTAGAAAGAATGTTAATTGGCCAATCGAATACATGTTTTATTTAGAATAGAGTTAAAGTGAGAAGAAAGAAGATGTGTTTTGCATTAACTGATGTGCATTCACTGTCTTCCATCTTTATTTTTAATACAATACAAAGAGTGTTGACTCATAGTTTTGGGGTCGATTTGAACCTTTGTAATGAAAGTGTATGGGTCTATGGCACCTCAGTTGAAGTAAAGGGGAGTGTTTATATAGTGTAATTCCTGTATTGTCCCAGCCTGAGATGTAAAAAAACAGCCTTACGTCAACCTTTTCCTTAAATTCTGCAAGGTTACAGAACATGTATTTTAGAGTCCAGCTGGGACTGCAGCATCATGGAGATCAGCCTTAAGATTTTTTTCAGTGCCCACTGTGATGTGAGGACAGTTTCCTGCTGAGTTCAATAAAGAAGCTGGACTAAAAAGCCTTGAAACGACCTCTGTGTCATAATTGGTTGGGAAAAAAACTGATCAGTGTATCATCCTTCTGTGTGTGTGTGTGTGTTTTCTGCTCCTCCTGTGAACCTGACAGAGATGACTGAATCTGGAAGTGATTCAACCAGTCTATGATGCTATTGGCCACGATTCAGAAAAGGGTGTGTGAGAGAGAGAGAGTGAGAGAGAGAGAGTGTGTGTGTGTGTGTGTGTGTGTGTGTGTGTGTGTGTGTGTGTGTGTGCTCTCTATCGACACAAAGTCAACATGGCCGAACATGTAACTCTCTGGAGCCGTCCCATGATGATGAGGTAATTTCCCCAGAGTTTAACCTTCAGTAACATAACAGACATGCGTCCATTTCCATCCTTTCATTCTTCTCTGTACGCTTTCATCCCTTTTAATCTTTGGCAATTATTCCACTTTCCCCTTTCTACCTGTGCCAGTTGCTTACCTTGAGTTGTCCTTCATTACATACATCTGTGACCCACCATTTTTCTTTCTTTTGTACCTTTTGTCCTCTCCTTCACTCCTGTGCTTTAATAATCCTTTCATACCAATGTCTTATTTTTCTTTTGGCATTTCACATGCCCTCTTTAAACTTCAAACAGACAGACAGACAGACAGACAGACAGACAGACAGACAGACAGGGTAACATTAGGTCACAAGTTAGGTTAAAAACAGCCATTCCTCTTGAATAAAGTCATAGAAAGCGTAAGAACTCTCCATGTTAGATCATCTATTTTTTCATCATCAATGACTGGCTCAACAACAATAGCAAATACTGTTCAAATCTATTGTGTTTGTAAAAATAAGTGAAATAGAGTTTGGGTAGGCTATATTGTTGTTAACCTGCCTTTAATAAGTTCTAAATTATCCTGGCGATATAACAATAGTTTTTGTATAAGTGGAGATTCACATAACTCTATATTAAAAAAGGTTAACTGATTAACAGCGGTATGTAACAGCTAACTGTAACCCACTGAAAAAGCTAATGTTAGCTTGCTGATCATTGACCCTTAGCTATAGAGTAAGGAGTAAAAAGAGACAAGCTAATATGAAATATTGTCAATATATCTTAACCAACTCTTGATCATATTAAGTGAAATAATAACGTAAGATGGAAATATTTTACAACATACTCAAAATTGCTTAAAGTTTGCCAGTAGGCCCATAGGCCTAAGCTAAACCAATTTCTTTAGGTGTTTAATATATTTCTTAAGTGTAATTTTTTGTGAACTTGTGAAAGCAATATGCTTGTTGCTCGAGTGGTAAGATTTTGGGAACAAACTTTTCAGAAAATGTCAACTTCTGATATTGTAAATACCAGAAAAGTCTCATATGGGTTGTTCTCGTGAATGTATCCAACTCCATTAGAAAGCAGCATTAGTGCTTTACACACAGACTCATGGATAGCTGTTACAACCCAATCCTGATCTTTATTGTGACATTGCCCGACCAGAGCTCCTTCAGCATGAAATTATTACATTTCCCTGAGGTGAGCCGAGTAGAGGAGATGAAGACAGGCAGACAGGCTCTCAGTGCTATGGGAGAGCGAAGGTAGCTTTAGAAACTGATACTCACAGGAAATACTCATTTGTCACCCTTGTCTCTAAGCCATATGTGATTGCCAAAAGTGTGTGTGCAGCGGGGCAAGGATCATGGGAGTGTGATGCACGCTGATTTTTTGGAGGGTGGAATCTGAAAGGTGCTTTGAAGCAGCACCACTGCTCTCCGCCACATGTACAGTATACCCATGAGATGTGCTCCTCTGGCTCTCTCCTACACTTTCTCCAAATCTCTCTCTCTCTTTCTTTCTCTATCTCTCCCCTCTCTGACCACTAAATGTTCTCCCACTCAAGACACATGGTGATTATGGTGGGTCCACATGAAGACCTGTCAGTGACGTTATGAAGTACTGAGCAGTGTCTAACTTTTTGGTTCAACGCAACTCTGTGGCCAGCTGTTACCATAGCAGTTTCTGGAGCTGTGTGTGTGTGTGTGTGTGTGTGTGTGTGCGCCTGTACCATATAGTTGGGAGCAGTGAAAGGGACCGAGTCATTTGTCACTTGCGGCTATACATGTCTGGTTTTGAAATTGATGACAAATCTATGAGGTGTGTCTCTGTGTGTGTGTTCATATTTGTTGGCTTGAGTGCGGGTGATGTCATGCATAAGAGCTTCTTTCTGTCACACTTCATGAAGCGCAGGCTTCACCAATTTGCTGACAATGCAGGCAAGAAGGAGTGTGTGTTTGTGTCTGCGTGTGCATGTGTGTATTTGTATTGCTTTCTTTGGACGTTCTCTGCAGACCACAGGGAAATATTCAAACTCCATCATGCACGCTTGCCATCCAACATTATCACGCCCGCTGCCTCTGTGTGCATGTGCACAAAAACACGGGTGTCCATTTGTGTATGTTTTGCTCTTTTCAGTCTGAGAGGCACAGAAATTCTAGCTAGCAGGCCTGCTATAGAGTTTGAGACGTAAACTGGACGGACGGCTAGTTTAATCTGCCGTTAATCAGCTCCCCGGAAAACTCACTCAAGCATCAGACACTGCAGATTGCTCTGCCTCTCCCTGTAACTTTGTGCTTTTCCCAGTCATCACTCTACTTTCCCCCAGAATCACTCCATGACACCCCCCACCTGCCTCCACGCTTTACCCCTAATCATAAGTGCGGTTGCCTCCTGGCTCTCTCCTCTTCCTCTTTTTGTGTGTGATGCTGAGAAGCCCTCAGGATTAAATTTAAGTCCATTGTTTATCATCTCAGCTATTACTGTTAATGCTGGCTCTCCCTCTCTCTTGCTGCGTGTGTGTGAGTGCGTGTGTGTCCACGCATGCATGTGTGGGCAAGCTCTCAGATCAAACACAGCGTAAGATGAGCCCATAAACAAGCCTTCAGGACCACTTAGGGTTTTCAGGGAGAGTCAGTTTCTGTGCACGGAGGGGGAGTTAGGTACAGAAATCAGCTGCTCTGTTTATGTACCTTTCAGTGGTGATTACCGGTCCAATCTGTCTGTTAAACAGAGGAAATATCATAGCCTTGCAGTGTGCGTGTGTGCTTATGTGTGTGTTTGTGAGATGCATGGTGTACAGTTGCAGTGCAGAGAGGGCTGGAGAGATGCCACGAGTTGCGTGGAATTAGAGCGCTGGTGCAGCAGTAAGTGTTTATTTACTCGTACATACAACTTAAACCAAGTCAGGAGAGTGTAAGCAGAGGAAGCAGGGGACCACCACAGACCAGAGGATTGAGGATATGTGTCAGACATACAGTACAGCCTTGGAACAGGCTTGTGTTTCCACACAGCGCAGTGAAGGTGGCGTACTGTGTGTCATTGAGTGGGCAATCGCACTGGCAGGTAGTGCCCGGCCTGTAGGAGGGAATATATTTACAGAGTCAGTTTACAGAGTGGAATATTCACAGAGATGAATGGTCTACTATATACACTCAAAATATAATTTTCATTACATTACTGTGCATTAGAATTTAGTCATTTTTGTGTCATGTGCTGTATATAATAAAGTAAAGAGAGACAGGCTTAACCAAAAGTGTAAATAGTTCATGTCTTGTGGTAATAGGTTTGGTCAAATCTGTATAGGAAACAGATTTTTCCTGATTGGGAGCATTATTATGACACAAAAATAAGGGTTGCTTCCATTGGTGGCCACAAGATGGCGGCAAAGCTACACAAAAGAACTCTCAAGAGAGGATGCTGGAGGCAATAAATGAAGCCATACATTGTTTCAGTGGTCACTGTCAAACCAGCAATAAAGATCGTCTAAATTACCTCTGGTGCAAGCTGTTTATATATGTCATTTATCTTACATTTTATGCAATGTTTCTAGCTTCCGCTCTGGATGTCCTAATCCCCTCCAGCCACCGGAAGCTGTAAATAAAGCCGTGCTTGCAAAGTGCGTCACAGTGCGGAGCTGCAGAGAGTAAACGAGTCTGTCTGCAGTCTGGTCGCACCGACACTCTTCTTTCTCCTATTTATACAAGAAACCCGAGCTAACGGTTCCTATTCACCAGCAGTATGGTGAAGATAGCTTTTAACTCAGCTCTGGCGCAGAAGGCGCTGGGCAAAGAGGTACCCACCGCTGAGAAGGTGAGCTAACGGGATTCAGAGCGATGCAGCCCGGTGTCCGTCATTAGCCTGGTAGTAGCAGGCCTGCACAGACCGCCGGCACTGTAAACGTGGACTCCTTCTATGTGCCTTTAATGCATATTCTGTAGCGTTTTGTTAACATTATATTAAGGTTTTCAGTGTATTCGGCTTAATGATTGGCGTGCTATACTGCACCTGATACAGCAGCACAAAATGGGACCGCCCATCTTCTGAACATCAACACAGCTGTTCTGCACAGGCCAAACATTCACGGGATTAGAGATTGCTGTATGTGTTGAATGTTGATATTAAATGCATGTAATGTTATGGGTTTACAGTGGATTTGCTGACGGCATTGCGTGTGTGTGTGTGTGTGTGTGTTAGGATCCTGAGCTGGCCTCTGCTCCGGCAGGCATCGAGGGCTCCACAGGTCGCTGCCTGCTCACCCTGCTGGGCATCGCCTTCATCCTCAGCGGGCTCATCGTGGGGGGAGCATGTCTCTATCGATATTTCACCCCAAAGGTAAACATGTGTGTGTTAGTTCATATTGATATTGCCAAGGGGGGTTAGTATTGGAGTTTTCTAAGTATTGTTCTTCTGAAACTCACACTGGGACAGTCCACCTGACATGGGTAGGCCTAGAGATGCCACAAGGTCTGTCATGTGATCCATATATTACAGTTTATGTAAGAGACACAGAATGTGAAGTCGCACACACTGTTCAAATTAGCTCCTTTGACACTACAGCATTTGTCGAAATGTTTAATCTGCATTTCAATTCGCAATCAATGTTTGTACACATTTTTACATTAAAATCTAGAAGGCAACAGTTTATTACATGTGGGGCAGCCTATTTCACACTTCATCATGCTGTGTCAGTTAGAAGGGCACATTAGGGGGCATTGTTTTGGTGTTTTTATTTTTCATAGACAAGGGCTTTGAGAGTTTTTTTTGTGTACATTTATTTTTGCAATTAACAAGAGAAACTAAAAGGCAGCTATCCTCCCTACCCATTTATTCCTGTTACAGGCAGCAATTTTATTTTTGTAAAACATTTGTATTAAAGTCGCAGATTTCTCAATCGCAAATTGAGAAATGCTAGACCAATTTTAGTAACAAGATTGTTTAAATGTTAAAACCTAACATGAATATATGTTAAATTAAAGATATTTTAGGTCTGCCTTTGTGCAATTGCAATCAATTTATAAAACCTTTTTAAAATATATTATGCACTCTTTATTCTGCCGTCATGCCATCTTTTGCCAAACCACTTCTATTAGCCCACAGCGGACTGGAGTAGATCTCAAATAACATTATGCTCTGAATCCAGATTCAATTTTGAACTGCATATTATTTTTGAACCCAGGAGTAGACTTAGAATCACAAGATACCAAAAGATTCACTTCCACATCGGCAAGCTCTACCTGCTCTGTCCCTCAGGTTATATTGAAACAATGCACATTTTTAAGTGTGGTTCCACTGAAATTGTTGGCCTCATTCTCAATAGTATTTAATTTGCTTTTATTTCAGTTGGGTAAGAGTTATTGAGGCTGTTTCACTGCTGATCAACACTCTTGCCTTGGCGGGAAACTAAAATGCTTACTGTTGCTCTCTTCCGTTTTCAGAGAAAGTGCAGACTTAATCTTTTTAAGTATTGCTGCGTTGTTTGTTACGAGTTCTTTCATTCAATATCTGTGCCCCTAAGGTTTTCTTATGCGAATAAAGCAAAGCCTAAAATGGCTTGCTTAACTATTAATACAATGCATTAACACTTCATATGAAATTCAACTTTGTTTAGGAGCTTTATTCCACTCACACATTACATTAGTTAACCTTATTCTTACCCCAATTCTTTTATTTGTTTGTATCTAATCACATTAATACATGAATTTGCTTGTCAAACTGTCTTAACAGCTACACTGTAGTTGTTGGCAATGAACACCATAAACCTTATGCTCCTCTGACAGTGCAACATAAAATGTAATTAAGACATTAAAGAAATAAGGAAGTAAAATGTTGTGATTAAAGAAAATAGTGCAAGTAATATAATGGTGCAAGTCAAATGCATGAATATAGACTTGGATATAAAAAAAATGCAAGATTATATACTGTACAGTAGAATAAATACTGTAGTGATGAATACATATCACACATATGATTCTACAAATTGTACTGAGAATAAAACATCAGTCTACAACATTGAAAAAAACCTGCAAAAAAGATAGTTACAATTTCTCCAAATGTAATATTGAAAGGGAGAGTACTGGCTGCCCTCTAGTGGTCTTTTAATGCAGCTTTTAGCTTAGTGAGAACCTTTCACCAAATCCTGAAGCTTCTATGCAGAAATGGTGCCACTGCAAACCATACTGCTGCTGTATGTTATTTGTTTATTAAGACTAGTGCTGTTTGTTCGCAGAGCCGACAGGTAGTGAGGTCATATCGGCTGCTTCAGTGTTAGATCAGTTAACGCACTTGTGGTTGCAGAGACCCACCTCACCACGCGTTAAACACAACAACGTACTTCAGTGGCACGAGTTGTTGTGGTTCCTGTTTAACAATGTCTTAATGTTCTGAACGTGACCCCTCACTGAAATACTCGCAATGCAGCTGAAGAAAGCAGAGATACAAAATTAAGCCAATTCAGCATTAATATATTATTAATACTTATACACCTTTGTATATATTGTAATATATAAAGATCATATGTTGTAGATGAATGTGCACATACTATATTCCATTCCATTTTATTTAAACTTTTGAAGTTCTTGTGTTTTTATAAATCTTTATACATTTTAATTTGTATCTTTTTACTGCTCAATCTTGCTTTAACTTCTTATGTTAAAGGGGACCTATCATGCAAAATGCACTTTTATACATGAATATGTGTCCCCGGTGTGTCGGGGAACTCACCAAGTGTCAGAAAACACAACCCTCTCATTTCCTCCATACCCAAATCTCTAAAAACGGGGCTGCAACGGATCTGATACAGATTTGAAATATCTCTGATGTCAGAAACGAGGAACTCCGCCTATATGGGCAACTCTCCACCTATCGGGAGGAGACAGCCACGGCCATTGCCGGTCGAAAGCGCTGGAGACGCTGTAGTACATATGCCAGGCCTGTAGGTGGCGCTGTAGTCTGCCACAAAAGCAGCGAGGAAGACTTCTCACAGATTCAGCCCTTGCTAAAAAAAGAGCAAATAGAGCTAAATGAGGCATGGCTAAAATGCATGATCTGTTGAAAAAAAACTTCGCAGACATGTTTTATATAGGTATGGCCCTACAATATATTATTCAATTATAGCATGATAGGTCCACTTTAATATAAAGATTTGTATTTAATTTTTTTATTTAATTTTTCAAGGAGAGTAACTGTCAAAACCCAATCTTGATAATGTCAAGTATTCTGAGACTTCCACAAAATCACAGTACATGTGTTAACAAGGAAGTCATCTGATATTGTGTGTTTGTGTTCTCCAGAGGATGTACCACGGCGCCATGCAGTTCAGTGACGTGTCCTCCGGGGGGGAGAGCCAGCCCTACTACCTGCCCCGGGTGGAGGAGGAGGTGGAGATCTCTGACAGCATGGCCGTCATCAGCGTGCCCCCTCCCCGCTTCAGAGCCGGGGACCCCGCCTACATCCTCCATGACTTCAACAGGGTATCTGAACATCTCCACAATTTTTTTGCTGAACGAAATATTGCCTGTTGTGTTTACATAGGAGTTTATAGCCAATATAATGCCTGAACAAAATAGCAGAAGGTTTTCCTTTCCATTACAAGATTTGGCATCGTTCAGACATGGCAATCTTTTTTAAAATGGACCCCAAGAGACCATTTTATTTATTGTTTTGGTTGTGTGGTTTCGCTTTATTTATGATTTAGTGATTTAGGGTATTTTAATACATTCCAGTGCCTAGTCTTCTTAAGAATTGAAAGTTCATTGCTCTTTAAAAGGGCGTAATTGAATTTTAATGCTATTAAACAAACATTTTATTAGTGGTATTACATGGTCTTAAAAGGACAATACAATTACTTCTTGGAGAATCTACGTGGCTTTCTCCATCAAAATCAAAACATTGTCTCTGAAACACATTTGAGCTGCATACATTGAAATAGAAGTTTCTTAGCTTTCCAATTCTGAGAAAAAAGGCCTTCAAAGTTTGAAGTCAATTTTTCTAAAGAATATAAGTTAAAGTTTGCATGAGAAGAATGATTCGTGATCCCTGATCTTGTTATCTTGCCTTTATCAGCTTTAAGAATGTGATTATAATCTGAATATGGTGGTAAGAGTTAGGGTTGCCAGAAACTGACCATGATCAAAATCGATTATTCGGCAGCCCTGGCGAATAATAATCGATTATTCGACCGACCCCCCCCCCCCCCCCCCCCCCCCCCCCCTCCGCAGAAGACATTTTTTTTCTTTTTCTAAAGTGCCTGCCATCACCTTTATTTGGAGATGCGCGATGCGCGCAGAATGTTATTGCAATGCTGCCATTATTAAATACAGGCTACAGCTTCTATTCATAATAGCAGTATTGCAATACATATTATTATAGCAATTTATTTATTGCAATGCTATTATTAATACATGCTGTAGCCTGTATTATTAATAATAGCAGCATTGCAATAAATACATTGTGCGCGCATCTTCAAATAAAGGCAATGACAGGCACTTTAGAAAATAACAATAAATAAACCACCATCATGTAGCCTGTATTATTAATAATAGCAGCATTGAAATACATGTCCTTCACTAGCATATTGGTGATTAGTACAGTTATTTCACCTGCACGCATGTCATCACAACGACGTGGCCTCGAAGTGAAGTTGGTAATGGCCGGCTGTGCTGCGTCTTTCTCTGTAACCACTTTGGCTTCGCACTCAAATGCGAACGCATTGTTGAGGTTGAGCTATGATATACCAACGTCTTTTCGCAGAGCTTGCATTTCACTTCCTTTGGACTTGTAAGTTCAAAGTAGTTCCACGAGGAACTCTTTTTACCTGCCGCTTTGCTCCTCTTTAGTCGCACGTGTGAGGGAGAGGAGAGGAGGGGAGGGCGGGGTCGGTGTGTAGCGTGCTGCAGCAGCAGTCTCCTCTGCACGCAGGCTTCCTCCAAGTTTACAGTAGAACAAACTGGTGGTGTGACCAATGGACATTTACAATTATTAATACTATTATTAGCATTAGTCTATATTTTGGTTGAAACTAAGCCAGAAAAAAAAAAAATTAAACATAAATAATAAAAAAAATATATATAAATAAAATCGATTTTTAAAAATAATATTCGATTATGGAGACTGTAACGAATAATCGAATAATCGCTGGCATCCCTAGTAAGAGTATTGTATTCTAAAAGCCAAGACTTTGTTTGTTTAAAATCAACCAAAACGATCATGACACAAGTTTTAAACATAAATCCACGAATGAGCCGTTCCGACATCTGACTGATTTAGTTGGAGCGGGTCACATATCGTCCAACAAAGTCGTAATTGTGACTGGCCTACACACAGTACTGTACATACTGTTAATGTACTTTAAACTCTTTCCTGAATTCTTCATATGTGTGTGAGCAGAAGCTGACGGCATATCTGGACCTGACTCTGAGGACGTGCTTTGTGATCCCCCTGAACACCTCGGTGGTGCTCCCCCCTCAGGACCTCATCGACCTGTTCTCCCAGCTGATGGTGAGTCATGATCAGCACAGCACCATCTCAGGATGCAGCCGGCTGTAGAGAAACGTAGCTTCATGATGGAGGAGAAACCACACCAGCACAGCGTTCTCACTCAGGCATAAGCCCTAATATTAAGCAATTAATATTACCTGGTGAAATCCAGGGGGTTTATAGTAATTCCATATATTGTCTGTGCTTTAATCCTCTGCAAATCTGTCATGCGTCAAATTTGTTGAGTAAAAAAAATCCAGCCACTATCCCCCGACATTCAGTGTTAGCAGCACTGCATGAGTAATCTCTATCAGAATGTATTACTTTCATAATGAAACTCTTTCACTCCTTAAATATGTGATCTGCGACCAAGTAGAAGATGAAAAGCTAAGCTTGCCATCCCTAGAGCCATGAGGTTGACATTTTGACTATAGATAGTTAGGTTTTGGTATCATTATTTAATAAAAACTAAAACGACCTGGGTTTTTATGTGACAAGTCTCAACAATATATGAACATCATCAGGTTGATGCAACAGCATTTTAGTTTGTGCGAGAGTTGAGCAATATCAGAAGTTTGAGAGCTGTGGGACTGTATGTGGGCACAAAAAGTGTAGCTAGTCAAAAAAAAGTCATAGTCACTGAGTTCTCCACCAGGACATGTTGTACAGCGTGGGTGGTGGTGCCATCAGCGAATATCATTATCAAATGTAGAAGTGTTTCAACAAATACAGAAGTTTGGTGATGAATCATTAATCAGACAAAGTCTGTCTCTCACACTTGGCTTGTTCACTGTGCTGCTTTTCTTTGATGAAAACTAATAAAAGTGCTTTTGAAGATGTGTCCTAAACCCTTCTTTTTGTCCCAGTCCGGCTCTTACCGCAGCTACTTGGTGCACGAGGACTTGGTAGTGACGGAGCGCATCGATGACATTAAGCCTCTGGGCTTCTACATCCGCCGGCTGTGTGAGGGGAAGGACACGTACAGAATGCAGCGCCGTTCCAGCCTGCCAGGTCTGGATGGACTGTACAGCTAAAACTGATATTTTGTCTCGTTTGATAAGATTCAATAATATTAAAAGTACAATAAGGTGTTTCCTTTAAGTTGACATCATCCTAAACTAGTTGATATACTTGTGGAAAATACATTTTATTCAACAAAATGCTGTTAAAATTAAGCTGTCTCTTTGTTTGGGGAACAAGGCTACAATTCTGACACTGCTGCTTGTGCCCAGAAGGGACATTTTAGAGGCAGTTTTATACATATTTGTCTCGGAACGTCATAAGGCGCATTCACACTGCGGTACTTTTCCCACAAAGGTTCATGCGAACTTAGTTCATGTGAACTCTTTTATCGCGTTCACACCAAAAAGAGCCGGTACTAAAATTAGTTCATGTGAACCTTTTTACCCCCTCGAAAGTCCCTGCTAGAGAGCAGGGACTTTCGAGCGGCTCTTTTGTGAGAAAAGAGCTATATTTCTGATTGGCTGGGCGGATGGCAAACCACGCCCCGTAAAACTTCCAAAAAGTTTTGTGAAGCCGCCATTTTATTATCCTCGCATTAGCATTATTAGCATTAGCATTAACCCAGCGCAGAAACGCAGAGAGACTAACTTATGGCAACACAAAATAAAACATGGGAGCGGTGGAGATGAGGAGGTGTCGGCGTTCTGGCGATTTACTCTGAAGGCTTCAGTAGAAGCTGCTGGGAGTCCCAGCAACTTCTACTGAAGCCAGTCCTCAACTCCGGGGACTTCCGGCCGGGGACTCCGGGCGGCAGTATACGCCGTGAAGTTGTTTGTAGCCTGCCAGTAAACCCAAAGCAGAAGAAGAAGAAGTGACGTCAGCGGCTTCATTTGCCTAATCCACCCCCAGAGACTTTTTCCGGTGTGAACGCGATCTGTACTTAGTTCATGCGAACTAAAGAGTTCGCATAAACTAAGTTCGCATGAACCTTTGTGGGAAAAGTACTGCGGTGTGAAAGCGCCTATAGAGGACTTTTGTCTTAGCAGTTGTCAACTTGCATTTAATAGCTGACATCTATATCAAACCAAATAACACAACCACACTTCATCTTAGTTAAGTTGAGCTAACAGACGTTTTGTTTTCAGTTCCACTTTGCTAAGTATCGTTTCCCCCACGTTAAACCACATAAAGCTGAATTTATTAATTTTCAACTATTTTTAGTACCTGTCCATACTGAGGACCACTTTAGAAGGGCTGTAAATAAGTGTTAAGATTTTCAGCTATTGATTTTATTTAGTGTCAGTTTTGCCATTTTAATAATTAGTCGTAATGTTTTTGTCTTGTCAGGTGGAGGCATCCAGAAGCGTTCCGCAGACGAATGCTTCACCATCCACCACTTTGAGAACAAATTTGTGACGGAGACCAGGATCTGCAAGGCTTGATGGGAAAACACGAAGCAAGCGAGCAAAAGAGATGTAGAGAGAGTGTGATAGGGAGAGAGACAGACAGACAGACAGACAGACAGAGAGAGTGGGAGGAAGTAGGCGAAGGAGGGAACAGCTTTCAGCAGAAAGTTACTTTTGTAAAATACTCAGTTTTTTCCTCCCCTTGCTTTATCCCCTGTGATAAGTGAATTTAATTTACAGCGTTATACAGCCTGACCCCTCTCCTCTGCGGTTTCCCCCTCTTGCTAAAGTACTCACTAGTTGGTCTTGTACTAATAACCAGCGTTACCCTGCTCTTTAAAGATATACTAAGTTTAATTTGTTATGTTGGTTTCTGTTGCTGTAGCTTCCTTTTTAATTATCTAGTTGTCGTTAATGTGTTGCAATATCCACTCACCTCCAGATGAGAGTTGTTAGTCTTACTACTGAATATCCTCGTGATACTGAGAAGTCATTCATAACAGTCCTGTCTGTGTGTCAGCCTACTGTTCCCGCTTTTAATGGGGTTATTAGAGCAGACAAGATCTACTATATGTTATAGTGTGATATAGCACAAGTCACCCAGGAAATGTATGGTACAGCTGCAGTACGCATGTAACATGGTCGTCTGTCTGGTCCCAGAGACGCTTGAGCCCCGAGCTCTCAGGCACCTTTGTAGATATTTCCCAGAGTGCCCTGCTGCTCCAAGGGGCCACTGCTGTCCTGATGTGTGAAGATTTTATGTAATTAACGGTTTCATACCTGACAGGGCAGTCAGTGACTTTGTTTGTGTAGAGACTTCATTTGTGACAAAAAATACTTGAAGGATTGTTGACGAGCTAAAGAAGTGAATGAGCTATATGGAAATTTGACCAAACTGAAGAAGTATTCTTTATGTCCGTTTTTTTAATTCTTATTTATGAATCCTATGTAGCTTTACAGGTTGCTACAAGTTTCGGAAAACTCCATATGTTTAAAACTGTCACAGGAACAATATGTTTGTAAAAATTGTCATTGATTTTGAAAGCCCTTAAGCTCGAAGGTATTAAAAAAAATGTCCTTTTGCCAAATTACTTCAAGAGATTTTCATTTGTTTGCACTCAATGCCTGCACAGAAAGACAATCAGACAGGAAATGTGTGTGTACAAATTTGTTTTCTGTCTAACAGTGCTAGAAAAATAGATACAAAAATAATGTTGCGTGCAAATACTGAAATTAATTAACTTTGTTGCTGAATAAAATTGCATTTCTTTACCTACTGAATATTCTGTCTCTTCACTTATTATTCCATTTCCAGGACCACCACCCTTCCACCGCGAGCTGTAAGATGATCCTACGATACAAACAACTGGAACATTTAGCTGGTTTAAGGGTTTGCCTGTATTCTGTATTGTTGCTTCGTAGAGATGTTGGCACTGATGACATGTTCATCATTCATAACAGGAACGGCTCACTCTTCACCAAGCTGGTACACATTTTGAAAGAACAGACATATTTTATTAAAATATAAATAGAAAAATAGTTGGCATTTTTTAAACTGAATCCCTTATTTTTCAATAAGGGATTACTCTTCAGAACTCCGGGCCCACCTCGAAATGGAACGCAAATCCACGTAATCACACACTTGTGAATAAATAACATTTACATGCCACTATATAATGTTGCAGAAAGTGTTGTTTGTGTCGCTTATCGATAATAAATGAAAGATCCGGAGCATAATTATGTTCTAGAGTTTTTAAGTCCATCCCGTTAATGACAAGCTCCACCAATAAAACTACGGAAAACATGTACAATCTGTTAAA
This sequence comes from Harpagifer antarcticus, assembly GCA_902827135.1. Taxonomy (NCBI): domain Eukaryota; kingdom Metazoa; phylum Chordata; class Actinopteri; order Perciformes; family Harpagiferidae; genus Harpagifer; species Harpagifer antarcticus. The sequence goes on along the minus strand of CADEHL010001042.1, from coordinate 4,974,893 downwards.
ACTGTAACCAAGGTCATGTATTGTCAAGCAGCAAATAACGTGTAAGCTACCAACCTTATGTTTGCGAAGGTCAGCAAGCTATGTTAATGTCGTTAGCAAACGAAGCACACCAGTCAAATATACCAAACCTTTAATGTATCCATTTTAAGTGGACCTTGATAAAATGCCATCCTGTTTAAACCACGTCAAGGATTATTTCTGAAATAGTATGGAGCTCAAATGCTTTTCTCTTGCAGGTTTATCACAAGGTGAGTTCTTTTTTTAATTCCTGCTTTTTAAACATGTGCTCTTCAGTACAGGTTAGCTCTGAGTGTTAGCGAGGCTTGCTAATGTAAACAAAGACGAGATTACGTCCAAAACACGTCAGGCATTGTTTCTGATAGCAACTACCGTCACAGCGGATGGAAATCTGTATCGCTCGTTGTACACCCGTTTTTAAAAGATTTGGGTACGGAGGAAAAGAGAGGGTTTTATTTTACGACGCTGCGTGAGTTCCCCGACGCACCGGGGACACATATTTATGTATAAAAGACATCGCAAAGTGCATTTTCCATGATAGGTCCCTTTTAAGCTAATGTTGACATTGCTAACAACATAAACATGGCTAGCTAACGTTAGCAAACGTATAGGGTTAGTTCATAATCATTTGCTGCTTAACTTACAGATAGTCTTACAGTTGGTTGTATAGTAGGTTATGTTATTTGTGTTTTTTTCGCAGGTCATGCGCTAATTCCAACTAACTAACTCAGGAAATCGTAACCTGATGATTGTCCTCTTGCATAAATGTCTTCCTTCTTTATGCTAGGGCCCTGTAAGAGTCCGTTGAGGGAGGTGGGCCCAGTCTCAAGTTATGCAGCTAGACCCTGCACTTACCAGTTTTCACGTTAACTATCTATCCTTATATTTAGGAGTGTATATCTATCTCAGGTCCTTCATCAATAAGAGAGTTCTAAGAGATTCTAGTTCTCTGTATTCTCTCCCCCAGTCATACAGGACAGGCGCCTGTTGAAAGTCTCTGGTATCTCCGGCTTGCTCAGTCGCCTCCAGAATTCATCAGTTGTGAAATAGTACATGAGTGGGTCCAGGCTACAGTTCAGGCTGGCTAGGCAGAGGGTGACGGGGTGACATCGCAGAATTAAGTCCCTTAAGGCGCAGCTGCTCAGGGCATCAGCTTTAACCAAGAAGTCCAGGGGCATGGTGACATGGTAAGGAGCAAAGCACACTAGGAAGACCAGAGCACAGCTAAGCACCATCCGTAACGCCCTCCTCTTCTCCCCCCGGTCAGGAATTGCCCACGCCGTGGAGTCCCGAAGACTGCCAGCAGTCAGAAAGGTGCAGCCTAACACTAGGATAAGAGGAACGATGAAGCCCATTAGCTCTGCGAGGATGAGGAGCACCCAGGCGGCTTGAACACTGACCGTCCTCATTGGCAGCTCAGAGAAACACAAATCTGAGAAGGGTCGACTTGAATTAACGTCTGTTTGATTGTTGGGGTTCCTCAGGAGAGGAAAGGGCAGGCAGCACAGGCAGACTAACAGCCAGCCAACGGCACATATTACCAAATCTCCTCTTTGCTTGGACGAGTTGAACCTCAGCGGACGCATGATGAGCTGACAGCGACGCACGCTGACACACACCAGGAAGAAGATGGAGGCGTACATGTTAACGTACTTTAGATAGAAGCATATCATGCAGAGAGGGTGACCAAAGGGCCAGGTGTTGGTGAGGTAGTAGTAGATCCGCAGAGGCAGCGAGAGCACCTGAGGAGAGCAGACGGTGTCAAGATGGTCGCAGAAGAAGAACTAAAACAACATGTAGACGACACATTTGATTTGACTCCCACTGAACCTTGGAATGCATTTTTGAAAAGCTTCTCAAAGGTTAGTAATTATTTCTTTATACCTGGAAGATACATTTCCCTTGGAGTTATTTGGTAAATAAGCCATCAACTTGAGGTTGTCCACAACTTTGCAAACTTGTAAAATAAATGTTTTGTCTTTTTTAAAGACCATTACATTTAGTTTAACCTTTCTTTTTATAAACAGAATACAAACAGACCCTATTACAGTTACAGTATCTTTGAAAATACGATATGGGTCACTGATTTTGATGAAATGACTGTTTATCAGATTTCACAAGACAAGAATTAGCTAGCTAGCGCAACCTGCCACGCCTCACTCCCAATCGTTTTAAAACTTGTTTGCTGTATCGATGGACCTTAAGTTAGTGGCTGTAACTAACTCAAATTCCACCAATCGGGAATCAGAAAACTTTGACTAAAAATGTTTATGATTGTTGATGAATACATTCAACACTACAACATGCCCTTATATCTGCTTACACCTACATTATAGTGTGTTGTAAAACATATTCAGTGTTATATAATCATTAGCCGCAGAACACAGGAAATATCAACGGTAAAAAGTATTTTTTGTCAGATAAGATTAAAGATGAGACAAATTGCGGATACATATATAAATACTCGGACTGGCACAATCCAATAAACATAGAATCTTTACCTGCAGTAGGTCGGCCACAGCCAGGTTAATCATGAACACCACTCCCTTCTTGGTTTCTCTGATGTAAACCTTGAACACCCAGAGTGCCAGCACATTTCCCAGCAGGCCTGGCGCTAAGATCACACTGTACACCACCGCATACAGTTGGTGCTGGTACTTCCGGAGATATTCAGTGTTTGTACAGTTGTTGTTGTTGTTGGCAAAGTTCATCTTAAGCCAAGGGCTGTTCACTGTTTACTGTAAGGACAAGCTGCCTGGTAAATTCACAGGATGCTTGATTCAGAAACGATGCTTAAAGCGTGGGAACGGAGGTGTTTGAGCGCCAATGCTCTCCATTATGGCGCGTAGGGGTTTGCTCTTGTGTGAAGTATATTAATTGTCCAACGTTGATAGACTCTTGATGTTTCAAACTGCAATCGATCCCAGGTACACGGCACTCTAAAAGAGAAGAAAAGCAAGGGTTACTAAATCATCCTATACCAGCATCATGTTTTACATATTGCGTGAGGCATCATGTAAAAACATTTTGCCTCTCATAAACACTTCTCATTTTACAGCATTGGGTCCCTCCCAACCACACTTTAGCTCAACATAAAAAGCCTTTTGTGTTTGATTGCAACTTTTGCAGTGGCGTTTACAGTAAATATGCAAACCCACAGAGAAGTTGATGCTACAATGTCCCACATAGTGTTCACTGTATCTACACCTGCACAACAGAGTACAATGAGCCAGTGTGAAACACCTGCAGCGAGGTGTCAGTGAAACTGGTGTGGTTAGGCAGTCACAGCAACACAAACAACACTTTTTGTGTTGAATTCACAATTTGAATAAGTGACACCTCCATGATCCTCTTTGACATGAACATTTAAATGATGGTAATTCAAGTGCTATACATTTGAAGGTAGCCTTACACCCTGCAACATTGATTTCTTCAAATGGAAATGTATAGTCATATCTGACAAGCTTTGTAGGTGTCACCCACCCACTGCTGTAAGCATGAGTAGGTCTACACTGGTTCAGCTGGGGTTTTCCCAAACATCTTGGACTCATTAGTCATTTCTGACCTGATTTAGTTCAAACTACACAACTTAAAAACTGTAATTCCAAAATAAGAAAGAAATATTTTTGGTCTTTCACTTCCAAAGCTTTTTACAGAGCATTTTTTAATCACAGGGAGTCAACCCTGTCTCCTAAAAATTACGTTCCCACAGAACTAAACTGCATTCTCAATTACGTTTAGCTAGAAACGTATTTTCTCCCACGTTACGTTCGTTATGAACGTATATCAAATACGTTTATTTTCTACATATCTTCTAGAAGCATATTTTCTCCCACGTTACGTTTCTTATGAACGTTTCTTAAATACGTTTATTTTCTACATATCTTTGCCATTTATTGTCTTGCTTATAATAATGATAATAGTCATTTATAAATATAATTTTAGAGCACACATTTGAAATCAGTAGGCAAGGCTGTAATTTCGCCACCTGTTACTCTCATGAGCGAGGCAGAAAAAGTGTTGTTTATTGCACCTCAAACATTAAAACAAATCCAGTTACGTGTTTCTGTACTTCCTCTAAGAAGAAAGGACAGTAACAGAAGATCTCTGTGGCTTCAGGCTTGATCGCCGTTCAAATGTTTCCCCAAAAGTGGGCGGGGCTGTAAAGTGACGGAGATTTTACTCTCATCTATTATTCAAAACCATTCTATTTATTCTAAGGTAAATTACATGCCAGTGTTTTATGTTTTTATTTTAAATCGTATAATGTCGGATTTTTTTTCCCGTCTGTGAGGAAAAGAAATGGGGCTCAGAGCCTCAAAATACTGAAATCTGTATTTTTTTTAAATCTTTTTTCCTTATTTACTCAACAATAACACACAATTATCCTTGTTTTTATTTATTCGTTTAATTCTATAATCTTGGGCTTTTTAACATGCTTTTTAGCCGTAAATAAAGTCACCAGAAACAGGCCTATAAGGGACATTTTGAGGATACACACAAACCCACTGAACAGATTACCCAAGATCCTCAGCTTGAAGCTCGTTGATTGGATGTTTAGCCGCAATGCGTGTTGGGATATGATATCCGGAAAAAAAAATTAATAAAAATAATACTTTATTCCGAGTGTTCTTGCTTTTCTCTTTGGAAGTCATCACATAACGGCATTGTAATACACAGTTCGGCTGCATTAAATATTACAGATCTGCTGTAGTTCTTTATTTATAGAGCCCTGTTGAGAAGACTTCTGGACAAACAGGAGAACTGCCGCCAAAACTGAATATGTGACGTGGATCATAAATATATCAACAATTAAACAACACCTTGCATTTCTTTCCACAAAATACGTGTCCTTGCAGTATCAATACTAATTCGGCTGACTTTTATATTTGATCCAATTGGTAGATAGGTTACATTTACACCATAACGGTGCACAGCTGATAGAAAAGGACTAGTTTTTAAAGATAGTACTGATTTTCTTTGAATATAAGAATGTAAATACTGAGTTGAGAGAATAGTCAGGGAAATCAGATATTAATGTGGAAAAGTAAAGCATGAGAAATAGTATAGCAATATCCTGTAAAATTATGTAAAAACATGAATAAAACTACACATCTTCAGATGTTATACATACATAAGTGTCCTACACTAATAATACAAAGTTATTATTAGTATGCTGTGTGTACCTTGTGTGCACCGTTAAAGCACGTTATTGAATTATTTTTGTTGAATAATGTTATTTTTGTTGAATAATGTTATTTGATGAAAAAAATATTAAGAGTACATACTTTCATAGGAGGAAAGTAGAAGGTCAATGATAGAAGTATAGAATATAAAAAAATCAAGAAGATACTGTAAGTAATCTCAACAATAAAACAGTTTAGTGCAGGATGTACAAATATATTAATAGGAGGATGTGCAAAACAGACAAACTAATTAACCTTTATTAACACATTAAAGAATAATTTAGGTTAAGGTCTTCTTTCAAATAAGAAAAAAGATACGTAACAGTAACAGAAGATCTCTGTGACGCCAGATGTGGTGTTGTTAATGCGATATGATATCCGAAAAACATTTCCGTTTAGGATGGCCGAAGACACTACACTACCCATAATCCCCAGCTATCGTTTGGGACTACAATCCCGTTGACAAACCCCGTGATTAATCTTCAAACTAAAATCCACAAGACTGTATTGTGTATTCATAACGAACGTACCGTGGAAGAAAATATGTTTCTTGCTAAACGTAATTGAGAATGCAGTTTAGTTCTGAGGGAACGTAATTTGTAGGAGACAGGGTTGAGGGAGTTTAGAGAAGCTTGTCGAGCAGCAAGGAAACTATGTGACATAAATGGTATTGATGACGTGCATCCATTTGAATATCTGCCCTAAACTTTTGAGGATGTACTTAAACATCGTCAAATACACAGTCAGTATGTTACTGTTTTAGTATTTTTAAGGGAAGTTACACTACAAGCTTAGTTTTCAGATCCTTTACGTCAATGTAAATAAGTAAATGGCCTGCTTTACAAATAAAATAAATGAAAGTAGTCGTTCTGCTGACTGATGTAGCATTATTCAGTAGATCACCAGAAATAAGAAACTAATACTGATGCAACAATTTAGAAGTCACCTTTTTCTGTTACGTAGTCAAGTTAGGTGGTTCCCATTGTAGGGATCAAGCTCCTCTTAACAACCACTTAGGGACACAAACCAACTACAAAGACACACAAAACAACTGCAAAGACACACAAAACAACTGCAAAGACACACAAAACAACTGCAAAGACACACAAAGAAACTACAAAGAGATACACAACAATGACAGAGACAGAAAACAATCCCAAAGACACACAAAACAACCTTCAAACACATCACAACTTTAAAGAGAAACCAAATAACTACAAAGACACACAACACAGCTACAAAGAGAAACTACAACTAGACACAAACAATCACAAAGAGACTTAAAACTATAAAAATAGACTCAAATGAACCACAAAACACTCAAAAAAGGACACAAAACAACTACAAAAGGACACAAAACAACAAAAGGACTGTGTTTTCTTGCCTTGTAGGAGAGGTGGTGGCCCTGTCTGTACACAGGGGCCAATGATCGCATGATATGCTGATGGCTTTACAAAGTTGAATAACTTCCAAAAACTGAGCAAAGTGAAATGTCCTCATAATTGTACTTAAGTACTTCCTAGGGTCGAGGTTACCAAGATGAAGAATTTAGAATGTTTAAAGATATAAACTAGCCTCTTCTCCCTGATGGCTTTTATACTACTTCACAGCACTGAGGAACATGTCCCAGTGGACCCTCAGCTATGTCAAGCCATTTGCCTTCAAGCCTCACTGACCTTTGACCTATGTGTGAATCCCCTGTCATTACCCTCACCCTGCACGTACAAAGTGCTTCTCTCATTGGTAGTGTGTTAAGATGAATCAGGCTATTTTATTTCCTTCTTTGGGCTTATTGTGGTGTTGTCATGGTGTCATGGTCATCTCTCGATCTTGTTGAGCTATATTATTGTTTTTCGTCCAATAGTTGCACTCCTACCTTAGGATTCAGAAGTTTTATTCATCAGATCTTGCCAATGGAAAGGCATGGTTCCATCCTCCGTGATTCACCCCTTTGTGGGCTGTTGGTGCCTTGTAGCTTTTTCGCTCTGATATGACATCTTGCCTCGTTGATCAGCACCCAGGTCCCTCCACGTGTTGCTGAATCAACACACAACACATGTCATGATCCCTATAAAGTAACAGCCTGACACTGCCTGACACTGGCCTGCAAACACACATTCACACCCTCAACACAACACACATTCCTCACGTTGGGGAAACATGCGAGGGTCCCCCATGAGGCATGACTCCACTCTGAAGGCATCCAGCTGTTACAGCCTCTCACACAAACGCTGTTTTTTAGTTTTAAAGGAATAGACAATGAATATCTCACCTCTGTCTTCAGGCTCGAGGCTGCGTCGCATCAGACTGCAGGAGGGTGAAGCATCAGTCATTACATCCCCCTTCCTCCTCCCCCCTTCTAACACTATATTCTTTCTGTCCCGCCTTTTCTTTTCTCTCACGCTAATCACGTTTTCTGCTCCTCCTATCCAATTTCTACTCAGTTTTTTCTTCTGTATTCACAAGTCATTTCCTGCTTTGTGTACTCATGTTCCGTCTGTACCTCTCTCTCTGTCTGTGTCTCTGCTGTACTGTGGGTTTCATCACACACAGGGCTTCCTGTGAGTGTGGGGGTGTGGTTTACAAGAATCTTGACACCATTACTTCTGCTATTATGCCAACTTTTCCCTTTGTGAGAAACATTGACAAGCCATGCATTTCATTTTGATGACAGATGGAAAGATTGTTACATGACTGAGTATCAACACTTAAAATAGACACAGACTTTTTTGGGGGGCCTTTTTAAGCAGTTTTTTGTGTCTTTCTCTTAGATATATCCTAATACATTATCTTCATTATTTTATACAATATAAACAGTTCCTGGCGTAACATATTTTGGTTGTATGAATCAAACAACTGGCATTTCTTTCGAGATGGGTTGCATTCATCTGCCAGAGAGGGGGGTAGCATCAGACTTGGGTCTAGCAGATGCAATAGGAGCTGCAGGGGTGGCGAGAGAGTGACTTTTCAGGTTAGAAGCCGAACTCAGAGCATGGCAGTTACTCGTTTTCGAAACCGCTGCAACTGCCTTCACCCACTTTGCATCGTGAGAGGAAGTTCAGGCACCTGTTTATGCAAGCCCATACGGAAACACCAGATACAATGAGATAAGAAAAGATAGGCGCTTTTTATTTACAAAACAAGCATATGCAATTTACATACAGTCTTGACATTGAGGGAATAGCTTATTTGAAGTTGTTGCATTTTGACAGAAGACAGGCAACACGCTGTAGCTTATATACACCGGGGCAACGTTGATCATATTTCATCAGATATTGTGTGAAGGGTCATTATGAAGCACGCTCATCTTCATGGTTTGTTTGTCCTCATAACTATGTCCTCCGGGAGGTTCTTCACACCGAGGTCAAAGCTTTTCTGGTCAGTTTGTGTTCAGACAGCAGAGATAAGGGCCATCATCCCAACGCCCGACTTGGATCTTGTCAGTCTGTTAAAAGTTCAACATGATCTGTCTCCGTTGTGTCATTCCTTCAGTGAAATGACTTTTAACACTTTCTCTAACTCCCATGTCCATAATGCATTATAAACCAACTTATAAAGAGGTATAATCTGCTTATAGCATTGTATAATTATTGTTTTAAGCACACATAGATACTTTACAACAACAACAATAACACATTTTAAAACATTTTATAATTTTGAAGACTTATAAGGTCAAGTAACTTAGTACTTCATAGTTGCTTGTCACTGTTTCTTGCAAGGATCATATTGTATTACAATTATCATAGTTGTAATACATTACATTATTTTTTACAATGTATTGTAATCACTGTTATAAGGAATTATAATGTGACTCCATGTGCTCTTTTAGTGCATTACAGAATTTCTGATCAAAAAAGTCATTTATGTTTTATGTAAAATGATGCACATTTACATTTAACTAATGTAATTCCCATCAAATACTCACATTAAACACCGAATTGACACATTAACACATTATATACAGCCACAGTCAAATAATACATTGTTTCAGGTATCATCGGATGTTTTGAGACCACTGTTGGATTTCTGTTATGACTTGTTAAAGACATACATTTGTTTCACAAACGTAATGATATGTTTCACTTTGAGCACTTGTGGTAACAGCTTGTGTTGTTATATTTCTATGTATACCCCAAGAGTTTCCAAATGTACTTTTAAGCAACATATGTTCACTTAGAGTTACTATCAATAGCATTGTAATGCATTAAAAGAGAGATTATAATGCCATAAATATTAATATTACAACTATGATAATTATAGAATAACTATGACCCTTGCAACCAAATAACAGTTATGAAGTATTGTGATACTTTATAAGTAATTATAAAATCCTTTATAATGTGTTATGATGAATATTATAAAAGCATTATGAATATGTAGTGCTTATTACAATTATAAGGTGCTGTAAACATATCATAATGCTCTAAATCTATTTAAAAATGCATTTAATTCATGGTGAGAGTTACCAAAAAACCGACTATCTTTGAATAATGCTACACCCTCTCTGAGCAGCTACTCTCCATGCTCAGCAGTCTCTCCGGTGCAGGGTGTGTGGTGGGGGAGCTGATGGGGGAGGAGAGCAGCGAGGCGGTGAAAGAGGAGCTGCGCCTGGTGAGATGCAGCCTGAACTCGGCCGTTAGAAAGTAATAAAGCAGAGGGTTGAGGCAGCAGCTCAGGCTGGCCAGGCACAGAGACACCGGGTGGAACTGACTCACCGCCAGCCGGGTCGCACAGTGGGTCACTATGTCCTGCGACACCAGCAGGTAGAGCAGGAAGTTCAGGTGATAGGGGGCGAAGCAGAACAGGAAGAGCGCGGAGCAGCTCAGCACCATCTGGAGAGCGCGCCGCTTCTCCGCCTTTGACAGCTTTTCATGAGAGGTATCCGTTGGACAGTCAGAAATGAAGGACTGGAGTCGGCTGCGTGCCGTGGAGTTGAGCCCGGTCAGGTTCTGCTGATCCTGGGTGTGTTGTTGGAAGAGAGACCGGGCTATTCGGATGGAGCTGAAGCAGATGCAGGTCAAAGGGATGATGAACCCAAAAAGCTCAGCCAGGCCCATCATGGCGATGGCCAGGTACGGGGACAGGCGACGCATGGGCAGGTCTTTAAAACAGCCCAATTTGGTAGGGATGGAGCCTCTGCTGAGATTGATGTAAACTGAGGGATGCTGGGTAGAATTGGCAGACAGAGAGTAGGACATGTTGTAGACTGTCTGTGTGCTGATGGCGTGGCTGGAGGAGCTGCTGCTTCGCATCAGGATGAAAGGCGAGCAGGCCAGGCCGACCACCACCCAGACTATGAGGCTGATCAACAGGTCATAGCGCCGCCTCCAACTGCGGGCGGAGAACGGGTTGAGAAGGAAGACACACCTCTGCATGCTGATACACACCTGGACACAAAAAGAAGATGACATAAAAAACACATTTAGAGCCAGGGGATTGAACCAGTGCTCTCCTAGTCCAAAGATCAGCGCACTATCCAACTGAGCCACAGCCTCCCTTAGTGCAATGCTATGTTGTCTAGTAGCCTTGCACTACTCAATGATAACTTTCACTTTGACTCTTGCTTACCAGGAACACTATAGCGGCATACATGTTGAGGTACTTGAGGTAGAAGCAGAATAAGCAGACGCCTCGTCCAAAAGGCCAGGTGTGTGTGAAGTAATAATAAATCCTGAGGGGCAGAGAGAGGATGTGGGCCAGGTCGGCCAGCGACAGGTTAATCATGAAGATCACCGCCTTGGTCTTCTTACTGTGGAGCAACATGCAGGAGAGTTAGCCATGACCAGAGCCTGTTTGAGGCTCAATATGTGTGTGTGTGTGTGTGTGTGTGTGTGTGTGTGTGTGTGTGTGTGTGTACCTAATGTGTCTGCAGAGGACCCAGAGGGCGGTGGTGTTGAGCAACAGGCCGGGGATGAAGAGCAGCAGGTAGAAGTAGGTGTACATGGTGTCCATGCGTTCTTCCCAGTTGGTCATGTTGTGTCCACATAGTGAGGAGGAGTCGTTCAGGGACTCCTTCCACGCTTCAGACGTATTCACAGTCATTTTGTCTCTCACACACACTGGTGTCAAAAACTTTTCCTCCAATCAATCCTTCATCCTATCACCATTGAACACCTGATAGACAAATAGTAGAGTCGACAGGTCATGGTATTGATAGTATACACATTATTTTCCAACCTAACATTTTGAAAGAAATCCCAATTCATTGGTCCCATTTCTTGATTAGAAACACTTTATAAAGACTTCATAAGTTGACAAATTGTCCTAATTACCTTCGACTTAAAGGATATTTTTTAAACTTTTGCTTGGTTTGTTTGCTTTTGAGCAGAAATACGGAAAACTGGTGGCCTGATTTTCATGAAACTTAGTGGAAGGCTGTAGGCCCTAACCCTAACTCTAACCAATACAACTATGTAGTGGATCAGAATCACGGGGCAGTTCTTTTTCACTAATGGAAACAGACTTGGTGGTGGTCTGTACTTTCTGCTGACTGCCATCTTTATCTATAAATCATTTGTAAACTACAGGTGCCCTTACCAGGACCACACTTGGGTTGCCAAGTTGTAAAGAAAACAGTCTGGTATTTATGGCTTGTCAGAGGAACAGAATCATTTTGACCCAACCCAACCCTAAGGTCAGTCACTGTTTCCCATTTCTCATAGTTTCATCTTCAGTTAGTCAGGAAGACCCTCCCTATTAACTGTTAGGTCACATCTGGAGCCCGTTCCTTTTTTTAAGCAACTGATTCTCAAATGCAGACAGAAGGTATGCGGGGTCATATCTGCAGTTTCATTTGTGAGGATGCCATAAATAAAGGGGTGGTTATGGGTTTCACTTTCTAGAAAGCCATCCCTCTATTGTTAAAGATACAGTTATAGTCATATACTGTCTATAACTCATATACATACTGTAAGATATACTACTAAGACATAGTAAAGGGGTTTTCCAACTATCCATGGGCATCCTTTTAAAATAAAGAGCTACAAACTAAAAGCATGTAGTCCTATTGATGGATGATAAACAGCAGTCAAGTGATGGCTCGTAGCTGAATGTTTTTTCAAATATTAATAAAGTCAATAGGTGAAACTTACTGCCTTATTAGAAAGTCTTTATAATATAAATATGTCAAATTCCTGTATTCACAAATGTAACAGAACCTTTACCTTGTTTTGATATAGCTAAATGGTGGCTTTATGCCAGATTAACCAGGGTTATGAATCATACTGATACAGAGAGCAATAAATCAGAGATGTCTCTGTCTGGCCTAAGATTGCAGCAGGAAATGTGTGGAAGCAGGACGAAGCATTTACTGCTTATCACTGAACCATCGCCCTTCCTTCTGCCATCAAGACGACGCCACACCCTTCCTCTGCCGGCCCCAGAGGGGGAAGAGAGAAACGGCGACAGTTCTTTTTCTGCTTTACTGTTACTTTCACAACTTATCACTTCTTAACTCCTATTGGGTGATGGTGCTATCAGTCTGCAGCAGTCAGCCAATAGATGCCCTCACACTACCTGTATAGTTATGAGTTACACAAAGCACACCCTCAGATCTCAATTAAAGGAAGTAGCATGCAGGATTTTAAGGATTTTAAGGGGATTGATTGGGGATTTGCATTTTCTTTACATTGCTGTGCAAGAAACGTTGTCCGATTTAAAGCACATTTGATATATTTCTCAAATTTGTGTCATGTTTGGTCTTAAAATCCCGGATGACACTTAAAATAGTGCGGATGTAATATAAAGTTACCACAAAAGAGGCAACATACAAGTATCTTATTTCAGCATTTTACACCTAAATGCACAAATGCACTAACTTAAACTATGAGCATTCAATACCTACTCTCCTATCATCAGCAGAATGTGAAGCATGGCTTTAAAACAACAAACACAGGCAAAGCACAGCAGCATGACTTTTTCTCAAAGCACAAACTCTAATTACCTTCTCTGTCGTCACCTTAAAGGATCAGCGTGGACGGAGATGAGAGGTCAGATTCAGGAGCGACTGCCAGCGACCGCATGCTCCAGCAGCTTCACACTTCACTGTAAACAGCAGACTGACGCACTGCCAGTCCCTCGGAGCTGTTCAGCAGCAAACCTTCCTGTCACACCACAGCAGCAGAGACCTTTGCATGTGAGCACGTCTGCGTTAACCTGCCAACGCTGTGGGTTTTTTCTTAGATATGTTGAGATACGAGGCTGTGAACTCTGGTCTGTTCTCTGTCTCTTAGTTAGGTTAAGGGGAAGCTCTGACCTCACACTACCGTCTGTGACATCAGTCGGCCCCTAGCAACTTGAGACACACACACTATTGGGCACACAGTAAGATGGTGGTGGAGTGTGTGGTGCAGAATGCAAGACATGGCAGATGTTCTTCTTCCCTCTGTATGTCGAGCGTGTGAGGGCGTGCAGTTCGTGTCTAACCGTCTAAACACTTTCTGTTTCTCTCAGTTATGTTTGCAGATAATAATGCAATAGTCCTCTTCCCTTATCAGATTCTACACTTCCTTTTTTTAAATGGTGTTGCTTCAAAGCATTCATTTTGTAAAGTAGATTCAATTTCAATTCAAGATTAAGAATTGTCATTGTCATATGCACAGTAGCTACAGTGTAGAATTGGCATTGCAAATCTTAAGTCCCAAGCTCCTGCAACATTGCAACATAGTTATATAGGACATAAAACACATTATAAATTAAGAATAAAATAAAGAAAAGGAAACAGTAAAATAGATTAGAATAAAATAGTGCATTATGTTGCAGACCAATGTGCATGTAATGCAGATGAAGTAAACTATATATATGTCAGGAAAATAAATACATATATGCTAAATATTGCAGAGAATGTTGTAGGTGACCTAGTAAATGCAGGAGTATATGTGTGTATTGTGGATTGTGTATACATTAGTATTAGTACCTTTAGTCCTGTGACCCTTTGAACTTGTTTTTTCAACCATCTTTGGTTTTAAGTTGTGTGGCATCTATTTTCTCCGGATGCCAACCCATAGTTCAACCGAAAAGCAGCGGTTTCATCCATCCTGTTAGTGTCACACCATGCTGTACATGTGAAGTCACACCCAGAGAAAATGGCTTGCTCAGAGGTTCCGAGGAATGTGCCAGACACACAGGTGCTGCTTTTGGAGCTTTCTGCGCTGCTACTGTGTGGTTTCCACTCCGCACAGTTCAATATTAAAGAGCCAGGGCAGGCTGATGTTGAAGAAAGAAAAAAAAACATCACGGTTAACGATTTGTGGCGGCAATCACAGGATGGTCACAGTTCCAAGTCTCCGCACCTACCAAGATATATATATATATAGTTGACTGATAGAGGTACAATTTTACCTGCTGGGCACTGCCGAGGTGTCAATGAGCAAGGCACATAACCCCCCACCTCCCTCGGCGCATGACTAAAGCAGCCTGTTCAATCTGACACCTCTCAATTAATACATAAATGTATGAATGTGTGTGTATTTCGGGCCTAATGTGTTTATGTAAATGTTTTGGCCCAATTCCAAACCGCTCCCTACACCCTACCCCTACACACTACATCACCACATTAGGTGCCGTTCCAATCCAACAAGTGTGGAGGGAAAGCAATGGGTAGTGGGTTATCAAGCCCTCCAAAAACCTGATGCTGTTTCCAAATAGTTCCGGTGAAACATTAAGGCTACTGGTAAACTACGCAAAACAAGATAGACAATTCATATCGTCAAACAGATGTTAACAACTTGATGTTACCACTTTTTTTACCTCTTTGTATTTACCTAGGATCATGCGTGTCGACTGTAGACAATTGTCAACATGTCAATTTGATCATAAAGTTTCATTTACAGGCACTGTTGCAAAAACCAAGCAGCTTATAAACATCCGATTTTAAAACAAAAAAATGTTTACGAAAAAGAAACGCTATAAAAGATTTTTTGAGTTTATTTGAGTTAACATGTATTATTAAAATTGCGGATTTGAAAAAAGTTTTACGAAAAGTTTCCTGTTTCTGCCGGAGGGAGGGGAGTTTGTCGCTGTATTTAAACCCTCCACCTGAAAGAAGGGAGCCTCGTTCAGCTGCGAGTGCACTCCCTTAAGGAGTGGGAGTGGGTAGGGTTTGGTTTGGAATTGGGCCTTCTACTTCTTCATTTATTCTATTCTGGTGTTTTCACTTTTATATGTGCTCTGGCCACTAGAGGTCAGAGGAGGCCTATATTTTCTACACTCCCACTCTTGTTGTCCTCTCTGCTACCCTTGACCCCAAATCCCAGAAGACTCCATCTCCTGTTGTCTCCCTGCTGCGTGATGCACATGTTCACATCACTCAAACTGAGAGGCCTGCTGGTTTTCTCTCTTTACAGTCTCTCTCTTGCAAATCCCTGCTTAAGGCATAGAGCTTTATGGCTGTCCCAAGTAAGGCCATGCATCTCTGACTCTGCATAGCTCTATGAAAGAATGGATAAACATCTTGTACTAACATCATGTACTAACATTATGTCATCTGATGTACGCAGGACCCAGATGCTGGTCCTTACAGTAGCTCAATGCAATGTCACCTTTAAAGGCTAGACCACAACAAAGCTGGGAACATGCTAAGCTAGATTTTTAAGGCTGCTAATGGGGAAAGCTTTTTGCAAATAAATACTTGTTCTGACTCTTGTCTCATCACTCTTTGAATTAAATACAAGTGGAGGGTGCTACATGCTGATTGGCTATGGATATTTTTCTTCATCCTGGACTTTCAAGGTCAAATACGCTACATTGGCATGTCACAGTTCACTAAAGTTGACCTGGATTTGTAGATAAAAACGTTTTTCCTTACAATTATTTGATTGAATAGTTGCTTTAACTGCTGGTGTTGCGCTTAGTCTCAGTGTTGCACTGCTTGAAACAAGCGTTATGTACTGAATAAATAAAAGGTATTTTATATGAAAAGTATTATAGCCAAATAAAAGCAATCTCAGCAAACTCTTGGATTACTGTTTATGCTCTACGTAACACGATGATTTTGGGTTTTTAGTCAACAGTGTTTGCCCGTACTTTGGAGTGCGTGTGCACATTGCTGACTGTAAGAGACTTACAGAGCAGATCTGCAGTCTAAGGCCAGATTAAGACAGAGAGAGCTCATTCAGAGGCAAACAATGGACCATTGCTCCAGTCATAATAAGCATTTGGCCTGTGACACAGCAAACAGGCCAAGGTCCTCCACCGGATCAGAGCCGCCCTATGTTAGAGAACAAGACCGCTCTGGTTACTTGATGCAAACTAAGACATGGAGTAGAAAAAAAACTCCTCCACAGGGTCAAATCAAAACCTACAGTCATGCTGACAAAGGCCAGTTCGGAATGCGTTTGACCGAACCAAAAGGCATAGGGCTGGGGACAGAAATAATAAATACAGCAATGAAAGTTATTCAAAACAGACATTTAATGGCCTCGAACTTCAACATGAGATACATTTAACTCAGTAGTTCAGCGCACTGCTGTGTTACAATAACAGTGGGTCTCACCACACTAAAGAGTGCCACAATATTAATGTCTAAAATGATATATTGTGCTGCGAAAGCTTCAACTTTATAACAATACAAGTTAAGGGCTCAGTGAGTTACAAAAGTACTAAACAGCATGTTTCAACAATGCTAATGGAAATCTCCATTCTCTTCACAATCCAGTGCATTTGTGAGTGTTTGTGTGTTAAGCCTGAGTGATGATGTGTTGCAGTCGCTCTCAGAGGCCCTGCGTGTCTCTGTACAATAGTCCTGGTGTGGCTGGGACTCTGATCCCCGTAGTGTTCTCTCATAATAAACACACACAGATACATTCCTCTGTTCTCCAGTGCTGGATTAATCCGTAAAGCCCAGGCCATACCTCAGGATTTACCTCAGGACTTAACTAATCTGCTGAGTTATGTGTCACTTCCAGGACCAAACAGCTGATCGCTTTGTTTTCAAAATGCAGGGCTCCCGTCAAACCCACACCGTCCATCTTTTAACTTCCGTCTGCGATGCTGTGTCAGAACTGACTCTCAGACATCTTCGAATCCTTCCCGTTGCTGGCCGCCGTGTGTGTGTCTCTGGGGAGAGTGTGTGCGGCGTCCTGCGTCTCGGTGTCGCTGCGAGGGATGCTCTCAGGCCGGGAGCCGGACCCTTTGCCTCCCAT
The DNA here is from genome assembly GCA_902827135.1 of Harpagifer antarcticus. Taxonomy (NCBI): domain Eukaryota; kingdom Metazoa; phylum Chordata; class Actinopteri; order Perciformes; family Harpagiferidae; genus Harpagifer; species Harpagifer antarcticus. The sequence continues at coordinate 4,957,549 of CADEHL010001042.1, read as the reverse complement.
GGTCAGGCTTTTCTGGAAGCTCTCCGAGGTGAAGTAGTAGACCACGGGGTCCAGGCAGCAGTTGAGGCAGGCCAGGCACAGAGTGATGGGGTAAAGAGTTCGGGCGAACCGCTCCACACCGCAGTTAGCCAGGGCCTGGGTCCGCACCAGGGCGTACAGGAAGAGGATGGAGTTATAAGGGACGAAGCAGATGATGAAGATGCCCAGATGGACCAAAATCATCCGCAGAACACGTTTCTTGCTGTTACAGCCACGGCCATCAGTCATCGGACGCCGAAGTGTCCGCAGAACAAGCGAGGAACATACCAAGTTGGCCAGGAGGGGAAGAAGGAAGCCCACAATCTGGGAATTAAAGAAGAAACTTAACTTAAAAATAGAAAAACATTAAAGCGTTGTCTCTGGTTAGCTTAATAGAGAAAGTGTATAAATGCATAAATCCTTCAGCGGACAATTGAAACTTTCAAGTTGTCAGTTTTTTGGCCATGAACGGTGACCAAAATCATATTTGTGTTTGACACGTACATAGACAGTTACTTAACAGCCACACACAAGCAGCTGTTGCTGGGTAACCACATTTTTACCGTTGCAATGCTAGGGTAGATGCAAATCAGGGCTCGACATTATAATTGGCCCGCTGGCCCGGAAGCACTATTTATACACCCCGGGCCAGCATAACGTACTTTCCACTTGCCCGCTCGGGCCACTACAAATATTGTTTAAAAAAATATGTTTCCTGTGGTATTGGTATTTTGACAAGCAATTTTGTTAAATTGTTTCGTTTATTAACGCTACAACATAGCGTTTCGTGAGTCGCTTGTCGTTGTTGGGTGAAAAGCAAACAGCTGTTTGCTGCGGAGCGCAGCGCGAGCAGGCTCCCGTGAGCGCGCTCCTTCACCACAGACTATCGCGCCACCTAACCATTCGCCAAAATGTTTTTAATACCAGCGTAGCCGGCCAAGCGCCGAGCAAAAAACTATTTTCAAATAAAAGAAAGTCACCGGAGGAGTTAAAGGAGAGTGACAGGGAGCATGAGAAGAAGAGGGGGAGGAAGTTTCAGCTTGATCGATGGAGTTGGCTTCTAGTGGTGCAGTGACGCGTCCTAAAACCCTTTTATAATCTATCGATTAGATTTATGATTCCAAAATTATAAAAGTAGGGTAGACATGTGGAGATTATCCGGCTGAACAAAACGTGCATTTATCAAACAGGTTTGTTTTCCACAGACCTTATTTCCAGTTATTTTCCAAAACCCTGTGGAGAAATCCCATTACTTTTTGTCGAGGGAACCAGCAGCTTACTTCCTGGTTTTAGGACGCGTCACTGGCTGCACCTCTCAATATGATGCCAATATAAACAAGGTCTTCTGTCGGCTCTGTACATCAATGCCGACCTATGCTGACAAGTAAGTGAAGAGTTGAACATATAAAGGTATTGGCTATAGGGAAATGTCCCAGCAGTTTAGGAGAATGAAGGATCTAATCTAATCTATAGCCATTACATGTCTAACTCCTAATGACAGGAAGGCAGAAAGTGCATTATACAAATAATAATACTCATAATAATAGCAGACATTTTTTAACAATGACCACAATATCATTATTTTAATAAACCAAATATGAACAAATGAGGAAGAACTGATTGTTCAAATGTTGTAGTACAGGTAGTAATGTATAAATTACTATAGCAACAAATGTGTTAATTTTCTTCATTATTTGTCGATATTTTTTTTTTGGACGAATGCTCCGGGCCAGTGGTTACAATGGTGGGGCCAGTGACAATACAATTCCACCGGCCCGGAGGGCCAGTGGCTTTTTACCCTTAATGTCTACCCCTGCAAATGTAAACATATTTGTGTTAAGGGTCTGCTGGAGAATAAATATATTATCATGAATTGAATCAGAATGTTTAAATAAAGGAAAGGTTTTAAAAAAATGTGTGCATGCTGTCTCAATTAACAGGAAAGAAAGAAAATCAGCCGGTCAAACTTAAAAAAATCAGGAATCAGAATCAGGGTATTGCCATCGGTGCATCTCTCGTGTTTATGGTATTATGTCTGACTTTCGGGGACTCACCTCGATGAAGATGGTAATTTTGGAAAGGTAGGTCTTCCAGGTGCTCTTGGAGAAGCCCTCGAAGCAGGTGGTGGCTTTGTTGTTGCTGTTAATGGTGGAGAAGAAGGTCACCGATATTCCTCCTCCGACGATGGTGAGCCACACGCCGGCGCACACCAGCGCTGCGTTCCTGCGTGTGCGGATGGAGCGCGAGCGGAAAGGGTAGACGATTGCCAGGAAGCGGTCCACGCTGATGCAGGTGAGGAAGAGCATGCTGCCATAGATATTAGTGATGAAGGCCGTTCCTGATACCTTACACAGTCCGTCTCCAAAGGGCCAATGGCGGTTAACATTATAGAAGACCTTGAATGGCAACGTGAAGACAAACACCAAGTCGGATAATGCTAAATTAGTCATAAACATGGTGGTCTCGTTACTCATCTTCATCCGGAAGCAGAACACAAAGAGGGCGGCACAGTTGGTGATCAGGCCCAAGACAAAGACCACACTGTAGACCACAGAGTACAAGTTGTACTTGAAGGAGTCGTCAATGCCGCAGTCCTCCATTCCGGTCTCATTGAGCACCAGGCTAGCCATGGTGACAGCTTCGACAGAGAGGGGGGCTCCAGAGAAAAGTGGTACACCAAAGGTGTCAGGAAAGGGGCCAGTCGAGGTGGATATGTGGGGACGGGGTGTCAGCAGGGGCTCCACCAGACAAGTCTCCTCCAAGTCATGGTGGACATTCAGACACACAAACAGAGGCAGAGACAGTCAGGATGCAGGACTGCAGGGCCGCTCAGTCATCCTGGGGAGAGAAGAGGAAAACACACGGTCACTTCCTCACTATAAAGGTTTCAGACACGAGAAGTAAACAAGTCCATAAGATGAAGCATATGGTGGATGTGTAAGCCTTTAGCCACTAAGGAAAATACATAGTGTATTTAGATGTGTCAGATTTATACCGTGTTATTCAACAGTGTGGATTTTAAATGATTGAATCGTGAATGTACAATTATGTTCGAGCCAGAGTTTTAAGATAAATGGACAATCTGCAATTCCCATAAACTTACCAACTGGAGTGCTATTTTCTGCATAAGCTATGCTTTCTGACCTCCTGCTTCTGCTAATATTGTTTCATTGATTGACTGTATACATATTGAATTGAATTAGTCGAATACAAAAAATAATTTTGACCAATTACAACATTAGTATGGCATACAATCAAATGCGTTTAGAAAGAATAATTTAGATTGTATGCCATACACATTTTGGTATATATTTTGGTCAAAATTATTAAAATGTTTTATTCGACAAATCAATTCAATATTAATACAGACAATCAATGGAGCAGACAATCGAAAACACAATTTGTAGAAGCGGGAGGGCATGTGGTAAGAATACAAACATATTATAAATGCTTGATATTATAAAAAGGTTTTTTTGAGTCCATTTCAAGTGTTGGTATGCCTGTAGCATTCAGTTTATTCGCATGTTTGTGTGCCTTTGCAGTGCATGTGTTATCCGTCAGTATAAATAAAGTGTTATCCGTCATCAGGGCTCTCGTTCACAGGGCAGTGTGGCATGCAGCACTCAGGCTGTCATCACAACTGTGAGAGGTAACTGCTTACAGATACAGAAAGTGTACTGTAAGTGAGGAGGTCAAATCAGCAGCATTCATTCATGAGCCGGTGTTAAAGAGCCCAGTTATAAAATTCACTCCAAACCGCTATAACGGCTAAGCTCCAACTGGATGAAGTAAATAAGTCAGTATGCTGGTTTGTTACAAAAGCTTTGCAAAGCTGCTCCCACCATCACCAAGCAGTGTTGTCCTCATACACAACAGTTGTGATGTCAAATATTAACAATGAAAATGATTTGACATTGTGAAGGACATTTTCTAGTCATTTTCTCGTAGCTAAATATTTGTGTGGGTGTGTGTGATGTCAGAGCAGGAACTATATTGTTGAGAATTAGTTATCTCAATCCCAATGTGCTGTTTTATATTCTACAACCCCAATAAAGGTAATGTGTATATCTCGGAAGTGTACAAATGTATACTGCAGGTTTTATAATGAGCAATTCTTCATGATTAAAAAAATATCAAAACTTCTTAAACAAAAATGCATGTGCAAAACAATTGATACACTATTGGACTAACTTTGTGAAATTGTTAAAGTATATAACATATAACATATTGCATTAAAGGTCCCATGTCATGGCCACTTCTACTGATCATAATTCCATTGTTGATGCGGGAATTTGATTTACCAGGGCGGGCCCACGCCGAAACTTACATTTCCCGGGAAATCTGAATTGTCAACGGGGGGGGGGGGGGGCTGTTAGACGCTCAAGATTTGTCAACGGGGGGGCGGGTGAAGGAGGCGCTCGTGAATTGTTGTTACGGAAACAGAGGGGTTTTAGGTTGCCATAAGGCTGTTGACGGTCTTATTATAGGCTACATCCATTGGTTGGTTTTGTGGCACATTTGCAATGCTGTGCCAACTTGGGCAAGCACGCAGGCAAACTTGAGGAGCGCACACAGGGTGGAGAGGTGGAGTGAGGTTGAGCGGTGGAGAGAAAGGGAGAGAGAGAGATTGAGCGAGGCAGAGAGTGGTTGCAGCGGTCTGCTTGCGCACAGAGCAGGAGTTTGTGAGAGAGCCGGCTTGAGAGTCAATTTCTCTTCAAAATATAATTGATTGCCAGCCTCCCTTTTCCCTGGCTGGCTGGCTAGCTCGTTGGTAACGTAACTGATTTCTTCCAATGTGCCTGCATCTGGCGCTGAGTTGCAATTTTCCAAACTCACATTGTTTTCTCATACAGCATCTCTGTATAGTATGTGTATTCACTCTCTGTCCTAAACGGCTTGTTGGAGCTCCTGCCCCCCCCCCCCCCCCCCCCCCTGTGAGCCCACTGTGCTCTGATTGGTCAGCTCGCCCACTCTGTTCTGATGAGTCCACCACCGTTACAGCGGAACATCAGTGATTATGTGTTACAATGGCATTTGTTAGCAACCAGAAAGTGACGCCAGTAATGACAAACAGATGAGAATGCGTGGGGTCTGAGTGCCGTGTTGGCGGGACGTTGTGCGGCTCGCTGCTGCGAGGAGCGGACAGTGTGAGCTGGGTTCATTTCCTGCTTGCTGCGTGGGATCTGCGAGACAGCGAGACATCGCGAATGGACACGGGAAGGGGGGGGGGGGGCGGGTGCTGAGGGGGCTGCAGCACCCCCATCTGCACAACTGTTTTTAATCGTTAATGTCAGATATGTACTAAGTAAATACCTTTGTTCCTGCTCAAGATTAGATTCAACTTTATTGTTATTGCACAGATTACAGGTACTGAGACAACGAAATGCAGTTTAGCTTCTAACAAGGAGCAACAAGCAGTGAAGTGAAAAGTAATGTGCACAATCTACAGAATAAAATATAGAATGAATTGAATGATGAATAAACAGTGAGGGGTATGAATACACTAGATATCAGCCTGTGAGCAGTATGAACAGTGTGTATGAATATGCTAAGCTATATAAAGTATGAAAACGGTAAGCAGTGCAAGTATAGTATAACATATATAGATATTAATTTCATGATGATAAACATTGTGGAACAATGATGAAAAATGTGAACGGAAATGGCTACGTAAAACTGACACAAAACAACAAAAAAACATTTGCGGAGCCAATTGGAGAGTTTCATCAGCAGCACGGGGTAAAAACCACCAATGAGCGCTCAGCTCGATATACCAGCGAGTCGTTTCCCATCAAGCATTTCGCTTTCGCAGCTCATGGAGAGAAACTGCTCCGCCTCGCTCTCAAGGCTGCCGGCGTCTTTGTCCCGCGAGATTTCAACGTCTCATGAATTCGAGCCTCCAGAGCAAGTCGGACAGAATTACTAACCATCATGCAACACACTAGCAAGACGGTGGTCGCAATTGCGCAGGTCTGCGTCGGTCTCGCTAATCTCAAACGGGCCTAGTGTGTGTGTGTGAGGAGCTCCATGGATTGGTGGACCAATAGCCGCTTTCACACCGCTTTCACACCGCTTTCACACCACTAAGTGCCGGCACTTAGCGCCCGGCACTTAGCGCCCGGCACTTAGCGCCCGGCACTTAGCGCCCGGCACTTAGTACCCCCATGGAACTAAGTACAGATCACGTTCACACCGGAATAATTTCGCTGAGGGAAGATTACGCAAATGAAGCCGCTGACGTCACTTCTTCTTCTTCTGCTTTGGGTTTACTGTCAGGCCGCAAACCACTTCACGGCGTATACTGCCAGCCCACGTCCCCGGCCGGAAGTCCCCGGAGTTGGGGACTGAAGCCTTCCGAATAAATCGCCAGAACGCCGACACCTCCATGTTTTTTTTTGTGTTGCCATAAGTTATTCTCTCTCCGTTGGTGCGCAGGGCTAATGCTAATAATGCTAATGCCAGCAAATACAATGGCGGCTTCACAAAACTTTTCAGAGTTTTACGGGGCGTGGTTTGCAATTCTCCCAGCCAATCAAAATTGGTACTTTTTTCTCCCCAGGATAGTACCACCTCTCTAGCAGGCACTAACAATGGGGGTAAAAGTTCTCGGAACTAAGTACTCGTTTTGGTGTGAACACAAAATTCCAGGCACTAACGGAACTAAACGGGAAAAGTAAGGGGAAAAGTGCTCCGTTGTGAACGCGCCTAATGGGTCCATTTGGGTATGGTCACGTAACTGTACCAGGAAGAAAAAGAGAAATCTCCAACGAGGCGTTCTGGGGCAGCACAGACAGGTCTTTTCTGTGTTAGAGTTTTACTCGCTACAGGGTGTACTTTGAGGGTTTGTGACTTTGCAGACCGTTTATATGCAGAAAACCCTTCATAACACACAAGGGGACGGGTAACCGGAAAAGCATGACCTTTAACATGTCCAAAAGCGACGCAAGTTATATTTATTTTAAGGTGTGCACTTAGATAATCCCTAATGTTTGTCAATAAATTGCTAATTTTAATCAAGTTAATGACATTTGGTTGTCTGTAATAGCTACGGATCCCCTGATATTGTATTAGTTATCTTATAAAAGCTGCCAACTGATTTGTATCAAGTTTTAGACAGTATTTTTACAATTCACTTTTAGAACTTGGTCATTTTTAAGTATATATTAATGTGACATCATCAGATGTCTGGATCATACGTTTTCTGTGAAAAAAAGGCTTACATTTTTTTTTTGAAGCAACCAAACAGCACCTTTATTTCTAACAGGAAACTCCTTTATTAAGTGTTTTTACTGCTTTAAATTCCCTGGTCAGTTTGCTTTGTAAAGACAAATTCTGCTCCCATTAAAGACCTCCTGAATAATAACGGAATTCTGATTAGGAGGAGCCAGGGGTTAAATTGGGCCGGGGCTGTCCGGGGCTCAGCACATTGGACGATGCTCTGACGTCATCACCCTCGAACATTTGTTTTATGTTTACAAAAAACTATATATGTTCAAACTTTAGGGTCGATATGTGTTGACTTTACTTTAAAATAGCAGATCTCTGTGACATTTCGGCTTAGTGAACGCTTAGTGAACGTGTGTCTCTACTCCGATCAGGAGCTGCATCTCCTTGGTACAGAGGACCGTCGTACCCAACCCGTCCTGTAACACGGAGCCCGTTTCATAAACCATGCTAAATGTGTGCATAAAGCTGAGTTATGATCGCTCATAATTAAATAGTTTACAGTGAGATTTACCCACATACTTTTGGCCATACTCGCGCAGCCCTATGAATTGAGATTTCCACACAAATGTTCGAGTGTGCAGAGCAATGTAGATTTAAAATAGCAATTTAAAGGTTGGATATTTGTAAAAATATGATATATTAGTAACTTAAGATGTAAATACCTTTATTTGTATTGTGTGATTTGGTAGCATCAATGTGTGCATTTGATACAGATAATGGAGCGGTTACTTTAGGGCCTCATACAGTATAGCCCTTAAATATAATCAAATAATGAGATCCTCAACAACCCCCTCCCCCCTCAAACCTCCACACAGAGCCCTCGCGCATATCAAATCCCAATTTAACCCCTGGGAGGAGCTGACTGCATGGATGGCAACGATGGAAAAGTCAACCACTCCCATGACCCAAGGCTACTTAAAGAAAACGCCAAACTACTCTTTTGTTACTGTCAACTTTTAGAACCCTAGTGGCAGAAAATGACATATTGTGCATTTATTAAATGATTCAGCCAAAACAGAAGCAGAGGACATTTCCTATTTGGCATCACCTCTCTTTCCCTCTATCTCAAAAGGAAACTCCACCACTTCTATGTCACTCCAAACTGGAAAAGATCTCAAGTTTTTATCAAGGTTTTCCTATTTCCATTTAATTAGCCTTGTTTAAAAAGTGAAGATGAACAGTTTGAAGACTGTCTCTGAACCAGACAGGGAGAGGGTTTTATTAAAGACCATTATTTTATCTTTCTTTAAGAATCTCTCCCCCAATTCCTCTAACTTTATGGGACTGCCATTCCAAATCCCCTACAGCACCCGATTTAACTAGCTGGCCTTATCTTGTGTTACGCAACACAACTTAAGCAGCAGTGGAGGTGGTCAGCCTTTTGGGATCCTGTGTAAAAAACCCTGAGTGTGTCTGGAAAGATTCACTTTATCGGCCTTTTCATCATACACACACACGCAGACACACACACACAAAGGCAACAGTGTGAGTCTAAGCAGTCCATCAGCGCTGTCCTGTGCCAGCTGCAGTGTGACATCTTTACTGCGTTTTCACACGCCTCCCAGAAAGAATCCTCACAATACCCTCACTGTACCCTTTTGCACCAAACACACACTTACATGTGCACGAGTCTACCCCACGTGCACACACAAGCAGGCAAACACTTACATGTGCCAGTCCACACACACACAAACACACTAACTGTAGGGTTCTGTGTACCGTGGCTCGGTCCCAGGACCTCTGACAGTGAGGGCTTCATATTCAGCTGATGTTGTTCCTGCAGGGAGCCAAGTCTATACAACTCTGACTCTGGCTGCTATACAGTGGAAGTGAAAGGAAACAAGAGCCATTTCTATTACAGACGAGTAGCAGAGACACATTTGAAGCATGTTTTGGATTTCTAAGAGCCCTGCTGAGGGAATTCAGACCTGAGTGTGTGTATGGATTTCATATACAGGTCATGGACAGCTGCACAGTTCAAGGGTCGGCCGTGGCAGTGACAGAAACAAGCCTCCGGGACCCGCTGGTCCTAACGGATCGAGTTCAGGCTCAGCTCGCATCCAGCTGTTCCTTTCTCTCACATGCTAGGAGGAAGAGGAGGGCAGAGAGAGGAGGGTGGAGGACAAGCAGAACATCTTAACTGCATTCAGCCAGTATGGAGTTAGTGTTCAGAGTGTGTGTTCAATCAGAAAGGTCTTGTAAGAATTGTGTTTCAAGTTACATCACACTCCACCAATATCATGATTACATGAATACGAAGTCCTCCAAGTGCTACTTTATAAGGTTGCTAAATATTTGAATCTTATTGGAGCTGAAACTGCTGGTTATTAACTACGTTTCTTAAAGAAATGGAAAAAATTGAGGCCAACTACAATTTAATGACTGAATAAAACGATGTTAGTTAGGCTACATAAATGAAGTACAGCACTTCAGAACATTTTATGTAACTGTAAACTTCTAGTTCACTACATGTTGGTGCTTGAGTCAGATAAGAGATTAGTCAATGGACAGAAAATATACCGCCAACTGTTTTGACATTAATTGAAGGAGAAATGCTGTAATCAGTCTTTAAAATATAGAGATGTCCTCTTTTTCTGTGTTTTATATCATATTAAAGTGAATATCTTTGGGCTTTGGACCAACAACACATTTAAATACATCAACTTGGACTTGGAGAAACTGGGATGCACATTTAAAAAGTTGTCTTGCTTTATGTAGACCAAACTATTACAAGAGAAAATAATCTACGGATTAAACATTAAACACCTAGACATTTATGCGTCACTCATAATTATAACATTATTATGAAATGTTTCATTCTGCATGCTAAATGCTTTTACTTTAACTATAATGTTGATGCTAATACTTATGTAGCCTACTTTTACTTTAGTAGCCATTTTCAAGGATATGATAACTTTCCACCACTGCTGTAATTCAGAGTGATATTTGCTTGAGCCTATACTGAAACGTGTTGTTCTGTGCATCTGAAAACACTTGAGTTAAACCGTATGACACACATACAATCTAAATTAAAATGTACAACGTTAAATTATTCGGAAAACAGTTGATGAAAGCTCTTGAAAGGGCTGTGCAGAGACCATAATGTGTGTAGTGTAGTGCATTAGCATGTATTGAAGCTAGTTTGTGTAAAGTTCAAAGACCTGTCACACACAGATCTGAGCTCTTTGCAGCCTGTAGCTGCTTTTTGTTCACTCGTTACAACTGCTGTAATTCAATTGTGTTGCTATTTCTTTTATCTACACAACAGCTATTGTTTTAGTGTTCAACTAAAGACAAAACATATTTTTCAACTCGACACAGACAGTATTTGTGCGGACTTACTGGCAGCGGAGTGGATGGTGACAGCTCACCTCAGCTGTCAAAAGAGAAATTCCATACTTTTCCCTCTCAAATATTGTGGTGCTGCTCAATGTTTTAGTTTCCAGCTGTCCCAAACTAACAGCAAGGAGTCACGAAACCAATGTTAAGCTAGTTAACGTAGCAAAACTCTTGAGTTGTTCAATTAATCCTCACGACGTCTCTCCGTCCGTCCGCCTGAAATGAGGGCAGCATCTTAGAGTGGAGCAGCTCGCATGGCCACAGGAAACGAGACAATAGCACCTAGGGGGGGAGGCAAGGAGGGAAGGGACGGGGGAGAGAGAGAGGGAGGGAGGGGGGACACAGGATGGTGTCATCAACTGGAGCTCAAATAATTAAACTTTTATTTTATAATACAAACCTCAGCATCACATTACAGTTAATGTGATAACCATAGTCTATGTGATAACAGGCATTTCTGCTGTGTCATTCACGGAAGATTTACTTACTTACAGGTACTTACACTAAACGTGGGTGTTTTACATTATTAGCCTTTTTTCTGAAACACTGAAAAAAATGAAACATTGAATTTAGATAAATGAATGCTATATATATATAGGGATCTGGTACTTGTTCAGCCTTGAAGTGTTCTAAACACATTTGACACATTGAAGTCTTTTAAACTTAGATTAAGTGTTTGTTGACATTAGAGAGCAAATTAACATCCCATATTGAGAGACAGTCTCACTTGTAATTGTGTTGTGTTGATTATTTGTACACGCATCTAAATGCGAGTCTGTGTGTCCTCAGGGAAGAATCCCTTGACATGTGCACTTCCCGAGGTTTCTGCTGTTTGTCTCCCTGTTAAAGGCTTTTCTGGGGGGAGGGTTCCCATCTAAAGCAAGGTTGGAAAAGTAAAGAGAGTATAGTGTATGCTGTAAAGATTACACACCCCCTATAAAGGCAATACTTGATTTGTTAAATTGGACATTTATTGAATATTATTTGCCAAAATCATGCAAAAATGGTCCTTGTTTTCGGTCTAAAAGCAGCAAAGGGTATTGTTAACCTTGGTGAGTGTTGTTTCAGAACAACAGCACAATGATATTTTGGCCGATCAAAGTCCTGACACACCATTGTTACAATACAATCTTTATGTCTGAGGCTCCCAAAAGAGTTATTTTTAGCCAGGTGTCAGGGCGGGGTTGGCCAGTGTCCCATTGTGCCCAGGCTGGCATGGGACTGTGGTTGTGTGCGCGTGTGTGTGTGTGTGTGTGTGTGCGCGTGTGTGTGTGTGTGTGTTTGTGTGTGTGTGTGTGTGTGTGTGTGTGTGTGGGAGTGTACAATAGCAGCAGGGAGGACAGGACATCCTGCTTACTGCACAAGCTACCAGACACACACACACACACACACACACACACACACACACACACACACACACACACAATTTAACATGCACACGGATGTTACACACCACCAGATGTCTTTCACCTCAGGATAGTTGGTGTTGAAGTTCTATGTTTAAAGACGTATGACACACATTGTGATAAAAACACGTTTCCTTAATGATGTTTCATATTCCAGAACTTTCCTTTGTTTCGTCAGCTTGAATATGATATTGCTTATTAATCGTTTTCTAATCTTTTTAAAGAGTTTCCTGTTCATTTGGAAAAATACATAATTTTGGCAATAATGACCCATCAGACTATTATGGGGTAAATGGCATTGGTGGTAGAGGTACAAAAACAATATTCATTATATGTAGTGTATTATCTTGAGGAGATATAGGATATCCTAAAATAAGAAAATAAACTATAATTATTCTGCTTTTGCCAAAGAGTGACGTTGCAGTTTTAATCCACGTTTGTTCAAAATGTTATCACTTCCTCATTTTATATGTTGCATGACAACATTTTATAAACCGTAAAAAAGCTGCTATTTAATCAATACCTCCGCCAATTGGGTTGTGTTTTTCAATTTGGTTTATTTGTTTGCTTGGTTGTCAGATGCAAAACAAAAACTCTATACTGGCCCGATGTTATTAAGCTTGGTGAAATGGTGTAGCATGAGCAAACAAAGAACCCATAAAAGGTTGTATTGGTTCCAAATCTCGGCACGGATTTTCCATTGCTTTTACCATATAAAGACATCCTTAGGTCTGCATTCTCTGACGTTTTAGTTTTCTAGTTAATACGATTTTTTCTTACAAAACGTACAATTTATTACACTGGTTTTGTTTTAGAACACATCTCCGGGTTAAGGAATATGATGCTGCTTTGCTTCAAGGTTAATCCATATTCTGTTCATGTGATTCACAATTTCAAATATATCATGGCAGTAACAGGTATTTTGCCAAAACAAGGAATCTTACAAACTAGTTTAGATGTTATCCTGTGGGGAACACGGATGTCTGTACCAAATTTCATATCAATTCACTTACTAGTTAATCAAATATTTCTGTCTCGATCAACCCAGTGACCAACATTAGTGCCATTAGTACATTGACACTTGTGGTCCTAAAAAACGCGGATCAAAGCATTCTCATCTTTATTTGTACGATATCATACAAAAAGGACATCTTGTATGATGCTTATGACTTCAAATTTTTATTTTTGCCTAATACAGTTGCAAGAAAAAGTATGTGAACCCTTTGGATTCTCCACACATAGCGTTGTGTGTTCCTTCCAAACAACTCAACTTTGGTTTCATCTGTCCACAGAATATTTTGCCAGTAGTGCTGTGGAACATCCAGGTGCTCTTTTGCAAACTTCAAACGTGCAGCAATGGGTTTTCTGGACAGCAGTGGCTTCCTCCGTGGTGTCCTCCCATGAACTCCATTCTTGTTCAGTGTTTTACGTATCGTAGATTCGTCAACAGAGATGTTAGCATGTGCCAGAGATTTCTTTAAGTCTCTAGCTGACACTCTAGGATTCTTCTTCACCTCGTTGAGCATTCTGCGCTGTGCTCTTGCAGTCATCTTTACAGGACGGCCACTCCTAGGGAGAGTAGCAACAGTGCTGAACTTTCTCCATTTATAGACAATGTGTCTTACCGTGGACTGATGAACATCAAGGCTTTCAGAGATACTTTTGTAACTCTTTCCAGCTTTATGCAAGTCAACAATTCTTAATCGTAGGTCTTCTGAGAGCTCTTTTGTGCGAGGCATGTTTCACATCTGGCAATGCTTCTTAAGAATAGCAAATTAAAAGCTGGTGTGTATTTTTTATAGGGCAGGGCAGCTTTAACCTCCAATCTCGTCTCATTGATTGGACTCCAGGTTGGCTGACTCCTGACTCCAATTAGCTCTTGAAGAAGTCTTTAGCCTAGGGGTTCACCACCCTGCACTGTGAATGTTTACATGGTGTGTTCAATAAAAACATGAAAACATATAATTGGTTGTGTGGTATTAGTTTAAGCAGACTGTGTTTGTCTATTGTTGTGACTTAGATGAAGATCAGAACACATTTTATGACCAACTTATGCAGAAATCCAGGAAATTCCAAAGGGTTTACATACTTTTTCTTGCAACTGTAGCTATCAGGTCAGTTCGTTAAACTGAAGTTGGGCAACAAACTCACCTTAGACAAGAACAGCCATGTGACTCACACATTGATTCATGTCCTTTAAGTAACAGATGTTTTGGTACAAAAAAGAGTACTTTTTTAAAATAGTATCTGCTCTTTAGATTACTTCTGGCAAAGAAATCCTGTATCATCAAAGATGAGATGCCGGCAAGAATGATGTCACCTATAACAGTTTCACCCTCAAATGACTCCATATGTAACTCCCGCATAACCAAGTCTGACATGGTAATTGTACAACTTTGGTGTAATGCTGTTTGCCTGTGATCGACTGAAAGTGAAGAAGCCATCTGGGAGCAAAAACAAAACTAGTATAAGTGAAGGCAGAGGAGCAGGATCTGTGTTGAAATGTCCTGATTGGATCAACCCGAAGACATGTAAGGTTTGATTAGGTTGCAAAAACAACCCCTCGTTCTGACACACACACACACGCACACACACACACACACACACACACACACACACACACACACACACACACACGCACACAACCACACACACCACTCCTCCCTCCTTATTCTCTGTGTTTGGTAACGGTAACTAAGCTGCGCTGCCCCGGCCGAGGCTTTGTGAGTCACACCAACCAGAACAAAGACCCCATTACTGCCCCCCCCCACCTCCGCCCTCTCTCTGCCTCAATCTCCTCTCTTCTTCGACCCCTCTGTCCTGCTCTCCTTAAATGCGATGATGAGTGTGTTTCCTCTCCTCTCCTCCCCTTGCCTCTGTCCATCCTCCCATTCATTAGCTGCAGGAGGTTTTAGGCACAGCCCCGTCGCGCCATACATACCTCGGCCCTGACAACAGGGCCGGACAAAGGCAGTAAGGCAGGAAAACACAGGAGTCTTGAGCTTTATGGACTGATATTAACATGACTTCAGTGGGGTGTCCTAAGTGTATGTCTATACCTGCCCCTGTGAGCTAGCTCTGACGTGATCACTCATCCAGAGAGAGCGGAGTCCAGATCAATGCAGCTGGCTGTGACTGAGACTCCAGATACTCTGCAGCTCATGTCGGAGATTGAGCACTGGCTGTTTATCCCATACCACTGATAGGTGCAGCATGAGCAGCCATGGGTGAGCACTGGTTTTTCAGAATGAGAGACAGACAGGCTGACCAGGCTGACCCCGGCCTGTGTGCAGACAGAGCAGGCTGTTTGTCTTCATGATATAATGGGCTGATGAACTTTGCCTCAGGGTCTATACAGCAAAAAGTCGACTGCCAAAGGTTCGTTAGGTTCATTTCGACACATGGGTTGAGACAAGTTTATCTGTATTGCACCTTTCACCATAAGCTGCATTGTATTGCATCTCAATGTTTACACATGAACTTCTCTGTACATTTTTCCATTGCTTACTGCTTTTTCTTTTTTTTTTACTTAACTTAGTCCGGGGTGGGTTCATTGCATAGAACAATGCTGTCTTTTGCAGGATAACAATGATCACTTTCATACATTTACATTTTTTACTGTCTTCGTTATATACATGTTGATTCAATACAATTAAATTAAATTAAATCAACTTTACATTAGACATAGCAGGTGTTAGGAACATCTAGAAACAGGGATTGTGGGTAAAATGTTGTGTCTCAACCTTTACAGTCTATGGTCTCAACACTACAAATGAATGGCGCATTTCCACTCCAGCGCGGAGCGCGGTTTAAGCATGCCGTGCACGGCCCGTTTGTGGTTGCGTTTCCACTAGGCATAGTACCGGCTAGCGGGTACTATTTCACAGTTTTTCCGGTCCCATAAAATCGAGGTTCTTAGCGGGCCAACAACCAGGCTGAGTCGGGCTGAGTATCTGTGGCGGCTGGTGGAAATTATTTTAGGTGGGGCTATTGTAATGGTGAATAAACCACACGGGGAACATTTTGAGAAATGACCCCTTAAATTATGACTCTGGTGATATATGAGAAGACTGATCAATATCTCCATAATCTTCAGTGTGGTTAGCTATGAATTTTCCAAAACTTCTAAATACCTTGTCCTGGACAGTTTCTACAGTAAACTGTGCAACAGTACAGTAGGCCCACACAAACTGCAGAACACCGGTTCTTTGGGAACACTCAAATGATTTAATTCCCATTTAAAATCAGGAGACTAAATACAAAAATTATATGCAGACACAGACGTGGTTCAGAAACACAGAAATATTAGAAAACAGACCATTAAGGCAAACAATCTAGTTTGATGGATGCTGTCAAAACTCAACTATATACAATAATATGTGTGTGTGTGTGTGTGTGTGTGTGTGTGTGTGTGTGTGTGTGTGTGTGTGTGTGTGTGTGTGTGTGTGTGTGTGTATGTTTATTTATCACGGGCAC
Organism: Harpagifer antarcticus; assembly: GCA_902827135.1. Lineage (NCBI taxonomy): Eukaryota > Metazoa > Chordata > Actinopteri > Perciformes > Harpagiferidae > Harpagifer > Harpagifer antarcticus. Next base: position 4,941,083 of record CADEHL010001042.1, on the reverse strand, counting down.
ATAGTATCTGTCCCCGGCTGAAGAGCAAGCATGGGAAACAAAAGACAGCGTTTACCTGTTTGCATCCAGCTAGTCACACACACAGTTACAATCACAACATTGATGTTAACGATCGTAACTGAAAGGCTGCCTGTCAAACATAAACATTCAGCCACGTGACTTGCAAACTCTCGCGAGAGTTTTACACAAGACGGATCCTTTCTAGCCATAACCCTGGACCGGGCGCTGACATTGGCGCCCGATGATCATCAGATTTGACGATGCTGATTGGCTGAAATTATGTTTAGGAAGCATAGTTTACAGATAGCAACAGTCAGCTGCTAGTGACTGCTGCTGCACTGGTTGAGGCTCCTCTCTTAGCGCCCAGACGAGAGAGGGTAATGATAAACTAATGCCATGGGCAAGGCCAGGCAGGAAACATGTGACTTATCAGTAACTTTAGACATCGTAACACAATTTTAAACAAGATTTTATTGTAGATTATACATTTTACTGATACCAATTATATAATATTTACCTTGTTCATTAAAAATAAAAAATAATTTTTTTATTTATATTTTAGATTTTTATTTTTAATGTGGGAAGAGGTGAGGTGGCGCCCCTAGCGCCCCTATGGGCCGGCCGCCACTGCTGAGTATGCTAAACTAGAGAGAGAGAATCGCTGGCAAGAGAGCTACAACTACAACAAAATGAACATCTTTTACCGTGATTGATTTGTAATACACGTTTCAAAATGATGCCGAAGTAACAACATACTGATACCGGTCAGTAAAAACCATGAATTAATGCTTTGACAAGTCTGCAGACAGACGGCAGGCGAAATCTTTTAAAATGCGTGTATTCTAAATGGAGATCGGCTAAGCTAACGACCGTCCACACTCGCAACAACGGCCTATACAGACATAAATAAACCAGTGAATGTATTCGCCATGTCACAGACAGTCTGTGGTTTGTACTTGTTTAACTTTTGTCTAGTTTCTGAACAGATATGAGGAGCTGTGAGCTTGAGTGCTAACAGCTAACGGCTGATGTTGTTTTTCTGTGGTTCGCATTGAAGATGACGTCACGGCTCCGCCTACACTGCGTTACTATAGTTACTGCCCCAGCTACTAAACTGTAATGGAGACGCAGCATAAAGTTATCCTGGCCTAACAAGGCCTAACTATACGGCAGGGTTGCCAACTCTCACGCATCTCGCGTGTGACACACGCTTTAACTCTCAATCTCACACTCTCACGCTGCCCAAACTATTCTCACGCCAAAAACAAGATGAACCGGCGATCGCTTTTGGTTGGTTATTTACAATGTTGAGTTGACAGCTGCTCAAGCTGTCGATCCGCTCCCTCCCCACCCCCACCACTCTTAACAACGTTAACAGACAGCAGAGCAGTGGGAGCCGGTTGGTCAATCAGACCCGTATTGCGTATGCGCAGATCTAAGATCCAGTAGAAATGATAAAAGTAAAAGTCTGCTGCTTATTGTTCTACTAGGCCAAAATATAGTCAAAGAGTATAAGAGAGTGAGAGTGTGTTAATTAATATATTTGGCCGTTTGGAGTAAGTCTGTAGATTTGTTTGTGTGTGTGTGTTTCATGTATAAGCCTCTCACGATAATTAATTTTGTTGGATACATTTTCCCGGAAATTATTGCGATAAACGATAATATTGTCGGCACCGTTGTATGACCATTTTAGACCACTGACATAATGATAATATATATTCAAGTACATCCTTTCAAACTGCTAGTCAAATCCTCATGTAAATGTAAATGTATCGAGGTCAGAAAGGTTATCGAGTTCATTTTTATTTATCGTACGATAAGTCAATTAATTGCTTATCGCGACAGGCCTATGCACACAATAAAACAGTGGAAACAAACATGTGTTTGACAGTGACAGAGTCGAAAGGGGGTTCTAAAACTACATGTAAAAGTCAAGAGGGAAAACTGTAGCGTAAATGATTCTCCAAAAGAATGTGTTAAGTTCAAGACAACATGTGAAGCATTAAGTAGTAGTGTGCGATCCTCATGTATTTTTAGTCCCCTCACTCGTTGTATTTTTGTACCAAATCCACAAAGAGCCACCTGATATTGTCCTTTAAATCCTGTCATCCGTCATAAACGGACGCAAAGAGCTTTCAACTGATTGCAATGTATTCCCATCGGCGGCGGTATTTGACGCTCAGGGAAGCACCGCATCCATTTATGTCGGCAGCTCTTAAAGGCAATGTGAGCGTCCATTCCCTTTGGATAACGGAGAATTGTACACCCGGAAGTAAGTATTCTCCTTACTGTCGATTGATTTGACATTACCACTACTCATCAACTCAAAAACACCAGATTACCTTTGTTAATTAAACGACATTGATAGGTTTAAATTGTGTACAATGCTTTTGTGTTTTTCCCCTTCAATTCTGAGAAACAACTTGTTTTCTCTGAAATGTGGAGCGCCAAAGAGACTACACTACCCACAATCCCCAGCTATTGTTGTGACGACGCCTGTCTGCTTTGCGACAAACCCCTTGATTAATCTTCAAGCTCTGGGATTGGATGTTGGAGTGGCAGTGCGCCAAGGTTACGCTGAGTGTCAAGCTCTTTGAAATGGAATGAAACCACGGCAGACTATTCAAAACTGGACTCGAACGCCCCCCGAGAACTACACATGCTGGCTATTGTGTTTCGCAACATGTTCTCAATGGCACGTCTCTACTGGGAATTGTAGTTTTAAAAGACGTTTTCGTTTTTACCAAAATTAGAAGTTGCCTGTATTAAACTGTGTACAGCTGTCACGGTTGAGTGAAGGAAGCAGGACCCAAATGCAGATAACTCTGATAAACCTTTATTTCAAGGATAATGAAACTAATCCAGACAAAACAGAACACTCACCGGTGAATTCCGTCACCAACAAAAGAAGCACCAACACTGAACACAGGACGAGACAAGACTAAATACAGGGAGGGATAATTACAAGACGAGAAACAGCCGGGCAGGGGAGGAGAAACACAAGGGCCACAGGTGAACACAATCAGATAACGAGACACACCAGGGAAACTAACGACAGGAGGAAAACATGACATAGAGAACAGCGGAAACACCCAAACCTAGACATAGAACTGTGACATGACATGATAACCGTGACAGAACCCCCCCCTCAAGGGACGGATTCTAGACGTCCCTAAACACCAAAACAAAAATCCAACAACGTCCAGCAGGGTGGGTGGAGGGGGTCCGGAGGACGGGACTGAGCTGACCGCCCAGGAGCACAGTAGAGGACCAGGAAGGGATCTCGGGCGGACGGCCCGGGGGCAAGGCAGAAGCCGAGAAGGAGGACTCGGGCGGACGGCCTGGGGGCAAGGCAGAGTCCAAGGTGGGGGACTCGGGCGGACGGCCCGGGGGCAAGGCAGAGTCCATGGTGGGAGTCTCGGGCGGACGGCCCGGGGGCAAGGCAGAGTCCATGGTGGGGCGAAGGCCACAGCGGGCGAACTCAGGGGGCCGAGCATGAGGGCGAAGGCAGCGGCAGGAAGAGTCAGGGGGCCGGGCTCGAGGACGAGGGCAGCGGCAGGAAGAGTCAGGAGGCCGGGCCCGCGGGCGAAGACCGCGGCTCACAGAGGGTCGGGATCGAGGGCGAAGGCAGCGGCAGGAAGAGTCAGGGGGCCGGGCTCGAGGACGAGGGCAGCGGCAGGAAGAGTCAGGGGGCCGGGCCCGAGGACGAGGGCAGCGGCAGGAAGAGTCAGGAGGCCGGGCCCGCGGGCGAAGACCGCGGCTCACAGAGGGTCGGGATCGAGGGCGAAGACCAGACAGCTCCGGAGGCCGGGCAGGACCCGGTGTCGGCCGGACAGGAACCGGAGCCGGCGGGACAGGCTTCGGCAGGATCCCCCACGGAAGAGGACCAGGAGTTGGCAGGACCCCCAGCAGGAGAGCGGTTGGCGGGACCTCCGACGAGACAGGACAAAGGGTTGGCAGTACCCCCGGCAGGAGAGTAGTCGGCGGGGCCTCCAACGGGACAGGACACAGGGTTGGCAGGACCCCCGGCAGGAGAGTTGTCGGCGGAGCCTCCCACAGCACAGGACATAGGATTGGCAGGACCCCCGGCAGGAGAGTAGACGGCGGGACCTCCAACGGCACAGGACACAGGGTTGGCAGTACCCCCGGCAGGAGAGTAGTCGGCGGGGCCTCCAACGGGACAGGACATAGGGTTGGCAGGACCCCCGGCAGGAGAGTAGTCGGCGGGACCTCCAACGGGACAGGACATGGGGTTGGCAGGACCCCCGGCAGGAGAGTAGTCGGCGGGGCCTCCAACGGGACAGGACACAGGGTTGGCAGGACCCCCGGCAGGAGAGTTGTCGGCGGGGCCTCCCACAGCACAGGACATAGGATTGGCAGGACCCCCGGCAGGAGAGTAGACGGCGGGACCTCCAACGGCACAGGACACAGGGTTGGCAGTACCCCCGGCAGGAGAGTAGTCGGCGGGGCCTCCAACGGGACAGGACATAGGGTTGGCAGGACTCCCGGCAGGAGAGTAGTCGGCGGGACCTCCAACTGGACAGGACATGGGGTTGGCAGGACCCCCGGCAGGAGAGTAGTCGGCGGGGCCTCCAACGGGACAGGACATAGGGTTGGCAGGACCCCCGGCAAGAGAGTAGTCGGCGGGGCCTCCAACGGGACAGGACACAGGGTTGGCAGGACCCCCGGCAGGAGAGTAGTCTGCGGGACCTCCAACGGCACAGGACATGGGGTTGGCAGGACCCCCGGCAGGAGAGTAGTCGGCGGGGCCTCCAACGGGACAGGACACAGAGTTGGCAGGACCCCCGGCAGGAGAGTAGTCGGCGGGGCCTCCAACGGGACAGGACACAGGGTTGGCAGGACCCCCGGCAGGAGAGTTGTCGGCGGGGCCTCCAACGGGACAGGACACAGGGTTGGCAGGACCCCCGGCAGGAGAGTAGTCGGCGGGGCCTCCAACGAGACAGGACATGGGGTTGGCAGGACCCCCAGCGGAACCTCCAACGGTACAGGACACAGGGTTGGCAGGACCCCCGGCAGGAGAGTAGTCGGCGGGGCCTCCAACGGGACAGGACACAGGGTTGGCAGGACCCCCGGCAGGAGAGTAGTCGGCGGGGCCTCCAACGAGACAGGACATGGGGTTTGCAGGACCCCCAGCGGAACCTCCAACGGGACAGGACATGGGGTTGGCAGGACCCCCGGCAGAAGACTAGTCTGCGGGACCTCCAACGGGACAGGACATGGGGTTGGCAGGACCCCCGGCAGGAGAGTAGTCGGCGGGGCCTCCAACGAGACCGGACATGGGGTTGGCAGGACCCCCAGCAGAACCTCCAACGGTACAGGACATGGGGTTGGCAGGGCCCCCGGCAGGAGAGTAGACGGCGGGACCTCCAACGAGACAGGACATGGGGTTGGCAGGACCCCCGGCAGAAGACTAGTCTGCGGGACCTCCAACGGGACAGGAGTAGGGGCTTGAGTGGGGACTCGAGAGAGGGCTTGAGAGGGAACTCGAGAGGAAACTGGAGAGTCGACTGGAGAGGTGACTCGAGAGGGGACTCGAGAAGGAACTCGAGAGGTGACTCGAGAGGTAACTCGAGAGGGGACCTGAGAGGGGACTTGAGAGGGAACTCGAGAGGAGACCTGAGGGGAAACTAGAGAGGGGACTTGAGAAGGGACTCGAGAGAGGGCTTGAGAGGGAACTCGAGAGGAAACTGGAGAGTTGACTTGAGAGGTGACTCGAGAGGGAACTGGAGAGTTGACTTGAGAGGTGACTCGAGAGGGGACTCGAGAAGTGACTAGAGGTGGGACTGGAGAAGGGACTAGAGAAGGGACTAGGAAAGTGACCTGAGGAGGGACTAGGGAAGGGACAAGAGGAGAGACTAGAGAAGGGACCAGGGATGGGACTATGGCAGCTGGGGCCAGAACTGGGGCTGGAACCATGGCTGCTGGGGCCAGGACCATGGCTGCTGGGGCCAGAACTAGGTCTGGAACCATGGCTGCCGGGGCCAGAACTGGGGCTGGAACCATGGCTGCTGGGGCCGGGACCATGGCTGCTGGGGCCAGAACTAGGTCTGGAACCATGGCTGCTGGGGCCAGAACTGGGGCCGGAATGATGGCTGCTGGGGCCAGAACTGGGGCCGGAATGATGGCTGCTGGGGCCAGAACTGGGGCTGGAATGATGGCTGCTGGGGCCAGAACTGGGGCTGGAACCATGGCTGCTGGGGCCTGTACTGGGGCCGGAACCATGGCTGTGTGGGCCGGTTCTGTAGCCGGAACCATGGCTCTTGGGGCTCGGATTGCTAGCCTGGACTTGCGACTCCTTCTCTTAGAAGCCGCCTGAAGGCTCCGTGGACCTCCAAAAGCCAGCCGAGTTCCAGAAAACGACTCTTGGACAGGAGCAGGAACTAGGGCGGAAGCACTGGTTGACTCCAGACGGAACACACCGAGACGTTTATAGTCAGCAGGCTGGAAATCACACACCCAGATGAAGTTCAAAATCCAGCCAGGTAAGAATTTCACCAAGTCTGGTTTCTCCATAGCCAACCGGTGCGCCTCTACCAGAGCGGCCTCCTTCTGCAGAACACTGGACGCTCCCTTCCACCAATCATAGCAGCAAGCCAAATCAAAGGAAAAATGTTGTAGTTCCACCTCAAATGGATCATCTGCTGGGTCCATTTCTGGTTGGTGCTTTCTGTCACGGTTGAGTGAAGGAAGCAGGACCCAAATGCAGATAACTCTGATAAACCTTTATTTCAAGGATAATGAAACTAATCCAGACAAAACAGAACACTCACCGGTGAATTCCGTCACCAACAAAAGAAGCACCAACACTGAACACAGGACGAGACAAGACTAAATACAGGGAGGGATAATTACAAGACGAGAAACAGCCGGGCAGGGGAGGAGAAACACAAGGGCCACAGGTGAACACAATCAGATAACGAGACACACCAGGGAAACTAACGACAGGAGGAAAACATGACATAGAGAACAGCGGAAACACCCAAACCTAGACATAGAACTGTGACATGACATGATAACCGTGACAACAGCCCTGGAGGTTTAGGCGATAGGAAACAAATTGGTGTGTAAGGCAAGGCAAGGCAAGTTTATTTATATAGCACCTTTCAACACAAGGCAATTCAAAGTGCTTTACAAAAAACAAAAGACATTAAGACAATGGCATTTAAAATCAGTCATTAAAAAGAAAATATAATAAAATAAACATTAAAAGAAAAAAAGAATACATGGATAAAAGTTACAGTGCAGTTTAAGATGTGAATAGTTCAATTAAAAGCAGCAGCAAAAAGAAAAGTCTTTAGTCTGGATTTAAAAGTAGTCAGAGTTGCAGCGGACCTGCACATCTTCCTATTACACACACATGCATTTCCAAACATTTGGACTACCTATGTTGCAAATGTATTATCTTTTCAATTTACACACGGCATCTATTGCACGACTGTCCGTCCTGGGAGAGGGATCCCTCCTCTGTTGCTCTCCCTGAGGTTTCTCCCATTTTTCCCTTTAAACTGTGGGTTTTCTTCGGAAGTTTTTCCTTGTACGATGTGAGGGTCTAAGGACAGAGGGTGTCTTATTGTCATACTGATATTTTGTACAAACTGTGAAGTCCACTGAGACAAATGTAACATTTGTGATATTGGGCTATATAAATAAACATTGATTGATTGATTGATTGATTGACCTGCAGGTTTCTGGGAGTTTGTTCCAGATATTTGGAGCATAATAACTGAACGCTGCTTTACCATGTTTAGTTCTGACCAGTCCCTGAAGACCTGAGAGATCTGGATGGTTCATAATTTAGCAGGAGGTCAGAAATGTATTTTGGGCCTAAACCATTCAAAGCTTTATAAACCAGCAGCAGTATTTTGAAATCTATTCTTTGACACACAGGAAGCCAGTGTAAAGACTTCAGAACAGGAGTGATGTGATCCACTTTCTTAGTGTTAGTGAAGACTCGAGCAGCAGCGTTCTGAATTAGCTGCAGCTTCCGAATAGATTTTTTTGTGAGACCTGTGAAGATAATTTAATCCTAGATATATTCTTTAGGTGATAGTAGGCTAATTTAGTAACTGTTTGAATGTGACTGTTGAAACTCAGGTCAGAGTCCATGACTACACCTAGATTTCTGGCTTTATCTGTTGTTTTGAACATTGCAGACTGAAGCTCAGCGCTAACTTTTATACGTTCTGCCTTGGCTCCAAAAACCATTACCTCAGTTTTATCTTTGTTTAATTGGAGAAAGTTCTGACACATCCAGTCATTGATTTGTTCAATGCACTTACTCAGTGTTTGAATTGGAGCATAGTCTCCTGGTGAAATTGTTACGTAAATGTGTGTGTCATCCGCATAGCTATGGTAACTTATGTTGTTGTTTTTCATTATCTGAGCCAGTGGTAGCATGTAGATGTTAAAGAGAAGAGGCCCCAAAATGGAGCCTTGAGGTACCCCACATGTCATATTTGTCAACTCAGATGTGTATTTACCTAGAGAAACAAAGTGGTTTCAGTTGGTTTAAGTAGGATTCAAGCCAATTTAGAACTGTTTTCGAAAGTCCCACCCAGTTTTCTAGTCGGTCGAGTAATATGTTGTGGTCAACAGTGTCAAACGCAGCACTGAGATCTAATAATACTAACACTGAAGTTCTGCCACTGTCTGTGTTTAAGTGGATGTCATTGAAGACCTTTACAAGAGCCGTCTCAGTGCTGTGGTTTGGACGAAAGCCTGACTGGAACACATCGAAACAACTATTTAAATGCAAGAAATTACTCAACTGTTGAAAAACAACTTTTTCAATGATTTTACCTAGAAATGGCAGGTTTGATATGGGCCTGTAATTGTTCATTACTGAAGCATCTAGATTATTCTTTTTTAAGAGCGGTTTAATGACTGCAGTTTTCAGGGCCTGTGGAAAAATACCTGAATGAAGAGATTTGTTTACTATATGAAGTAGATCTGAGGCCATGCAACGAAAAACATCTTTGAAAAATCCTGTTGGAATAATCAAGGCAGCAGGAGGAGGATTTCAGAAGTTGAATAATGTCCTCTAGGTTTTTATCATTAATCTGATGGAATTGTGTCATGGTGTTTGAATTGATATTAGGTGGACATAGGGACAACACATTTACTGTACCTGATGCAGAGGCACTGACTGCTTGTCTGATTTTCTGAATGTTGTCAGTGAAGAAGGAGGCAAAATCATTGCATGCCCTGGTGGATAGAAATGCAGAGGCTACTGACACTGGGGGGTTAGTTAGTCTGTCGACGGTAGCAAACAAGGCACGTGCATTGTTTTTGGTAATGATGTCAGAGAAGAAAGACTGTTGTGCGTTTTTCAATTCCAAATTATAAAGGCCAAGTCTCTCTTTATAGATTTCAAAGTGAACCTGGAGATTTGTTTTTCGCCACCTACGTTCAGCCTTTCGACACTCTCTTTTTTCTGCTCTCACGGTCATGGCCTTTCTCCATGGAGATATTTTCTTCCCAGTCGCTTCCTTTACCTTAGTTGGAGCAATGGCATCTATAACATTTTGAATTTTTGAATTAAAATGATCTACTAGCTCATTTATTGAGATGTTAGCAGGGGCAAGTGTGGAAGAAAAATTCTGAGTAAACATTTCCCTAGTATTTTCAGTTAAATATCGCTTTGTGGTTACCTCTTTTTGAACATTTTTGTGAACAGAAATAGAGCTCTCAAAGAACACACAGGAATGATCAGAGAGTGCAACATCAGTCACCACAACCTTAGAGATATTCAGACCCTTTGAGATAATTAAGTCCAGAGTGTGTCCCTTATTGGGCGTGGGCTCCGTCACATGCTGAGTCAGTCCATAGCTATCAAGAACACAAAACAGTTATTTTGCCCCTTTGTCCTGGGAGTTGTCAACATGGATGTTAAAATCACCAACAATGACTAGACGATCAAAGTCAATACACACTATAGACAGCAGTTCAGTAAAGTCATCAAAAAAGCTTGCACAGTATTTGGGTGGTCTATAGATATTTAGGAACAGAGCTCGAGAGGAGCATTTCAGCTGAAGGGCCACATATTCAAAAGAAGCAAAGTTCCCATAAGATGTCTTCCTGCATTGAATGGAATCATTGAACAAAATAGCAACTCCACCTCCTCTCTTATGCATTCTTTCCTGACTCATAAAACTAAAGTTGGGAGGGGTTGATTCGATAAGAACAGCTGCACTGTTATTTTGTTCAATCCAAGATTCCGTTAAAAACATAAAATCAAGATTTTGCTCAGTGATAAAATCATTGATTAAAAATGTTTTTCCTGCCAAAGACCTGACATTTAATAAAGCTAGTTTAAGTTCGTTAAACACACTATCAGTCAGGTTTTTTGTAACAAGCTGTGGCTGACATGGAATCACTGCTAAATTAGATAAACTCACACAAACGTTTGAGGGCTTCCTGTATCTAAGATGATTCACCGCTCTTAATCTATTACCTATCAACACAGATATCGACAAAGCTACATTTAAAACATGTAATTACTAAATGGGTGAAAATCGCTTGTATCCATAATGAGCAGCATTAATATGTACCCACATGACAGCTCATTGTTACTTTGTAATTCTACTCCACTACAATTCAGAGGTTAACCTGGTATTTTTACTCCACTACATTTATTTTAGTTACTTTGGAGACTCTGATTAATGATGTGAAATATAAACAACCCTTAAAGCAGACTTTAGTTACACCTGAGTACAATTCAGGGAAAGGTGATTGTCAAGTGTCAACAATCAGGAGAGATATTTGATTGTTGGTGCTTGAGAAGACTAAACATTTATCTGCAGATCTCTAAAGTATATTCATTAATCGTTATTCTCTACTAATAGTTAATTAAAAACTTTATATAATTGCTATTTTGCACATCCCTTTCAAGATTTCAAGATTTTCAAAGGTTTATTGACATATCATATACACAACTACAGTGTAGTTATGCAATGAATGAAAAACTTGGGTCACAGGTTCCTCAACAGTGCATTACAAGACATCTATCAATATGTGTGTACCTCCACCATTAAACTGTCGAATTCTGCACATTTCTTATACTATCTACATACATAAGAGTATAATTAATGCGTATAATATCAGTTAAAATAAGTGTTTCAACATAGTTAACATTGCAGGAAAGCAATATATTAGATGTTAAGTACTTTGTCATGCTTAATATTTAATTAATTAATTAATTAATCATTGTACACAATTTAAACCTATCAATATCGTTTAATTAACAAAGGTAATCTGGTGTTTTTGAGTTGATGAGTAGTGGAGATATCACTCTCAAATCAATCGACAGTAAGGAGAATACCAACCCAGTCTCACAAAAAAACGTGTAATAACTACGTTGGTCCACAACTTGGGACGTAGTAGTTCTACAAAAACGCCTCTGAAATTGTAAGATCCCTACTTTTTTTTCACCATTCATTTCCAATGACTGGCGTCTATGTCACGTGATCTTCAAATTTCTCCCTGCAGAAAAAAAAAACATGGCCGACATTCGTTTTATTCTCGGTGGAAAATGCCTATTTTAAGATTAGTTTGGCCATTAAAATGCGTTTTGATGTCATTTGATGCGAGAAATATGAGTTGTTATTTCAGATTATGTGTGCAGTGGATGCACATGATCTTTAGTTTGCTAGTTATTACGAAGATTACTTCAGGAAATTGTGTCCATTCTACGTTTTCATTGTTACCAAGGTGGTTGCTAGGGACGCAGCTATCGATATTATTTTTGTTATGTTGTGTAACTGTTTAATGGTGTTATCTTTATTGCACATAATTATCCTTGTGTTTATTTATTTGTTTGATTATTAAACACAAGTTGGAGTCCGTCAGGACCGAGGGTCGGAGCAGCTCATTTGCTTTAGAGAATATTACACCCGGAAGTAAGTATTCTCTCCGCTTCCCTTGACAAACCCCGTGATAGTCCTCAAGCTCTGTGATTGGATGTTGGACGCTCGGCGTAACCCTCGGCGCACACTCAAGTGGGTTGAGGGTTACACCGAGCGTCGAACAGCACTTTGAAATGGGATGGAACCACGGCAGACTGTCCAAAACTGGATTTGAACGGGTCCACCCCGTCTACCCCTCCCCCGCCCCGTCCCCTGAACTACACATGCTGGCTATTGTGTTTCGCAAAATGTTCTCTATGTCACGTCTCTACTGGGAATTGTAGTTTAAGACGTTTTTCGTATTTCCCATAATAAGAAGTTGTCAGTATTACACTGTGTACATCCCTGGAGGTTTAGGGGATAGGAACACTCAAATTTAAAACATATAATTAATAAATGCGTGAAAATTGCTTGTGCCCATAATGGGCAGCATTAATATATATACCCACATGCCAGCTAAGGTCAGAAGAGCTTTATTTAACAGCTGGTCTTATGTCTGTGACCCCTCTTCTTGTTAATTGATAAGCCTGAAACATGCACTTGTCAAGGTTCAGAGGCACATTTTGCAAATATGGCAGTGGCCATCGATCATCTTAAGATAAGATATACTTTATTGATCCCAAGTTGGAACATTTGCGTTACATCAGCATGTGTAACAGTTGTAAATATGCAGTGGTGTTTATTTGTAAATCATTTAGTATAATCACACAAATTCTGTGTTTTATATTTAATAATTCTGTGTTCTTTATTTATTGATTGTTCAATACCTGACAAGGTCGGAGATTAAAAACTTGGGTCGCAGGTTCCTCAACAGAAGGACAAGTCATCTATCAATATGTGTGTGTACCTCCACCATTAAACTGTCGTATTCTGCACATTTCTTATTCTATCTACATACATCTTATAAGAGTATATAACATATGTATAATATCAGTTAAAATAAGTGCTTCAACATAGTTAACATTGCTGGAGGTATACACAAATATTGATAGATGTCTTGTAATGCACTGTTGAGGAACCTGCGACCCAAGTTTTTCATTCAATGCATAACTACACCATAGTTGTGTGGGCCTATATGATATGTCAATAAACCTTAGAAAATCTTGAAATCTTGAAAGGGATGTGCAAAATAGTCATTATATACAGTCTTTAATGAACTATTAGAAGAGAACAACGAGTAATGAATATAATGTATAGGGATCCTATTAATATCTAATAATAAAAATAATGAAATTCAACAACATGCTTTAACCACTAGGTGTCCCTTTATATCAGCTGTGCACCTTTATGGTGTAAATACAGCCATCTACCAATTGGATCAAATATAAAAGTCAGCCGAATTAGTGTTGATACTGCAAGGAGACGTATTGTGTGAAAAGAAATGTAAGATGTTGTTTAATTGCTGATATATTTATGATCCACGTCACGTTTTCGGTTTTGGCCACAGGTCTTCCAGTTTGTCTAGAAGTCTTCTCATCAGGGCTCTATAAATACAGAACTACGGCAGATACGTAATATTGAATGCAGCCGAACCGTGTATTACAATGCCGTTATGTGATGACTTTCAAAGAGAAAAGCAAGCACACTCGGAATAAAGTATTATTTTATTTTAAAAAAATGGTTTCGGTCTGTTTCCGGTATTTGTTTATGACGATGTGATGTGAGATGTGAGACTGGGTTGGAGAATTGCACAGGGGAAAATAACGTATCTATGCCACAATTTTAGATACGGATTTTGTTAAACTAATACGTTTGCGCTGTGGACCAACACTATAAATTGACCGGGAAGCGGGTAGCAATAAAGATAACACCATTAAACAGTTACACAACATAACAGAAATAATATCAATAGCAGCGTCCCTAGCAACCACCTTGGTAACAATGAAAACGTTGAATGGACACAATTTCCTGAAGTAATCTTCATAATAACTAGCAAACTAAAGATCATGTGCATCCACTGCACACATAATCTGAAATAACAACTCATATTTCTCGCATCAAATGACATCAAAACGCATTTTAATGGCCAAACTAACCTTAAAATAGGCATTTTCCACCGAGAATAAAACGAATGTCGGCCATGTTTTTTTTTCTGGAGGGAGAAATTCGAAGATCCCGTGACATAGACGCCAGTCATTGGAATGAATGGTGAAACAATTTCAGAGGCGTTTTTGTAGAAATACTACGTCCCAAGTTGTGGACCAACGTAGTTATTATACGTTTTTTTGTGAGACTGGGTTGAGAATACTTCCGGGTGTACAATAATCCGTTATCCAATGGGATTGGACGCTCACATTGCTGCCGACATAAACAGATTCGGTGCTTCCCTAAGCGTCAAATACCGCCGCCGATGGGAATACATTGCAATCAGTTGAAAGCTCTTTGCGTCTGTTTATGAAGCTGAAGGAGCCTCGGCGCGTCACAAATGGACGCCACGGGACCCTGAGTGAGTGAGAGTGTGTTGCACAAATGAACCTTGACTCGTTGAAAGGGACAAACAAGATCTATGTTACAGTAGATTTCAAAGGCTGACCTCCCACATTATTTAATTGTGACTGACAGGCAGGGTTAAAAAGTACACTAAGCAGGACACTGCCAAACAGAGAGCATCATGGGAAGGAAGCCACCCTGCTTCTCTTCACCCTGTTGTTCCTCGATTTCCAGCATGAATTGATTAGCTCCAGGAACAATTGAAGTTGCAGCTACACACACGCACACACACACACACACATACACACACACACACACACACACACACACACACACACACACACACACACACACACACACACACACACACACAAACATAGGGCAGCCATGTTAATTAGCCTGTAGTAGCTGAGTCTCTCCATCCTCTCCAACCGTATGCACTTTGCCAAGGACTCTGTGAAATCTAAAGAATACAGTATGTTGACAGCAGCCTCTATGCTTCCCTCTGTTGGACAAAGTATACACTTCAACAATAACATCCTTCATGTCTCTCAAGTAAAATGAAACTGTTTCTCACCTGATACTTATAAACGGAAGACAATAAGGTCCACACTGAAGCATTTTTATATTTCAGGCCGCATGTGAAAAATGTATTTGGGTTCAGGATTTAATCCAATTAAAGTAAATACATTGTTGTAGTAAATTCTGACTTTACTAAGAGTTCTAATTTTCACTTTTTATAAAAATTATCCCTATCTCAAATGTAACTACTTTGAAGATTGATATCCAGCTTTATAATTGCAAATAGTAAAACAAAAACAATGTGTGTCTTTAGGTTTATATTTCTGTTTTTGTTCCTGAAGTAATAGTAATGAATTATTGTTTATAATATCCGGTAATTTCTAAATTACACAGTTTATCCACGTATCCCAGTTTAGTTGGGCATTTTTAACAGGTATTGATGGGTTGTTCTAAAGTTTAGTATGTTTGGGGATCTCTATTTCTTGACCAAGTATTTTTGACCAAGCAGTCAGTGTACCTTTAATTACTAAATATACTGTTGCTTTGAGAAAGAGTTAGAGGTAAGCAGAGTTCAGAATTCAATCTCTTTATTTTGACTCAAAATGTACATGCATTTTTCAGATGCAGCACAAATCATCTTCCACAATAACTATATATTTGTTTTTTTGGTCCCCACCCTGTGTGATGTGGTTATGTCAAGGGCACAAAATCAAAGGATGCCCATCAAATGATCTTTCATATCCTCACAGAGACATGTGTGCAATGCAAGGCCATAGTGTGCCGGCCTTAAAACCCAAAGCCCGGTGTTTGTGGCTTCTGTCTTATCATCCTGACCAAGTTTTTATCACACACGCATTGTGACGCATTGACATTTTTCTGTGTGTGTATTATCTGATCAGAAGCCGACGAGACATTAAACAAAGCTAAGCTGGAGCTTATTTTCATCCATTAGAAAAGCATTGCTACTGCGTTAATGCTCTGAATACATTTGACTGTGCAAATTATAAGCTGCAGGAAATGTAGAGCCAGCTATTCATCAGAAAGAGAAATAATAAAACCGAACACATCCTGAAACAGATACTAATGTGACAAGCAACATGAGAGAAACTGCTACTGAAGATCACCCCAATGCAAACATTTGTCGGTGTTGCATTTATTTTCTTCATCTTATCTTAGGCTGTTTGCCAGATCAAACTGCTGAGAAGCTGACGGATGAGAGAATGTTTATAATGTGAACCTGATCATAATCTCTTACCTTTAGAATGGGGGATCCAGTGCTTACATTACGAGCATCTCAGATGTAAACTGAGGAAACCTTTGATTAAAACTCGACAAAACATAAAGCAACAGTTCACAAAATATGTGCGCCTACTGCGGCAGTTCTCATGTAACATTTCATTTACTGTATGTTTTTAATACAGGTTTGTTCCTTGAAGCAAATATTATGTAACTTTAAAAGACAGAATATTGACATGTTTTAATATGAAATGTCCAATTCAAAAGCAGATTTTCTATTTGATGCAAATCTGGCCTACCGAGCTGGTATCAGCCCCTTCCTAAATCCAGGCTTTGGTTAAACCATACACTCCAGCACGTGCACTTCGCTTAGCGTCAGCCAATCGGCTTGCTACTCCATCTCTGCGAGTGGGACCCAGGTACCTCTCAAACACAAGCCTGTTTGCTCTCTTGGATCCTAAATGCTGGAATGAGCCCCCATTGACCATCAGGACAGCAGAAACTCTGCAGGTATTCCGTCGCAAACTGAAAACGCCTCTGTTTTGACACCTCGGCAATTAAATTAAATAAAAAAATCACTTCAAAGAGTTAGCTTAGGCCTTGTAACTAATTCATCACACAATGGTATGACTTGCTGAAGTGAATATATCTGCACTTCCCTTGCTGTTTGGAGTTTTAATCTTTATGGTTTTTGAACTAATTGTAAGTCACTTTGGATAAAAGCGTCAGCCAAATGAAATGTAATGTAATCTACTGCCTTAGTTGGTCTGGTTGCTTTAATGTCTTCTGACTCTGCTACTATTACACTATGTTCTAGCATGTCACTTGTATTACAAAAGCAAGAGTGAACCGTTAATTTGTGTGATTGAATGGCCACTTGTAGCCACAGGGTCCATGTCCAGTTCAATTAAGACACTTTATGCAAAATAATTTTTTTTACATAACGCAAGATCCATTTTGAGTGAGTGGTTCATTTAAAATACAAAACATGTCTTAAGTTAAGAAGACATCTGAAATAGTTGTTTATTTTTACTAACTTAGTCTACTTGTGTCTATAGATTTTTCTTGAATTTACAAACGTTTAGAATTAGATAATACCTCAATTGATTATTTAATATATAATTAAAAGAAAACGTGACCAATGTTAATTGGTCAATTGGGTAAGTGTTATTGTGATATATCTTATTTAAACAGTTTTACCTTATTCACCTGTAGTGTCTTGGAAAATGTATTGACTCTAATATCTCAACAAAATAAAAGATAATGCCTCATTTGAATATTTAAGCATAACATTTCACCAAAAATGTGTAAGGCAAACACAATGGCCTCATGTAAGTAATCATCGGGGGAAGTTTTCATTGTGATACCTTTTAATTTAAGACAAATTAAGACACCTTACTAAGTTCATATTCTGCACATATTAAGCACTTTTATTACATAAATTAAATATTAAAGAAATGAACAGTCAAAGCTTTTAATGAAAGGAGCTCTTTCTCTTCTGTGGTCTGACATAAAGGACAGCATAATGTAGCCATAAATTCCCCAGCCATAATGTCCTCCTCAGGCAGGCGGAGAAACCGGGAAGTCTGGGAAGAAGCACCAGGCCCAGAGGAACACTTTGGGAGTTCTGTTCTGTGGAGAAATACGTTTGAGGTCCAGAGTCCTGCAAAAGTGTTGAGTGGAGCGAGGACAACATTTCCAGCAGCACCAGCGTCCAGACCAGACTGCAGCTGAGCTGAGCCCAGTGAGACGTCCTGAACCTGCGGGTCTGCGCGGGCCAGCGAGACACCAACGTGGCCTCCAGTCCCAGCAACCCCAGCAGCAGCAGAGAGGCCAGGTGGTGAGCGTCAAGCAGCTGCTGACAGAGCACACCCACAGCCTCCCTCCACCATCCCTCCTCCCTAAGGAGGAGGGATGGAGTCTCCCCTGTCCACCAGGTCTCTAGCGTCGCTCCCAGCCGTAGCACCCAGTGCAGCAGCACGAGGCTGTCCGTGAGCGCCAGCCGGCCCAGCAGCACGGTGGAGGGCTTGGTGGAGATGTGGGGGGAGCGCAGCAGCAACAGGGCCCGCAGGCTGAACACGCTGCCAGCCAGCAGGGGGAGGCCGGCTGCATGGGGGAACAGCAGCACGGTCACCAGCTTCAGCAACAAGAACCGCCGCAGCCATCCTCGAGAGGCCGACAGCTCAATCTCTGTGGCGGGCCAGCACCAAGAGCTCATCTCACACACCGACTTCACAAGTTGGTTTGTTCTGCAGAGAGTTCAACATGTGGGGGTTAGCTCTGTGCCATGCTCCTATTCTGTTTTGGAAAATCTCATCAGTAGTATAAATATTCATCTTGTCTCCCTGCTCCACCCCTGCAAAGGTGCAAACACAACACACCTCGTGATTTATATCCACTACATTACTTTATGACTTTCTCAGTTTTTATGACTAAGCTGGAGTGTTGTGCAAGTAGGCAGAGGCCCAGGCAAGCAAAAAGCCATCAAAACATTCTTCAGTTGTATAGGCGTCTCTCAACATGACTGAGGTTGAACCTCACCTGCCTCATCTAAGTTCTATTGAGGATTAAAGGATAAAGGCACCTACAGAAAAACATATAGCGCACTATGACACTTCAGGTGAAAGTAAGAATTGTTCACAACGGGTAACTTTGATTTACATGTCAATGAAGATGATACATTTAACTAGATTATTAATCGGTCTATAGATATATCAACTCGCCTCCACTTCCGAAGAGATCCAATGTTGACCTCTGTGTTGTTACTGCTAATTGTTCACATCTGAAACTTCATAGTTCAACAGCAGATTCATACCTATGTATATACCTTATAAAAAATAATTTGAAAATTGTACTGTATGTGTGGGACTCACCTGTGTATTGGAAGGAAGTCATGGTTAAAATTCATCGTCCTGTTTCACCTGAATGTGGGCTGCTAGCTTTGTCTCCCATGCCAGCCTCACTTCTCGGGATAAGAAGGCGGATTGAGCAAGTGTGTGTCTCTGCTCTCTTTATCAATTGGTTGCTTCAACTGGACTGGTTCACTCCGTAAATGTCATCACGTCTCGTCTGGAGCAGAGCCAGACTGGATCTGACTCATGTTGTAGGAGAAGCTGTGCCCGAGGCCTCGCTGTAGTCAACCTGAGTGTTTTTCCATGCAACACAGAGCCAAAAAAGGAGATTTGAATGGGAGATTTGGTGCCAGGGAAAGAGGGACAACATGCCTTGCATTCAATCTGTCAAGTAAATGCAGGTGGGGAAGCTTTTTTATAAAGCATAACTGCAAAAGACAAAAACAAAAAAACTATGAAGGCACACAACATGACTCCAAAGCAGGGGCAGATCTATCTTAGTAAGGGGGGCAGCTGCCCCCCCCCCCACTGTAGAGCCTTGCCCCCCCCCAGCTGCCCCCCTAACTTTTGTGTCCCTAAAACTGTACTTGTAGAAACAAACCTACACTATGTCCACAAGCTTCTCAAGCAACGAAACAAGCAGTTCATTCTTTAAAAGTGAATCATTTTAAATATAATGTTAGGCCCGTTAAAAACGCAGCTACGGCCCTGCATTAAACTGCGTAGCGGCGTTCACAGACCGCGGCTCACACAGATGGAGCGAGCTGTCCCAGCACCTGAAGGTGGATCAGCTTCCCCTGGGAGCATTTCCCCTTCCACTAGTTTTGTTTTTACAAAGGACGAGAGCTTGAAACAAAATATTAATAAAACGCTGCCGTTTGAATCGATATAGCGTTCAACAGACGGTCGCTGTTTGGGACGTTACATTACAAAATACTACGCCGACAGCGCTAGCAGTGAGATCGATCCCTTTATTTGCTAAACTATGCGGTACTATTAAATCCACGTAAATTACACATCACAGCAATGAGGCCAGATACATTAAACCAGGATACATCAGTAGTATTAACCATGCCGCTTTCGTCTCATTAGTATGCATGAAAAAGTGACAGGTGACACGCCCCCAATTATGCAAATGAGCTAAGTCCCGCCTCCCCTCGCCTCCCATTGGTCGAGAGCCTTTTATCAGAGCTATGTCCCGCCTCCCATTGTTTGAGACCCTTTGATGTGAGGGGTGATGTGTTATAACGGGTAGGTGTGAAAAGCCCCCCTGTGGAATGCCTTTGTTGTCTAATTCTTTGATGTGTGCGATTAAGGTAGTCTCTTTGAAGTTATGCTGTCTGGTCCCTCAGGGGTTATCTAATCTAATTAGCCTTTGATGTTTTGCCCTTTGATCTTAATCTAGGTATTTTTATGAGTGAGACATGGTTTGTTGTCTAATTCCTTGATGTGTCGATTAAGGTAGTCTCTTTGAAGTTATGCTGTCTGGTCCCTCAGGGGTTATCTAATCTAATTAGCCTTAGATGTTATTAGATGTTATGAGCCTGTGATGTTAATTTAGGTATTTTTATGAGTGAGACATGTGTCAGTTAAGGTAGTCTCTCTGAAGTTAGGATGTCTGGCCCGCTCAGTGTGCCCCCGGCCTCTCCCCCCCTTTTCTCCACCCCTTCCTCCGTCAAGGAGATTGTGGGGGGTGGAATTAGATGAAAATAGAAATATGCTCAAAACTAAATAAAAGACAGTAATTTCCACTTACCAAGTCACCTTTCAAAAAAGAAAAATTGCCAAAATGTGACAACTTACAGCCATCCGTCCGGGGCTCCAGTCAAGAAACGAATGCCGTCGCTGTGCTGGGGTCAGACGTCTACAGCCAGAGATCTGTGCATAAACTTTTCTTGTGCCCTCTTTTGGTCAAACAGGCTGCTCCCCCTATCTCTAAGGACAATTAACACAAACACACACACACACACCACACACACACACACACACACACACACACACACACACACACACACACACACACACACACACACACACACAGAGTTGCCCCTTTGATGTGGGGGTTGAGATAAGGGATGCTAATCTATATGCTGATCAAAGACACTGTGTCTGCTAAGAATGTTTCTTCTCAAGTTTTTGTGAAACTGTTAACTAAAAGTAAGTATCTGTTTGCAAAGAGGGTATTCATATTAATTTAAAAAAGAGCTTATTTAGGTTTTAATAGTGATAACTAAGTTTCACTATGTGGGGGGCAAAAGACGCATCGTTAAACACCTGGATAAAGGACTCTTTAAAGCAGAGACATGGCGACCAGCATACCTGAATATCAGCAGGAGAGGACTCTTTTTAAGTAAATACATTATAGGGTTAGAATAAGATATATATATGTGGTGGAATTAGTTTAAAACAGCCACCCTACACTTTTTAGCTGTCCTTTCTAGATTTGATCCAGGGTTTTGTAGTAGTATTTACCATGGTATATAACTTAGACTAAGTTAACTATCTAAACACTCAGAGTCCTTTACCTCACCTGAGCTTATCCAGAGCTTGACTGACACACAGAGACCAATCAAGGGCTTTTTGATCTATGATCTGTATGACAGTGGCCATGACGGCAGGCCACATCATGTAGACAGCCAGTCACCCTGTGTGAGGCAGGCCCCACATTTGTACAGCATTGCGTTCAAAATAAATTAAAAAACTAAATGAGTCGCGAAATATACTGGGGCGGCCGTTAATATACTGGGCGGCCCACCCCAGTAAAGTCTAAGTGTGGGAAATCCTGGAATATCAGATACAATTAGCATCTAACCAGAAGTGCGAATGAAGCAGTGAACTGCAGTATATTTGATATACATCCAATATATAAAAGGTTATGTTAATATTGATCAGCTGGTCAGAAACTTGACTCCATAGGAAATATAAAAAGATATATGTTGAGCGTGATCATAACTTTCCAATAACACAAAGTTGCAGATCCGCTGTTGCAGGTTTAGCCATTCAGTCAGCCAAGTGTAAAATATGCATTTATTATCACCTTTTCTATTTGGCCAGCTAGTGATAATTAAATGATACCCTATTTATTTAACTATGTTTTTCTCTGCTAACAATGCTTTACTTAAAACTGTAAATATATGGGATGATAAGGTCGTTCCTATATCTAAAACACCTTGGTGATAATCATACAAATCCTTCAACAAACAGGTCTTTCTGCCGAAGCGTTTTACAAATGAATGAGAGTATATAATCCGCCAGCAGTGACATTTTGTGGGTATCTTTATCCTTACTCACAGTTTCTGCCATCAGCTCATAACTGAGAGCAAATAATAATGGACTAAGACCGTAAGAAACCAGAAGAGATTCACAATTAAGAAGCTGGAAGGACTTCAACAATCAACTTCGACTGATTCATTATTAAAATAGTTGATGAATAATGAAATAATTGACAACCAGTCGATTCATCTCGCAGCCCAAAGACCGTAGCTCGGCTGCTCCCCCTTACATGACCCAAAAGATCTCTGAGCTGCTACGTCTCATCTTGTAGAACAGAGGACTCTTTTTTTAAGTAAATACATTATAGGGTTAAAATAAGATATATATGTGGTGGAATTAGTTTAAAACAGCCACCTTACACTTTTTTTAGTTATCCTCTCTAAATTAGATGTAGGGGTTTTTAAATGATTAGTGTTAATTAAGGGCTATTGTTATTTTGGTTTATATGGGGATAGGAGTTCAACTTTTTAAAATTGCACAGGATCATTCTAAGAAGAGTGTTAGGGCTAATGAGCCAGCACCATACCTCCTCTATGCATTTTGTTGACCTGTGTCTGATCTTGAAAAACTCTGGTAAGTATTTTCTTTTATTTTAGTTTATAATATCATGTAATTATTAAATGTTGTTTTTTTGGTAGGGGTTAAACTAGTATATTATGTGGATAGTATATTATTAGATACTTAAAAATGTTATGTTTTTTCTGTTTACACTAGAGACTCTGTGTGCTGAAATCTACTCAAACAGAGTACTGCATGGTAGTGGTCTGCTTTTTAAACACAAAAGTGTATATTTCAGTAACTTTCTCAGAGAATGTAAGCATAAATCTGTCAATTGTTCAAAACAACCTTGTTTCACTGGAATAACCTCAAAATCACAAATACCATTAAGTGTCAGAATCCTAACGAAATCTAATAAAACAGAGTACTTTCATGGTAGTGGTCTGCTTTTAAAAAGAAAAGTGTATCTTTCTGTAACATTTTGAGAGAATTAAACATAAATCAGTCAAATTTCAAACAGCCTTCAATGAAATAGCCTCAAAATCACAAACTGCCATTAAGAGTCAGATGCTTTACGAAATCTACTCAGAGTACTTCATGGTAGTGGTCAGCTTTTAAACACAAAAGTGTATCTTTCAGTAACTGGTTGAGAGAATTAAGCATAAATCTGTCAAATGTTCAAAACAGCCTTCACTGAAATAGCCTCAAAATCACAAACTGCCATTAAGAGTCAGAATCTTAACGAAATCTACTCAAACAGAGTACTTTCTTACAGATGACTCCTCCCACTCAACGCAATAAGTCCCACCCCACTCAGCAAATCATATAAAACTAAGACGACCGTTGAAAACTAGGCATGGATCTGAGAAAAACCAAGTCTGATGTAGCCTACCCTTATTATCACCAGGATAAAGGATATGGGTTTAATGACTGGACGTTACAAAGTAGGGGAGAGGATGTTCCCGAAGAAGAGCTCTCCTCTATATCATATCCATGTAAGGTCTTTAGGACAAAAGAGGACCATGATAACATGACATATGAAGAATATCTTTCTTTAAAAGATGGTATTATAGATAACCTTATTAGAAACAGTATATCTCATACCACTAGCCAAGATCGCAAACGAAAATTAGCAGAAAAGAAAAGAAAAATTAAAGAAAAACCGAAGAAAAAGAAAAAGCAAAATGAAAAGGAGAAGAAAAATGAAAAGCAGACGCAGAATGCGAATGAAAAGAAAAGGGGTAAAAGGACGGAAAACGAAAAAGACAAAAAGAAGGAAGGTGAAAAGAAAAAGGAACAAAGTGAAGAAATGTCAACTAGAGTATGGTGTTGTACAGCCATTACCGGATCATAATAATCTTATAGATCAACTACCGCTAACCGACTGCTGTGAATGTGTTGAGCAAATACCAAAAGCAATGGCAGAGCTTTGCTTCAATATAATGAGAGAAAAAGCGCGATACTGTGGAATTGCCCAAATTGGCGACAGTGCCAGAACACGTATTAAAAGACTGTTGGCGGATCTCTATTCTAGTATCGGTTGTCATTACATCGAAGGATACGCCAAAATGTGTGACGACATAGACAAAGCTTTTGAAGACAATTATATGGTACCTGCCCTTACAGCTAAACAAATCCTACGCCAGGTATTCAACAGACCCCAAGAAGCACAAGAAGCCCCAGAAAGGATTACATTCAGAGCTAATAATGGTGAAACCGAAGAAGAAGCAAAGCAGATTATAATCGTTGCGGGTGAAAGGATAGAGAATTTGCATGTGATGTTAATGCATTTATCTGATATAAGAAATGCATTCGTTTACTTCCAAAAGACTCCTAAACATCTACTTGGGCAGTGTGAATTGAACGATAAACCGATCACTGTCAATGAAACGCGGAGAGAAGCAGCAGTGCAAATCGTTAAGTCTATTACCTTGTATGCACTACGACATTAACTTGGTAAAATGTGTTTTTATGAAAATGTGTTGAAGGATGTGTTTTTCAATTAAACAACCATAACAAAATGAAAATGTGTTTTTTATTTTTGCTTTCGTATATAGTAATAGTATTGTAAACAAAACATTTAAAGTGTATCAAGTGCTCTCATTGTACGCTCTGTTTTTGACACAAAGATGCATTGCATCTAAAAAAAAAACAGAGCGTACAGTGAGAGCACTTGATACACTTTAAATGTTTCGTTTACAATACTATTACTATATACGAAAGCAAAATAAAAAACACATTTTCATTTTGTTATGGTTGTTTAATTGAAAAACACATCCTTCAACACATTTTCATAAAAACACACATTTTACCAAGTTAATGTCGTAGTGCATACAAGGTAATAGACTTAAGGCGAGACACCCCAGGTGAATAGGGTAATTTTTTTAACTTAAAGGTATCAGCTAGAAATTTCTCCAGTTAATGTCTTACAATAAGGCAATTGTCTTTTGTATTACAAGTTTTCTGAAATAGCATGTTTAAATATGCAAATTAGCCATTATCTCATTAAATATGCACATATTTTAACACATTTCAGGAATCGAAATCTGAACTTTGGATAAAGCCAGGTTCCAAATCTTGTTTCATTTTGTAGTCATATTAGTATCTAAGGCTTTTACAGAAGGGATATTGGATATCTCTTTTTATCACTCAATAAATCAGAAAATACTGTCAACAGCCCTAAAATATCCATTTTCGCCATGTTTTTAGGTATACAATTAGTTATAATTCAGGCTATGAATTATATATGAACAAACCCTTCTGTAAAAGCCTTCATAATATTGATAGGAATATAACTGGAAGGTTTGGTGTCTCTACGTGCTTCTGAAGTTGAAATTTCGAACTCAGAGTAGGAGAAAAAACTCATTTTGAGAAAACGACCTTTAAAGATTGTAGTGAGGCGCTAGCTAAACCCTCCTGTTCTCTGGATGACAGCTTGCGCATCGACGCACTCCGTGAAGGTATTTCATGTTCAGGGTCATTTGTTTTTTGTATAACCTTGCTTCGTGCAAGAGACAATTGTTGTCGTCTTCTCTGTGAACGTTTTTTTTCGCCGTTCTTTTGCGATTTTGAGATTTCAATTTCTAGCGGAAAGCTAAACAGGAAGTGTTTTAGCCACACACGTGACGCATCTGAACGAATCACGTTTGTCAGAAATTGACACCAGCCAATGAGATTTCGTTTCTTGGTTTAAGACCCCTTTGTGCTTTCAACGATTGGTTGCTGATACAAACGAAATGACCATATTTGGATCCGATGAGATTGTGCAGGAGAGACGGAGCTTTTCCAACGATATCTCTGTTGACATGGTGCACACAGCGTCGCGGTACTTTATGTTACGTTAGAATGCTAACTTTTGGTGAATTTAGGAGAAATCTTACAGACGCAAATAAGACAAACTATAGTAAAATAAACACTTAAATGTGTATTTTGTACGTTTTCCTTCCAAAAAGCCTGAAAGAAAACATGTTATGGAATCAAAATAGCACAAAATCTCAAAATTGACCAGTACTTGAAAACGATGTTTTTGCCTGCCGTGTCTCGCCTTAACGATTTGCACTGCTGCTTCTCTCCGCGTTTCATTGACAGTGATCGGTTTATCGTTCAATTCACACTGCCCAAGTAGATGTTTAGGAGTCTTTGGAAGTAAACGAATGCATTTCTTATATCAGATAAATGCATTAACATCACATGCAAATTCTCTATCCTTTCACCCGCAACGATTATAATCTGCTTTGCTTCTTCTGTCGGTTTCAACCATTATTAGCTCTGAATGTAATCCTTTTCTGGGGCTTCTTGTGCTTCTTGGGGTCTGTTGAATACCTGGCGTAGGATTTGTTTAGCTGTAAGGGGCAGGTACCATATAATTGTCTTCAAAGCTTTGTCTATGTCGTCACACATTTTGGCGTATCCTTCGATGTAATGACAACCGATACTAGAATAGAGATCCACCAACAGTCTTTTAATACGTGTTCTGGCACTGTCGCCATTTGGGCAATTCCACAGTATCGCGCTTTTTCTCTCATTATATTGAAGCAAAGCTCTGCCATTGCTTTGGTATTTGCTCAACACATTCACAGCAGTCGGTTAGCGGTAGTTGATCTATAAGATTATTATGATCCGGTAATGGCTGTACAAAACCATACTCTAGTTGACATTTCTTCACTTTGTTCCTTTTTCTTTTCACCTTCCTTCTTTTTGTCTTTTTCGTTTTCCGTCCTTTTACCCCTTTTCTTTTCATTCGAATTCTGCGTCTGCTTTTCATTTTTCTTCTCCTTTTCATTTTGCTTTTTCTTTTTCTTCGGTTTTTCTTTAATTTTTCTTTTCTTTTCTGCTAATTGTCGTTTGCGATCTTGGCTAGTGGTATGAGATATACTGTTTCTATTAAGGTTATCTATAAATACCATCTTTTAAAGAAAGATATTCTTCATATGTCATGTTATCATGGTCCTCTTTGTCCTAAAGACCTTACATGGATATGATATAGAGGAGAGCTCTTCCTTCGGGAACATCCTCTCCCCTACTTTGTAACGTCCAGTCATTAAACCCATATCCTTTATCCTGGTGGATAATAAGGGTAGGCTACATCAGACTTGGTTTTTCTCAGATCCATGCCTAGTTTTCAACGTCGTCTTAGTAGGGTCCTTAGTTTTATATGATTTGCTGAGTGGGGTGGGACTTATTGCGTTGAGGTGGGAGGAGTCATCTGTAGAAAGTACTCTGTTTGAGTAGATTTCGTTAAGATTCTGACTCTTAATGGCATTTTGTGATTTTGAGGCTATTTCAGTGAAGGCTGTTTTGAACATTTGACAGATTTATGCTTAATTCCTCTCAACCAGTTACTGAAAGATACACTTTTGTGTTTAAAAGCTGACCACTACCATGAAGTACTCTGAGTAGATTCGTAAAGCATCTGACTCTTAATGGCAGTTTGTGATTTTGAGGCTATTTCATTGAAGGCTGTTTTGAAATTTGACTGATTTATGTTTAATTCTCTCAAAATGTTACAGAAAGATACACTTTTTCTTTTTAAAAGCAGACCACTACCATGAAAGTACTCTGTTTTATTAGATTTCGTTAGGATTCTGACACTTAATGGTATTTTGTGATTTTGAGGTTATTCCAGTGAAACAAGGCTGTTTTGAACAATTGACAGATTTATGCTTACATTCTCTGAGAAAGTTACTGAAAGATACACTTTTGTGTTTAAAAAGCAGACCACTACCATGCAGTACTCTGTTTGAGTAGATTTCAGCACACAGAGTCTCTAGTGTAAACAGAAAAAACATAACATTTTTAAGTATCTAATAATATACTATCCACATAATATACTAGTTTAACCCCTACCAAAAAACAACATTTAATAATTACATGATATTATAAACTAAAATAAAAGAAAATACTTACCAGAGTTTTTCAAGATCAGACACAGGTCAACAAAATGCATAGAGGAGGTATGGTGCTGGCTCATTAGCCCTCACACTCTTCTTAGAATGATCCTGTGCAATTTTAAAAAGTTGAACTCCTATCCCCATATAAACCAAAATAACAATAGCCCTTAATTAACACTAATCATTTAAAAACCCCTACATCTAATTTAGAGAGGATAACTAAAAAAAGTGTAAGGTGGCTGTTTTAAACTAATTCCACCACATATATATCTTATTTTAACCCTATAATGTATTTACTTAAAAAAAGAGTCCTCTGTTCTACAAGATGAGACGTAGCAGCTCAGAGATCTTTTGGGTCATGTAAGGGGGAGCAGCCGAGCTACGGTCTTTGGGCTGCGAGATGAATCGACTGGTTGTCAATTATTTCATTATTCATCAACTATTTGGATAATGAATCAGTCGAAGTTGATTGTTGAAGTCCTTCCAGCTTCTTAATTGTGAATCTCTTCTGGTTTCTTACGTCTTAGTCCATTATTATTTGCTCTCCAGTTATGAGCTGATGGCAGAAACTGTGAGTAAGGATAAAGATACCCACAAAATGTCACTGCTGGCGGATTATATACTCTCATTCATTTGTAAAACACTTCGGCAGAAAAGACCTGTTTTGTTGAAAGGATTTGTATGATTATCACCAAGGTGTTTAGATATAGAAACGACCTTATCATCCCATATATTTACGTTTTAAGTAAAGCATTGTTAGCAGAGAAAAAACATAGTTAAATAAATAGGGTATCATTTAATTATCACTAGCTGGCCAATAGAAAAGGTGATAATAAATGCATATTTTCCACTTGGCTGACTGAATGGCTAAACTGCAAGCAGCGGATCTGAAACTTTGTGCTATTGGAAAGTTATGATCACGCTCAACATATATCTTTTTATATTTCCTATGGAGTCAAGTTTCTGACCGCTGATCAATATTAACATAACCTTTTTTATATATATATATATATCTATATATATATATATATATTGGATGTATATCAAATATACTGGCAGTTCACTGCTTCATTCGCACTTCTGGTTAGATGCTAATTGTATCTGATATTCCAGGATTTCCCCATATTTATGCTTAATTTCTCTCAAAAAAGTTACCGAAAGATACACTTTCTTTTAAAAAGCTGACCACTACCATGAAAGTACTGAGGACTGCCCCTGTCTTGTCACATAGATTATACTATCTGTGTCGTGGTAGAAAACTCTGTGCTGTAATTTCTCCAATTCACTGTACAGTTTCAGCCAGTTTGTGATTTTTATGCTATTTCAGTGAAACAAGGCTTGTCTTGAACATTTACAGATTTATGCTTACATTCTCTGAGAAAGTTACTGAAAAGATACACTTCTGGATTTAAAAGCTGACCACTACCATGAAGTACTCTGAGTAGATTTCGTTAGGATTCTGACACTTAATGGTATTTTGTGATTTTGAGGTTATTCCCAGTGAAACAAGGCGTGTTTGAACAATTGACAGATTTATGCTTAAATTCTCTGAGAAAGTTACTGAAATATACACTTTTGTGTTTAAAAAGCAGACCACTACCATGAAGTACTCTGTTTGAGTAGATTTCAGCACACAGAGTCTCTACTGTAAACAGAAAACACATAACATTTTTAAGTATCTAATAATATACTATCACACATAATATACTAGTTTAACCCCTACCAAAAAAAAAAAAAAAACATTTAATAATTACATGATATTATAAAATAAAATAAAGAAAGTACTTACCATAGTTTTTCAAGATCAGACACAGGTCAACAAAATGCATAGAAGAGGTATGTGCTGGCTCATTAGCCCCTACACTCTTCTTAGACTGATCCTGTGCAATTTTTAAAAGTTGAAGTCCTATCCCCATATGAACCAAAATAACAATAGCCCTTAATTAACACTAATCATTTAAAAAACCCTTACATCTAATTTAGAGAGGACAACTAAAAAAGTGTAAGGTGGCTGTTTTAAAACTAATTCCACCACATATATATCTTATTTTAACCCCTGTAATGTATTTACTTAAAAAAGAGTCCTCTGTTCTACAAGATGAGACGCAGCAGCTCAGAGATCTTTGGGTCATGTAAGGGGAGCAGCCGAGCTACGGTCTTAGGGCTGCGAGATGAATCGACTGGTTGTCAATTATTTCATTATTCATCAACTATTTTGATAATGAATCAGTCGAAGTTGATTGTTGAAGTCCTTCCAGCTTCTTAATTGTGAATCTCTTCTGGTTTCTTACGGTCTTAGTCCATTATTATTTGCTCTCAGTTTTGAGCTGATGGCAGAAACTGTGAGGTAAGGATAAAGATACCCACAAAATGTCACTGCTGGCGGATTATATACTCTCATTCATTTGTAAACGCTTCGGCAGAAAGACCTGTTTTGTTGAAGGATTGTATGATTATCACCAAGGTGTTTAGATATAGGAACGACCTTATCATCCCTTATATTTACAGTTTTAAAGTAAGCATTGTTAGCAGAGAAAACATAGTTAAATAAATAGGGTATCATTTAATTATCACTAGTTGGCCAAATAGAAAAGCTGATAATAAATGCATATTTTACACCTGGCTGACTGAATGCTAAACCTGCAACAGCGGATCCTGCAACTTTTGTGTTATTGGAAAGTTATGATCACGCTCAACATATATCTTTTTATATTTCCTATGGAGTCAAGTTTCTGACCAGCTGATCAATATTAACATAACCTTTTATATATTGGATGTATAGTCAAATATACTGCAGTTCACTGCTTCATTCGCACTTCTGGTTAGATGCTAATTGTATCTTGATATTCCAGGATTTCCCACACTTAGACTTTACTGGGGTGGGCCGCCCAGTATATTAACGGCCGCCCCAGTATATTTCGCGACCCATTTAGTTTTTTAATTTATTTTGAACGCAATGCTGTACACATGTGGGCCTGCCTCACACAGGGTGACTGGCTGTCTACATGATGTGGCCTGCCGTCATGGCCACTGTCATACAGATCATAGATCAAAAGCCCTTGATTGGTCTCTGTGTGTCAGTCAAGCTCTGGATAAGCTCAGGTGAGGTAAAGGACTCTGAGTGTTTAGATAGTTAACTTAGTCTAAGTTTATATACCATGGTAAATACTACTACAAAACCCTGGATCAAATCTAGAGAGGACAGCTAAAAAGTGTAGGGTGGCTGTTTTAAACTAATTCCACCACATATATATATCTTATTCTAACCCTATAATGTATTTACTTAAAAGAGTCCTCTCCTGCTGATATTCAGGTATGGCTGGTCGCCATGTCTCTGCTTTAAGAGTCCTTTATCCAGGTGGTTTAACAATGCGTCTTTTGCCCCCACATAGTGAAACTTAGTTATCACTATTAAAACCTAAATAAGCTCTTTTTTTAAATTAATATGAATACCCTCTTTGCAAACAGATATTTACTTTTAGTTAACAGTTTCACAAAAACTTGAGAAGAAACATTCTTAGCAGACACAGTGTCTTTGATCAGCATATAGATTAGCATCCCTTATCTCAACCCCACATCAAAGGGGCAACTCTGTGTGTGTGTGTGTGTGTGTGTGTGGTGTGTGTGTGTGTTTGTGTTAATGTCCTTAGAGATAGGGGGAGCAGCCTGTTTGACCAAAAGAGGGCACAAGAAAAGTTTATGCACAGATCTCTGGCTGTAGACGTCTGAACCCCAGCACAGCGACGGCATTCGTTTCTTGACTGGAGCCCCGGACGGATGGCTGTAAGTTGTCACATTTTGGCAATTTTTCTTTTTTGAAAGGTGACTTGGTAAGTGGAAATTACTGTCTTTTATTTAGTTTTGAGCATATTTCTATTTTCATCTAATTCCACCCCCCCACAATCTCCTTGCCGGAGGAAGGGGTGGAGAAAAGGGGGGGAGAGGCCGGGGGCAACACTGAGCGGGCCAGACATCCTAACTTCAGAGAGACTACCTTAACTGACACATGTCTCACTCATAAAAATACCTAAATTAACATCACAGGCTCATAACATCTAATAACATCTAAGGCTAATTAGATTAGATAACCCCTGAGGACCCAGACAGCATAACTTCAAAGAGACTACCCTTAAATCGACACATCAAGGAATTAGACAACAAACCATGTCTCACTCATAAAAATACCTAGATTAAGATCAAAGGGCAAAACATCAAAGGCTAATTAGATTAGATACTCCTGATGGACCAAACAGCATAACTTCAAAGAGACTACCTTAATCGCACACATCAAAGAATTAGACAACAAAGGCATTCCACAGGGGGGCTTTTCACACCTACCCGTTATAACACATCACCCCTCACATCAAAGGGTCCTCAAAACAATGGGAGGCGGGACATAGCTCTGATAAAAGGCTCTCGACCAATGGGAGGCGAGGGGAGACGGGACTTAGCTCATTTGCATAATTGGGGGCGTGTCACCTGTCACTTTTCATGCATACTAATGAGACGGAAAGCGGCATGGTTAATACTACTTACATCCTTTTACCGTCAACTGGATCTAAACACAGCTGCCTGTGTGCGTTTGATAAATACTTTCTGATGTTATATGTATTATATGCTACTTATTAGCTACATGGCCCTAACGTGTAAAGTTATACACACATTTGTACCAGTGCTTTTCACAAGTAGACTCTTGCAGGCCAGAGTCGCTGGAGTGATTCAACAACAACAAAAAGACATATCTGAGAAGTGATCAGGACAGTAACAGAAAGAGGAAAGGAAAAGAGAGTACAGTGAAGAGACCAGGAGGGTCAGAGCAGGAGGAAGCCAGGAGGAGATAAAGACATAGTGAAGAAGAAGAAATGTATGTGAGGAATAAAGATGAAGTGTGTTGGCGCAGATATCTCTGCTCTGCGCCGATCCTATATGAGTGTCTTTAAAAAGAGGGAAAACTCAAAACAGCCAGGATGAGGGTTAAACAATTAATCTGTTTTAATAATAAAAGGTAAATAATACAATACACTTTTCAAGGGGTGGGGCGGGCCCCCACTCCCTGCTTCTGGTTCTGATGCCGGGGAGATCCTTTCATCTGGACGGCAGGAGTAAAAGAGAGCGAACAACCAGGACCTCAACAGGAGATATTGTAAAACAAGGGAGGAGCTGTGTGGATGCTACCCCCATACAGGTCATCTATTGGCCCAATATATAAAACGATGGGCTTTCGTAGCGTAATACAGCGAGCGCCAGCTGAGATGATCCGGAAACAGTCCTTTTAGTTTTGAAGCAAAACAAACACATCTGGCTCGTATGCCTGCAGCTTCCACACACACACATTCTTCAAGACTTCCCTCTCTGCTCCCCTCCCCCAGAGAGCAATAAAACCTGTTTAGCACCCAGGCACCCAGGAATGTTCGAAGCAAGTTTAAGTCCTCACATTTATGACAGGATAAAACAGAGAAATCAATACAAAACACAAACACAGGTATTGTTTCACACAGTATTCCACTTAACTGCTACTATTGATAATTACCGAGATACTCAGGGGCCTCTTTTCAATATCTCGAAATTGCAACAAGACTTTCTGCCATTTCTAATGTAACACACTTCCCAAATATCAGATTATAATAATCTTCAAGTGTCAGAAAGAGGGACAGAGGCAGGAGGCAGATGAGACTCCAGCTGGACCACATGGTATGTTTTATTCTCCTTACATATTCCACTACAGCAGCACAATCAGTTCTTAGTACTGAGAAATATTTATTGAAAGGTGTTGCTGCACAGGTCACCTTTAGCTCTCTAAAGAGATGGGTGATGTCATGTGTGTACTTAATTATAACTAAGTACTTTTACTGTAATTCTAGGGTATCATGAGTATTTTCTGCTGTTTTATACTATATTTTAGTTTGTTTGTCTGAACACCTTTGTTTCTCTTGTGCATTAAGAACACTTGTTTGAGGGCATGATTTAACAATAAATAGGTTATATACAGTATAATGTACCACTTACTGTCTGCCCTCCCATGCCACCCTGGCATGACCTCTTGCCCCCCCTTTGGCACCCCATGTAAAATGTTCTAGAACCACCACTGCTCCAAAGTGACACAAAGCGCTCACAACATTTTTAAAACAATAACGAAGATGCAAAATAACTACGTATTAACTTTAAAGAGACACAAACCAACCACAAAGATATAAAAATACTTCAAAGAGACACAAAACAACTACAAAGACAAAGCAATTACTTCTAAGAGACACAAGGCGACTACAAAGATGTAAAATTGCAAAGATACAAAAATACTACAAAAAGACACAAAACAACTACAAAGACATAACATGTTACGACTAAGACAAAGCAAATTACTTCAGAGAGACACACGGCTACTACAGAGATTTTCTTTTTAATTACAATGATACCAAAATACTACAAAGAGACACAAAACAACTAAAAGAAAGCAACATAACTACACCAGGCAAAAAACAGCTATAAGAGATACAAAAACCTACAGACAGAGAAAGTGACTTAAAAGGGACACACAACAACCACAAATACATAAAAACAACCCCAAAGAGACACAGTTCAATGACAAAAAGGCTCAACAACTATTCATTCTGTGCTCCTATGTTGTAGTTGTGGTGGAGCCTTGTGCATGTGTGTGCCAATAATCGTATTATTCACCATGATTATCGAGTATTAAATGATTTATGTTTCTTTGGATGTTAAAACGTGTAACATCCCACAGATGTCAGATGTTTAGATTGTGGTCTTAGTAAAGGCGTGGTAGAACACACAAGTGTAGCCACAGCAACCAGGGTGTGATCTCCATGATAACTGCCGTTTGTTATTGCTGCCAAACATTGTGACTCTGAGCTTAACTGACTAATCCCTCGACTTGCTCTGGCGTTACGATTTGCCCTGGTTAATTTATTAGTACAGCACTTCTGTGATGGTTGACTGAGAACAGGTGGTTTCAGTTTTTCTTTGGTACACATAACACACACACGTGATAGTGTTTAACAGTGTGAATAAATGTGTATCATGAGACATGTGAGTATTTGTTTGCAAACTTAAGTATGAACTGAGAGTAAACACTGCCTTCTATGCTAACATGTTTTCCCTAACTGGCTTTTTAAGGACATTTAATTGCTGCCTGGATTATTTCACTGGAAAAATAGACCAACCTGATATATACAAAATGTCCAACTCTGTATAAATGAATGTGTATTTGTATTTTGGCCTATATTTTTATTACCCTGATAATGCAGATTTAGCATAAGTATTATATCTTATCTTATATAATAATTACTGTTGAGTACACTTTTATTCAAACAGCAGAATATGCCCATAATGCTTTAAAATACAACTGCGTGGAAATGGCTCACCTTAAGATGAACAATAGTGGGACGTTTTATCAGGATGTACACTCAAGGGAAATTCTGTATTTGAACTTTTTTCCTTTGTACACACTGTCAAATAGATTTATCTGTGTCAGCGTGTTTGCAAACACTCAACTATTTATGTGTCATACATGCTGAATAGGTGTGGGATCTAAACTAAGCTTGAGGCAAGACCTTTGGTTTATGGAAATATGAATGTTAACAGCCAATTTAATAAAACCACTTGTCACGGTGAAGGACCATTTGAATAAACTTACATGCCCGGACTGAATTGTGGCTTCAGTTCTTTATTTAGATTTTTGTAAAATTAGCCGATAAAGTGTTATTCTATTATGTAATATGAACTTTTCACATATTCAGTACATGGTTACGTAAACAGCCAGCTGTACTGCAATGCTGTTTCCACTGAACCAACTCATCTCAGGTGAGTAAAACAAAATCTGCTAAACGACCCCAGTGCACTGTTGCAGATACAATGCATCAGCAACTAAGAAACCACAAGTTGTAAATTGTTTGTTTGCCTATAGTGTTCTGGCAGGGTCCTATCTCTGAGCACTCCACCACACCGCTGAGATGAATGGCAAATGTAGAGATAAAGTGACCTACAACAACATCCTACTGCAGGGTATTACCAGCTCTGCAGAGCAAACAAAGGACAATTTAAACGACAATATACAGTATCTCACTTTAAGCAGACCACCCTGGCATTCATAACTAAACTAAACTATGTAGTATGACAACTTCCCAGCCGTGCAAAAATATACAAATCCTGATATGAATCACACAGTGAAAATTGATGTTTGTTAGCTTGAGGTTAACAGCTGCTTTCACTTCCATGTAAGGAGCGGTGCTGCAGCAAAGGCAGAGGAGGGGCTGGGCTCAAATATGCAGGGGATCTGTGTCAAGTAAACTGAAGTATTACAGTATTTACTAAACTGACTTGTGATATCACCACAACAGAGAGTGCTAATAAACACTTTGAACTGTTTCAATCGTACAGTTAAAATAACTAAACAATAATTGGTTTGCTAAAGCCAGCGCCATATAGATAGAAGAGTTACGACAACGGAAGTCCAAAAACGGTTATCGTCACGTGGTTCATGTAGACGAGGATCGTTCCCCGGAAGTTCATGGCGGGCAATGTGAATGCAATGATAACAGGAGATAGAACTATGATTTTTGGTAATTATTAGTGAACAAAGGTTTTGATTTGCAATATTTATACAACAAATCGATATGTGTATGTATTTACATCAATATGTTTTAAAAAATAAAATAGAATTTGCTAATATTAAGTGATAATATTAGGATTAGTGTGAACAACTAGTTTACATGTTAGGCTAACAGTGCCTTGGTTAAAGAGCCTGTTGCTGTTTATTTATAGCTTTGAATTCTTTAAAACCAATATTATCTTCTTAAACTTGTATGGTAGTCAGGAGCATCACTTTCTAATTTATTGATATATTTAGAGGGAGGGGATCTAAAGTAATGCTTTAAAATTCAGATTAGATTAGTTTCTACCATTTTCTTAAATTCATGGTAGTTTCAGTAATCCCATGGTAATTGAGGACACAAGTTATCTAAATGACTAATGTCATTTATGGCTTTCAGAAAGGACAGGAGACCGACAGGTGACTATCAAAGGACTAGCAGCAGCAGCAGCATGATGATGATGTTAAATGTGTTGTTTTAGGAACATCCATTGCAAATACATGGAATTTAATAAACATTGAATAGCATATCATGCAGTTTGTCTGTGCCTTTTCCTCCTAGTCGCCACCATGGTTTGCTGTGCTGCCTGGGGATGCTCAAATCGCTCCGAGAAAGGAGTACGAATGTACGGCTTCCCCACTGACACACAGCGGAGGAAAAAATGACTGGCTCAAGTCAGCAGGAGCAATTTCACGACCAACAGCAAAAAAAAGATATGAGGTAATTATATACAAACACTGCATTTGCACTTTTTCACAAAACGAAAACCACATCATTGGGAAAGCTTAATGTTTTGTTTAATACAAAAAAGCAGGGAAAGGCTTGAAAAACACAGAGTTGAGACTCAGGGTGCAGGGTGAGGGTCTCAGTGCAGGTATTCAGGCTCCATTGAATCCCCCTCTGGTTCTTGTGCTGAAAGAGGGAGTAACAGACAGGAGAAAGGGTTATACACACCTATATAGCACCCCTATTGGATGGGAAATTGCCTTGGGGAGATAAGGTGTGGACTTTATTCCCAACTGAAGTTATGGAACTTTATTATTTGTGAGTTTAACAAAGTATGACAAATGGCATCAGTAACAGATGTGATATGAATGTATATACATTTCTATAGTGTAGTGTCTTCTGCCATCCTTTACTCCGAAAAAATAGTTGTTTCTCCGAATCGAAGGGGAAAAATACAAAAGCATTACACACAATTAAAACCAATCAATGTTGTGTAATTAACAAGGATAATCTGGTGTTTTTTAGTCGATGAGTAGTAGTGCAGATATCACTGTAAAATCATTCGACAGTAGGGGAATACTTACTTCCGGGTGTACAATTCTCCGTTATCCAATAGGAATGGACGCTCACATTGCCTTTAAGGGCAGCCGACACAAACGAATGCCGTGCTTCCATGAGCGCCAAATCCCGCCGCAGATGGGAATACATTGAAATCAGTTGAAAGCTATTTGCGTCCTTTATGAAGCTGAAGCTGACAGTGCAGACGCTTTTCTGCTTGCTCCTGCCTCTGCTTACTTTTTATGCTGATTTTCCTATTCTTATTCTCTGAAAACTTCGAGCAGCGGCTCCTGGACATTAACTTATCACTGGGACAGTTCATCTTCGTAAATAGACGGAGGGTTTCAGCCATATTTCAACATTTTTACGACGACCTCAGTCTTACAGTAGAGTGGCCTAGCAACAGCTAAAGCCTGGTAGGCTACTGCATGCTAGTTGGTAGCAAAATGCCTCCGTTCTCTACAGATGACTTCCACAAACTTATACAGAAGATCGATGTGTTGGAAATGAAAATGCAACGGTTGGAAGTTAACGTGGAAGTGAATGGACTATGTCGTGGGAATGACACCACTTTACCAGTGTTACAAAATAATGGAGAAGGGTATGCTAACTCACAGCTAGTTAGCAGCTACAAGGATTCCAAGGAACAGGGGGCCTGTGTACTGGGTAATAAATCTACAAGTGGTAGTCCTCCTTGGAACTCTCTGGGTGCAAAGCCGAAGAGTAAATCATTACCATGGGATTTGGGAGGACGGATAACAGGCAGAGCCCAGCGCTCTAAAATCTGTGATGCGACCGGCTGGCCTGCATTGTTATCACCCAGGAAGAGCGCCTCTTCAACCCCTGTCCCAACCAGGAAAATGCAGTGGACAGCTGCTAAAGGGAGAATTACAAACAATCCTCCTAAACCACCAAGTGTGCCAATCCAGAACAGATACGCTCCGCTGACCGAGAACCGGAGATCTCTTTCTGATGACCTGGATAACCTGTCCTCTTCACACAGCAGGGTAAGAACCAATAGCTACTCCAAAAGTAAAAGGCTAGAGGGAAAGCTAACGACTGGGCCTGACACTCTGATTGTGGGTGACTCTGCCGTGAGCGATGTAAAAGGTCTGTGTAATAAGAACAACACCAAAGTACTCTGTTTTCCCAAGGATGTGGTCTCTGACTTGGCTGAGAAGATTCTGCATATTGGGGCTGAACATCCAACTGTGAAGAATGTGGTACTACACATTGGAACAAATGATGTTGTGAAACAAGAGTCAGAAGTGCTGAAAGAAGACTTTAAATGTTTGTTGCAAACTGTCAGCTCTCTAAATGCGGAGGTGTTCATTAGTGGCCCTTTACCGCCAGTCAGAAGAGGAGTGGAGAGATTCAGCAGATTGTTTGCACTGAACACCTGGCTTTCCAATGCCTGTACTGACCATTCTGTCCATTTTATTGACAATTTTAACTTTTTCTGGGATCGCAGACATCTTTTCAAGGCAAATGGAGTTTGCCTAAACAAGTCAGGAGTGAAATTGTTTATCTCTAACATTTTCAACTGCCTGCATCATCAATCTGTTCCCTCTGCCAAGGACAAGCAACAAGAGGAATCAAAACAGGAGAAAGACACAACACATCGCGCAGAAAACCCTGAAGAATTATCACTGCACCCGCCTGAGGAATGTTCTGATTATGGGAGACCTATGAGACACATGGAGGAGTCTCCACTGCCCGTCACCCCCCCCCCCCTGACAACGCCTTTGAACACATGAAGGCGATACAGAGGGTTGGCACCGATTCCTTCCTGGATTTCAATAACCAAACTAAGGCGATACGCAGGGCTGGCAGCATGTCCTTTAACCCCGCTCCTCAACGACGCCCACCAAAATCACCGCGGAGACGCGCACCATCCCCCGTCTTCATCACCGAGCCTACGTCAACCACCTCCCCCCCCTGGCAGCATGTCTTCTACCCCCGCACCATCTCTCCCGTCTCCATCACCGTGCCTACGTCAACCACCTCCCCTCCCTTCAAGAAAGCATCTGCAGTCTCCGAAGCCTGATAAGGATGTGTGTGTACAAAATGCTTACTGATGTGTGCTGGGTCCAGGCTCAAGGGTGTATGGCACTCTCAACTCTTTCCAGGACATGCCAGGGCCCTGCCTGCCTATAGCTTTGCCGATATCTGTGTTGATAGGTAATAGATTAAGAGCGGTGAATCATCTTAGATACAGGAAGCGCTCAAACGTTTGTGTGAGTTTATCTAATTTAGCAGTGATTCCATGTCAGCCACAGCTTGTTACAAAAAACATGACTGATAGTGTGTTTAACAAACTTAAACTAGCTTTATTAAATGTCAGGTCTTTGGCAGGAAAAAAAAATTTTAATCAATGATTTTATCACTGAGCACAATCTCGATTTTATGTTTTTAACAGAAACTTGGATTGAACAAAATAACAGTGCAGCTGTTCTTATCGAATCAACCCCTCCCAACTTTAGTTTTATGAGTCAGGAAAGAATGCATAAGAAAGGGGGTGGAGTTGCTATTCTGTTCAATGATTCCCTTCAATGCAGGAAGACATCTTATGGGAACTTTGCTTCTTTTGAATATGTGGCCCTTCAGCTGAAATGCTCCTCTCGAGCTCTGTTCCTAAATATCTATAGATCACCCAAATACTGTGCAAGCTTTTATGATGACTTTACTGAACTGCTGTCTATAGTGTGTATTGACTTTGACCGTTTAGTCATTGTTGGTGATTTTAACATCCATGTTGACAACCCTCAGGACAGAGGGGCAAAAGAACTGTTTTGTGTTCTTGATAGCCATGGACTGACTCAGCATGTGACAGAGCCCACGCACAATAAGGGGCACACTCTGGACTTAATATATCTCAAAGGGTCTGAATATCTCTAAGGTTGTGGTGACTGATGTTGCGCTCTCTGATCATTCCTGTGTTTTCTTTGAGAGCTCTATTTCTGTTCACAAAAATGTTCAAAAAGAGGTAACCACAAAGCGATATTTAACTGAAAATACTAGGGAAATGTTTACTCAGAATTTTTCTTCCACACTTGCCCCTGCTAACATCTCAGTAAATGAGCTAGTAGATCATTTTAATTCAAAAATTAAGAATATTATAGATGCCATTGCTCCAACTAAGGTAAAGGAAGTGACTGGCAAGAAAATATCTCCATGGAGAAAGGCCATGACCGTGAGAGCAGAAAAAAGAGAGTGTCGAAAAGCTGAACGCAGGTGGCGAAAAACAAATCTCCAGGTTCACTTTGAAATCTAAAGAGAGACTGGCCTTTATAATTTGGAATTGAAAAAACGCACGACAATCGTTCTTCTCTGACATCATTACCAAAAACAAAAACAACGCACGTGCCTTGTTTGCTACCGTCGACAGACTAACTAACCCCCAGTGTCAGTAGCCTCTGAATTTCTATCCACCAGGGCGTGCAATGATTTTGCCTCCTTTTTCACTGACAAAATTCAGAAAATCAGACAAGCAGTCAGTGCCTCTGCATCAGGAACAGCAAATGTGTTGTCTCTGTGTCCACTTAACATCAATTCAAACACCATGACACAATTCCATCAGATTAATGATAAAAACCTAGAGGACATTATTCAAATTAGCCTTTGATGTTTTGCCCTTTGATCTTAATCTAGGTATTTTTATGAGTGAGACATGGTTTGTTGTCTAATTCCTTGATGTGTCGATTAAGGTAGTCTCTTTGAAGTTATGCTGTCTGGTCCCTCAGGGGTTATCTAATCTAATTAGCCTTAGATGTTATTAGATGTTATGAGCCTGTGATGTTAATTTAGGTATTTTTATGAGTGAGACATGTGTCAGTTAAGGTAGTCTCTCTGAAGTTAGGATGTCTGGCCCGCTCAGTGTGCCCCCGGCCTCTCCCCCCCTTTTCTCCACCCCTTCCTCCGGCAAGGAGATTGTGGGGGGTGGAATTAGATGAAAATAGAAATATGCTCAAAACTAAATAAAAGACAGTAATTTCCACTTACCAAGTCACCTTTCAAAAAAGAAAAATTGCCAAAATGTGACAACTTACAGCCATCCGTCCGGGGCTCCAGTCAAGAAACGAATGCCGTCGCTGTGCTGGGGTCAGACGTCTACAGCCAGAGATCTGTGCATAAACTTTTCTTGTGCCCTCTTTTGGTCAAACAGGCTGCTCCCCCTATCTCTAAGGACAATTAACACAAACACAACACACACACACACACACACACAACACACACACACACACACACACCACACACACACACAACACACACACACACACCACACACACACACAGAGTTGCCCCTTTGATGTGGGGGTTGAGATAAGGGATGCTAATCTATATGCTGATCAAAGACACTGTGTCTGCTAAGAATGTTTCTTCTCAAGTTTTTGTGAAACTGTTAACTAAAAGTAAGTATCTGTTTGCAAAGAGGGTATTCATATTAATTTAAAAAAGAGCTTATTTAGGTTTTAATAGTGATAACTAAGTTTCACTATGTGGGGGGCAAAAGACGCATCGTTAAACACCTGGATAAAGGACTCTTTAAAGCAGAGACATGGCGACCAGCATACCTGAATATCAGCAGGAGAGGACTCTTTTTAAGTAAATACATTATAGGGTTAGAATAAGATATATATGTGGTGGAATTAGTTTAAAACAGCCACCCTACACTTTTTAGCTGTCCTTTCTAGATTTGATCCAGGGTTTTGTAGTAGTATTTACCATGGTATATAACTTAGACTAAGTTAACTATCTAAACACTCAGAGTCCTTTACCTCACCTGAGCTTATCCAGAGCTTGACTGACACACAGAGACCAATCAAGGGCTTTTTGATCTATGATCTGTATGACAGTGGCCATGACGGCAGGCCACATCATGTAGACAGCCAGTCACCCTGTGTGAGGCAGGCCCACATTTGTACAGCATTGCGTTCAAAATAAATTAAAAAACTAAATGGGTCGCGAAATATACTGGGGCGGCCGTTAATATACTGGGCGGCCCACCCCAGTAAAGTCTAAGTGTGGGAAATCCTGGAATATCAGATACAATTAGCATCTAACCAGAAGTGCGAATGAAGCAGTGAACTGCAGTATATTTGATATACATCCAATATATAAAAGGTTATGTTAATATTGATCAGCTGGTCAGAAACTTGACTCCATAGGAAATATAAAAAGATATATGTTGAGCGTGATCATAACTTTCCAATAACACAAAGTTGCAGATCCGCTGTTGCAGGTTTAGCCATTCAGTCAGCCAAGTGTAAAATATGCATTTATTATCACCTTTTCTATTTGGCCAGCTAGTGATAATTAAATGATACCCTATTTATTTAACTATGTTTTTCTCTGCTAACAATGCTTTACTTAAAACTGTAAATATATGGGATGATAAGGTCGTTCCTATATCTAAACACCTTGGTGATAATCATACAAATCCTTCAACAAAACAGGTCTTTCTGCCGAAGCGTTTTACA
This sequence comes from Harpagifer antarcticus, assembly GCA_902827135.1. NCBI lineage: Eukaryota > Metazoa > Chordata > Actinopteri > Perciformes > Harpagiferidae > Harpagifer > Harpagifer antarcticus. The sequence continues at coordinate 4,897,589 of CADEHL010001042.1, read as the reverse complement.
AATGAATGAGAGTATATAATCCGCCAGCAGTGACATTTTGTGGGTATCTTTATCCTTACTCACAGTTTCTGCCATCAGCTCATAACTGAGAGCAAATAATAATGGACTAAGACCGTAAGAAACCAGAAGAGATTCACAATTAAGAAGCTGGAAGGACTTCAACAATCAACTTCGACTGATTCATTATTAAAATAGTTGATGAATAATGAAATAATTGACAACCAGTCGATTCATCTCGCAGCCCAAAGACCGTAGCTCGGCTGCTCCCCCTTACATGACCCAAAAGATCTCTGAGCTGCTACGTCTCATCTTGTAGAACAGAGGACTCTTTTTTTAAGTAAATACATTATAGGGTTAAAATAAGATATATATGTGGTGGAATTAGTTTAAAACAGCCACCTTACACTTTTTTTAGTTATCCTCTCTAAATTAGATGTAGGGGTTTTTAAATGATTAGTGTTAATTAAGGGCTATTGTTATTTTGGTTTATATGGGGATAGGAGTTCAACTTTTTAAAATTGCACAGGATCATTCTAAGAAGAGTGTTAGGGCTAATGAGCCAGCACCATACCTCCTCTATGCATTTTGTTGACCTGTGTCTGATCTTGAAAAACTCTGGTAAGTATTTTCTTTTATTTTAGTTTATAATATCATGTAATTATTAAATGTTGTTTTTTGGTAGGGGTTAAACTAGTATATTATGTGGATAGTATATTATTAGATACTTAAAAATGTTATGTTTTTTCTGTTTACACTAGAGACTCTGTGTGCTGAAATCTACTCAAACAGAGTACTGCATGGTAGTGGTCTGCTTTTTAAACACAAAAGTGTATATTTCAGTAACTTTCTCAGAGAATGTAAGCATAAATCTGTCAATTGTTCAAAACAACCTTGTTTCACTGGAATAACCTCAAAATCACAAAATACCATTAAGTGTCAGAATCCTAACGAAATCTAATAAAACAGAGTACTTTCATGGTAGTGGTCTGCTTTTAAAAAGAAAAGTGTATCTTTCTGTAACATTTTGAGAGAATTAAACATAAATCAGTCAAATTTCAAAACAGCCTTCAATGAAATAGCCTCAAAATCACAAACTGCCATTAAGAGTCAGATGCTTTACGAAATCTACTCAGAGTACTTCATGGTAGTGGTCAGCTTTTAAACACAAAAGTGTATCTTTCAGTAACTGGTTGAGAGAATTAAGCATAAATCTGTCAAATGTTCAAAACAGCCTTCACTGAAATAGCCTCAAAATCACAAACTGCCATTAAGAGTCAGAATCTTAACGAAATCTACTCAAACAGAGTACTTTCTACAGATGACTCCTCCCACTCAACGCAATAAGTCCCACCCCACTCAGCAAATCATATAAAACTAAGACGACCGTTGAAAACTAGGCATGGATCTGAGAAAAACCAAGTCTGATGTAGCCTACCCTTATTATCACCAGGATAAAGGATATGGGTTTAATGACTGGACGTTACAAAGTAGGGGAGAGGATGTTCCCGAAGAAGAGCTCTCCTCTATATCATATCCATGTAAGGTCTTTAGGACAAAAGAGGACCATGATAACATGACATATGAAGAATATCTTTCTTTAAAAGATGGTATTATAGATAACCTTATTAGAAACAGTATATCTCATACCACTAGCCAAGATCGCAAACGACAATTAGCAGAAAAGAAAAGAAAAATTAAAGAAAACCGAAGAAAAGAAAAAGCAAAATGAAAAGGAGAAGAAAAATGAAAAGCAGACGCAGAATGCGAATGAAAAGAAAAGGGGTAAAAGGACGGAAAACGAAAAAGACAAAAAGAAGGAAGGTGAAAAGAAAAAGGAACAAAGTGAAGAAATGTCAACTAGAGTATGGTGTTGTACAGCCATTACCGGATCATAATAATCTTATAGATCAACTACCGCTAACCGACTGCTGTGAATGTGTTGAGCAAATACCAAAAGCAATGGCAGAGCTTTGCTTCAATATAATGAGAGAAAAGCGCGATACTGTGGAATTGCCCAAATTGGCGACAGTGCCAGAACACGTATTAAAAGACTGTTGGCGGATCTCTATTCTAGTATCGGTTGTCATTACATCGAAGGATACGCCAAAAGTGTGACGACATAGACAAAGCTTTTGAAGACAATTATATGGTACCTGCCCTTACAGCTAAACAAATCCTACGCCAGGTATTCAACAGACCCCAAGAAGCACAAGAAGCCCCAGAAAGGATTACATTCAGAGCTAATAATGGTGAAACCGAAGAAGAAGCAAAGCAGATTATAATCGTTGCGGGTGAAAGGATAGAGAATTTGCATGTGATGTTAATGCATTTATCTGATATAAGAAATGCATTCGTTTACTTCCAAAAGACTCCTAAACATCTACTTGGGCAGTGTGAATTGAACGATAAACCGATCACTGTCAATGAAACGCGGAGAGAAGCAGCAGTGCAAATCGTTAAGTCTATTACCTTGTATGCACTACGACATTAACTTGGTAAAATGTGTTTTTTAAAATGTGTTGAAGGATGTGTTTTTCAATTAAACAACCATAACAAAATGAAAAGTGTTTTTTATTTTGCTTTCGTATATAGTAATAGTATTGTAAACAAAACATTTAAAGTGTATCAAGTGCTCTCATTGTACGCTCTGTTTTTGACACAAAGATGCATTGCATCTAAAAAAAAAACAGAGCGTACAGTGAGAGCACTTGATACACTTTAAATGTTTCGTTTACAATACTATTACTATATACGAAAGCAAAAATAAAAAACACATTTTCATTTTGTTATGGTTGTTTAATTGAAAAACACATCCTTCAACACATTTTCATAAAAACACACATTTTACCAAGTTAATGTCGTAGTGCATACAAGGTAATAGACTTAAGGCGAGACACCCCAGGTGAATAGGGTAATTTTTTTAACTTAAAGGTATCAGCTAGAAATTTCTCCAGTTAATGTCTTACAATAAGGCAATTGTCTTTTGTATTACAAGTTTTCTGAAATAGCATGTTTAAATATGCAAATTAGCCATTATCTCATTAAATATGCACATATTTTAACACATTTCAGGAATCGAAATCTGAACTTTGGATAAAGCCAGGTTCCAAATTCTTGTTTCATTTTGTAGTCATATTAGTATCTAAGGCTTTTACAGAAGGGATATTGGATATCTCTTTTTATCACTCAATAAATCAGAAAATACTGTCAACAGCCCTAAAATATCCATTTTCGCCATGTTTTAGGTATACAATTAGTTATAATTCAGGCTATGAATTATATATGAACAAACCCTTCTGTAAAAGCCTTCATAATATTGATAGGAATATAACTGGAAGGTTTGGTTCTCTACGTGCTTCTGAAGTTGAAATTTCGAACTCAGAGTAGGAGAAAAAACTCATTTTGAGAAAACGACCTTTAAAGATTGTAGTGAGGCGCTAGCTAAACCCTCCTGTTCTCTGGATGACAGCTTGCGCATCGACGCACTCCGTGAAGGTATTTCATGTTCAGGGTCATTTGTTTTTTGTATAACCTTGCTTCGTGCAAGAGACAATTGTTGTCGTCTTCTCTGTGAACGTTTTTTTCGCCGTTCTTTTGCGATTTTGAGATTTCAATTTCTAGCGGAAAGCTAAACAGGAAGTGTTTTAGCACACCACGTGACGCATCTGAACGAATCACGTTGTCAGAAATTGACACCAGCCAATGAGATTTCGTTTCTTGTTTAAGACCCCTTTGTGCTTTCACGATTGGTTGCTGATACAAAGGAAATGACCATATTGGATCCGATGAGATTGTGCAGGAGAGACGGAGCTTTCCAACGATATCTCTGTTGACATGGTGCACACAGCGGTCGCGCGGTACTTTATTTTACGTTAGAATGCTAACTTTTGGTGAATTTAGGAGAAATCTACAGACGCAAATAGACAAACTATAGTAAAATAAACACTTAAATGTGTATTTTGTACGTTTTCCTTCCAAAAGCCTGAAAGAAAACATGTTATGGAATCAAAATAGCACAAAATCTCAAAATTGACCAGTACTTGAAAAACGATGTTTTTGCCTGCCGTGTCTCGCCTTAACGATTTGCACTGCTGCTTCTCTCCGCGTTTCATTGACAGTGATCGGTTTATCGTTCAATTCACACTGCCCAAGTAGATGTTTAGGAGTCTTTTGGAAGTAAACGAATGCATTTCTTATATCAGATAAATGCATTAACATCACATGCAAATTCTCTATCCTTTCACCCGCAACGATTATAATCTGCTTTGCTTCTTCTTCGGTTTCACCATTATTAGCTCTGAATGTAATCCTTTCTGGGGCTTCTTGTGCTTCTTGGGGTCTGTTGAATACCTGGCGTAGGATTTGTTTAGCTGTAAGGGCAGGTACCATATAATTGTCTTCAAAAGCTTTGTCTATGTCGTCACACATTTTGGCGTATCCTTCGATGTAATGACAACCGATACTAGAATAGAGATCCACCAACAGTCTTTTAATACGTGTTCTGGCACTGTCGCCAATTTGGGCAATTCCACAGTATCGCGCTTTTTCTCTCATTATATTGAAGCAAAGCTCTGCCAGTGCGTTTGGTATTTTGCTCAACACAGTCGCAGCAGTCGGTTAGCGGTAGTTGATCTATAAGATTATTATGATCCGGTAATGGCTGTACAAAACCATACTCTAGTTGACATTTCTTCACTTTGTTCCTTTTTCTTTTCACCTTCCTTCTTTTTGTCTTTTTCGTTTTCCGTCCTTTTACCCCTTTTCTTTTCATTCGAATTCTGCGTCTGCTTTTCATTTTTCTTCTCCTTTTCATTTTGCTTTTTCTTTTTCTTCGGTTTTCTTTAATTTTTCTTTTCTTTTCTGCTAATTGTCGTTTGCGATCTTGGCTAGTGGTATGAGATATACTGTTTCTATTAAGGTTATCTATAATACCATCTTTTAAAGAAAGATATTCTTCATATGTCATGTTATCATGGTCCTCTTTTGTCCTAAAGACCTTACATGGATATGATATAGAGGAGAGCTCTTCTTCGGGAACATCCTCTCCCCTACTTTGTAACGTCCAGTCATTAAACCCATATCCTTTATCCTGGTGATAATAAGGGTAGGCTACATCAGACTTGGTTTTTCTCAGATCCATGCCTAGTTTTCAACGGTCGTCTTAGTAGGGTCCTTAGTTTTATATGATTTGCTGAGTGGGGTGGGACTTATTGCGTTGAGTGGGAGGAGTCATCTGTAGAAAGTACTCTGTTTGAGTAGATTTCGTTAAGATTCTGACTCTTAATGGCAGTTTGTGATTTTGAGGCTATTTCAGTGAAGGCTGTTTTGAACATTTGACAGATTTATGCTTAATTCTCTCAACCAGTTACTGAAAGATACACTTTTGTGTTTAAAAGCTGACCACTACCATGAAGTACTCTGAGTAGATTTCGTAAAGCATCTGACTCTTAATGGCAGTTTGTGATTTGAGGCTATTTCATTGAAGGCTGTTTTGAAATTTGACTGATTTATGTTTAATTCTCTCAAAATGTTACAGAAAGATACACTTTTCTTTTTAAAAGCAGACCACTACCATGAAAGTACTCTGTTTTATTAGATTTCGTTAGGATCTGACACTTAATGTATTTTGTGATTTTGAGGTTATTCCAGTGAAACAAGGCTGTTTTGAACAATTGACAGATTTATGCTTACATTCTCTGAGAAAGTTACTGAAAGATACACTTTTGTGTTAAAAAGCAGACCACTACCATGCAGTACTCTGTTTGAGTAGATTTCAGCACACAGAGTCTCTAGTGTAAACAGAAAAAACATAACATTTTTAAGTATCTAATAATATACTATCCACATAATATACTAGTTTTAACCCCTACCAAAAAAAACAACATTTAATAATTACATGATATTATAAACTAAAATAAAAGAAAAATACTTACCAGAGTTTTTTCAGATCAGACACAGGTCAAACAAAATGCATAGAGGAGGTATGGTGCTGGCTCATTAGCCCTCACACTCTTCTTAGAATGATCCTGTGCAATTTACAAAAGTTGAACTCCTATCCCCATACAACCAATAATAACAATAGCCCTTAATTAACACTAATCATTTAAAAACCCCTACATCTAATTTAGAGAGGATAACTAAAAAAAAGTGTAAGGTGGCTGTTTTAAACTAATTCCACCACATATTATCTTATTTTAACCCTATATATGTATTACTTAAAAAAGATGTCCTCTGTTCTACAAGATGAGACGTAGCAGCTCAGAGATCTTTTGGGTCATGTAAGGGGGAGGCAGCCGAGCTACGGTCTTGGGCTGAGAGATGAATCGACTGGTTGTCAATTATTTCATTATTCATCAACTATTTTGATAATGAATCAGTCGAAGTTGATTGTTGAAGTCCTTCCTAGCTTCTTAATTGTGAATCTCTTCTGGTTTCTTACGGTCTAGTCCATTATTATTTGCTCTCAGTTATGAGCTGATGGCAGAAAACTGTGAGGTAAGGATAAAGATACCCACAAAATGTCACTGCTGGCGGATTAATATACTCTCATTCATTTGTAAAACCACTTCGGCAGAAAGACCTGTTTTGTTGAAAGGATTTGTATGATTATCACCAAGGTGTTTAGATATAGGAACGACCTTATCATCCCATATATTTACAGTTTTAAGTAAAGCATTGTTAGCAGAGAAAAACATAGTTAAATAAATAGGGTATCATTTAATTATCACTAGCTGGCCAAATAGAAAAGGTGATAATAAATGCATATTTTACACTTGGCTGACTGAATGGCTAAACCTGCAACAGCGGATCTGAAACTTTGTGCTATTGGAAAGTTATGATCACGCTCAACATATATCTTTTTATATTTCCTATGGAGTCAAGTTTCTGACCAGCTGATCAATATTAACAATAACCTTTTTTTATATATATATATATATATATATATATATATATATATTGGATGTATATCAAATATACTGCAGTTCACTGCTTCATTCGCACTTCTGGTTAGATGCTAATTGTATCTGATATTCCAGTGATTTCCCCATATTTATGCTTAATTCTCTCAAAAAGTTACCGAAAGATACACTTTTCTTTTTAAAAAAGCTGACCACTACCATGAAAGTACTGGAGACTGCCCCTGTCTTGTCACATAGATTATACTATCTGTGTCGTGGTAGAAAACTCTGTGCTGTAATTTCTCCAATTCACTGTACAGTTTCAGCCAGTTTGTGATTTTTATGCTATTTCAGTGAAACAAGGCTGTCTTGAACATTTACAGATTTATGCTTACATTCTCTGAGAAAGTTACTGAAAAGATACACTTCTGTATTTAAAAGCTGACCACTACCATGAAGTACTCTGAGTAGATTTCGTTAGGATTCTGACACTTAATGGTATTTTGTGATTTTGAGGTTATTCCAGTGAAACAAGGCTGTTTTGAACAATTGACAGATTTATGCTTAAATTCTCTGAGAAAGTTACTGAAATATACACTTTTGTGTTTAAAAAGCAGACCACTACCATGAAGTACTCTGTTTGAGTAGATTTCAGCACACAGAGTCTCTACTGTAAACAGAAAACACATAACATTTTTAAGTATCTAATAATATACTATCCACATAATATACTAGTTTAACCCCTACCAAAAAAAAAAAAAAAACATTTAATAATTACATGATATTATAAAATAAAATAAAGAAAGTACTTACCATAGTTTTTCAAGATCAGACACAGGTCAACAAAATGCATAGAAGAGGTATGGTGCTGGCTCATTAGCCCCTACACTCTTCTTAGACTGATCCTGTGCAATTTTTAAAAGTTGAAGTCCTATCCCCATATGAACCAAAATAACAATAGCCCTTAATTAACACTAATCATTTAAAAACCCTTACATCTAATTTAGAGAGGACAACTAAAAAGTGTAAGGTGGCTGTTTAAACTAATTCCACCACATATATATCTTATTTTAACCCTGTAATGTATTTACTTAAAAAAGAGTCCTCTGTTCTACAAGATGAGACGCAGCAGCTCAGAGATCTTTGGGTCATGTAAGGGGAGCAGCCGAGCTACGGTCTTAGGGCTGCGAGATGAATCGACTGGTTGTCAATTATTTCATTATTCATCAACTATTTTGATAATGAATCAGTCGAAGTTGATTGTTGAAGTCCTTCCAGCTTCTTAATTGTGAATCTCTTCTGGTTTCTTACGGTCTTAGTCCATTATTATTTGCTCTCAGTTTTGAGCTGATGGCAGAAACTGTGAGTAAGGATAAAGATACCCACAAAATGTCACTGCTGGCGGATTATATACTCTCATTCATTTGTAAACGCTTCGGCAGAAAGACCTGTTTTGTTGAAGGATTTGTATGATTATCACCAAGGTGTTTAGATATAGGAACGACCTTATCATCCCTTATATTTACAGTTTTAAGTAAAGCATTGTTAGCAGAGAAAAACATAGTTAAATAAATAGGGTATCATTTAATTATCACTAGTTGGCCAAATAGAAAAGCTGATAATAAATGCATATTTTACACCTGGCTGACTGAATGGCTAAACCTGCAACAGCGGATCTGCAACTTTGTGTTATTGGAAAGTTATGATCACGCTCAACATATATCTTTTATATTTCCTATGGAGTCAAGTTTCTGACCAGCTGATCAATATTAACATAACCTTTTATATATTGGATGTATATCAAATATACTGCAGTTCACTGCTTCATTCGCACTTCTGGTTAGATGCTAATTGTATCTGATATTCCAGGATTTCCCACACTTAGACTTTACTGGGGTGGGCCGCCCAGTATATTAACGGCCGCCCCAGTATATTTCGCGACCCATTTAGTTTTTTAATTTATTTTGAACGCAATGCTGTACACATGTGGGCCTGCCTCACACAGGGTGACTGGCTGTCTACATGATGTGGCCTGCCGTCATGGCCACTGTCATACAGATCATAGATCAAAAAGCCCTTGATTGGTCTCTGTGTGTCAGTCAAGCTCTGGATAAGCTCAGGTGAGGTAAAGGACTCTGAGTGTTTAGATAGTTAACTTAGTCTAAGTTATATACCATGGTAAATACTACTACAAAACCCTGGATCAAATCTAGAGAGGACAGCTAAAAAGTGTAGGGTGGCTGTTTTAAACTAATTCCACCACATATATATATCTTATTCTAACCCTATAATGTATTTACTTAAAAAGAGTCCTCTCCTGCTGATATTCAGGTATGCTGGTCGCCATGTCTCTGCTTTAAAGAGTCCTTTATCCAGGTGTTTAACAATGCGTCTTTTGCCCCCCACATAGTGAAACTTAGTTATCACTATTAAAACCTAAATAAGCTCTTTTTTAAATTAATATGAATACCCTCTTTGCAAACAGATATTTACTTTTAGTTAACAGTTTCACAAAAACTTGAGAAGAAACATTCTTAGCAGACACAGTGTCTTTGATCAGCATATAGATTAGCATCCCTTATCTCAACCCCCACATCAAAGGGGCAACTCTGTGTGTGTGTGTGTGTGTGTGTGTGTGTGTGTGTGTGTTTGTGTTAATTGTCCTTAGAGATAGGGGGAGCAGCCTGTTTGACCAAAAGAGGGCACAAGAAAAGTTTATGCACAGATCTCTGGCTGTAGACGTCTGACCCCAGCACAGCGACGGCATTCGTTTCTTGACTGGAGCCCCGGACGGATGGCTGTAAGTTGTCACATTTTGGCAATTTTTTCTTTTTGAAAGGTGACTTGGTAAGTGGAAATTACTGTCTTTTATTTAGTTTTGAGCATATTTCTATTTTCATCTAATTCCACCCCCCCACAATCTCCTTGCCGGAGGAAGGGGTGGAGAAAAGGGGGGGAGAGGCCGGGGGCACACTGAGCGGGCCAGACATCCTAACTTCAGAGAGACTACCTTAACTGACACATGTCTCACTCATAAAAATACCTAAATTAACATCACAGGCTCATAACATCTAATAACATCTAAGGCTAATTAGATTAGATAACCCCTGAGGGACCAGACAGCATAACTTCAAAGAGACTACCTTAATCGACACATCAAGGAATTAGACAACAAACCATGTCTCACTCATAAAAATACCTAGATTAAGATCAAAGGGCAAAACATCAAAGGCTAATTAGATTAGATAACTCCTGAGGGACCAGACAGCATAACTTCAAAGAGACTACCTTAATCGCACACATCAAAGAATTAGACAACAAAGGCATTCCACAGGGGGGCTTTTCACACCTACCCGTTATAACACATCACCCCTCACATCAAAGGGTCTCAAACAATGGGAGGCGGGACATAGCTCTGATAAAAGGCTCTCGACCAATGGGAGGCGAGGGGAGACGGGACTTAGCTCATTTGCATAATTGGGGGCGTGTCACCTGTCACTTTTTCATGCATACTAATGAGACGAAAGCGGCATGGTTAATACTACTTACATCCTTTACCGTCAACTGGATCTAAACACAGCTGCCTGTGTGCGTTTGATAAATACTTTCTGATGTTATATGTATTATATGCTACTTATTAGCTACATGGCCCTAACGTGTAAAGTTATACACACATTTGTACCAGTGCTTTTCACAAGTAGACTCTTGCAGGCCAGAGTCGCTGGAGTGATTCAACAACAACAAAAAGACATATCTGAGAAGTGATCAGGACGAACAGAAAGAGGAAAAGGAAAAGAGAGTACAGTGAAGAGACCAGGAGGGTCAGAGCAGGAGGAAGCCAGGAGGAGATAAAGACATTAGTGAAGAAGAAGAAATGTATGTGAGGAATAAAGATGAAGTGTGTTGGCGCAGATATCTCTGCTCTGCGCCGATCCTATATGAGTGTGCTTTAAAAGAGGGAAAACTCAAAACAGCCAGGATGAGGGTTAAACAATAATCTGTTTTAATAATAAAAGGTAATAATACAATACACTTTCAAAGGGGTGGGGCGGGCCCCCACTCCCTGCTCTGGTTCTGATGCCGGGAGATCCTTTCATCTGGACGGCAGGAGTAAAAGAGAGCGAACACCAGGACTCAACAGGAGATATTGTAAAAACAAGGGAGGAGCTGTGTGGATGCTACCCCCATACAGGTCATCTATTGGCCCATATATAAACGATGGGCTTTCGTAGCGTATCAGCGAGCGCCAGCTGAGATGATCCGGAAACAGTCTTTTAGTTTGAAGCAAAACAAACACATCTGGCTCGTATGCCTGCAGCTTCCACACACACACATTCTTCAGACTTCCCTCTCTGCTCCCCTCCCCCAGAGAGCAATAAAACCTGTTTAGCACCCAGGCACCCAGGAATGTTCGAAGCAAGTTTAGTCCTCACATTTATGAAAGGATAAAACAGAGAAATCAATACAAAACACAAACACAGGTATTGTTTCAACAGTATTCACTTAACTGCTACTATTGATAATTACCAGAGAAACTCCAGGGGCCTCTTTCAATATCTCGAAATTGCAACAAGACTTTCTGCCATTTCTAATGTAACACACTTCCCAAATATCAGATTATAATAATCTTCAAGTGTCAGAAAGAGGGACAGAGGCAGGAGGCAGATGAGACTCCAGCTGGACCACATGGTATGTTTTATTCTCCTTACATATTCCACTACAGCAGCACAATCAGTTCTTAGTACTGAGAAATATTTATTGAAAGGTGTTGCTGCACAGGTCACCTTTAGCTCTCTAAAGAGATGGGTGATGTCATGTGTGTACTTAATTATAACTAAGTACTTTTACTGTAATTCTAGGGTATCATGAGTATTTTCTGCTGTTTTATACTATATTTTAGTTTGTTTGTCTGAACACCTTTGTTTCTCTTGTGCATTAAGAACACTTGTTTGAGGGCATGATTTAACAATAAATAGGTTATATACAGTATAATGTACCACTTACTGTCTGCCCTCCCATGCCACCCTGGCATGACCTCTTGCCCCCCCTTTGGCACCCCATGTAAAATGTTCTAGAACCACCACTGCTCCAAAGTGACACAAAGCGCTCACAACATTTTTAAAACAATAACGAAGATGCAAAATAACTACGTATTAACTTTAAAGAGACACAAACCAACCACAAAGATATAAAAAATACTTCAAAGAGACACAAAACAACTACAAAGACAAAGCAATTACTTCTAAGAGACACAAGGCGACTACAAAGATGTAAAATTGCAAAGATACAAAAATACTACAAAAAGACACAAAACAACTACAAAGACATAACATGTTACGACTAAGACAAAGCAAATTACTTCAGAGAGACACACGGCTACTACAGAGATTTTCTTTTTAATTACAATGATACCAAAATACTACAAAGAGACACAAAACAACTAAAAGAAAGCAACATAACTACACCAGGCAAAAAACAGCTATAAGAGATACAAAAACCTACAGACAGAGAAAGTGACTTAAAAGGGACACACAACAACCACAAATACATAAAAACAACCCCAAAGAGACACAGTTCAATGACAAAAAGGCTCAACAACTATTCATTCTGTGCTCCTATGTTGTAGTTGTGGTGGAGCCTTGTGCATGTGTGTGCCAATAATCGTATTATTCACCATGATTATCGAGTATTAAATGATTTATGTTTCTTTGGATGTTAAAACGTGTAACATCCCACAGATGTCAGATGTTTAGATGTGGTCTTAGTAAAGGCGTGGTAGAACACACAAGTGTAGCCACAGCAACCAGGGTGTGATCTCCATGATAACTGCCGTTTGTTATTGCTGCCAAACATTGTGACTCTGAGCTTAACTGACTAATCCCTCGACTTGCTCTGGCGTTACGATTTTGCCCTGGTTAATTTATTAGTACAGCACTTCTGTGATGGTTGACTGAGAACAGGTGGTTTCAGTTTTTCTTTGGTACACATAACACACACACGTGATAGTGTTTAACAGTGTGAATAAATGTGTATCATGAGACATGTGAGTATTTGTTTGCAAACTTAAGTATGAACTGAGAGTAAACACTGCCTTCTATGCTAACATGTTTTCCCTAACTGGCTTTTTAAGGACATTTAATTGCTGCCTGGATTATTTCACTGGAAAAATAGACCAACCTGATATATACAAAATGTCCAACTCTGTATAAATGAATGTGTATTTGTATTTTGGCCTATATTTTTATTACCCTGATAATGCAGATTTAGCATAAGTATTATATCTTATCTTATATAATAATTACTGTTGAGTACACTTTTATTCAAACAGCAGAATATGCCCATAATGCTTTAAAATACAACTGCGTGGAAATGGCTCACCTTAAGATGAACAATAGTGGGACGTTTTATCAGGATGTACACTCAAGGGAAATTCTGTATTTGAACTTTTTTCCTTGTACACACTGTCAAATAGATTTATCTGTGTCAGCGTGTTTGCAAACACTCAACTATTTATGTGTCATACATGCTGAATAGGTGTGGGATCTAAACTAAGCTTGAGGCAAGACCTTTGGTTTATGGAAATATGAATGTTAACAGCCAATTTAATAAAACCACTTGTCACGGTGAAGGACCATTTGAATAAACTTACATGCCCGGACTGAATTGTGGCTTCAGTTCTTTATTTAGATTTTTGTAAAATTAGCCGATAAAGTGTTATTCTATTATGTAATATGAACTTTTCACATATTCAGTACATGGTTACGTAAACAGCCAGCTGTACTGCAATGCTGTTTCCACTGAACCAACTCATCTCAGGTGAGTAAAACAAAATCTGCTAAACGACCCCAGTGCACTGTTGCAGATACAATGCATCAGCAACTAAGAAACCACAAGTTGTAAATTGTTTGTTTGCCTATAGTGTTCTGGCAGGGTCCTATCTCTGAGCACTCCACCACACCGCTGAGATGAATGGCAAATGTAGAGATAAAGTGACCTACAACAACATCCTACTGCAGGGTATTACCAGCTCTGCAGAGCAAACAAAGGACAATTTAAACGACAATATACAGTATCTCACTTTAAGCAGACCACCCTGGCATTCATAACTAAACTAAACTATGTAGTATGACAACTTCCCAGCCGTGCAAAAATATACAAATCCTGATATGAATCACACAGTGAAAATTGATGTTTGTTAGCTTGAGGTTAACAGCTGCTTTCACTTCCATGTAAGGAGCGGTGCTGCAGCAAAGGCAGAGGAGGGGCTGGGCTCAAATATGCAGGGGATCTGTGTCAAGTAAACTGAAGTATTACAGTATTTACTAAACTGACTTGTGATATCACCACAACAGAGAGTGCTAATAAACACTTTGAACTGTTTCAATCGTACAGTTAAAATAACTAAACAATAATTGGTTTGCTAAAGCCAGCGCCATATAGATAGAAGAGTTACGACAACGGAAGTCCAAAAACGGTTATCGTCACGTGGTTCATGTAGACGAGGATCGTTCCCCGGAAGTTCATGGCGGGCAATGTGAATGCAATGATAACAGGAGATAGAACTATGATTTTTGGTAATTATTAGTGAACAAAGGTTTTGATTTGCAATATTTATACAACAAATCGATATGTGTATGTATTTACATCAATATGTTTTAAAAAATAAAATAGAATTTGCTAATATTAAGTGATAATATTAGGATTAGTGTGAACAACTAGTTTACATGTTAGGCTAACAGTGCCTTGGTTAAAGAGCCTGTTGCTGTTTATTTATAGCTTTGAATTCTTTAAAACCAATATTATCTTCTTAAACTTGTATGGTAGTCAGGAGCATCACTTTCTAATGTTTATTGATATATTTAGAGGGAGGGGATCTAAAGTAATGCTTTAAAATTCAGATTAGATTAGTTTCTACCATTTTCTTAAATTCATGGTAGTTTCAGTAATCCCATGGTAATTGAGGACACAAGTTATCTAAATGACTAATGTCATATTTATGGCTTTCAGAAAGGACAGGAGACCGACAGGTGACTATCAAAGGACTAGCAGCAGCAGCAGCATGATGATGATGTTAAATGTGTTGTTTTAGGAACATCCATTGCAAATACATGGAATTTAATAAACATTGAATAGCATATCATGCAGTTTGTCTGTGCCTTTTCCTCCTAGTCGCCACCATGGTTTGCTGTGCTGCCTGGGGATGCTCAAATCGCTCCGAGAAAGGAGTACGAATGTACGGCTTCCCCACTGACACACAGCGGAGGAAAAAATGACTGGCTCAAGTCAGCAGGAGCAATTTCACGACCAACAGCAAAAAAAGATATGAGGTAATTATATACAAACACTGCATTTGCACTTTTTCACAAAACGAAAACCACATCATTGGGAAAGCTTAATGTTTTGTTTAATACAAAAAAGCAGGGAAAGGCTTGAAAAACACAGAGTTGAGACTCAGGGTGCAGGGTGAGGGTCTCAGTGCAGGTATTCAGGCTCCATTGAATCCCCCTCTGGTTCTTGTGCTGAAAGAGGGAGTAACAGACAGGAGAAAGGGTTATACACACCTATATAGCACCCCTATTGGATGGGAAATTGCCTTGGGGAGATAAGGTGTGGACTTTATTCCCAACTGAAGTTATGGAACTTTATTATTTGTGAGTTTAACAAAGTATGACAAATGGCATCAGTAACAGATGTGATATGAATGTATATACATTTCTATAGTGTAGTGTCTTCTGCCATCCTTTACTCCGAAAAAATAGTTGTTTCTCCGAATCGAAGGGGAAAAATACAAAAGCATTACACACAATTAAAACCAATCAATGTTGTGTAATTAACAAGGATAATCTGGTGTTTTTTAGTCGATGAGTAGTGCAGATATCACTGTAAAATCATTCGACAGTAGGGGAATACTTACTTCCGGGTGTACAATTCTCCGTTATCCAATAGGAATGGACGCTCACATTGCCTTTAAGGGCAGCCGACACAAACGAATGCCGTGCTTCCATGAGCGCCAAATCCCGCCGCAGATGGGAATACATTGAAATCAGTTGAAAGCTATTTGCGTCCTTTATGAAGCTGAAGCTGACAGTGCAGACGCTTTTCTGCTTGCTCCTGCCTCTGCTTACTTTTTATGCTGATTTTCCTATTCTTATTCTCTGAAAACTTCGAGCAGCGGCTCCTGGACATTAACTTATCACTGGGACAGTTCATCTTCGTAAATAGACGGAGGGTTTCAGCCATATTTCAACATTTTTACGACGACCTCAGTCTTACAGTAGAGTGGCCTAGCAACAGCTAAAGCCTGGTAGGCTACTGCATGCTAGTTGGTAGCAAAATGCCTCCGTTCTCTACAGATGACTTCCACAAACTTATACAGAAGATCGATGTGTTGGAAATGAAAATGCAACGGTTGGAAGTTAACGTGGAAGTGAATGGACTATGTCGTGGGAATGACACCACTTTACCAGTGTTACAAAATAATGGAGAAGGGTATGCTAACTCACAGCTAGTTAGCAGCTACAAGGATTCCAAGGAACAGGGGGCCTGTGTACTGGGTAATAAATCTACAAGTGGTAGTCCTCCTTGGAACTCTCTGGGTGCAAAGCCGAAGAGTAAATCATTACCATGGGATTTGGGAGGACGGATAACAGGCAGAGCCCAGCGCTCTAAAATCTGTGATGCGACCGGCTGGCCTGCATTGTTATCACCCAGGAAGAGCGCCTCTTCAACCCCTGTCCCAACCAGGAAAATGCAGTGGACAGCTGCTAAAGGGAGAATTACAAACAATCCTCCTAAACCACCAAGTGTGCCAATCCAGAACAGATACGCTCCGCTGACCGAGAACCGGAGATCTCTTTCTGATGACCTGGATAACCTGTCCTCTTCACACAGCAGGGTAAGAACCAATAGCTACTCCAAAAGTAAAAGGCTAGAGGGAAAGCTAACGACTGGGCCTGACACTCTGATTGTGGGTGACTCTGCCGTGAGCGATGTAAAAGGTCTGTGTAATAAGAACAACACCAAAGTACTCTGTTTTCCCAAGGATGTGGTCTCTGACTTGGCTGAGAAGATTCTGCATATTGGGGCTGAACATCCAACTGTGAAGAATTTGGTACTACACATTGGAACAAATGATGTTGTGAAACAAGAGTCAGAAGTGCTGAAAGAAGACTTTAAATGTTTGTTGCAAACTGTCAGCTCTCTAAATGCGGAGGTGTTCATTAGTGGCCCTTTACCGCCAGTCAGAAGAGGAGTGGAGAGATTCAGCAGATTGTTTGCACTGAACACCTGGCTTTCCAATGCCTGTACTGACCATTCTGTCCATTTTATTGACAATTTTAACTTTTTCTGGGATCGCAGACATCTTTTCAAGGCAAATGGAGTTTGCCTAAACAAGTCAGGAGTGAAATTGTTTATCTCTAACATTTTCAACTGCCTGCATCATCAATCTGTTCCCTCTGCCAAGGACAAGCAACAAGAGGAATCAAAACAGGAGAAAGACACAACACATCGCGCAGAAAACCCTGAAGAATTATCACTGCACCCGCCTGAGGAATGTTCTGATTATGGGAGACCTATGAGACACATGGAGGAGTCTCCACTGCCCGTCACCCCCCCCCCCCTGACAACGCCTTTGAACACATGAAGGCGATACAGAGGGTTGGCACCGATTCCTTCCTGGATTTCAATAACCAAACTAAGGCGATACGCAGGGCTGGCAGCATGTCCTTTAACCCCGCTCCTCAACGACGCCCACCAAAATCACCGCGGAGACGCGCACCATCTCCCCCGTCTTCATCACCGAGCCTACGTCAACCACCTCCCCCCCCTGGCAGCATGTCTTCTACCCCCGCACCATCTCTCCCGTCTCCATCACCGTGCCTACGTCAACCACCTCCCCTCCCTTCAAGAAAGCATCTGCAGTCTCCGAAGCCTGATAAGGATGTGTGTGTACAAAATGCTTACTGATGTGTGCTGGGTCCAGGCTCAAGGGTGTATGGCACTCTCAACTCTTTCCAGGACATGCCAGGGCCCTGCCTGCCTATAGCTTTGCCGATATCTGTGTTGATAGGTAATAGATTAAGAGCGGTGAATCATCTTAGATACAGGAAGCGCTCAAACGTTTGTGTGAGTTTATCTAATTTAGCAGTGATTCCATGTCAGCCACAGCTTGTTACAAAAAACATGACTGATAGTGTGTTTAACAAACTTAAACTAGCTTTATTAAATGTCAGGTCTTTGGCAGGAAAAAAAAATTTTAATCAATGATTTTATCACTGAGCACAATCTCGATTTTATGTTTTTAACAGAAACTTGGATTGAACAAAATAACAGTGCAGCTGTTCTTATCGAATCAACCCCTCCCAACTTTAGTTTTATGAGTCAGGAAAGAATGCATAAGAAAGGGGGTGGAGTTGCTATTCTGTTCAATGATTCCCTTCAATGCAGGAAGACATCTTATGGGAACTTTGCTTCTTTTGAATATGTGGCCCTTCAGCTGAAATGCTCCTCTCGAGCTCTGTTCCTAAATATCTATAGATCACCCAAATACTGTGCAAGCTTTTATGATGACTTTACTGAACTGCTGTCTATAGTGTGTATTGACTTTGACCGTTTAGTCATTGTTGGTGATTTTAACATCCATGTTGACAACCCTCAGGACAGAGGGGCAAAAGAACTGTTTTGTGTTCTTGATAGCCATGGACTGACTCAGCATGTGACAGAGCCCACGCACAATAAGGGGCACACTCTGGACTTAATTATCTCAAAGGGTCTGAATATCTCTAAGGTTGTGGTGACTGATGTTGCGCTCTCTGATCATTCCTGTGTTTTCTTTGAGAGCTCTATTTCTGTTCACAAAAATGTTCAAAAAGAGGTAACCACAAAGCGATATTTAACTGAAAATACTAGGGAAATGTTTACTCAGAATTTTTCTTCCACACTTGCCCCTGCTAACATCTCAGTAAATGAGCTAGTAGATCATTTTAATTCAAAAATTAAGAATATTATAGATGCCATTGCTCCAACTAAGGTAAAGGAAGTGACTGGCAAGAAAATATCTCCATGGAGAAAGGCCATGACCGTGAGAGCAGAAAAAAGAGAGTGTCGAAAAGCTGAACGCAGGTGGCGAAAAACAAATCTCCAGGTTCACTTTGAAATCTATAAAGAGAGACTGGCCTTTATAATTTGGAATTGAAAAAACGCACGACAATCGTTCTTCTCTGACATCATTACCAAAAACAAAAACAACGCACGTGCCTTGTTTGCTACCGTCGACAGACTAACTAACCCCCCAGTGTCAGTAGCCTCTGAATTTCTATCCACCAGGGCGTGCAATGATTTTGCCTCCTTTTTCACTGACAAAATTCAGAAAATCAGACAAGCAGTCAGTGCCTCTGCATCAGGAACAGCAAATGTGTTGTCTCTGTGTCCACTTAACATCAATTCAAACACCATGACACAATTCCATCAGATTAATGATAAAAACCTAGAGGACATTATTCAACTTCTGAAATCCTCCTCCTGCTGCCTTGATATTATTCCATGGGATTTTTTAAAGATGTTTTGCCTTGCATGGCCTCAGATCTACTTCATATAGTAAACAAATCTCTTCACTCAGGTATTTTTCCACAGGCCCTGAAAACGGCAGTCATTAAACCGCTCTTAAAAAAGAATAATCTAGATGCTTCAGTAATGAACAATTACAGGCCCATATCAAACCTGCCATTTCTAGGTAAAATCATTGAAAAAGTAGTTTTTCAACAGCTGAGTAATTTCTTGCATTTAAATAGTTGTTTCGATGTGTTCCAGTCAGGCTTTCGTCCAAACCACAGCACTGAGACTGCTCTTGTAAAGGTCTTTAATGACATCCACTTAAACACAGACAGTGACAGAACTTCAGTGTTAGTATTATTAGATCTCAATGTGTTTGACACTGTTGACCACAGCATATTACTAGACCGACTGGAAAACTGGGTGGGACTTTCGGAAACCGTCCTAAATTGGTTTGAATCCTACTTAAAGGACAGAAACAACTTTGTTTCTATTGGTAAATACACATCTGAGTTGACAAATATGACATGTGGGGTTCCTCAAGGCTCCATCTTGGGGCCTCTTCTCTTTAACATCTACATGCTACCACTGGCTCAGATAATGAAAAACAACAAAATAAGTTACCATAGCTATGCAGATGACACACACATTTACGTAACAGTTTCAACAGGAGACTATGCTCCAATTCAAACACTGAGTAAGTGCATTGAACAAATCAATGACTGGATGTGTCAGAACTTTCTCCAATTAAACAAAGATAAAACTGAGGTAATGGTTTTTGGAGCCAAGGCAGAACGTATAAAAGTTAGCACTGAGCTTCAGTCTGCAATGTTCAAAACAACAGATAAAGCCAGAAATCTAGGTGTAGTCATGGACTCTGACCTGAGTTTCAACAGCCACATTAAAACAGTTACTACATCAGCCTACTGTCACCTAAAGAACATATCTAGGATTAAAAGACTAATGTCGCAGCAAGATTTGGAAACACTTGTCCATGCTTTTATCTTCAGTAGACTCGACTACTGCAATGGTGTCTTCACAGGTCTCACGAAAAAATCTATTCGGAAGCTGCAGCTGATTCAGAACGCTGCTGCTCGAGTCCTCACTAACACTAAGAAAGTGGATCACATCACTCCTGTTCTGAAGTCTTTACACTGGCTTCCTGTGTGTCAAAGAATAGATTTCAAAATACTGCTGCTGGTTTTTAAAGCTTTGAATGGTTTCGGCCCAAAATACATTTCTTATCTACTGCTAAATTATGAACCATCCAGATCTCTCAGGTCTTCAGGGACTGGTCAGCTTTCTGTCCCCAGAGTCAGAACTAAACATGGAGAAGCAGCGTTCAGTTATTAGGCTCTAAATATCTGGAACAAACTCCCAGAAACCTGCAGGTCCGCTGCAACTCTGACTACTTTTAAATCCAGGCTGAAGACTTTTCTTTTTGTCGCTGCTTTTAATTGAACTATTCATATCTGTAACTTTTATCCATGTATTTTTTCTTTTAATGTTTATCCATGTATTTCTTCTTTTAATGTTTATTTTATTAGCTTTTCTTCTTAATGACTGATTTTAAATGCCATTTTCTTAATGTCTTTCATTTGTTGTAAAGCACTTTGAATTGCCTTGTGTTGAAAAGTGCTCTATAAATAAACTTGCCTTGCCTTGCCTTGAAGGAGCCTAGGAGCGTCACAACTGCACGCCACGGGACCCTGACCAAACGTCGCTCCTGGATTATGGAGTGAGAGTAGGGGTGGGCGATATTGAAAAATATATTATCACGATATTTTTCCATCAGTATCACGATAGACGATATATATCACGATATTTTTTCATGTTGGTTATTATGGTTATTTTTCAAGTTACTTAACAGTACAAGCACCTACAAGGTAACATAAACTAAACAAAAAGCAGTAACAGACCAAAATAGCATTTCAAGCTGGTTTTATTTCTGAAATGAATCCCTGAATGAACAATTCAACATTTTGATATGGCTTCAAGGCACAGTTTCTCAGTATAAAAATGAACTTTCTGAGGTAGCACTAGCAGTGAACATCAATAAACATGAAAAGGAGGGTAAAACTAAGTAAAACATAAAACATCAATGAGGAAAAGTCAGTGCCAAACAATTAAAATGTAAACTTTAGACTTGAAGTGCAATAAAAGACTTTAGCATAACTGAAGGGAAAAACTAAATACCTTATTGATAAAATAAAATATAAGCCAACAGAATCAACCAAGACAATAAATGAAGTGCAATACTGTCTGAATCCTGACTAGACAGCTTTAGAGCATGTCTTTCACGAGTTTATTTTTTTTATATATATTTTTTTTATCACGATAGATACGATATCTCTGAAAAAGCATATCGTGGAGACCTAATATCGTCACGACGATATATATCGTCATATCGCCCACCCCTAAGTGAGAGTGTGTTGGTGTGTTCAGTGTTCACCTCTGCATGTGTGTTCAGTGTTCACCTCTGCATGTGTGTTCAGTGTTCACCTCTGCATGTGTGTTCAGTGTTCACCTCTGCATGTGTTCAGTGCCATGTGTCTGGCTAATAAAGTCAATACCCCCTCAAAAGTTACGGTTTATTTCATTTTAAGGATGAGCACCAAGCAACATCTCCAGGTGCTCCTTTGAGAACCAGGGCAAAAAAGTGATGTGCACCCCTGGTTATAAAGGAAGTTTGAAACCTGCTTTCCTATCATTCTAGAGAATTCGAATGGCACTTATCATGGCTGCCACTGAGGGACTTCCGGGTCATTTCACTCCGTTAGGAAGGTTCCTAAGCTAAATGGACTATTCAGCCTCATCCCAATACCCCTCCTCGGCTCCTCTCTTCCCCTCCTCCGGGACTTGACCCGGAAATCGATCAAGGCACGCCATGTTGACAGACGTCCCAATAGCTGAAATGCACACGGAGGAGTCGAGGAGGGGTGAGGGAGGAGGGGTGCGGGAGGAGACGAAAGGGAGGATACACACGAGCAGACTACTCGGAAGTGTTTTCACTACTCACATATAAAAGCCCCGCCCCCACTTTCACAGCTGGTCGATTTCAACAGAGGAAAATCGACAACTGGAAGATGAGTGGAAAAGCGTCACATAAATGTATAAGTGCTCACAGCTCCGTGGGAATTATTATGTGCAATTCATTTCTAAAAGGCTTTCACATTACCGTAATTATATTTTTATTTAAATTTATATTTTTATTTAGCTAAGATGCAAGGAAGGGACGTGAGTGAGGGAAAGGAGGAGTCGAGGAGGGGTATTGGGATGAGACTTTTGACTTCAGACCTCAGCCTCATCCCAATACCCCTCCTCGACTCCTCCTTTCCCTCACTCGCTTCCCTTCCTTGCGTCTTAGCTCCGCCTCCGTAAGATGCGAGCGAGAGACATGAGGAGGTGACGCGAGGACAGAGGAGTCCTCAGGTATTAATTGGGATGGCCTCCTTCACTCAAATGTCACTCTTAAACGACGTCTGTTAATGATGACATGTGCACAGCTGTATCCATTCTCATCGGGCTTAACTGAATAACCCCTTAGAACCGGCCCGTTGTTGTTAAATATTTATTTAAATGAATGAATCTTTCTCTTGTTAGTCAAGGAATTCAATGTATGTTGGTTGGTCCTGCTTTTGTGTTCCGTTTTGGTGTAAAATGTAGCCTACATTTAAATAAATATATAATTATAGTAATGTGAAAGCCTTTTAGAAATGAATTGCACATAATAATTCCCACGGAGCTGTGAGCACTTATAGCACTTGTGACGCTTTTCCACTCATCTTCCAGTTGTCGGTTTTCCTCTGTTGAAATCGACCAGCTGTGAAGGTGGGGGCGGGGCTTTTATACGCGAGTAGTGAAAACACTTCCGCGTAGTCTGCTCGCGTGTATCCTCCCTTTCGTCTCCTCCCGCACCCCTCCTCCCTCACCCCTCCTCGACTCCTCCGTGTGCATTTCAGCTATTGGGACGTCTGTCAACATGGCGTGTCTTGATCGATTTCCGGGTCAAGTCCCGGAGGAGGGGAAGAGAGGAGTCGAGGAGAGGTATTGGGATGAGGCTCTCGTTTGTGGTTGTGTTATCTATGTTGGTTATTCTCGCGTCCAGGAGAGAAGCTTAAAAAGGAGACTAAATGGAGTCTCTGCGATGGTTTCAAATTGGTACTTTAATTAAAAATAAAGGCGCGGTTATGTTACAAACACACACAGAAGACAGAAAAGCAGCTGTGTCTCTGGCTCTGGCAGGTGAAGAAAGAGGCCGAACCCCTCAGGTCCCGCTGTATATATATCCTCTGCTGGCTCCTCCCTGCGGGCCGGCTCTCCAACTTTTTAATGTCCGTTGTTACGCATATCAGAGGATACAGATATTGTACATTCAATATATCCAAACACGCCTTTTCTCTTCCTTAACTCTTTCATGACTTTTCATTTAACACATTCTGAACGCTGTAATCAATACTCCAAAAAATACAGGAAATACTTCACGGCAGTTTGGTTTCCGGTCGTTCCTGATGTTGTCACATGCTACCCACATCTGTAAACAATAACGTACTCAAATAAACTGTACCTTCATTTAATATTCAACAATAATAATATCTCGACGTCTGTAGTTGTAGTGTCGAAATCAGTAGGTTTCGGTGTGCAACATCATATCTAATCGCTGCTAAATTCACCTCTATAGTAAATGGTATATTAGCCTCATGCTAAATGCTAACCGGAGATGAAGGATTTTCAGAATAAAAGCTTAACAAATGGTTGTGCACAAGAACTTCTGGTTTTTCAGTATAAAACAGCATTTAAACTGACGGTATGTTTAAGGTACATTATGCTATCAAAACATTGATTTTAATTTCTAACAGTTGTCACTACCCGATCCGTCCCCCTGTCCATCACCGCAAACATCGCTGCTACAACCCGCTGCTGCAGATACACTCTTTACAACATCAGGAGGATATGTCCCCTCCTGACCCAGAAAGCGACGCAACTTCTGGTCCAGGCTCTCGTCATCTCACGCCTTGACTACTGCAACTCCCTCCTGGCTAGTCTACCTGCATGTGCCATCCGTCTTCTGCAGCTCATTCAGAATGCAGCGGCTCGTCTGGTCTTCAACCTTCCAAAATGTTCCCACACCACACCGCTCCTCCGCTCACTTCACTGGCTTCCAGTAACTGCTAGAATCCACTTCAAGACACTGGTACTTGCGTACCATGCTGTGAATGGTTCTGGCCCTTCCATCCAGGACATGGTTAAACCATACACCCCAGCGCGTGCACTCCGCTCTGCATCAGCCAAACGGCACGCTGCACCAGCACTGCGAGGGGGACCCAAGTTCCCATCAGCAAAAACACGTTGGTTTGCTATCCTGGCTCCAAAATGGTGGAATGAGCTCCCCATTGACATCAGGACAGCAGAAAGCTTACACACCTTCCAGCGCAGACTGAAAACTCATCTCTTTCGACTCCACTTCGAGCGATAGAATTACTAACAAAGCACTGATATACTAATAAAGGACTGGCTTATCTAAAGCCAGTTGAGTAGCACTTGAAATGTTTTGGCTCTATGAAACCTGGTTTCTTATATGATTCTGTTTTCTTCAAGTTTGTATCTTCTTGGTCGAATGCACTTATCACTTTGGATAAAAGCGTTAGCTAAATGCAATGTAATGTAATGCCTAACGAAAAGCTAAAAGGGGAGTCAAATGTTCGACTATCATTCTTCAGGTGCACACAAACATGTCCCGAAGAGGGAAAAAACTAAATGAACGCAGATTTAAACTGAGGAAACCAAAGGGTTACGTTACAGTTAAGGTTACGGAACGATCGTGGTCATGATTAAATTCGGGGAAAATTGGGTTTTAGTAGAAAATATAGTTGAGTTTCAGTAGGAGATCTCATGCCAACCACAGACTCAGATCACCCCTCCCGGCTAGCTTCCTCCTTACTTCCTCTGGCCTCGAATCATACCATTCTCATCTTCCAACTCGACCGTCATATTAATCTCAACAACATGTCTGTAAAGTTGTGACTCAAACGGTTATGATGCTATGGCAGAGACAAAATCAGACAGACGGCCGGTCGGCCGGACAGATTTACAGAATACATGTAGCTTGGCAGAGCTACAAGAGACACCATGTTCCTTTTATTTCAAGAATTCCCCCTTTATCATCATGTATATGGTAGTATAACTGCCAGTTGTCACTGTTGCAGATGCGCTACAGTAAGCAATTTCTTTGGGATTAAACAGGGCACCGCCTCCAACGCTGTATCCATTTCTCTTCAAATATCCATGTTCTGTTATTGTACCGGCTTGCTCTTTGGCACACCTACATGGAGCAGAGCCATTACTTGATTTCCTGGGGCAGATATGTTTTTCCTACATCTTGACTTAAACAAAACACACTTGACCCGTATACCATCAGTAGAATAGATCCTGAAAATGGAGACAAAAACAGTGGTCTTACGAGCAAACTATAAATGATTTAAAATGTCTCTGTAAAAAATCCACAAACAAATAAAAACCAGATCATTGTGGCCAAGAAGATGCACTTAATCTATTAAGCATTTTGACTTCCCACTCTCATTATTGGATTTTGCAAATTGCTGCAATTATGATGTATGCAACAACCATAACAGCTCATGTTGCACTCCACTCAACCTCCATGTATTGTCAACCACCTGTTCATCCAGCCAGGTTGTGATTTTTGCTGTTATTTTTGCTCGTACTGTATATTTTTGAATTAGCTGCTTATGTTGGATTTGTTACAAGAACTGATAAACTTGTTGATGAATGCAGTTTCCTTGGCGTCGTTGATGTACGATTAAGTGAAGTGATTGTGTGTAGAGTATCCAACAAAAAGACCTCAATCACTGCGCTATGTGTGAACCATTAAGTCAAACAGAGCATGGTTATATGCTGAACATTTCTACATGTGTGGCGGAACAAAAGCATGGCTCTGAGCCTTAGCTGGCTACATTAGAGAATTTAAGATGCGATAACTACGCCTGCACTTTCAACATCTCTCAGAGGGGTCAAAACACTTATCGCAGATCTCTGCCTCTGTCATTAATAATTTGTTGCGGTAGACTGAATGCATTATCGAGCTTATAAGAGATAAATAAATGTGTGTTCATGTACAGTCAGCAGTGTCGATACAGACACCTCCTGAGTGCAAGCAGGCAGGGCCGTCCCTCCCTAAAGGAAGATCACGCAGACTGCGTGGGGCCTGACCTTGCGGAGGGGGCCTCATCTTGCAGAGGGAGCTTCAACTGAGCCCCAAATGCGGCGCACCTATGCGTTTATGCGACGCAATTAGTGTGGCGCGGCACGGTGTCGCCGCTGCGAGGCTCCTCCACTAACAACGTGGACGCTCGCGAAACAGAGGGCCTCATCATCTAACTTTGCGGGGGCCCTCAAGTTGGTCAGGGATGAATGCTTTGGCTTTGCTGGTGCTTTACCACTAACTGAGTTATAGATGAATTGTCCTGCTCTTCCACCACAAAGGCCTTTCAGCTGCAAATATGAGTTTGCTAATTTCCACAGCAGTATCCGCAGTCCATTTACTGACTGCAAATCACTCTCATTAGCAACATACAAAGGAAATGATGTGGAAGAAACTACATTATTTGATCGTAAATAAACAAGGATGGTTGGGTGACCATGAAAGAGACCCTATTATGCACATTTACAGGTTCATATTTGTAGGTTGAGCCTCTACTGTGACATGTTTACAAGCTTTAATGTTCAAAAAGCTCTTTCATTTTCTCATACTGCAGCACTTCTTTTCAGCCTCTGTCTGAAACCAGAACCCAGTCTGCTCTGATTGGTTAGCTGGTTGGCTCAACTACGAAGAGATGTCCCGCCCTTAGCCTATAGCATACAATGTGTTGGAGCTCGCCCAATAAAAGTGTCCAATGGAGGCGTTTCAGGAAGGGGGAGGGGGTTGGTTTGAAACTCTCTCTGGAGGGAACTCAGGGATTTTAGCCTTTGCAGACCATTCAAAAACCTATATAACACACTACAGGAATGGGAAAACCCCAAAGCATAATAGGGTGTCTCCTTTGCTTGACAACCTCACACCTCAGGTACAGCGTGTGATATTGGCTCTGTCTTTCAACAATAAGAATAAGGTGTCACTTAATGTAAACAATACAACTTCCAGACTGTGTCAACACATCCTCACTCCCAGGTCGGCCTATGTTGACGTTATGTCAAGTCCACCGTGTCGGCTTTTTCCAACGCAAGGGGGGGGGGCCCTTAGCGTACATTTTCAACTTTCCGGGATGTCCATAGGCTTCTATATAGCTCCCTAAACGTATGTTGTTGACGACTTGAGATCGTTTTTTCCTTCTAATTTTGTATTCTTTTCTAAACCACACACTCTTATTTACTCAACGATAACACACAATTATCCTTGTGTTTATTTATTTGTTTGATTAATGAACACAAGTTGGAGTCCGTCAGGACTGAGGGTCGGAGCAGCTCATAGTAGTTGCTTTAGAGAATTTTACACCCGGAAGTAAGTATTCTCTCCACTTCGCTTTACAAACCCTGTGATAGTCTTCAAGCTCTGTGATTGGAGAGTGTGCTCCGAGGGTTACGTCGAGCGTCGAACAGCACTTGAAATGGGATGGAACCACGGCAGACTGTCCAAAACTGGATTTGAACGGGTCCACCCCGTCCCCCCCTCCCGCACCCCGTCCCCAGAACTACACATGCTGGCTATTGTGTGTTTCGCAACATGTTCTATGGCACGTCTCTACTGGGAATTGTAGTTTTAAAAGACGTTTTCGTATTTCCCATAATAAGAAGTTGCCAGTATTAAACATACATGCCTGGAGGTTTAGGGGATAGGAAACACTCACATTTAAAACATAAAATTAATAAATGGGTGAAAATTGCTTGTGCCCATAATGGGCAGCATTAATATCCACATGACAGCTAAGGTCAGAAGAGCTTTATTTAACAGCTGGTCTTATGTCTGTGACCCCTCCTGTTGTTCATTGATAAGCCTGAAACATGCACTTGTCAAGGTTCAGAGGCACATTTTGCAAATATGGCAGTAGCCATCGATCATCTTAAGATAAGATATACTTTATTGATCCCAAGTTGAAAACATTTGCGTTACATCAGCATGTGTAACAGTTGTAAATATGCAGTGGTGTTTATTTGTAAATCATTTAGTATAATCACACAAATTCTGTGTTTTATATTTAATAATTCTGTGTTCTTTATTTATTGAATATTCAATACCTGACAAGGTCGGAGATGAACAACTTGGGTCACAGGGTCCTCAACAGTGCATTTCAAGACATTTATCAATATGTGTGTATACCTCCACCATTAAACTGTCGTATTCTGCACATTTCTTATACTATCTACATACATCTTATAAGAGTATAATACATATGTATAATATCAGTTAAAATAAGTGCTTACACATACAGTAGTTAACATTGCAGGAAAGCAATATATTAGTACTTTGTCAGGCTTAATATTTATACCCCCAAAGCTTTTTTCTTATTCAAAATAAGACCTTAACCTAAAGTATTTTTTAATGTTTAAATAAAGCCTTATTAGTTTGTCTGTCTGTGTCTCCTATTAATATCTAATAATAAAAATAATAAATTTCAATAACGCGCAAAAGACCTCATGAAAGAAAAAACAAGAAGTGAGTATACCCGGGGTCCCCTTCTGGAGCCAGGCCCAGAAGGAGGACTCGTCGACGAGCGTCTGGTGGCCGGGCTTGCCCAGACGTGGAACGTCACCTCTCTGGGGGGGAAGGAGCTGGAGCTTGTGCGGGAGGTGGAGCGGTACCAGTTGGATCTGGTTGGGCTCGCCTCTACGCACAGCGTCGGCTCTGGAACCTTACTTCTGGATAGGGGTTGGACTCTATTCTTCTCCGGAGTTGCTCAAGGTGTGAGGCACCGGGCGGGTGTGGGGATACTCACAAGTCCCCGGTTGGGTGCTTCGTTGTTGGAGTTTACCCCAGTGGACGAGAGGGTCGCCTCCCTACACCTGCGGGTTATGGGGGGGAAAACTCTGACTGTTGTGT
This sequence comes from Harpagifer antarcticus, assembly GCA_902827135.1. NCBI lineage: Eukaryota > Metazoa > Chordata > Actinopteri > Perciformes > Harpagiferidae > Harpagifer > Harpagifer antarcticus. Next base: position 4,868,087 of record CADEHL010001042.1, on the reverse strand, counting down.
GTGCTTATACACCCAACAGCAGTTCAGAGTATACGGCCTTCTTGGAGACCCTGGAAAGAGTCCTGTATGGGGCTCCTGAAGGGGACTCTTTAATCTTGCTGGGAGACTTCAACGCACATGTGGGCAATGATGGAGACACTTGGAGGGGCGTGATTGGGAGGAACAGCCCCCCTGATCTGAACCGGAGTGGTGGTTTGTTACTGGACTTCTGTGCTAGTCATGGATTGGCCATAACAAACACCATGTTCGAACATAAGGATGCTCATAAGTGTACGTGGTACCAGAGCACCCTAGGCAGAAGGTCCATGATCGATTTCGTTATCGTATCATCGGACCTGAGGCCGTATGTTTTGGACACTCGGGTAAAGAGAGGGGCGGAGTTGTCAACTGATCACCATCTGGTGGTGAGTTGGATCGAGTGGCGGGGGAAGCCTCTGGATAGACCTGGTAAGCCCAAACGTGTAGTTCGGGTGAACTGGGAACGTCTGGAGGAGGCCAGACAGGCACGTCCAGCTGGGAAGAGACCAAGGGGTAGACCTAGGACCAGGTGGAGGGATTATATCTCTTCACTGGCCTGGGAGCGCCTTGGGATCCCCCAGTCAGAGCTGGTTGATGTCGTCAGGGAAAAGAAAGTTTGGGGCTCTCTGCTGGAACTGCTATCCCCGCGACCCGACCACGGATAAGCGGGAGAAGATGGATGGATGGATGGAATAACGTGATTTAACCACCAGGTGTCCCTTTCTATCAGCTGTGCACCTTTATGGTGTACATATACCAATATACTGATTGGATCAAATATAAAAGTCAGCCGAATTAGTGTTGATACTGCAAAGAGACTTATATTGTGAAGATTTTGTTTAATTGCTGATATATTTATGATCCACGTCACATATTCAGTTTCGGCGGCAGTTGTTCCTGTTTGTCTAGATGTCTTTTCATCAGGGCTCTATAAATAGCGAACTACGGCAGATATGTAATATTCAATGCAGCCGAACCGTGTATTACAATGCCGTTATGTGATGACTTTCAAAGAGAAAAGCAAGCACACTCGGAATAAAGTATCATTTTATTTAAAAAAAATGTTTTCGTATTTCCATCAACAGGAAGTCCGGTTAACTAAAATGTTCGTGCGGAACAATACCCCAACCCATAGATCCGTGGGTGAATAATGTAATCATCACATTGCACACATCCCTTCACATTTAAATGTACATTAAAGTATTTCGTGAGGCCTTCTAAAATGTTTTTAAATATAATTAGGGTCGTAGTTGAAGAGTTCGTAAATTATTGCGTTGCCTGGCAATCGCACAACGGCACGTCCATTAATACAGATACTGATACAGATTTCAGTATTCTGAGCCCCTACTCTCCCCATAACTGACGGCAACAAAAGTCCTACATTATTCAATTAAAATAAAGAAGTAAAAACAATAAGTGTGGCTTGATATTGAGTAAGACAAAGGTTGATAATCGCTGTGAGAATGGATCTGCGGGTAGCATTCGCTCGCGATCTCAAGTCGTCTACAACATACGTTTAGGGAGCTATATAGAAGCCTATGGACATCCCGGAAAGTTGAAAATGTCCGCTAAGGGCCCCCCCCTTGCGTTGGAAAAAGCCGACACAGGGGACTTGACATAACGTCAACATAGGCCGACCTGGGAGTAAGGATGTGTTGACTGTGTATACAGTTACAGTTGAACAGGTTAGACAGCCTAAGCAAATAATACACTGGAGGACAGAGACAGTACACATTTTGATTTCAACAGTGTGACTTAGTTAGGCAAATGTTTAAATGTCATAGGATAACTGATGTCTGGACAACTTAACAAGATCACTCTCTTTTTATCATTTATCGTAAATGTGTGGGTTTTTGTTCATGATGTAACTGGGATGGATATCTCTGTGCTGCACAGTAGAAGAGACGTGATAGAAGTGTGTGAGGAAGCAGCCACCTGCAGCAGGGTCCTCCCCTCAGTGCCACGACATCTGGCACACACAAGAGAGAGAGAGAGAGAGAGAGAGAGAGAGAGAGAGAGAGAGAGAGAGAGAGAGAGAGAGAGAGAGAGAGAGAGAGAGAGAGAGAGAGGCGGAGGGACGACGACACACATACTGAAGCTGCGCTGCTGTATGCACACTGACCAGGAGAGAAGAGAAACAATCGGACAACAAACAGAAACTCAGCGGTAAGTAAGGAAAACTTTTTACTAATTCAGAAATGTTGATGAGGGGTAGTAACTGACTACAAATTACAGTTAGAGCATGTGGTGATGACCCTGTTACACCCAGGGTATGAGTACATTGGCAGATTGCACAGTGTAAAGCTCCTCACTCAAAAGACAAACAAGAGTGATTGTGAAATTAGTCAATTAGTATGAATGCAAATATGATTTGATAACATTTCCTTATCACTACACAGACTACAGTGATGTGCATGGTATTCTGATTCACAGGACGGATTAAATATAATGTACTTTATCATGTAGCCTTTTTTTTAACCAGGAATAGTGAAAAATCTTTTTTTCTAGGGCGACTTGGTAAAGACAATGACAGCAGTGACAATTTAGTGGAAATATAACCCAACCGAGAGGAAATACAATCATAAAACCCACAATAAAGAGACTAAACCCAACTTTTAAAAATAATCAGTAGAAAAAGGTTTATTTAAATGCATTTTTGATTTTAATTGAGGCTTGCAGTTGATGGAAGAATACAATTAAAAAGTATGCTGGTTACTTAAAGATTCATCACTGATGTGCTGATTAATATGGTAACACCTACATTTTGGCATGTTCTTCTGTCTCCTTCAGTACAGTAGTATTCATTAGTGTTTAATCGGTTTAATCCCTTTATGGAATTTAGACAGCGTTGGTTGTACTCTGTCTGAATTCATCATGAACAAAACAGACCGGCTTCCAGCAGGATGGAGCAATTGCAAAATGTTCTTGGAGCACTGACATTTTGATCTCAACTACACATTTGTTTAGTTTTGTGACTGCATCTTGCAATGTTGTGACAATAATTTGTCCATACACGGACAAGCAACATACAGGATGGTTTCCCATTAGAGGCATAGTGTTTCTCAATTGTCTTGCACAGCAGACACAGAAATTGCTCATTACCAGCGGTGCCATAGACTGGTCAAGTTCTTCTCCCTGTGTGTCTTTGTGGCTGTTTGTGTGTCAGTGCAAATACTTTTGTCACCGCGATAGTGCACAACCATGCAAGATGCAGTGACAAACTTTGCAGATGTATCGTTGAGATCAAAATAAAGGCAGAAGATGGGCGTGGCCCTGACCCAAACCTACCCCTAACCTTGGCCCGCCCCTCCCCTCCCTACACGCAGATCACGCAGAGTGCGTGGGGCCTCATCTTATGTGCAAATGTGGCGCAATTCATCTTACTGTATGCGCAAATGCGGCGCAATTATGTGGCGCAATTTTGCGCTCCACAGTTTCCCCGCTACGAGGCTCCGACGCTAACAGTTCACGAGCCTGCTCCACTAGCATCCCCCCCGCACTCGCGACACATGAGTGACGACTTAGGTACAGACCCGGGGGCCTCATGACATAACTTTGCGTGGGGCCACAAGTTGGCCAGGGGCAGCCCTTCCCTAACCCTAACCCTGGTTTGAACAATGAAAAAGCATGTGATATAGGTGGTCTTCGTTTAACTTATAGACTGTATATATAAAGGTTTAACTGATTCTTCACATTCTAAAACCAACAAGCTGCTCGAGCAATGGTTTAGGTGTATCCTGTTAAAGGAGGCATATATGATTTTAGCCTTTGCAGACATATCACATGTCACAGTTTATTTCATGTTTGCACTGTATTGCATGTTTTCTTATGTCATTAGGTTCCAAATGAGGAGATTATATATTTTATTATTTTTTATATATTATTAATCCCCCATTTCCTATTTAAACATTGTTTATATTTTTTATTTATATTTTAGTTATTACTTTCCATTTTTAAATGGATGTTGGAGCCTCCCGCAATAACCCCTTAATAAACCCCTTAATAAAGTATTTTTAAACATCATCTGAGGCGTGTCCCATGTCTCGCCTGCACCACCTCTCTAGACCTCGGCCTGGGTTTTAAACACTTTTAGGGATACTTGGTTGACATTATTTTAAGATATTTCCCCTCCCTGTGTGCCTATTAACCCGTGCGTATTTAATATTTTACATGTTTGTTTTATTATACATATTTTAACATTTTGGGTTGATGTGATTTGTATTACCAGCACTTGTTTTTAAAAGCACTTATTTATAAAAGCACTTTTATGTATTTATTTTATCATTTTTTAACACTAATTTTACCTGCATGCCGATTTTAAACAAAGTCAACCTCGGTCCTTTTAGCCAGATGTTTTTTAACCCACTTACCAGGTATTTTACCAGATGCTGTGGGACGCAGCCTCGGACACTCCACCGGGGGAGACCCCCTCGGGGGGGCAGGAGTACAGGTTTTAACCCCGCTGCATACGCTCTGTGCTGCAGCCGCTGCTCTCTTTTATCCCTTTTTTACCCTACGGAGCGCCGCACGTTCCACAAAACGCTAAGCCCTAACCCTACCTAAGTATCCACTCTACACCCTGAGCCTAATTCCCATCACAAAACTTGAGATTAAAATCGGTTTGAAGATTTCTGTGGTCTGAGGCAGGATGCCAGAAGTAGGTTGGTATTTGGCATTGTGGCTTGAATGATGGTCTTTTTTAAAGCTTATTTCACCAAGAAGAAAAAAGCTATAACTTCTGACACGTCAACAGGAAATAGGTCTAGAACGTTTTTACTTTATGAGTTTCCTCCTCATCAGCAGAATATTGAGACTAGCTCTGGGGTAATCTGCCACATCTCAGTCATTCTGCTCTGCGGCCAATTTTTTTGTAGTTTCTCTCTGTCTTTCACACGCTCTGTATCACATCATCATGTCCTTTCTCTGTTTCTCTGCAGCTACAGACAAAGATTGAGTCAAATCTGACAAACATCATGGAGAACAACAACACAAATTGTGACTCCATTGATGACTTCCGTAACCAGGTTTACTCCACAGCTTACTCTCTCATCACCGTCTTAGGCTTGGTTGGGAATGGCTTGGCCCTGGTGGTGCTGATAAGAACGTACCGCGAGAGCTCCCCCTTTCACATTTACATGCTGAACCTGGGTGTGTCTGACCTGCTGTGTGTCATGACATTGCCATTGCGAGTGGTCTACTACGTCAAAAAGGGCCAGTGGAGCTTTGGAGATTTCCTCTGCCGCATCAGCTCCTATGCCCTCTACGTCAACCTCTACTGCAGCATCTACTTCATGGCGGCCATGTCCTTCACACGCTTCCTGGCCATTGTGTTCCCTGTGCAGAACATGCGGCTGGTGACAGAGAACCGCTCCCGGCTGGTGTGTGTGTGTATCTGGGTCGTCATCTGTCTCTTATCCTCCCCCTTCCTGATGTCCGGTCAGTCAGTGGACCACTTAACAAATAAAACCAAATGTTTTGAACCTCCAAAACCTGGAAATGTACAGAAACTTGTCGTGCTGAACTATTTGTCTCTCGGGGTGGGCTTCATCCTGCCCTTCCTGGTCATACTGGTCTGCTACGCTGGCATAGTGCGCGCCCTGCTGTACCGCAACCACACCGGCCGACGTCAGCGGGTCACGGACACCAAAGTCATCCGGATGATCGTCATTGTCCTGCTGACCTTCCTCATCAGCTTCATGCCCTACCACGTGCAGCGCACCATCCACCTGAACTCCCTGTTCAGGGAAAACGCCCCCTGCTCGGAGCAGATTGCCATGCAGAAGTCTGTTGTAGTGACACTAAGCCTGGCTGCTGCCAATTCGTGCTTCGATCCACTGCTTTACTTTTTTTCTGGAGAAGGTTTCCGCAGTCGTTTGTCCTCCCTGAGGCGGTCAATGAAGAGCAACAACCAGAACCGTATTGTCAGGATGAAGACCACCACTAAACCAGAGATTGTGGAGAACCACCAGCTAAAGGCCAGTTAAGTTACACCAGACAAAACCAGTGTCATCAATTAAGAAGCTTATGATAAAATAGCTCAGGATAGTGTGTGCCCTCATTTACAACCAGGAGGTATTCGAGAGGAAACAAAAAAGGCACAGAGAAAGCTTTAACTATAAGGGCTAGTTTACGCATGAACAGAGTACTTAAACATTTCAGAAGAATCTCAGGATGTTGATTTATTATTCTAAAGAATGTATATGTTCAATATTTGCATTATTATCCTTGCAGTAATCAGTAGCAAGACAAATACTCAATCTGTGGTATAAAAATATATAAATACACAGTGTACCAATGTATAAATGTATTGTACTGATGTCTTTTTACTTATTCGTGTACAGCACAGCATATTTTGTGCCAATGTTAATGTTGTAATGCCAATAACAACACTCTTTTTTTACGATGTATGATTTTCCTTGCTTTTCATTACGACTTTCACTCAATTTGAATTCACATGTGTTTTTGTGCTACTGATACTTTCTGAATATTTCCTGTAAATATGTTGATGAGGATGAATTGTGATTTTCTGCACTCTGTACCTGGGAGTAGTTTAGCACTTTATGAAGAACATTTATTTATGCCTTTAAAGCGATAGTTCACCCCAAAATCTAAAATCAGATGTTTCCTCTTACATGTAATGCTATTTATCAATCTAGTGTGTTTGATGTTTTTTGAGTTGAGAGATATTGCCTTTAACAACATCTTCCCCTTCTCTTGAATCCTATATGGCATTCTGCTTGTGGTACTCAAAGGGCCAAAATAAGTATTATAAAAAACTTAAAGTAATGTACCTTTCAAGAAATCCTGACCTGGTTACTCAGGATAATCCAAAGACATTGTTCGGAGCGTTTATATATTTATTTTATATATACACTGAACAAAAATATAAACGCAACACTTTTGTTTTTGCTCCCATTTTTCATGAGATGAACTCAAAGATCTAAAACATTTTCTATATACACAAAATAACCATTTCTCTCAAATATTGTTCACAAATCTGAAAATATCTGTGATAGTGAGCACTTCTCCTTTGCCGAGATAATCCATCCCACCTCACAGGTGTGGCATATCAAGATGCTGATTAGACAGTATGATTATTGCACAGGTGTGACTTAGGCACAATAAACGGCCACTCTGAAACATGCAGTTTTGCTTTATTGGGGGGGTCTGGGGGGGTCCGAAAACCAGGCAGTATCTGGTGTTAGGGGTAGGGGTAGGGTTAGGGTAATGTTGTGATTCGAGTGGCCCATGGTGGTGGTGGGGTTATGGTATGGGCAGGCGTATGTAATGGACGACGAACACAGGCCACTCGATTCACAAAAAAAAACTGTTTTAGATCTTTGAGTTCATCTCATGAAAAATGGGAGCAAAAACAAAAGTGTTGCGTTTATATTTTTGTTCAGTGTATATTTTTACAGTATTTCAAATGCATTCTTTGCCAGTTCAAGCATAACAACCTACAATTAAAACAATATAAATTGATATATATCAATTCAGGTAAAGGGAAATATTTGTTTTGTTCAATGTGCAGTGAATTGTCCGTTTAAGATGAGTTAAAGGACACCACTGTCAAATGTTCCCCCCAAAAATCTAACTACACCTTTAAACAACTTCAATTGTACAGTTGTAATCCTGTTGTATTCACCCATGTTATGTATGATAAATATATCAATAAATCCTCCAATGCTTGTCAGTTCACTATGCAATCCTCAGTGTAATGTAAAGCAGTGGTTCTCAACTGGTCAGGGTTCGGGACCCACTTTTTCCTTTGTCAATAGATCGCGACACAACATTTTGAACCACTCAAATCTATTCAACAAAAAATCGTGCTGTAATATACGCTTTTCAGCATACAATATTAATACAAGTGAAGTACAGTGCATATCCCTTCACAGAACAAAAATAATGCTTTTAAATAAGGTTTAATGAGATGATGGAATCAAAGCTGAACTGTATAACATAAAAAGGCACACATGCTGAAACCCCAACCCCAGCAGGGGGTCTGGGGGGATTCTCCCCCAGGAGATTTTTAGAAATACTAACATATAAACTACCCATTCTGGTACACTCTGAGAAGAAAATAAATAAATCTATTACTATCTGACATATTAATAATATTTTATGCCATTGTTTGTTTTTCACTTTGTTATGACTGCTTGCTGCTGAAGAGTAAAGAGGAGAGAGTCTGTGAATTACTTTAAATTGTGGGTAGATAGCCCCCATTGTTCTGTGACCTGTCAATCATTAAACCGGGGGTCATATTTCATTATGTGTTAATTTGTATCTGAAGTTGTACCCATGGATGTATAAAGGATAGTTATACCGTGGGGACTTCCGACAACAATCTTGATTCTGATTGGCCAGAAGACTCGAAAAAACATCAGCAAATATGTTTTATTGAGAACATGATCACTACCTGACAGAAGTTTTCAAAACCGTTTATGATCTCCGGTACTTCCTGTCCAACACCGACTACATGCACAGCGTTAGAAAATCGGTCCTTCAAAATAAAAGCTAGACTTTTTTCCCCAAAAAAAAAAAAAAAAAAAGGAATTTTTTTTTCTTCACTCACACATCTGCGACCCACTCGAAACGGGTCCGCGACCCACTTTTGGGTCGCGACCCACCAAAGAGTTAACAACTCTGTCCACTGGGTGTCGCTCTAACATAGCCCTTCTCTAAATGATTCAACACTGATCTGTTTCTCCATTGCTTTTTATTATTTGTCTCTATTTCTTTGAGATGAAAGAACAATGATCTGCAGCAGTATAAGATGGGTTGTCTTGCATTAATTGAATTTGTGCTACAAGTCTTACAGCTGTCTGGATAATATATATATATATATATATATATATATATATATATATATAAATATATTTATTAACTAAAGCTATAAACAATGTGTTACATTTATTAAAAAAAGGGTAGGAGAATATGGTCGTCTGTCCATAACACTATAACATTCAGACATAAATGTAGCTTTCTGGTTATTTAGAAATACAAAACAACAGTGAAAGGCCAGACGACTGAGTCCGACCCTGGTGATTGGGACATAGAAGGCCACTGTATTACCGCTTCATAAACAGATAATATCAAGCACATGATGGGCTCCCTCCTACATCTGCACAAAAAGATGTTTGTTTCAGTCTACAGAGCAGGGCTATCATAGAAATGGGAGTCTGTGGTTGCAGTGTGTGTGTACCTCACGGCGGAGATGTTAGCCTTATTTGCCAGGAAGTAAGGAAAGTCCCTGCTCAATTCTTACTCATTTGTTTCTTAAAGAGGTTATGGATAACAGTGGACCCCATTGCACTGCAGGAAATCAGTAATATGTGTATTCTTTCATTTGTGCTCCAGTTTTACAACTCCTGAAGTGATTTGACCCTAGCATTGATTAGTGTCTGGGAAAGCTTAAACATGAAGCTTGTTTGCCTTCAGGGGGAGCAGACAACGACCACCTATGAGCAACTTAGAGGAGTTCTTCAGAAGAGCTGTTTTTATTTAACCTATTTCTCAGGCATTTACATTTCCTAGATTGCAAATACCTGGAAAGGAACGTAACAGTCCTCAATAGTTTCCTTGTAACCTGACATGGTAAATACCACAATAGGCAAGTGTATTTACATAGCACATTTTAACACAAGGCAACTCAAAGGATAAGATATAACATTTAAACCATTGAGAAATAGTGCATCAGAAACACATTATAAAACAACATTTATACATTTAATACATTTTATTTTAAAGAGCATCTTGTAGGTTTTTTTTTTTTCTACATTTATGTTTAAACTTGCTTGAAAATTACAATTAAAAGAGTGAATGTAGGATTTGATATGTTTTACGAGACATAAGGGCAGGGATTCAGAGGGAAAGGAGCAATTTTGAGCTCTGCTCTAAAAAACGGGTCATATTACATCACAAAGGGTAAACATCTCAGCTCTCTGACCGCGGGGTATAGTTAGTAGTTGCGTTGAGTTGAGCGGTTGTGTTTTAGTGAGCTGGTATTTTTCGGTAGTTTTACATTGTATTTCACCATTTGTAATCATGGTGCAGTATTGTGTTTGTGCAGGTTGCACAAATACCAGCCTGTTAGGACATCGAGCCCACAGTTTCCCTAACAGGAAAAGAAAGCTAGCTAGCTTTCGGTCCTGGGTTCGTTTTGTGCAGACAAAGAGACTGAACTTCAATGCTGCGTCTGTGACGAAAAACGCGGTCGTTTGTGGCGCTCATTTTCGACCGGAGGATTATGAGTCAAGTGATGTGAGGGAGTGCAGTATGGAATATCGAAGCCAGGACCGTGTGAGGCTGATAGCTAGTGCGGTTCGGTCAATACACACAGCTCCGGCAGCAGCAGCCGCCGGAAGCGGCGAGAGTGAGAGCGCGGGAGCGTCGGTCAGAGATTCAGCAAAACGAAAACGTGAACTGTGCACCGTAAGTATTGTTTTTCTAACGTTTGCTAACTTCCAAATTAGTCAGTATAATGATTTCAATAATGACAAGCAACGTGCGTTTAGTATTTATTGTTGTAAGTTAATGTTGCTAGCTTGTTAAACCCACTTGCTAAGTCATAATGGATAATGTTGGCTAGAATTGGCGTGGGGACTTCATTTGCATAGCTAATGGCGCAGTTGCTATTTATTTTCATGTGTAATCATGTGTTTCATGTGTGTGTTATCAAGACTTTGGGAGACAACAGCCAGTTATGCTGGGCTTATAGACCCAGAGCAAGAGGTCGTCTCTCCACTGGTTCCTCAGTCAACATCTGTTCTTCACTGCGGCTCACAGTGTAACCTCAGACCTTTCCATCGTTCATCAGGTAAATGTAACGGCCCCTACACACGGCGGTTTGCGTTGCCGCTTCAACGCTTCTGCCCATTCACTTTGAATGGGGTGACGTCACGATTCGCCGAACTGCATTGTGGGAGCAAAGCGTAGCTTCTCTCGCGGTGCTCGCTGCAAAAGTAGAGCAATGTTCTACTTTTGACGCCTCGACGGAGGCGTCAGCCAATCGAATCATATGCCAGTACAAGCTCTAGCCAATCAAACCGCGTGCTTGTGTGTCTGGGGCGGGAGATTCATGTGATTGGTTGTTGGTCGAGTTTCAGCCCCCCCCCTGCCGGCAAGCGACAACGCACGCCGCCGTGTGTAGGGGCCGTAACGGCTCCTACACACGGCGGCGTGCGTAGGAGCGGCATGTGGGTATGTGCAGCATGTGGGTATGAGCGTTTTTGGCAGAACCAGCCAATACTGTACAGAAACATGCCAGCCTGCAACCTGTTACTAAGTGTGGCCATCCACTTCTCAGGTTGCATGGCTACCCAGACAATACGGATGTTGAAACTGTTAGGGCTTCAGTGCATCAGTGTCGGCACCTTCTTCCGCCATCAACGCCTGTACACAATCCCTACTATCGTGCAGGCCTGGCAAAATGAGCAGGCTGGGATCATCCGAGAACTGAAAGAGATGGGGGGTGGGCTAATCCTCTCTGGAACACTTCAGCTTGTATTATTGATATCAAAAAGAGGTCAAAACAATATTTAAATTACATTCATTTAGCTTTATCCAAAGCAACTTACAATAACTGCATTGCATTGTTTTTTGGGCTTTAACGTCTGAATTAAACTGTTTTTGACACTCATAGGTCAGACTCTCCTGGCCATTGTGCCAAATATGGCACCTACTCCTTGATCGAGGACAGAATAAACAAGGTTTTGGATCTTCAACTTGTTAACGTTATCAGTCACACAAATCAGATGTGCTTTCGTCTGATGTGACACGGTTAGTGATATGACTGCATAATGTTGTTTTACAGAGCTCAGAGGTCCCAAGCAGCACCTGGTGTGAACTAGAGGGTCTAAAACGCAACATTGACTTCCTTAAAGAGCAACACATGCAAGTTTCAGCCCTTATTACGGACCGAAATCGCCAGGTAAAGACATACAAGAACGAACAGACATATGTACACAAAAAGATTCTTGGCGCACCATATTAACAGCAAAAACAATATTTGTTACTAGTTAGTAAGTAATTAAGGTGTTGTGTTTCACTCTTTAGGTTGCCAAGTGGGTGCGGGAGGAGTTGTGTCCAGGAGGAACGAGTCATTTCTTTGATATCTGGCATATTGGTAAAAGTATGTATCTTGTTGTTGGTAGGTTTGATTAGGCTGAAATTTGTTTATAATTACATTTTCTTTTTTAACATCTTGTTTCTGTTGTGAAACAGGTCTAGGGAAAGCTTTGGATGCTGCTGCAAAGGAGAGGGAGTGTGAGGACCTGAAGCTGTGGAGGCCAGCCATCATCAATCACCTGTACTGGACTGCAGCTTCCACTCCTGATGGAGATCCAGATGTGATGGAAGCCAAGTGGCAAAGTATGGTGAATCATGTGCAGGACATCCATGAACACGGCACTCCTACATTTCCCTGCTGTGCACATCCACCTCTGGAGGGAGAAGCAAAGGACAAGGAGTGGATGGAACCAGGTAACGTACTCTGTACACTGTGTTGCTGAAACATCTTAGTCGTCCAAGTGCTTGTTGGTGCTTAGTTTATTTTGGTTCCAGAGCCCTCCATCAATATATAACCCAAAGTGTGCTAACACATTAACAAGGCGTTATATAAATAACACCTGATAGTATCACACAATCGTGCTTTATCAGTGTAGGTAATACATGCATATGTAGACAATTCTAGTAACATCAGAACAAAATTTGTGTTTCTACAGGAACAACTGCAGCCATTAAACTGGAGAGGGTGACTTTGAGAACAGCATTCGTGAAGGATGTCCGGAAGTTGTCTCCACAGCATCAGACCTATTCCCTGGAGGCATTTCACTCCCTCATCCTCCACTTTGCACCAAAACACACTGGGTTCTCCTTCCTTGGGATGTACAGCAGGTAAATATGATGTGATGGTGAAAGAATGTGTACGGCTTACGGATGTTAATAATTAACCATTTAACCGTTAACGGACAATACGAAGTTTAACCGACTAATGCTATCAGTTAAACAGTTTATTCACATATGTACAAACAACTTGTGAACTGCATAATCTGCTTTTTCTACAGGCTTCTCATGGCAGCCCTGCACTTTAACCACAATAGCAGCAGAGAGGTTGCTCGAACCAGTGATGGTGAGGTGCGTTATGCAGTTCGCTACGCAAGGTTCTGCAAAGGTGGCTGGGTAGTTCGCCCTATCAAGGAGAAGCCATTATACGGTTAGCTGTTTTACTCGGTCCCTAAATATTATTTATTGTGTGATGCATCTATAATATCACTGAATGTGATCACTTGTTTCCTTCCTTCAGCATACGCTGCAGCCCTGATGGAGTCTCTGAGTGAGGGCTACTCCAGGTCACCAGAGACTCTACGAGAGAGCAGTGCAGTCTTGTCCTCCACTGCCCCAGCCCCCCTTTCCACTTCCTGCCAGGCACTCTGGAACTCTTTTTGGAGAAACATCGGATAGGCAAAGATTTCTCCTCTATACATATTTAAAGCTTTTGAAAAATAAAAAATAAATAGTGAGAACAAATCATATTGAAGGTAAGGCTTCAGATTATCTACAAATATTTTTTAACCAACCTTTGAGAAGAAATCCATGCCTACACACAGCAATTTCAACACCTTCTTCATCCAACTTGTTGGCTCGCTTAGAGGTCTCCCTTGCTGCTGTCCAGTGAGATTCCCCACACATGAACATATTAATATATAAACATTCTATTTATATTTAAAATGTGTGAATTTTATTTTAAAGTTGTGTATATTTACAGACTGTTGCAAAAACAAAGAAGTCGTAACATTTTCTTGGCTGTGGACTTGTACTCTACATAATTATGTTGAGGTCATGGTAATCTAATTCAATAAACAATAACTGCAATGAACAGATAACATTTTCTGACTTGTAAAATGATTGGATATGGTGTCATTTGGTAAATGATTCTGTGTTGAAAAATGTATATCTTTAAAAACTGCATTGGTGTATTAGGGCGGGCCATACAATTTTTTTTTTTGTAAATCGATCGAGAGGAGTGTTCAAATAACGTATTTTGGTGGTTATTAATGAAAAGACTATCAATCAATGTTTATTTGTGTAAATTGAAAAAATACCACATTTACAGCATAGGTAGACAAAATGTTTGGAAATGCATGAGTATGCGAACACACTATGATTGTGATTCATTTTATTGATCGTCACCAAAATGAGGCCACTCAAAACCTTTGTAAATTCCTCCTCCTTCTTCTGGGAACTGTCTTCTGACGGCAGACACAACACATGAGGGTAAGGGCTTCCTAATGTGCCTGCCTAGAACTCCATAGGCCCAGCGGATGACCTGCCTGTAAGCTGTGTAGCGGTATTGCCTGGGGTTAGGGACACAATATCTACAGGTAAACTTGATAGCCTTGTTAACATAATCAACAAGTGTTATATAGTATATAATCTACAGGTTCTGGGTTTTGAAACCTGCTAAACACTCGGGGTCAATAGCAACTGTATTATCTTTAATAGTATTTATCTTTTTAATTGTAATCTAAACATACTCATGTCTGCTGGCCTGAAGCGGGCCATGCTCCTGCCTGCAGTTCATGTAGGCTGTCTGTAGCAATGCTTCAAAGCCTGGGTGCAGTGTCAGGCATGTTATGTCTGGTCTGGGGGTGAGGTTCTCCACCAGGGCCCAGAAGGGATCTACCTCCCTGCAGCACATGCTCTCCACAGCTGAGGTCATGGGCTGGCATTCCCCACACAAGCACCTACAAAACAAAACGTTTATCAGGAAACCATATTACATCTCTCTCTCCCCCCCTTCGCTGCTCTCCCCCCCCCCCCCCCCCCCCCTCCTTCCCTGCTCTCTTCCCCCCTCCTTCCCTGCTCTCTCTCTCCCCTCCGATACAGCACCATAACGTAGTGTGGATTTGCATTAGGTAACGCGAGATACGGCTGATACTTGCGCATTAGTTTCTGTTATGGATCAGTATCAACAGTCCTGCCAGTAACGTTATTATATTATCAATGCTACTTTAGTTATAGCCTGATATATGATAGCTAACTTTACAATGTTGTGATGTGACGTTAGCTAACATTCTGTAGCTAACGCCGGTCACTCACCAAGATAGCTGCCCAGTTCTCCACTGGTTCTCCTCACACCACAGCTCAATTTCTCTCCGATGGCCGTTATTTCTTCTAATCCTTGGCTGCTCCTGGTCTCTTGGACGCCTAGCAGGCTCATAATTATAAGGTTGTGGTCCGTCATATGCATTTGAATATTCATGTTCAACTTCTTCTGTGTCTTGTGTGTCGAAACTAGCATTGGGATCCATGTTTATTAATACGTTACACCAGCCGCTCTCCCCCTTGTTTACCCCATGTTACGTCACACGCCGAGACTTTTTTATGCGGAAGTGAAAATGTCTTACAAAAACGACGCCAGATGTCACTGTAGTGTATATTTCTGTATACTTTTTGAAAATCTAGTGTATTCATCATTTTCCTACACATTTATTCACAAGTGTCTTTTACCTGGAAGTTGCTCTTTAAATGTTTAAATATATTTTTTAAATGTTCTATTTTAATAAATACAATCATGCTTTCCTTGAATGTGCATGAATTACATTTTTGTACTCAGGAGAGCAGCCCAACAATATGTGAACAACACACAATTATAAAGTCAAATTGATACTTCCCAAATTTGGTGTAAGATAACACTTCAGCTGGTTCCCCTTGAATCAAACCACCATCAATCATTGACATGTTTTAATAAATGTCCCCACATGTCCATCAGATAGAGGCTACCTGTGTCTGTCCGCTTTTTGGTGCTGGGAATGTAATGTCAAGCATTTGAAAAAATATATTTTTAACTCAATACCCACCTGCTGCAGCAGAAAATGTGCTGATAAGGTTATTACGGTAATGTTAATGTTTACTTGCCGCTAGTTGTTTACAATTGAACACACCAGGAAGGGAAAAAAAAACAAAAGCAAAAATGGGAAGATTCTCTGTTTCCGTCTATAGCTTACTATCACATGTTTCAGTATGTGTAAAGAATCTGTAAACCTGTCAGTTTAAGTTGAGTATTAATGGGTTAGTGTAACCTAAAATGTTATAGTTCACAGTGTCAGCAGGATTCAGTGACTGTTTGTTTACTTTCCTTTAGTCAGTACAGAGCTGTGTGTGTGTGTGTGTGTGTGTGTGTGTGTGTGTGTGTGTGTGTGTGTGTGTGTGTGTGTGTGTGTGTGTGTGTGTGTGTGTGTGTGTGTGTGTGTGTGTGTGTGTGTGTGTGTGTGTGTGTGTGTGTGTGGTTATAGCAAAACAGCAGTGTGCACATTGAGAGACATGCTAAGAACAGGTGTTGCCTTGCCTTGGGTCCTTCCGACCATTCAGTGTGTCTGCACTGACTCTTCTGCTTGTCAGCATTTGCCAGCGAGATCCAAGAATCTCAGTCCAAGCAGCTCCGGGCCAGAAAGGAGCAATTACTGCAGGAGTGAGCATTAGCTAATTCTCCCCAGCTGGTTTCAGACCCTGTTTGGTTATTTCTCAACACTCTGTTCTTACTATTGCTTTCCCTGTCCGAATCTGAGGTTTGTGTTATTGTCCAGATATGGGAATAATGATAAAGACTGGGGCCAAACATGTGAGAGATGCAGTTAAGATAAAAACACACTCACAAATCCAAGATCCAATGGGCCGTTAGCTTGCCTCTCAACCTCATGAATAGAGTGGTTCTAAAAATACTGTCCGAGCTCAACTACACTCTGACCCGGGCTGCAGCTGAAAAGCATTACAACAATAATATTGTTTTATTTGAAAAGCATCAAGAAGCCTATAACCACTCATTACCACCCTCAAGGAAGCAGCCAGCAAGTGCTTCTTCTGTTAAACTAAAACATAACGCACCACCAAAACACAGGCTTCTTCTAGACCTTTTACAAGGACACAAAGAAGAGTCCGTTTCAGCTTAAGTCTGCAACTGGATCCGGGACCATCATCAACAAATGCAGGTTGCAGGGTAAAATTCCACGGAGCGGTGCCAGAGGAGATGTTACCAATAGGACCGTGTCTACTTCCAAAACTGATGAAGGAAAGGATACAATCCATGATGCCTATACAGCCCAGGAGGTGCAGTATATGCTGTTGCCCCACAACATAGGCCGACAGAGGTATGGCATCTCCAATGTTCCATGCCCTCACTTGTACCTGTTGGTCATCCTATTTCTGTAGTTGGGCACTGTGTCACCTGTGGGTGGGGGTTTGACATGCTACTTAACACTGAGTAAGTGCATTGAACAAATCAATGACTGGATGTGTCAGAACTTTCTCCAATTAAACAAAGATAAAACTGTGGTAATGGTTTTTGGAGCCAAGGCAGAACGTATCAAAGTTAGCGCTGAGCTTCAGTCTGCAATATTCAAAACAACAGATAAAGCCAGAAATCTAGGTGTAGTCATGGACTCTGACCTGAGTTTCAACAGTCACATTAAAACAGTTACTAAATCAGCCTACTATCACCTAAAGAACATATCTAGGATTAAAAAACTAATGTCACAGCAGGATTTGGAAAAACTTGTCCATGCTTTTATCTTCAGTAGACTCGACTACTGCAATGGTGTCTTCACAGGTCTCACTAAAAAATCTATTAGAAAGCTGCAGCTGATTCAGAACGCTGCTGCTCGAGTCCTCACTAACTCTAAGAAAGTGGATCACATCACTCCTGTTCTGAAGTCTTTACACTGGCTTCCTGTGTGTCAAAGAATAGATTTCAAAATACTGCTGCTGGTTTATAAAGCACTGAATGGTTTAGGCCCAAAATACATTTCTGACCTCCTGCTAAATTATGAACCATCCAGATCTCTCAGGTCTTCAGGGACTGGTCAGCTTTCTGTCCCCAGAGTCAGAACTAAACATGGAGAAGCATCGTTCAGTTATTATGCTCCAAATATCTGGAACAAACTCCCAGAAACCTGCAGGTCCGCTGCCACTCTTACTATTTTTAAATCCAGGCTGAAGACTTTTCTTTTTGTCGCTGCTTTTAATTGAACTATTCATATCTTAGACTGCACTGTAACTTTTATCCATGTATTTTTTCTTTTAATGTTTATCCATGTATTTCTTCTTTTAATGTTTATTTTATTAGCTTTTCTTTTTAATGACTGATTTTAAATGCCATTTTCTTAATGTCTTTCATTTTTAAAGCACTTTGAATTGCCTTGTGTTGAAAAGTGCTATATAAATAAACTTGCCTTGCCTGTGAGGGTTCAGACTTGCACCTGGAGTGGACCCAATACCTCACCCTGCAGTAACCCTAACCCTAACTGGTACCATTTCCTTTCCAGTCTCCAGCTCTGAGGTGTTAAGAAGGTCCACCTGTGAGATAGCAGACACCCTAATCCTCAGTATTAGCCAGGGTCAGTAAAGAGCAGATGGGGCAACCAATCCTTCGATTATTGGCTGTAGTACGTCCACCCTTTACAATACCTTGGTGTCAGTCAACTGTAAGACTGCCAACATACTTGATTTACCACACTGGCTCGTCGCCCCCCACCTCATTGACGAATGTTAGAGGGAAGAGTCCACATTGAGGTCTGGTATGTGTAGACCTATGGTGGAGACAGTATAAATCCAAATTGTTCGCTCAGCAGCATTGAAATCTGATTCCCAGACATTAGATGTTTCATCCAGAGGAATAACGCAGTGAGTGAGTGAGTGAGGTAGGTCAGTAAACATAACCCTGCCTTGTGAAGTTTACTGACATCACATGATCCCTGACCACCTGAGCAAGTCAACAATGCTGACTCTAATGAGAGCGTGTGTGTGTGTGTGTGTGTGTGTGTGTTTGTGTGTGTGTGTGTGTGTGTGTGTGTGTGTGCGTGTGTGCATAAAGTAGGAAGAACTTTATTTTACACAGAAACATTAGCGCAAGTTAGTGGTTGATAAAAGCATGACATGTCTGAGTACATTTGTCATTGCTCTTTCTTAAAAATATATATTTTTATCCAAATGCTGCATGACATCTTTCATAAGATGAATTGAGACTTGTTTGGAGTTAATGTTTGCCTTCAGTTTAGTGCTATCAGTCTGCATGCAAGCAGGGTTACAAATCGTATCTTATTGCATTGAAAGTGGGTTAGCACAAGGTCAAAGACTTCAAAGACAGACACCAGATGATTAAGATTTCCATCCTGGTCGACACCGATTGAAAAATGTGTTGCCAATGTGTTGGTATTGTTGGAATATATGGGCCAAAGAGGCTTGTGACTGCCCCGAATCCCTGTTGTTGTGAATTCAAGCCTCCTGCCATTTGGAAAACTGCTGTTTTTCTCAGAACAAATTATTGCATTTCTTTCAAAATATGTCTTCATAGCTGCAACCACAGTTGTCCTCTCCAACCATCTTGAAGAAACAAATAGCAAACACATTTTTTCTTCTCCAAACTAAATAAATAAGACTCCTTTGGTGCGCTGAACATAAACTTTGTGGTCATTTGCATAAGAAAGATAGACAAAAGTTATTTGTTCAAGGTTAGAATAGGCCTACTTAACAATCACTTAGGGGCTCTCAGATTGAGTGTTTCTCTGACAACAGAGAGATTTACTGAAGCAATGAGCATGGAAATTAATGTGGGTAAAAGTGGTTAAAAAAGAATTTACTAACACACTGTAACAAGTCTATTGATATGGAGTGAAACTGGGTCACTGGTAATATGTCAGTTAGACTCCCAGTCATGTTTTCCACACATTCTTCCCCACCCGCAGTGAAATGTATTGGGCTGTTTGAAGGCTTTTCTTGTCCCATGACAAATTAGTTAGGAGCTGAACCTACGCACAGTGTCTCAGCAGGCTGTCACAGTTTATCTATACCAAATACACCACTGTAAATAAATGTTGTCTCCTGAGGGAGTTAGGCTGGGGTTTAGCACTGAAGCCTCCCACCCAGACCCGGCGTCATGGGCGGGCCCCATGGGGCCAGGCCCGCCCATCCAGGATTTGGGCCCGCTGTTTTAATCAGGGCTGAATACAACATTTTAATTGTTTTATTATTATGTTCAGTGGCGGCGCCAGGGTATACTGGGGTAGGCTACTACATCCATACCAATAAATGGCTTAGCCCCACCATGGCAGCAGTTAGTAAGATTGATTTCAGCAGCCACTTGTCTGGAAATACCGAAGACCAGAAACGGTTTTGAAGGTTTTGTCAGGTAGTGATCGTCTTCTCAATAGAACATATTTGATAATGTCTTCTGGCCAATCAGAATCAAGATAAAGGCGTGGTGTTGTTGCAGGAAGTCCCGACGGAGAATACTTTTGCTGTAGTACATCCTTTATATATGAGTACATCTCTATATACATCGATACAACATTACGTGTTGATAGAAATCAAGAATCGATGTCGATGTCGATCCCCCCAGACCCCCCTGCAGGTTTTGGGTTTTCAGCATGTCAACTCTTTCACCTGTGGAGAAATTGCAGGATTGGCTCCAGGTCGCCCTTTTTATTTACTACAAGACAAATGTGCCTTTTTATTTCATACATTAATTTGGTTAGCCTTATTCTGCCTTCCCCGGAGTGCGACAAAGCCATCGCCACGGGAGGAAGCATTACTGCAGTATTTAAATCCGCAGACCCCCGGCGCCTCAAAGACCTTTCTATAGGGCAATTTCTGGTAGCTTTTAGCATCTTCCGCAATGTCCTCTGCACAGTTTACCCTGGAAGGAGAGTGGAGTTAGATGCTTGTCTGGCCATGATTGGCGATCTTCACATCAAATACGGGAAATCAGTGTTCTATCAATACCATAAAAGCTTCTCTAGCAAAGCAGCGCTACACTTAGCTCATTGTAACATCCGCCTGGACTGGTCCGTGCTGGATACCGAGCTGCTCGTAATGGCTACCGGCGGGCAACAAGTCGTCTCGTGCATTAGCTGCGGAGCGCAGGGCCACAACTCTCCGCTCTGCCCTTCAATGCCTCTCTCCGGGTCTAGCGTTTTCCCCACGCAGTATTCCGGGAACAATAAACCAAACCGTCAGGTGATCAAGCAAAGGGATAATAAGATTTGCGTTTCTTTTAATGAGTGACACGAGGGACTCACAAAGACTCAGATGCACGATTCTTTCTTGATTTTGATAATACCTTTTAATGTCCAACAAAGGTTTTAGGATCCACTAGGACACTCAAAAGTTCGCTAGGTTCTACTAAGCTCAATGGTTCACACGAGGGAGTACAGACATGGACTTGATATGGAGACAAGACGAACCGACAAAAGACAACAGGAGAACCGGGCTACATATACACAGTTGTTAATGAGACACAGGTGCAAACAATCCAGAACAGGAGATCACCATCAAGCTGGCAAGTGACACATCATGACAGGAAGTGATGACACCTGAAACGAGAGGACAGAGCCAACATCAAAATAAACTGCAAGGCCACCAGAATAAACACAAAACAATAAGCTCACAGACTCTAACGCTGAAACCTTACAGTACCCCCCCTCTTACGGACGGCTCCAGACGTCCCTGAAACCTGAGACTGACCTCTATCGAAGTCCGATATAAGGGTCTTGTCCACAATGAAGCTGCCTGGGATCCAACACCTCTCCTCTAATCCATACCCTACCCAGTCGACCAGGAACTGTCTACCTCTGCCCCTCTTCCTTTCCGACAGTATTTTGTCCACAGTGTACACTTGACCCCCGTCGACAATCCGGGGAGGTGGAGGGGGCGTGGAGGCGGGGACCAGTCTGCTCTCTTTGACTGGTTTCAACTTGCTGACATGAAACGTGGGGTGGACCTTGATGGACTTTGGAAGACATAAACGGACAGCAACAGGGTTAATCACTTTGGCTATGGGAAAAGGACCAACGAACCGGGGAGCCAGCTTCCTGGAGGCGACATGGAGAGGAAGATCCTTGGTAGATAGCCACACTCGTTGTCCGGCCTGGTACTTGGGGGCTGGACGTCGTTTCCGGTCGGCCAATACCTTCATGCGAACGGCACTCCTCTGCAACATATGGCGAACTCCCGCCCAGACCCGACGGCAGCGTCGAACCAGAGCATGGGCTGATGGTACCGTGACCTCCTTCTCGAGCTCCGAAAACAATGGAGGTTGGTACCCATGGACACATTGAAACGGGGAGATACCAGTGGCTGATGTGGGTAAAGTGTTGTGTGCATACTCCACCCAAATCAGACTCTTACTCCAGGTGGTGGGTTTCTCGGACGCTAGGCATCTCAAACAGGTCTCCAAATCCTGATTCATCCTCTCCGCTTGTCCATTTGACTGTGGGTGGTATCCGGAGGTCAGACTAACAGTGGCTTGGATTAGGCGACAAAACTCCTTCCAAAAACGTGACACGAACTGTGGGCCTCGGTCTGAAACGACATCACTGGGAAAACCATGGATCCTGAACACATGGGACAACATGGCCTCTGCTGTTTCTTTGGCATTAGGTAACTTGGGCATGGCGACAAAGTGTGCCATTTTAGAAAAACGATCAACCACAGTGAGTATGGTGGTATTACCTGCCGATGTTGGTAATCCTGTCACGAAATCCAACGCAATGTGAGACCATGGTCTGTTGGGAATAGGCAGAGGTTGGAGAAGACCTGCCGCAGCTTGCCGAGAAGTTTTGTTCCTGGCGCACACAGGACACGCTGCTACATATTCTGCAACATCCTTCCACATCCCCGGCCACCAGAATCTGTGCCTCACCATGAAAAGGGTCCTTTTGTTTCCAGGATGACAGGTAAGTACCGACGTATGGGCCCAATGAACAACTTGCCCTCGAAGTTGCTCCGGCACAAACAAGCGATTCTGAGGACACCCTCTTGGGACCGGATTTCCAACGTTTGCCTGTTTGACCTTGGCTTCAATGGGCCAGGTCACAGTCCCTATCACTCGGTCTGGCCGCAGAATGGGATCTGGACTCTTGGGGACTGGCTCAGGATCATACATTCTGGAGAGTGCATCGGGCTTTCCATTCTGCGAACCAGGTCGATATGACAGAGTGAACCTGAATCTATTAAAGAACAAAGCCCATCTGGCCTGCCTAGAGTTCAGACGTTTGACCTTCCTGATGTATTGCAGGTTTTTATGATCCGTCCAGACCAGGAAATCCTGCTCCGCTCCCTCCAACCAGTGCCGCCACTCCTCCAAAGCAATCTTCACAGCCAACAGTTCCCGATTTCCCACGTCGTAATTCCTCTCAGCAGACGATAGCTTACGGGAGAGGTATGCACACGGATGAAGCTTGTTGTCCCCCGCTGACCTCTGGGACAGTATAGCTCCAACGCCGTCGTTGGAGGCGTCCACTTCCACCACAAACTGTCGGTGTTGATCAGGTACAGTCAGGATGGAAGCTGTGGTGAACCTCCTCTTCAGTTCCAGGAAAGATTTCTCTGCCTGTGGATTCCACACAAACTGAACATGGGGAGAGGTAAGGGCATGGAGAGGAGAGGCAATAGCACTGAAATTGCGTATGAACCGTCTGTAAAAGTTAGCAAACCCCAAGAATTGCTGAACCTTCTTTCTAGAGTCTGGCGTGGGCCAATTCTCCACGTCACTGACCTTAGCTGGGTCCATTTCCACCTTGTTAGGGGAAATCACAAAGCCCAAAAATGCCACAGAGTTCACATGAAACTCGCATTTTTCGGCTTTTACAAACAAATGGTTATCCAGGAGTCTCTGAAGAACAAGGTGAACATGGTTAACATGAGTATTCTCATCTGGAGAAAAGATGAGAATATCATCGAGATACACAAAACAGAAAACATTCAGGAATTCTCTTAACACATCATTAATGAGGACTTGGAAAACAGCAGGTGCATTACAAAGTCCAAAAGGCATCACCAAATATTCGTAATGTCCCGTAGGTGTATTGAAACCTGTTTTCCACTCATCCCCCTCCCGGATGCGCACAAGGTGATATGCATTCCTTAAGTCAAGCTTGGTAAATACCTTGGCTCCCTGTAACAGTTCGAATGCCGTAGAGATGAGTGGAAGGGGATATCTGTTCTTAACTGTGATCTGATTAAGTGGACTGTAATCAATACAGGGCCTTAATGAACCGTCCTTTTTCCCTACAAAAAAGAAACCTGCTGCTGCTGGGGATGATGATGGCCGAATCAAGCCAGCTTTGAGTGATGATCCGATATACTCTTCCATGGCCTTCCTTTCAGGACCAGAAAGAGAATACAACCGTCCTTTGGGGATAGTAGAGCCCGAGAGAAGGTCTATAGGGCAATCATACGGTCTATGGGGAGGCAAGGAAGTAGCTCGTGTCTTGTTAAACACCTCCTTAATGTCAAGGTAACAGTCTGGCACTTTGGATAAGTCAGGAAAGTCAGACGGTTTAGCAGAAGTGACACTGTCCCTATCTGACGCCTGTTTAAAGTTCCCAGATCTGTGCGGTCCACTCGAAACTGTATGAGAGGTTAAACATGAACGAGAGCACTCACTTCCCCACCCCTTAACCTTTCCTGTAAGCCAGTCCATGTGAGGGTTATGTTTAACAAGCCAAGGGTAACCCAAAATGAGAGGCTGTTGAGCTGAGTTAAATAAATGAAAGCTAATATGCTCACGGTGCTCCTGATCTATGACAATCTCTATGGGTTCCGTGCGATGAGTAACTGTACATAAAAGGCGGCCATCCAACGCGCTAGCTTCTAATGGCTGATCTAAAAGGACAATGTTTAAGTTCAACTCTTTAGCCAGCTCCCAGTCTAACAAGCTCTCATCAGCCCCAGAGTCAATTAATGCATCCTGAGTTACAGTTTTATCCTTCAGTTTCATTTGTACCTGAGTCAGTCTTCTCGAGGAAGGGTCGAAAGAAGTCACTCGGCTCACCAGCGTCCCTCTTCCCACTGATGAGCCTGATCTTTTGCCGAACAGGCTGCCAGAACATGACCCTGCTGGCCGCAGTAGAAACACCGCCGCTCCCGTAGGCGGCGCTGACGCTCCTCCGGGGTGAGTTTGGCTCTTCCGAGCTGCATCGGTTCCTCCGCGGCGCTAGGGGGCGCTGGTCGCTCTGGAGACGAAGTCCGGGTATTCCTCCGCCAACCGTAGTGTTCCCTCTGTAACCCCCGTCCGAAGAGTGAAGTGGAAGCTGCTTTCTCCCCTCTCTCCCGACGTCTCTCTGCTAGACGTTGGTCCACCCGGATAGCCATGGCAATGAGTGAGTCCAATTCTACAGGCAACTCTAATGGAGCTAACTGATCCTTTATGGGATCCGCTAATCCATACAGAAACGCATCAAAAAGAGCCGCGGAGTTCCATCCGCTCTCCGCTGCCAGGGTCCGGAATTCGATCGCGTAATCCGCCACTCTCCTCTGCCGTTGTTTGATGTTCACCAGGGCTCTCGCTGACTCTCTCCCAGGCGCTGTCTGGTCAAAAATGTTTTTCATAGAATCCATGAATAACCTTAACGACTGGCAAACAGGCGAGTCTCGGGCCCATTCTGCTGTTGCCCAGGCTCCTGCTCTTCCCGTCAAGTGAGATACTATGAAAGCTACCTTAGCTTGATCTGTGGGAAATGCTGCGGGCTGATGTTTGAAGTGGAGATCGCACTGTATCAGGAATGGACGACAGTTTCCCGAATCCCCGGAGAACTTCTCCGGTGAAGCGAGGCGGAGTGAAGACGATGGCATGGGTATTTGAACGGGGATCTCAACAAACCCGACCTCCGCTGGACCGGAAAACTCTGCCGCAGGAATAGCAGGACGTGCCTCGAGGTGCGTAAGTATGTCACGCATTGTCTCTGCCAGGTGATTTATTTCCGTTGTCACTGTTAACTGGAAGTTGTGCTGACGGGGCATTTACGTCCTGAACCCCCTGCTTCATTGTTGTCAGCTGTTCCTCCTGTTGACGCAGGCGTGTCCCTTGCACCTGCAAAGCCGTCTTGAACACGGTGGAATCGGCTGAGTCCATCTTGTAAGGTCGGTTCGTTCTGACACGAGGGACTCACAAAGACTCAGATGCACGATTCTTTCTTGATTTTGATAATACCTTTTAATGTCCAACAAAGGTTTTAGGATCCACTAGGACACTCAAAAGTTCGCTAGGTTCTACTAAGCTCAATGGTTCACAAGAGGGAGTACAGACATGGACTTGATATGGAGACAAGACGAACCGACAAAAGACAACAGGAGAACCGGGCTACATATACACAGTTGTTAATGAGACACAGGTGCAAACAATCCAGAACAGGAGATCACCATCAAGCTGGCAAGTGACACATCACGACAGGAAGTGATGACACCTGAAACGAGAGGACAGAGCCAACATCAAAATAAACTGCAAGGCCACCAGAATAAACACAAAACAATAAGCTCACAGACTCTAACGCTGAAACCTTACAATGAGAACGTGTGTTCTTACCTTTATTGTACTTTTCTTCACATTAGCAGTACCTGCAGGGATGCTCATCCGAGTTCATTTTGCCCCAGGCGCCGGCCCCCTTTCCCGCGCCAGAATCAACGTGGTGAAAAAACCTTTTAAAACATCACCCCTCGACTCCCATTAACACCACACACTTAGCAGCTGCGCTTTCGACTCACCCAAATCCCGTGTTCGTTGATTATCTTTTGTCAGGGCTCTCTCAAGGATTCAGGGTAGGGGTCCTTTCTCCCCTCTCAGTGACTTTAGTGGCTAAAAACCTGCAGTCAGCTGCCAAAGAACCCACCATAGTCTCTCAGCTCATTCAAAAAGAGCTCAACAAAGGATATTTAATCGGTCCTTTCCATTCCTCTCCGTTCCCAGTTTTCCGGACAAGCACAATAGGGGTCGCTACACGCAAATAAAGGCTTATTTTTGATCTGTCCGCTCCAAACCGCTGGCCCGTTTTGCAGCATCAATAGCCTTATTCCCCCAGAGTATTTTTCGCTTCATTACGCTCCAGTCGATAATGCCATCAAGCTTATCAAATTCGCAGGGCAAGGAGCGTGGCTCTCCAAAGCAGACATCACCGACGCGTTCAAAATAATTCCCATTCACCCATCTCAGTGGCACATGTTCGGTATCAGGTGGGAGTCCAAATTCGACTTCGCTGTCCGTTTAACCTTCGGGTGCAGAAGTAGCCCTTGCATCTTTAATTCTTTTTCCGAAGCCCTCTGCTGGATCCTCCTGAACATCGTCAGAATCCCCTCCGTCCTTCACTTATTGGACGATTTTCTCCTCATAAATCCCCCTCGGGACAACTCAGGCGCCTCTTTAGCAAAACTCAAACTATGCTTTCAGGAGTTAGGTGTTCCCCTCTCAGAAGAGAAAATGCTAGGTCCCACCACACGCCTGGAGTTTTTGGGCATTACACTTGACTCTGTAGACATGGAAGCGTCTCTCCCTGCAACTGCAGCGCATTCGCGACATCTCAAAAGCCTTCTGCGAGCAACAAGTTATCACCAAGCAGCAGCTGGTCTCCCTGCTCGGGCACCTCAACTTCGCCATGCGTATCATCCCTCAGGGGCGCTCTTTTATTTCCCGGCTCCTGGATACAGCGTCGGATGCAGAAAATCTCCATGACCACGTCTTCCTAGATGAAGGCTGCCGCTCAGACCTGCGGTTTTGGTCCCTCCTGCTCGCACACTGGAATGGCGTCACCTTCTTCTACGACGACCTCGTGTACTCCTCCGACTCCATGAGAATCTTCACGGACGCTGCCCCATCCGTGGGTTTTGGGGGTTTCTTCCAGGGAGAGTGGTTCGTAGGCTCGTGGCCTCCGTCATTCCCCAGCCATGCCTCTTCCTCCGCTCTGCATGAGATCTTTCCGATCGCTGTTGCCTGCCACGTGTGGGGTCACCTCTGGCCCCGGAAGCGGATCTCAGTACTCTGTGACAACCAATCAGTGGTCGGGATTATTAATAATGCGCGCTCCCCGTGCATCATGCCGTTCATGAGAAGCATCACGTGGTCTTCCATCACCCACAACTTCCTCATCTCCGCTAGTCACGTTCCCGGCCACCTTAACTCAGTGGCTGATTCCCTCTCTCGCTTCCACTTCCAGACATTCCGGAACCTCTGCACAGGAGCCAGCGCTCAACCCGTCAGGATTCCTCCCCTGCATCTCCTCTCTCTCTTCTAAATAGAAGCCCCCTAGCAAGGCACCTCGAATCCGCCAGGTTTCTTATGCGGAAGGGCTTAGCCGCGTCCACCCTCAAAACATATGATTTCGCTTGGAGAACGTTCGCGTTATTTTACTTTTCCGTAGGCATTACACTTAAACCTGTTCTCATCTCCACCGTGTGCGCCTTCATGTGCTACTGCACCACTGATCGCCACCTCAAACCCCAATACATCCGGGGTCTCTTAGCAGGAGCTCAGTTAATGTTCGCTGTTTCCATCCCGGCTTTCCCAGTCAGTTCGCAAACCAGTCAGTCAAACTCATTCTCAAAGGTCTTATTAAAACGTTTCCCCCCGTCTTAGACCGGAGACGTCCTATTACACTCTCCACTTTATGCCTTATACTCTCCAAACTTAGAAGTGGGTTGTTCTCCTCTTATATCGATGCGCTACTTGATGCTTTATTTCTCCTAGCTTTTTATGCTTTCCTCAGACCAGGCGAATTTACCACAGCTTCTGCTACGTTCGATTTCAATCGAGACGTCAGCTTTTCTGACATATCCTTTCACGCCAGCCATTTTAGCTTATATCTTAAGCACTCCAAATGCGGCGGCGCCTGCTCCGTCATCGCCGCCCGCAACGACTCCCAGTTCTGCCCTTATAAATCCATGATCAAATTCCTACAGCTTAGACTTACCTCTAATCCTCTCTCACCATTATTTCTTATCTCAGGGAATTTTCCCTTAACTCAACGACAGTTCAATCACTATTTAAAGCAAGTTCTCATTAAATCCGGGCTATCACCCCTTATATACACGGGGCATTCATTTAGAATAGGTGCAGCTACTTCCGCTGCTAATCAAGGCGTCTCATCCTCATCCCTGCAACAACTCGGACAGTGGTCCTCCTCCGCTTTCTCATCCTACATTCGTCCGGACCTTAGTGCCGTGCTGGCTATCCAAAGGTCTCTCCAACCTTAAAATTGGTACGTATGCATATAACTGGTGGTGGTTTTTAGCATGTCAGCACGTATGTTCGCCCCGCGGCTCATGTTTATTGTTGCCACGTCTAACCCTGTATGTCCAGGTCGTAAACTTCGGGTCTGTATAAATGTGTCCCTGCTAAGTCAGGTTGCCCCGCACGTCAGGGAAACCCTGCATGTTCGGGACGCCCCGTACGTCCGGGATGCCCTGTATGTCCAGGACGCCCCGTATGTCCGGGATGCCACGTATGTCCGGGAAGCCCTGTATGTCCAGGACGCCCTGTATGTCCAGGATGCCCTGTATGTCCGGGATGCCCCGTACGTCCGGGAAGCCTCGTATGTCTGGGACGCCCTGTATGTCCAGGATGCCCTGTACGTCCGGGATGCCCCGTACGTCCGGGAAGCCCTATACGTCCAGGAAGCCCTGTACGTCCAGGAAGGATGCCTGGGAGGCATCAGTACGTCTAAATTCCCACATGTATTAACCTCTCATTACATCCATAGATTTCCACTGCATCCCACAAGGTAAGATTTCTTCACGTTCAGTACTTCATACTTCACTTCTTTCGGGGGTTCACGGAAACGGTTCTTTCCCTTCCCGAATGATATCCTACAAAACCTGGGCCTAATCACCAAACACCATTTAATTCACTTGTTATAAACTGTCATCATTATGTTTCATTTATATAATGTGACCGATAATAAACATGTATTCCATACATCACGTCTCTCCTGATTGAAATGAAGCTTAGCGCAAGTTCAGGCAGGAAGACCTATCACTCCGTATTGCACGTCATGGCAATACTCGCTCCCTTCACTATATGACAGGGAGCGCCACTCCTTAGCTAACCTATCACTTCCCTCCATTCACAAGCCTAATCATCGCACCCGTTAATCCCTCTATATATGCTCCCCCCTTTTCTATCAGCTGTCTTCCAGGTGTCAACGCGCAACCCTCCTCCACCCCTTCGCCTCCTGCTTCCAACTCAGGACCAAGCCTAACCTTCTCCCTTCCAACCGGACCTAACCACTTATCATCACCACCAGTGTCTAGACGGTTCTTTCCCTTCCCGAATGATATCCTACAAAACCTGGGCCTAATCGCCAAACACCATTTAA
Source organism: Harpagifer antarcticus (assembly GCA_902827135.1). Classification (NCBI taxonomy): domain Eukaryota; kingdom Metazoa; phylum Chordata; class Actinopteri; order Perciformes; family Harpagiferidae; genus Harpagifer; species Harpagifer antarcticus. Next base: position 4,837,935 of record CADEHL010001042.1, on the reverse strand, counting down.
TTCACTTGTTATAAACTGTCATCATTATGTTTCATTTATATAATGTGACCGATAATAAACATGTATTCCATACATCACGTCTCTCCTGATTGAAATAACCTCACATTACAGTGTATAGAGCAGAACTACAATTATCTACCAGCAAAATGGCCAAAATATATGTATTTTTCGGATTTACTGTATTTTATGAATAGTGACTGTTAATTGTTTATATTTGCTTTGTGTTTATATCTGTTCTGTCATTTATATGGATGTTTCATCATCTATAAGTATTTCACAGCCAAACACTTGGATGTGTGGTTCTTGTGTTTCAATTGCTGTTAAATTGCTATATTTTCTCGAAGGCTTTGATTATTATAAGACAAAGATTACAAATAATAACATTAATAAAAAAAAAATGAATTTGCATTTTTCCTAGAAAAGCATGAACATGTAAACCTAGTTTTTCTTACATAAATTACATTTTTATTGACACTTCCATTGTTCAATTTGATCTAGCAAAGAGTATTTAAAAAACATATCATATTTAATTTATATTGTTGGTGAATTAGTTAAAGACAATATATAAAAGGAATTGTGTTAAATTTAGTTCTGTATTTTTTTAAACTCGATTTGATGTTGTATTGGTTACTATGTGATATGCACCATTTCACCAGTATAACAGAAAAAACGGCTTCTTGGTGAATACAATGATCGGTAAAACGGACTAAAAACATCGTCTTTCAGTGCACACTCAAGTGAGGGAAAAGAATGCAGCAATGACTATGAGAAAATTACTATCTCAACCTCGTACTCTCATTCAGGTTAAAATTACCAAAAGCGAGGGAAAACACTGCCTGACTCCGTAGTAGTTTAGGAGTGCTGCAGTTAGGCAACGTTAATCAACTGCATCTGAAAACTTTAAGTGGTCGCTAATGTTAGCTAAATGCCACCCACTATATGCAGTAGTACACGAAAGCCGTCACAGCGTCACCCTCCTCTCCCTCCGTTGGAAGCGTGAGACAGCGCGGTGGCAGGATTCTAGTCCAGCTTTCAATGTGGGGTGGTGTCCGACTCACAGGACCAAGAAAGCCGACAACAACAGCTCCTGGGTGAAAACAAAAAAATCATTAAAACTGACTAAAAACAACGTGTTGCGGTGCACACTAAACAGTCCCCCTCAAGTGAAAAAAATGCAGGGGGTGAAAATAACTATCTGGTTAAAACTATCTACACCTCTTACTCTCGGTTAAAATTACCAAAAGCAAGGGTTAACACATTGTCTGACTCTGCATTAGCCTGGGAGTGCTGCTGTTAAAGGTGGGGTATGTAATTTTGGAGAAACCAGCTCGAGTGCGCTAGAATTTGAAAATACACAACCGGGAAAAATCTGCCTCTTCCTTCAGACTTCCTTACAGAGCCCCTCCTCCAACACACACAAACGCGCACATGACCAATGAGGGCACGAGATGAGTTTGTGCACAGATGGAAGGCTGACCATGGGAGCCTGCCTGCAGGCGCCAGTCTCAAGACACCTCCACTCTCAGGACAGGAAGTGCATGCACGCTAAGAATTACAAAATAAAATTGCCACTATCAGTACAGCACCACATTCCGAACAGGAAATGCACGCAAATACAAAATAAAATCGTACCACCCCCCCCCAACGCAGCACACCCTCCCGGCCATCAGAGTCGAACCCACAGTTCGGAGGAACCAACCGCCAGAGCACCGGCGCGGAGGCCCTCCGATGGTGGGTCGCGTTTGCCATTCGATCAGTGAGAGGAGAGGAGATAAATGCAACAAAAATTGTCAAAATCCATTAATATATGGATGAGTGAGGGGGGGCGGCTGGCCACAGGCCGTGGGGGGACACCCGAGACCGGGCTATGTCCCCGTTAGAAGGAACCAGGTGAAATAGCCAAAAAAAGAAAAAAATAATAAAACCGGGGGAAAATAGGGCGAAAAGTGAAAAAAAGTGTCTGAAAATAGGCACTCGTGAGGCGGGCAGAGTCCCCTGTCAACTCCCGTTAGATTCCTCCATGGTGTAATTTGAGCGAAAAATGGCTAAGTCAACTTTTACGAGAACCACGATGGGGGGTTCAAAAGGGCTTGACCAAGGCCGACCCAAAGTGCATGGTGAGCGGACTCATCACCTCCGTGAGAGTGGAGGCAGACCCAAGGCCGGACTAGTGCCTCCAGGGGCCCCTGGGCACTGAGCGCTCATGGCCCCCCCCCCAACCCACGTACCAACAAGTAACACCACGCCTACCCAATCCTACCAACATGACCAATATTTAGAATTTTCAGTCAATCTGGCATGTCAAATCGCAACACCTATTTGTCAAAAGCAGGGACGCAGCCACATAGTTCAACCAAAGTAGGTCTAGCCTTTTGCCCTTTCAGTCAAACATCACAAGACAAAGATACAATGGATAAGATCTCAAGACAGTGTATGGCTCAGGAAGACCTAGGTATTATCAATCAAAACCTCAGAACAGCACCCCACTTAATGCCAAAATATGACTGGCTGGCTGGCTGGCTGGCTGGCTGGCACGAGGAGTTCTATTTGTCACAAACATCGAGAGTAACAAAAGTAAAATATGTAGTGAAATTGTGAAGTTGCTCAAGGGTGGGGCTGTGATTCGGCTATACACCGCCGCCGCGTAGTAATAAAGTTGAGCGCATACATAGTGAGACCTACAGTACAGAGACCTACAGTAATTTGACCCTATGGAAAAGCTGTGTTATTTATGGCGAAGAGTGAGTGTCATTTAAAAGAATGTATGATGAGTGAGGTTGTGCCCGAAAAAAGAAAAATATATTTTTTTGTTTTAATCTTGTCACTGAGGGCCCTCTTTGCTCAAGGGCCCCTGGACACTTTCCCAGGTTGCCCATATGGTTAATCCGGCCTTGGGCAGACCCCTCTCAGGCTGACAGGCAGGTAGGCCATCCAGCTATATTAGCCGGGCCGGCTAAAATGATTGGTCGTGCTTTTTACAGCGCTACACGGCTTCCACAGATGAACATTTTGTATGTATTTATTGTCAAAGCATTTCATATATGCATTGCTATCGGGATGTTAAGAGCATTCCATGGAATATAACAATAAGTGTTTCTGAAATAAATTACATTACATTCCCCACCTTTAAGGGACGTTAATCAACAACATCTGAAAACGTAATGTGGTCGCTAATGTTAGCTAAATGGCGTCCACATTTGTATTGACACATTGCTTAACTAACACATGTCAGTATTATATGCTTACATTTGGTAGTCAGCAAGTAGAATATGCTTACATTTGATAGTAATGCAATCAAACTTAAATAATGTCAGTAATTCATTATTTAATTAGATATGAACTCCGGGCTAACAGTGTAGCAAGCCAGCCAGGGACAAGGGAGGCTGTCAATCAATTATATTTTGAAGAGAAATTGACTCTCAAGCCGGCTCTCTCACAAACTCCTGCTCTGTGCGCAAGCAGACCGCTGCACATCCTCTCTCTCTCTCTCTCTCTCTCTCTCCTCTCTCTCTCTCTCTCTCTCCTCTCTCTCTCTCTCTCTCTCTCTCTCTCTCTCTCTCTCTCTCTCTCTCTCTCTCTCTCTCTCTCTCTCTCTTCTCTCTCTTTCTCTCTCTCTTCCTTTCTCTCCATTGCTCAACCCTTACTCCACCTCTCCACCCTGTGTGCGCTCAAGTGTGCCTGCGTGCTTGCCCAAATTGGCACAGCGTTACAAATGTGCCACAAAACCAACCAATGGATGTAGCCTATAATAAGACCGTCAACAGCCTTATGGCAACCTAAAACCCCTCTGTTTCCGTAACAACAATTCACGAGCGCCTCCCTAGCCCCCCCGTTGACAAATCTCGAGCGTCTAAAAGTTATGTAAGGCTTTAACTGGAGAGCAACAATATGGTGCCCAAAACCAACAAAACAGAGGAAAAGGTAAACCAGCGAAAATATATCTGAATACATCAATATACAATACTATTGGTTAACTAGAAGGGCATTTAGAGAGTGCAATGTTATTGAAAGTAGTAATTAAGTTGTGCATCTGCCTAGGGATTGAGATAACAATCGATATGAAACGGACCATGTATAGACACACTTCTACCAAGTTTCATGAAAATCGGGACAGAATTTTTACCGTCATCATGAAGACAAATGAACAAACCAAACCCAATAAGGTATCTCAAAGTGCAAAAGGAAATACAAAGCTTAATTCTCTGAGTTGGTAACATACATTGAACGTGTGGCTAGCTAACTTATTTGTCAAATATATTAGCTAATCACAAGCCTATTTAGCCAGCTACATGGCTGAAGCTAACTTTGATCATATAGAGTGCAGTAACCACACAAGCAGAGGACACAGTATTCCTCCATATACTGTGTAGTTCTGAATAAACACTTTATTAAAATAAAACCCTAACTTCAAGATTTGGTTTCAGAATCTAAAAGTATTCATTTAGCCTATCTCTATTTTCACGGTAAATGTCTCACGTTTGTAATGATGGGAAGTTAAAACGAAAGTATTAAAGTGTATACAGTATTTCTTTTTACAGTTAATTACACAAATATTATTAAGAAGAGATTGACTCACATGTTACGGAATTTTCCAAAACGTGAGCACAAGGATATTTTAACAATGCATATTGTATTGTTCTTGCCTGATATTGAAGTCCATTGAATGTGTTTCACGTTATATTTTACCATCTTATATGGGTAATTGTACTTATGTTTGCATCTGTGGTACCAGGTTTTAGTAAATACATTTCTTTAAAGATTTAAAGTTTTCTAAATGTCACCTACTTTACCTCATGTCGTGATGTTTTACAGCATTCTGAAACAATGTTCTGATTGAGTCTATTAACCAATCAATGTTTTGCACGGATGGTTAAGGTTAACTACAGTACTAAAGTAACTCATTTTCACTTAATTTCAATTGAATTATATTCAATTTCTACATTCTTATTTGAACAACGCAAGGAGAAGAAACCACAGGGTAAATAATAATATCATTAATACACATTAAGACTAAACCCATTTAAACTGAAAGCATCCGGAAAAATGAGACACGAACGTGTGGTGAAAAACAGAATCATCACTCATGTAAGACAAACGGTAGAAAAGGGAAATAGCGGAAGGAGTAGACAAAACAAAAATGGACAGATCAGAATCAACAAGTCCTCCAACTCATACGACCAAATAGGTTGATTGTACAAGCCCTTATTACGACCAAATAAGTCGATTGTACAAGCGCTTATTACGACCTATAATCACGTTTTAAAGTGTTCGACCTCTAGTGCTCCCGTTGACTGCAAACGCTCCGGAGGGTTGTATATTCAAAAATAACCCTCTCTGGAAAATCCTAAATTGTAGGATAGTTTGGCCATTAAAATGCTTTTTGATTAGATTTCTAGCGTGACGTATATATTGTACTTTTAGAATCCAGATATTACGAAGATGATTTGAGGTCTCACCAGGAGAACTAAACGTGTAACGGCAGCGACCATGTAAAGTTAGCGTCAACCCTCACGGGGTGAGTTTTCATAATAAAACCGTATTCCCCTCACTGTCAAATGATTTTAAAGTGGTATCTGCAGTACTCATGCACTAAAAACATCAATTTATCCTTAATTACACAAGATTAATTGGTATTCATTGTGTACACTGCTTTTGTGTTTTTCCCATAGGTTTTTCCCTTTCGATTCTGAGAGACACATTTATTTTTTCAGAGGTTTTTGTAAGCCCGATAGGGCCATTTTAAAGGTGGGGCGTAACAAATGGGGGATAGTCCGGGATTGAATGAGGTGAGGTCAATTTGTTAGCATTTGTCTGTATTTGTTTGGAGCCTTTATTTAACCAGGTGAAAATCCCATTGAGATCAACAATCTCTTTTTTAAGGGAGACCTGCAGCACATTGGTTATACATGAAAACAACAGAAAACAAAAAGGACACATCTATGGAATCAGAATTGCAATAGCTTACCGTTAAATTACGGATATACCTTTCTGTCTGTGATGTTTTACAAATCAGATATTAATGTGTAGAATTACAATATGTGCAATATTATAGCAATATCAGTAGTAGTAACCATCCCGCTTTCGTCACATTAGTATGCATAAAAAGTGACAGATGACACGCCCCCAATTATGCAAATGAGCTAAGTCCCGCCTCCCATTGGTTGAGATCCTTTGATCTGAGCTAAGTCCCGTCTCCCATTGTTCGAGATCCTTTGATGTGAGGGGGTGAGGTGTTATAACGGGTAGGTGTGAAAAGCCCCCCTGTGGAGTGCCTTTGTTGTCTAATTCTTTGATGTGTTGATTAAGGCAGTCTCTTTGAAGTTATGTTGTCTGGCCCCTGTCCCCTCACCCCTTTCTTGTCTAAGCCTTTGATGTGTTGATTAAGGCAGTCTCTTTGAAGTTATGCTGTCTGGTCCCTGTCCCCTCAAGGTTATCTAATCTAATTAGCCTTTGATGTTTTGCCCTTTGATGTGAGGTGTAATAACAGGCAGGTGTGATTTCACACTGGTGTGTTATAAGCCTTTGATGTTAATCTAGGTGTCTCTTTGAAGTTATGCGTGAGACGGTCTAGCCCCCCACCCCCAGCCCAGGCCTCTCCCCCTTTCTCCACCCCCTTATTCTGGCTATGAGGCTGGCAGATTGTGGGGGGTGGAATTAGATGAAAATAGAAATATGCTCAAAACTAAATAAAATACAGTAATTTCCACTTAAGGCAAGGCAAGTTTATTTATATAGCACTTTTCAACACAAGGCAATTCAAAGTGCTTTACAAAAAATTAAAGACATTAAGAAAATGGCATTTAAAATCAGTCATTAAAAAGAAAAGCTAATAAAATAAACATTAAAAGAAGAAATACATGGATAAACATTAAAAGAAAAAATACATGGATAAAAGGTACAGTGCAGTCTAAGATATGAATAGTTCAATTAAAAGCAGCGACAAAAAGAAAAGTCTTCAGCCTGGATTTAAAAGTAGTCAGAGTTGCAGTGGACCTGCAGGTTTCTGGTAGTTTGTTCCAGATGTTTGGAGCATAATAACTGAACGCTGCTTTACCATGTTTAGTTCTGACTCTGGGGACAGAAAGCTGACCAGTCCCTGAAGACCTGAGAGATCTGGATGGTTCATAATTTAGCAGTAGATCAGAAATGTATTTTGGGCCTAAACCATTCAAAGCTTTATAAACCAGCAGCAGTATTTTGAAATCTATTCTTTGACACACAGGAAGCCAGTGTAAAGACTTCAGAACAGGAGTGATGTAATCCACTTTCTTAGTGTTAGTGAGGACTCGAGCAGCAGCGTTCTGAATCAGCTGCAGCTTCCTAATAGATTTTTTAGTGAGACCTGTGAAGACACCATTGCAGTAGTCGAGTCTACTGAAGATAAAAGCATGGACAAGTTTTTCCAAATCCTGCTGCAACATTAGTCTTTTAATCCTAGATATGTTCTTTAGGTGATAGTAGACTGATTTCGTAACTGTTTTAATGTGACTGTTGAAACTCAGGTCAGAGTCCATGACTACACCTAGATTTCTGGCTTTATCTGTTGTTTTGAAAATTGCAGACTGAAGCTCAGCGCTAACTTTTATACGTTCTGCCTTGGCTCCAAAAACCATTACCTCAGTTTTATCTTTGTTTAATTGGAGAAAGTTCTGACACATCCAGTCATTGATTTGTTCAATGCACTTACTCAGTGTTTGAATTGGAGCATAGTCTCCTGGTGAAACTGTTACGTACATTTGTGTGTCATCTGCATAGCTATGGTAACTTATTTTGTTGTTTTTCATTATCTGAGCCAGTGGTAGCATGTAGATGTTAAAGAGAAGAGGCCCCAAGATGGAGCCTTGAGGAACCCCACATGTCATATTTGTCAACTCAGATGTGTATTTACTAGGGGTGTAACGGTTCACAGAAGTCACGGTTCGGTTCGTACCTCGGTTTGGGGGTCACGGTTCGGTACGGTTCGGTACAACAAGAAAAAGCAAAAAAAAGTCCCAAATGCATAATTCTAGGTTTGTTTTTTATTTATTTTGAACAGTAGCAAGTTTCAGTATAAAAATAAGGAACTCTAACATTTTGAATAATTAACTGTATTACACAGATAAAAACAAACCATAAACAGTACCACACACACTCAGATGGCCAGATTATCTATAATGGCTGATGTCAAACAAAAAGGTTTCATCAAGCTGTAAAACTAAAAAGAATGTCTTGAAAATATTACAAAATAAATAATAAGAAATTGTTCCAAGAGCGCAAAGTCATTGAAAAACATATGCCAAAAGCTTCCGTTATTTATTTCGGTCTCTCGGCTCTCATGTCTATTGGCTTCTTAAAAACAGCGGGGATCAGCTGTTGAACTGCTGTTGTCTTTTTCCGGGCTCCGGTGATTGGCAAATCTAGGTGATGCCTTCTGATATGATTTAGCATGTTTGGCGTGTGTTACCATTAGCATACTGCACTGCTATCGAACAACGCCGATACACCATCCTCGTCCGATCCACCACTCGCGCACTTCATCGTTACTGTAGTCCACAGGGAACCCGAAATGTTCCCACACAGCTGATTTAAAAGAAGCAGGTGGGTTCTAGCTCCTGTGTGTTATCTGAACTCGCAAAACTAACTTTTCTTCTTCTGGTATTTTGATCGTTTTGTTGTTGTTTCATCTTGTTCTTCATTTGTTGTTTAAGGGCGGCTGGCAAACAGCTTTTAGGTGCAATGCCGCCCCCTGGATTATAAATAGTGTAGTGGATACTGCCCTGAATAACAGACTTCCCACTCGTAAAAAAAGGCGTATTCGCCTTATTTTTCCCGGTTGTGTATTTTCTAATTCTAGCTCACTCGAGCTGGTTTCTCCAAAATGACCTCCCCCTACCTTTAAGAATAATTAACACACACACACACACACACACACACACACACGTTGGAGTTGGCCTTTGATGTGAGGGTTAGAGATAAGCCTGGGATGTTAATCTATATGTTGATTAAGACACTCTCTGTGAGGTGAGAAGCGAGGGGATGGAGTTAGTTTTTAAAAAAGAAATACGCTCAAACTAAATAAAACAGCCATTCATTTTCACTCACTAAGACACCTAAAAACGTTATTGTCCTCTCTAGATTTGATTCAGGGTTTTGTTTTAAATGATTTGTGCTTGCTAAGGATGTTTCTTTTCAAGTTTTTGTGAAACTGTTAACTAAAAGGAAGTATCTGTTTGCAAAGAGGGTATTCATATTCATTTAAAAAATATCTTATTTAGGTTTTAATAGTGATAACTAACTTTCACTCTGTGGGGGGCAAAAGACGCATCGTTAAGCACCTGGATAAAGGACTCTTTAAAGCAGAGACATGGCGACCAGCATACCTGATTATCAGCAGGAGAGGACTCTTTAAAGTAAATACATTATTGGGTTAAAATAAGATATATATTTGGTGGAATTAGTTTAAAACAGCCACCTTACACTTTTTAGTTGTCCTCTCTAAATTAGATGTAAGGGTTTTCAAATGATTAGTGTTAATTAAGGGCTATTGTTATGTTGATTTATAAGGGGATAGGAGTTCAACTTTTAAAAATTGCACAGGATCATTCTAAGAAGAGTGAGAGGGCTAATGAGCCAGCACCATACCTCCTCTATGCATTTTCTTGACCTGTATCTGATCTTGAAAAACTCTGGTAAGTACTTTTTTTATTTTATTTTATAATATCATGTAATTATTAGGGCTGTCAGTCGATTAAAATATTAAATCACGATTAATCGCATGATTGTCCATAGTTAATCGCGATTAATCGCAAATTAATCGCACATTTTTTATCTGTTCTAAATGTACTTAAGAGGAATATTTTTCAAGTTTTTAATACTCTTATCAACATATGAGTGGACAAATATGCTTTATGCAAATGTTTATCATTTGAACGATGACAAATATTCTCATGAATATTAAACACAACAACCTCTGAACATTACAAATATTCACCTCAATTCAACCTGGAACCTCTCATACAATAATACAATACTGTGTGTGTGTGTGTGTGTGTGTGTGTGTGTGTGTGTGTGTGTGTGTGTGTGTGTGTGTGTGTGTGTGTGTGATCGTTTGAGCTATGTGCAACTCAAGGCATATGCTCGAACGGGAGCTGCCTGGACGCTGCAATCATGTTGCAGCGTCCAGGCTGTATCCGAGCTGAGTGTGCTGACTTTTCGTACAATGTCCCACTGTCTGGCTTCCTGCATAAAGTCAAGTGCTTGGCGCAGTTGTAGCGAAATGTCGCTCCTCTGTTTTCATTTAAACAGCTCCTTATATCCATTAGCGCAGCTAGCTAGCACCAGATGCTAACAACAACAATGCACGTAAGGTCTCTCTCTCGCTCGCTCGGGCCACACATACACACACCCTCCCGGTCCTTCCAATAGCCAGTCGGTGCCTGCCGGTGAGCGTGGAAGTGTGGTCTGCTGCAAGCGGGCAGCAGGAGCGGGGCTGTCAGCATCAGCTTGTAGACCGTATTTTAAACTCGATGCGCTCTGAAACTACGGGGCGGCCGAGTTATTAACGCGTTAACTTGACAGCCCTAGTAATTATTAAATGTTGTTTTGTTTGGTAGGGGTTAAACTAGTATATTATGTGGATAGTATATTATTAGATACTTAAAAATGTTATGTTTTTTTCTGTTTACAGTAGAGACCCTGTGTGCTGAAATCTACTCAAACAGAGTACTTCATGGTAGTGGTCAGCTTTTAAACACAAAAGTGTATCTTTCAGTAACTTTCTCAGAGAATTTAAGCATAAATCTGTCAAATGTTCAAAACAGCCTTGTTGCACTGAAATAACCTCAAAATCACAAATTGCCATTAAGAGTCAGAATCCTAACGAAATCTACTCAAACAGAGTACTTCATGGTAGTGGTCAGCTTTTAAATACAAAAGTGTATCTTTCAGTAACCTTTTGAGAGAATTAAGCATAAATCTGTCAAATGTTCAAAACAGCCTTCAATGAAATAGCCTCAAAATCACAAACTGCCATTAAGAGTCAGATGCTTTACGAAATCTAATAAAACAGAGTACTTTCATGGTAGTGGTCTGCTTTTAAAAAGAAAAGTGTATCTTTCGGTAACATTTTTGAGAGAATTAAGCGTAAATCTGTCAAATGTTCAAAACAGCCTTCACTGAAATAACCTCAAAATCACAAACTGCCATTAAGAGTCAGATGCTTGATGAAATCTAATAAAACAGAGTACTTCATTATCTACTTTTTCAGCTTTTAAACACAAAAGTGTATCTTTCAGTAACTTTCTGAGAGAATTAAGCATAAATCTGTCAAATGTTCAAAACAGCCTTTGTTTCACTGAAATAGCCTCAAAATCACAAACTGCCATTTAGAGTCAGAATCCTAACGAAATCTACTCAGAGTACTTCATGGTAGTGGTCAGCTTTTATACACAAAAGTGCATCTTTCAGTAACTTTTTGAGAGAATTAAGCATAAATCTGTCAAATGTTCAAAACAGCCTTCACTGAACTAACCTTAAAATCACAAAGTGCCATTAAGAGTCAGATGCTTGACAAAATCTAATAAAACAGAGTACTTCATTATCTATTTTTCAGCTTTTAAACACAAAAGTGTATCTTTCAGTAACTTTCTGAGAGAATGTAAGCATAAATCTGTCAAATGTTCAAAACAGCCTTGTTTCACTGAAATAGCCTCAAAATCACAAACTGCCATTAAGAGTCAGAATCCTAACGAAATCTACTCAAACAGAGTACTTCATGGTAGTGGTCAGCTTTTAAACATAAAAGTGTATCTTCCAGTATTTTTTTGAGAGAATTAAGCATAAATCTGTCAAATGTTCAAAACAGCCTTGTTTCACTGAAATAGCCTCAAAATCACAAACTGGCTGAAACTATACAGTGAATTGGAGAAATTACAGCACATAGTTTTCTACTACGACACAGATAGTATAATCTATGTGACAAGACAGGGGCAGTCTCCAGTACTTTCATGGTAGTGGTCAGCTTTTTTAAATACAAAAGTGTATCCGAAAATACAATTTAAATATTTTGCACACTTCAATCAATCAATCAATCAATCAATCAATCAATGTTTATTTATATAGCCCAATATCACAAATGTTACATTTGTCTCAGTGGTCTTCACAGTTTGTACACAATATCAGTATGACAATACGACACCCTCTGTCCTTAGACCCTCACATCGTACAAGGAAAAACTTCCGGAGAAAACCCACAGTTTAAAGGGAAAAATGGGAGAAACCTCAGGGAGAGCAACAGAGGAGGGATCCCTCTCCCAGGACGGAAAGACGTGCAATAGATGCCGTGTGTAAATTGAAAAGATAATACATTTGCAACATAGGTAGTCCAAATGTTTGGAAATGCATGTGTGTATAATAGGAAGATGAATCCACGAGGATATCCATCCAGGACCTATGATCCAGGACCACAGCCACGACTCAAGATCCAGGGCTCGCGATGCAGGACACAGGACCGCAGGATCATCCATGACTCCGGATCCCAGCGTATATAGACACCAAAAAGAAAGACATTTGGGGAAGCTGGGTTAATCGGAACATGAGAGTACACAGGTATAGACAGAGAGAAGGAAGAAGTAAGATGTCCCCCGACAAACTAAGCCTATATCCAGGGCTGCACATAACTGGTGCGCAGGTGCGCATGCGCACCTCCGCCAAAAAAAGAGCACCGGGTCATTTGAAAAAAGGTGCATTTGCGTACCAATATTGAGAGAGGGAGAAGAGAGAGAAGGGAGAAGAGAAAAGAGAGAAGAGAGAAGAGAGGAGAGAGAGAGAAAGACATTTGCGAGTTGCATATGAACTCAGGGCCGGCCCGTAGCACTGGCGTTGTAGATGTTCGCCTAGGGCGCCAGATCTGTGGAGGAGCTGCGCTGGCAGTTCTGGGAGGGAAAACTATTTTTTTGACCGTTGGGGCTCATCCTAATTTGCGGTCTTGATGTAACAACATTCATAATTAAGTAAATGTAACACCCTTTTCACCCCGGTTACACGTTTCATTTGCCCTGTACAATGGGCGCTGTAAATGATTAAAATGGGGGATGTTGGATTATCTGGCGCTCACAGCCAAAATGCGAGGGAGCGAGGGAGAGAGGGAGGGTGCACCCGTTCCGGCGCAGTTGTTATTAGAATCTGGTGCTAGCTGCTCTAACGGATATAAGAAGAAGATGTTTCTACAATAATGTGGAGGAGAGCTCTCTCCAGTCAGACTGAGAGGCTGAAAACTACAGCTCAGTGAGGTAAAGGACTCTTGAGTGTTTAGATAGTTCACTTTAGTCTAAGTTATCTCAGTGGGTCTCAAACGTTTTGATCACAATTTATGTAAACACATATTTCCAAGGCACTCCAATGTATACTATAGGACAGTAACCAAAAATATTCTTTAAAACTGGAGAGATAAAAAAAAAATGCATAAATAAATAAATGTTAAGGTAAAATAAGATATGAATGAACAACACAAATAAAATAAGTTACATTAATTTGTTATTGGCTAAGGTAGGTTATTGGTTATGTTCACATACTTATTTGATTACATCCACTTATCTAAGATGACAGAGACTTTCGACCCAAAACCAGCTGTTGACTTGTGGATGCAAGCAGCTAATCGCAGACTCAACCAGAGAGAAAGTAGTAGGCCTACATCATCAGCTACCATGTCTGACAGAGAGGAAGACAGTGAGGAGAACAGTCAGGAGGGTAGTGATGACAGCTTGTAGGATTACTGATCGTGCTAATGTTGTCTTGTGTTCACCTCTGCATGTGTGTTCTGTGTTCACCTCTGCATGTGTGTTCTGTGCCGTGTGTCTGGCAAATAAAGACCCCCTCAAAAGTTACGGTTTATTTCATTTTAAGGATGAGCACCAAGCAACATCTCCAGGTGCTCCTTTGAGAACCTGTTTGTTTCCAGCCAATCTTATTTGTTACAGTGTACCGTGCACCAGGTCCTTATTCAGAATTCTTATCAGAATTCTCTGAGTTTTTATCAACTTTGGTTCTTAAAACAGATAAATTAATTATCGTAGGTGACTTTAATATTCATGTTGACGATGATAAAAATAGCCTTACTGTTGCATTTAACTCTATATTAGATTCTGTTGGTTTTTGTCAGAGTGTAAATAAACCAACCCACTGCTATAATCACACTCTCGACCTTGTTCTGACTTATGGTATTGAAATTGAGCAACTATTAGTCGAACCGCATAATGTCTCACTGGAGGCCAAATTAATGCCATCCATAGTTACTATATCTTTAGATAATTTGTTCGTAGATTCTTCCGGCCAAGTACAATAACTTCAGTTTTGGTCGTGTTTAAGATAAAAAAATTTAAGGTCATTCACGTTTTTAAGTCCTTGAGGCAGTCTTGAATTTTATTTAGATGATTAATTTCATCAGGCTTGATTGATAAATATAGTTGAGTATCATCCGCATAACAATGAAAGTTTACAGAATGATTCCTTATAATATTGCCTAATGGAAGCATATATAATGTGAACAAAATAGGTCCACTTATTCCTAGTGTGCCACTGGTTACGGTGCCGCGTGCCAATGCTGGCACGCATGCCAGGGGTTGCCGACCCCTGGTCTAATATATTGCATAGTTTATTTTGGCACTTGACTATCACCTTCCCTGAATTTGACTCAGGTGTAACTAAAGTCTGATGTAAGGGTTGTTTATATTTCACATCATTAATCAGAATCTGCAAAGTAACTAAAATAAATGTAGTGGATAAATGTAGTGGATAAAAATACCAGGTTAACCTCTGAATTGTAGTGAAGTAGAACAAAGTAACAATAAATTGCATGTTGTACATAACAAAAACATTTCCCAATTTGGGATCAATAAAGTATATCTTATCTTATATTATGATGATCGATGGCTACTGCCATATTTGCAAAATGTGCCTCTGAACCTTGACAAGTGCATGTTTCAGGCTTATCAATGAACAACAGGAGGGGTCACAGACATAACACCAGCTATTAAATAAAACTCTTCTGACCTTAGCTGTCATGTATATTAATGCTGCCCATTATGGACACAAGCAATTTTCACCCATTTATTAATTATATGTTTTAAATTTGATAACACTGTGTTTCGTATCCCCTAAACCTCCAGGGGTGTACACAGTTTAATACTGGCAACTTCTAATTATGGGAAATACGAAAACGTATTTTAAAACTACAATTCCCAGTAGAGACGTGCCATAGAACATGTTGCGAAATACAATAGCCAGCATATGTAGTTGCTTTGTCAAGCAAAGCGGATGTTGTAGTCCCAAACGATAGATGAGGATTATGGGTAGTGTAGTGTCTTCGGCCATCCTAAACTCCGAAAAAACTATTTGTATCTCCGAATCGAAGGTTAAAAACACAAAAGCATTGTACACAATTTAAACCAATCAATGTTGTGTAATCAACAAGGATAAACTCATGTTTTTTAGTGGATGAGTAGTGCAGATATATCACTGTGAAATCATTTGACAGTGAGGGGAATACTTCCGGTTTTATTATGAACATTTTGAGACCGGAAATACTGTTTTCCCCCCGTGAGGGTTGACGCCAACTTTACATGGACGCTGCCGTCAATAGAAATGAATAGGGGAAAGACGTAGTATATTCATGTTCTCCTGGCGAGACCTCAAATAATCTTCGTAATATCTATCAAACTATAGATCCTACACATCCACTGGACGTGGATTCTTAGGGTGCATTCACACCTAATAGTCCGTTTTCTGGTGCGCACCAGACGACAGTTTGTTACATGGTTTCATTTTTCAGAAGGTTCGGTTTGCGTTCACACGGGCGAAACTCAAACGGACTATACACTTTAAACACAAGTCATGTGCACGAAAATGCTGTAAAACCATTGGTCAGACATTAAAGGTGGGGTAGGTAAGTTTGAGAAACCGGCTCGAGATACACTTGTTGTTATATTCCCTGGAATGCTCTTAACATCCCGATAGCAATGAATATCTTAAGTGCTTTGACAAAAAATCCATAAGAAAATGTCATCTGTGGAAGCCGTAGTACTATAAAAAGTACGAGCAATCATTTTAGCCGGCCCGGCTAAAATAACTGGATGGCCTACCTGCCTGTCAGCCTTCCATCTGGGCACAAACTTATCTCGTGCCCTCATTGGTCATGTGCGCATTCGTGTGTGTTGGAGGAGGGGCTCTGTAAGGAAGTGGCAGATTTTTTTCGGCTGTGTACTTTCAAATTCTAGCACACTCCAGCTGCTTTCTCCAAAATTACCTACCCCACCTTTAAGGGGGTAAAAATGCAAATCCCAGCAATTTCTACCGGAGCCTCCGCCATGGAGCATCGGCACTTTCGGCAGGTTATTCTCATGCTGCTGTTAATCTGGAGATCAACAGACACTAGCGTCCCGCACATATGATTATATAATCAGACAACGTCCGTTAAAAAACATTATAACATAATGAGTAGTAAGGAGGAGGTTTCACAGACGACAGGTGTTCTTAGTTTTATGTAGCTGACGGAGAATTTTTACTTTACACAACACTTCATTCTGCTTCACTCTTTAACTAAACAACCGCAGATGTCTTGAAAGACTCTTTCGCTGAAGATTTTTGAAGACATCCGCGTTCTTGTGATACGTAGATACTACGCTTCCTATGTTTTGGTGCGGACTGCGTTCACACCAGCAATGAACCGCTCCAGAGATCGCAAGCAAGCGTTCCGAGACCACCTATTTTAGAGGACCAGAGTCTGGTTGTTTAGTTCACTTAAGAGGTCTCGGTCTGTGTTCACACCATAGACTGTATATATAAATGGACGTAGGGTCCGTGACGTCACCCATAGGATTCTGCAGAGTTGCCGAGAAGCCCTTAGTTGGCGGAGTCGGCCACTAACGGCTCGACAGTGACGTCAGAGTTCAACTCCCGCCTGTTCCAGCCTGCTCCAAATAAGGGCAAAGAGGCGGAGCCGAGGCGGGACCTGCTGCCACCGAGCTGGAAGTTCCAGAGCTAGCTGAAGCTACCAAGCTAAGCTAACATGCTCCCCATCTGCCCACTGCCGTGGCATTTTACGTTTCTAAGGTAAGCGGACATGAAACTATTATACAGCAAAACTATAAATAATAATCTAAGTTATTGAGTTTTTAGCATAATACTTCAGAATCTTAAAATCCCTTAACGTTTGTATGCAATTGTGCTAAATTCAACACTGGAATCAAGCAAATATTAATATGTTTGCATGACATTAGTTATTTATATTTTGATATCACTTAACTTTACGTTTAATACATTTAAGTCAAGCTAAGGTACATGTGATGGTAGCTAGTTAGTGCTCTTACCTGTGAGGCCTCCTCCAAACAGCATAATAACCAGACTGTATCATTAAAACTAAGTACCAGTTCTAGATCCTTGACTTTAGACAAACAATTCAAAGACAACATGTATTTAAAGACCAATCTTTATTTGAATGTGCCTCTTAACCTGAGATATTAGTTATACAGTAATAGTATTGACAATCTAAAAGAACTGAGCAACTCAACAGTCAACTTTATATTTCTTATTGTCTGAAGCATTTATTATTTTCATTTTCCCCCTCTCATATTCAGTGTGGACGGATTGAGACAGCGTGGTGTCCAGAGGGCTGCAGAGACTTCAGGGAGAAACCTCTGTGTGATGGACGTCCTGTCTGTTGGTTTGGAGAGGACTGAGGGTCTTTCCTCAGCGAGGAGGACCAGGCCTGATGGAGGAGCCCATGCTGGGCATAGCTGATACCAACTGCACAGGCCTAGTCTGTCACTTTATTTGACTAAATGTGTTCACTTATACATTTAATAGGTTTACACCTTCTGTCCATATGTGCTTTTTATTTAAAACATTTGATTAACTTTTGGTTCACATTTCAATAAATTGTATTTGTTTTTGCACTCATTTCGTCCATTATTCTTACTGAAAATGTTAGATTACACATTAACATCTGACTGAAGATTGGCCCCCTTTTATTTGTGACGTTGCAAACTCTGCGGTACAAGGCACAAGTGATGTGAAGCTCATAAAGTGAGGCACATAGAAATAATCAGCTGATGGAGTGTAGATGTGGAAATAGATGCATTCGATCAGCTGACTGTGTTTTCACAATAAAAGTAGTTTTCTTAGTGTACTGGTCTTAAAATCTCATAACATCAGCTTTTAATGTTCCTCTTGGATGTTCTTCTTGACCCTCAGAGAAGGAGAACATGTCGTGTCTTTCAGGCATGTCCTTTCCTAACAAAAATTACATAAAACATATTATTGCAGAACAAGTGTGTTTATTTATGAAAGCAGTGTGTTTGTGTGTTTAGGGGCTGTAGATATAATTATTTTGTAATTGTAATGTTTTTTTTTTATTTCAACAGTGGAGCTACAAAGACAATCAGATTATGATCAATCAATCAATCATCAATAGTATACGGCTGTAATAGGCCTAAGGCCTTTTAGTCGCTACTGAATGAACAGTATGAAGTTCATCAACCTTGAAATATATGTTATTATCAAAATAATATTTAACTGTTATCAAAACGTAGTGCAACTGTAGAAGCTTGCTCTGTTGTCTCACTGAAAGAATCACTTTTACCACGTTTTTACAGACAATATTGAGAGATAAATAGTAGCAGTTCTCACTATGTATTAAATATCTTTGCCTTCAATACATTAAATTAGAAAGCTGACAAAGTCATATTGCTAAATATCTAAAATGTAACTTTTTGCATGGAAAAAACCCTCAACTTAACTGATGTGGAGGTGATCTAGTATTTAGTATTGTTTAATGGAATACATATCAGTGTATTAAAGTCAATACTTCATTAATTTAAACCAATATCTTTCTTGTTTCTTTGTACAGTATGAAAAAAAGAGTCTTTGTACCTGAGCTGAGGTTCACTGCTGTGAGGAGTCCAGTTCTGTCTCTCACTCTCTGGTCCAGCCTGTCTGCATCACCTGGACACCTTAAACAAACAATAATATATATATATATATATATATATATATATATATATATATATATATATATATATGTAAAGTACCATGTGTACAAACAATATAACTGATTATCTTCTGTTGAACATGTTGGATTGTGTATTGTCCGAGTCAGGGTCCTTTTTATTTTACTGTAACTTTGGAAGTTGTGTTACCAATGCTTACTGTTTATTTGATACCCATTTGGTAATGCAATTAATAAAAATTGTGACGTTAACGTGTAAGCTCAATAATGAACTCCAGCTCAACCAACCATATTGTAATATCTAAGAAATCATCTTGAAATATGACTAATAATTGTAATATACACACATCTTATTGTGAGGTTGATTTCACATACACTACTTCGACCATAGCTTGTCTACATACTTGAGCATAGCCAATTTAAATTAACCTTAGCGATGCATACAGTTCATACCTACATAATAAAATATCTCTCTAAGTTACAAGGATGACCTTATTTTATAACCTCAAACAGAAGCCATTTGTTCTACAGTATTATCCCACTTAACGCTTAACACTTGTCTATTTCGTTTTAACCTTTATATATACAGTCTATGATTTTAACTTGTAGGCTACGATTAGCATCGTTAGCACCGATGTAGCTACCACTCTCTTACACACTAAACCAAGCCTTAACATTCATTACGTAGCCGATTAAAATCATTAACACATAAATAAGTACTCGATTTTCACTTACCGCAAACCCGCATGCATGCACCGTCTGTTTTAACAGCAGAGCGAGTCACAATAGTCCGATATATAAGCATGAAGAACAAACAACCACGGCCGGCTTCAAGTTGTGTTCCCTGGATGAGCTGAGCAGGCAGAGTCCCAGTAGCTTCACGGAGCAGCTAGCAGAGAGACGAGAAGCTAGCAGCAGCAGTCACTTGACAGAGCCGTCACTCAATGTGACCACGCCCTAATTTATGCAAACACTTTAAGACCTAATATAAATAAAAGGGTCGTGTTAGAAAACAATTCACTCACAGATCCATAATCATGAAGGTGGAACCTAACCATATTCATAATAATATGTATTGCATCCATGGGTAGAAACATGTTTTTTTCTGCTGTAAAGTTGGGCATTTTAACATGGGGGTCTATGGAAATTGCTCCTTTCTGCAGCCAGTCCCTATCGGCCAATTTATGAACTACAGTGTGTGGCACTTCCGTATTGGCGTCCCGGCTCTTCCCCAGAGTTTGCCGCTTGGTTCACACCGACCCAAATGAACCGCACCAAGCGGCTAAACGCACCAGGGTTCGATTCAACCGGACTATACAAGGCAGATGTGAACGCACCCTTAAAGTACAATATACACTTCTCTATAGAAATCAAATCAAAAAAGCTTTTAATGGCCAAACTATTCTACAATTTAGGCATTTTCCAGAGGGGGTTATTTGTGAATATACGACCCTCCGGAGTGTTTGCAATCAACGGGAGCATAATACGCACATGTTAGTTTCTTACATGACCACTAGAGGTGCTAAACTTTAAAACTTGACATAGGTCGTAATAAGCTGTGAACAATCGACCTATTTGGTCGTTTTTGGAGGAGGACAGGCTGAGTAGAATAAATCATTTTAGGGAGTTTTGCTATCTTCAAACACTAGATATGATGAGTTTGTTAAAGCCTTCAAATCTCCCAGTGTGTAGTCAATACAAACTCAAGCCCGTAATTCTCATTTATTACCATAACATTACACAGGACTAAACATCACACATTTCCAGAATTCTCCAAGAATTCTGAATTCAAAGATCCGGATAAAAACCAAAACTGAAAAGCATTGTATATTATTTGTCTTCTTTTTCAAAAAACTAAATACACCAATAGACATGATTTCCTAAATATGAGGGGTTTTTAAAACAAGGGAGAAGTCTTTAAGAGTTAAATAATAGGGTACATGGGTAATCAGTCCTTTTTTGGAATGACAGGGTGGAGTCCTTCTCAATAGGATCTAAAGGAAATGTAAACACAGCAGGCCTGAAGGGTAATTGTCCTGTAGGCAATAGGCATGTGTGTCTCTGTGGGTGGGTGAGGGGTCAGAAGAAGATACCACCCTTAATGTTGTTTACTTTCTCCTTCAGTGGCCATTGTGTTTCGCTTGGCATCCATCACATGACACCTGGTCATAGTCTCCTCATCAGGCTTGTCCTCGACCCTCCACTTCAAGCATCACAAAGACACACATACACAATCACACACTCAAAACGCACACAATGGACCTCTTGTTATCCCCACTCATATACAGGAAGCTTGCCCTCCTGAGTTGAGGAACAGGGACAAAATGATGATGACTCATGTGCCCCTCAATGACCCCCTAACCCTCATCAATACAGACCATTGATAAAGCACTAATTTCTTCTAATACAATTCTCCCAACATCCCCTCACATCCCACTGCCGTATCTTTCCAGTCAACACTGAGGGTCAACAAAGAACAGAGGTTACAGTCGTACTCAATCAGTGATCATCTCTACTCTTGAATGTGTGAAATTCTGTATAATGAGGGATTATTGTGTTGCTAACTGAAACATTTTCTGCTATAACGTGGAACAATAGCTATTAGGGTTACACAGGGCCTGTACATATAGTGACATGCTATGAAAACACACAATAAGACAGTTTCCACGTTTTAGTTCAGTTCAGATGCAGGTTTGTGCAACACGGGGAAATATTAGATTCGCTGGAGACACTAAGTCTGAAAGTCAGCAAATCTAATATTTCCAAACGTGCAAACCTGCATCCAAAACTGTATCGAATTTAACTGTGAACAAAACCAGTCCAAACATTTACTTTTTATCAAACATTGTTGCAATCAGCTACCCAACCCATGTCAAATATGTGTGTACAGTCGATGGGAAGAAGCTATAAAGCTGTACAAAAATATGAGAGACATTTTCAAACAGATTACAATTTCGGATAACTTATCAGACGAAAAGGGAAAGACCCGTTACATGTCATTTGTATTGGGATAAGTTTGATAAAGTAGCTGATATTTATAGGGGTTTGGTTTCAAGCATATGCAGATAATAATTCAGAAATCTCTCAACCCAAATAACTTGGAGGAGTTCTCAGGCAATAAAACCACCCAAAGCTAATGTTATTATTTTCTATTTCTGAAAAAAAAAGCTTGGGCTACGGATCCGAATGTGGTACAGCAAATGAAAGGTTTTATGAGATGTAATAGTCTCACTTTAACTAACTAACCCAGCTCAAAACATCACAGGTATCATTGGACTCCCAATAGGTTGTGCAGGATGGAGTTAAGGCCAGACAGCACTTATTGCAAACGCTCATCTAATAAGGGTTTATATCTACATAATATATTGTACTGTGCTACGGTTTAAAAAGTATTGGATAAAAAATGTCTGTGAAGTTTGTGCGGGGACAACATTTTTTATTCAACCTAAACTTGTACTCTGAAAAATAGGAGCCTTTTTGGACAACATCATAATTGGATGTCTTTAGCTTTTGCTTGTGTCAAAAAGTAGATTTTTGGTCAACGGAGAGACAAGATTACAAACACATTTAAGGCTGGATTGATGGACTGTTAAAAATAGCTAAACTTGGATAAGTTATGCACATGAATATAGACAAATATCATTCAGCCTTCTTAGGCCCTAGCCACACGGAGACGGTAATGAAAACGAACCGAATTCGATATCAAAAAAGTCTTCCGTCCACACGAGACCGCTCGACCTGCTGGAGATGCTGTAATACATATGCCGTGCCTGTAAGTGGCGCTGTACTTCCGCCACAAAATACACCAAAACCAGCGAAGAAGACTTCACGAGCATGCATGGTTGCCATGGTTGCCCTTCTGTTTATTCTCCGCGGTGGATTTAGCAGCAGAGGTGGGGAGGGTTAGTGCTAGATCGTACACCTTCTGGATTTTAGGCGGAAGTGACGAAACCTGCCACCCAGGACAAGAGACAAGCATGAATACATAATTTCCCCACAAAAATATCATAAATATAATATTTTTACTAATATTTAAAAATGACATCCCAAAAGAAGAAAAGCACAGATGGGATTTAACACTCAGAAAGCCACTGAGTGCGTTTGATTTTGGATTACAGTGACACACATAGTACGAGGTTTATTTAAAAAAAGGGGGGGGAGATTTTTTAGGAGTGTGCTCCCTCTCACTCCTGTTCACTGTCCTCCGGATTCCTGCAGGACTCCAGAGTCGCGAAGAGCCCATGCAAAATTAAATTAAATGTGTCTACTTTTACTACCAGATGTGCTGTCAGTTGTTGCAAAAGTTGCCGACTTCTCATCCACGATTACGTCACTTCCGCCGCCTAAAACCCAGGAGGTATACGATCTAGCACTAACCGAGGTGGGGGAGAGGCAGGGGCCAAGGCTCTGGCTCTTTTTCTCCCTCCCCGGGGCAAGCGTGTGCTCCTGCTGTAAATCTCTCCGGTAGTCCACCAGCAGATGAAAAACACCTCTTCCAAGGGACAAGGGAACAGGGCGGCAGAGTTTCCGTTAGAATTTCTTTTCGCCGGTCAGCATGTCCGTTAAAGTTTAAATCTTCCGGACAAAATTATAAAAGTGCCGGTCAAAGTTCTTCTTTGTTATTTATTGAGCTTTAAAACAAATGAATAACGACTCTATATAATTGTAGTGTTGTCATTTGGTATGTGTATCTTGCTTTATTATAGACAACTCAGGAGACAGCGAGTATCATTCACTGTGCTTTATTCCCACTCTGTACTACCTAATAACTGGTGTCACACATATGACCTTCCGGGTATCCACAACTCCGGACCAAATAGTATGTCACAACATTACATTCCTCCCGTATTTGGAGCTGATGAGTTTCCTCATCTGGTGGGTCAGGAAGTTGTAGATCCAGAACATCCTCTTCGTCAGTCATTCCTGAGTCAGATCCAATAGGAAGTGAAGGTGGGAGCAATTTGAAGTGTGAGGAGTTTCGTGTTATCTCATGTCCTGGGCGAGCTGCTGTCACCATTGATCCTCTGATCTTCACGATGGTGTAAGGCAGTGACCACCAACTGGCGGCCCACGAGCCACATCCGGCCCGCCAGACATTCTCATCCGGCCCGCTCGACGGGGGTGACTGTGGCGTTGGCGGAGTGGTTACTGCGTTCGCCCCCCACCCATTTAATTTTTTTTACAACGTCTCGTGCGTAAGGTGCAGTACCGGAGTCCAACAGAGAGGCAGCAGCTGTGGGACAGTAGACTGCGTACTGCGAAACCTTCCCTTCCTTGAAGAAGAAGAAGTGATCCTTCGTTGTGAAGAGTCTGCTTTGTGCACTCCGCACCACACCAGCAGCCCGCTGCGACAGAGTCCAACAGAGAGGCAGTAGCTGCGGGACAGTAGCCTAGAAGCAGGGTTGGGTTGTAACGGAATATATGTAACGGCGTTACGTAATCAGAATACAAAAATCAAGTAGGCTAACTGTATTCAGCTGGCGTTACATTTGAAAAACGAGTAACCTGATTACAGTTACTTTCGTAAACCTGAAGTGAATACATTTTGGAATACTTATTGGAATTATTGGTGGAAAAGTTTCCTCACAAAATATAATATTCATTACCGGCAGAACTGTGTGCACACTGCACAGCGCTGCAGCGTGTCTGTGAGCAAGAGAGAGATGCAGCGTGTCTGTGAGGCCCCGCCCCCGCACGCAGATGAGAGAGAGAGATCTCTTTTAAAATATATTGAAAGTTAGAAACGGAGATGGTTAGATAAAATGTGCAAAATAACGTTGATGTAGCATTTCTTTATTGTCGAAATGATGACATTTATAACGGGATAAAATCAAAGTGAATAGCCTGCTGCTGCTGAATGCATGGGGCAAGTGACTGGAACAAGTTTTAAAAGTTATTACATCGTTTCAGATAATAATAATAAATAATAATGATAATTCATTCTATTTAGGGGCGCCTTTCAAAGCACCCAAGGCCACCTTACAATTCATAACATATTCTAAGGAAAGGTTTACAGTAGGAGAATGCAGTCCGGGTGATGTTATGTGGGGTGCAGATGAGAGGGAGCTGTCCAGAATGACACCAAGATGTTGTGTTTGAGTTCTTGATAAGCCATTAAAACAGTAAAACAAGTGTCTCCTGTTTACCAAAACATACCCATCTGTTATGGAAAAATAAAGTATTACAAAAGTATTCTAAAAGTAACCTGAACACGTTACTTTTTTAAGACACGTAACTGTATTCTGATTACTTTCAGAGCATGTATTCAGTCATCAGTAACTGATTACATTTACAAAGTAACCCTCCCAACCCTGCCTAGAAGTGATCCTTCGTTAGCGTGAAGAGTCTGCTAAGCTTTATGCAGTACCTGTACCCCCCCCCCCGCTGGCCCGGGATAGTGTCTATTGGATACATTTTGGCCCTTGGACAAATGTAGTTGGTGATCCCTGAAGGTTTGCTTCCATAAGGAGTCATGAGCTTGCCTTTGATATTCTGACGGCATAGCACAATGTCACCTGGTTTGAGGATAGAAGGTCGAGCTCTGTTTTTGTGGTCGGCATGCTCTTTCATGCGCTGCTTGGCACGCTGATCAATATCTTAGAGTTTGGTGTCAGGTGTGTGATGTTGAGTCACATGAAGAGCGGGGAGAGTGGTGTTGAGTTTTCTCCCAAACATTAACTCGGCTGGAGTCAGCTGTGTATTACTGTGTGGGGATGCACGGTAATTTCTAAGAAAACTCTAGAGCAGGGGTGGCCAACCAGTCAGAGGTTAAGAGCCACATTGTTTCTATGTTACTGCAAAGAGCCACATCAAACACACAGTCACTGATACCGCTTGTTTCAGTTTTTGTTTTCTGGAGACAAGATTTCAACCACGTCACTGATGCATTTTTGTGGCATTGGGATATATATTTTTTAAATCCTCTGGAGCAGAGAGAGGAGCTGTGGATTATTGTTATTGATTAATGCATCAGTGTTTGGGTCAAAAACACTAAACTCACAAGTTAAAATGAAAGCGTTTAGTTTATTTAATAAAAGAGCACATGTTCAATGTGAAAAGTGACAGTAGATTATTTGCAATTTGGTGCTAAAATTATATATATTTTTTAAACACCTTGAATTTCAGGGGGGGGGGGGGGGGCGCAGCGCCCCTCCAAGACAATGGCAGGGGAAACACTGGATAGTGTTTAATCAACGATAGGTGTTCCCCCCCCAAAGGTGATTGGTTCACTGCATCGCAGGTATTATTGTGATTGGCTCTTGGGCCACATCAAAATTAGACGCGCTGTCATCCTCTCATACTGACACCTGACACCACACATACACACGTAGGGAGAGCCGGGACGAAAGTAACATGGGACGAAAGTAACATGGGACGAAAGTAACGGAGCGATTTTATCCGAGCCCAAACAACTCTGACCGGCCAAATTACGTCAGAATGATCAGCATTCGATACTTAACAGACCTACTAAATATCAGGTTTAACTGTCAGGAGTAGCTAGTGTTGTCACGAAACCAACATTTTGGTTTCGATACCAAGTCAAGAATTGCGATTCCGATTCTTTTTCGATACTTTTCTTAAAAAAAGGGAAACAGTCTTAAATGTAGTTATTGTGCTTTTGTACACTATAACCATAACACAAACTTGTAAACAATGAGAACAATAAATAAAATAAATGACAAGAATTCGTATTAAATAAAATTAATACATTTCTTACAGACAGGCCTCGTGGTGTCCGTAGGCTTGCCCTCACTGTCAGAGATATAGCTAAAATACTTCCAAATTTCGCTTCTGGCGTCTTTTTTGTCAACAAGCTGAGGCGCAGCGGCAGTTGCACTCCCACTTGCAGCCATGCTTCTCGTTTTCTCACGTGCTCTGGCAGCTAGCGCGTGCACGAGAGAGGGGAGCCACTTAGAGCGTGCTTGAGAGGGGTGGGACTGCAGGCACGGCTGCAGTGCAGGGAGTGGAAGCAGAGCGCTGAACACACACGGCTCTTATTAAAACGGCGCTTTCTCACCGGAGTACTTTTCTCCGTCATTCTTAAAGTACCGATACTAATGAAACGGAGGAATCGTAACGTTTTTAACGGCAGGGTATCGCGGTACCTTTCAAGTATCGGTACACCGTGCAATACTAGTCAGGAGTCAGTGTCTCTCCCCCAAACTCACACATATACAATTCGATATGAACTGAAGAGCCGCATGAAACTAGGCAAAGAGCCGCATGCGGCTCGAGAGCCGCGGGTTGGCCACCCCTGCTCTAGAGGTTCTGTTTCCATGGTTTTCCTTCAGTGTGTGTGGCTGTTATTGTTTTTCTTCAATGTTTTCATGAAGCGTTCAGCTTCTGCATTAGCTCTCGGCCAATACGGTGTTATTTTTCTGTGTTTGAATCCGAGATAGTGGCTGAAATCTTTGAACGGCTGTCCATTGAATGGAGGTCCATTATCTGTTTTCACCACATGTGGGATACCATAGGATGAGAAGATTCTGTCCAGTTTGGGAATCACTGTAGTGGCTGCTGTGGACTTTAGTATCTCAACTTTGGGGAACCTGGAATACTCATCAATAACCACAAGCAGGTAATCACCTGATGGGAAAGGTCCTGTAAAGTCAATAGAAACATTTTGCCATGGACCTTTGGGAAGTTCAGACATATTAAGTGGTTCCATGTGATTCTGGGAGGTTGCTGCTTGACATGGTATGCAGTGTTTTATCATCTTTTCCACCATTTCATCTATGCCTGGAAACCATACCTTTTCTCTTACCAGTTGTTTGGTCTTAACAATGCCAAGATGACCGTCATGGGCTAGGCTTATTGCCTTACGTTGGAGAGAGGTAGGTAGCACAAGTCGTGTTCCTCTGAGAATGACATTCTCTCCAGCGTTG
The DNA here is from genome assembly GCA_902827135.1 of Harpagifer antarcticus. NCBI lineage: Eukaryota > Metazoa > Chordata > Actinopteri > Perciformes > Harpagiferidae > Harpagifer > Harpagifer antarcticus. The sequence goes on along the minus strand of CADEHL010001042.1, from coordinate 4,810,072 downwards.
ACTGTCAGTTCGTTTCCTAGGCGGTAGAGTGCTTTCAGCATTGGATAATCAGTGTAGTCTCAGTCCTGTGGTGAATGTCTCCAGTGTCCTGCACTCAACAAATGCATCACTTTACATAATGTAGGATCATTCTTTGTTTCTGTTTGAACTTCTTCAAGTGTCAATGCCTTTGGAACAACATTGATGTGTTGCGGTATCCTCGTCACCAGTTGTAGTGTTGTCATTTGGTATGTGTATATTGCTTTATTATAGACAACTCAGGAGACAGCGAGTATCATTCACTGTGCTTTATTCCCGCTCTGTACTACCTAATAACTGGTGTCACACATATGACCTAACAGGTATCCACAACTCCGGACCAAATAGTATGTCACAACATTACAATAATAATATAAGAATAATACAGGGAGTCTCTCTTTTCCTCCGCCTCTCCTGACAGCTGTTAGAAATTAAAATCAATGTTTTGACGGCATAATGCAGTTTAAACATACCGTCAGTTTAAATGCTGTTTTATACTGAAAAACCAGAAGTTGTCGCGCACAACCAGTTGTCAAGCTTTTATTCTGGAAATGCTTCATCTCCGGTTAGCATTTAGCATGTGGCTAATATTCCTTTCCCTATAGAGGTGAATTTCGAAATGAAATGACACGGAGTGATGCACACCGAAACCTACTGATTTTAACACTACAACTATAGACGTTGAGATATTATTATTGCTGAATATTAAAATGAAGGTACAGTTTATTTTAATAAGTTTTGTTTACAGACGTGGGTAGCATATGACAACATCCGGGACTACCGTAAATGATAACTGTCGTAAAGTATTTCCAGTGGTTTTAAAGTATTGAATTACAGCGTTGAAAATGTATTAAATGAAAAGTCATGAAAGAGATATATGGAGCTAATTTCCTGCCATAACTCCACAAACAAACTAAACAGGTTTTACAAATGCCTCATGATTCACTAACAAGCACAATGTGGTTTGCAAATACAAAACACCATCTACAAACTAATGCATTTAGTTTTGCAAAGAAAAAACGTATCTATCAAACAAACACATAACATTGTTCTAATAAATCATGTTTCAGAGACAAATTCAGCTTAGGTTTTACAAGTTCACACGTTTTTTTTAAGTACAAAACATTTTCTTCTCACGGCGGAATATTACTGCCAAAAGTCACGTGACTTTTGGCAGTGATATTCCGCCGTGGCTGGCACATGCTCCACGGCAGCAGGGGGCGCTACTGAGTCCATTGGGGAAGGCGGGAGCCTCCCGCCGGGAGGTTGAGCCGAGCATGGAACAGCCCTTGCCAGCCTGATGACAGCGGTGTTTCTAGCGACCCAGCGATCTGGGTCAGTGTTTGAACAAGGTGAATTGAGCGATCCCCAACGAAAACAGCCAAGACACATATTGAGAACAGAAAATGAATGTTATTAGGGCTTTAAATATCAATCAGCAGCTCTTCATTTTCTTTCCTGCTATATTCAATGAGTGATACACATTTTTTTTTACCATAATTTCTGAATAAAACTGATACTGTTGGACTCGTACTAGTTGATTGCTACCAGAAATAAAATGAAGTACTTTACTGTGTACTTTGTGAGTAATCCTCTGTCAGAGTCCCCTCCGTATAATCAGTGGCGACTGGTCATTAGGGGCAGCCCCACCTAGTGTCAGCAGAAAGTTACAAATAATGATTACAAAAAAATGAAATATATTTTAAGATCATGTTTAATCATCTGATTCGTCTGTACATTGCTGTTTTAGTCTGTGTTCTTCTAATTAGTGTCTACAGTGTGTGCCTATTGAGCTGTTTAGAGCCATGTGGGACAAAACCCGATCCTGCCCCTCCCTCTCTCACTGTCTAAGTGAACGGTGACTATAAAAACTACACTGCGCATGCTCAGAATATTTTCCTATTTAATGTGTGTGGCAAAAAAATAATGACCATAGGGGCATAGTGCTGCCATCCCCACCATACGTCATCTCACATCATTCAGAGCTGATTGGCTGTAAGTACGTGTGCCGCGAAAAGTGTGGTGTGTGAAGAGGAGATGCAGTGAGGCGTCCTAAAACCCGGAAGTAAGCTGCGCATGGCTTCCCTCGACAAAAAAGCAATGAGATTTCTCCATAGGAATTTAGAAAATAGCTCCAAATAAGGTCCGTGGGAAACGTAGCTGTTAGATAAATGCACGTTTTGTTCAGCCGGATAATATCCACATGTCTACCCTACTTTTATAATTTTCGAATCATAAATCTATTGATTAGATTAGATTTATGATAGACTTTTGAAGCCATGAACCTCACTGCAGAAGCTTATAGACATCTAAGTTTTTTGTGCCCCACCACTTTTGTACATATAAAAACGCCACTGCGTATAATGCATGTTTTCTGCTATCTTTGATGAGTGATAAAAAGACAATTTTACCATAAGTTCTTAATGATATTGAGACTGCTGTACTCAGTATTCTTACACCTACTATCACAATACATTGAAGTACTTCTAGTGTGTGTGTTTTTTTTAAATCCTCTGTCAAAGTCCCCTGCTGAGAACCTAATCAAGCCACTTCTGCTAAGTTTTTTTGTTGCCATTAGTTCTTCGTGAGATTGACACTGTTGGACTCAGTACTAGTCCCACAAGTACTATGAAGTACTTTTATTGTGTACTTTTTGAGTAATCCTCTGTCAATGTCCCCTCCTGAGTACAATAATGCATGTTTCTCTGCTATTTTGAATAAGCAGTAAAACACCTTTCTTATGAGACTGATATTGTTGGACAGAGTACTTTAAGAGGATGGTAGACATGATATCAGCAACACTTCCAGTCAGTACTCTGGCAGCAGCATTTTTACACCTTGGAAAGTCTTTAGAGTCTGGCCTGGATAGCTGGTCACAAATATCCTTCAGCAAAGTGACAAACCCTTGTGACTCTTGTTGGCCTCTTATGACAATGCTGTCTTTTAAATATGATTATTTCTCTGCTCCTAGTTAATTCCTCTCAGATTCTTCCATCAGTCGCAGTCATTGCATGTCATTCAATAGAGCTTCGAAAAATGTGTCCAATTCAACAAAATGTTTGTGAAGGTCAGAGCTAAATTATAGATTGTTTGATTGTGTAATTACAAGGTGAGAAAATAAATCCACATCCTATTAAACTTATTTTATTTACTTTTCCATGTTGTACATATACTTACTTGTATTACATGTTGAACCACATGCTGGATATCTTCCCCAGCCTCATGGAAATACAATACAATAAATGGATTCATAATTTATATTTTTTATAAAAATGTATAAATTAATAATGTTGTGTGCAAACATTTCAAATTGAAATATAAAATAAAAAATAAGTTTACTTTTGAAATGATTTCTCACAAAAACCTTTCTAAATTATAGTAAATTATTAAAAAAGGTTTCGTCAATATACGTTTTTCTGCCTAAAATAGTTACAATTCAATGTAAACTATATCAAACACCACATCCATGGCAATTAACCCACTTTTGCCCGCTATTTAAATTGACTTTGGTTGAAGTTAATAACAATATTGATATTATATAGATATATAGCATATAATTGATGCAGTCTTTCTGAACACTTTTGAAATACTGCAAATGAAGAATATTTGTAATGTTCTGCACAGATAGTGGCTTAACTTGAATTTGAAAACACGTGGCAACTTTATTAATACAGCAGTTGAAAAGATTTGTGGAAAGAAAAAGTTATTCATGGGCTTCAATGGCTCTCTAGATAAAGGGCGTTTTATGGTTGCTTGTATTATCCTCAGATAGTGGTTTGTTTAAATAACTAGTGACATTTTAATAAATATTGAAAAAAAGGGCTCCAAAAAAGGCATATAAATATAACCTGGCCGGCTTAACCAGTCTGTATTTCTTCAAGCACCAAGATTCATAGTTTATAAAGTACAATTCTGGGCCATTGATTGTGTCATTTCTCCAAACACATACAGTAAAAATGCCTGTTTTGAAGCCTTAAAATGGTGCAGGAAAAGGACTTTACATTGGGTTATACTTAAAGACAGGACTATTTAGTTAAGAGAAGAGAAACAAAGTTATAATGGGTGATGTAACATTAATGACAGACATAATATGAGGTCCTTGGCACTCAGACTTTAGAGGGGTCATTTTGTGATCATGGGGCATCACCCTTACAGCATCAGGACAATATCATATGGAGTCAGACACTTGAAGTGTGCTGGAGGCGTTGACTGGGCCTGATGGAAGGATGAGGCTGATGAAACTGAAGAATCTGCGAGGTACGAACTAGCGGCTGAGGAATAGTTATATATTAAAAGACAGCAGCCCCATAAGAGGCCAACAAGAGTCACAAGGGTTTGTCACTTTGCTGAAGGATATTTGTGACCAGCTATCCAGGCCAGTCTCTAAAGACTTTCCAAGGTGTAAAAATGTTGCTACCGGGGTACTGACTGGAAGTATTGCTGATATCATGTCCACCATCCTCTTAAAATACTCCGTCCAACAATATCAGTCTCAGGAAGAAATGTTTTTTAACGCTTATTAAAAGAAAAACATGCATTCTTGTAGTTGGGAGGGGACATTGACAGAGGATTACTGGAAAAGTACACAATAAGTACTTCATAGTACTTGTGGGGGTAGTTTCAGTAGTACTTAGCGCAACAGGATCAATCTCACAAAGAACTAATGGCAACAAAAAAGAATTCCCTCATCAAACTTAGCAGAAGTGGCTTGATTTTGTTCTCAGCAGGGGACTTTGACAGAGGATTTCTCAATAAATACACAGTAAAAGCACTTCAATGTATTGTAAGTAGTAGGCTAACTAATACAAAGTCAAACAGTATCAATTTCATTAAGAACTAATGGTAACATTTTATTTTTATCATTCATCAAAGATAGCAGAAAACATGCATTATGTACTATGGAGGGGACTCTGACAGAGGATTACTTACAAAGTACACAGTAAAGTACTTCATTTTATTTATGGGAGCAGTCAACTAGTAGCCTATAGTCCAACAGTGTCAGTTTTATTAAGAACTTGTGGTAAAAAATATTTGTATCACTCATTGAATATAGCAGGAAAGAAAATGAAGAGTGCAGAATCGCTGTATGGTTTAAATCTCCTTAGTTACAATGTTGTCCATTTTAGACAAAGGCTTATTATATTTACAGCCCTAATAACATTAGTGTTCTGGGCTCAATGTGTGTCTTGGCTGTTTTCGTTGTGATCGCTCAATTGACCTTGACTGAACTGACCCAGATCGCTGGATCGCTAGAAACACCGCTGTCATCAGGCTGGCAAGGGCTGTTCCATGCTCTGCTCAACCTCCCCGCGGGAGGCTCCCGCTTTCCCCAATGGACTCAGTAGTGCCCCCTGCTGCCGTGGAGCATGTGCCAGCCACAGCGGAATATTACTGCCAAAAGGCACGTGACAAGTTTTCTGAATATGCAAAGGACCATTATCTCATTAAATTTGCGCATATTTTAACACATTTCAGGAACCGAAATCTGAACTTTGGATAAAGCTAGGTTCAAAATTCTCGTTTCATTTTGTAGTCATATTACCATCTAAGGCTTTTGCAGAAGGGATTTTGGATATCTCTTTTTATCACTCCATAAATCAGAAAATACTGTCAACAGCCCTAAAATATCAATTTTCGCCATGTTTCTAGGTATAACATCTTATATAATTCAGGCTATGAATGACATATGAACAAACCCTTCTGTAAAAGCCTTCATAATATTGATAGGAATATAACTGGAAGGTTTGGTGTATGTACGTGCAACTGAAATGGACATTTCGGACTCAGAGTAGGAGAAAAAACTCATTTTGAGAAAACAACCTTTAAAGATTGCAGTGAGGCGCTAGCTAAACCCTCCTGTTCTCTGGATGATAGCTTGCGCATCGACGCACTCTGTGAAGGTATTTCATGTTCGGGGTCATTTGTTTTTTGTATAATCTTGCTTCGTGCAAGTGACAATTGTTGTTGTCTTCTCTGTGAATGTTTTTTTCGCCGTTCTTTTGCCATTTTGAGATTTCTAGCGGAAAGCTAACCAGGAAGTGTTTTAGCACACCACGTGACGCATCTGAACGAATCACGTTTTCAGAAATTGACACCAGGCATTGAGATTTCGTTTCTTGGTTTAAGACCCTTTTGTGCTTTCACGATTGGTTGCCGATTCAAAGGAAATGACCATATTTGGATCCGATGAGATTGTGCAGGAGAGACGGAGCTTTCCAACGATATCTCTGATGACATGGTGCAAACAGCGGTCGCGGTACTTTATGTTAGTACCTGAATGCTAACTTTTGGTGAATTTAGGAGAAATATACAGACGCAAATAGACAAACTATAGTAAAATGAACACTTAAATGTGTATTTTTGTACGTTTTCCTTCCAAAAGCCTGAAAGAAAACATGTTATAGAATCAAAATAGCACAACATCTCAAAATTGACCAGTGCATGAAAAATGATGTTTTTGCCTGCCGTGTCTCGCCTTTAACAAACAATTTATGTGGCTCGTATCGCTGACAGCCGGGCCTGGCCCGGCACCACCTTTTTCTTTTTTTTTTCAAGTGGCTCCCTCCCCACTTTTGGCAGCACCCCCTGAGCAAAATGACTTCCCGCGGCTATGGGGAAGGGGGTAGCAATAAAGATAACACCATTAAACAGTTACACAATATAACAGAAATAATATTGATAGCAGCGTCCCTAGCAACCACCTTGGTAACAATGAAAACGTTGTATGGACACAATTTCCTGAAGTAATCTTCGTAATAACTAGCAAACTAAAGATCATGTACATCCACTGCACACATAATCTGAAATAACAACTCATATTTCTCGCATCAAATGACATCAAAACGCATTTTAATGGCCAAACTAACTTTAAAATAGGCATTTTCCACTGAGAATAAAACGAAGTTTGGCCATGTTTTTTTTTTCTGCAGGGAGAAATTTGAAGATCACGTGACATAGACGCCAGCCATTGGAATGAATGGTGAAAAAAAACGTAGGGATCCTACAATTTCAGAGGTGTTTTTGTAGAAATACTACATCCTACGTTGTGGACCAACGTAGTTATTACACGTTTTTTTGTGAGACTGGGTTGGATGTCCAGCTGCATTAGTAAGCAAAGCCAGAACCCCGCAACAGCCCATCTGTTGAGAACCATGCATTTAAATTATGATGTGATGTTGTACCGGAGGCCAAGGTTAAAGATGTCGTGACTGACAGGGTTTTCATTTCTACTTGCTTTGTAATTCCTTCAGGTTGATTTGAGACCAACATAGCCAAAAAGCTTCAATTACAGCAGACATTTCATAAGATTGGAGCCTTGAACTGCTGCTGTTCAAAATCAGTTTTTGCAAATACAGATATTCTTCTGTAATTCCTGCACAGCCTTCGTCCCCCCTTCCCTTTCCCCCTTTAACCCAATTGTTGGTAGCATAAAAGAATCAGTCACTATGAAATATCTTTGCCGCAGTGGCGTATACTTATATGACCGAAAGACAACTGGCGGCATTGTGTTCCCAATTATGCCGTCTGCCAGCCGGTAATGGGACACATGAGACGGAGGGTGAGCCCTTCAGTTGCATAAAAGGTCCTGAGATTTGCACGCGTACACAAACAAACCTATGAAAACACCAGAAGCCACAGAAGACAAATGACACTTAGGCGGACAAATACTCAACATTCCTCAGGGGTGGCCACACACACACATATTTAAACACAGCAGGGTGACCTTTCAACTGGAGGACAGATGACTTCAACGCATCTTTGTCCACTGAAAATGTCCTTGAGCAAAACATCTGTCTTCAGATTGACCAGTTTGCGCTTGACCAGTTTGCGCTTTTTTGACCGATGTTACACATCGGTCAAAAAAGTTTCACACACACACACACTCACTCACTCACACACACACACACACACACACACGTTATTTTAAAAAGTAGTTGAAGTATTTTTCTAACCTGCGATATTCCACATATTTGAGGCAACGCTGATTAAAGCCAGATGTGTACTTGACACAAGGGATCAACTATTTACCAGCCACAAGTGTTTAGCTTCAGATTTTGTCTGATGGTATTGCTACCACAATGGGCAATTTCTTTCTAAGCTATGTTCCACACAGTAATTGTTTTATGTTACCTTGTAGATAATGGACATGCTTATAATATTACAAAATACCTACCATCTTGGTTGTAAACTATTGGCTATGCTTAAAAGTGCATGACTGAAAAGATGTCTATCCTATTTCAGCCATTGATCTTGAAATGAACTATTGTATACTACATAATACATAATAATTCCGAAATAAGGTCCCATGGAGGTCCACCCATAGACTGTATATATAAATGGAGGTAGTGTCCGTGACGTCACCCATAGGATTCTGCAGAGTTGCCGTGAAGCCCTTAGTAGGCGGAGTCGGCCGCTAACGCTCGACTGTGACGTCAGAGTCTAATCCCGCCTGCTCCAAATAAGGGCAAAGAGGCGGAGCCGAGGCGGGACCTGCTGCCTCCGAACTGGAAGTAAACAGAGCTAGCTCAGGCTAAGAAGCTAAGCTAACATGAAATACATGCATACCAAGTTACTGCTAACAGTGTAGTTCCCCTATATAAACGTTACATTCATAATCAAATGAGACAATCTGCAAGAGAATTAGCTATATTTTGTTATTCTTAATGCTTGTCATTCACACTTTGAGAAAAGACGGACTCCACCGCCCGGACCTAACGGAGCCGCAGTGGGCTAGCTCCGGGACGCCGGCTGGAGCTAGCCCCCTGCGGCTCCGTTAGCTCCGGCGGCCACCACTGGGATAATTGGGTCCCCTATTAACATTTGCTCCCGTTTAGCATTATGGGCTTCATAGCCATAGACTATAAAAGTCTTACCCAAGGCTGAATCATAAACTAAAATGTATATGTATGCATAAAGGGTTATGTCCTTAGCTGGCTAATAAGTAACAAGCTAAGCTACCAAGCACACAAACACCTGTGAACGGGGTTAACATGTATAATATTATCATTTTAGACTTCTTGGAAGTTCTGTTAGTACATTCAAGCGCACAGCACGACATTTTAATTGTCTGGTATTTGTAACAATATTCCCTAAAAGGCACAATCACCACTAACACGGCTAAAGGGTCAAGTAGAGTACTATGACTAACTAACGTTGTAGCCTAGCAGAGTGGACAAGTTGCTGTTACCTGACAGTGAGGCATGTACGTGTCCATCAAAGTAACCACGCCCTAATTTATGCAAAAACTTTATGACCTAATATAAATAAAAGGGTCGTGTTAGAAAACAATTCACTCACAGATTCATAATCATGAAGGTGGAATCTAACTATATCGATAATAATATGTATTGCATCCATGGGTAGCAACATGTTTTTTTCTGCTGTAAAGTTGGGCATTTTAACATTCCTTTCTGTAGCCAGTCCCTAGCGGCCCATGTATGAACTGCAGTGTGTGGCACTTCCGTATTGGCGTCCCGGCTGTTCCCCAGAGTTTGCCGCTTGGGTCCACCGGAAGGGGAGGGACTTCGCCACTCTATAGTAGGGATGCATGATTACAGTCTCCATAATCGAAAATTATTTTTAAAATTCGATTTTATTTATATATTTTTTTATTATTATTCATGTTTTTTTATTTTTTCCTGGCTTAGTTTCAACCAAAATATGGACTAATGCTAATAATAGTAATAGTATTAATAATTGTAAATGGCCATTGGTCACACCACCAGTTTGTTTTACTGTAAACTTGGAGGAACACAGCAGCGCAGGCTGCACTGCTACACACCGACCCCGCCCCCCCTCTCCGTCACACGTGCGATTGATTTATTGGAGTGAGAACACAACTAAAGATGAACAAAGGAAAGAAGAGTTCCTCGTGTAACTGCTTCAAACTGACAAGTGCAAATGAAGTCAAATGCAAGTGGGGTACTTCATGACCACAGAGTGTGAACGTTGTGATCAGCTGTTTTAGTGCAGTTCTCCAGTGAAGGGGGGGGGGGGGGGAGTCTCCCTCCGCAGCCGGTTGGCGTAGTTTTGGCACAATTCCGTTGTACAGACCGACGTTAACAGCAGCCCTTTTTTTTTCTCTCCCGCGGGGGCGTCGAATAATCGATTATTATTCGCAAGGGCTGTCCGATTTTCGATTTTGATCATGGTCAGTTTCTGGCATCCCTACTCTATAGAGTGGCGAAGTTACATATAGAGTGGCGAAGTCATATAGAGTGGCGAAGTCACCATCTACTTCCGGTCCATGGGACCTTATTTCGGAAAAATAATGTATTGAAGTCAATGGAGAGAGAAAACGTATCTTTCGATCCCGTTTGAATTGTGCCACGAATTACACATATGATATTTGTCAATCTTAAAAATAATTTCCATGTCAAGAAAGTCACAGTTTGTCGTAAAACTGTTGAAATATAAGACTATGAAAAATACGCAACTAGAAAGACTACAAATCCCAGAGTCGTGTAAGTTATGTCAAAACTGATGTCATAATTGTTTTCCTCCACTAAGAGATAGCTAAAATCAGCGCCATATAAGATATAATCTATCTATATGGCGCTGGCTAAGTAATAGTAGTAGTAGTAGAACCTTTATTTATCCAGGAAAATCAATTAAGAACAAATTCTTATTTACAATGATGACCTGACAGGAGGCAAAGGCTTCCTGAGGGGATGGGGTTTGGGAGGAAAAAAAATAAAAAGACAGACTCCGGGCACTACAGAGCCCAGGAGACAACACAAACACATAGAGCAAAGATGACAGGCATAGCAGTTAAACATATAAAAACTCTAAAACAATATTGCTGTGGTTCAATCAGTCATTAATACGCTGGAAGGAGAGGACGCTGGCGTTGCTTGTTCGCCGCTTCTCCGTCTGCGTTTTAACTTCTCTTGCCTCGTAAAAAGTGTTCGTTTTGACTGCTGGATTATATATAGCCTTCTGTTCTGTCATAACTGTGTGATGATCGCGTTGTTCAGTTTTTCATCCGGCTACTCACCATTTCTGTGGATCAGCTGTCTGGGGCTAGCTACCTGTCAGCTGTTAGCATCGACCGCCGCCGAATCCCGTTTTCCCCTGGGTTTTTGGTCCGGACTTCCACCTCTCTCGCCACCTGGATTATCCCTAAACCGGATTGACTGTTGCCGCGAGGGCCGAACTGTCCGTGAGTTAGCTCCGATCATTGCACCGCGGAGTGCTGTTGCCCGAGGCTCGGTAGCTGGCCGGTTAGCTGCTAGCCGGTTAGCTGCTGTGGATATGGTGCTCCAATACTCCGCTCTCCAACTTCGGAGTTTTTTCAGCTCTGCTGCACCAGTCTGCCTGGATGCCATCAGATCATCAGGACTCTTGCAGCGCCCCCGCTACATACACAGATCATCCCGCTACAAATTTATTCACACAAATTCTAGTATTCCTGTAGTACAATCGGCTCTGCACTTCCGTGTTGCTTGTCGACGTCATCTAAACACACGTCACGTGCGCACCAGCTGTTTGAAGCCCCTGGCCTGCTCTGACAGTAGCACTCCTCCTGTCTCCTCTGCAGCCACCTTCATGCTGCTTAATACCCGCTCCCTCAATAATAAAGCATTACTCATCCATGACATCATCATTGATAAGAAACTTGATTTCTTATGTTTAACGGAGACATGGCAGAACCAGCAGGATTTCTTCGCTCTCAACCAAGCTACTCCCCCAGGCTATGTTTACCTCCATAAACCTCGCTCCACGGGCCGCGGCGGCGGGCTGGCTGTTATCCACCGAGCAGGTATCCGGGTCAGGGAGATTCCCTCTCCCAATATCACATCATTTGAGTGTATTACATTCTCGCTCTCCGGATCACCTCTACTCCAGGTTGCCCTGATTTACCGCCCCCCCAAAGCTTCCACCACCTTCATGTCCGAGCTGAGTGAGCTTCTGTCCTCTCTCTGCTCTAAATCACCTTCCACCTATCTGCTGGGAGATTTTAACATCCACGTCGACTCCACCAGCTGTAGCTTTGCCACAGAATTTCTGTCACTTCTGGACTGCCTCAACATAACACAGCATGTCCAGGGCCCCACTCACTCCAAAGGTCACACGCTGGATCTAGTCTGCTCCACTGGTGCCCCCCCCTCTCATCTGCAGCGCCTAGATCTGGCAGTATCAGACCACCATGCCATCATCTTCATCATCCCTATCCCCCTGCCCAAGCAGCGCCCCAGGCGCACAATCACCTTCAGAGACACCAAATCAGTGAGTGCATCAGCCCTATCAGACCTCCTCATAACCCACATGGCCCCGGCTCTCTCCGACACCTCGCCGGACGTGTTGGTGGCCCGCTACAACACTGCCCTCTCTCTCAGCCTGGACTCTCTGGCTCCCCTCAGAAGCCGGACGGTGTCTTTTCTCCGCCCGGCACCATGGTTCACCTCTGATCTTCGCACAATGAAGCAAACTGGTCGTCGGTTGGAGCGGCTTTCCAGACGAACTGGCCTCACCGTCCACCGTATGGCCTTGGTGGACCATGTAAGGTCCTACAAGGAGGCTCTCTCCAAGACCAAGACCGCCTACTACTCCTCCCTCATCACCTCACAACAAAATCACCCCAGATCCTTGTTCTCCACCATCAACCGACTGCTCCGCCCCCTCCCTGCCACGCACACTGCTGAAGCTCCTGACCTCTGCTCCAAATTCCTCAACTTTTTTCAGGCTAAGGTGATCTCCATTCATCAACAACTCCTGGTGCCCGCCCCCTCCCCCTCTCTGCACTGGCCCCTGACACAGAAATGCACACTCCCAGCTCAACCCCTCAATCCCCAATGCTCTCTCTCCTCCTTCTCCCCAGTGGATGTTCCACTGGTCTCGAAGCTGGTGACCAATGCTAAGGCCTCCACCTGCTCCCTTGACCCCATGCCCACGGTGCTGGTCAAGGCCTGCCTTCTCACCCTCTGCCCCATCATAACAGACATCATCAACTCCTCTCTGTCATCTGGAATAGTTCCCTCCTGCTTCAAAACCGCCTCCATCACTCCCATCCTCAAGAAGCCTGGTTTGGACCCTGAGGAGCTGAACAACTACCGACCGATCTCCAACCTTCCTTTCCTTAGCAAAACTTTGGAAAGAGCAGTTGCCGCCCAGCTTCATCAACATCTGTCCAACCATGAGCTCTACGAACCCCTACAGTCAGCCTACAGAGCACATCACAGCACAGAGACCGCCCTCCTCAAGATCACTAATGACCTCCTTCTCGCTGCTGACTCCGGACAAATCAGTATTCTCATCCTCCTCGACCTCTCTGCTGCTTTTGACACTGTTTCTCATACAATCCTCCTGAAATGCCTCTCTGACAACCTTGGCATCACTGGCACAGCTCTGTCATGGTTTCAGTCCTATCTCTCAAACAGGTCTCAGTTTGTTAGCATCAGCGGCTCATCCTCCCCCTCGGCCCCAGTCAAACATGGTGTCCCCCAAGGCTCCGTGCTTGGTCCCCTACTTTTCACCATTTACATGCTCCCCCTTGGCCAGATCATACGTCAATTCGGTCTCAATTTCCACTGCTACGCTGACGACACTCAGCTCTATCTCAGTACCTCACCATCCGCCCAGCTACCTCCACAGTCTTTGGTCAATTGTCTGCATGCAATAAAAACCTGGATGACAGCAAATCTACTCAAACTCAACAGTAAGAAGACTGAGCTCATGGTTGTGGCCCCCAAAGCACTGCTCCGGAAGGTTGGGGATCTCCTCCTCCACATTGACGGCTGTTCCATCTCCCCGTCTCCCGAAGTCCGTAACCTGGGTGTCATCCTTGACTCCACTCTCTCATTTCAGTCACATATCAAATCCGTCACTAAATCTGCCTTCTATCACCTCAGGAACATCTCCCGTCTACGACCATCACTCTCTGATTCCGTGGCCGAGACCCTCATTCATGCATTTGTCTCCTCCCGGTTAGATTATTGCAACGGAGTCCTGTTCGGGGTTCCCAGTAAAGCCCTGGACAGGCTCCAGTATGTGCAGAACTCAGCTGCCAGGGTGCTCACTCACACCAAGCCCTGGCAGCACATCACCCCCACCCTGATCCACCTCCACTGGCTCCCAGTCAAGCACCGTATCACTTATAAACTCCTTCTTCTGACTTACAAATCCCTCCATGCCCTCGCCCCCCAATACCTGTCTGACCTTCTCCGCTACCACACTCCATCCCGGAACCTAAGATCATCTGGACAGGATCTCCTCTCCACCCCCCGCACCAGGTTGCGGACTTTCGGTGACAGAGCCTTCAGTGTGGCATCCCCCACCCTCTGGAACTCTCTCCCCCCCCAAATCCGCAGTGCCCCAACCCTGGACAAATTCAAAAAAGCCCTCAAAACGCACCTTTTTACTAAGGCTTTCCCCACTGTATAGATAGTTTAATAGGTTTATTTTTCCGCTACATCACCCCCCCCCCACCCCCCTTAACCTGTCTGCCTCTTTTCCCCTACTCCCCCCCCCCCCCCCCCCCCTACCCAAATTGTAAAGCGACCTTGGGTTTCCTGAAAGGCGCTATAAAAATATTATTTATTATTATTATTATTATTAAAATCAGCATCAGGCAAAGCAGCTACATGTGTGTACCAGGGTGTCAATAATAGTGACATTGAAGGTGCGGGGGGAGACAAAGGTTTTCATTTTCAACGTTTTTTGAATGACATTCCAGCTATCTGCTGCTGCAAATTGAAAGGCAGAGCGGCCAAAGGATAGAAGGGGGTGAGGCCTAGGAGTGTTTTGTAAACAAACATCAGCCAGTGGATGTTGCGTCTGGTCTCAAGAGAGGGCCAGTTAGCCAGAGAGTACAGGTCACAGTGGTGTGTCCTGTAGGGGGCATTGGTGGCGAAGCAGATGGCGGAGTGATACAGAACGTCTAAATCAGGGGTCGGCAACCTTTTTCATATGAAGTGCCATTTTCAAAAAAAATTGTTATCAGCGTGCCAACGATCGAGAATTATCAAGTGGGGGGGGGTGAGGAGCTTGACGCTTGTCAACTATCAGCAGGAGGGCGGGGGAGCCTCTCTGCGGGGAAGCAGTGTGTGGACCTGTCAGTGCAACTTACATGATGTCGAATTTAACAAACACATTTAAATAATTGGTTTAAACGGCATAATAATAAGGACGATTGTCCGTTCTGTGATTCTCCAGAACACACATGTTATGATATTAGGGTCATGCAGAGTGAGATGAGATCGCTGTCCCTTTGAGAGAGAGAGAGAGAGAGGGGTGTGGCTTGTGCATACGTGTTTGTGGATGGTAGAGCGACAGTGAGAGAACGTGTGTATGTTTCTGGAAGTGAAACGAGGAAGCAGAAAAACAGAGGTCTGTACTCCTCGACTACGGTCTGGGAGCCGACAGGAAAGTTCAACACACAGATGGCCAGTGCGCCCCTTTGTAGCATATTATTTCAATGAGAGATGAGCAGATCGCCACTGGGCTTTCAACTAAATACACAACCACGCAGAAACTGCGGCATTTGTACAGCTCCTTATGGGTACTGCAATTAGTGAAGTGCTTTCCTCTCTGTGGTGAAACGATCAGCACCACGGAGGAAAGCGGCAGAAAGTCACCTGGAGTTAAAGAGAGCGGGGCTGCGTTGTGTGCATGGCTTCCTTCTGCGGGTAACAGGGAGACGCGCTCTGGCGGCGGCCTCGTTCAGGATCCCAAAATACAATTTAAATATTTGTGCACACTTATTCCACTTATTCCTAGCGTGCCACTGGTTACGGTGCCGCGTGCCAATGCTGGCACGCGTGCCAGGGGTTGCCGACCCCTGGTCTAAATGATCGAGAGCTCCTTTACACGCCGAGCGGCAGGGACGTGCACAGACATTTGGAGGGGCTATTGCTCTAAACTAGAAAAAGGGCCTCCCCGCGAAAAAAAACATAAGACCTTTTGAATTTTTTTCAAAATGAATACCAGGGACATTTTTTGTTTTGCGGTCCATATCTCATTACAATATCTAATGTTACTAACTATTAAAGTAACAATGGGGACAATTCTGTTTGATTGTAAATGGAAAGACACAGAAAGACAGAAGCACAATAACAAGTATATTTAGGGTTTTTTGTCGTTGTAAATAACCGACGGTGTCAAGAGGAAGTAAAGTCCCCTGGTTTGTCCCCTATACTCTAACTACCATGAGAACAACTCACAATCAATATAAGCATATTTAAAAACAGGGACATTTCTGGGGACAGATTGACCCGGGGATTTGCCACCAAAGCCAAGCGGGCATTTGGTATGATCACCATAGCCATATGAGGCCGGAGGGCTGTCCTTTGCTTTCAGCTGTCAGATTGTAACCAAAGTCACGTGACTTGTGGCAGATGACAATACTGACAAGGTGTGTTTTATGGCAGCGAGACGCTACAATACTAATTGTGGGCTTATCATGTTGATTCGGTCACAACAGAAAAGAAAAAAAACTCTTGCTCTCTCCAGAGGGCCAGGTCAGCCAAAAAGGGCAAAAGGGCCGTTGTCCGGGCAACAGTAGCCCGTACCTGTGTACGTCCCTGCCGAGCGGTAGATGGTATCACCGTAGTCGAACAGAGGAAGGACAGTCATCTGGACCATAGAGTTTAGCAGATAAAGTGAATGAGGAGCAATTCCTATATAGAAAGCTGAGTCTAGCTTTAACCTTGGTCTGAATTTTGGAGAGATGTTCTGAGAATGACAGATTACTGTCAATCCAAAATCCAAGGTATTTATAAGATTGAACTATTTCGAGGTCCCGGCCATCGGCGGTCACAATAGTGCCAGTTTGGGAGGCACCACAGAGGCCAAACCACATGATCCTGGTTTTAGTGGTGTTCAGGACCAGGCCAAGGGCAGAGAGATGTGACTGGATTCTCTGAAAACTATCCTGAAGAGTTTTCAGGACAGTATCCAGGGAAGGGCCAGCAGTGTACAGAATCGTGTCATCAGCATATAGGTGGACAGAGGAGTTGCCCACTGATTTCTCCATGTCATTTATATATATTGAGAATAGGATGGGTGCTAGAATAGAGCCTTGTGGTACTCCCTTACAGATGGATAGGTGCTGTGTCATCAGATTTTCAGATTTTACACACTGGGTGTGCATGGACAGGTAGTTTTCAAACCAGGCTATCGATTGTTTAGTGACACCAATGCATCTAAGCTTTCCCAGAAGCAGTTGGTGATCTGCAGTGTCGAAGGCTTTGGCAAGAGATTTTAAATCTCAGATCTGCTCAAAGGGAACCTGTTACACAGGTCTCAGTGGGGTACTCAACCCTGCATTACAATATAGGCAGGGACACTCTGCTGATTGTGTGAAGTACAACAGCGTGACTTACCCATTTTTCAGCTAAAAAGCACTTAAATACCGCATTTAAATTCTGAAGAACTCAGTGTGCATCGAGACCGGGTGACGACACTACCTATTGACGCAGCAACCACTGTAAGTTATATTCTTGTTTAATTAGACTTCTCTGTTTCATTTATTCTACTCTGTATAATTGTTCTGTAGTTACTGTAGCTAAAACGGTGCTTTTGAGAGGTTTTACATCCTATACAATTAACCATTGTTGTTCTCTACCGTCCACCAGGCACCTTGGGGGACTTCTTGGAGGAATTAGATCATCTCCTCTCACACATCCCTGAAACTGGCCCTCCCGCTGTACTTCTCGGAGACTTCAACCTCCAGTCAGGGAAGATAGACGAACTAACATCTCTGTTAACCGCCTTTGCTTTCTCACTGTCTCCATCCCCACCAACTCATAAAGCTGGCAATGTCCTTGATCTCATATTCTCAAGGAACTGCACTACTTCTAACCTCTCTGTAAACCCGCTCCACACATCCGATCACTTCTTAATTTCATGCTCTCTACCCCTTTCCAAACATAACAAACTAATCTCTTCTCATCCTGCACCTGTCCGCCGTAACCTTCGTTCCCTCTCCCCTTCTACCTTTGCGCCATCGGTTCTCTCAGCCCTCCCTTCCTCTGACTCGTTCCTACTCCTGCCTCCAAACTCTGCTGCAGAAACTCTCCTCTGTACTCTCTCATCCTCTCTGGGCTCTCTCTGTCCTCTCACATCTCGGCAGGCTCGTCAGTCCCCTCCTGCTCCCTGGCTAAATGACGCACTGCATGCTAATAGAACCGTCCTTAGGGCAGCAGAGCGGAAACGGTGGAAATCCAAACAACGTGACGACCTCCTAACCTATCAGGCTCTCCTCTCCTCTTTCTCTGCTTCGATCTCTCAGGCAAAAAGCACTTTCTTTCAAGATAAGATCCAATCTTCCTATTCCAATTCCAAAAAACTATTTTCCATCTTCTCCACCCTCTTGGACCCCCCCAAAGCCCCTCCCCCTCCTCACTTCTGTCAAGCGACTTTGTTAACCACTTTGAAAAAAAGGTTGATGATATTCACTCATCTTTTTCTGACTCACCTTTACTCACCGCTGGGTCACCAGACCCTCCTTTCACCCACACACTAACCTCCTTTTCCCCTCTCTCTCCAAGTGAGGTTCTTACCCTCATTACCTCTGCCCGTCCTACCACCTGTCCTCTGGACCCTATCCCTTCAAACCTCCTTCAGACTATCGCTCCTGATATTCTACCGTTTCTCACCCATTTCATCAACACTTCTCTAACTTCTGGTCACTTTCCAAATAGTCTTAAGGAGGCAAGAGTAAACCCTCTCCTAAAGAAACCCACTCTCAACCCGTCTGATGTTATAAACTACAGGCCTGTCTCTCTCCTCCCATTCCTGTCTAAAACACTTGAACGCGCTGTCTTTAAACAACTTTCCTGTTATCTCCATCAGAACAACCTTCTGGATCCGCACCAGTCTGGTTTCAAGGCAGGTCACTCCACATAAACTGCTCTCATTGCTGTCACTGAGGAACTGCACACTGCCAAAGCAGCATCCCTCTCCACTCTCATCATCCTGTTGGACCTGTCTGCTGCATTCGACACGGTGAACCATCAGATCCTCCTTCGCACTCTCCAAGAACTTGGAGTTTCAGGCTCTGCACTTTCCCTCCTCACCTCATACCTCAAAGACCGTACCTACAGGGTACTTGGAGAGGGTCCGAGTCCGACCCTTGTCAATTAACTACAGGGGTCCCTCAGGGCTCTGTTCTTGGTCCCCTCCTCTTCTCCCTGTACACAAACTCGCTCTGATCAGTCATTAGCCCGCATGGTTTTTCATACCACTGCTACGCTGACGACACCCAATTAATTCTGTCCTTTCCCCGCTCAGAGACCCAGGTCGTCGCACGCATCTCTGCTTGTCTAGCTGACATCTCTCAGTGGATGTCTGCTCATCACCTCAAGCTCAACCTTGACAAGACTGAACTGCTTTTCCTTCCGGGAAAAGATTGTCCCACTCTTGACCTGACAATCAACATCGGCCCCTCTGTTGTCTCCCCGACTCAGACTGCAAGGAATCTGGGTGTGACCCTAGATAACAACCTGTCCTTCACTGCAAACATCGCTGCTACAACCCGTTGCTGCAGATACACGCTTTACAACATCAGGAAGATACGTCCCCAGCTGACCCAGAAAACCACGCAGGTTCTGGTCCAGGCTCTCATCACCTCACGCCTAGACTACTGCAACTCCCTCCTGGCTGGTCTACCCGCATGTGCCATCCGACCTCTACAGGTCATCCAGAATGCAGCGGCTCGTCTGGTCTTCAACCTTCCTACATTTTCCCACACCACTCCGCTCCTCCGCTCCCTTCACTGGCTTCCGGTAACTGCTAGAATCCACTTCAAGACAATGGTACTTGCATACCATGCTGCGAATGAATCTGGCCCTTCCTACATCCAGGGCATGGTTAAACTGTACACCCCAGCGCGTGCACTACGCTCTGGGGTTTCTCAGAGTTTTCTCACGCAGCCCTGAGTGCCAGTCTCCATTCTCTGACCCTTTTTTAGGATCCAAAACCTCTCCTGTTCCCTCTCCAGTTCCCTCTCGAGTCCCCTCTCCAGTCCCCTCTCCAGTCCCCTCTCGAGTCACCTCTAAAGTACCTTCTCGAGTCCCCTCTCCAGTCCCCTCTCCAGTCACCTCTCGAGTCTCCTCTCGAGTTCCCTCTCCAGTATCCTCTCGAGTTCCTTCTCCAGTCACCTCTCGAAATCCCTCTCGAGTCTCCGCTCAAGTTCCCTCTCAAGTCACCTTTCAAGTCCCCTCTCGAGTTCCCTCTCGGGTCCCCTCTCGAGTGTCTTCTCGAGTCCCCTCTCAAGTCTCCTCTCGAGTTCCCTCTCGAGTCCCCTCTCAAGTCTCCTCTCGTGTTCCCTCTCAAGTCCCCTTTCAGGTCACCTCTCGAGTCCCCTCTCAAGTCCCTACCCAATGTTCTGGTCCGTTGGAGGTTCCGCTGGGGGTCCTGCCAACTCCATGTCCTGTCCCGTTGGGGGTCCCGCCGACTACTCTTCTGCCGAGGGTCCTGCCAACCCTATGTCCTGGCCTTGCCCCCGGGCCGTCCGCCCGAGACCCGTCCTCCAGACCCCCTCCACCCACCCTTCTGGACTTTGTTTTTTGGGACGTCTGGGATCTGTCCCTTGAGGGGGGGGGGGGTTCTGTCACACTCCCAGGTTTATGTCACGGTTTTAGTGTTGTCTGTCTGGTTATGGGTTTTGTAAGTCTGTTTATTCGGTGTTTTGTCTTCCTCCTTGTGTTTTGTCTGGTCCTCCTCCCTGTCGTTAGTTTCCCTGGTGTGTCTGATTGTCTCATTGTGTTCACCTGTTGCCCTTGTGTTTCTCCCTCCCCTGCCCAGCTGTGTCTTGTCCTGTGTTTACCCTTGTGTGTATTTAGTCTAGTCTTCCCCTGTGTTCCATGTCGGTTCATTGTTTGTCTCTCCTGTCTCCCTCCATGTTGGTCACGGTCAGTTTTGTGTATTCTTGCTACCTTGTACTATCAATGTTTTTGATTCATGCCATGTTTTTTGTTTTTCAGCTTTTAAATAAAGCTCGCTTTTGTTTATAACCTTTACCTTTTGTAGTCTGCATTTGGGTCCTACCTTTTCCCGCGAATCCTTGACCGTGATTCTAACATTTCCTGTGTTCCAGCTTAATATGGGGGTTATTCCTATCTTTATTCAAGAGCGTGGTATTTAAATTTGAGAGCATACTTTATTGATTTATTTCCCTCAAACCCTGTCCTCGCACTCAAATAGTGCCTGCTTGCGATTAGATTTGCTCTGCTTCTGCTCAAACTGTACGCTTGCACTCAGATATATTGCTGCTGCTTACAGATTTCCTGTGTTCCAGTTTAAAACCTTCTCCTCGCACTCAGGCTGTTTCTGTGCGCTCGTGACATTTTTGCTCTCAGATTTATTCTGTGCGCGCTCGAAACTTTTTTGCAACAATCCTGTCAAAATCCCTCAACCAATAGGAGGCCAGCTGTCCTTGCGGGTGCGTTCGCTTTACTTATTATTGCCTCCCGTAAGGGCGGTTACTCTTTGGTTTATAAACTCCCGCCCTCCACGGCTTTATAACATAACATGTACTTCACTGTACAACTTGTTTTGGGGGGTGGGTGGGTAAGCACAGTTAGTATATGTTTATAAAACGGACAAGTCAAATCAAGCAATCTGATGTTTCTTAGCTGTGATATAATGAGCGTATATCCCGGGTATAATTGTAGTTACTTTTCACAAGTCAGTATCCCTCCGCGTCTGAGGACCGTTACAACTGTTACAGCTGTCCGTCACGAAACTAACTAACAAAGCTTAAGATGGAAACCTTTAAAGTTAAGTTCGACCTCCGGGGCGGCCTTACTATGGAGGAGTGGATTGAGAAGTGCCTATCTCCAGAAAAAAAAAGCACCTAAACAACGACAATGCTGTCTGTCTAATATGTTCGCTAGCTGTTATTGTTGTTGCACTATGTTTTGTGCAGAAGGCAACGGAGGGACGATTTTATTTTATTCCCGGGCTAATTTTTAGTCCCAGTCCGCCACTGAACGTAGCTATTATGTAAAGTGCTGGTATATATATACACTAACTGTGCTTCCCCCCCCAAAAAAAGTTGTAAATCAAACAAGTGAAGTACATGCTATGTTATAAAGCCGAAGAGGGCGGTAGTTTATAAACCAAAGAGTAACCGCCCTAACGGGACGCTGTAATAAGTAAAGCGAACGCACGCGCAAGGACACCTGGCCTCCTATTGGTTGAGGGATTTTGACAGGATTGTTGCACAAAAGTTTTGAGCGCGCACAGAATAAATCTGAGAGCAGAAATTTCACGAGCGCACGGAAACAGCCTGAGTGTGAGGAGAAGGTTTAAAGCTGAAACACAGGAAATCTATAAGCCGCAATATATCTGAGTGCAAGCGTATAGTTTGAGCGGAAGCAGAGCAAATCTAAGCGCAAGCCGGCACTATTTGAGTGCGAGGACAGGGTTTGAGGGAAAGAAATACATATCTGAACGTGAAATCAATAAAGTATGCTCTCAAATTTAAAGACCACGCTCTTGAATAAAGATAGGGAATAACCCCCATAAACCTATGTCCGTTGCTCTCGGTCTGCACGTTTTACGTTGCTTAAGGTAAGTAAACATGAAACTATTCAGCAAAACTTTCAATAATAATCTAAGCTTCTAAGGTATTGAGTTTTTTGGACAATACTTGCATACAAATCTATAAATGCCTTCAGGTTTCTAAAATATATAATATGTGGTCAATTCAACAGTGGATCCAGCAAAGATTCACATTTTTGCCTGATTTTAGTTATTTTTTGCTGTTACTTAATAAGTTTAATAAATTCAAGTCAAGCTTATTTACATGTGATGGTAGCTAATTAGGGCTCTTACCTGTGTGCCTCCTCTGCAACCAGACTGTATTAAAACTCTTAACTACCAGTTCTATCTACTTTACTTTAAACAATTAAAGACAACATCAACTACATTTATTGATATACCAATCTTTATTTTTGGGAGCTCTTCTTTTAAATTAAACTTTCAGACGTGAGATATTAAAATACAGTAATAGTATTGTTTATTTAAAAAAACTGACTCCTTACAGTTAACTTCATATTTATTTTTATTTTTTTCTTATTTCTTTAGCATTTATTACACACATTTTTTCCTCATATTCACAGTGTGGATCAATTGAGACAAGTGTGGTGTCCAGAGAGCTGCAGAGACTTTGGGAGAAACCTCAGTGTGACGGATGTCCTGTCTGTTGCTTTGGCTGGAGAGGACTGAGATGGAGCGGTCTTTCCCTGGGAGGAGGATCAGGCCTGATGGAGGAGGACGTGGCCTGATGAAGAAACCACCTAACTGCATCTGTGAGCCCATACTGAGAACAGCTGTCACAAACAAATGATGGTCCTGTTTGAATACACACTATTCAGTGTGCAGATCTTTGTGTTCACAATAAAAGTGTAGTTTCTTAGTGAATGTCCTGTATTGGTCTTTAATGTCATATCAGCTTTTCATTTTCTTCTGGCCCCTCTGAGAAAACGGTGAGGCAGTTTTGTCCTTCAGGTATGTCCTTTCCTAACAGAATGACAAGAAACATAAAATATATGACATTATTGCAGAGCAAGTGTGTTATTTATGAAAGAGGTGTGTTTGTTTATTAAGCGGCTGTAGAAATAATATATTTTTTTATTTTACTGTGTTTTTTAAATTCATCACTTTGTACTACAAAGATAATCACATTATGAATGAACAGTCTGCAGTTAATCAACATTCAAATATATGTTATTATTAAATAATATTCAACTGTTATCAGAACTAAGTGTAAATGTAAGGCAAGGCAAGTTTATTTATATAGCACCTTTCAACACAAGGCAATCCAACGTGCTTTACAGAAATTAAAGACTTTCAGACAAAGGCATTTAAAAACAGTCATTAAAAAGAAAAGATAATAAAAGAAAAATACAAGGATAAAAGTTACAGTGCAGTTTAAGATATGAATAGTTAAATTAAAAGCAGCGGCAAAAAGATAAGTCTTCAGCCTGGATTTAAAAGTAGTAAGAGTTGCAGCGGACCTGCAGGTTTCTGGGAGTTTGTTCCAGATATTTGGAGCATAATAACTGAACGCTGCTTTACCATGTTTAGTTCTGACTCTGGGGACTGAAAGCTGACCCTGAAGACCTGAGAGATCTGGATGGTTCATAATTTAGCAGTAGATCAGAAATGTATTTAGGGCCTAAACCATCCAGCTTTATAAACCAGCAGCAGTATTTTGAAATCTATTCTTTGACACACAGGAAGCCAGTGTAAAGACTTAAGAACTGGAGAGATATGATCCACTTTCTTAGTGTTAGCGAGGACTCGAGCAGCAGCGTTCTGAATCAGCTGCAGCTTTCTAATATATTTTTTAGTGAGACCTGTAAAGACACCATTACAGTAGTCGAGTCTACTGAAGATAAAAGCATGGACAAGTTTTTCCAAATCCTGCTGTGACATTAGTCTTTTAATCCTAAATATATTCTTTAGGTGATAGTAGGCTGATTTAGTAATTATTTTAATGTGACTGTTGAAACTCAGCTCAGAGTCCATGACTACACCTAGATTTCTGGCTGATTGATTGATTGATTGAAAAGTTTATTAACAGCTTGTATATTGGGTACAGTACAGTACAGCTCAAAACATACAATTGTTAAGGGGATGCAGACCAGAGAAAGACTTTCGTCTTGTTTACATCAGGGTCCCCCATTTCCAATTCATCATATCATTTAAGACATATAAGACATATTTGACATACAGATGGCTTATTTACAATTTACATACAGGTGTTTTTTTACATACAGATTTCTTATTTACAATTTTCATTTTAGATTTCGTTCTAATACATCCTAACCGGACATTTAAGACATACCAAGTCTACAGATATACAGTTAGTAACAGAGTCTAAAATGCGAGTATATACATAGATGGGGGGGGAAGCTGTCCATTGTACGACAGGTTGAGATTTGTACCATTACCGGGGCCAGTTTTGCAATGCTCTCCCCCGAAGGTGCTCTTTAAGAGAGGGTTTGAAGGTAAGTATAGTTTTACTTTCCTTTACAGTTGTGGGAAGAGCGTTCCACCTTGATGTGGCATAATTGCGAAACGTGTATTCCCCCTTTTTTGTGCCAAATCTGGGTTTCACATGATTTGTGGAGCTCCCTCTGGTGTTATGATCATGGTATTCCTTGACCTTTGGGAAGAATTTTGACCTGTACATGGGTACTATAGAGGTGTAGTGGATCTTGTAGATCAGGCCCATTGCAAGTAGCTGTACTCTGTCGTCTATTCTAAGCCATCCTAGGTTGTCAAAGTGGGCAGAGGTGAGGTGGGTTCTAGATGAAAGGTCAAGCAGTAGTCTGACCAGTTTATTTTGCGATGTTTGAAGTTTTATTTTTAGCGCCTTGGAGGTGCTATGGAACCATGACGTGCAAGCATAGTGTTAGAGATTAAAAGGGATTTACGCTCCGCGTTTCAAATCTCTCCGCGTTCCTACAGAGCTGTTTATATGGAAGGAATCCAGTGCCGCCAAGTAAACAATAATCTACTTTAATGGCAATATCACAATGCAACACAATCAATACAGTACATTCAATACAATATACATTCAATACAATATACTTGGGAACCCGAATTTACCTGGTGATCACGTCAGCCAGCCAGCAGAAAGAGACTGAATCCAGCTGTGTCTTCTGCATTTATACTCAATGGGAGGGGTCTCTGATGTCCTCCTGACATCCCCTGCTATCACCTCCCCCCCCCCCCAATCTCAGGTGGCGAGAGCATTTGCATACAGTGCAAGTCAAGACATGCTCCCACCTTCCCCCATCTCCCTTTGTCCTCAAAAGCCACATGCTCTCTCAAAAGTCACATGTGGTGGCCTCAAAGTCCAGCTCACAGTTTTACCCAAATAATTCCCATTTTTAAGCTTATCCATTGGAGCTAACATGAATACATTCAAATATTCCACTACAATAGTCATAGTACCCTTGAATGAGGGCTCCTGCCAGAGTTTTCAGGGTGTTTTTGTTTACCAGAGAGGAGATCCGGTATAGGAATCTAGTTCTTTGATTGACTTTTTTTATTACATTGGATGCCATTTTGTCACAGGAGAGGTTTGCCTCAAGAATAGATCCTAGGTATGTCATTTCCTTCTTACTTGTGACAATAATGTCACCCACTGCAACTGAGAAGTCGTCAGATTTGCTGAGATTATGTTTCGAACCGAAGAGAATGGACTCTGTTTTACCCAGGTGTAATGACAATTTATTATCGACGAGCCAGGTGCAGATTCTGCCGAGCTTGGAGCTGAGGGTTTTTTCAACCTGCAATCTGCTCCTGCCAGAGACCGGCAGGGCTGAGTCGTCCGCGAACAGGAACAAGTTGCAGTCACATGCTGATGACATGTCATTTGCATAAATTAGGAACAGTAACGGACCTAATATGCTTCCTTGTGGAACACCACAGCTCACTGGGAGGGGGGGGGACAGAGTACCGTTTACCTCCACCATCTGTTCTCTCCTCTCCAGGTAGGATTGCATCCAGCTCACCGATAGTTTATCAAAACCAATTGCTTTTAGCTTGTCAATCAGAATGGGGTGATTGACAGTGTCGAAAGCCTTTTGTAGGTCCAGCATCACCATGCCGCAGTACTTGCCCTCGTCCACCTCTTGTTTGATGTGGTCGCTCAAATAAAGAAGGCATGTGTCAGTGGAGTGGGATGTTCTAAAGCCAGATTGAAATTCCTAGATTAGTTTCTTTTCCGCGAGGTACTTTTCGACCTGTTCATATACTATTTTTTCCATGACTTTCGAGATGGAGGTAAGTATAGAAACAGGGCGGTAGTTGCCTGGGTCCAATGTGCTGCCCTTTTTGTGCAGGGGGGTTACTCTTGCAATTTTGAAGTCTTTGGGTACTTTTCCCTGTTTTATGGAGAGGTTAATTATGTGAGCTATGACTGGTGAGATGGCGGTTGCTGTGTCTCTGAGGAATTTGGAGGGCCAGTGGCCTTGTTAGGTTGGAGGGCGCTCAGTTTAATGAGTACCTCTGCTGTTGTTACCCTTGCTAGACTGAAATCATCTTTGCGTACCCCTAGGTTTTTGTAGTACGTCATGATGTGATCTACTCCAAAAAGCCCTGAGTGGGAGGGTAATTTATTTACAAGAGTTGTGGCTATGTTTGTGAAAAAAATGTTCAAGTACTTGGCCACATCCAGTTTGTCTGTGATGAGCCCGTTATCTGTCTTTATGTTTAAGTTCGAAAATCTCGTTTTGAGTTTTTTACTGCAGCCAAGCTGGTTATTGAGTAATTTCCAAAGTTCACAGGGTTTATTTTTGTTTTCCTCAATTTTGACATTGATGAAATTCTTTTGGCAGTTTTGATCATGGAGCTTACGTAATTTCTTAGTCTGTTTCTTTCAATTTTTAGTTCAGTCACGTGGGCCTGGAGTTCACTGCTCGTGCTTTTGGAAAGCATTGACTGACTTTTATGAAACTAAGAGCAATTTTTGTCTCTGGTTTTCATGGCGGTCAGTATGCCGGAGTGCATTCACGGTTCAGCGCGATTTTTTATCCTGGTTGTTCTTAGGGGGGCCAAATCATTGAGTATTGCAGAGAATTTGTTTTTGAAACCAAGCCATGTTTCTTCAACTTGTGTACCACTGAGCTCATCTGACCAGTCCAGGCTCTCCAGTTCTAGGTTAAAGGCCTCGCTCGAGTAGTTTTTGAGGTCTCTAGATATGACTGTTTTGTGACAGCCGGCCCTTTGTTTTAGCTTTTTGCGGGTACAGAATATCATATAATGATCACTTAAACCGCATGCTATAACCCCTTTACTGGAGATCCTGGACCTGTCAGAGGTCAGAATGAGATCAATGGTAGTTTGTGTTGTTTCACATACCCGGGTGGGTTGGGTGATTAGCTGGCTGAAGCCGTGCAGATCACAAATCCTACTGAAGGACTCGAAGACGGACGTGTCTTTACGTTGCATATCCGTGTTCCAGTCTCCAATAATAATTGTCTCTACATCCCCCACATCAGCCAAACACCCATCTAATGTATCATAAAAGTCACTCTGTTCCGGTGGTCTATAGATTGTCCCGACTATTACAGATTTAGCATTGTCAAAAAGAATTTCAACCCACACAGATTCAATATTTTCATGATGCAGGTCAGTACGGTTTTTGAAATTGGTGTCTTTATGTATGTACATGCAGACACCACCTCCATTCACGTTCCTGTCCCTTCTCACTACAAGATAATCTTCAATTTCAATCTCTGAATCTGTAATGGAACTGTCCAATTTGGTCTCAGAAAAGCATAATATGCTTGCCTTACAATTCATGAATAGCTGCCTGAGTTCAGCCAGTTTGTGTCTCAGGCTGTTAGTGTTCAGATGAAAAATATGTCGTCCATTTTTGTTGCTTAAATGCACAATGTCGTCAGCTTGCAGATATTTGTCTTTGTCCGTTACAGCAACCGGCTTGCGGCCTGCTGTGGTGTTTGGAGCGGTGGGGTGGTGGGGGGAGGGAGGCTCCGTTGTAGCTTTAGCCGTTGATATGCTAGCAGGGTGGCTAACAACATGGCGGATATTTGTTCCCTCGGATCTCGGTTCTCTTCCTCTCGTCACTGCCTCATGCGTGTCTGTCTGCCGAGGCGTCCCCGGGGGAATGTCGAAGTCTCCGTTGATTCCTCGGTCTCCGCTGTCTCCACGGTCTCTGTTGTCGTCCCGTAATTGTTGCTGCAGCGGAAGAGATGCTAGTTGTGATGCTAGTTGTGATGCTAGCTCCTCGAGCCTGCAGGACTGGCTTCTTGTCTGCACCGGGCCCGGATTCAGATGGATGTCTCCCGCTAACAATAAGACCAAGACGATCTGTTGTTTTGAACATTGCAGGCTGAAGCTCAGCACTAACTTTTATACGTTCAGCCTTGGCTCCAAAAACCATTACCTCAGTGTTGTCTTTGTTTAATTGGAGAAAGTTCTGACACATCCAGTCATTGATTTGTTCAATGCACTTACTCAGTGTTTTAATTGGTGAATAGTCTCCTGGTGCAATGGTTATGCAAATGTGTGTGTCATCCGCATAGCTATGGTAACTTATTTTGTTGTTTTCATTATCTGAGCCAGTGGTAGCATGTAGATGTTAAAGAGAAGAGGCCCCAAGATGGAGCCTTGAGGAACCCCACATGTCATATTGTCAAATCAGATTTTTTTTTACCTATAGAAACAAAGTTGTTTCTGTCCTTTAAGTAGGATTCAAACCAATTTAGAACTGTTGATGAAATTCCCACCTGGTTTTCTAGTCGGTCTAGTAATATGTTGTGGTCAACAGTGTCAACGCAGCACTGAGATCTAATAATACTAACACTGAAGTTCTGCCACTGTCTGTGTTTAAGTGGATGTCATTGAAGACCTTTACAAGAGCAGTCTCAGTGCTGTGGTTTGGACAAAATCATGACTGGAACACATCCAAACAGTTATTTAAATGCAAGAAATTACTCAACTGTTGAAAAACTACTTTTTTCAATGATTTTACCTAGAAACGGCAGGTTTGATATGGGCCTGTAATTATTAATTACAGATGCGTCTAGATCAGGGGTCGGCAACCCTGCTGGCACGCGGCACCGTAACCAGTGGCACACTAGGAATAAGTGGAATAAGTGTGCACAAATATTTAAATTGTATTTTCGGATCCTGACGAGACCGCCGCCAGAGCGTGTCTTCCCGTTACCTGCAAAAGGAAGCCATGCACGCAACGCAGCCCCGCTCTCTTTAACTCCAGGTGACTTTCCTCCGTGGTGCAGTGCTTATCGTTTCACCACAGAGGAAAGCACTTCACAAATTGCAGTACCCATAAGGAGCTGTACAAATGCCGCAGATTTTGCGTGGCTGTGTATTTAGTTGAAAGCCCAGTGGCGATCTGCTCATCTCTCATCGAAATAATATGCTACAAAGGGGCGTACTGGCCATCTGTGTGTTGTACTTTTCCTGTCGGCTCCCAGACCGTAGTCGAGGAGGGCATAAGCAACCAGAAGCTTCAGGTTCAATAACCCACTTTAGCTTAAATGACTGGAGAGAGGTGAGCTCTTCTTGGGAGGCTGTTGCATTATTTAGCTGTTTCTTCTGTTTCACAAAATACATCACAGCCTCTATTTTTCCTGCTTCCTCGTTTCACTTCCAGAAACATCACACGTTCTCTCCATAGGTTCTCTCACTGTCGCTCTACCATCCACATCCACATGAGACAGCGATCTCATCTCACTCTGCATGACCCTAATATCATAACATGTGTGCTCTGGAGAATCACAGAACGGACGATCGTCCTTATTATTATGCCGTTTAAACAAATTATTTAAATGTGTTTGTTAAATTCGGCATCATGTAAGGCCCTGGCCACACAGGACGATAACGGTTGTTTCCGTACCGTTTTGTGTCATATAGACCATTCGGCCACACTAAGACGACAGAATACGGCACTAAACGACTACGGTAACGATAACAGGTCCCAAGGTGGATAGAACGGCATACGCAACCGCTCTGGGGGGTCAAACGGCTCCGTGTGTACGCCCTATAGGCTACGATAATTTTCTGATAATGATGAGGCAATAACCCCGCTTCTCACCACCTCTGCTGCTCACCCCCCGCGTCAAAGTAAACTGCACACTGAATTCAGATTATTAATCTTTCTCTCGATATGGACCTAAACGCGAGTGAAGTCTAATCTGACAGGACGGAGACACGCAGCTCTGCTCACCTGCATCTCCTCCCGCTGTGATGCAGTGGTGAATGGAGCAACCACACACTTCAAGTCAGATCATCACCTTAGCTATTTTTAATTACCTCTCAAACTACCTAAACTAGTTATAAATATGTTTATTTTACTGTCGACCGGGTCACTCATTACTGGATCAGCTGCTGCCATGAAACAGACACTGACGCTGTCAGAAGAGAGGGAGGAAAAAGAGAGCTCCGTTGTATTTTATTATTATATTATATAGAGTCGTTATTCATTGTTTTAATGCTCAATAAATAACACAGAAGACCTTTGACCGCACTTTTATAATTTTTTTAAGATTTTAAATTTTAATACACGTTGACTGGCGAAAAACTTCCCGGTTCCCTCGGCCCCCACCGCAGAGAATATAACAGAAGGGCAACCATGACAACTATGCTTCTTCGCTGCTTTTGTGGAGATGTTACAGCGCCACGTACAGGCTCGGCATATGTACTGCAGCTTCTCCAGCGGTTGGAGCTAAATGGAGCTGTCTCGTGTGGAACAGAAACTTTCCGGTGTCTATTGCGTGTGGACGGGAAGCCTTTTTTGCGATTTGCGTTTTACCGTTATCGTCCTTTTGTATAAGTTGCGCTGACAGGTCCACACACTGCTTCCCCGCAGCGAGGCTCCCCCGCCCTCCTGCTGATAGTTGACGAGCGTCAAGCTCCTCAACCCCCCCCCCCCCCGTTGATAATTCTCGATCGTTGGCACGCTGATAACAATTTTATTTTTAAATGGCACTTCATATCAAAAAGGTTGCCGACCCCTGCTCTAGATTATGCTTTTTAAGAGCGGTTTAATGACTGCAGTTTTCAGGGCCTGTGGAAAAACACCTGAGTGAAGATTTGTTTACTATATGAAGAAGATCTGAGGCCATGCAAGGAAAAACATCTTTGAAAAATCCTGTTGGAATAATATCAAGGCAGCAGGAGGAGGATTCAGAAGTTGTATAATGTCCTCTAGGTTTTTATCCTTAATCTGATGGAATTGTGTCATGGTGTTTTAATTGATTTTAAGTGGACACAGAGAAAAAACATGTGCTGTACCTGATGCAGAGGCACTGAAGAAGGAGGCAAAGTCATTGCACACCCTGGTGGATAGAAATTCAGAGGCTACTGACACTGGGGGGTTAGTTTAGTCTGTCGACGGTAGCAAACAAGGCACGTGCGTTGTTTTGCTTTTGGCAATGATATCAGAGAAGAAAGACTTCGGGCAATTTTCAATTCCAAATTATAAATGCCAAGTCTCTCTTATAGATTTCAAAGTGAACCTGGAGATTTGTTTTTCGCCACCTGCGTTCAGCTTTTCGACACTCTCTTTATCTGTTCTCACGGTCATGGCCTTTCTCCATGGAGATATCATGTAAATCATACTGTTCGGTTGTCTCACGCAAGAACCACTTTTACCTCGTCTTTTACCTTGTCTTTTAGTGACAAATGGTAGCAATTCTCCCAATGTAAAATAATAATTGCCTTAAATACATTGAATGTGAAAGCTGACAAAAAATCATGTTGCTTGGTAAAATCGAAATGTAACTTTTTGCAACGAAGGAACAGTCAACTTCCCTGATGTCAGTATTTAGTCATGTTTAATGGAATGTATATCAGTGTATTATAGTTGTTACTTTATCTATTTAAACCAGAATGTTTCTCGATTCTTTGTACAGTATGAAAGGAGTCTTTGTACATTTCACTCCATGCTGAAGTTCACTGATGTCAGGAATCTCAGTCTGTCTCTTGTGTTCAGCATCCTCTGGTCTGTCTGCATCACCTGGAAACTTTAAACAAACAGATACTTTACATATACATATATGTAAGTAACATGTGTTGGTCACAGACTTTTAACATGCAAACGTCATGTGATAATCTTTTTATTATCCTTAAAAAAAGTGCTGGATATCACAGCCCTTACTGTATTTTATCAGTTGGATTGTGTATTATTGTATAGTTTTTTAATATTTTACTGTTTTTTTGTGATTGTTTTTCATGAGACAGTCAATTTAAATATTGTCCTATGCCATATGCACATTCATTTGTAACACACACGTAAGGGTAAAAGACAAACATCTTTAACAAATGTAATGCAATGAATAAGCTTAATTGTCACAGAAGCACACCTAACGTCATATCTAATATTTAAAGTGGACCTATTATGCTATATTGGAAAAAATATATTGTAGGGCCATACCTATACAAAACATGTCTGTGAAGTTTTTTTGCTTAAAATACCAACAGTTCACCATTGTAGCCGATGCCTCATACTGCTCATACCCCTCTTTTGCAGCCTGTTAGAGAAACGCGGATTTTGGGTAAAAAAAAAAAAGAGGAGGTGGAGCTAATGCCTGATCAGAATTCTACCGGAGATAAAGTTCAATTCTGCTGTGACTAAAACGCCATCCTATTCTAAACCACATCAAGGATTATTTCTGAAACAGTATGGAGCTCAATGCTTTTTCTTTTGCAGGTTTATCCAAAGGTGAGTTCCATTTTTTATTTCCTGCTTTTTAAAACACATGTGCTCTACAGCAGTGGTTCTCAACTGGTGGTCGCACCCGTTTTGAGTGGGTCGCAGATGGTGAGTGAAAAAAAAAGAAAATTGAAAAAAAAAATCCCTTTATTTATTTTTTTTGGGGGGAAAAGTCAAACTTTTATTTTGAAAGGCATGCAGTAGGCGTTGGACTGAAAGTACCGGAGACCATAAACGGATTTGAAAACTTCTGTCACGTAGTGATCATCTTCTCAATAAAACATCTTTTGCTGATGTTTTTTTCGAGTCGTCTGGCCAATCAGAATCAAGATTGTAGCGGAAGTCCCCCACGGAGAATAACTTTGCGGTAGAACTATTCTTTATACATCCATGTGTACAACTTCAGATACAATGAACACATAATAACATGACCCCGGTTTGATGATTGACAGGTCACAGAACAATGGGGCTATCTACCCTTACCCACAATTTAAACTATTTCAGACAGACTATCTCCTCTTTGCTATTCTCTCTGTGAGGAGCAGCAAGTTCAGCTGTCGAACAAAGTGAAAAACAAACAATGGCATAAAATATTATTAATATGTCGTAATACATCTATTTATTTTCTTCTCAGAGTACCAGAATGGGTAGTTTATATGTTAGTATTTCAAAAAATCATATAGTTCAGCTTTGATTCCATCATCTCCATTAAACCTTATTTAAAAGTATTCTTTGTTCTGTGAAGGATATAAGGGATATGCACTGTACATCACTTTAATTAATAGTGTACGCTGCAAAGCGTATATATTACCGCAGGATTTTTAGATGAATAGAGGTGAGTGGTTCAAATTTCGGGTCGCGATCTATTGACTAAGGAAAAAGTGGGTCCCGAGGCCTGACCAGTTGAGAACCACTGCTCTACAGTACAGGTTAGCTCTGAGTGTTAGCGAGGGCTTGCTAATGTAAACAAAGACGAGATTATGTACAAAACACGTCAGGCATTGTTTCTGATAGCAATTTTCTGTGGGTCCGCTGCAGTCCGCCTGCAGTTCCAGCGCTCCTGAAACTCAGCAGCGATGGCTCTCCAGTCCTCGTCTGTGGTACCGCATGGTCTCCTCAACCAGGGCGGTCCAGATGGCACCCGCAACCTCCCTGACAATGACAGCCACGGTTGCATGCCCGACCCGATAGCTGAATGCTATGGTCCTGTATGAGTCACCGGTTGCCAGGTACCTGAGAAAAAAATAATATACATGATTAAAAAAAAGTGTATGTCCCCACACCACACACCCACCACACACACAGACCCCCCCCCCCCACACACACAGACCACAGACACACACACACACACACATACCACAGACACACACACAGACCCCCACACACACAGACCACAGACACAGACCCCCCCACACACACACAGACCACACACAACCCCACACACCACAACCAGACACACACACACACCCCCCACACACACAGACCCCCACACACACACCACAGACACACCACACAGACCCCACACACACACAGCCCAGA
This sequence comes from Harpagifer antarcticus, assembly GCA_902827135.1. Taxonomy (NCBI): domain Eukaryota; kingdom Metazoa; phylum Chordata; class Actinopteri; order Perciformes; family Harpagiferidae; genus Harpagifer; species Harpagifer antarcticus. The sequence continues at coordinate 4,775,352 of CADEHL010001042.1, read as the reverse complement.
CACACACAGACCCCCCACACACACCCCCCCCACACACACACAGACCCCCCACACACACAGACCACAGACACACAGACCCCCCACACACACCACAGACACAGACCCCCCACACACACACACACAGACCCCACACACACACACAGACCCAGACACACACACAGACCCCCCCCCTCACACACACACATACCCAGACCCCCACACACCACCCCCCAACACACACAACCCCCCCCACACACACACCACACCACACACACACACACACACACACACACACACACACCCATGTACACAGGGGAGCAATACTGTATTTACCTAGCTATCTTAATTAATGTCATCCATCTGAACTAAATCACAGACTTCAATATTTCAATGAAGAATACTCCACCAGGCATCAACACAACAAACACGTCCGAGTTCAAGTTGTGTTCTCTGTATCAGCTGAGCCCCTGTAGCGCCTGGAGCTAATGAAGCTAACGGAGCTAGCAGAGAGACCACTAGCAGTTTGGTACTTCCATTTCATTGCAATGACTTCCGTTACAGCAAGAATCCCCCTCACACACATAGGTGAAACACATGCACATTCCCTACTGAGAACCTTTCAGTAAAATGTTTTTCAGGAGTGTGTGTGTGAGGTTTTCAGTCGTGAATGTGAGAGTATTTCAGTAGTTTTTGTGCAAGGCCAGATGTTTTCAGTAGTGTATATGCGAGGTGAATTGAATTGAATTTTGGCCTACACGGCCCTTCATAGTTGATAAATTCAAGCACAGACACCTGTCTGCTCTCACATTCCCGCATTATGTTTTGCGGGAACCAATCTTTATTTTTTTCACACTCTATCCCAGCTGCACATTTGGGGCAAGACACAATAAATAAAGCTTCGCCAGTTTCCTTATCACAACTGATCAAGATGGCCAAAAGATTCTCTGCTTAGAGGGCCTTGCAAATGATTCTGGAAGAGAGTGAACCATTTGATGATGATGTAGAGGAAGAGGTTTCAGAATGTGAGGATCACATTGAGAATTCTGAGTCTGACAGTGACTTTGAAGAAGAGGATGAAATTGAGCTAGTTACAAAAAAAAGACGAGCCACAGGTCCGGCCGGTCAATGGGCAAAAAAACAAGTAGCACTTTAATTCATTAATGTGATCTAACTAATGTAATTGGACAAATATTAACCATATATGCTGTTTATATTGCTTGTAATTGAGATGAAGTAAACATCTGTTTGATTGTGTTGAATTGAAGCCCAAAAAGGCAGCGGGTCCACCAGACCCACGAACACTGGCTGAGTAACAAAATATGAACACCATATAAGGGTTAAACCAGAGTTGTGTTATTGTTTTCACAATATAACGTTAGTTTATATTCCAATAAATTGTTCTGTTGTCTCATCTGAGGAGCATGTTTGAGATACAATCCTGTTAAAAGTTGGGCAAGCAAGAAAAGGCCTCCTAAAAGTCTTGAAAAGCAAAGGAAAACATGTTTCAGTGTCAAGTCCAACAAAAGGTGTTAATGAAAGTAGCCATAAAAATTAGCTATTGTAGGGCATTTGTCGTTGTTTAAGCTAACACAGCAGATTTTGGAGCTACATCAAACGGAAGAGGAAAGACATAGAACTTAAGAAGAATAAAGGCAGCAAGAATACATTAAGAAGAAGAAAATGAAGAGGTAGGCCTAAGCTGGATATATACAGTTATCAAATCTTAACAAACTCATCCATGCTAATGTAAGTCTTTAGACCGGTTGAGGTTGACTTTCGAGAATGAAACGATAAATAAGGAATGCTAGTAAATCAGCAGATTGTTACGACCTGGTTCTTAGGCCGTTAAAAAAAGTATACCGTTGTAATGTTAAGGTCAGACCATTATACATTTAAAGAAACTGCAACAAAATCATTAACTAAATGTATGAAAGGTCAGTCCGTAGGTCAGCAGTGTTAGTGAGTGGACGTGTGAAAGTGTCTTGTATGTAGTAAAATAAAGTGCAACCACATGCGAGGGGGAGAGCCAGCACGAAGTGAGGGAGGGAAGGAATGGAAACAGCTGATCTGCATCAAATGCTTTCTGGATGGACTGGCCAGATGCACCCAGCTGCATCACAGCCACCAGGAGGAGAAACCAGGTCTTTAAACAGGAGACATGAAGCACAAGCAGCAGCCCAGGGCTACACACAAACCTCACGGTCTAGATGAGAAACTTCTATGTCGAATTTTAAATGAATTAGTAGCGTTTCCAGACGATAATGATGAATGCTTGCCCCTGCCCATATTCTGACAACGAAGGTCAACGAAGTCTAGTACATAGTTAGCATTGTGACTCAGGTCATAATGCCCTGGGCCCTTTTATGAGTGTTCTTCTAAGGCAGTGGTTCCCAAGCTGGGGGGCGCAGAGGCATGACAGGGGGGGCGCGAGAGACCAGGAGGAAAAATGGTTATTAAAAAAAAAGATTCTAAGAAATTATTGATTCGAAAATATGATACAGGACAGTACTATTACGTCTGGGTCTCTGTGTTTCATTAAAGCTCGGCTCTGTGTGTGTGGAACGAGCCATTTGTGTGCGTGCACGAGCTAGAGAGAGAGAGCGCACCGGTACCGGAGATTGTTGTTGTTAGCTTCTGGTGCTAGCGAGCTACACTAACGGATATAAGGAGTTTATTCAACAACAAAGTGGAGGAGAGTCCTCTCCTGTCAGACTGAGAGACTCGGTGAGCTAAAGGACTCTCTCAGTGTTATCTCAGTGGGTCTCAAACGTTTTGGTCACCATTAATGTAAACAATTATTTCCGAGGCACACGTTTATATGATCATTATAGTTATAAAAAAATAAGAGAATACATGAAAATCAGGTATGAAATACTATATGACAGTAAAAAAATAGTAAAGTTTAAAAGGGTGATTTGTAAAATATCCATAAAGAAAAAGTAAATCTGTTTACAGTTCTGTTTCAAATGAGTGTTGAGCAGTGGCGGCTGGTGGAAAATGTTTTTGGTGGGGCTGTTGATATAGTGAGTAAAACATTTTTTTGGGGAGAAATGACCCCTTAAATTAGGACTTCTGGTGATGTAATGGCGCGGTTCCAGTGCAGTGCGGAGCTCGTTTTAATGCTGCGTTCAGACCCGACGCGATGCGAATATTCGCTTCGCTCTAAACGCTCCTATCGCTCTAGTCGCTCGAGTTTCACCGCGGCTGCCAGCTGTGTTTACTCGCATCATTCAAACAAGATGCACTGGCTCGGGAGCTACAACTACAACAAAATGAACATATTTTGCCGTGATTAAATTGTAATACACGTTTCTAAATGATGCCGACGTAACAACATACTGATACCGGTTAGTAAAAACCATGAATGAATGCTTTGACAAGTCTGCAGACAGACGGCAGGCGAAAAACCTTTTAGAATGCTTGTTTTCTGAATGGAGCTTGGCTAAGCTAACGTTATATATGCTCCGACCGTCCACACTCACAACAACGGCCTATACAGACATAAATAAACCAGCGACTGTATTCTCCATGACACAGACAGTCTGTGGTTTGTACTTGTTTAACTTTTGTCTATTTCTGAACAGATCGTATCTGTCCCCGGCTGTTTTTCTTTTTCACGAGCTTGCTGTGATATATACAAATCGGGTTGGTCCGGTCCAAGGTCTTTAAGTATCAATTTATCTCCCAGACTTCTCCTTTCGAAAAGGATTGGAGAGTAGCTCTTGCACGGAATTGGGTGCGGACCCAGGTCCGGCGACTCCACCTGCACACCATTCTCCCAACTACTGCGTCACCTTGGTCACTCACGAGTCTAAAAAAACAACTCACGTCAACGCACGTAAGCAACATGGGCGCCAACGTGAGCGCCCTCGTGACCAAAATATTTGACGGCACTGATTGGCTGAATTATGTTTCGGTGGCACAGTTTACTATTGAGACTTTTGCAACGTGCTATATATGTTTTTTCAATATTTTTTTTTTCAATATTTTTTTTTGTATGTGGGAAGAGGTGGGGCGGCGCCCCTAGCGCCCCTATGGGCCGGCCGCCACTGGTGTTGAGAGATGTATCCATAGATCTCTTCATTTTGCTCTCAAAGTGCACCAGATTATGCATTTAACTTCAATGTTTAAAATATATTTTCCCGGGGGACCTTGCCCCCGGACCCCCCTATGAGGTCCACGCACCACCTATCAAATTAGCACTTTACCCGGCTTACACCTATATGCCGTGAGCTGATTATCGAGCCTTCATTGTAACAGTCTCGGGTACATTGTGTATTTGCATGGGGAATGTTGCAGTAGAAAATTCCACAGTAGCGCCCGGTACCTTAATGGGAAACCCTAAATGTTTGAGCACCCTTTATGAAACGTCAAGCTACCCCCAGCACCCCCAAAATAAATCTCTGGCGCCGCCACTGAGCCTGACTGTGTTGGGGGCCCCCGACTTTTTTTTTCCAAAGGGGGGGCCTGACAGAAAAAGTTTGAGAACCACTGTTCTAAGGAAAGATTTCCACAAGAAAATCCATTTATGGCTTCTAATATCAGTGTTCACCACTTCAAGAGTTGCAACATATGGCGCCTCAGGGGGGTTTGGTTCCAGAAAAAACAGAAAGGACCCAACTGCCAAACGCAACAAGCCGTTAAATATCCCATGTTATTTTCTCAGATAGGAGAGTGAAGAAAGACAGCAGGGAGCGGGAGACTGGCTGCAGTACATAACATATTGAAACCAAATAACTCATAATGCAGGTTTCCGGTTTCTCTAAAGCTAGACCCAAAAACATTTTGAATTTAATTTGTGTATTTGTCCCGCTCATGGTACGCAAAACCAAATGTACAATAATTGCCAACAAAACATGAATCTACCATAACACCATTGAGCGAAAAGGAGCAGAGAGAATAAAATCTTATGTGACCTGCTCCTTTCTAAAAAAAACAAAATAAATACAAATAGATGGTCTGCTCTTCATAATAATTTTTTTTGACAGTTTGGCTGTGAACATTTTTTGTCAGCTGTGAATCAGCATGACACCGTTGGGAATATAGCAGACATTAAGACAAGCAATAATGCTTACAGCACCTGCGCAACAGCCAGCAAACTCTATGCTCACAGGAGTAATGGATGACTGAGAAAGGTCTGTTTTTCTGTTTCAATTTAGAATCTCATCAATTTCTTGTCTACTAAAACCCTGTCTCTTACTAAATAACATTCCCATTACGCTTCAGGGGGAAATGGTTAATGTTGTAACATTTGAACAAAACTAAATGAAAGTGCAACAAAACCACTTAGTAAGGTCTAGTAAAATCATGTTCTGACTAAAAAGCACATTCAATAAAATAAATATGTGCTTCACAAATAGCCTTGTGTCTTGGGTGAAAGTCCAGTTTTTTTGACCCAGCCGTCCACACTGTCCTCCTCTCGACATGGGCTTCCATAGACTTTCCTATTTGGGTAAAGTAAAAAACAAATGTTATCCTGGAGAAGACACATTTGACTGGAACGTTACTGATGATGCAGTTTTGTTGTTTGGGAACATAATTTTTGGTAGACCAGGCTGCCCAGTTACGCCTTTTCAGATCTTAATCCCCCTTTGTCAGCAACCGTTGACCTTTGACTTTTGGGGTAACTGCCGAAGAATGAAGAGATTAACAGTCAGACAATGATATCTTTGTGACGACATTCAACGAGAGAACCCAGCCTAAAAGATATACTAGGACTGAAAACTATTAAAATATAATGAGGCTCTTTTCTAGTAATGGCAGAACTCAGTATCGTAAATATATGGGAAAGAAATTTAATCTGAGTGATTTGTACGTTTTTTTTGTACCATATTCTAACTGTCTACTCAACAACAAAACAGCTTAGAGCTATTGAATGTATCTCTGTCCGGTCAACCTTGCTGCTGTCATTGGTATCAGCGGTTTCCTGCAGTTGGGAATTGAGGAAGTACCCACCTATCCTGACTTTGACACCAGCTATCTTTTACTTTCATATTATTGCTAAACAGGGAAAAACCTTTTGCCCCTGACGCTAACATTGTGCTCCTTCGAAACGGTGCTCAGTCAATAACAAACCGGTTGTGTGCAGCAGGTCTCCCAGTTGTTGAGTCAGCCGGGAGTCACTGTTCCTGTTCCCAGGGTAGCACCGGCCAGGGTGGGGGGCAATTGTTACAGTGCAAAAGCTGATAAGAAGTGCATGTGTGTTTTGTGTGTTTGTGGTGTTCATATGCTAGAAGATAAGTGTAATTGGGGTTATCAAACAATTGCTCAGACGGGAAAAACCTGTCAAACAACCAACCACGTGTGAAGAGGTTCTCCTGGTACAGTATATGTTATTTGGTATGACAGGGGCCCTTGTTGATGTGACTAAAATATGACCCACATATTTAGATATGTGTATATGCAACCCTGTCTCCAACTAAATTACGTTCCCATACATCTAAACTGCATTCTCCATTACGTAAGGAAGACATACCCCTTCTTAGAATACAGTTGTTGTTTCAAACACGTGTTAACGCCAAACAGAACTAAACGGTGACAAAACTACGAACATAATCCTGAAAAATTGGGTTTTCATTTTTTTCATCACCATTTATTATAACCCCCGGGGTTATCATAACTGCTACTGTTCAATTTTAATATCATGTAGCCAACAAAGCTGACACATCCCACCAGATCCAAAAACACAAAGTCCTGCGCTAACACACTGATATATATTGCAGATTGAGCCAGGGCACAGATCACTAACAGATGTGGATTTTCTCTGTACCAACTGCAGGATCATTTTCTAAATTATTAATTATCCTAAACTGTAGTTTCTTGGTAAACATCTCATCATTCATGTGTATGTGCAAAACATTAACGTACATAACTGTTTATATTATCGTTCTGAAAAATATCCTGGACGGAGTTTTCTCACATTTCCATGGTATGTGTGTTCTTATTTAAAGAAGGGGAAAACAGAACTCTGAATAGACATCAATCACCGATTTAGTTGCTTCACTGTGAACTCCAAAAGATACATTTCCACAGTCCTTATTTGGAAACTCCCCAAACTATTTTCACACATCCTAAACTCCAGGCAATGGTGCTCCCCACTGTTTTTCTGCTTGCTGCCAAGTGCAATGGTATAGCATAGCAGGAATAGAAACTGGATAAATGATTAGCGTTAATGGTGGTTAGGCAGGATTATGGTCTATTGCTCAACTCATCGTCTAATCCTGTTGACCCAGATGTTTCGACTATATTTTAACCCAAAAATCCACTTCAAATCCAGCAACGAAATGAAAGGGCCATCAGTTTATACATGTATCTGTTACAGTAGGGAGTTAAGGATGGACCCCATCCCAGAATTATTGCTAATATTGTAACTCTTGCTCAGTTTCAGAGGAGCCCTTTATCAGGTAAAAGCCTTATTGGATATATTGGAGGCACTTGTGTGTCAGTATGTTGCTAGTCTGAGTAGAGTGGACCAATAATTTTTGTCTGGGCTTTGGTTGCATGTCGTTAGAGCAAAAAAAAGCAGACAACAACGCTTTTATTTATATCATAAACAGACATTTACCTCTGATTTCAAAAATACGATCCTGCGGGATTTCAAGTACCCAATGATGTCTAAACAATGATGTTCCAAGTTAACATCAGACGGACCCCCAATGTGTTCCAAGATTGCTCACCAACTATTCCAGAGCAGAGAAAGTAAATTATGCTGCAAGACACACGCCTAGCTAACGTCATCAACTTGCTTACATGCTCACAAAAGATTAGCATTAATGCAACAGCTAATCCATCCCTAAACTTCATTTGACGAAAGATGACTCATGCAGTATTACCTTTTTAGCAAAAAGGTAGCACATAACAATTGAGCGACATCTCTTTCCGCGTGCCACTGTTCATTGTGAAATGAGATGAACATCCCGTAATAACTGTTACAGGATATGTATTTTGAAAATGATGTAACTTTTTTTTCCTTTATTATATTTTTTATTTATCATAACTTAGTACTTTAATGCATGTAACATAATAACATATGTAACATTAAACTGTATGTGGCTATTTTTCTGCTGTAACTATGTACATTTCCCCTCTGTGGGACTAATAAAGGTATTCTGAGTTTGATTCTGATTCTGAACAGGGAATTAAAAAATACCCCATAAACCAACCTGTTTCTTTCAGGATATAATCTATGTATGCTGTTCTTCACTTGGCACCATGACAATCACGCTATCTTCTAGGAATATTGCTTCCCAGTATTGACATATGAGTACAATACACACGCTGTTGCACCATAGATAAAGTGGGAAAAGGAGCAATAACATTACATGTTACATGTACATCGGCAACATTTCAGGGCTTTGTGGACTTAATCCATGACAAACTGGAGTTGAGACCAGGAGGCGGAGTCGCAGTTTACACGCTTCTCTGCGCTGTCTCCTAGGCAGTCATCCATAGGAATCCCGAAACCAATAAAATACCCAATATTAACGGTGTGTGTGTCTGCCCAAGAACAATTTCAGGTAAAACCTAATAGAGGTGTCATACATAATAACCTAATAAAAGTAAATGTAACAAAACAGGAAGATTAAATGTGGTCTCTTAAACATAAGATCTCTAGCATCTAAAGCAATATTGGTAAATTATTTAATATCAGATTATAATATTGATATATGCTGTCTCACTGAAACTTGGTTGAGACATGAAGAATATGTCAGCATAAATGAGGCCACTCCACCCAGCCATATCAATACTCCAGTGTTTCCCCTATATACAAATAGTGGCGGCGCAGCGCCGCTGCTGAAATATGCGCGCCGCTGCTAGGGGGCGCCAGCTAGGTACCCAAAAAAAATAAATAATAGGTGGCGACCCTTTTCATTTTGATTGTTTGCTATGTGGATTTGTAGTATTTGTGTTACTGTATGTTCAATAAAGGTATAAAGAGAGAGAGGGCGCACCGGTACCGGCGCTGTTGTTATTAGAATCTTGTGCTAGCTGCGCTAACGGATATAAGAAGTAGATGTTTCTACAGCCATGGGGAGAGCTCTCCTGTCAGACTGAGAGGCTCAGTGAGGTAAAGGACTCTCTGAGTGTTTAGATAGTACATTTTAGTCTAAGTTCTCAGTGGGTCTCAAACCCTTTGACCACAAATTATGTAAACACATATTTCCAAGGCATCCATCCATCCATCTTCTCCCGCTTATCCGTGGTCGGGTCGCGGGGGTAGCAGTTCCAGCTCCAGGAACTGCTGGATAAAGGCACTCCTTTATAATTATTAGGATAAATAAAAACAGGTTTGAAATCATTCCAATGTATACTATAGGACAGTAATCCAAAATATCGTTTAAAGTTGGAGAGATACAAAAATATGCATAAATAAATAAATGTAAACTAGGTCAAATAAGATATGAATGAACAACAAAAATAAAATAAGTTACATTTATTTGTTATTGGCTATGGTAGGTTATTGGTTATGTTCACATACTCATTTGATTATTAAAATGTAAACCGATCTTTTCATATGGGTGTTTAGAGTTGTACCCCGTGTGAGGAAACTTCTGTGTAGCAATGCAGTAGGAGTCACCGACTCAGGAAGGAGACACGGTAGAGCAGGAGCTTTTGATGTTAAACACTGATGATTTATTTGGAGTTACGGCCGGAGAGATTCACATCACAAGTCACATCAGTCACGGTGAGACTGCACGGGAGAGTTGCCACGTCAATTCTGGAGCGCCTCTCTCGTTAGCCCATTTAACTGGTTTCACAGAGAGTGATCAACATATTTTGATAAGATAGCTTAGACAGTTGGGCACACTGAGTCACTTGCATCCGTCACTTATGCCCTCGAAGATTTCATACCTTGGAGTCCACAAACAACAAAGAAGGAAGTGTCCCAGTGCACCCACAACAACAGACCATCTGTGACCTAGTGTTGCCCGGTCACAGAATGGGAACAATAACTTTATGGCTGAAGCAGCCTATGTCCTTAAAGGAGATAACAGACGTCAGGGTTGGTCATGTACGTCATATCTAGGAGTCTAGGACAATTATTTCCCTAACACCCCGTAGATCAGGTCGCTAGTAATTGTGTGCTCAAATTGCACCAGATTGAAGCATTTTACTTTAAAATGGGGGGGGGGAGCATACCTCCGGACCCCCTAGAGGATGTGACGTCCACCCCCCAATTAAAACAAGCTCATACAATACTGAATACATTTGAAGCCATTTTGACGTATATTACCTATGTCAACAAGTTTCTGTTTTTGTAGTGTATTTGTCTTTTGTAGAGATTTTTCCTTTATTCTTTATATAAAAATCTCGCCTAGGGCAGCAAACTGGCTAGAACCGGCCCTGGTACTAGGCCTCAAGAGCCTTTCTTGTGCTGACACATAGAAACAAATTGGTGGGGCGCACTTCGCACGTGCACACACTAAAAAATTCCATGCGGTCCGCGCTCACATTATGCTGGGCCCACGTGCATTAGCACCGCTGCTATGACTCCATCCTAGGGGAAACACTGTACTCATATTGCCCGAGGCATGGGCCGAGGAGGTGGAGTTGCAGCAATCTTTGACTCAAGTTTACTTATCAATACTAAACCAAAATTAAATTATACCTCCTTTGAAAGTCTCGTTTTTAGTCTTACGCATCCAACCTGGAAAACTTTGCAGCCAATCTTATTTGTTACGGTGTACCGTGCACTCAATCAACTTTGGTACTTAAAAAAGATCAAGTAATTATCGTAGGTGACTTTAATATTCATGTTGACGATGATAAAATAGCTTTACTGTTGCATTTAACTCTATATTAGATTCTGTTGGTTTCCGTCAGAGTGTAAATAAACCAACCCACTGCTATAATCACACTCTCGACCTTGTTCTGACTTATGGTATTGAAATTGAGCAACTATTAGTCGAACCACATAATCCTGCTTTATCCGACCATTTCTTAGTAACTTTTGAAGTACTGTTACTAGACTACAGCATTAGTCAAAGCTCCTGCAGCAGAAACCTATCTGTTAGTGCTATAGCTAAATTTAAAGAAGAGATTCCACTACTTAACTCGATAGCATGTCTGCATGTAAGGGAGGATACTTATACAAAATGTACACCCCCCAAATTGATCATGTGCTACAGATGCGCTGCGAAAAAATTAGACTCTGTTGCTCCTTTGAAAAAGAAGAAAATAAAACAACATAGATTAGCTCCATGGCATAATACCGAAACCCGCAAAATAAAGCAAAAGTCGACAACTTGAAAGGATATGGCGTTCCACTAAACTTGAAGAATCTCGTTTAATTTGGCATATTACTCTCAATGAATATAAGAAAGCACTGTGTAAAGCGAGAGCAGCTTACTCCTCTTCATTAATAGATGAGAATAAGAATAATGCAATATTTCTTTTCAGCATTGTAGCCAGGCTGACAGAAAGCCATAGCTCGATTGAGCCTTCTATTCCCATAGCACTCAGTAGTAATGATTTTATGTGCTTTTTTAACGATAAAATTGTTACTCTTAGAAACAAAATGAATGACCTCTTGCCTTTGACCAGTATAGTGTTATCAACAGCTCCCGGAAACATAAGTTCTAATATTACACTAGATAGTAAACTAGAATGCTTTTCAGCCATAAACCTTGAACAATTAAATTAAATGATTCTCTCTTCTAAACCATCAACATGTATCTTAGAACCAATTCCAACTAAGCTTAAAAGACATTGATTTATTTGAAGATTTTCAGTCTGGCTTTAGACACATCATAGCACAGAGACAGCTCTGGTTAAAGTCACAAATGACATTCTAATAGCCTCAGACAAGGGACTTGTCTCTATTCTTGTTTTGCTCGATCTCAGTGCTGCATTTGATACTATCGATCATGATATCTTATTGCAAAGACTAGAGCACTTAGTTGGCATACAGGGAACTGCTTTAGGCTGGTTTAGGTCCTATCTATCTGAACGCTCTCAGTTTATACGTGTCAACGATGAATCTTCCACGCAAACCAAAGTTAGCTATGGAGTGCCACAGGGCTCAGTGCTCGGACCTATTTGTTCACATTATATATGCTTCCGTTAGGCAATATTATAAGGAATCATTCTGTACATTTTCATTGTTATGCGGATGATACTCAACTATATTTATCAATCAAGCCTGATGAAATTAATCATCTAAATAAAATTCAAGACTGCATCAAGGACTTAAAAACGTGGATGACCTTAAACTTTTTGATGTTAAACACGACCAAAACTGAAGTTATTGAACTTGGCTCGAAGAATCTACGAAACAAACTATCTAAAGATATACTAACTATGGATGGCATTCATTTGGCCTCCAGTGAGAGTGTAAGGAATCTTGGTGTTATATTTGATCAGGATTTATCCTTTAACGCCCACATAAAATCAATTTCAAGGACCGCCTACTTCCATCTACGTAACATTGCAAAAATCAGGCATACCTTGCCTCAAAACGATGCAGAGAAACTAGTCCATGCATTTGTTACTTCAAGGCTGGATTATTGTAACTCCTTATTATCAGGGTGTACCAAGAAGTCAGTTAAGTCGCTTCAGCTGATTCAAAATGCTGCAGCTCGTGTACTAACCAGAGTTAGGAAAAGGGACCACATTACTCCTGTTCTGGCTGCCTTACACTGGCTCCCTATAGACCACAGGATAGAATTTAAAATTCTTCTTCTCGCCTACAAAGCCCTTAATCGGCAGGCGCCATCTTACCTTAAAACTCATTATACCCTACTGTCCTACTAGGGCATTGCGTTCCAAGAATGCAGGGTTGTTGGTTGTTCCTAGAGTCTCTAAAAGTACAATGGGAGCCAGAGCCTTTTCTTATCAAGCTCCACATTTGTGGAATCAGCTTCCAGTTTGTGTTCGGGTGGCAGACACCCTATCCGTTTTTAAGACCTTCCTTTTTGATAAAGCTTATAGTTAGGGCTGATTAGATTCAGCCCCTAGTTTTGCTGATATAGGCTTAGTTTGTCGGGCGACATCTTACTTCTTCTTTTCTCTGTCTATACCTGTGTACTCACATGTTCCGATTAACCAAGCTTCCCCAAATTTCTTTCTTTTTGGTGTCTATATACGCCGGGATCCGGAGTCATGGATGATCCTGCTGCTGCGGTCCTGTGTCCTGGATCGCGAGCCCTGGATCTTTAGTGGTGGCTGTGGTCCTGGATCATAAGTCCTGGATGGATATCCTCGTGGATTCATCTTCCTATTATACACACATGCATTTCCAAACATTTGGACTACCTATGTTGCAAATGTATTATCTTTTCAATGTACACACGGCATCTATTGCACGTCTGTCCATCCTGGGAGAGGGTTCCCTCCTCTGTTGCTCTCCCTGAGGTTTCTCCCATGTTTTCCCTTTAAACTGTGGGTTTTCTCCGGAAGTTTTTCCTTGTACGATGTAAGGGTCTAAGGACAGAGGGTGTCGTATTGTCATACTGATATTCTGTACAAACTGTGAAGTCCACAGTGTAATGTAACATTTGTGATATTGGGCTATAAAAATAAACATTGATTGATTGATTGATTGATTGATGTGTAGTCTCAACATGTCAACCTATTTCCAGGGTTGTAATTTAGACCATCCTGAGAAAATGTACCGAGACATGCTTATCTAGTTTTTAGCATCTACAATAGTTGATCGCCAGTGTATTGTAGCCAGATTTCTCTGCAGGCCAGGTTTCAATAGTTCACATGCGCAATTCTGTGGATTTTGTGGGAACAGATTGTTACAATCCGTACACACACACACAGAAGACAAAACTCCATCTCCTGCACAACGAAACTCCATTGAAGAAAATGGAAATTCTTTCAAAAAAAGTATTTTGTAATTACGTGTCACGATTATTTCAAAATACACATCTCTAAGAACCAATTGAACAATGATATGCTCAATGTCAAACAATGCAATGAATGGACAATGGTACAGTCGGTGAAGGTTAGGTATAGTTGTATAATATTATACTCAAATATACTGCAATACTAAATACTGAATAAGTCCCACCACAAAATTGGATGAACATTTTTTTCAACATACAGAATAAATAATGTACATTTAAGGCATTGGTCGAATGGGACGTCGACCCTCAGAGAAAACACCCAGACAGCTGCACGATTGTTGCAACACAGTGTGTGTGTGTGTGTGGTGTGTTGTGTGTGTGTGTGTGTGTGTGTGTGTGTGGTGTGTGTTGTGTTGTGTGTGTTGTGTGGTGTGTGTGTGGGGTATGTGTTGCAATGCTGGGTGAGTGATGTGCAGAGCCAAAGGACAGATAAAGTGGATTATTTTATGTTCTTTTCTTCATTCTATGTTTTTGTCATTACATTGCAACTCACTGCTTAATGCACACGCCTGGAGCGGATCATGTGTTTGGGTGTGCGTGTGTATTGTTCGTCTGTGTTAGGGTTAGTGAAACAGCAGGACCCAAATGCAGATTGAACAGAGAAAACCTTTATTTCAAGGTTTGTCGGTGACAAAAAAGAACACTACCCTGAGAACACAGTCTCAGACAACGAGAAACCAACAATGACAGACCAAAAACAGAATTTAAATCACACAAGACTAATCAACGAAACAAGACAGTGAGGAGGGAGGAAAAAACACAGGGGCACCAGGGGGGTATACTATGAACTAGGGATTTTGCTTAGCCGGCTAACTTCAGGAAAACTCGGGGTTTCCGGTCCTACGAAGCTGGTTCTCTTTTTAGCAGGCTAGATCTCCATGGTACTTATATTGTGCGGCTAACCCGGTCGGGACCAGAGGCCTGTACTACGAAGCTGGTTCAACATAACCTGGATATTTTTGAGTTAGCCGGTTGGCCTAATCCAAAACATACGCGCTCTCGCTAAACTGTACTACGACGCAGGTTATCAAGTGGATCGCTCAAGCCAGCCGTGTTCTATCTAGTTAGGTGCACATGAAAGGTGTGCACCTAACCTATCTAGTTAGGTCACATGAAAGGGGTGGTATTTGGAGCAGTCGACCAATCACAAACATGGACAAGCGTACTGAGAGCGCAGCGCGTCATACTTCCTGAATGAAAAGTCAACTATAATATTAGACATATATGAAGACGTTAAACTTTAAACATCCATGACTTAAACACTTATCCAGGATAAAAAAAAAGTGTTTGAATGCGTACTTAACAGGTTTTGATATCACTGCCCGTCTAAGACACGATCTGACTTTTAATTACATTTGACTCGAGTGTTTCGTCAACTTAATGTGTTGCTTAAAATAATACTTTTGTATACAGTATGTGACACTGTGAGTGTTGCACGGCTATACGGCTCAAAAGCTGACTCAGATAAGGAAATATGATACAATTGTGATATGCCGCGGACTTGATCCTTACTTATGTTGTGGCATATATTAATTAAGCGTTCTTAACGCTAATGTTTTAGTCAGATTGCTCTGAAGATGGGAGGTGATATTCTATTAATGTTCACATTCACACAGTCGGTGATTTTTGCCGGCCGTCTTCCTACAACGTCAGTTTTTCTGTATTTCCTTCTCCTGTAATATGACTTGATCGCTTAAACTCCACAACTGAGCTCTGATTGGTCAGCAGGCAGTGCTTTCCCTATGTTGATCTCTTAGCCTGCAACCTAACCTGCTTCCGGGGCAGTTAGCCGCACAGCATAATTACCATGTTGATCTAGCCCGCTAAAAAGAGAACTAGCCACAATAACAAGTATATTTAGGGTTTTTTGTCGTTGTAAATAACCGACGGTGTCAAGAGGAAGTAAAGTCCCCTGGTTTGTCCCCTATACTCTAACTACCATGAGAACAACTCACAATCAATATAAGCATATTTAAAAACAGGGACATTTCTGGGGACAGATTGACCCGGGGATTTGCCACCAAAGCCAAGCGGGCATTTGGTATGATCACCATAGCCATATGAGGCCGGAGGGCTGTCCTTTGCTTTCAGCTGTCAGATTGTAACCAAAGTCACGTGACTTGTGGCAGATGACAATACTGACAAGGTGTTTTTATGGCAGCGAGACGCTACAATACTAATTGTGGGCTTATCATGTTGATTCGGTCACAACAGAAAAGAAAAAAAACTCTTGCTCTCTCCAGAGGGCCAGGTCAGCCAAAAAGGGCAAAAGGGCCGTTGTCCGGGCAACAGTAGCCCGTACCTGTGTACGTCCCTGCCGAGCGGTAGATGGTATCACCGTAGTCGAACAGAGGAAGGACAGTCATCTGGACCATAGAGTTAGCAGATAAAGTGAATGAGGAGCAATTCCTATATAGAAAGCTGAGTCTAGCTAACCTTGGTCTGAATTTTGGAGAGATGTTCTGAGAATGACAGATTACTGTCAATCCAAAATCCAAGGTATTTATAAGATTGAACTATTTCGAGGTCCCGGCCATCGGCGGTCACAATAGTGCCAGTTTGGGAGGCACCACAGAGGCCAAACCACATGATCCTGGTTTTAGTGGTGTTCAGGACCAGGCCAAGGGCAGAGAGATGTGACTGGATTCTCTGAAAACTATCCTGAAGAGTTTTCAGGACAGTATCCAGGGAAGGGCCAGCAGTGTACAGAATCGTGTCATCAGCATATAGGTGGACAGAGGAGTTGCCCACTGATTTCTCCATGTCATTTATATATATTGAGAATAGGATGGGTGCTAGAATAGAGCCTTGTGGTACTCCCTTACAGATGGATAGGTGCTGTGTCATCAGATTTTCAGATTTTACACACTGGGTGTGCATGGACAGGTAGTTTTCAAACCAGGCTATCGATTGTTTAGTGACACCAATGCATCTAAGCTTTCCCAGAAGCAGTTGGTGATCTGCAGTGTCGAAGGCTTTGGCAAGAGATTTTAAATCTCAGATCTGCTCAAAGGGAACCTGTTACACAGGTCTCAGTGGGGTACTCAACCCTGCATTACAATATAGGCAGGGACACTCTGCTGATTGTGTGAAGTACAACAGCGTGACTTACCCATTTTTCAGCTAAAAAGCACTTAAATACCGCATTTAAATTCTGAAGAACTCAGTGTGCATCGAGACCGGGTGACGACACTACCTATTGACGCAGCAACCACTGTAAGTTATATTCTTGTTTAATTAGACTTCTCTGTTTCATTTATTCTACTCTGTATAATTGTTCTGTAGTTACTGAAGCTAAAACGGTGCTTTTGAGAGGTTTTACATCCTATACAATTAACCATTGTTGTTCTCTACCGTCCACCAGGCACCTTGGGGGACTTCTTGGAGGAATTAGATCATCTCCTCTCACACATCCCTGAAACTGGCCCTCCCGCTGTACTTCTCGGAGACTTCAACCTCCAGTCAGGGAAGATAGACGAACTAACATCTCTGTTAACCGCCTTTGCTTTCTCACTGTCTCCATCCCCACCAACTCATAAAGCTGGCAATGTCCTTGATCTCATATTCTCAAGGAACTGCACTACTTCTAACCTCTCTGTAAACCCGCTCCACACATCCGATCACTTCTTAATTTCATGCTCTCTACCCCTTTCCAAACATAACAAACTAATCTCTTCTCATCCTGCACCTGTCCGCCGTAACCTTCGTTCCCTCTCCCCTTCTACCTTTGCGCCATCGGTTCTCTCAGCCCTCCCTTCCTCTGACTCGTTCCTACTCCTGCCTCCAAACTCTGCTGCAGAAACTCTCCTCTGTACTCTCTCATCCTCTCTGGGCTCTCTCTGTCCTCTCACATCTCGGCAGGCTCGTCAGTCCCCTCCTGCTCCCTGGCTAAATGACGCACTGCATGCTAATAGAACCGTCCTTAGGGCAGCAGAGCGGAAACGGTGGAAATCCAAACAACGTGACGACCTCCTAACCTATCAGGCTCTCCTCTCCTCTTTCTCTGCTTCGATCTCTCAGGCAAAAAGCACTTTCTTTCAAGATAAGATCCAATCTTCCTATTCCAATTCCAAAAAACTATTTTCCATCTTCTCCACCCTCTTGGACCCCCCCAAAGCCCCTCCCCCTCCTCACTTCTGTCAAGCGACTTTGTTAACCACTTTGAAAAAAAGGTTGATGATATTCACTCATCTTTTTCTGACTCACCTTTACTCACCGCTGGGTCACCAGACCCTCCTTTCACCCACACACTAACCTCCTTTTCCCCTCTCTCTCCAAGTGAGGTTCTTACCCTCATTACCTCTGCCCGTCCTACCACCTGTCCTCTGGACCCTATCCCTTCAAACTCCTTCAGACTATCGCTCCTGATATTCTACCGTTTCTCACCCATTTCATCAACACTTCTCTAACTTCTGGTCACTTTCCAAATAGTCTTAAGGAGGCAAGAGTAAACCCTCTCCTAAAGAAACCCACTCTCAACCCGTCTGATGTTATAAACTACAGGCCTGTCTCTCTCTCCCATTCCTGTCTAAAACACTTGAACGCGCTGTCTTTAAACAACTTTCCTGTTATCTCCATCAGAACAACCTTCTGGATCCGCACCAGTCTGGTTTCAAGGCAGGTCACTCCACATAAACTGCTCTCATTGCTGTCACTAGGAACTGCACACTGCCAAAGCAGCATCCCTCTCCACTCTCATCATCCTGTTGGACCTGTCTGCTGCATTCGACACGGTGAACCATCAGATCCTCCTTCGCACTCTCCAAGAACTTGGAGTTTCAGGCTCTGCACTTTCCCTCCTCACCTCATACCTCAAAGACCGTACCTACAGGGTAACTTGGAGAGGGTCCGAGTCCGACCCTTGTCAATTAACTACAGGGGTCCCTCAGGGCTCTGTTCTTGGTCCCCTCCTCTTCTCCCTGTACACAAACTCGCTCTGATCAGTCATTAGCCCGCATGGTTTTTCATACCACTGCTACGCTGACGACACCCAATTAATTCTGTCCTTTCCCCGCTCAGAGACCCAGGTCGTCGCACGCATCTCTGCTTGTCTAGCTTACATCTCTCAGTGGATGTCTGCTCATCACCTCAAGCTCAACCTTGACAAGACTGAACTGCTTTTCCTTCCGGGAAAAGATTGTCCCACTCTTGACCTGACAATCAACATCGGCCCCTCTGTTGTCTCCCCGACTCAGACTGCAAGGAATCTGGGTGTGACCCTAGATAACAACCTGTCCTTCACTGCAAACATCGCTGCTACAACCCGTTGCTGCAGATACACGCTTTACAACATCAGGAAGATACGTCCCCAGCTGACCCAGAAAACCACGCAGGTTCTGGTCCAGGCTCTCATCACCTCACGCCTAGACTACTGCAACTCCCTCCTGGCTGGTCTACCCGCATGTGCCATCCGACCTCTACAGGTCATCCAGAAATGCAGCGG
This sequence comes from Harpagifer antarcticus, assembly GCA_902827135.1. Taxonomy (NCBI): domain Eukaryota; kingdom Metazoa; phylum Chordata; class Actinopteri; order Perciformes; family Harpagiferidae; genus Harpagifer; species Harpagifer antarcticus. Next base: position 4,756,077 of record CADEHL010001042.1, on the reverse strand, counting down.
CTCGTCTGGTCTTCAACCTTCCTACATTTTCCCACACCACTCCGCTCCTCCGCTCCCTTCACTGGCTTCCGGTAAACTGCTAGAATACACTTCAAGACAATGGTACTTGCCATACCATGTGCGAATGAATCTGGCCCTTCCTACCATCCAGGGCATGGTTAAACTGTACCCCCAGCGCGTGCACTACGCTCTGGGGTTCTCAGAGTTTTCTCACGCAGCCCTGAGTGCCAAGTCTCCATTCTCTGACCCTTTTTTAGGATCCAAAACTCTCCTGTTCCATCTCTCCAGTTTCCCCTCTCCGAGTCCCCTCTCCAGTCCCCTCTCAGTCCCCTCTCGAGTCACCTCTAAAGTACCTTCTCGAGTCCCCTCTCCAGTCCCCTCTCCAGTCACCTCTCGAGTCTCCTCTCGGTTCCCTCTCCAGTATCCTCTCGAGTTCCTTCTCCAGTCACCTCTCGAAATCCCTCTCGAGTCTCCGCTCAAGTTCCCTCTCAAGTCACCTTTCAAGTCCCCCTCTCGAGTTCCCTCTCGGGTCCCCTCTCGAGTGTCTTCTTCGAGTCCCCTCTCAAGTCTCCTCTCGAGTTCCCTCTCGAAGTCCCCTCTCAAGTCTCCTCTCGTGTTCCCTCTCAAGTCCCCTTTCAGGTCACCTCTCGAGTCCCTCTCAAGTCCCTACCCAATGTTCTGGTCCGTTGGAGGTTCCGCTGGGGGTCCTGCCAACTCCATGTCCTGTCCCGTTGGGGGTCCCGCCGACTACTCTTCTGCCGAGGGTCCTGCCAACCCTATGTTCCTGGGCCTTGCCCCCCGGGGCCGTCCGCCCGAGACCCGTCCTCCAGACCCCCTCCACCCCACCCTTCTGGACTTTGTTTTTTGGGACGTCTGGGATCTGTCCCTTGAGGGGGGGGGGGGTTCTGTCACACTCCCAGGTTTATGTCACGGTTTTAGTGTTTGTCTGTCTGGTTATGGGTTTGTAAGTCTGTTTATTCGGTGTTTTGTCTTCCTCCTTGTGTTTTGTCTGGTCCTCCTCCCTGTCGTTAGTTTCCCTGGTGTGTCTGATTGTCTCATTGTGTTCACCTGTGCCCTTGTGTTTCTCCATCCCCTGCCCAGCTGTGTCTTGTCCTGTGTTACCCTTGTGTGTATTTAGTCTAGTCTTCCCCTGTGTTCCATGTCGGTTCATTGTTTTGTCTCTCCTGTCTCCCTCCATGTTGGTCACGGTCAGTTTTGTGTATTCTTGCTACCTTGTACTATCAATGTTTTTGATTCATGCCATGTTTTTTGTTTTTCAGCTTTTAAATAAAGCTCGCTTTTGTTTATAACCTTTACCTTTTTGTAGTCTGCATTTGGGTCCTACCTTTTCCCGCGAATCCTTGACCGTGATTCTAACATTTCCTGTGTTCCAGCTTAATATGGGGGTTATTCCTATCTTTATTCAAGAGCGTGGTATTTAAATTTGAGAGCATACTTTATTGATTTATTTCCCTCAAACCCCTGTCCTCGCACTCAAATAGTGCCTGCTTGCGATTAGATTTGCTCTGCTTCTGCTCAAACTGTACGCTTGCACTCAGATATATTGCTGCTGCTTACAGATTTCCTGTGTTCCAGTTTAAAACCTTCTCCTCGCACTCAGGCTGTTTCTGTGCGCTCGTGACATTTTGCTCTCAGATTTATTCTGTGCGCGCTCGAAACTTTTTTGCAACAATCCTGTCAAAATCCCTCAAACCAATAGGAGGCCAGCTGTCCTTGCGGGTGCGTTCGCTTTACTTATTATTGCCTCCCGTAAGGGCGGTTACTCTTTGGTTTATAAACTCCCGCCCTCCACGGCTTTATAACATAACATGTACTTCACTGTACAACTTGTTTTGGGGGTGGGTGGGTAAGCACAGTTAGTATAATGTTTATAAAACGGACAAGTCAAAATCAAGCAATCTGATGTTTCTAGCTGTGATATAATGAGCGTATATCCCGGGTATAATTGTAGTTACTTTTTCACAAGTCAGTATCCCTCCGCGTCTGAGGGACCGTTACAACTGTTACAGCACTTGTCCGTCACGAAACTAACTAACAAAGCTTAAGATGGAAACCTTTAAAGTTAAGTTCGACCTCCGGGGCGGCCTTACTATGGAGGAGTGGATTGAGAAGTGCCTATCTCCAGAAAAAAAAAGCACCTAAAACAACGACAATGCTGTCTGTCTAATATGTTCGCTAGCTGTTATTGTTGTTGCACTATGTTTTGTGCAGAAGGCAACGGAGGGACGATTTTATTTTATTCCCGGGCTAATTTTTAGTCCCAGTCCGCCACTGAACGTAGCTATTATGTAAAGTGCTGGTATATATATACACTAACTGTGCTTCCCTCCCCCCCAAAAAAAGTTGTAAATCAAACAAGTGAAGTACATGCTATGTTATAAAGCCGAAGAGGGCGGTAGTTTATAAACCAAAGAGTAACCGCCCTAACGGGACCGCTGTAATACGTAAAGCGAGACGCACAGCGCTAAGGACACCTGGCCTCCTATTGGTTGAGGGATTTTGACAGGATTGTGCACAAAAGTTTGAGCGCGCACAGAATAAATCTGAGAGCAGAAATTTCACGAGCGCACGGAAACAGCCTGAGTGTGAGGAGAAGGTTTAAAGCTGAAACACAGGAAATCTATAAGCCGCAATATATCTGAGTGCAAGCGTATAGTTTGAGCGGAAGCAGAGCAAATCTAAGCGCAAGCCGGCACTATTTGAGTGCGAGGACAGGGTTTGAGGGAAAGAAATACATATCTGAACGTGAAATCAATAAAGTATGCTCTCAAATTTTAAAGACCACGCTCTTGAATAAAGATAGGGAATAACCCCCATAAACCTATGTCCGTTGCTCTCGGTCTGGCACGTTTTACGTTGCTTAAGGTAAGTAAAACATGAAACTATTCAGCAAAACTTCAATAATAATCTAAGCTTCTAAGGTATTGAGTTTTTTTTGGACAATACTTTGCATACAAATCTATAAATGCCTTCAGGTTTCTAAAATATATAATATGTGGGTCAATTCAAACAGTGGATCCAGCAAAGATTCACATTTTTGCCTGATTTTAGTTATTTTTTGCTGTTACTTAATAAGTTTAATAAATTCAAGTCAAGCTTATTTACATGTGATGGTAGCTAATTAGGGCTCTTACCTGTGTGCCTCCTCTGCAACCAGACTGTATTAAAACTCTTAACTACCAGTTCTATCTACTTACTTTAAACAATTAAAGACAACATCAACTACATTTATTGATATACCAATCTTTATTTTTGGGAGCTCTTCTTTTAAATTAAACTTTCAGACGTGAGATATTAAAATACAGTAATAGTATTGTTTATTTAAAAAAACTGACTCCTTACAGTTAACTTCATATTTATTTTTATTTTTTTCTTATTTCTTTAGCATTTATTACACACATTTTTTCCTCATATTCACAGTGTGGATCAATTGAGACAAGTGTGGTGTCCAGAGAGCTGCAGAGACTTTGGGAGAAACCTCAGTGTGACGGATGTCCTGTCTGTTGCTTTGGCTGGAGAGGACTGAGATGGAGCGGTCTTTCCCTGGGAGGAGGATCAGGCCTGATGGAGGAGGACGTGGCCTGATGAAGAAACCACCTAACTGCATCTGTGAGCCCATACTGAGAACAGCTGTCACAAACAAATGATGGTCCTGTTTGAATACACACTATTCAGTGTGCAGATCTTTGTGTTCACAATAAAAGTGTAGTTTCTTAGTGAATGTCCTGTATTGGTCTTTAATGTCATATCAGCTTTTCATTTTCTTCTGGCCCCTCTGAGAAAACGGTGAGGCAGTTTTGTCCTTCAGGTATGTCCTTTCCTAACAGAAATGACAAGAAACATAAAATATATGACATTATTGCAGAGCAAGTGTGTTATTTATGAAAGAGGTGTGTTTGTTTATTAAGCGGCTGTAGAAATAATATATTTTTTTATTTTACTGTGTTTTTTAAATTCATCACTTTGTACTACAAAGATAATCACATTATGAATGAACAGTCTGCAGTTAATCAACATTCAAATATATGTTATTATTAAATAATATTCAACTGTTATCAGAACTAAGTGTAAATGTAAGGCAAGGCAAGTTTATTTATATAGCACCTTTCAACACAAGGCAATCCAACGTGCTTTACAGAAATTAAAGACTTTCAGACAAAGGCATTTAAAAACAGTCATTAAAAAGAAAAGATAATAAAAGAAAAAATACAAGGATAAAAGTTACAGTGCAGTTTAAGATATGAATAGTTAAATTAAAAGCAGCGGCAAAAAGATAAGTCTTCAGCCTGGATTTAAAAGTAGTAAGAGTTGCAGCGGACCTGCAGGTTTCTGGGAGTTTGTTCCAGATATTTGGAGCATAATAACTGAACGCTGCTTTACCATGTTTAGTTCTGACTCTGGGGACTGAAAGCTGACCCTGAAGACCTGAGAGATCTGGATGGTTCATAATTTAGCAGTAGATCAGAAATGTATTTAGGGCCTAAACCATCCAGCTTTATAAACCAGCAGCAGTATTTTGAAATCTATTCTTTGACACACAGGAAGCCAGTGTAAAGACTTAAGAACTGGAGAGATATGATCCACTTTCTAGTGTTAGCGAGGACTCGAGCAGCAGCGTTCTGAATCAGCTGCAGCTTTCTAATATATTTTTTAGTGAGACCTGTAAAGACACCATTACAGTAGTCGAGTCTACTGAAGATAAAAGCATGGACAAGTTTTTCCAAATCCTGCTGTGACATTAGTCTTTTAATCCTAAATATATTCTTTAGGTGATAGTAGGCTGATTTAGTAATTATTTTAATGTGACCTGTTGAAACTCAGCTCAGAGTCCATGACTACACCTAGATTTCTGGCTGATTGATTGATTGATTGAAAAGTTTATTAACAGCTTGTATATGGGTACAGTACAGTACAGCTCAAAACATACAATTGTTAAGGGGATGCAGACCAGAGAAAGACTTTCGTCTTGTTTACATCAGGGTCCCCCCATTTCCAATTCATCATATCATTTAAGACATATAAGACATATTTGACATACAGATGGCTTATTTACAATTTACATACAGGTGTTTTTTTACATACAGATTTCTTATTTACAATTTTCATTTTAGATTTCGTTCTAATACATCCTAACCGGACATTTAAGACATACCAAGTCTACAGATATACAGTTAGTAACAGAGTCTAAAATGCGAGTATATACATAGATGGGGGGGGGAAGCTGTCCATTGTACGACAGGTTGAGATTTGTACCATTACCGGGGCCAGTTTTGCAATGCTCTCCCCCGAAGGTGCTCTTTAAGAGAGGGTTTGAAGGTAAGTATAGTTTACTTTCCTTTACAGTTGTGGGAAGAGCGTTCCACCTTGATGTGGCATAATTGCGAAACGTGTATTCCCCCCTTTTTTGTGCCAAATCTGGGTTTCACATGATTGTGGAGCTCCCTCTGGTGTTATGATCATGGTATTCCTTGACCTTTGGGAAGAATTTTGACCTGTACATGGGTACTATAGAGGTGTAGTGGATCTTGTAGATCAGGCCCATTGCAAGTAGCTGTACTCTGTCGTCTATTCTAAGCCATCCTAGGTTGTCAAAGTGGGCAGAGGTGAGGTGGGTTCTAGATGAAAGGTCAAGCAGTAGTCTGACCAGTTTATTTTGCGATGTTTGAAGTTTTATTTTTAGCGCCTTGGAGGTGCTATGGAACCATGACGTGCAAGCATAGTGTTAGAGATTAAAAGGGATTTACGCTCCGCGTTTCAAATCTCTCCGCGTTCCTACAGAGCTGTTTATATGGAAGGAATCCAGTGCCGCCAAGTAAACAATAATCTACTTTAATGGCAATATCACAATGCAACACAATCAATACAGTACATTCAATACAATATACATTCAATACAATATACTTGGGAACCCGAATTTACCTGGTGATCACGTCAGCCAGCCAGCAGAAAGAGACTGAATCCAGCTGTGTCTTCTGCATTTATACTCAATGGGAGGGGTCTCTGATGTCCTCCTGACATCCCCTGCTATCACCTCCCCCCCCCCCCAATCTCAGGTGGCGAGAGCATTTGCATACAGTGCAAGTCAAGACATGCTCCCCACCTTCCCCCATCTCCCTTTGTCCTCAAAAGCCACATGCTCTCTCAAAAGTCACATGTGGTGGCCTCAAAGTCCAGCTCACAGTTTTACCCAAATAATTCCCATTTTTAAGCTTATCCATTGGAGCTAACATGAATACATTCAAATATTCCACTACAATAGTCATAGTACCCTTGAATGAGGGCTCCTGCCAGAGTTTTCAGGGTGTTTTTGTTTACCAGAGAGGAGATCCGGTATAGGAATCTAGTTCTTTGATTGACTTTTTTTATTACATTGGATGCCATTTTGTCACAGGAGAGGTTTGCCTCAAGAATAGATCCTAGGTATGTCATTTCCTTCTTACTTGTGACAATAATGTCACCCACTGCAACTGAGAAGTCGTCAGATTTGCTGAGATTATGTTTCGAACCGAAGAGAATGGACTCTGTTTTACCCAGGTGTAATGACAATTTATTATCGACGAGCCAGGTGCAGATTCTGCCGAGCTTGGAGCTGAGGGTTTTTTCAACCTGCAATCTGCTCCTGCCAGAGACCGGCAGGGCTGAGTCGTCCGCGAACAGGAACAAGTTGCAGTCACATGCTGATGACATGTCATTTGCATAAATTAGGAACAGTAACGGACCTAATATGCTTCCTTGTGGAACACCACAGCTCACTGGGAGGGGGGGGGACAGAGTACCGTTTACCTCCACCATCTGTTCTCTCCTCTCCAGGTAGGATTGCATCCAGCTCACCGATAGTTTATCAAAACCAATTGCTTTTAGCTTGTCAATCAGAATGGGGTGATTGACAGTGTCGAAAGCCTTTTGTAGGTCCAGCATCACCATGCCGCAGTACTTGCCCTCGTCCACCTCTTGTTTGATGTGGTCGCTCAAATAAAGAAGGCATGTGTCAGTGGAGTGGGATGTTCTAAAGCCAGATTGAAATTCCTAGATTAGTTTCTTTTCCGCGAGGTACTTTTCGACCTGTTCATATACTATTTTTTCCATGACTTTCGAGATGGAGGTAAGTATAGAAACAGGGCGGTAGTTGCCTGGGTCCAATGTGCTGCCCTTTTTGTGCAGGGGGGTTACTCTTGCAATTTTGAAGTCTTTGGGTACTTTTCCCTGTTTTATGGAGAGGTTAATTATGTGAGCTATGACTGGTGAGATGGCGGTTGCTGTGTCTCTGAGGAATTTGGAGGGCCAGTGGCCTTGTTAGGTTGGAGGGCGCTCAGTTTAATGAGTACCTCTGCTGTTGTTACCCTTGCTAGACTGAAATCATCTTGCGTACCCCTAGGTTTTTGTAGTACGTCATGATGTGATCTACTCCAAAAAGCCCTGAGTGGGAGGGTAATTTATTTACAAGAGTTGTGGCTATGTTTGTGAAAAAAATGTTCAAGTACTTGGCCACATCCAGTTTGTCTGTGATGAGCCCGTTATCTGTCTTTATGTTTAAGTTCGAAAATCTCGTTTTGAGTTTTTTACTGCAGCCAAGCTGGTTATTGAGTAATTTCCAAAGTTCACAGGGTTTATTTTTGTTTTCCTCAATTTTGACATTGATGAAATTCTTTTTGGCAGTTTTGATCATGGAGCTTACGTAATTTCTTAGTCTGTTTCTTTCAATTTTTAGTTCAGTCACGTGGGCCTGGAGTTCACTGCTCGTGCTTTTGGAAAGCATTGACTGACTTTTATGAAACTAAGAGCAATTTTTGTCTCTGGTTTTCATGGCGGTCAGTATGCCGGAGTGCATTCACGGTTCAGCGCGATTTTTTATCCTGGTTGTTCTTAGGGGGCCAAATCATTGAGTATTGCAGAGAATTTGTTTTTGAAACCAAGCCATGTTTCTTCAACTTGTGTACCACTGAGCTCATCTGACCAGTCCAGGCTCTCCAGTTCTAGGTTAAAGGCCTCGCTCGAGTAGTTTTTGAGGTCTCTAGATATGACTGTTTTGTGACAGCCGGCCCTTTGTTTTAGCTTTTTGCGGGTACAGAATATCATATAATGATCACTTAAACCGCATGCTATAACCCCTTTACTGGAGATCCTGGACCTGTCAGAGGTCAGAATGAGATCAATGGTAGTTTGTGTTGTTTCACATACCCGGGTGGGTTGGGTGATTAGCTGGCTGAAGCCGTGCAGATCACAAATCCTACTGAAGGACTCGAAGACGGACGTGTCTTTACGTTGCATATCCGTGTTCCAGTCTCCAATAATAATTGTCTCTACATCCCCCACATCAGCCAAACACCCATCTAATGTATCATAAAAGTCACTCTGTTCCGGTGGTCTATAGATTGTCCCGACTATTACAGATTTAGCATTGTCAAAAAGAATTTCAACCCACACAGATTCAATATTTTCATGATGCAGGTCAGTACGGTTTTTGAAATTGGTGTCTTTATGTATGTACATGCAGACACCACCTCCATTCACGTTCCTGTCCCTTCTCACTACAAGATAATCTTCAATTTCAATCTCTGAATCTGTAATGGAACTGTCCAATTTGGTCTCAGAAAAGCATAATATGCTTGCCTTACAATTCATGAATAGCTGCCTGAGTTCAGCCAGTTTGTGTCTCAGGCTGTTAGTGTTCAGATGAAAAATATGTCGTCCATTTTTGTTGCTTAAATGCACAATGTCGTCAGCTTGCAGATATTTGTCTTTGTCCGTTACAGCAACCGGCTTGCGGCCTGCTGTGGTGTTTGGAGCGGTGGGGTGGTGGGGGGAGGGAGGCTCCGTTGTAGCTTTAGCCGTTGATATGCTAGCAGGGTGGCTAACAACATGGCGGATATTTGTTCCCTCGGATCTCGGTTCTCTTCCTCTCGTCACTGCCTCATGCGTGTCTGTCTGCCGAGGCGTCCCCGGGGGAATGTCGAAGTCTCCGTTGATTCCTCGGTCTCCGCTGTCTCCACGGTCCTCTGTTGTCGTCCCGTAATTGTTGCTGCAGCGGAAGAGATGCTAGTTGTGATGCTAGTTGTGATGCTAGCTCCTCGAGCCTGCAGGACTGGCTTCTTGTCTGCACCGGGCCCGGATTCAGATGGATGTCTCCCGCTAACAATAAGACCAAGACGATCTGTTGTTTTGAACATTGCAGGCTGAAGCTCAGCACTAACTTTTATACGTTCAGCCTTGGCTCCAAAAACCATTACCTCAGTGTTGTCTTTGTTTAATTGGAGAAAGTTCTGACACATCCAGTCATTGATTTGTTCAATGCACTTACTCAGTGTTTTAATTGGTGAATAGTCTCCTGGTGCAATGGTTATGCAAATGTGTGTGTCATCCGCATAGCTATGGTAACTTATTTTGTTGTTTTTCATTATCTGAGCCAGTGGTAGCATGTAGATGTTAAAGAGAAGAGGCCCCAAGATGGAGCCTTGAGGAACCCCACATGTCATATTTGTCAAATCAGATTTTTTTTTACCTATAGAAACAAAGTTGTTTCTGTCCTTTAAGTAGGATTCAAACCAATTTAGAACTGTTGATGAAATTCCCACCTGGTTTTCTAGTCGGTCTAGTAATATGTTGTGGTCAACAGTGTCAAACGCAGCACTGAGATCTAATAATACTAACACTGAAGTTCTGCCACTGTCTGTGTTTAAGTGGATGTCATTGAAGACCTTTACAAGAGCAGTCTCAGTGCTGTGGTTTGGACAAAATCATGACTGGAACACATCCAAACAGTTATTTAAATGCAAGAAATTACTCAACTGTTGAAAAACTACTTTTTTCAATGATTTTACCTAGAAATGGCAGGTTTGATATGGGCCTGTAATTATTCATTACTGAACCGTCTAGATCAGGGGTCGGCAACCCTGCTGGCACGCGGCACCGTAACCAGTGGCACACTAGGAATAAGTGGAATAAGTGTGCACAAATATTTAAATTGTATTTTCGGATCCTGAACGAGACCGCCGCCAGAGCGTGTCTTCCCGTTACCTGCAAAAGGAAGCCATGCACGCAACGCAGCCCCGCTCTCTTTAACTCCAGGTGACTTTCCTCCGTGGTGCAGTGCTTATCGTTTCACCACAGAGGAAAGCACTTCACAAATTGCAGTACCCATAAGGAGCTGTACAAATGCCGCAGATTTTGCGTGGCTGTGTATTTAGTTGAAAGCCCAGTGGCGATCTGCTCATCTCTCATCGAAATAATATGCTACAAAGGGGCGTACTGGCCATCTGTGTGTTGTACTTTTCCTGTCGGCTCCCAGACCGTAGTCGAGGAGGGCAGAAGCAACCAGAAGCTTCAGGTTCAATAACCCACTTTAGCTTAAATGACTGGAGAGAGGTGAGCTCTTCTTGGGAGGCTGTTGCATTTATTTAGCTGTTCTTCTGTTTCACAAAATACATCACAGACCTCTATTTTTCTGCTTCCTCGTTTCACTTCCAGAAACATACACACGTTCTCTCCATAGGTTCTCTCACTGTCGCTCTACCATCCACATCCACATGAGACAGCGATCTCATCTCACTCTGCATGACCCTAATATCATAACATGTGTGCTCTGGAGAATCACAGAACGGACGATCGTCCTTATTATTATGCCGTTTAAACAAATTATTTAAATGTGTTTGTTAAATTCGGCATCATGTAAGGCCCTGGCCACACAAGGACGATAACGGTTGTTTCCGTTACCGTTTTGTGTCATATAGACCATTCGGCCACACTAAGACGACAGAATACGGCACTAAACGACTACGGTAACGATAACAGGTCCCAAGGTGGATAGAACGGCATACGCAACGCTCTGGGGGGTCAAACGGCTCCGTGTGTACGCCCTATAGGCTACGATAATTTTCTGATAATGATGAGGCAATAACCCCGCTTCTCACCACCTCTGCTGCTCACCCCCGCGTCAAAGTAAACTGCACACTGAATTCAGATTATTAATCTTTCTCTCGATATGGACCTAAACGCGAGTGAAGTCTAATCTGACAGGACGGAGACACGCAGCTCTGCTCACCTGCATCTCCTCCCGCTGTGATGCAGTGGTGAATGGAGCAACCACACACTTCAAGTCAGATCATCACCCTTAGCTATTTTAATTACCTCTCAAACTACCTAAACTAGTTATAAATATGTTTATTTTTACTGTCGACCGGGTCACTCATTACTGGATCAGCTGCTGCATGAAACAGACACTGACGCTGTCAGAAGAGAGGGAGGAAAAAGAGAGCTCCGTGTATTTTATTATTATATTATATAGAGTCGTTATTCATTTGTTTTAATGCTCAATAAATAACAAAGAAGACCTTTGACCGGCACTTTTATAATTTTTTTAAGATTTAAATTTTAATACACGTTGACTGGCGAAAAACTTCCCGGTTCCCTCGGCCCCCACCGCAGAGAATAAACAGAAGGGCAACCATGACAACTATGCTTCTTCGCTGCTTTTGTGGAGGATGTTACAGCGCCACGTACAGGCTCGGCATATGTACTGCAGCTTCTCCAGCGGTTGGAGCTAAATGGAGCTGTCTCGTGTGGACAGAAACTTTCCGGTGTCTATTGCGTGTGGACGGAAGCCTTTTTTGCGATTGCGTTTTACCGTTATCGTCCTTTTGTATAAGTTGCGCTGACAGGTCCACACACTGCTTCCCCGCAGCGAGGCTCCCCCGCCCTCCTGCTGATAGTTGACGAGCGTCAAGCTCCTCAACCCCCCCGTTGATAATTCTCGATCGTTGGCACGCTGATAACAATTTTATTTTTAAATGGCACTTCATATCAAAAAGGTTGCCGACCCCTGCTCTAGATTATGCTTTTTTAAGAGCGGTTTAATGACTGCAGTTTTCAGGGCCTGTGGAAAAACACCTGAGTGAAGATATTTGTTTACTATATGAAGAAGATCTGAGGCCATGCAAGGAAAAACATCTTTGAAAAATCCTGTTGGAATAATATCAAGGCAGCAGGAGGAGGATTTCAGAAGTTGTATAATGTCCTCTAGGTTTTTATCCTTAATCTGATGGAATTGTGTCATGGTGTTTTAATTGATTTTAAGTGGACACAGAGAAAAAACATGTGCTGTACCTGATGCAGAGGCACTGACTGCTTGTCTGATTTTCTGAATTTTGTCAGTGAAGAAGGAGGCAAAGTCATTGCACACCCTGGTGGATAGAAATTCAGAGGCTACTGACACTGGGGGGTTAGTTAGTCTGTCGACGGTAGCAAACAAGGCACGTGCGTTGTTTTTGCTTTTGGCAATGATATCAGAGAAGAAAGACTGTCGGGCAATTTTCAATTCCAAATTATAAATGCCAAGTCTCTCTTTATAGATTTCAAAGTGAACCTGGAGATTTGTTTTTCGCCACCTGCGTTCAGCTTTTCGACACTCTCTTTTTTCTGTTCTCACGGTCATGGCCTTTCTCCATGGAGATATCATGTAAAATCATACTGTTCGGTTGTCTCACTGCAAGAACCACTTTTACCTCGTCTTTTACCTTTGTCTTTTAGTGACAAATGGTAGCAATTCTCCCAATGTAAAATAATAATTGCCTTAAATACATTGAAATGTGAAAGCTGACAAAAAAATCATGTTGCTTGGTAAAATCGAAATGTAACTTTTTGCAACGAAGGAACAGTCAACTTCCCTGATGTCAGTATTTAGTCATGTTTAATGGAATGTATATCAGTGTATTATAGTTGTTACTTTATCTATTTAAACCAGAATGTTTCTCGATTCTTTGTACAGTATGAAAGGAGTCTTTGTACATTTCACTCCATGCTGAAGTTCACTGATGTCAGGAATCTCAGTCTGTCTCTTGTGTTCAGCATCCTCTGGTCTGTCTGCATCACCTGGAAACTTTAAACAAACAGATACTTTACATATACATATATGTAAAGTAACATGTGTTGGTCACAGACTTTTTAACATGCAAACGTCATGTGATAATCTTTTTATTATCCTTAAAAAAAGTGCTGGATATCACAGCCCTTACTGTATTTTATCAGTTGGATTGTGTATTATTGTATAGTTTTTTAATATTTTACTGTTTTTTTGGAATTGTTTTTCATGAGACAGTCAATTTAAATATTTGTCCTATGCCATATGCACATTCATTTGTAACACACACGTAAGGGTAAAAGACAAACATCTTTAACAAATGTAATGCAATGAATAAGCTTAATTGTCACAGAAGCACACCTAACGTCATATCTAATATTTAAAGTGGACCTATTATGCTATATTGGAAAAATATATTGTAGGGCCATACCTATACAAAACATGTCTGTGAAGTTTTTTGCTTAAAATACCCAACAGTTCACCCATTGTAGCCATGCCTCATACTGCTCATACCCCTCTTTTGCAGCCCTGTTAGAGAAACGCGGATTTTGGGTAAAAAAAAAAAGAGGAGGTGGAGCTAATGCCTGATCAGAATTCTACCGGAGATAAAGTTCAATTCTGCTGTGATAAAACGCCATCCTATTCTAAACCACATCAAGGATTATTTCTGAAACAGTATGGAGCTCAAATGCTTTTTCTTTTGCAGGTTTATCACAAGGTGAGTTCCTTTTTTTATTTCCTGCTTTTTAAAACACATGTGCTCTACAGCAGTGGTTCTCAACTGGTGGGTCGCAACCCCGTTTTGAGTGGGTCGCAGATGTGTGAGTGAAAAAAAAGAAAATTGAAAAAAAAAAATCCCTTTTATTTATTTTTTTTGGGGGGAAAAGTCAAACTTTTATTTTGAAGGCATGCAGTAGGCGTTGGACTGAAAGTACCGGAGACCATAAACGGATTTGAAAACTTCTGTCACGTAGTGATCATCTTCTCAATAAAACATCTTTGCTGATGTTTTTTCGAGTCTTCTGGCCAATCAGAATCAAGATTGTAGCCGGAAGTCCCCACGGAGAATAACTTTGCGGTAGAACTATTCTTTATACATCCATGTGTACAACTTCAGATACAAATGAACACATAATAACATGACCCCCGGTTTGATGATTGACAGGTCACAGAACAATGGGGGCTATCTACCCTTACCCACAATTTAAACTATTTCAGACAGACTATCTCCTCTTTGCTATTCTCTCTGTGAGGAGCAGCAAGTTCAGCTGTCAGAACAAAGTGAAAAACAAACAATGGCATAAAATATTATTAATATGTCGTAATACATCTATTTATTTTCTTCTCAGAGTGTACCAGAATGGGTAGTTTATATGTTAGTATTTCAAAAAATCATATAGTTCAGCTTTGATTCCATCATCTCATTAAACCTTATTTAAAAGTATTCTTTTGTTCTGTGAAGGGATATAAGGGATATGCACTGTACATCACTTTAATTAATAGTGTACGCTGCAAAGCGTATATATTACCGCAGGATTTTTAGATGAATAGAGGTGAGTGGTTCAAAATTTCGGGTCGCGATCTATTGACTAAGGAAAAAGTGGGTCCCGAGGCCTGACCAGTTGAGAACCACTGCTCTACAGTACAGGTTAGCTCTGAGTGTTAGCGAGGCTTGCTAATGTAAACAAAGACGAGATTATGTACAAAACACGTCAGGCATTGTTTCTGATAGCAATTTTCTGTGGGTCCGCTGCAGTTCCGCTGCAGTTCCAGCGCTCCTGAAACTCAGCAGCGATGGCTCTCCAGTCCTCGGTCTGTGGTACCGGCATGGTCTCCTCAACCAGGGCGGTCCAGATGGCACCCGCAACCTCCCTGACAATGACAGCCACGGTTGCATGCCCGACCCGATAGCTGAATGCTATGGTCCTGTATGAGTCACCGGTTGCCAGGTACCTGAGAAAAAAATAATATACATGATTAAAAAAAAGTGTATGTCCCCACACACACACACAGACCACAGACACACACACAGACCCCCCCCACACCCACACACACAGACCACAGACACACACACACACACATACCACAGACACACACACAGACCCCCCACACACACAGACCACAGACACAGACCCCCCCACACACACCACAGACACACACACAGACCCACACACACACAGACCAGACACACACACAGACCCCCCACACACACACAGACCCCCACACACACCACAGACACACACACACAGACCCCACACACACACAGCCCAGACACACACAGACCCCCCACACACACCCCCCCCACACACACACAGACCCCCACACACACAGACCACAGACACACAGACCCCCCACACACACAGACCACAGACACAGACCCCCACACACACACACACAGACCCCACACACACACACAGACCACAGACACACACACAGACCCCCCCCCTCACACACACATACCACAGACCCCCCACACACACAGACCCCCCCCACACACAGACCCCACACACACACACACACACACACACACACACACACACACACACACACACACACACACACACACCCATGTACACAGGGGAGCAATACTGTATTTACCTAGCTATCTTAATTAATGTCATCCATCTGAACTAAATCACAGACTTCAATATTTCAATGAAGAATACTCCACCAGGCATCAACACAACAAACACGTCCGAGTTCAAGTTGTGTTCTCTGTATCAGCTGAGCCCCTGTAGCGCCTGGAGCTAATGAAGCTAACGGAGCTAGCAGAGAGACCACTAGCAGTTTGGTACTTCCATTTCATTGCAATGACTTCCGTTACAGCAAGAATCCCCCTCACACACCTAGGTGAAACACATGCACATTCCCTACTGAGAACCTTTCAGTAAAATGTTTTTCAGGAGTGTGTGTGTGAGGTTTTCAGTCGTGAATGTGAGAGTATTTCAGTAGTTTTTGTGCAAGGCCAGATGTTTTCAGTAGTGTATATGCGAGGTGAATTGAATTGAATTTTGGCCTACACGGCCCTTCATAGTTGATAAATTCAAGCACAGACACCTGTCTGCTCTCACATTCCCGCATTATGTTTTGCGGGAACCAATCTTTATTTTTTTCACACTCTATCCCAGCTGCACATTTGGGGCAAGACACAATAAATAAAGCTTCGCCAGTTTCCTTATCACAACTGATCAAGATGGCCAAAAGATTCTCTGCTTAGAGGGCCTTGCAAATGATTCTGGAAGAGAGTGAACCATTTGATGATGATGTAGAGGAAGAGGTTTCAGAATGTGAGGATCACATTGAGAATTCTGAGTCTGACAGTGACTTTGAAGAAGAGGATGAAATTGAGCTAGTTACAAAAAAAAGACGAGCCACAGGTCCGGCCGGTCAATGGGCAAAAAAACAAGTAGCACTTTAATTCATTAATGTGATCTAACTAATGTAATTGGACAAATATTAACCATATATGCTGTTTATATTGCTTGTAATTGAGATGAAGTAAACATCTGTTTGATTGTGTTGAATTGAAGCCCAAAAAGGCAGCGGGTCCACCAGACCCACGAACACTGGCTGAGTAACAAAAATATGAACACCATATAAGGGTTAAACCAGAGTTGTGTTATTGTTTTCACAATATAACGTTAGTTTATATTCCAATAAATTGTTCTGTTGTCTCATCTGAGGAGCATGTTTGAGATACAATCCTGTTAAAACAGTTGGGCAAGCAAGAAAAGGCCTCCTAAAAGTCTTGAAAAGCAAAGGAAAACATGTTTCAGTGTCAAGTCCAACAAAAGGTGTTAATGAAAGTAGCCATAAAAATTAGCTATTGTAGCAGGCATTGTCGTTGTTTAAGCTAACACAGCAGATTTTGGAGCTACATCAAACGGAAGAGGAAAGACATAGAACTTAAGAAGAATAAAGGCAGCAAGAATACATTAAGAAGAAGAAAATGAAGAGGTAGGCCTAAGCTGGATATATACAGTTATCAAATCTTAACAAACTCATCCATGCTAATGTAAGTCTTTAGACCGGTTGAGGTTGACTTTCGAGAATGAAACGATAAATAAGGAATGCTAGTAAATCAGCAGATTGTTACGACCCGTATACTTTTTTTACGACCCGTTAAAAAAAGTATACCGTTGTAATGTTAAGGTCAGACCATTATATACATTTAAAGAAACTGCAACAAAATCATTAACTAAATGTATGAAAGGTCAGTCCGTAGGTCAGCAGTGTTAGTGAGTGGACGTGTGAAAGTGTCTTGTATGTAGTAAAATAAAGTGCAACCACATGCGAGGGGGAGAGCCAGCACGAAGTGAGGGAGGGAAGGAATGGAAACAGCTGATCTGCATCAAATGCTTTCTGGATGGACTGGCCAGATGCACCCAGCTGCATCACAGCCACCGGGAGGAGAAACCAGGTCTTTAAACAGGAGACATGAAGCACAAGCAGCAGCCCAGGGCTACACACAAACCTCACGGTCTAGATGAGAAACTTCTATGTCAAATTTTAAATGAATTAGTAGCGTTTCCAGACGATAATGATGAATGCTTGCCCCTGCCCATATTCTGACAACGAAGGTCAACGAAGTCTAGTACATAGTTAGCATTGTGACTCAGGTCATAATGCCCTGGGCCCTTTTATGAGTGTTCTTCTAAGGCAGTGGTTCCCAAGCTGGGGGGCGCAGAGGCATGACAGGGGGGGCGCGAGAGACCAGGAGGAAAAATGGTTATTAAAAAAAAAGATTCTAAGAAATTATTGATTCGAAAATATGATACAGGACAGTACTATTACGTCTGGGTCTCTGTGTTTCATTAAAGCTCGGCTCTGTGTGTGTGGAACGAGCCATTTTGTGTGCGTGCACGAGCTAGAGAGAGAGAGCGCACCGGTACCGGAGATTGTTGTTGTTAGCTTCTGGTGCTAGCGAGCTACACTAACGGATATAAGGAGTTTATTCAACAACAAAGTGGAGGAGAGTCCTCTCCTGTCAGACTGAGAGACTCGGTGAGCTAAAGGACTCTCTCAGTGTTATCTCAGTGGGTCTCAAACGTTTTGGTCACCATTAATGTAAACAATTATTTCCGAGGCACACGTTTATATGATCATTATAGTTATAAAAAAATAAGAGAATACATGAAAATCAGGTATGAAATACTATATGACAGTAAAAAAATAGTAAAGTTTAAAAGGGTGATTTGTAAAATATCCATAAAGAAAAAGTAAATCTGTTTACAGTTCTGTTTCAAATGAGTGTTGAGCAGTGGCGGCTGGTGGAAAATGTTTTTGGTGGGGCTGTTGATATAGTGAGTAAAACATTTTTTTTGGGGAGAAATGACCCCTTAAATTAGGACTTCTGGTGATGTAATGGCGCGGTTCCAGTGCAGTGCGGAGCTCGTTTTAATGCTGCGTTCAGACCCGACGCGATGCGAATATTCGCTTCGCTCTAAACGCTCCTATCGCATCGCTCTAGTCGCTCGAGTTTCACCGCGGCTGCCAGCTGTGTTTACTCGCATCATTCAAACAAGATGCACTGGCTCGGGAGCTACAACTACAACAAAATGAACATATTTTGCCGTGATTAAATTGTAATACACGTTTCTAAATGATGCCGACGTAACAACATACTGATACCGGTTAGTAAAAACCATGAATGAATGCTTTGACAAGTCTGCAGACAGACGGCAGGCGAAAAACCTTTTAGAATGCTTGTTTTCTGAATGGAGCTTGGCTAAGCTAACGTTATATATGCTCCGACCGTCCACACTCACAACAACGGCCTATACAGACATAAATAAACCAGCGACTGTATTCTCCATGACACAGACAGTCTGTGGTTTGTACTTGTTTAACTTTTGTCTATTTCTGAACAGATCGTATCTGTCCCCGGCTGTTTTTGTCTTTTTCACGAGCTTGCTGTGATATATACAAATCGGGTTGGTCCGGTCCAAGGTCTTTAAGTATCAATTTATCTCCCAAACTTCTCCTTTCGAAAAGGATTGGAGAGTAGCTCTTGCACGGAATTGGGTGCGGACCCAGGTCCGGCGACTCCACCTGCACACCATTCTCATCCAACTACTGCGTCACCTTGGTCACTCACGAGTCTAAAAAACAACTCACGTCAACGCACGTAAGCAACATGGGCGCCAACGTGAGCGCCCTCGTGACCAAAATATTTGACGGCACTGATTGGCTGAAATTATGTTTCGGTGGCACAGTTTACTATTGAGACTTTTGCAACGTGCTATATATGTTTTTTCAATATTTTTTTTTTCAATATTTTTTTTTGTATGTGGGAAGAGGTGGGGCGGCGCCCCTAGCGCCCCTATGGGCCGGCCGCCACTGGTGTTGAGAGATGTATCCATAGATCTCTTCATTTTGCTCTCAAAGTGCACCAGATTAATGCATTTAACTTCAATGTTTAAAACTATATTTTCCCGGGGGACCTTGCCCCCGGACCCCCCTATGAGGTCCACGCACCACCTATCAAATTAGCACTTTACCCCGGCTTACACCTATATGCCGTGAGCTGATTATCGAGCCTTCATTGTAACAGTCTCGGGTACATTGTGTATTTGCATGGGGAATGTTGCAGTAGAAAATTCCACAGTAGCGCCCGGTACCTTAATGGGAAACCCTAAATGTTTGAGCACCCTTTATGAAACGTCAAGCTACCCCACAGCACCCCCAAAATAAATCTCTGGCGCCGCCACTGAGCCTGACATGTGTTGGGGGCCCCCGACTTTTTTTTTCCAAAGGGGGGGCCTGACAGAAAAAGTTTGAGAACCACTGTTCTAAGGAAAGATTTCCACAAGAAAATCCATTTATGGCTTCTAATATCAGTGTTCACCACTTCAAGAGTTGCAACATATGGCGCCTCAGGGGGGTTTGGTTCCAGAAAAAACAGAAAGGACCCAACTGCCAAACGCAACAAGCCGTTAAATATCCCATGTTATTTTCTCAGATAGGAGAGTGAAGAAAGACAGCAGGGAGCGGGAGACTGGCTGCAGTACATAACATATTGAAACCAAATAACTCATAATGCAGGTTTCCGGTTTCTCTAAAGCTAGACCCAAAAACATTTTGAATTTAATTTGTGTATTTGTCCCGCTCATGGTACGCAAAACCAAATGTACAATAATTGCCAACAAAACATGAATCTACCATAACACCATTGAGCGAAAAGGAGCAGAGAGAAGAATAAAATCTTATGTGACCTGCTCCTTTCTAAAAAAAACAAAATAAATACAAATAGATGGTCTGCTCTTCATAATAATTTTTTTGACAGTTTGGCTGTGAACATTTTTTGTCAGCTGTGAATCAGCATGACACCGTTGGGAATATAGCAGACATTAAGACAAGCAATAATGCTTACAGCACCTGCGCAACAGCCAGCGAACTCTATGCTCACAGGAGTAATGGATGACTGAGAAAGGTCTGTTTTTCTGTTTCAATTTAGAATCTCATCAATTTCTTGTCTACTAAAACCCTGTCTCTTACTAAATAACATTCCCATTACGCTTCAGGGGGAAATGGTTAATGTTGTAACATTTGAACAAAACTAAATGAAAGTGCAACAAAACCACTTAGTAAGGTCTAGTAAAAGATCATGTTCTGACTAAAAAGCACATTCAATAAAATAAATATGTGCTTCACAAATAGCCTTGTGTCTTGGGTGAAAGTCCAGTTTTTTTGACCCAGCCGTCCACACTGTCCTCCTCTCGACATGGGCTTCCATAGACTTTCCTATTTGGGTAAAGTAAAAAACAAATGTTATCCTGGAGAAGACACATTTGACTGGAACGTTACTGATGATGCAGTTTTGTTGTTTGGGAACATAATTTTTGGTAGACCAGGCTGCCCAGTTACGCCTTTTCAGATCTTAATCCCCCTTTGTCAGCAACCGTTGACCTTTGACTTTTGGGGTAACTGCCGAAGAATGAAGAGATTAACAGTCAGACAATGATATCTTTGTGACGACATTCAACGAGAGAACCCAGCCTAAAAGATATACTAGGACTGAAAACTATTAAAATATAATGAGGCTCTTTTCTAGTAATGGCAGAACTCAGTATCGTAAATATATGGGAAAGAAATTTAATCTGAGTGATTTGTACGTTTTTTTTGTACCATATTCTAACTGTCTACTCAACAACAAAACAGCTTAGAGCTATTGAATGTATCTCTGTCCGGTCAACCTTGCTGCTGTCATTGTGTATCAGCGGTTTCCTGCAGTTGGGAATTGAGGAAGTACCCACCTATCCTGACTTTGACACCAGCTATCTTTTACTTTCATATTATTGCTAAACAGGGAAAAACCTTTTGCCCCTGACGCTAACATTGTGCTCCTTCGAAACGGTGCTCAGTCAATAACAAACCGGTTGTGTGCAGCAGGTCTCCCAGTTGTTGATGTCAGCCGGGAGTCACTGTTCCTGTTCCCAGGGTAGCACCGGCCAGGGTGGGGGGCAATTGTTACAGTGCAAAAGCTGATAAGAAGTGCATGTGTGTTTTGTGTGTTTGTGTGGTGTTCATATGCTAGAAGATAAGTGTAATTGGGGTTATCAAACAATTGCTCAGACGGGAAAAACCTGTCAAACAACCAACCACGTGTGAAGAGGTTCTCCTGGTACAGTATATGTTATTTGGTATGACAGGGGCCCTTGTTGATGTGACTAAAATATGACCCACATATTTAGATATGTGTATATGCAACCCTGTCTCCAACTAAATTACGTTCCCATACATCTAAACTGCATTCTCCATTACGTAAGGAAGACATACCCCTTCTTAGAATACAGTTGTTGTTTCAAACACGTGTTAACGCCAAACAGAACAAAACGGTGACAAAACTACGAACATAATCCTGAAAAAATTGGGTTTTCATTTTTTTTCATCACCATTTATTATAACCCCCGGGGTTATCATAACTGCTACTGTTCAATTTTAATATCATGTAGCCAACAAAGCTGACACATCCCACCAGATCCAAAAACACAAAGTCCTGCGCTAACACACTGATATATATTGCAGATTGAGCCAGGGCACAGATCACTAACAGATGTGGATTTTCTCTGTACCAACTGCAGGATCATTTTCTAAATTATTAAATTATCCTAAACTGTAGTTTCTTGGTAAACATCTCATCATTCATGTGTATGTGCAAAACATTAACGTACATAACTGTTTATATTATATCGTTCTGAAAAATATCCTGGACGGAGTTATTCTCACATTTCCATGGTATGTGTGTTCTTATTTAAAGAAGGGGAAAACAGAACTCTGAATAGACATCAATCACCGATTTAGTTGCTTCACTGTGAACTCCAAAAGATACATTTCCACAGTCCTTATTTGGAAACTCCCCAAACTATTTTCACACATCCTAAACTCCAGGCAATGGTGCTCCCCACTGTTTTTCTGCTTGCTGCCAAGTGCAATGGTATAGCATAGCAGGAATAGAAACTGGATAAATGATTAGCGTTAATGGTGGTTAGGCAGGATTATGGTCTATTGCTCAACTCATCGTCTAATCCTGTTGACCCAGATGTTTCGACTATATTTTAACCCAAAAATCCACTTCAAATCCTGCAACGAAATGAAAGGGCCATCAGTTTATACATGTATCTGTTACAGTAGGGAGTTAAGGATGGACCCCATCCCAGAATTATTGCTAAATATTGTAACTCTTGCTCAGTTTCAGAGGAGCCCTTTATCAGGTAAAAGCCTTATTGGATATATTGGAGGCACTTGTGTGTCAGTATGTTGCTAGTCTGAGTAGAGTGGACCAATAATTTTTGTCTGGGCTTTGGTTGCATGTCGTTAGAGCAAAAAAAAGCAGACAACAACGCTTTTTATTTATATCATAAACAGACATTTACCTCTGATTTCAAAAATACGATCCTGCGGGATTTCAAGTACCCAATGATGTCTAAACAATGATGTGTCCAAGTTAACATCAGACGGACCCCCAATGTGTTCCAAGATTGCTCACCAACTATTCCAGAGCAGAGAAAGTAAATTATGCTGCAAGACACACGCCTAGCTAACGTCATCAACTTGCTTACATGCTCACAAAAAGATTAGCATTAATGCAACAGCTAATCCATCCCTAAACTTCATTTGACGAAAGATGACTCATGCAGTATTACCTTTTTAGCAAAAGAAGGTAGCACATAACAAATTGAGCGACATCTCTTTCCGCGTGCCACTGTTCATTGTGAAATGAGATGAACATCCCGTAATAACTGTTACAGGATATGTATTTTGAAAATGATGTAACTTTTTTAAATTAATTAAAAAATACCCCATAAACCAACCTGTTTCTTTCAGGATATAATCTATGTATGCTGTTCTTCACTTGGCACCATGACAATCACGCTATCTTCTAGGAATATTGCTTCCCAGTATTGACATATGAGTACAATACACACGCTGTTGCACCATAGATAAAGTGGGAAAAGGAGCAATAACATTACATGTTACATGTACATCGGCAAACATTTCAGGGCTTTGTGGACTTAATCCATGACAAACTGGAGTTGAGACCAGGAGGCGGAGTCGCAGTTTTACACGCTTCTCTGCGCTGTCTCCTAGGCAGTCATCCATAGGAATCCCGAAACCAATAAAATACCCAATATTAACGGTGTGTGTGTCTGCCCAAGAACAATTTCAGGTAAAACCTAATAGAGGTGTCATACATAATAACCTAATAAAAGTAAATGTAACAAAACAGGAAGATTAAATGTGGTCTCTTAAACATAAGATCTCTAGCATCTAAAGCAATATTGGTAAATTATTTAATATCAGATTATAATATTGATATATGCTGTCTCACTGAAACTTGGTTGAGACATGAAGAATATGTCAGCATAAATGAGGCCACTCCACCCAGCCATATCAATACTCCAGTGTTTCCCCTATATACAAATAGTGGCGGCGCAGCGCCGCTGCTGAAATATGCGCGCCGCTGCTAGGGGGCGCCAGCTAGGTACCCAAAAAAAATAAATAATAGGTGGCGACCCTTTTTCATTTTTGATTGTTTGCTATGTGGATTTGTAGTATTTGTGTTACTGTATGTTCAATAAAGGTATAAAGAGAGAGAGGGCGCACCGGTACCGGCGCTGTTGTTATTAGAATCTTGTGCTAGCTGCGCTAACGGATATAAGAAGTAGATGTTTCTACAGCCATGGGGAGAGCTCTCCTGTCAGACTGAGAGGCTCAGTGAGGTAAAGGACTCTCTGAGTGTTTAGATAGTACATTTTAGTCTAAGTTATCTCAGTGGGTCTCAAACCCTTTGACCACAAATTATGTAAACACATATTTCCAAGGCATCCATCCATCCATCTTCTCCCGCTTATCCGTGGTCGGGTCGCGGGGGTAGCAGTTCCAGCTCCAGGAACTGCTGGATAAAGGCACTCCTTTATAATTATTAGGATAAATAAAAACAGGTTTGAAATCATTCCAATGTATACTATAGGACAGTAATCCAAAAATATCGTTTAAAGTTGGAGAGATACAAAAATATGCATAAATAAATAAATGTAAACTAGGTCAAATAAGATATGAATGAACAACAAAAATAAAATAAGTTACATTTATTTGTTATTGGCTATGGTAGGTTATTGGTTATGTTCACATACTCATTTGATTATTAAAATGTAAACCGATCTTTTTCATATGGGTGTTTTAGAGTTGTACCCCGTGTGGAGGAAACTTCTGTGTAGCAATGCAGTAGGAGTCACCGACTCAGGAAGGAGACACGGTAGAGCAGGAGCTTTTGATGTCAAACACTGATGATTTATTTGGAGTTACGGCCGGAGAGATTCACATCACAAGTCACATCAGTCACGGTGAGACTGCACGGGAGAGTTGCCACGTCAATTCTGGAGCGCCTCTCTCTCGTTAGCCCATTTAACTGGTTTCACAGAGAGTGATCAACATATTTTGATAAGATAGCTTAGACAGTTGGGCACACTGAGTCACTTGCATCCGTCACTTATGCCCTCGAAGATTTCATACCTTGGAGTCCACAAACAACAAAGAAGGAAGTGTCCCAGTGCACCCACAACAACAGACCATCTGTGACCTAGTGTTGCCCGGTCACAGAATGGGAACAATAACTTTATGGCTGAAGCAGCCTATGTCCTTAAAGGAGATAAACAGACGTCAGGGTTGGTCATGTACGTCATATCTAGGAGTCTAGGACAATTATTTCCCTAACACCCCGTAGATCAGGTCGCTAGTAATTGTGTGCTCAAATTGCACCAGATTGAAGCATTTTACTTTAAAATGGGGGGGGGGGAGCATACCCCCGGACCCCCCTAGAGGATGTGACGTCCACCCCCCAATTAAAACAAGCTCATACAATACTGAATACATTTGAAGCCATTTTGACGTATATTACCTATGTCAACAAGTTTCTGTTTTTGTAGTGTATTTGTCTTTTGTAGAGATTTTTCCTTTATTCTTTATATATAAAATCTCGCCTAGGGCAGCAAACTGGCTAGAACCGGCCCTGGTACTAGGCCTCAAGAGCCTTTCTTGTGCTGACACATAGAAACAAATTGGTGGGGCGCACTTCGCACGTGCACACACTAAAAAATTCCATGCGGTCCGCGCTCACATTATGCTGGGCCCACGTGCATTAGCACCGCTGCTATGACTCCATCCTAGGGGAAACACTGTACTCATATTGCCCGAGGCATGGGCCGAGGAGGTGGAGTTGCAGCAATCTTTGACTCAAGTTTACTTATCAATACTAAACCAAAATTAAATTATACCTCCTTTGAAAGTCTCGTTTTTAGTCTTACGCATCCAACCTGGAAAACTTTGCAGCCAATCTTATTTGTTACGGTGTACCGTGCACTCAATCAACTTTGGTACTTAAAAAAGATCAAGTAATTATCGTAGGTGACTTTAATATTCATGTTGACGATGATAAAAATAGCTTTACTGTTGCATTTAACTCTATATTAGATTCTGTTGGTTTCCGTCAGAGTGTAAATAAACCAACCCACTGCTATAATCACACTCTCGACCTTGTTCTGACTTATGGTATTGAAATTGAGCAACTATTAGTCGAACCACATAATCCTGCTTTATCCGACCATTTCTTAGTAACTTTTGAAGTACTGTTACTAGACTACAAAGCATTAGTCAAAGCTCCTGCAGCAGAAACCTATCTGTTAGTGCTATAGCTAAATTTAAAGAAGAGATTCCACTACTTAACTCGATAGCATGTCTGCATGTAAGGGAGGATACTTATACAAAATGTACACCACCCCAAATTGATCATGTGCTACAGATGCGCTGCGAATAAAATTAGACTCTGTTGCTCCTTTGAAAAAGAAGAAAATAAAACAACATAGATTAGCTCCATGGCATAATGCCGAAACCCGCAAAATAAAGCAAAAGTCGAGACAACTTGAAAGGATATGGCGTTCCACTAAACTTGAAGAATCTCGTTTAATTTGGCATATTACTCTCAATGAATATAAGAAAGCACTGTGTAAAGCGAGAGCAGCTTACTCCTCTTCATTAATAGATGAGAATAAGAATAATGCAATATTTCTTTTCAGCATTGTAGCCAGGCTGACAGAAAGCCATAGCTCGATTGAGCCTTCTATTCCCATAGCACTCAGTAGTAATGATTTTATGTGCTTTTTTAACGATAAAATTGTTACTCTTAGAAACAAAATGAATGACCTCTTGCCTTTGACCAGTATAGTGTTATCAACAGCTCCCGGAAACATAAGTTCTAATATTACACTAGATAGTAAACTAGAATGCTTTTCAGCCATAAACCTTGAACAATTAAATTAAATGATTCTCTCTTCTAAACCATCAACATGTATCTTAGAACCAATTCCAACTAAGCTTAAAAGACATTGATTTATTTGAAGATTTTCAGTCTGGCTTTAGAACACATCATAGCACAGAGACAGCTCTGGTTAAAGTCACAAATGACATTCTAATAGCCTCAGACAAGGGACTTGTCTCTATTCTTGTTTTGCTCGATCTCAGTGCTGCATTTGATACTATCGATCATGATATCTTATTGCAAAGACTAGAGCACTTAGTTGGCATACAGGGAACTGCTTTAGGCTGGTTTAGGTCCTATCTATCTGAACGCTCTCAGTTTATACGTGTCAACGATGAATCTTCCACGCAAACCAAAGTTAGCTATGGAGTGCCACAGGGCTCAGTGCTCGGACCTATTTTGTTCACATTATATATGCTTCCGTTAGGCAATATTATAAGGAATCATTCTGTACATTTTCATTGTTATGCGGATGATACTCAACTATATTTATCAATCAAGCCTGATGAAATTAATCATCTAAATAAAATTCAAGACTGCATCAAGGACTTAAAAACGTGGATGACCTTAAACTTTTTGATGTTAAACACGACCAAAACTGAAGTTATTGAACTTGGCTCGAAGAATCTACGAAACAAACTATCTAAAGATATACTAACTATGGATGGCATTCATTTGGCCTCCAGTGAGAGTGTAAGGAATCTTGGTGTTATATTTGATCAGGATTTATCCTTTAACGCCCACATAAAATCAATTTCAAGGACCGCCTACTTCCATCTACGTAACATTGCAAAAATCAGGCATACCTTGCCTCAAAACGATGCAGAGAAACTAGTCCATGCATTTGTTACTTCAAGGCTGGATTATTGTAACTCCTTATTATCAGGGTGTACCAAGAAGTCAGTTAAGTCGCTTCAGCTGATTCAAAATGCTGCAGCTCGTGTACTAACCAGAGTTAGGAAAAGGGACCACATTACTCCTGTTCTGGCTGCCTTACACTGGCTCCCTATAGACCACAGGATAGAATTTAAAATTCTTCTTCTCGCCTACAAAGCCCTTAATCGGCAGGCGCCATCTTACCTTAAAGAACTCATTATACCCTACTGTCCTACTAGGGCATTGCGTTCCAAGAATGCAGGGTTGTTGGTTGTTCCTAGAGTCTCTAAAAGTACAATGGGAGCCAGAGCCTTTTCTTATCAAGCTCCACATTTGTGGAATCAGCTTCCAGTTTGTGTTCGGGTGGCAGACACCCTATCCGTTTTTAAGACCTTCCTTTTTGATAAAGCTTATAGTTAGGGCTGATTAGATTCAGCCCCTAGTTTTGCTGATATAGGCTTAGTTTGTCGGGCGACATCTTACTTCTTCCTTTTCTCTGTCTATACCTGTGTACTCTCATGTTCCGATGAACCAAGCTTCCCCAAATTTCTTTCTTTTTGGTGTCTATATACGCCGGGATCCGGAGTCATGGATGATCCTGTTGCTGCGGTCCTGTGTCCTGGATCGCGAGCCCTGGATCTTTAGTGGTGGCTGTGGTCCTGGATCATAAGTCCTGGATGGATATCCTCGTGGATTCATCTTCCTATTATACACACATGCATTTCCAAACATTTGGACTACCTATGTTGCAAATGTATTATCTTTTCAATGTACACACGGCATCTATTGCACGTCTGTCCATCCTGGGAGAGGGTTCCCTCCTCTGTTGCTCTCCCTGAGGTTTCTCCCATGTTTTCCCTTTAAACTGTGGGTTTTCTCCGGAAGTTTTTCCTTGTACGATGTAAGGGTCTAAGGACAGAGGGTGTCGTATTGTCATACTGATATTCTGTACAAACTGTGAAGTCCACAGTGTAATGTAACATTTGTGATATTGGGCTATAAAAATAAACATTGATTGATTGATTGATTGATTGATGTGTAGTCTCAACATGTCAACCTATTTCCAGGGTTGTAATTTAGACCATCCTGAGAAAATGTACCGAGACATGGTCTTATCTAGTTTTTAGCATCTACAATAGTTGATCGCCAGTGTATTGTAGCCAGATTTCTCTGCAGGCCAGGTTTCAATAGTTCACATGCGCAATTCTGTGGATTTTGTGGGAACAGATTGTTACAATCCGTACACACACACACAGAAGACAAAACTCCATCTCCTGCACAACGAAACTCCATTGAAGAAAATGGAAATTCTTTCAAAAAAGGTATTTTGTAATTACGTGTCACGATTATTTCAAAATACACATCTCTAAGAACCAATTGAACAATGATATGCTCAATGTCAAACAATGCAATGAATGGACAATGGTACAGTCGGTGAAGGTTAGGTATAGTTGTATAATATTATACTCAAATATACTGCAATACTAAATACTGAATAAGTCCCACCACAAAATTGGATGAACATTTTTTTCAACATACAGAATAAATAATGTACATTTAAGGCATTGGTCGAATGGGACGTCTGACCCTCAGAGAAAACACCCAGACAGCTGCACGATTGTTGCAACACAGTGTGTGTGTGTGTGTGTGTGTGTGTGTGTGTGTGTGTGTGTGTGTGTGTGTGTGTGTGTGTGTGTGTGTGTGTGTGTGTGTGTGTGTGTGTGTGTGTGTGTGTGTGTGTGTGTATGTGTTGCAATGCTGGGTGAGTGATGTGCAGAGCCAAAGGACAGATAAAGTGGATTATTTTATGTTCTTTTCTTCATTCTATGTTTTTGTCATTACATTGCAACTCACTGCTTAATGCACACGCCTGGAGCGGATCATGTGTTTGGGTGTGCGTGTGTATGTTCGTCTGTGTTAGGGTTAGTGAAACAGGCAGGACCCAAATGCAGATTGAACAGAGAAAACCTTTATTTCAAGGTTTGTCGGTGACAAAAAATAGAACACTACCCTGAGAACACAGTCTCAGACAAACGAGAAACCAACAATGACAGACAGCAAAAACAGAATTTAAATACACACAAGACTAATCAACGAAACAAGAGACAGGTGAGGAGGGAGGAAAAAACACAGGGGCACCAGGGGGGTATACTATGAACTAGGGATTTTTGCTTAGCCGGCTAACTTCAGGGAAAACTCGGGGTTTCCGGTCCTACGAAGCTGGTTCTCTTTTTAGCAGGCTAGATCTCCATGGTAACTTATATTGTGCGGCTAACCCGGTCGGGACCAGAGGCCTGTACTACGAAGCTGGTTCAACATAACCTGGATATTTTTGAGTTAGCCGGTTGGCCTAATCCAAAACATACGCGCTCTCGCTAAACTGTACTACGACGCAGGTTATCAAGTGGATCGCTCAAGCCAGCCGTGTTCTATCTAGTTAGGTGCAGCAGTCGACCAATCACAAACATGGACAAGCGTACTGAGAGCGCAGCGCGTCATACTTCCTGAATGAAAAGTCAACTATAATATTAGACATATATGAAGACGTTAAACTTTAAACATCCATGACTTAAACACTTTATCCAGGATAAAATAAAAGTGTTTGAATGCGTACATTAACAGGTTTATGATATCACTGCCCCGTCTAAGACACGATCTGACTTTTAATTACATTTGACTCGAGTGTTTCGTCAACTTAATGTGTTGCTTAAAATAATACTTTTGTATACAGTATGTGACACTGTGAGTGTTGCACGGCTAGATACGGCTCAAGAAGCTGACTCAGATAAGGAAATATGATACATTATGATGTGATATGCCGCGGACTTTGATCCGGTTACTTATGTTGTGGCAGATATTTAATTAAGCGTTCTTAACGCTAATGTTTTAATAGTCAGATTGCTCTGAAGATGGGAGGTGATATTCTATTAATGTTCACATTCACACAGTCGGTGATTTTTGCCGGCCGTCTTTCCTACAACGTCAGTTTTTCTGTATTTCCTTTCTCCTGTAATATGACTTGATCGCTTAAACTCCACACACTGAGCTCTGATTGGTCAGCAGGCAGTGCTTTCCCTATGTTGATCTCTTAGCCTGCAACCTAACCTGCTTCCGGGGCAGGTTAGCCGCACAGCATAAATTACCATGTTGATCTAGCCCGCTAAAAAGAGAACTAGCGTCGTAGGACCGGAAACCCAGAGTTTTCCCTGAAGTTAGCCGGCTAAGCGAAAATCCTGTTTCGTAGTACAGGCCTCAGGTTAGGTTGCAGGCTAAGAGCTCAACTCAGTGAAAGCACTGCCTGCTGACCAATCAGAGCTGCAGTGCACGGAGTTTAAAGCGATCAAGTCATATTACAGGAGAAAGGAATTACAGAAAAGCTGCCGTTGCAGGAAAGACGGCCGGCAAAAATCACCGACTGTGTGAACGTGAACATTAATAGAATATTACCTCCCATCTTCAGAGCAATCTGACTATTATAACATTAGCGTTAAGAAAGCTTACTTAAATATCTGCCACAACATAAGTAACCGGATCAGAGTAACATTAAGTACAGTCCGCGGCATATCACATCATAATGTATCATATATTTCTTTATCTGAGTCAGCTGAGCCGTATCTGGCCGTGCAACATTCACAGTGTCACATACTGTATGCAAAAGTATTATTTTAAGCAACACATTAAGTTGACGAAACACTCGAGACAAATGTAATTAAAGTCAGATACACTCGTGTCTTAGAGGGGGCAGTGATATCACAAACCTGTTAATGTACGCATTCAAACACTTTTGCCAGCTGTATTCACCTTGCAGGTGCAGCTATGTGGCTTTGATCCTGGATAAAGTGTTTAAGTCATGGATGTTTAAAGTTTAACGTCTTCATATTTGTCTAATTATATAGTTGACTTTTCATTCAGGAAGTATGACGCTGCGCTGTCAGTACGCTTGTCCATGTTTGTGATTGGTCGAATGCTCCAAATACCACCCCTTCCATGTGAACGCGCACCTAACTAGATAGGACACGGCTGGCTTGAGTGATCCACTTGATAACCAGCGTCGTAGTACCGTTTAGCGAGAGCGCGTATGTTTTGGATTAGGCCAACCGGCTAACTCAAACATATCCAGCTTAGGTTGAACCAGCTTCGTAGTACAGGCCTCTGGTGAACACAATCAAGTAAACAAGTAGGAGGGAACAGGTAGGAGGGAACACACAAAGACAGGAAACAAAAGACAGATCTAGACCAGACAAAACACAACACAGACAGATCGTGACAGTCTGTCTGTCTAATCTCAACGCTGAACAAAGAGTTACACATGAAAATCATGAAACAATGGGAAACAGTTGTGGGGTTTTTTCACCCATAAAGCATTGGTCTTACCTTATTGTATGATGAATCTTTGAGTTTGATCTTACTAAAGTGTTTCTTTGCATATTCTACAATCAAGCACAGTTTAATCCTCCGTGTTCTCATAGGTTTTGAGTCTATAGACAATAACAATATGGGTTACCACTTAACTCAGCATGAAAGTGCAGCCTCAAAATAATCAGAATGCCATTTTTAATGGTAACCCAGCTAGAAATGTTTGGTTCTAAAAACATTCTGAGAATGTTACATTCATTGTTCAAGGAATGTTTTCAGTAGGAAGTTTTCTTTTGGTTCCCAGAACGTTCTTCTGAAAGGTAGGATAACGTTCTCTAAAAACATTCTTAAAATGTTTGGTGATAACATTCTTTAGATGTTTTTAATAACATTGTTAGAACATTATGCCCTACTGTTCTTAAAACGTTTTCAGCTGCAAGTTAGACTTTTTTATTAGAATGTTATTATTTTAGAGTATGATAACTTGCTTTATCGTTCCGATTTATCAGAAGTCTTTTCTTTTTTTTATAAATGCGACCAGCAGCTAGTACAAGTCACTGTTGGTGTCACATGTACTGGAGGGGACCCAGAATCAGACTCGGAATCAGTTGGTGAAAGTAACATTTGTTTATTAGAAAAGGGGAGCTGGGAGTGGAGGTTGGTTATGGCGGCAGTGGGAAACAGTTGTTCCAGGGTGGGTAGAGAGGCCTGGCTGGTCTTGGGAGTGTGGAAGGCCTTGGATTCCTCCTGGGAGAGACATACAAATGAGTGTGAGGCAAAAGCAGGCAAAGTTGTCAAAGAATATGCTGGTAAAAAGGTAGAGCGGCACGCAACTAACCGTTCACGGCAACAATCTGGCAGGGAATGAGTGCAGGCTGCAGGTTTTCATAGTGTGGCTGATGAGCAGGTTGCAGGTGTGGTTGATTGGAGATTGCTCCCAGCCGTGTCGAGCAGACCAACAGGCAGAGAGAGACACACAGTAGAAACAAACACATACAAACAGGGGTTTCAGGGACGGGCAGTGACAGTCGGTCCATTCCTCTATATGTCTGTCGGTCTCAAATCTAAAGGGTGCAATAAAGATTTTTATCCAATATGCATAAACAGCGGACACTGTTTATACGTAGCCCTCACAAACCACACACAGCCAGATAGCTTATCCAACAGTTATAACCTACATACGAGACACAACCTTTATAGTCAGAAAAAAGTGTGATTATTTTCTGATATTTTACACAAATGATATTATGAATACTGTGGGCCTACATACCTGAGTGTGATTATAAGTGTGAGTGAATATTGGCATGCATAAATTCGTTTTTATACGTCCTATTCATTGTCCCAATGCGCTCATACATCTTAAAGTTATCACCAAAAATGTTAAGAAAGTTTTTAGAGAACGTTATCCTACCTTTCAAAAGAACATTCTGGGAACCAAAATAAAACTTCCCGCTGAAAATGTTTTAAGAACAGTAGGGCATAATGTTCTAACAAGGTTATCAAAAACATCTTAAGAAGGTTATCACCAAACATTTCAAGAATGTTTTTAAAGAACGTTATCCTACCTTTCAGAAGAACTGTAACGGTTGAGTGAAGGAAGCAGGACCCAAGCGCAGATAACTTTGATAAACCTTTATTTCAAGGCTAAATGGAACGAATACAGACAAAAACAGAACACTCACCGGTGAAGTCCGTCAACAACAAAAGAAGCACCGACACTGAACACAGCACGAGACGAGACTAAATACAGGGAGGGATAATTACAAGACACAGGTGAACACAATCGGCTAACGAGACACAGGTGAGGAGGGAGGAGAAAAACACAAGAGCCACAGGTGAACACAATTAGCTAACGAGACACAGGTGAGGAGGGAGGAGAACACACAGGGACACTAACGACAGGAGGAAAACATGACAGAGAACAGTGAAAACACCCAAACCTAGACAGAACTGTGACAGAACCCCCCCCTCAAGGGACGGATTCCAGACGTCCCTAAACCCCAACACAAAAATCCAAAAAAGTCCAGCAGGGTGGGTGGAGGGGGTCCGGAGGAGGGACGTATCCCTAGGCCACCAGGGTGGGTGGAGGGGGTCCGGAGGACGGGACTAAGCTGACCGCCCAGGAGCCCAGTAGGGGACCAGGAAGGGATCTCGGGCGGACGGCCGGGGGGCACGGCAGAAGCCGAGAAGGGGGGACTCGGGCGGACGGCCTGGGGGCAAGGCAGAGTCCATGGTGGGGGTCTCGGGCGGACGGCCCGGGGGCAAGGCAGAGTCCATGGTGGGGCGAAGGCCACAGCGGGCGAACTCAGGGGGCCGAGCATGAGGGGCGAAGGCAGCGGCAGGAAGAGTCAGGGGGCCGGGCTCGAGGACGAGGGCAGCGGCAGGAAGAGTCAGGAGGCCGGGCCCGCGGACGAAGACCGCGGCTCACAGAGGGTCGGGATCGAGGGCGAAGACCAGACAGCTCCGGAGGCCGGGCAGGACCCGGTGTCGGCCGGACAGGAACCGGAGCCGGCGGGACAGGCTTCGGCAGGATCCCCCACGGAAGAGGACCAGGAGTTGGCAGGACCCCCAGCAGGAGAGCGGTTGGCGGGACCTCCGACGAGACAGGACAAAAGGTTGGCAGTACCCCCGGCAGGAGAGTAGACGGCGGGACCTCCAACGGCACAGGGCACAGGGTTGGCAGTACCCCCGGCAGGTGAGTAGACGGCGGGACCTCCAACGGAACAGGACATAGGGTTGGCAGGACCCCCGGCAGGAGAGTAGTCGGCGGGACCTCCAACGGGACAGGACATGGGGTTGGCAGGAACCCCGGCAGGAGAGTAGTCGGCGGGGCCTCCAACGGGACAGGACATGGGGTTGGCAGGACCCCCGGCAGGAGAGTAGTCGGCGGGGCCTCCAACGGGACAGGACATAGGGTTGGCAGGACCCCCGGCAGGAGAGTAGTCGGCGGGGCCTCCAACGGGACAGGACACAGGGTTGGCAGGACCCCCCGGCAGGAGAGTAGTCGGCGGGGCCTCCAACGAGACCGGACAAAGGGTTGGCAGGACCCCCGGCAGGAGAGTAGTCGGCGGGGCCTCCAACGGGACAAGACATGGGGTTGGCAGGACCCTCGGCAGAGGGCTAGTCTGCGGGACCTCCAACTGGACAAGACATGGGGTTGGCAGGACCCCCGACAGAGGGCTAGTCTGCGGGACCTCCAACTGGACAGGACATGGGGTTGGCAGGACCCCCGGCAGAGGGCTAGTCTGCGGGACCTCCAACTGGACAAGACATGGGGTTGGCAGGAACCCCGGCAGAAGACTTGTCTGCGGGACCTCCAACTGGACAGGACATGAGGTTGGCAGGACCCCCAGCGGAACCTCCAACGGTACAGGACATGGGGTTGGCAGGACCCCCGGCAGAAGACTAGTCTGCGGGACCTCCAACTGGACATGAGTAGGGGCTTGAGTGGGGACTCGAGAGAGGGCTTGAGAGGGAACTTGAGAGGAAACTGGAGAGTGGACTCGAGAAGGAACTCGAGAGGGGACCTGAGAGGGGACTTGAGAGGGAACTCGAGAGGAGACCTGAGGGGAAACTTGAGAGGTGACTCGAGAGGGAACTCGAGAGGGGACTAGAGAGGGGACTTGAGAGGGAACTCGAGAGGAGACCTGAGGGGAAACTTGAGAGGTGACTCGAGAGGACACTGGAGAGTTGACTTGGGAGGTGACTCGAGAGGACACTGGAGAGTTGACTTGAGAGGGGACTCGAGAAAAGACTCGAGAGGGAACTCGAGAGGGGACCTGAGAGGGGACTTGAGAAAAGACTCGAGAGGGAACTTGAGATGGGATGAGGGAAGGGACTAGAGAAGTGACTCGAGGAGGGACTTGAGAAGTGACTAGAGGTGGGACTGGAGAAGGGACTAGAGAAGGGACTAGGACAGCTGGGGCCAGAGCTAAGGCTGGAACCATGGCTGCTGGGGCCAGAACTAGGTCTGGAACCATGGCTGCTGGGGCCAGAACTGGGGCCGGAACTATGGCTGTGTGGGCCGGTTCTGTAGCCGGAACCATGACTCTTGGGGCTCGGATTGCTAGCCTGGACTTGCGACTCCTTCTCTTAGAAGCCGCCTGAAGGCTCCGTGGACCTCCAAAAGCCAGCCGAGTTCCAGAAAACGCCTCTTGGACAGGAGCAGGAACTGGGGCGGAAGCACTGGTTGACTCCAGACGGAACACACCGAGACGTTTATAGTCCGCAGGCTGGAAATCACACACCCAGATGAAGTTCAACATCCAGTCAGGTAAGAACTTCACCAAGTCCGGTTTCTCCATAGCCAACCGGTGCGCCTCTACCAGAGCGGCCTCCTTCTGCCGAACACTGGACGCTCCCCTCCACCAATCATAGCAGCCAGCCAAAGCAAAGGAAAAATGCTGTAATTCCACCTCAAATGGGTCATCTGCTGGGTCCATCTCTGGTCGGTGCTTTCTGTCACGGTTGAGTGAAGGAAGCAGGACCCAAGCGCAGATAACTTTGATAAACCTTTATTTCAAGGCTAAATGGAACGAATACAGACAAAAACAGAACACTCACCGGTGAAGTCCGTCACCAACAAAAGAAGCACCGACACTGAACACACCACGAGACGAGACTAAATACAGGGAGGGATAATTACAAGACACAGGTGAACACAATCGGCTAACGAGACACAGGTGAGGAGGGAGGAGAAAAACACAAGAGCCACAGGTGAACACAATTAGCTAACGAGACACAGGTGAGGAGGGAGGAGAACACACAGGGACACTAACGACAGGAGGAAAACATGACAGAGAACAGTGAAAACACCCAAACCTAGACAGAACTGTGACAAGAACTTTCTGGGAACCAAAAAAAAAACGTCCCGCTGAAAACATTCCTAGAACAACGAATGGTAACAAACATTTCTAGCTGGGAACTCACACATGCCACTGCAAACATGCAATATCTTCTTACAGCTTATCATGAATTACGGGCTTGTTTGTTTTTTTCAAAAGGAAAATATGGTGACATCAGATCTTTTTAAAACATCCTTTTCAAACAAATGCAACAAGTTTGTTTTTAAAGAGCTCTAGAAATAAATCTGACGTTGACCGTGTTAATATTTGCCATAACAGGAACGTTTTATAAAAAAAGAATAACATCCTGAAAACATTTTCAGAATGTTGCTTGGAGAATGCTCTTTATTTTTTGTTAT
Source organism: Harpagifer antarcticus (assembly GCA_902827135.1). Lineage (NCBI taxonomy): Eukaryota > Metazoa > Chordata > Actinopteri > Perciformes > Harpagiferidae > Harpagifer > Harpagifer antarcticus. Next base: position 4,718,952 of record CADEHL010001042.1, on the reverse strand, counting down.
CATGTAACATTGAGGGAACGTTTTATAAAGAATATCTTTAATTAGTTACCCAACAACGTCCAAAACACATCCTTAGAATTTTGGAAGCAAAACATTCCACCTTTGTTAACATATCAGTTACTGCAACTCCCTCCTGGCTGGTCTACCTGCATGTGCCATCCGACCTCTGCAGCTGATCCAGAATGCAGCGGCTCGTCTGGTCTTCAACCTTCCTACATTTTCCCACACCACGCCGCTCCCTCCACTGGCTTCCGGTAACTGCTAGAATCCACTTCAAGACAATGGTACTTGCATACCATGCTGCGAATGGTTCTGGCCCTTCCTACATCCAGGACATGGTTAAACTGTACACCCCAGCACGTGCACTCCGCTCTGCATCAGCCAAACGGCTCGCTCCACCCGTACTGCGAGGGGGACCCAAGTTCCCATCAGCAAAAACACGTCAGTTTGCTATCCCGGCTCCAAAATGGTGGAATGAGCTCCCCATTGACAGGGCTGCACATAACTGGTGCGCAGGTGCATGCGCACCCTCTGCCAAAAAAAGAGCACCGGATCATTTAAAAAAAGGCGCATTTGCGCACCAACATTGAGAGAGAGAGAGAGAGAGAGAGAGAGAGAGAGAGAGAGAGAGAGAGAGAGAGAGAGAGAGAGAGAGAGAGAGAGAGAGAGAGAGAGAGAGAGAGAGAGAGAGAGAGAGAGAGAGAGAGAGAGAGAGAGAGAGAAAAGAGAGATATTTGCGAGTTGCATAAGAACTGGTAAGATAGCAGGGTTTCCCACACATAGACTTTACTTGGGCGGGCCGCCCAGGTATGTTAACGGCCGCCAAAGTATAATTTGCGAGCCATTTAGGTTTCATTTTTTAATCTGTCCGCGAGCACGACGGCATCTGCGATCCCTCGCAGATGCCGATAATAACATCCTCAAAACATCCTCTGAATGTTGCAGTTAAAACGTTATAGTCTTAGTTAACCTTAAACCTTATAGTGTAGTGCCGAGAGATATGGGAGTCGGAGGCGGTGCATCGAAGGTGCAAAAGACAACTTTATTGCGGAGCTGCAAAGGACATGTTGTCGGGTCGCAGCCCGGGTCGACAAGAGAGAGAGCCAGGAGAGCACACAACATATATAGATAACACATACATGTCCGTGTGGAAACAATACCCCCCACTATAGTTCCATGTGTGGATTATGTCCCAGTGGTTAAATAGGTGGTCACCACACAAGCCCCCCCAGAATTCAACCATGGACACTATCCCCGTGTCCGGGAGGAAGCACCACAGGGGCCGAGGAGGGTGGGGCCGGGGGCCGGACCATGGAACGGGCCGTCGGAAGGGGGCCGCAGGAGAGGGTAGGGGCCCTAACGAGGGCGAGGGCATCCTCACCGGGGGTGGGAGACGGGCCGGAACGGGGCCGCAGTAGGCGTCGTAAGGGGGCCGCAGTGCTGCGACGTGGGGACGGCGTGAATATCCCGGTGGTCCCCAGCAGGGAGGAGCGCTGCCCGGCCGTAGGCGAGGGCACAACGGCGGCGGGCACAAAGTCCTCGGGAGGAAAGAGCCGGGTCCCCGGGGGGCAGGAGCAGCACCCCTGGGAGGAAAAAGCCGTGGACAGGGAAGAGGCCAGACGGGGCGCCGTCCGGAGCCGCCGTCGAGGTGAACCGTGAGCCGCGGTAAGAGGAGAGGCCAGGCAGGGTCCCGGAGCGCGCCACCCACGGGCCGATGAAGGCATGGGCGACGTCCGAAACCGCCGAGGCAAAGGAAGAGGCCAGACAGGCTCCGGAGCGCGCCACCCACGGGCCGATGGCAGCATGGGCGACGTCCGAAACCGTCGAGGCGAAGGAAGAGGCCAGACAGGCTCCGGAGCGCGCCACCCACGGGCCGATGGCAGCATGGGCGACGTCCGAAACCGCCGAGGCGAAGGAAGAGGCCAGACAGGCTCCGGAGCGCGCCACCCACGGGCCGATGGCAGCATGGGCGACGTCCAAAACCGTCGAGGCGAGATGGGGTCCAGGAGTGCACCACCCAGGCGTCGTTGAAAACGTGAGTGGCGTCTGGAACCGACGTCGAGGTGGTGAAAAAGGTGAGAGTGTCCACATGAGGTCAACCGGCCGGTCGAACCTCCTCTCCGGCACCAGAAAAAGCTCAAAAAGGGTCGTACTGTCCACGGTCAAAAACAGGTGGGCGAAATCGTGAGAGGATCCACACGAGGCCAACCAGACATGGTCGAACCTCCTCTCAGGCACCAGAAAAAAGCTCAAAAGGGTCGATAGCCGTTAGCAGCTAGCCGTTAGCTGAGGCCGTTAGCTGGCAGCCATCGGTAGCTGCTAGCCGTCGTTAGCCCCACGTGGATAGCTGCTAGTCGTCGCAGCCGCACGCACCGAAGAAACCAACCCACGAGGCAGCAATCGGGTTCATCCCTACCCAGCAGGTCGTGCATCGTCCCCTCTGTAGTCGGAAGGCAGATGCGGGAATTGCGAGCAACATCCCCAGCCATTCGGCGAGGCGCGCACCGAGCCTCAGTCCGCATGCCGGTGGCAGCCACGGACGTCTCCAATCAAACCCCGGCATTTCGAGAAAGGAACTCGAGTTCCTTTTGCCGTGTTCGGCTCCGTCCCGGAAACTTCCCAAGACGTATCGGGGTCACCAGTGTAGTGCCGAGAGATATGGGAGTCGGAGGCGGTGCATCGAAGGTGCAAAAGACAACTTTATTGCGGAGCTGCAAAGGACATGTTGTCGGGTCGCAGCCCGGGTCAACAAGAGAGAGAGCCAGGAGGGCACACAACATATATAGATAACACATACATGTTCGTGTGGAAACAATACCCCCCACTATAGTTCCATGTGTGGATTATGTCCCAGTGGTTAAATAGGTGGTCACCACAATAGGAACATTATTTGAAAAAATAAAAATCCTAAAAAGGTTCTTTGAACATCAGATTAAAACGTTTCTTTAAAACCTTAGTAGAACCTGTAGGTAACTTTAGCCAAAGTTGTGAGAACATTCCCCGCTAGCTGGGAAGTTATTGGATTCGGATATATGGTTTGAATGCACAGTCGAGATACATTTCTTTACGCAGGGATAGTCACTGCTGCTCAGCCAGAGCTGATTTATGTCAAAGGTTAAATTGAAACCTTGAGTGCCTGATTTAGCGTGAATCATTGGCCTACATCTAGAGACATGCCTCAGTTTAGTGTATTCTTGAATTTCTCTCCCATGGTCCATATCATAAAGTCCACCAAGGCGTTCTAAAGGATCCTTTGGGGATATTGTGTGTGAAGATGCATTTACATGTTGTTTTTTTAAGGATTCAGACAACGAAAGTTTGATGTTGACCTTGACTAGAGGGTTTCAAAGGTTTTCCTAATCCTCTTAAGAGTTCATGGGACTTACGGACACATGGAAGGGCATGTTATCCTTTATATGAAGAGAAAACAAGAAGATCATCAAAAACATCCACATGATAGTAGTTATAGATTATTGTAACGGACCCAACCCCTAATGTGATTGAAGATGGCACCAGGTTACCCTGCTGTGTCTGATGTAGGAGGCATTTTTTTAAACTTTCTTTTTGTAATTTACTTTGACGCTACTGAAAATAAATACTTGTCTTAAACCCTGAAGCACCCAGCAGGGGGTCAATTGTGAAAAGCTGATGTGGTGTGACGGAGTGTACCCTGGATATTTGTTTTAAACTCTCTCAAAACACAGAATTGTGAAAGATGCATGTATCCCAGGATGAATTTACGAGAAAATAAAAAACGTGTTTACATTTGGTGTAATAATGCAGCCATTGTGATACAGTGTAGGATTTTTTTTTCCCTTCAACTTCAATTTTAAATTTGATTTGTCACATCACAAGAAGGAGGGAGAAAGAATTGTGTGGTTCCCACCATCTATAGATGTTGTAGAAGATCTTGATAGAGGAGCAACTTGATAGAAATCTTACGTTGACATGAATATTCCAAGAGAAGTTACATAACCCTAACCCTACATCACCCTACAACACTGAGAGCTGTAGGGAGAATGACAGAAGCAGAGATTATTTACAAGTTCTACAAGGATCAAATCCCATACAGGGTTTTTTTTGAGAAAGACATAGTATGAGGGTGCTGACCTTATAAGATACATATATTCTCGCGAAAACATGAGGCCCGTATACAAAATGGCGCCGCAGACATAAACAACAACTCAACGTCGGAGCTTCGTGAAAACAAAGTTGTCTATGCCGTCTGACGGACTATTTGACACGATTTCATATTTTTGGAGTAATTGTACCGTTTTTGATGAACAGGAATATTGTCTTATACTTATAATACTTGCACCACTTCTGGCCAGGGCCGGTTTTTGGCATAGGGCGGTCGCCTAGGGCGCCAGATCTGAGGGGGGGCTGCGCGCATGCGCTGGTAGTTCTGGGAGGGAACTACAATCATCCTAATTTTTTTTTAATGTAACAACATTCATAATGAAGTCAAGGTAACACCCTTTTCACCCCGGTTACACGTTTCATTTGCTCTGTACGATGGGCGCTGTAAGTGATGAAAGTGGGGGATGTTGGCTTATCAGGCGCCCGCAGCTCACAGCCAAAGTGCGAGGGAGCTTCCGAGTGAGCAAGAGAGAGAGAGAGAGTGGGCTTGCATCGGTACCGCGGATCGTTGTTGGATTGAGGCTGATAACTACAGCTCAGTGAGGTAAAGGACTCTGAGTGTTTAGATAGTTCACTTTAGTTATCTCAGTGGGTCACAAATGGTTTGGTCACAATTTATGTCAACAAATATTTCCAAGGCACTCCTTTATAATTATTAGGATAAATAAAAACAGGTTTGAAATCATTCTAATGTATACTATAGGACAGTAAACCAAAAATATCATTTAAAACTTGAGGTCATACTTCACTCAAGATGGCCGCAGCGTGAGTAAGCTTGTGCATCTCAAGCTCGTCTGTTTGTTGCTGTTAAATTAGCTCTTTAAAGCTCATACCATTTATCCACATGATCTGAACCCATGATCATTTGAATAACATAGCTAAGTGGCTCACTACGGTCTCTGGATTATTGTATTTTTTGCATTTGCAACTATGGAGGGAAACATGTCTCTGCAAACTTTGTGGGACGCGATTCAGCAAATCAAGACAGACATGGTGACTCACATTGACTCAAAAATGGATACCATTGAGTGTAGCTTGAGCAGGATACACAATTCCCTGTCTAGTCTGGGAGACCAGGTCAACTTGTTAGAACAGCGTGTCGGGGCTAATGAGGACAATGTACACGAGTGTGTCGCTCGAGTCAAGCAGCTTGAGAAAGACAACTCCTTCCTAATGTCTAAAGTTGATGACTTGGAGAACCGGAGCCGACGTTCTAACCTTCGCTTCGTAGGAATCCAGGAGTCCGCTGAAGGCAGTGACATTATCGGCTTCATGTCTCGGCTCATCCCGCAGCTCCTGGGGCCAGATGCCTTCCCTACCCTGCCGATCATTGAGAGGGCACACCGTTCACCGACTGCCAGGCAAAACTCCCGTGCCAGCCCGCGGGCCATTATGATCGAGCTGCTGAACTTCCAGGACAAAGTGAAAATCCTTCGTCTTGCCAGGGAGAAAAGGTCTCTGGACTACAACGGGAAACACATCAGCATATCCCGATTTCAGTCCCGAGCTTACTAGAAGACGCCGGAGCTTCAATCCAGTCAAACGCAAGCTCCGTGAACTCAACATGAAGTACTTTCTCCTCTACCCGTGCACCCTCTGCGTTGTTGTTGATGGCACACAACAACGCTTCTCTACCCACAAAGACGCTGAGGCAGTCTTCATGTCTACCTCAAACTCTCCTGGGTGACGAACATCCCCAGAGATGAGGCTGCTGCTAATGGTAGCATGTTGATCCACTTCGATGGTGCAGCTAAGTGACTTTCTCCTCGGTTTCCTCTCTTCTCTTCTCTTGCTTTTTATTTTTTTCATCTTCTCTAAAAACAGAGACCTGTTTACGTGATGTGTCATGACTGCTGAGATGTTGTTGACACTCTCTTTTGTGTTAATTATAACTTAATATAACAGGTGGTCACCCGCCTGGCTCTTTCAGTTGTGTGGTTTGTTTACATTTTACAGTGACGTTGACGTCACTACTTCTTCTTTGGCACGTTAGAGCCCACTACTATTGCAATACTGCCCCGAGTGGCTGTTATTGTTAAATAATGTTTGTGTTCGTTCGGATGAATTTCTTTGAGCTATGACTTCTTTAACCTCTTCGTAATGCAGACTGAGCTCTGTGTAATTATTTATTATGTTTAAGTTTATTCATGGTAATGCTCTGGGATGTGGTGTCCAGGGCTGCTGGGCCTTCTTAAAGGTTGTTTTGTGTTTTTCTGTATTTTTCTTTTTGTGTTTGAATGTCTGTTTTACATTAATGGTTGAATCTAGCAATCTTTACAATCATGAATCGCATGTATGCGTAACAAGTGACAGGAACATTATTTGCTATTATTTCCAGACTGGATGAATTAAAGGGTATAACAATCATTCATTTGAATATCAGGAGCCTATTGCCCAAAATTGATTTACTTCGGATATGGGTTGTTCTACATAAACCTAAAATCATCACACTCTCTGAAACTTGGCTTAATAGTAACATTTCCGATAGTGAACTACAAATCACAAATTATTTGCTTTACAGATCCGATAGATGCAGCAGGGGTGGAGGTGTGGCTATTTATGTCTCCTCTGACCTTGTGACTGAGCTAATTGCTACTTCTATAGAGCCTCTACATTTTGAATGCATTTTTCTTAAAATTATTTTTCATGAAAATAAATGCTTAACTATTGGTAGCATTTATAGGCCACCTTCTTCACCTGCAGAGTCTTTTAACCAGATAATTGACACTATCAACTCCATTTCCTGCGGAAATGAAATAATCTTGCTTGGTGATTTCAACAAAAATTGGTTGGATAAATCATCTGATAGAGAGAAAAAACTTTTCAGTAGTCTAAATGTTAAACAACTAATTAATGAGCCAACTCGTATCACTCTTAGAACCCAATCTCTGCTTGACTGGATACTGGTGTCACACCCTGACAGAATCTTAAAAGCTGGTGTCATGTCGGATTGCTTCAGCGATCATTCAATTGTTTATTGTGTATGGAAAATCAAATTAATTAAACTACCTCCAAAACTAGTCAAAATCAGACAATATAAAAAATTGAATGTTGATTTATTTATTAATGATGTTGTTGCCCTTAATTGGGACAGATTTCAACTACCACTAGCCGTGGCAGCACATCACTCCCACCCTCATCCACCTACACTGGTTGCCGGTCAAGTCCCGCATCACCTACAAAATCCTCCTCCTTACCTACAAGTCCCTCCATGCCCTTGCCCCCCAGTACCTATCGGACATCCTTCACCCACATGCCCCACCCCGGAACCTGCGGTCCTCAGACTCCGGCCTGCTTACCACCCCCCGCACCAAACTGCGAACCTTTGGGGACAGAGCCTTCAGCGTGGCAGCCCCCACCCTCTGGAACGCTCTCCCTGCGGAGATTCGCAACATCCCCACACTCGATGCCTTCAAAGGGGCCCTCAAGACCCATCTGTTTGCCAAGGCTTTCGGCCCCTAAATCGATCTGTTGTTTTGTCTGTCTGCCTTTTGTTTTGTTATGTTTGTTTTTTGCCTATTACTTGTAAAGCGACCTTGGGTCCCTTGAAAGGCGCTATATAAATTCAAGTTATTATTTTATTATTATTAACTAATACCTTTTGTACAAGATGCTTGGGATTTTCTGCATAAAGAGTTCACTAATGTCATGAACAAACATGCACCTGTGAGAACGGTTAAGGTCAAAGGTCATCATCTCCCTTGGATCAATTCTGAACTCATCAGTCTCTTTAGGGAAAGGGATAAAGCATGGTCGATATATCGTCATTCAAGAACTATAGCCGATTGGGAAGTATACAGGCATCTCCGAAATCTGAGTAAAACCAAAACCCGAAATGCTAAATCCAACTACTATAAAGAATCTCTCACATCGGACTTTAAGAATCCCAAGCAATTTTGGACTAAAATTAAATCTATTTTAAATAAATCAGGTAAACATTCTATTAATAAAATAAGAACTGCTGATACAATAATTCATGACCCATTATCCATTGCCCAAATATTTAATCAGCATTTCGTTAATGTATGTTCCACACTACTATCTGACTCCTATTTGACGACTGGTATTTCTAATAGTAACTCATATTGCAACAGTTCTTTTTCTTTTAAGAAGATTCTACCACACGACGTTCATAATGCTATCACTGAATTAAAAGTGGATGGCAGTGCAGGACTCGATGGTATAGAAAACTGGTTCATAAAACTGGCGTCCCATATTCTCATGTACCCACTTGCTGATTTGTTCAACCTGTCTTTGTCCACCTGTGAGTTGCCGACTATTTGGAAATGTGCACGCATCATTCCACTGCATAAAGGTGGTGATTTACTTGATACAAATAATTATAGACCAATCTCTATAATCTGTTCTATTTCCAAAGTTTTTGAGAAAATAATTTATAATCAACTGTCACATTATCTCAATACTTTTAATATTTTATCTCCGGTTCAATCTGGTTTCAGGCCTAATCACTCCACAACAACTGCCCTACTTAAATTTACGAATGACTTGTACTCTGCTGCAGATGATGGTGAACTCACAGGTGCCATTTTTATTGACTTGACAAAAGCCTTTGATTTCGTTGATCGATATCTGCTCTTGGATAAACTTCACGGCATTGGCCTTTCTAATAATACAGTGTTATGGTTTAACTCGTACCTTCACAGTAGAAAGCAATGTGTGGTTGTTAATGGAAAACAGTCTGACCTGTTGATCCAACAAAAGGGTGTACCCCAAGGATCAACTCTGGGCCCACTTCTGTTCTCTATTTACATAAATGATTTATCTTCTTGTCTCATTAATTGTTGTACTCACCTTTATGCTGATGACACTGTCATATATACATCCAAATCAGATTTTTCACAAATTCAGATCTCTCTACAATTGGATTTTAATATCTTACAGGATTGGCTATCACATAATAAACTACTGCTTAACAGAACAAAATCTTATACCATGGTCTTTGGTACCAGGCAGAAGCTCAGATCCAAACCTAATGTAGTAATAACATGTAAGGATGGCACTTCTCTGCATAAAGTTGATAGCTTTAAATATCTTGGTGTATGGCTAGACTCGGAACTTTCATTTAAATTACATATAAAGCATGTAATACAAAAAGTCAATTACGGAATCGGTGTTTTACACCGCTCTCGCAATTGTTTTACGCTCAGTGTCCGAAAGAGAATTGCTTCTCAACTTATTCTTCCGATTATGGACTATTGTGATGTTGTCTACCAAAATGCACATAAATCAGATCTTGCTCCACTCAACATAGCCTACAACAGACTATGCAGATTTGTTCTTGGTTGTCCTTTTCGTACACATCACTGCACAATGTTTAACCAACTTAAATGGCCTTCTTTAAATGTAAGAAGACACATGCATTGGCTCCAGCTGATATTTAAATCCATTTATCTTAACTATCCCCCTTATTTAAAGCAGTATTTTGTACCCTACTCGTCATATCATCAAGTTAGACATTCTGTTCAGATTTATTTCTCTGTCCCCTCTGCAAAAAAATTGATTGGCAGAAGAGCGTTCAAGTTCAAAGCCCCAAATGACTGGAATACTTTACCTGCTGCTATTAGATCTCTGTCATCATTGGGTATGTTTAAACATGCATTATCATCTCACTTTCAACTGGTCTGTACTTGTTATAACTGATATTGATGAAACTGATTTGTTTGACTGTCTCAAATTATAATGATTTTATGCATTGCTTGAATTTCACTTAACAGACTGTATGTGGTTTGTCTTGTGTGTCATGTTTTGCATTTTGTCTTTTTGTTTATGTATGTCTGTAAGTTGTTGCTATTGTCGGGACCCCCTCGAAAACGAGATGGTGCATCTCAAGGGGTTTATCCCAATCAATAAATTTCTATATATAGATTAAAAAAAATGCATGAATAAATAAATGTTAACTAGATAAAGTAAGATATAAATGAACAAATAAAATATGTTACATGTATTTGTTATTGGCTATGGTAGGTTATTGGTTATATTCACATACTTATTTGATTATTAAAATGTAAACCGATCTTTTTCATATGGGTGTTTACAGTTGTACCCCCTAGATCTAGTCTCCAGTAATTCTGCTCAAAGTGCACCAGATTGAAGCATTTTACTTGAAAATGTTAAAACAACTCTTCCCGGGGGGGCATGCCCCCGGACCCCCCTAGAGGATGTGACGTCCTCCCCCCAATTAAAACATGTTCATACAATATTGAATACATTTGAAACCTTCTTTATGTTTATAACCAACATGTAAATACGTTTTTGTAGTGTATTGGTCTTTTGTAGAGATTTCTCATTTATTCTTTATATATTCTATTGTGTATTCCTTGGAGGGGGGGGAGCACCAAATCATAATCTCGCCAAGGGCACCAAAATGTCTATAACCGGTCCTGCTTCTGGCCCTTTTACGGCGAAAATAGGCATTTTGGTTTGAGGACGCACGCCGAAAGGTATATGGCGCAGCGCCCCTGTTACACGGTTTAGCCAAAACCCTTGGTTGGTTATTGGCTAATGGTTACACAAGCCAAAAAATCGTTATGACTGTGACAACATAAAGTGGCCAACATCTGATCAGCTCAATTTACATTACATTTAATTGAGCTGACGCTTTTATCCAACGCAACTTACAATAAGTGCATTCGACCAAGAAGATACAAACTATAAGAAAAGAGAATCATATAAGTACATCAGGTTTCATAGAGCCAAAACAAGTGCACTCAACAGGCTTTAGATAAGCCAGGCCTTTGTTAGTATATAAGCAGGGGTGCACATAACTTTTTTGCCCTGGTTCTCAAAGGAGCACCTGTAGATGTTGCTTGGTGCGCATCCTTAAAATGAAATAAACCGGACCTTTTGAGGGGTACTACTTGACTTTATGAACGGGGGGGGGGGGGGGGGAAGGTGCGCTAGTGAGCACGCTCATGAACTGTTCGCTGGAGCCTCGTTGTGCGAAGCGCATAAAGCAGACCCTTCACGCGATAGCGAGGGGTGGAGCGAGGGATCGCAGATGCCGTCGTGCTCGCGGACGGATTAAAAAATGAAACCTAAATGGCTCGCAAATTATACTTTGGCGGCCGTTAATATACCTGGGCGGCCTGCCCATGTAAAGTCTATGTGTGGGAAACCCTGCTATCTTACCAGTTCTTATGCAACTCGCAAATATCTCTCTCTCTTCTCTCTTTTCTATCTCTCTCTTTTCTCTCTCTCTCTCTCTCTCTCTCTCTCAATGTTGGTGCGCAAATGCGCCTTTTTTCAAATGATCCGGTGCTCTTTTTTTGGCAGAGGGTGCGCATGCGCACCTGCGCACCAGTTTTGTACAGCCCTGTATATAAGTGCTTTGTTAGTATGTAAGTGCTTAGTTAGTATCTAAGTGCGTTTATTTGTTGTTGTTTTTTCATTTTATTGCTCAAAGTGGAGTCGAAAGAGATGACTTTTTAGTCTGTGCCGGAAGATGTGTAAGCTTTCTGCTGTCCTGATGTCAATGGGGAGCTCATTCCACCATTTTGGAGCCAGGATAGCCAACACATCCTCACTCCTCCCAGGTCGGCCTATGTTGACGTTATGTCAAGTCCCCTGTGTCAGCTTTTTTCAACGCAAGGGGGAGCGGCCCTTAGCGTACATTTTCAACTTTCCGGGATGTCCAGTTCTATAGCTCCCTAAACGTATGTTCTTGATGACTTGAGATCGCGAGCGAATGCTACCCGCAGATCCATTCTCACAGCGTTTATCAACATTTTTCTTACTCAATATCAAGCCACACTTATTGTTTTTACTTTTTTATTTTAATTGAATAATGTAGGACTTTTGTTCCCGTCAGTTATGTTGGGGCTCAGAATACTGAAATCTGTATTGTTTCATCATTTTTTCCTTCTAATTTTGTATTCTTTTCTAAACCACACAATGTTATTTACTCAACAATAACACAACATTTTCCTTGTGTTTATTTATTTGTTTGATTAATAAACACAAGTTGGAGTCCGTCAGGACCGAGGGTCGGAGCAGCTCATAGTAACCTAGTTGCTTTAGAGAATGTTACACCCGGAAGTAAGTATTCTCTCCGCTTCGCTTGACAAACCCTGTGATAGTCCTCAAGCTCTGATTGGATGTTTGAGTGTGCGCCGAGGGTTACACCGAGCGTCGAACAGCATTTTGAAATGGGATGGAACCACGGCTGTCCAAAACTGGATTTGAACGGGTCCACCCTGTCCCCCCTCCCCCACCCCGTCCCCAGAACTACACATGCTGGCTATTGTGTGTTTCGCAACATGTTTAACTTCTATGGCACGTCTCTGGGAATTGTAGTTTTAAAAGACGTTTTCCCATTATAAGAAGTTGCCAGTATTAAACTGTGTAGCCTACATCCCTGGAGGTTTAGGGGATAGGAAACACTCACATTTAAAACATATAATTATTAAATGGGTGAGAATTGCTTGTGCCCATAATGGGCATGACAGCTAAGGTCAGAAGAGCTTTATTTAACAGCTGGTCTTATGTCTGTGACCCCACCTGTTGTTAATTGATAAGCCTGAAACATGCACTTGTCAAGGTTCAGAGGCACATTTTGCAAATATGGCAGTAACCATCGATCATCTTAAGATAAGATATACTTTATTGATCCCAAGTTGGAAACATTTGCGTTACATCAGCATGTGTAACAGTTGTAAATATGCAGTGGTGTTTATTTGTAAATCATTTAGTATAATCACACAAATCGTATTCTGCACATTTCTTATACTATCTACATACATCTTATAAGAGTATAAAACATATGTATAATGTCAGTTAAAATAAGTGCTTAAACATACAGTAGTTAACATTGCAGGAAAGCAATATATTAGTACTTTGTCAGGCTTAATATTTATACCCCCAAAGCTTGTTTCCTATTCAAAATAAGACCTTAACCTAAAGTATTCTTTAATGATTAAATAAGGCCTTAAATAAGGCCTTAAGAGAAAAGCAAGCAAACTCGGAATAAAGTATTATTTTATTTTAAAAAAATGTTTTCGTATTTCACATCAACAGGAAGTCCGGTTAACTAAAATTTCCGTGCGGAACAATATCCCAACCCATAGATCCGTTGGTGAATAATGTCAATCACCACATTACACACATCCCTTCACATTTAAATTTAAATTTACATTAAAGTATTTCGTGAGGCTTTCTAAAATGTTTTTAAATATAATTAGGGTTGTAGTTGAAGAGTTTGTAAATGATTGCGTTGCCTGAGGACTATCACGGGGTTTGTCAAGTGAAGCAGAGAGAATACTTACTTCCGGGTGTACAATTCTCTAAAGCAACTAGGCTACTATGAGCTGCTCCGACCCTCGGTCCCGAGACCTGACGGACTCCAACTTGTGTTTATTAATCAAACAAATAAATAAACACAAGGGTAATTATGTGATATTGTTGAGTAAATAACAGTGTGTGGTTTAGAAAAGAATACAAAATTAGAAGGAAAAAACGATGAAACAATACAGATTTCTTTATTCTGAGCCCCTACTCTCTCCATAACTGACGGCAACAAAAGTCCTACATTATTCAATTAAAATAAAGAAGTAAAAACAATAAGTGTGGCTTGATATTGAGTAAGAAAAAGGTTGATAAACGCTGTGAGAATGGATCTGCGGGTAGCATTCGCTCGCGATCTCAAGTCGTCTACAACATACGTTTAGGGAGCTATAGAAGCCTATGGACATCCCGGAAAGTTGAAAATGTATGCTAAGGGCCGCCCCTCCTGGCGTTGGAAAAAGCCGACACGGCCGCCCCCCTCTTGCGTTGGAAAAAGCTGACACAGGGGACTTGACATAACGTCAACATAGGCCGACCTGGGAGTGAGGATGTGTTGGGATAGCAAACCAACGTGTTTTTGCTGATGGGAACTTGGGTCCCCCTCGCAGTGCGGGTGCAGCAAGCCATTTGGCTGATGCAGAGCGTAGTGCACGTGCTGGGGTGTACAGTTTAACCATGTCCTGGATGTAGGAAGGGCCAGAACCATTCGCAGCATGGTACGCAAGTACCATTGTCTTGAAGTGGATTCTAGCAGTTACTGGAAGTCAGTGAAGGGAGCGGAGGAGGGGTGTGGTATGGGAAAATGTAGGAAGGTTGAAGATCAGACGAGCCGCTGCATTCTGGATGAGCTGCAGAGGTCGGATGGCACATGCAGGTAGACCAGCCAGGAGTTGCAGTAGTCTAGGCGTGAGATGACGAGAGCCTGGACCTGAAGCTGCGTCGCTTTCTGGGTCAGGAGGGGACATATCCTCCTGATGTTGTTAAGAGTGTATCTGCAGCAGCGGGTTGTAGCAGCTATGTTTGCAGTTAAGGACATTTTGTTATCTAGGGTCACACTCAGATTCCTTGCAGTTTGAGTCGGGAAAACAACAGACGGGCCGATGTTGCAGTTCAGTCTTGTCAAGGTTGAGCTTGAGGTGGCGAGCAGACATCCATAGTGTGTGGGTGAACGGTGGGACCGGTGACCCAGTGGTGACCCAGTGGTGACTAATGGTGAGTCAGAGAATGAAGAACAAATATCATCAACCTTTTTTTCAAAGTAGTTAACAAAGTTGCTTGGAAGAAGGGAGGAGGGTCAAGGAGGGTGGAGAAGACAGAGAATCGTTTTTTGGAGTACGAAGAATGGATCTTATCTTGAAAGAAAGTGCTTTTTGCCTGAGAGATCGAAGAAGAGAAAGAGGAGAGCCTGATAGGTTAGGAGTTATCAGGGTGTTTGGATTTCCACCATTTCCGCTCAGCTGCCCGAAGGATGGTTTTATTAGCACGCAGTGCGTCATTTAGCCAGGGAGCAGGAGGGGAATGACGAGCCTGCTGAAATGTGAGAGGACAGAGAGAGTTCAGAGAGGATGAAATAGTCCAGAAGAGAGTTTCTGCAGCAGAGTTTGGAGGCAGGAGTTGGAACGAGTCAGATGAAGGGCGGGCTGAGAGCACCGATGAGGTAAGAGTAGAGAGGGAGGTTACGAAGGTTACGGCGGACAGGTGCAGCATGAGAAGAATTAGTTTGTTATGTTTGGAAAGGGAGAGAGAATGATATGAAAAAGTGATCCGAGGTGTGAAGCGGGTTTACAGAGAGGTTAGAAGTAGTGCAGTTCCTTGAGAATATGAGATCAAGGACATTGCCAGCTTTATGAGTTGGTAGGGATGGAGACAGTGAGAAAGCAAAGGCGGTTAAAATAAATATGAATTCAGATATCTTCTCTGTCTGGAGGTTGAAGTCTCCTAGAAGTACATACTGTATATGGATCAGGACAAAAAATGAGCGGATCTTTTTTTCTGCACTACCTGGTACTATAACAAAATTGTTGTAAAATAACCCAGTGTAATATATTATTTCTACTATTTACTACTGTTATTACTGACTTCTTATTTATTACTTTGATATGCTCACTTACTCTTATAATGCTAATGCTTTTTCCGATGCTGGATGATTGATTTCCATTGTATCTACTGCTTTGCTGTAACGGTGTCAATTTCCCACCTCTGGGACAAATAAAGGGTTTCTGATTTCTAAGGTTGCAGCTGCATGCTTTAAAGACACAAAGTGCGATCATCTCTGATGGTTCATCTCCTTCCGTCAGTCTTTGTTCAAGTTTCAAACATTTGGAGGTACCTCACATCAATCAATCAATCAATGTTTATTTATACAACCCAATATCTCAAATGTTACATTTGTCTCAGTGGACTTCACAGTTTGTACAGAATATCAGTATGACAATACGACTAACTAAATACGCAAAACTAACGTGTACATGCACTCCCTTAGGATAGATTGAGGGAAAAGGGTAGGAACTAAGATGGATGCGCCACATCTATACCATGAGCGCATTGCTCCTAAAAAGTTTTTTTGGCACTGACACCAATCAACAGTTGTGCATCGACTCGGCAGGGATCAAGGCACATATATGTCTACACACACAACCAAATTACATACCATCAGTAAGGAAACAGAGTAAGAACTAATATGTATAGGTGAAGAGGCACAACGTGTCTTATTAGATTATTTGATCAACTATAAGCTTTATCAAAAAGGAAGGTCTTAATCGTACTCTTAAAAACGGATAGGCTGTCTGCCGCCTGAACCCAAACTGGAAGCTGATTCCACAAATGTGGAGCTTGATAAGAAAAGGCTCTGGCTCCCATTGTACTTTTAGAGACTCTAGGAACAACCAACAACCCTGCATTCTTGGAACGCAATGCCCTAGTAGGACAGTAGGGTAAGATGGCGCCTGCCCATTAAGGGCTTTGTAGGCGAGAAGAAGAATTTTAAATTATTTCCTGTGTTCTATAGGGAGCCAGTGTAAGGCAGCCAAAACAGGAGTAATGTGGTCCCTTTTCCTAACTCTAGTTAGTACACGTGCTGCAGCATTTTGAATCAGCTGAAGCGACTTGACTGACTTCTTGGTCCACCCTGATAATAAGGAGTTACAATAATCCAGCCTTGAAGTAACAAATGCATGGACTAGTTTCTCTGCATCGTTTTGAGGCAAGATATGCCTGATTTTTGCAATGTTACGTAGATGGAAGTAGGCGGTCCTTGAGATTGATTTTATGTGGGCGTTAAAAGATAAATCCTGATCAAATATAACACCAAGATTCCTTACACTCTCACTGGAGGCCAAATTAATGCCATCCATAGTTAGTATATCTTTAGATAGTTTGTTTCGTAGATTCTTTGGGCCGAGTGAGTGGCCCGACCAAGCAAGGAGGCAGAGGCAGAGAGTTCAAATATAACCCGGTGTGGGCATTTATTTCTCATGTGCACATAGTCACCAGCCTCAATATGACTGTCCTCCCTGAACACAGTCAGCAGCCACAAGGATCTCCCACACACTACCTGTCCACTGACAAGGAAAACAGAGCCTAAATACACACACACTAATCAATCAAGAAGACACAGGTGAGGGGGGAGGAGACAACACAGGGCACCAGGTGAACACAATCAATAACAATGAAGCTACACAACCCGTAACAGAGGCCGAGATCTATGGGCCCAGAGATCACCTCCGTGACAGGCAGTCTTGAATTTTATTTAGATGATTGGATTCATCAGGCTTGATGGATAAATATAGTTGAGTATCATCCGCATAACAATGGAAATGTACAGAATGATTCCTTATAATATTGCTATAACGGAAGCATATATAATGTGAACAAAATAGGTCCAAGCACTGAGCCCTGTGGCACTCCATGGCTCACTTTGGGTTGCGTGGAAGATTCATCGTTGACACGTATAAACTGAGAGCGTTCAGATAGATAGGACCTAAACCAGCCTAAAGCAGTTCACTGTATGCCAACTAAGTGCTCTCGTCTTTGCAATAGGATATCATGGTCGATAGTATCAAATGCAGCACTGAGATCGAGCAAGACAAGAATAGAGACAAGTCCTTTGTCTGAGGCTATGAGAAGGTCATTTGTGACTTTAACCAGAGCTGTTTCTGTGCTTTGATGTGTTCTAAAGCCAGACTGAAAATCTTCAATTAAATCATTGTTTTTTAAGTAATCACACAGCTGTTTTGCGACTGCTTTCTCAAGAATTTTTGAGAGGAACGGAAGATTAGAAATAGGTCTATAGTTGGCTAAAACCTCTGGATCGAGGTTGTGCTTTTTAAGAAGCGGTTTTTATCACTGCTACTTTGAATGACTGTGGAACATAGCCTGATAATAAAGACATATTCATAATATTTAATAAAGAAGTGCTAATTAATGGAAAAACTTCTTTTAACAGCTTAGTTGGAATTGGGTCTAAGATACACGTTGATGGTTTAGAAGAGAGAATCATTTAATTCAATTGTTCAAGGTTTATGGCTGAAAAGCATTCTAGTTTACTATCTAGTGCAATATTAGAACTTAGGTTTCCGGGAGCTGTTGATAACACTATACTGGTCAAAGGCAAGAGGTCATTAATTTTGTTTCTAAGAGTAACCATTTTATCATTAAAAAAGCACATCAAATCATTACTACTGAGTGCAATGGGAATATAAGGCTCAATATAGTTGTGGCTCTCTGTCAGCCTGGCTACATTGCTGAAAAGAAATCTTGCATTATTCTTATTCTCATCTATTAATGTAAGCTGCTCTCGCTTTACGCAGTGCTTTCATATATTCATTGAGAGTAATATGCCAAATTAAACGACATCCAGACTCATGCTGCAGTGTTTAAAGTGAGTTTTCTGAGAAATAGGATGAAGAATGTTTACGGTCAGTAAGAGGTTGACAGTGACTGTCCAACTGTGTCCTGTTGCCAAGAAAACATGGACTACAGAGCACAGGGACAACAGCACGTCCTCTTCCCAAACACACACAAACACACACAGGAGCAGAGGAGAGGTCTGCATGTGCGTGTAACCATGTAAATAATGGTGAAAATGCCTGTTAATGATTTAATAACGTCAGGCTGTGCTAATAACAATAATGATGCGCCAGGAATAGTCGCGCCCTCCCAAAATAGTGCAGCGGATGAGTGTCATTAAACAGACTCCACAGAAAGGGCCTTTGTTTAGTATGTGTGTGTGTGTGTGTGTGTGTGTGTGTGTATGTGTGGCCTAGCATTACTATACTTGTGGGGACCTAAATCTGTTTACACAGTCACGTGTGGGGACTCGCCTCCCTTATGTGGACAAATTGGAGGTCCCCATGAGGGGAATCATTAATTTTAGGGTGAAGACTTGGTTAGGTTTAGGATAAGGGTTAGGGTAAGGGTAAGGGTAAGGTTAGGGTTAGGCATGTGTTGGTTATGGTTAAGTCTCCAGGAAATGCATGTAAGTCAATTTAATGTCCCCTGAAGTGATGTATACATGGTGTGTGTGTGTGTGTGTGTGTGTGTGTTTGTGTGTGTGTGTGTGTGTTTGTTTGTGTGTGTGTGCATGTACCCCTTTCAGATGGTCAAAACAACATGTTATTGCTCAGTTCTTGTGACACACACACACACACTTGCTAGAAACACACTGCTAAAAGCATTGTATGCAAGCAGATACATGTACGATAGGAAAGAGCCAGGTTTTAAAGTCTGGTTTAATTTTGTTTACGTATTAGAATCAAATGTATCACGCTATAAAACCAAACTAAAACTACCAACAGCCATAAGAAATGTCCATGTTGTAAAGAATAAAGTCTTTAAAAAATAGTAGAATGATATTCTGAGATATTGGTCTTGGTGGATTTAGGAGAAATCTAGATGCAAATGATTAGGAAAATTAATTACCAAAATGTATTTTCTGTAAGCAGGATAAAGCCCAAACATTCAAAATTGACCAGTGCCAATATCAGAAATGTGTTGAAAAATGCGTTTTTTCCCGATGAAACTTAATGAAAATGTACATCTCACTGAGCACGGGGTCGTCTGTGAGGAGGCAGATGCCAGGGAGTGTGTGCATCTTGTGTTTGGTGAGGTCCTGCAAAGGAAAACCCTGGGGGCTTCACCATTCCCATGACAGTGGGTTTACGGCACACCAGAGAGGACAACTTATCTTTCATCTAAACTGTAGCTTCACGTCCTCAGCCCATAACCAACAAGTCTTAGTTATAAAACACGGGAAAATAGTGATATTGAGGAAGCATTGCTAATTTTCAGGAAAATATGGCAACAAAAACAATTTTTCGTTAGCGTTAGTTTCGTTCTGGCAGCAGAGGGAAGGATGCTCGTGTCTGCGCGGTGATTGGCTGTCTCTGCAGCCTCCCGGCTCGTGAATAAAGCCCCTCGCGGTGCCCCCATGCGTTAGAGCGAGCGCAGCGGGAGCGAGGAGTGGAGCGAGGAGCGGAGCGACTTCACGCGCAGCTGGACACACATCTTTCACTGCTGGAACTCAGCGAACAAATCGTAATTATTCCCTGACCATCAGGCACATTTAGTGGAACTCTGCTGGAATATTTCTCGGGAAACTTTGGTCTTGACCACTCCACAACACCGAGGTGAGTTTACATGAATTAAAAACTCGATTTAATGGTTTGGCTGCGCACTTGGCGCAGAAGTGGCCACATGACTTTAGTTACTGCGCCTCTTTTGATGAGCTGAACTGAAGTGGCGCAATGAATACAACTTTGATTTGTTTGGAAACATTTATTTAATATCTGGTGTTTTTGTGATTTCATTTATTGTGCTAAATATGATTTAGCTAGAGTTTATATTATGTAATTATTTATTTATATTTAAATGAATTTATACTATTTATTATAGCTTTGTGAATCATTTCACATTTTCTTTTACAAGTTTGCATTTCAAATTGTTTGTTTGTTTTGCACATGGCATATCATTACATCCGTAATAAAAAGTATCAAAGAAAAGTTAAACTAATTATCCTTCATTAAGATTTAATGCATAAAATAATGCATTAACACATGATAAAGTCACTGTGTCTTTATGTGGTTTCTTCACAGTTAATAGACTGTGAATAAATGCTGTTAATTCACAGTTATTTCATACATTACAGCAACATAACTGTTCTTTTCAGAGTCATTCATCTGCTCAGCTTCTGTAAAATAAAAGCAGTATCTTCAATCAGAAATATTATTTTCTGTTTGTATTATGAATGTATGAAGTGACTGAACATCACATTACAGCACATTAATGCTTAAGGAATTTATTATTTGTCATTAACTGATCCTGTTGTGTAACCCGATGTGTTGAAGATCATTTTCATGCAGTTAGGCGCATGATCATATAAGGACTACATTCTTATAAAAGTATGATAAGCACGACGAGCAGCTCTGTCCGGGGGCCTCATGCAGCGTCATGGGTGGACATGATGGATGTATCTATTGTTGCACTCACAATAACATTCAAACCAAAAGAATGAACCATGTCTAGTTCACTGGCATTTTATTGGATCTGGTTTTACAGAGCAAAACACCTACCTCCAGGAAACTGGCAGAAAAAACATATTTATCTCTTTCGAAAATGAGGCTATACACTTTTATTACCTTGTATTTAGGATGCAGTGGAGCTTGTATTTCTTGTTTCGAGTAACGCTCTACCATCTGTATAAAACAGCATTGTGATGGCATGTTTAGTGGGGTACATGGAGCATTTCTGTTTTGACCATTCTTGTTATGCCAAACCGGAGACAGAGGGGGGCAATATAACAGAAACGCATGCAATGTCAATACAACACCAAAATCGACAAGCTCAGAACCATGACATAATCAGTTGATCAGGAAAAAAAATGGTAAGCTCTACGTGGGATTTGCTGCAGTAGTATATTGTTGTCCAAGAATATAGTTGTCCTGTCCTGAGTTGTATCTGTGATAACAACCAAATATAACACTGAAAACAAAATATGTTTAATCAATACTGTAGAATTTCCGAAGTACTTGAGAATTGCCTTGTTATTCTACTTTAAACTTCCTCTCTGCTGCATTTCTGACTGTGCTTTAGAAAACCAGACATCTATATATTCACCAAAATTACTTTTCACAAATATATGTCATCTAAATAAGTGTTTGAGTTAAGTCACGTAGACGCTTAAAGGGGAAACGATGTCTAAGAGGTTTTTAGAGATAAGTCCAAAACTCATGACCCCGCTGATTTATCTTGTGATCCTTTGGAGGGGCACGACCCCTAGATATGGAACCACTGTAGTAAACTTGTAAACTGCATTAGTTCAAATCTTAAGTGTTGCATCAGTATTTACTACTTTCCTAATTTCCAACTAAATCAGTACACAGAATGATAATAGTTATGTACATTTAATTATTTTAAATACAGGACTTTTACTTGCAATGTCGTACTTTAACAAGTGCTACTTGTATCTGATTACTACTGCGACTAAATAGATGACCGCATGCGTTAAATCTGGTACAGGAAATCGGTCAGGTGTTATAGACTTATAAAGTTGTTAGTTATGTTTTACCTGATTACTCTATAACTCCATCAATTGATCCAGACATGGACACAAAACATTGAAATGCCCTGAGGCCATTTCTTTCAAAAGCCTTGGCTCAAAATTACATAATGCATTTTTCTACTGAATTTATTTTATTTATATAAATATAATTCATTTTTTTAAATCCATCCCTCTTCACATCTGTCTCAGTTCACTCGTATGAATCCTGTCCTCATAGGCAGAGTAACTCACCTCTAACTCTTTCCCCTCTTGTGGCTTTTTATTTCATGTGCTTTCCTTTTTCCTCCTGTTGTCCAAACACATTCATCTCAAAGCTGACCTTTTTTCTGTCCATTCTGTTCCTGTTTTTCTTTGCACTTTTAAAAACATTTCCTATTGTTTCATGCTCGTCTTAACATCCCCTCTTCCCACACCCAAACCCAAAGTATTTTGACAACTAATTCCCCCATCCACTTCTGCCTGGCTGGTTGCCAACTTTCCCCCTCTTTCTTTTCTAAGAAGTGAAGCCAGCAGAACTAATGGTCGGAGATGATTTTGAAAGTAGAGTTTATTAGATTAAGAGGATCAGTATGGTTAAGACTCAGCTTTCCAATTTGATCAGACAGGCACGCTATGACATGGTCTAATGAGGGTCCATGTTATAAAACACAAACGCATAATTCAGATGATGGAGGACAAGTGAAGACGAGAATGTTTAAAACTGATTCCTTGTGATATGTGTGAGTTTGTCCATCTGACTTTGTGCCTTTGAGTGTGTGAGTTGGGTTTGAGGGGGTGTGTTAGGACTGTGTGTGTTTGTATGGAGTGCAAGTTGGGTTCATTAAGTTTAAGCACATTCCTAGATGTGCTCATTAACAAGTAAAGCATTTGTCCCCTTTCCAAACCATGGTGTCAAGAGATCCATACATTCTTATTGAGATAGAGAGATCGTGTGTGTGTGTGTGTGTGTGTGTGTGTGTGTGTGTGTGTGTGTGTGTGTGTGTGTGTGTGTGTGTGTGTGTGTGTGTGTGTTAATCGTCAATCAGCCCATTTATTCCCAGAGACGCCCCAGGGCACGCTGACATTTTGGGGGGTACACATGATCTTTGAAATGCTTGAAGCCCAGCTAGGCTACTTTGTGAGATAAAGCTAGTATCATCCACACACACACACACACACACACACACACACACACACACACACACACACACACACACACACACACACACACACACACACACACTTACACAGCTGCTCCTCGTCTAACCTATAACCTCAGTTATCATGATTCCATTTGTCTGTTTAATGTTCCACGGCCCCTATACTCTTTCTGGTCATTTCACCCCTTTCTGCCCTAAGAAGACTTTTCCACTTCACTAAAATGTTCTTTTACATTATTCAGATGTTTTTCCGTTGTGAACAAATCACTTATAAGCCTCCTTGCTTTATTATAAACCCTGTTAATAAATCCAGTTCGAAAAATAAACAGGACAACAAGTCTACAGAGATTAGTGTAGTGTCCCGTCAATTATGTTAAGTTTTGTCATATTTGTGTTCGTCATGTTCATGTTAGTTTCGTTTATGTTCCACTTCCTGTTTTATTTTGTACTCACCTTGTCTCATTCCTGGTCCCTTTACTTCCTGCTCTGGTTCCTTTTCCCGCCATCGTCAGTGTCTGCCCCGCCCCTGATTGTTTCCACCTGTGCCCACTTACCTCATGTATATATTGTCCTCCCCTTGTCAGTTGTCTGTTCATCTTGTTCATTGTCCCAAGAAGCCAGATACCAGCCATTGCTTAAAGAGATTCGGTGTTTTGCCTTTTTTCCTCCATGAGAGTGCTTTACTTTTGTCAGTTTGTTATTTCCTCTAAAAGAGTGATTTTGTTATTTGCAAAGATTATTTTTCTTCAAACCTTTTTTGTCTCTGGGTTGTGCATTTGAGTCCTCCAAGCTATTGAGTCAAGGTTCCTAACAATTAGCGGCTATGGTAGCTACACTGCAGTGCGTTGAGCCAGAGACTGGAAAATCTCCTTGATGTTTAATGTTCTTGCATGCAACATTTATTATATTTATACCCACTAAACCCAAAGTACAACTGAGGATGATCAGAATGTGATTAGTTCTGCAGAAATGTGTGAACCAGTTTTGGATCAAGAGAAAAAGTGTATCTGATAATGACAGGAGATGAAACACCAAGGGAAGTTAACATTTATCCTGAGGGGACCATGAATCTGCGCTCCAACTTTCATGGCTATTTTTCCATAGATGTGGAGACCTTTGCCCTCAAGAGAATAATGGTGGTTCAAGAGAAACAGTCAGCGGATCACCAAAGCCATCTTGATGTATTCTTTTGACATGATGAATATCTTTACCCAATGTGTGACATTCTATCTAGTAGTAGTAGAAGGGGATCACAAAAGCTAGTAAGATTCCTCCTTTGGGGATCATGAACATTTGTACAAGATTTTGTTACATTCTATCTAGTAGAATTAAAGATATTTCACTGGGTACGTGAACAATTTGAAATGCTGGTGGCACTATACAAATAAAGGGATTGACGAAACCAGATGGATTCATCCCCAGGAGATAATGAACGTGTGTAAAATAAATAAAAATGTCATGCCAATTCACCCATTGGAATGAAATACACAAAACTATTGCTGTGTTTAACCTGTGCGTTTCCTTACGTTTCTG
The DNA here is from genome assembly GCA_902827135.1 of Harpagifer antarcticus. Lineage (NCBI taxonomy): Eukaryota > Metazoa > Chordata > Actinopteri > Perciformes > Harpagiferidae > Harpagifer > Harpagifer antarcticus. Next base: position 4,694,283 of record CADEHL010001042.1, on the reverse strand, counting down.
CAGGTCAAAAACAAGCTCGGATTCAAACCCACACCACCCGGACCAGAGCAAGGCCCGATATGTGCATGTGTGTGAGCATGTCTGTGTGAGGTCCTTTAAGTGTGTATTTTCAGTACGTCGAGTGCCTTTGAATGAGCGAAAGTGTTGTGTGCATGAGTGAGAAGATGAAGGCTGTTGCCGTTCTTCTGTGTTTCCTGATGGTCGCCCAGGTCGGGGCGTCCCGGTTGGTCCGGGACACCGTGGGGGGCCCGGAGGCTTCAGAACCCTCCAAGAGCAACGCCTCCATCCCACTTCAGCCCCCCCAGCAGGGCCGTCCACAGGGCTCCTTCCCCCCGATGTGCGTAAATCCCACGGAGATAAAGCAAGCCTTCAAGTATGTGAACACCATCGTGTCCTGCCTGATCTTTGTGGTGGGGATCATCGGCAACTCCACACTGCTCCGGATCATTTATAAGAACAAGTGCATGAGGAATGGACCCAATGTCCTGATAGGCAGCCTGGCTCTGGGAGACCTGCTTTACATCATCATCGCCATCCCCATCAATGTGTTTAAGGTAACCATATTTATCCCTTGATTGTTGCCAGGTTTGATTTTGGAACTGATCATATCATTTGATGGTTGAATCGAGCCATTACATGTATTTATTCACTTTTAAATGAGAAGAGGCAGGTGACTTAACATCTTGATGCAACAATTCAGGCATTTCACGCAAAATTAAAACTTCAAATGATTCTAACGTATTGCAAAGCGTCGCTTGGTCTGTGTCTAATTTGATAAGACTTTAATCTAAAGTAATTTCCTTCACTGCACTTTCACAGTTACGAGGGGACCGTTTGCGACAGTTTTCTTGGCACATTCTGTGGTTAGCCAAGGTTTATTTAAGAGTGTATTGCTGTAGTGTGTCCCTGTATTTAAGGTGTTTTGTGTGGTTTTGTTCATTTCCTTTTTTTAAGTAAAGACTCTGCACACTTGACTTTCATTTGACCACTTCAATCAAAAAGCTAAATCAAAGCAGATGCGAGTCAAAGGTTGGGGACAAACCTGGTCCTTTCCTAACTCGTGTGTGTGACCTGAAAACATCCAGTGCGCTTTGGTCTAAATGCCGTCACTGCCAAATGTTCAAGTTATACTGTAACCACAAACGTGTGCCAGCAAGAAGTTACAAAAAAAGGAGAAAACAACATGTGAAACTTGTTTTATCTTCCAAATCTGATGAATAATTGACTTTCAAGTGAATATAGCTGGAATGTGGTGCTGTATTTTATCCAGACAAATCTGAAAAACAGTCACTTTGAGTCATGTTACTGATTATATTTTATGTCAATTTAACTCAATTCAAAACCTTTATTTATCCAGGTAAAATCCCATTGAGATCAATTATCTCTTTTTCAAGGGAGACCTGCAGCAGTAGGTTCCACAAGAAGACATAAAAACATAAACAACAGAACAACAAAAGGACATCATACAGCAAAATGTACAGGGATTACAATTTACATATTTAACCACATGTACAGGTACCAACAGCATCTGATTTTCATTTCATTTCAAACCTTTATTTATACAGATAAATCCCATTGAGATCATTGATCTCTTTTTCAAGGGAGACCTGCTCAAGTAGTTCCACATGAAACATAAATAGAACAACAAAAGGACATCATACAGCATCATTTACATAATTATCCACATAAACAGGTACCAATAGCTTCCGATTGACTAGCATCCAACCGAGCTTTAAAAACATTTAGTGGCACCAGATTGTTCAGTTTCCATTTAATTTGCAGACTGTTCCATGTTAGTGGAGCTGCACATCTAAAAGCTTTCTTCCCTAAGACAGTCCTAGCACTTGGCACATTTAATAAAACCACAGCATGCGATCTCAGGCAATAAGTACTTTCAATTCGCAGAGAGATCAGGGAGCAGATATAAGATGGTAGTTTATCCAACATGGCTTTGTAAATGAAAAAGTACCAGTGACTGAGCCTCCGTACAGTAAGTGATGGCATAACTGCCTTGGTATACAGGGAACAGTGATGAGTAAGTGCTTTACAATTTGTCAAAAATCTCAGTGCACTGTGATACGCAGCATCTAACTTGCTCAGGTAATTGGCAGGTGCATTCATATATAAAAAATCACCATAGTCCAGCACAGGTAAAAAGGTCACAGTGACTAGCCTTTTCCTGGCCTCAAGCGAGAAACAGGACTTATTTCTGTAAAAGAAACCTAGCCTAACCCTCAGCTTTTTAAGCAGGTTATTTACATGAAAGTGAGACAATCATCAAGTCAGATACCCAGGTATTTGTAACAGGTAACCACTTCAAGTTGTATTCCTTGCGTAGTTACAATATCCAAAGCAGTCTCCGGTGTATTTTTAGCTTTAGCTTTAGAAAAGAGCATTACCTTGGTTTTATCCACATTTAAAAGAAGCTTAAGCTCAGAGAGCTGAGCCTGAATAATGTTAAAAACAGCCTGTAATTTAACAACAGCCTCGTTAATCGAGGGACCTGCACAGTACATGACGGTATCGTCCGCATAAAAATGTAAGGTTGCTCCTTCGACATTTTCACCTAAACTATTAATATAGATAGAGAATAATAGCGGACCTAAAACTGAACCTTGTGGTACACCATTAGTGATGTTTAACCACTCAGAAGACAGCCCATCAAACTGAACACATTGGGACCTTTCAGAGAGGTAGTTCACAAACCACCCCACTGCATGGCTGGGTTTGCCAATACTGACCAGCCTCTTCTTCAAAATGCGATGATCGACGGTATCAAAAGCTTTGGATAGGTCAACAAATAGAGCTGCACAACTCTGCTTATTATCTAAAATACTCGTAATATCATTTACCACTTTCATTGTGGCAGTGATGGTGCTATGTTGCTTTCTGAAGCCTGACTGATGTTTAGACAGGATGTCATTTGTACATAAAAACTCCTTTACTTGTTCACTCACTAGGCGTTCAAGACCCTTAGCCAGAACTGACAATTTAGAGATGGGTCTATAATTGTTTAATAAGGTGGCCTCCCCTCCTTTTAGTAGTGGCAGGACATACGCTAGCTTCCATACTTTTGGGATTTTGTTCGTGCTGAGAGAGAGGTTAAAAAGAGTAGTAAGAGGTGGAGCAATAAAATCTGCAGCTATCTTTAAAAAGAAAGGTTCTACGTTGTCCGGACCAGCCGGCTTTTTAGGATCTAGCTTGGTTAAGACTTCACGAACAACATCAACAGTAAAAGGAGTAAAACTGAAAGGGTTTTCCAGACTACATTGTTCTGAGCCACCGACTGTGGTGTTCACAGAAGCAGAACTAGAAACAGAATGAAACAGAGAGCCACAGGACACAAAATGCTAATTAAAACAATTTAACATGGTAGCCCTATCCGATATAGTGCCAGATGCTGTGGTAAGGCACGGAGGTAACTCATTACGGATATCACCGGTGGATATCGATTTTATGGCTTTCCAGAATTTTCTAGGGTTGCTCAGGTTCTTTGTGGTAACTGACAGATAATACTTAGATTTAGCACTTGTGAAGTGAAGCTATTTCTTAGCTGTCTAAAACGCAGCCATTCTACCTCTGAGCCTGATTTCCTAGCCTTTGCCCAGGCCTTGTTTCTCTCATGTAGGAGACTAGATAATTCAGCAGAAAACCAAGGATTGTCTCGCCCCTTCACTCTAATGGCGCGTTTCCACTGCAGGCCTCGCTCGGCCTCGCTCGGTTTGGTTAGGCCTTATTAGGCCCGTCTCACTTTAATGCTGCGCTTCCATTACAGTTTAGGAACTGGGGTAGTTACTATAGTAACGCAGTGTAGGCGGAGCCGTGACGTCATCTTCAATGAGAGCCCCAGAAAAACAACACAGCCGTTAGCTCTTAGCACTCAGAGCTCACAGCTCTTCATATCTGTTCAGAAAATAGACAAAAGTTAAACAAGTACAAACCACAGACTGCCGGTGTCATGGCGAATACAGTCGCTGGTTTATTTATGTCTGTATAGGCCGTTGTTGTGAGTGTGGACGGTCGGAGCATATATAACGTTAGCTTAGCCAAACTCCATTTGAAAACACGCATTTTAAAAGGGTTTTTTGCCTGCCGTCTGTCTGCAGACTTGTCAAAGCATTAATTCATGGTTTTTACTAACCGGTATCAGTATGTTGTTACGTCGGCATCATTTTGAAACGTGTATTACAATTAAATCACGGTCAAATATGTTCATCTTGTTGTAGTTGTAGCCCCCTTGCCAGCAATTCTCTCTCTAGTTTAGCATACTCAGCCCGACTCACCCTGGTTGTTCCTGGCCCTAGAACCACGATTTAGTCGGGCCAGAAAAAAGGTGAAAAAGTAGCCCCGGGCCAAAACTAGGCCAAGTGGAAACGCAACCAAGTTGCGATAAAAGATTTGCTAGCGAAGACAAGGAGTCTTTGACAGCTGACAACCATGACCTGTTGACCTTGCCACTTCTATATTTAAGGCTAACAATTCAAATTGCTTACTGATAGATTTGGAAACTAATGTCGATACAATGAATTTATTCTTAAAGAGCCTGTGACACGAGTTTCCCCCATCATCCAAACCCATCAATTTGAGTAAATATTGTCCCCTTGAAAACCGTTACTGAATTGATTTTGGATATTTGTACTTTGATAACCATTAATCTGCCCTTCAATGTTGAACATTTTCTGGATCTTCTCGGGGATTCTTCAAGTCCTGCCAAATTATGTGTGACGTCATTGCGGGCACAGCGCTCCAGCTGCACCGTTCAGGGTCCCGGCATCTACATGTAAACGTACGATGGCGCACACAGCAGCAAGCTCAGACAGCGATGACAGTTTAATTTTGAACGTGTCTGAGAGCTCGTATGAGGCTGAAGGATCGGTTTATGTTGTATCTGTTAGAAGTTTAGGAATTAGGTGCGTCAATATGGGTGAGCATACGGTCATGTAGCCAGTGGTGGAATGGGACTAAAAATCATCCCGGGACTCTCGACCGACCCACTTCGGTACCGCTAGTAAATTGTCAACGGGGGGAGTGGGGGATGTCAGGGGCGGCGGGTGCTGTAGGCTATTACAGCCCTGTACTACGAAGCCAGTTCAACATACCCTGGATATGTTTGAGTAACAAACAAACTAACAACAACAAACTAACAAACGAGATCTCGCTAAGCGGTCCTACGACGCTGGTTATCAACTCGGTAAATCAAGCCAGGGTTTCTCTCTCCAGCTGAGAGCACGTTCACGTCTAAGACACGAGTGGATCTGACTTTAATTACATTTGACTCGAGTGTTTCGTCAACATAATGTGTTGCTTAAAATAATACTTCTGCATACAGTATGTGACACTGTCAGTGTTGCACGGACAGATACGGCTGGAGAAGCTGACTCAGATAAGGAGATATATGATATATTATGATATTATATGATCGATGATCTGATTGATGATAAGTGCGACACGTCGGCGTATTCTCTGCATACGGCAGTTTAAACTGTATTTGCTTTATCCTGTAATATGACTTGAGAGATTTAAACTCTGCACACTGAGTTGATCTCTTTTCTATAGACGCCGGAGGCGGGCAGCGTCAGGTAAAAAAAGTTATTTAGCCTTCACAAACCTGAGCCTCACGCGCCGCCTATGGGGGATGTGATAGTGACTTATCCGACCGGCCCACTTCGGTACCGGCCCATCGGGATTCGTCCCGATGGCCAGTCCGCCACTGCACCCAGCCCACGTAAACTGTCAACGGGGGAGCCTCGCTGCGGGGAAACGGTGGACCTAGTGTCCCGATCGGAGTGGGAATAATAATAATAATAATCCGTGCATTTTATCCATTAATTTCTCCAACATTGTGGTAAAAAAAAACACACGTTTAATCCACGTTGGTGTACTACAACTACACAAAGCATCGGTTTGTTTTCTCATCAGGAAATGCAAACCGGCTCAAACAAATGATTTTTAATCATCATCCTCACGATCATTTAATGTATCATATGTTCGCCGAATTGACATGAAAGCACTAATAAATGTAGTTTCATCCACTTGAGTTTACAACTACAAAAATAATCGATTTGTTTTTATATCACATCCGACGGGAGGAAATTCAGCAGCTCTCACTACCGATTTGTAATCCTAATTTAATCATCATCTTCACCACGATCATTTATGTTTATGTTCGCCGAATTGACATGAAAGCACTGACAAATATGAATATAATGTAGTCGACTTCATTACAACGTTATTATCGTGCCTAAACTCAGTAATTCACCATTTCTACGCATGACAACACACTTTGTCCGTGTTTGGCTCTCTCGCCGCACAGTGAAGCGTTCCCGCATTGACGTCACTTCCGGCTTCCCCCAAAACTTCAAAATGAGTCGAAGGAATTTTCCCGCGATGTTCGAAATTATTGATATTTATCGGAACGGTATCGCACCTTCTTTTTTAAACTGACGGTTCGAGATGACTAGTAGCCCAATATTTCATTGCACAACAGTTATGGGATGCTGTCACAGGCTCTTTAAGATAAATGGCAACGCCACCACCTTTATTAGGCCGGTCGGTACGATACACATTATAACCATTTAAGGCAATGTCAGAGGCCAAAATAGATTTGTTTAGCCAGGTTTCTGATAAAACAATGACGTCAGCGTCAGTCGAGCTCGCCCAAATATGGACAAAATCTAGTTTACCTAACAGACTGCGCACATTCAAGTGGATGAAACCCAACCCAGATCTAGCTTTAAAATCAGCAGGAGTAGCGATCTGACTACTACTACTGGGCGGACCAGGGTTACTACTCGGCGGACCAGGGTTAGGTTGTACCAGACCCAGCGTCAGGCCCGCCCATCCAGGATTTGGGCCCGCTGTTTTAATCAAGGCTGAATACCACATTTTTATTGTTTTATTATTATGTGTATTGTTGTTATTTGTAGGGCTTTGTCCTAATATTTATTTTTGCATTAGTTTAATATCATTTTTTTTATATTGCTAGGAAATTCTGAATGAAAGGCTGCGCGCAAGACTGGTTTTTCGCTGGGTCAGTTAGTTTACTCTTGCTAGTGGTTCACGAAAGGAATATGGCAACTCAGCGCCAGATGCAGGCACACCAACGAGCAAGCAAGTCAGCTGGCAATCAATTATATTTTGAAGAGAAATTTACTCTCAAGCTGGCTCTCTCACAAACTCCTGCTCTGTGCGCAAGCAGACCGCTGCACAGGCTCTCTGCCTCGCTCAATCTCTCTCTCTCTCTCTCTCCCTTTCTCTCCATCACTCAACCTCACTCCACCTCTCCACCCTGTGTGCGCTCAAGTTTGCCTGCGTGCTTGCCCAAGTTGGCACAGCGTTACAAATGTGCCACAAAACCAACCAATGGATACATAAGACCGTCAACAGCCTTATGGCAACCTAAAACTCCTCTCTTTCAATAATTCACGAGCGCCTCCCTCCCCCCGCCCCCCGTTGACAAATCGCGAGCATCTAACAGCCCCCCCCCCCCCCCCCCATTGTCAATTCAGATTTCCCGGGAAATGTAAGTGTTGTGGTGGGCCCGCCCTGGTAAATCAAATGCCCGCCCAGAGATGTATGTCTGCCGCCGGGTCTGGGTTGTACATTTCCTGACAATAATAACAACAACAAAAAACAGGCATCTTTTCCTCTTAAGCGACACACATACATTGTCATCTACTTTAGAATCACCGGAAAAGTCTGCGAGAGTGTGATTAGAGCTTAAGAAGCAGTCCTGAAGAACCATCATCGCAGGAAAACAAAAAAGACAAACATATTTTGTCGAGCAGATTGACTGTGACAAGGCAACCGGTAATTGTTTATGTAACACATCCGAACCTTTGCAGGGGATGCCCACTGCGGGTGGCAGAACAGACCTGAATCCAGTAGACTCCTCAGAATGACTAGAGATCTTCTCATAGTCCAAAATCGTTAACAGCAGAATCCCGATATGGGCCATTTTCCCAGACCAGCACACAGAATCTGCGATGATCCTGGAGCAAAATCAGCACAGCAGCAAAGGACAGACGAAAGCAGCAGCGTGGTATCCCCGGGGTGAAAGCAGGCCTCTGCGACAGCAGAACCAGGACAGGTGGAAAGCAGGCCCCAGCCGTGGTAAAATCCTCCTCCGCACAGCAGCACACGCCCGGTGGAAGCAGGCCAAGCCCGAAGCGTGGATCCACTCCGTCTCTCCGCGACGACTCCGGGGTAAAAACCTCTCCAGTGCAGCCGTACTCTACAGGTGGGAGCAGGCCTCCGTAGATCGTAGATCGCAGGCAGCAAACAGGTGGAGCCGCTCCGTTTCTTCGCGACGAGCAGGCCTCCGTAGATCGCAGGCAGCAACAGGTAGAGCCGCTCCGTCTCTCCGCGACGACTGTTTTTGTGACAACCCAAATATTACTAGAGTACATTCATAATATTTCAAACGAGGAGCAGGATCTGCTGTATTGCAGACTTGGTTTTAAAACTTGAAAGTTGTACAACCAAGCGTTACTAATGACATAACTCTAAATCTCGTAAAGTGGCTGACAACATTTGACTGGTTTGCTGTCAAATATATTGTCCTGAACTGATTTGATTACCCTTAGGACATTAACTGTGGGGAGGAAATGTTGACTTTGGTGAGCTGCCTTGGTAATACTGACACTAGGAAGACAGGGCCCCTACATGAACCTCAAAGATGTCTGTCCACAGGGGACACCGCTTATCATAAAATCTTTCATTACATGTCACTTGTTAGACGCTTTTATCCAAAGTGACTTACACACTCAATACTGTGGGAAATCCCCACAGGAGCAATTTGGGGTGAAGTGTCTTGCCCAGGGACACAACGACATGCAGTGGGGTTTGAACCTGTGCTTCCCTGATACGAACGAACACCAACGCACTAACCCACTGCTCAACAGCCCCCCTTTTCTCACTGTCTGCCTCCATTATTCTCTGCAGCTAATGGCCCAGGACTGGCCGTTTGGCGTGTACGTCTGTAAGCTGATGCCGTTTATCCAGAAAGCTTCAGTTGGAATCACCGTCCTCAGCCTGTGTGCCCTCAGTATCGACCGGTGAGTACATTACCAACACAATCACACAACAAACATCAGCAAGCAATTACATTGAGATGTTGAATGACAGCTGTTAAACCTAGAGATCTTGTTACTGTTCCAAACCAGTAACAAAGATTTCAGTTGTACCGACATCCAGGACAATAACCTGCCATTAGCTGGAAGTCCAAGTCAAGTATTTTTAGAAAAAAGTAACATTTACCTTCAGTTACACAAACCCCTGCCTCCTCAGAGATATTTATATGTTTAACTCATTCATCATCTACCATGGCCTACTCTTAGAAGGAACTGGGTCACTCTCTATAATACTAACTGATTTCTTCCATGTGAGTTTTAAGGACAGTTTTGAAAAAGACTACCAAGACCACAGACTTGAAGCAATAAGATAGGACTCAAATGTACATATATATACAGAAATGGACATGTTTATGTTTATAAGATAGGACTGGATGCACCCTGGTAGATCTCATGGTAGTTTGGGCGACCCGTGTTTTAAGGCTGGATCCTTAACACAGCGGACCAGGTCATTCCAGTCTACTATCCATGCACGCAAAAAGCCAATAAAAATAATCATGGCTGTCAAGTGATACTAGTCCTTGGCTGTGGAATCAACATCAATCGTTTTGAAAACAAACAAAGAGATGGATTCCATTTCTTTATAGCGATAATATAAATATTTCGTGGTTTGTAAGAGACATTGTGTCTAAACTATGATAGGAAGTGGAAACAACTTCAACATCTGGTTGCCACCTTAGAACCATGTGGCCAATGTTGGTGTCAAACCAGAACCTAACCAATGTGTACCCGGTAGTTCTGAAAGCAGCTGTCTGTGTTTGTGTACAGCTACCACGCCGTGACGTCATGGAGCAGGGTGAAGGGGATGGGCATCCCTCTGTGGAAAGCGGTGGAGGTGACGCTGATCTGGCTCGTTGCCGTGGCGCTGGCGGTCCCTGAGGCGCTGGCCTTCGACATGCTGGAGATACCGTACAGAGGCAACAAGCTGCGTGTGTGTCTGCTGCACCCAGAACAGACCAGCAGCTTCCTGAAGGTAGAAAAAAACTCAATAAACTTCCATGTTGCCTTCCACAGAATGAAGAATTGTTTGCTGTTTTCCAACATGTGCTGAAAATCCTGCACACTGATTGAGATCTCTCTGATTTTACTTTTAAGCACAAGCAGCATCTGAACAGCAACATCACAACATTTTGTTTTCTTTCATCAGGATAATATTTTTGAAGCTCTGACACCAAGTAAATAGTAATTCCAGAAAATGTAACACAACCCTTATTCACAGCATGCAAATCATCTGAATGTGATCACAGTACATTTAGACAGCTGCACACAGGCACACATTGGGAAGATATTTCCAATATGTGGGTACTTAAAGTGTATTTAAACCAGATGGGTCTGGGGGAAATGCAGGACAGGGTGGAAATAGAGGATATTGCTGCAATGTCTTTTCATGTGACTATTCAAATCAGTGAATTCAGCTTGTTGAAATGAGCTATAATGCATAATTCAGCCTGAGCTGGTGAAATATGTTGAAAAGATGGTATTTGGACTTAATTGAGGAAATGTCTTAAATTCTTTCAACTAAATCTTCCACAAGGGCAAAATAAATACAAAAGGAAGAATTTATTTCAAACCAAAACAAGTCTGTAACTAATTCAGCGTGTCTCTGCCAAGTCTCATTAACCCAGGTCTCGGGGGGGGGTCAGTGCCCATTTCTTTACAATACTACATGTCTTTGTTTCTTGATGGCATAGCATGAAATGCAATCTCCAACCGTGTGGACCTGTGAACATTTTTCCAGCTCTACCACGACATGAAGGACTGGTGGCTGTTTGGCTTCTACTTCTGCTTCCCCCTGGCCTGCACAGGAGTCTTCTACACCCTCATGTCCTGCGAGATGCTCAGTCGCAAGAAAGGCATGCGCATCGCACTCAACGACCACATGAAACAGGTACATCCAGAAACATTCATCTGTTTGCATCTTGCTATTTATTTATCTATATATCGTATTCCATTTACGTGTATAAAGACTATTCTGCTATTTCATTTGTATTTACTTGCACATCTTGCAACATTCTCTTGCACTATTGTATTCTATTCTGTTATTTCTTGCACTATTTGCATTAGTTTTATCTGTTTTATGTCCTATATATTCATGTTGCATGTTGGAGGAGCCTTACATTTTGTATTGCCATATCTAAACTGTAGCTACTGTGCTAATGACAATAAAGCATTGAATGAGGTAAAGTTACTTATATTGTAGAAAAAGCTTCTGTCACAAGTGGTTTGAAATCTTACTTTAGTAAAAATGTGTAAGTATAATCCGGAAAAGTATTTATAGTAAACCATTCAAGGCAGGACAATGTCTCCTTTGACTGTCATACAATTCACTTTATATCAGTAGATTAATTTAACTTCAAAAGCAGGATTTTACTGTTGTAGTACTTTGAGATAGAGGTCATGAACAAATACCAAAGAATTATTTTAATTCTCAATGAATGTGCTGATCATTTGTATTACATAAAAAGAAATACAGCTACATTCAATAAAAATACAATGATTTAAAATGAAAACCAGCAAACCTTCACACTTCAAACTAATTCATTAAATGTATTTGAAATAGAAATGTTATCAGAAATGTTGCTTTTATAATCAAGCTATTCTTGGGTTTTCTGTGGAAAAAGCTTAATTCATACTTAAAGTCAACTGTGTGTGTGTGTGTGTGTGTGTGTGTGTGTGTGTGTGTGTGTGTGTGTGTGTGTGTGTGTGTGTGTGTGTGTGTGTGTGTGTGTGTGTGTGTGTGTGTGTGCAGCGGAGGGAAGTAGCGAAGACGGTGTTCTGCCTCGTGCTGATCTTCGCTCTCTGCTGGCTGCCTCTCCATCTGAGTCGCATCCTGAAGAAAACTATTTATGACGAAAATGACCCCAACCGCTGTGAGCTGCTCAGGTAAGACGACACTGCCAACGTCACCCTCTGCTCTCCGCTCTGCGACTTCCTGTATTCCTCACTTGAAACTTTGCACTTGTCCCACCCGACAGCTTCCTGTTAGTGATGGATTACATCGGCATCAACATGGCTTCCTTAAACTCCTGCATTAACCCCATCGCCCTCTACTTTGTCAGCCAGAAGTTTAAAAACTGCTTCCAGGTAAGAGGCTACTAAAATGGCACTACAAATTGTATATATAGAATGTACAGATTGATGACTGTGTGTTCTTTGTCCCGCAGTCTTGCCTGTGCTGCTGGTGCTACAGGACATCTCCTCTGGACGAACGAGGCTCGGGGGGGCGCTGGAAGGGCTCTTGTCACGGGAACGGGCTGGACCGCTCCAGCTCCCGCTCCAGTCAGAAATACACAAGCTCTTCATAAACACACACACACACACACACACACACACACACACACACACACACACACACACACACACACACACACACACACACACACACACACACACACACACACACACACACACACACACACACACACACACACACACACACACACATATCCTGCCATACCTCGTGTTCCCATCGGCTCCCGGAGGAAACGGAGAAGGAATCACTAAAGGAAGGAGGGAGGAGGAAACAGGACTGTACCTGATCAGGCTGCCAAAACATATGATGTCTTAAATCTGTGGCTGTTATAGAGGAATGAAGTCACTACATTTATATAAAATGTTTATTAAAGCCGCATGTAAATGTAGGTACAGGATTATTTACAAGCAGACCTATGATTATACCCTGCCTTATGTATGAATAACAGCTGCAATACTGAAGCTTTAATACCTCACAGTGAAGGGAAACTGTTCTTTTTACATACACAACGGTGCCTCTGCAATAATAAACACAATCAAACGCTGAGTATCTGAAAAGCCGCTGAACCGATCCCATGCTGCCCGGTGACATCATAGTGAAAAGGGCCCCGCTGTCATGTGGGGAGCCAAACGTCGGAAATCTTTTATCTGGAAGTCATCGAACTCTGAAATCATGCAGAGAGCAGCTGTTGTCTTTGAACGCTAACAATAAACACCAGATGACTCCAATCATGCCACACAGAGGAGATCATTTATAAGGACTTTTATTATTGCATTATTCAAGCCGTTGTACGCGTTTTCCACTGTGTATAAAGTCTTAACCCGTCCTTTATTATAATGTAGCTTCTATTTTTATAAGAAAGTATTACGAAACACGTGGATATTGTTTAACGTGAGGTGGTCATTTGTTATTTCAGTTTCCCGTAGCTGCTGGAAAGGACTTCTGAGAGCTGCTTGCGGAAAGCATATCCTAAACTTGACCCATTTAAAAAGATTTAGGAAGGAAACAATAAATCTTGTAGCTGGATGTGTTCAAGAAGTGTAAAGTTCATAGAAGTTATAGAAGATAAATGTGTTTGCATTGAATTTAATCCTAGTAATCCATTGTTTAACCAACATGATTTTCATCAAAGGAGCTCATAGTGAGAAATGTATTATGTAGGCTGCAGAACTGAAAGATACATGTGTTTACGATTACCTTCAGGACATCTGTATCTAGCTGTACTTGTGACAAATCTTGTGATACCAGCACATCATGAAATAACCATTTTGAAATCATCGTAAGCAAATTCAAACCGTCTTCAACATTACCAGTAAGTCACTTATGATACAAACACAAGATGACTATAATGTAATCCTCTTGTAGTTTTAAATATCAGACTAAAGAGGGAAGGTGCCTTTTTTTAAAACGTGCTGATAACCAGACAAGGTGTTTGTTCACACTGAAGCATGTTCAACTCTTTTTAATATAATCTATAATTAAAATGTGAAAATATGTCCATGGAAAGCTCAAATCAGCTGATCATGTGTCTCATGAACTCATGAGTGTGTGTGCCATCTCTGCGCTGCTTTAGGATAGAGATGGAGGTCTGAGCAGATCTGTGACCCTCTCTATAGACACTGAGGTAATTTCAGGTTGAAGATTAATGTAATGTGAATATATGCCCCGGTGTTTTACATTACATTTATACCGTACCTATTTGTTGGAGTATGCTGTAATAAATATTATTTTATAGCATTTGTGTTGTCTGAGGTTTTTACTAAAGCGTGGTTCTTCAACAGGGGGGGGGGGGGGGGGGGCTATAGATAGTTACTGTAATGGGGCAGCATCACCATTTTTTGATTTTGAAAAATGGTTCTTGTTTCAAAAAATCAATTGTATGAAAATACAAATAAAAGTAACAGGAATCCAACATTTTTTTAGCAGACATACTTCAGTGTTTTCCAAAGAAACGTTATCTAATTTGTACTACATTGATAATAGCACTTTTACCTTTACAAAAATACGCTTTATAGTTGGTTAAGATAAGATAAGATCAACTTTATTGATCCCAAATTGGGAAAACAACACAAAACGTTTGTTGCAGCAGCATGTGAAACAAAGTATTGCACATAATTACAAAATAAAAAAAGAGTAGAAGAAAACAATTATACAATATAAACATCTCAAAATAGAAGATAAAACAAAAGAGGGGAAATAAAAAGTTGACCATGAATATAAAAATATGTAGACCATCTGACAAATACAATTATATTTGTGGACATATTAAATTAGATATAAATGTAAAATGTATAGTGAGAAGTTATAAGTCAAACAGCCGTGGACAGATACTATGTGCCCGTGATAAATAAACACACACACACACACATATTATTGGATATAGTTGAGTTTTGACAGCATCCATCAAACTAGATTTTTTGCCTTAATGGTCTGTTTTCTAATATTTCTGTGTTTCTGAACCACGTCTGTGTCTGCATATAATGTTCGTATTTAGTCTCCTGATTTTAAATGGGAATTCAATCATTTGAGTGTTCCCAAAGAACCGGTGTTCTGCAGTTTGTGTGGGCCTACTGTACTGTTACACAGTTTACTAAACTATGTCCAGGACAAGGTATTTGGAAGTTTTGGAAGATAGCTAACCACACTGAAGATTATGGAGATATTGATCAGTCTTCTCATATATCACCAGAAGTCATAATTTAAGGGGTCATTTCTCAAAATGTTCCCCGTGTGGTTTATTCACCATTACAATAGCACCACCTAAAATCGGACGGCCTTGTATGGAGCAGTGAGTTCTCAGCTTGTTGGCCAGTTTGTGTTTTTTTCTTCTTCTTCCAAATAAACATTCAGTAGTCATCTATGTGTGTTTGAAGTTCGCACCTGTCCGTGTAACTTTGTAGTCGTTTTGGTCTTTTTTGTAGTTTTTGTCTGGTCGTTTTTTGCACTCTTAGAAGTTGCTTTGTGTTCCTTTTGTGTGTTTTGGTAGTTGCTTTGCCTTTTATTCATAGCCGTTGTGACTCTATTTATTTCTCACCGCGGCAGTATTGCATCTTTCTGTAGATGTCTAATTTCTTTGTAGTCTTTTCTTTATGTCTCGTGTTTTGGTGCCTCTCTATGGTCATTTTGAGTCTCCTACACTGAAAAAACGAAATTGTTGACTTTAATTAAATGTAGCCTATTATGTCAACAGATTTCACATAATTAGGTTATATATGTTGAAAGCAATAATATTAAAGGTGGGGTAGGTAAGTTTGAGAAACCGGCTCGAGATACACTTCTTGTTATATTCCATGGAATGCTCTTAACATCCCGATAGCAATGAATATCTGAAGTGCTTTGACAAAAAATCCATACAAAATGTCATCTGTGGAAGCCGTGGTACTGTAAAAAGCACGACCAATCATTTTAGCCGGCCCGGCTAAGGTAACTGGATGGCCTGCCTGCCTGTCAGCCTTCCATCTGTGCACAAACTTATCTCGTGCCCTCATTGGTCATGTGCACGTTCGTGTGTGTTGGAGGAGGGGCTCTGTAAGGAAGTGGCAGATTTTTTCCGGTTGTGTATTTTCAAATTCTAGCGCACTCGAGCTGGTTTCTTCAAAATTACCTACCCCACCTTTAAGTTTAAATAAAAAAGATTTGGTTCAACTCATTATTATTGCTTTCAACTAACCTCAGAATCAGAAACAGGTTTATTACCAGGTAGGTTTACATGTAGGAATTTGACTGGTGTCGTGGTGCATAAAAACAAGAATTAAAAACACAGGTAGAGAACTAGGAAAATGTAAAAAATAATAAAAATATATAGTAAAATATAACAGTATTTACATTGCAATGGAATGATAGGAATACAATATGGAATACAAATCAACTGTAATACAAAATAATGTTGTACATTGTGTGCAATAATGTAATGCATATAGTAGGCTTGTTTGAGACGCGTTGCGGCTCGCCTTGAAAGTAGACGAGAATAGCCGATCGGCTTCGTCTTCTTCTTCTTCTCTCGGTTTTTTGACGGATTACAAACAACTTTAAAGTGCATACCGCCACCTCCGGAGTCGGCTTGACTCGGTTTGCATTTATAAAGAATGCACACATGTGTTTAATCGTTAATGTCAGATATGTACTAAGTAAATACATTTGTTCCTGCTCAAGATTAGATTCAACTTTATTGTTATTGCACATATTACAGGTACTGAGACAACGAAATGCAGTTTAGCTTCTAACCAGGAGCAACAAGCAGTGAAGTGAAAAGTAATGTGCACAATCTACAGAATAAAATATAGAATGAATTGAATGATGAATAAACAGTGAGGGGTATGAATACACTAGATATACACAGTAGCCTAGGAGCAGTATGAACAGTGTGTATGAATATGCTAAGATATATAAAGTATGAAAACGGTAAGCAGTGCAAGTATAGTATAAAATATATAGATATTAATTTCATGATGATAAACATTGTGGAACAATGATGAAAAATGGGAATGGATGTGGCGACGTAAAACTGACACAAAACAACAACAAACTTTTGCCGAGCCAATTGGAGAGTTTCATCAGCAGCACGTGGTAAAAACCACCAATGAGCGCTCAGCTCGAGATACCAGCGAGTCGTTTCCCATCAAGCATTTTGCTTCCGCAGCCCGTGGAGAGGGGAGGGGGGTGAACAGTTTGTGTCCAGAGTGGGAGGGGTCGGCCACTATCTTCCCTGCCCGCCTCAGGGTTCTGGAGGCGTGCAGGTCGTGGAGGGATGGCAGATTGCAGCCGATCACCTTCTCTGCAGAGCGGATGACCCGCTGCAGCCTGCCCTTATCCTTGGCTGTGGCTGCAGTGTACCAGATGGCGATGGAGGAGGTGAGGATGGACTCGATGATGGAGGTGTAGAAGTTCACCATCTTCTTCTTGGGTAGGTTGCATTTCTTCAGCTGCCTCAGGAAGAACATCCTCTGCTGGGCTTTTTTGATGAGGGAGCAGATGTTTTGCTCCCATTTGAGGTCCTGGGCGATGATGGTGCCCAGGAAGCGGAAAGACTCCACAGCAGTTACTGGGGAGTCACACAGAGTGATGGGGGCGGGTGGGGCTGCGTTCTTTCTAAAGTCCACAACCATCTTCACTGTCTTGAGAGCGTTGAGCTCCAGGTGGTTGTCCCTGCACCAGGTCACCAGATGGTCCATCTCCCACCTGTAGGCAGACTCGTCCCCACCAGAGATGAGTAGGTTCCTGCTGTGTCCAGGTGCTGGAGGAGGAAGTGAAGGTCCATGTTGACAGCATCATCTACAGACCTGTTGGCTCTGTAGGCGAACTGCATGGGGTCCATAGGGGGTCTGTGATGGATTTGATGGTAACCTAATACAGTTATGGGCAATTTGATTAAATCCAGGCTGAAGACTTTAGTTTATGTCGCTGCTTTTAATCGAACTATTCACATCTCACAATGCACTATAACTTGTATTCATGTATTTTTTATATACGATTTATTTCTGTTTATTTTATGATCTTTGCTTTTTAATGACTGTTTTTAATTGCCATTTTATAATGTGTTTCAGCTGCACTATTTCTTAATGTCTTTCTTTTTTGTAAAGCTCTTTGAATTGCCTTTTGTTGAAAGGTGCTATAACATTGCCTTGCCTTGTATTTGAAAACAGTTATGACTACAAACGCCACACAATCCTTCTTTGAGTCCTCCTGCCAATGTGTTTGGTTGAGTGATACTAAATGTAAACATGACTCTTGTCAACTTGTCTTTCCAACGATACTATGAGATGTTTATGTGGCCCCTTCCTGCCAATGTATCAACTATCATTGTCATATAAGAGTATTACAAATGTTCAAATGTTCCCTTACTTCCCCTTTAGAGTCAGCGTACAGCTGTGGTAAGTGAGCAGTGCACTTTTGACAGGAATGAATGCAAACAATCATGTGAGTTATTAACAGCCTGTCAAAGGTTGAATGTTATGTCACAGGCTTCATGTCTTTGGTGTTTTCCTTGAGGAGAAGTTATATTTGGTTAACATCTGATTTCAGGGAAAGATCAGGAAAATGTCAAATGTGTTACAAATTACCTTTACATAGTGTTTCCTGATTTACAATGATTGCACTTCACATTAGAAGAGCCAGTTCCACAGAGTGAGTTTACAGAGATAACACCTGAATCTCAGAGATCTTTTGTACATTTTTAATAAAGTATACTGTACAGGTTTTTTTTATTGGAAACAGCTGATGATTCCACAAGACTTATTTTATTAGAGGTAACTTTGTTTTCTTATTTGCCTCAAGAGCAACTCATTAAGGTTCAATGTCAACGTTACAGAGAAAACTATTCAGCAATACTGGAGAGAATCCAGAGGCGGAGTTTGACATTTGCGCTTGGGGAGCAAACCTTTTTTACTGACGTCAGTACACAGTCCCAACTATTGCATGGGGTGCTACGGATAAAGTAGCAATAAAGCCAGCGCTCACCGCACTGAGTATGACTTTTCCATGCCCGCCGTACACACACACTCATATGGAAGGGGCGGTCTCTCCCCCCAACAACAGTGCATTACATAACTGTAAAACGTATCATAACTGTGCACATCTTATACTTATTTGATAACTACTATATCCCTTGGTTACTTGAACACGCTACAATATTATTAACCAGTGTCCTACCTTATTAAAATATTGATATACGAAATATTTGTATTGGCACAGTTTTCGACGTAGTCATACTGTAACATATTTCAGCAACTAGGGGGGGCAATGCCCCCCCGCAAAATCCGCCTATGAGAGAATCATCTGTAAAACCACACAGGCCTGGCCGACACATAATAAATAAACAAAGAAATTAGTATGTTTTTATGTCTTCTTGTGGAACCTACTGCTGCAGGTCTCCCTTGAAAAAGAGATCATTGATCTCAATGGGATTCTACCTGGATAAATAAAGGTTTTGAATTGAATTGAATTGAGTATGATCTCAATGGGATTCTACCTGGATAAATAAAGGTTTTGAATTGAATTGAATTGAGTATGATCTCAATGGGATTCTACCTGGATAAATAAAGGTTTTGAATTGAATTGAATTGAGTATGATTAAAATGTCACCATAATGTGTTTGGAATAAAATGTTGTATGAGCGAGGACTTCATGTCTTAAAACCGCACTTTATGTTTGTGCGACATTTTGAAACAAAACCACATTAAACCACACTGAAAATGATTGTTTGCTGTAAGAACCATTTATGCACAGCAGCCTCCGTGTCACTGCGGATATATTCTTCTCTGCACAAACAATATTCAAAGTGTTGTGCTCAACCTTCATGTGGTTTCGGACATGTGAAGAGTTTGGGGACTTTCCCTTTTATGCAGCGTTCGGTTTGAATAGTGCTGCCCCATTAAAGAAAGATGATATTAAATCATTTTTACACCAACTTTGGATGTGTGAGCCCATCATCGTTGCAAGTTTCACAGTTAAAGAGGATGTAACCCATTTTGCCCTTGCAAATGAAAGTTGGATTGATTATAATAAAAAGCACCAGTATGGTTAGCAAAAACAAAATGTAACTTTTATGACTCTTTTAAAAAAGGACCCCTATTATGCGAAATACACTTTTTAAATGTATGGTATTCATATATACAGTATGTCTACCCTGTGTGTTAAGATACTCAGAAAGTTCTCTTTCCCTCCTGATCCAGGTTTGTGAAATCCTCTAAAGAAAATGGGCAAGGTTTCGGTTCATAAGAGACCTACACGTTCATATTTGACATCATTTGTGATTGTACGGCATTAGCAACAAACCAACCACGGTAAGCCCAGCCCACCGTCTTCCCGGAATCCCCTCCCGCAGCACCAATTTGTATTTTTGGCTACCGGTTTCAGCAGGATGTCTAAGAAGTTTAGACGCTGTGCTGTTTTAGGCTGCAATAATCTGGCACCTCTGAGTGCTTCTCTTCCGCAGTGTTCACCATTACCATGTAGCTACTTGGGTGGGGGGCGGAGAGACAGAAACACGCCTGCAAAAGGGCGTGGCCAGCAGCAGCTCATTTGCATTTAAAGCTACAGACACAGAATCAGCACGTTTGAAACAGGGCTGAAACAGAGGGGTTTATGGCATGCTTAAATGCATGATCTGTTTGGGATTTTGAGCAAAAATGTTCAGAGACATGTTTTCTATATATCTGAGACCTATAATATATTGTTGAAATACAGTACAATACGTGACCTTTAAAGTGTTTGGACCAGGAATTTATCACATGACATTCTACCTAGTAGTCTTTTGCAACATTTAGGTAATTTATATATGTGGAAATGCATTATCAAAGACTAATACGCTCTTTGATAACATGGTTCTGATCTTTTGATGTCTGTAAAAATGCTACATG
Organism: Harpagifer antarcticus; assembly: GCA_902827135.1. NCBI lineage: Eukaryota > Metazoa > Chordata > Actinopteri > Perciformes > Harpagiferidae > Harpagifer > Harpagifer antarcticus. The sequence goes on along the minus strand of CADEHL010001042.1, from coordinate 4,673,542 downwards.
CCTTTTTTTTTTTCAAAATGTCAAACTATCAGATCCTAACAAGCCCAAAGTGCTTAGTGTTTTTTTTAATAAAAGGGTCCTTCATAGTTGCGCATTGTGCTGACATTTTGATTGTCTTGAGATAGAGCTGCATGAACATGTGACTAACTGGATATGATTAACCTCAAAAATAACGTTAACCTCATTATTGATACTCTAATTTCTCCCGCCTGTTTGCACCGTATGTAGTCTCTCACAGCACATTCCTCTGCTAATAAGGACATTCTAGCTTCCACTCCTTTCCTCCACAAACACGGCTTGAAGAGCACTGAAGGTTTGGACGTCCTTCAAACATTGTTACAAGAGTGGATATGAAAATAATGATTCCATCTCAAGTCAAAGGGCAGGATTTTGGAAAGAAAATGTGCTTCGTTGACTCAGTTATATGTTTTTTTATTCGCTAATCGCAAAAGTCTAGGATTGATCAACACAGGACTGAAACAAATGCATCATAAACATTTATGATACATCAATCCCAACATAATACGAAAAAAGAAAACTGTACAAATGTTTGAAAGTGACATGATCAAAGGGCTCCCCAAACATAAAATGTTTTGAGATCATGGTAACACATTTCTTTCCGGTTTGTTTGTCGAAAACTGTCTGACATCTTATTAGCCCTCCACATGTGATGCTCTTCAGTCCATGGGCTGCTCCTGCCTTTCCTTGAACTCGTCAACTCGTGCCTGGAACAACATAAAAGAGAAGGCAGTCAGAATTGGAGTTGACATGGCACGGAGAGCAACTTAATTTCATTAAAGGACTACTATCCAGGGAGAGCCAAACAGCCCGGGGTTTCTTCCTGTATCCCACATGGAAATATTATTGTACCACGTGTGGACAATTAGGGTTTGCTTTTCTTTGGTCCTCCTCTGTAGGGGGGGGGGCTCAGAGTCTCTGGGTCACTGGTTCTCTGCTCAGTACACAAGCCTTTTGAACCACTAAGAATACACTGCATTAGGATTTTTGAGGAAAGTTGACAGAAAATGTGAGATTCTGAATCTGTCCCACATGCATCTACTTAAAATAATCAAGCCATATCATATTGATGTTGTTTACACTTATATAATTTTAAAACATGGAACAAATATATATAATTGACCACTGTATTGCTCAGTGGTTAGAGCTGGCAGCACTAGGGTTTGTAAAGCAGCTTGTGGTCCCATTAGTCGTGTCATCCCCTCCATCTCCCCTTTCAACACTGTTACTTGCCAAAAGGGGATCGACCGCAGTATTTACTAACAGTAGCGACACTAGGCCTGGGTGTTAGAGGCCACAGTGCGGAATGTTTTATGAATAAACCTTAACTTTTGAAACCCTTGTAACTACTAGCTAGCTGCTTAGAGCAATCTCAGGTTGCAGCTCCCCTGGCAGCTTAATACAGGTGTGAATGTGTGACACACTTCTGAAATTAACAACCTGTCAAAATAAATGCATGTGTGCATGTAGGTGTGTGTTACCTCATTCACACCAACGCAACTCTGGTTCAAGCTCCGTGCTAGAGCTTTTCAAGTTCAGAACCAGTTCTTCGGTTTAGCTCCAGCTCTTTTCACACTGCCCAGAGTCCGACTGGTGCTGTATCATTGCGTCATCGTTTGCGTCATGACGTAACTGTTTACGTGCCTGCTTCATAAAGCCAAACCACGCTGAAACCCCTCACAGCTGACACCGACAACAACAACAATTCCAGAGCTAAGAGGCTGCTCCGCTGCAGTGTGAAGAGGAAAACCCGGTGCTTTTCAAGCTCCAGCTCCGAACCGGCCCTGAAACACCGTTGGTGTGAATGAGGTATGTGTGTGTGTGTTTGGGGGAGGGGGGTGACTGACAAGATCTACATCAAAGACTAAAGGTGAATTTAGAGCATCTACAAAACATAACAATGGAGACACAATTCATGGGAACCTTTATTTGTTTTGGCAGTGGTTTAGATATTCACTCTTTAAGGATTTAAAGAAGACACATTATGGTATTAGGTCATTTCAGGTTCATATTAGCATTTTGTGCCTCCACTGTGACATGTCTCCAGGCCCGGTTCCAGAACAAAATGACTCGGGGTGCCTCTGAGATTAGAGAGGGTGCAGTGGTAAAGTGCTATTTTTATAAGTGGGGAGTGGACCTAACACCCTCTAGGGGGGTCCTCACCTCCTCCAGGGGGGTCCGAGGGCATGCTCCCCCAGGAAGATTTTTTTTTAAATATTGAAGTTAAAAGCATCAATCTGGTGAACTTTGAGAGCAACATTAAGGGTGCATTCACACCTAATAGTCCGTTTTCTGGTGTGCAGAAGGTTCGGTTTGCATTCACACTGGCAAAACTCAAACGGACTATAAACTTTAAACACAAGTCATGTGCACGGAAATGCAGTTCAACCATTGGTCAGACATTAAGGGGGTAAAAACGCAAATCCCGGCAATTTCTACCGGAGTCTCCGCAATGGAGCATCGGCACTTTCGGCAGGTTATTCTCATGCTGTTGTTAATCTGGAGATCAACAGACACTAGCGGCCCGCGCATATGATTATATAATCAGACAACGTCTGTTAAAAAACATTATAACACATATAATGAGAGACGTTCTGCAGTAAGGAGGGGCGTTTCACCGACGACAGGTGTTCTTACTTTTATGTAGCTGACGGAGAATTTTTACTTTACACGACATTGTTCAACACTTCATTCTGCTTCACTCTTTAATTAAACAACCGCGGATGTCTTGAAAGACTCTTTTGCTAAAGATTTTGAAGACATCCGCGTTCTTGTGACACGTAAATACTACGCTTCCTATGTTTTGGTGCGGACTGCGTTCACGCCAGCAATGAACCGCTCCAGAGTTCGCAAGCAAGCGCTCCGAGACCACCTATTTTAGCGGAACAGAGTCCGGTTGTTTAGTTCACTTAAGAGGTCTCGGATTGTGTTCACACCGACCCAAATGAACCGCACCAAGCGGCTAAACGCACCAGGGTTCGATTCAACCGGACTATACAAGGCAGGTGTGAACCAAGCGGCAAACTCTGGGGAAGAGCCGTGACGCTAATACGGAAGTGCCACACACTGCAGTTCATATATTGGCCGATAGGGACTGGCTGCAGAAAGGAGCAATTTCCATAGACCCCCATGTTAAAATGCCCAACTTTACAGCAGAAAAAAACATGTTTCTACCCATGGATGCAATACATATTATTATGAATATAGTTAGGTTCCACCTTCATGATTATGGATCTGTGAGTGAATTGTTTTCTAACACGACCCTTTTATTTATATTAGGTCTTAACGTTTTTGCATAAATTAGGGCGTGGTCACATTGAGTGACGGCTCTGTCAAGTGACTGCTGCTGCTAGCTTCTCGTCTCTCTGCTAGCTGCTCCGTGAAGCTACTGGGACTCTGCCTGCTCAGCTCATCCAGGGCACACAACTTGAAGCCGGCCGTGGTTGTTTGTTCTTCATGCTTATATATCAGACTATTGTGACTCGCTCTGTGGTTAAAACAGACGGTGCATGCATGCGGTTAGAGAAAATCGAGTACTTTTAATGGGCTACGTAATGAATGTTAAGGCTTGGTTTAGTGTGTAAGCGAGTGGTAGCTACATTGGTGCTAACGATGCTAATCGTAGCCTACAAGTTAAAATCATAGACTGTATATATAAAGGTTAAAACGAAATAGACAAGTGTTAAGCGTTAAGTGGGATAATACTGTAGAACAAACGGCTTCTGTTTGAGGTTATAAAATAAGGTCATCCTTGTAACTTAGAGATATTTTATTATGTAGGTAGGAACTGTATGCATCGCTAAGGTTAATTTAAATTGGCTATTGAAATTTAAATTGGCTATTGAAAAACACTTCGACGTGATTCAAGATGGCGCCTGTGTCGGCCCGCCGCTCGCTCAGCTGTCTACCAATAGCTTTTTTTTTGTTTTATGTTTGTCAGAATGTCTCTGCTCTGCTCGTCTATGATCGCCAAGCCCTCCTCCACCTCAGACCCTCACTGGAGTTGATACTGCTGCCCAAAACCACATCTGGCAACCATAAATCGCCCCCCCCCCCCTCTTCTGTTGGATTTACCCACCTACCTGCGCCGGTTGCCCCGCATCTTGCCTCGCCGAAAGCGCTTCAGACGACGGGGAAAGCGTGGTGGTGCACTGGTCCACCTAAAAGCTTACCTGACGGCTTCTTCCGGGACCTATCCACGCCTCGGATGTCATGGCCCTCCCGCTGCACGCCATGTGAGGGATCGGTGGATTCGCCCTGTCTTTCCGGAGCTACGGACTCTGCTGGATCCGCTGGCAGCTCCTCCTGTCCGACTGACTGCTCCTCCTGTCCGACTGGCAGCTACTCCTGCCCGCCTGACTGCTCCCGGCCCGCGCGGCGTTCACCACGAACATCTTCGTCAGCTGAGACGATCTACACCGTCGGCAAGCCCGGAGCAAAAACTACGTCTGGCTTTGCTAAATGCTAGGTCGATAGCTAACAAAACATTCCTGCTGAACGACTTCTTCACCTCCCGTGAACTGGATTTCATGTTCCTGACGGAGACCTGGGCACACGCTGGCGAGTACACATCATTCTTTGATCTTCTTCCTCCTGACTGTACATTCTTCAGCTCCCCCCGTGCCACCGGCCATGGCGGGGGCATAGCTTCGGTGTTTAGAGCTAGCCTCCAGTGCCGATTGCTACACCATGTCACTAGCTATGCTAGCTTTGAGTTGCAGCTTTTTGAACTGAACCCTGCCTCGCCTATACTCTGCGCAGTTGTGTATCGTCCGCCAAAGCACAATAAGGATTTCATAAATGACTTTTCTGACTTTCTGTCCGGGATCATGGTGAATTATGATCGTGTTTTGATCTCCGGAGACTTCAATGTCCATGTGTGTTGTGAGTCCAAACCACTGGTTAGGGACTTTTTAAATCTCCTTGATTCTTTTGGTCTCGTTCAGTCCGTGGCTGGCCCAACACACGAAAAAGGACACACTTTGGACTTGGTATTATCGTTTGGACTGTCTGTATCTGTGGATGAAATATGTGCAGCAACGCGTATCTCAGACCATTTACCGGTTCTGTTTACAACCTCCATCCCTTCCGCAGGAGTCGAATCACGTGCCCCTGCGCGTCGTCTGCGTTCGATTAACCCCTTGACTGCCTCACAGTTCTCTGATGTTTTTAATGCTTCTCCTTTCTGTAAATTAGATGTGGACTGTGTTTTTAATGCTGATGAGCTTCTCTCTATGTTTGACTTGACATGCACACCAATACTGGATTCTGTTGCTCCTTTTACGCTTAGACGCAACAAAGTTCTATCAGAACCGTGGCTCAATGACTGTACTCGTGCTCTCAGACGCGCTTGCAGGCGTGCTGAGAGAAGGTGGAAAAAGGATAAACTCCATGTCTCCCTGGAAATCCTTCGTGCTTCCCTGTCTGACTACCAGACGGCAGTCAAAGCAGCCAAAACGGAGCACATTTCTCTGTTCATCTCTAAAAACAGCCACAAACCTCAGGTTCTTTTTAATGTCCTCAACTCCATCATTAATCCCCGTGATGTTTCTTCTGTTGTGCCATCGCCTGCTCTCTGCGATAAGTTTCTTAAATTTTTTATTGGAAAAATATCTGCTCTTAGGCTAGCTCACACTAGTGCTACCCCCGATCCTGCTCCCTCTCTGTGCCCTGCTGTCCTCGACCACTTTGAGCCTATTTCCCTCTCTTCTCTCTCGGACATAGTGGAGCACCTGCGACCGACAAGCTGCTCCTCGGACAGCATTCCCTCACGCCTTCTCAAAGAGGTTTTCCATTCAGTTGGAGCAAGTATTTTATTACTTTTAAACACCTCTCTTACCTCAGGATGTGTCCCAGCTGCCTTTAAACATGCCGTGGTTACCCCACTACTTAAAAAGAAAAGTCTCGACCCCTCCACTCTCGCAAATTTTAGGCCCATCTCCCAGCTACCGTTTTTATCAAAAGCCCTGGAGCGCGTAGTCTACGCCCAGCTGCAGTCTTTTTTAATCCTTCATGGCATCCATGAAAAGTTTCAGTCTGGCTTCAAACCCATGCACAGCACTGAAACAGCCCTTTTAAGAGTTTTTAACGATCTGCTCCTAGCCGCCGACTCAGGTAACCCAGCTGTCTTGGTGCTGTTGGACCTGACAGCTGCCTTCGACACCGTGGACCATGGCATCCTGCTGTCACGGCTTGAACAGTCCGCTGGCATCACAGGCTCTGCCCTCGCATGGTTCAGGTCCTACCTTAAGGACCGTAGCTTTTCAGTGCAGCTAGGTGCCTTCTCCTCTGCCAAAGCCCCTCTTACCTGTGGGGTCCCCCAAGGCTCGATTCTGGGCCCCATCCTGTTCCTACTATACATACTGCCCCTAGGTTCTATTCTAACTAAACACAATATTCCCTTCCACTGCTACGCTGACGACGTCCAGATTTATCTCCCGCTCAAAGCAAACACAACACAGTCACTACAGCAGTTGATGGACTGCTTAACGGAGATCAAATCCTGGCTGAGCAACAACTTCCTGACTCTTAACGAGGGCAAGACGGAGGTCATCTTTTTTGGACCACAACCTCCAGCCTCTCAGGTTGATATTCTGGGCTCCCTCCAACTAAACATCCTCCCCTCGGTCATGAACCTTGGCGTGACCTTGACGAACACTTTTAAATTCGATAAGCAGGTCAGCAGCGTAGTCAAATCCTGCTTTTTTAAAATAAGACTATTGGCTAAAACCAAGTCCTATTTATCTTTTAAAGACATGGAAAGGGTCATCAACGCCTTTGTGACCTCGAGACTTGACTATTGCAACGCTCTGTATGTGGGAATGGACCACGCGTCAATTAAACGCCTGCAGCTGGTCCAAAATGCAGCTGCACGTTTGCTGACTGGACACAAAAAGCACGACCACATCACCCCAATTCTGGCATCACTACACTGGCTTCCAGTTCAGTTCAGAATTGATTTTAAAATCCTTTTATTTGTTTTTAAAGCTCTAAATGGGCTGGCTCCGGCCTATATTGTTGAACTCCTCCAGCGCTACACCCCAGCCAGAGCTTTAAGGTCTGCTGACCAGCTGCTGCTGGTAGTGCCGAAGACTAGGCTCAAAACACGAGGGCACCGAGCCTTCGCAGCAGCTGGCCCGAGGCTCTGGAACACTCTGCCCCTCCATGTGAGGTCGGCCCAGACCCTAGGGGTTTTTAAATCATATTTAAAAACTCACTTCTTCGCTCAGGCTTTCTAGCTAGAGCGGAGCACGACTACTGACACTTCCCTGTGAATTGTTTTTTATATTTGCTGTTGCTAAATGTCTGTCTTATTTACAATTACACTGCAGTGAAATGTTTTTATTACATGTACAGCACTTTGGCTCGACCAAACATCGTTTTTAAATGTGCTTTATAAATAAAATTTGATTTGATTTGATTTGATGCTCAAGTATGTAGACAAGCTAACGTCGAAGTAGTGTATGTGAAATCAACCTCACAATAAGATGTGTGTATATTACAATTATTAATGTCATATTTCAAGATGATTACTTAGATATTACAATATGGTTGGTTGAGCTGGAGTTCATTATTGAGCTTACACGTTAACGTCACAGTCATCTAAAGAACGAACCCAAACCTTGTTGTTTTTTTTTAAATTGCATTACCAAATGGGTATCAAATAAACAGTAAGCATTGGTAACACAACTTCCAAAGTTACAGTAAAATAAAAAGGACCCTGACTCAGACAATACACAATCCAACATGTTCAACAGAAGATAATCAGTTACAGTGGGGAAAAAAAGTATTTAATCAGCCACCAATTGTGCAAGTTCTCCCACTTAAAATGATGAGAGAGGCCTGTAATTTCCATCCTAGGTACACTTCAACTATGAGAGACAGAATGGGAGGAAAGAATCCAGAAAATCACATTGAAGGATTTTTAATGAATTAATTGGTAAATTCCTCGGTAAAATAAGTATTTGGTCACCTACAAACAAACAAGATTTCTGGCTCTCACAGACCTGTAACTTCTTCTTTAAGAGCCTCCTCTGTCCTCCACTTGTTAACTGTATTAATGGCACATGTTTGAACTCGTTATCAGTATAAAAGACACCTGTCCACAACCTCAAACAGTCACACTACAAATTCCACTATGGCCAAGACCAAAGAGCTGTCAAAGGACACCAGAAACAAAATTGTAGACCTGCACCAGGCTGGGAAGACTGAATCTGCAATAGGTAAGCAGCTTGGTGTGAAGAAATCAACTGTGGGAGCAATTATTAGAAAATGGAAGACATACAAGACCACTGATAATCTCCCTCGATCTGGGGCTCCAAGCAAGATCTCACCCCGTGGGGTCAAAATGATCACAAGAATGGTGAGCAAAAATCCCAGAACCACACGGGGGGGACCTAGTCAATGACCTGCAGAGAGCTGGGACCAAAGTAACAAAGGCTACCATCAGTAACACACTACGCCGCCAGGGACTCAAATCCTGCAGTGCCAGACGTGTCCCCCTGCTTAAGCCAGTACATGTCCAGGCCCATCTGAAGTTTGCTAGAGAGCATTTAGATGATCCAGAAGAGGATTGGGAGAATGTCATATGGTCAGATGAAACCAAAGTAGAACTTTTTGGTAAAAACTCAACTAGACGTTTTTGGAGGAGAAAGAATGCTGAGTTGCATCCAAAGAACACCATACCTACTGTGAAACATGGGGGTGGAAACATCATGCTTTGGGGCTGTTTTTCTGCAAAGGGACCAGGACGACTGATCCGTGTAAAGGAAAGAATGAATGGGGCCATGTATCGTGAGATTTTGAGTGACAACCTCCTTCCATCAGCAAGCGCATTGAAGATGAAACGTGGCTGGGTCTTTCAGCATGACAATGATCCCAAACACACCGCCCGGGCAATGAAGGAGTGGCTTCGTAAGAAGCATTTCAAGGTCCTGGAGTGGCCTAGCCAGTCTACAGATCTCAACCCCATAGAAAATCTTTGGAGGGAGTTGAAAGTCCGTGTTGCCTAGCGACAGCCCCAAAACATCACTGCTCTAGAGGAGATCTGCATGGAGGAATGAGCCAAAATACCAGCAACAGTGTGTGAAAACCTTGTGAAGACTTACAGAAAACGTTTGACCTCTGTCATTGCCAACAAAGGGTATATAACAAAGTATTGAGATGAACTTTTGTTCTTGACCAAATACTTATTTTCCACCATAATTTGCAAATAAATTCTTTACAAATCAGACAATGTGATTTTCTGGATTTTTTTTCTCATTTTGTCTCTCATAGTTGAGGTATACCTAGGATAAAAATTACAGGCCTCTCATCTTTTTAAGTGGGAGAACTTGCACAATTGGTGGCTGACTAAATACTTTTTTGCCCCACTGTATATTGTTTGTACACATGGTACTTTACATATATATCTGTTTGGTTAAGGTGTCCAGGTGATGCAGACAGGCTGGACCAGAGTGAGAGACAGAACTGGACTCCTCACAGCAGTGAACTTCAGCTCAGGTACAAAGACTCTATTTTTCATACTGTACAAAGAATCAAGAAAGATATTGGTTTAAATGAATGAAGTATTGACTTGAATACACTGATATGTATTCCATTAAACAATACTAAATACTAGATCACCTACACATCAGTTAAGTTGAGGGTTTTTTCCATGCAAAAAGTTACATTTTAGATATTTAGCAATATGACTTTGTCAGCTTTCTAATTTAATGTATTGAATGCAAAGATATTTAACACATAGTGAGAACTGCTACTATTTATCTCTCAATATTGTCTGTAAAAAACGTGGTAAAAGTTATTCTCTCAGTGAGACAACAGAGCAAGCTTCTACAGTTGCACTACGTTTTGATAACAGTTCAATATTATTTTGATAATAACATATATTTCAATGTTGATGAACTTCATACATAATCTGTCACAAATAAATGGGGCCAATCTTCAGTCAGATGTGAAAGTGTAATCTAACATTTTCAGTAAGAATAATGGACGAAAGGAGTGCAAAAACAAATACAATTTATTGAAATGTGAACCAAAAGTTAATCAAATGTTTTAAATAAAAAGCACATATGTACAGAAGGTGTAAACCTATTAAATGTATAAGTAAACACATTTAGTCAAATAACGTGACAGACTAGGCCTGTGCAGTTGGTATCAGATATGCCCAGCATGGGCTCCTCCATCAGGCCTGGTCCTCCTCCATCAGGCCTGGTCCTCCTCGCAGAGGAAAGACCCTCAGTCCTCTCCAAACCAACAGACAGGACGTCCATCACACGGAGGTTTCTCCCTGAAGTCTCTGCAGCTCTCTGGACACCACGCTGTCTCAATCCGTCCACACTGAATATGAGAGGGGAAAAATGAAAATAATAAATGCTTTAATAAGAAATATAAAGTTGACTGTTGACTTGCTCAGTTTTTTTAGATTGTCAATACTATTACTGTATAACTAATATCTCAGGTTAAGAGGCACATTCAAATAAAGATTGGTCTTTAAATACATGTTGTCTTTTGAATTGTTTGTCTAAAGTCAAGGATCTAGAACTGGTACTTAGTTTTAATGATAGTCTGGTTATTATGCTGTTTGGAGGAGGCCTCACAGGTAAGAGCACTAACTAGCTACCATCACATGTACCTTAGCTTGACTTAAATGTATTAAACGTATAGTTAAGTGATATCAAAATATACTAATGTCATGCAAACATATTAATATTTGCTTGATTCCCGTGTTGAATTTAGCACAATTGCATACAAATGTTAAGGGATTTTAAGATTCTGAAGTATTATGCTAAAAACTCAATAACTTAGATTATTATTTATAGTTTTGCTGAATAGTTTCATGTCCGCTTACCTTAGAAACGTAATATGCCACGGCAGTGTGCAGATGGGGAGCATGTTAGCTTAGCTTGGTAGCTTCAGCTAGCTCTGGAACTTCCAGCTCGGTGGCAGCAGGTCCCGCCTCGGCTCCGCCTCTTTGCCCTTATTTGGAGCAGGCTGGAGTTGAACTCTGACGTCACTGTCGAGCCGTTAGTAGCCGACTCCGCCTACTAAGGGCTTCTCGGCAACTCTGCAGAATCCTATGGGTGACGTCACGGACCCTACGTCCATTTATATATACAGTCTATGGTGTGAACGCACCCTAAGAGATATTTTGATCTAGGTGCTCTTTGCTTGATTCATGCCTTCCCAGTCCCTTATCACGTAGCCTAGAAGAGCATGGCGCCAGTTGTTGTAGCCAGTTGTGGTGAAGGCATCTGACGTACTTTAACTGAAATGTCTACATGCATAGCAGAAGATGGCCTCTTTTTTACATGAATATTCCAGCCAATCTCTGTTTTGAAACCATGAGCTGCAAAATGAGCGCCTTACCCCACTGTACAGGCGAGTTGGGTACTTTTTTAAATATACCTGGGCAGGCTCTGTTTTGCCGAGATCCTCTGGCACTTACGGGCCGCTGAGGGGTGGCGGTGTTTGAGGCAATGAAGACGGCTGCGGCTGCTCCGCCTCCGTAGGCGAGGCGGGCAAAGCCGGCGAGTCGGGCGTTAGTGTCCACGACAGTGGCCGCGGGTAACGTAATGTCCCCATGATCTGAACTGTTATTATCTGCAGTTGATGCAGTGTTACTGCTGGCGATTAGGGCTGGTTGTTTTAACCATTTTCTGATGTCCATCATTGACTGCTGTGTAAGCACTTTGCAAATGACAAACGCGTAGCGGCACAGGTCACGCACACCTGACATAATAACGTTACTTACCGTTTAAATTAGGGATGCTCCGATCGATCGGTCACCGATCGAGATCGGCCGATACTCACTCTCTACCGATCGATCGGTGCTCTCTAAACATGCCGATCGCGAGAGCCGATCGCATGACATAAAATACATGACACTTTTCTCTGTGTGCGGCAAAACAAGCTCGCCAAAATGGCTTCAACGGTCTGGCATTATTTTAAGGTGTCCGAAAAAGACAGTAAAATAGCGGTATGCAACGTGTGTGTGAAGCAGAAATCCTGCAGCTCCGCCCGCCGGACCGGTGAGCGGAGCAAAACACACACTAAGAGTTAGACCACACACTTAGCTATTTTATCTACCTCTGGAACAAGCTAAACTAGTTATTATAAATATATTTATTCTTCACTGTCAGGTCACTCATTACTGGTTCAGTGAGCTGCATGAGATACTGACAGGCTGTCAGGAGAGGGTGAGAGGGGGAGAGAGAGGGAGAGAGAGAGAGAGGGAGAGAGGAAAAGAGAGCGCTTCCGCTCATTTCTCCGGTGTTATTATCCAAAGTGAATGTAAACTTGAATAATGTACATCATTTGAATGTAATAATTAAGTTGATTGTTGTTTGTGGAAGCTCCAGTGAATGAGCTTTAAATGGAAGTGATGTTTAAATCTTCCATTTAGGCCCCGCCCACTCGATCGGATCGGCGATCGGATCGGCGATCGGCCGATACTGATTCCGGCGATCGGCCCCGAAATTGGCGATCGGAGCATCCCTAGTTTAAATTGACCAAATAAATGCTGCAGACAATGTTATTCAACCACAATTACAATTTATTTTATTTCAACTAAATTCTTATTATTACTACTATTATTATATATGTAATATTTTTCACTTTTTCAAATGAGGGTGCATAACGACTCAACTGAGGGTGCAATGCACCCTTATGCACCCCCGTAGAACCGGGCATGCATGTCTCTATGTTTTAATGTTGAAAAAGCTCTTTATTTTTCTCATACTGCCTGTGCTGCAGCACCTCTTTTCACCCTCTGTCTGAAACCAGAGCCCAGTCTGCTCTGATTGGTTAGCTGGCCGGCTCTGTTGTGATTGGTCAACCACTTATTAGAGATGTCCCGCCCCTTAGCCTATCACGTATAATATGTTGGAGCGCTGGCCAAAAGAAGTGCAAGTGTTACAGAGTGATGTCACTAGGTTTAGTAAATAAAAAAGGAGTCCAATGAAGGCGCTTCAGGCAGAGGGGGGGGGGGGGGGGGGGGGGGACATGGATGTGTGAGACTGAAACATCTTCTGGAGGGAACACAGGGATTTTATGCAAAAAATACCTATATAACACACTACAGGACATGGAAAACGAAAAAGAATAAAAAGGACCGTACACCTAACCACTGCTGGTGGGTTTCTCTCAGTGAGTCTGGTGATGGATGAACAGGCTTACCTGAAATGTGTTGAGAACATGTTGAGAAACTTCAGTGAGATCCCTCAGGCCCCTCCGCAGCGGCTCTGTGGCTGAGACCCCCCCTGAAACACACAGAAGAGTCCTCTGAAGAAAACCACCACCATTACAAATAACAACAAAATCAACCACAGCACGCACTCCACCGGTCACCCCTCTCCAGGACCTACAGCTTTACTCTGCATCTTAATCAGCTGTGTGAGACCACGTGCAGTACTTTACAGTCTCGAATCATATATATACAGCCATGCTACAAAAATCAGGAAATGACGCAGGAGCAGGATGCTGTTCGGGGTCCAGTTTCACCAAATGTCCTACAAGCAATCTGCAGTTTACAGCATGGGATACTGTTCTCTCTTGTTCACTAATCAAAACAGATGACATGTTTAATCAACGTCACGTGCATCCACAATTTCCAAGAAGCATTGACATCTGTGAGTCAGAGTTCCCGTTAACCGGTAATTACTGGACTATGACCGGTAAAATATGCTTAAAATATGACAAAATTCAGAAAATCAGACAAGCAGTCAGTGCCTCTGCATCAGGAACAGCAAATGTGTTGTCTCTGTGTCCACTTAACATCAATTCAAACAACATGACACAATTCCATCAGATTAATGATAAAAACCTAGAGGACATTATACAACTTCTGAAATCCTCCTCCTGCTGCCTTGATATTATTCCAACGGGATTTTGCAAAGATGTTTTGCCTTGCATGGCCTCAGATCTACTTCATATAGTAAACAAATCTCTTCACTCAGGTATTTTTCCACAGGCCCTGAAAACTGCAGTCATTAAACCGCTCTTAAAAAAGAATAATCTAGATGCTTCAGTAATGAACAATTATAGGCCCATATCAAACCTCCCATTTCTAGGTAAAATTATTGAAAAAGTTGTTTTTCAACAGTCGAGTAATTTCTTGTAATAAGTAATTTCTCATTTAAATAACTGTTTCGATGTGTTCCAGTCAGGCTTTCGTTCAAACCACAGCACTGAGACTGCTCTTGTAAAGGTCTTTAATGACATCCACTTAAACACAGACAGTGGCAGAACTTCAGTGTTAGTATTATTAGATCTCAGTGCTGCGTTTGACACTGTTGACCACGGCATATTACTAGACCGACTGGAAAACTGGGTGGGACTTTCGGAAACAGTTCTAAATTGGTTTGAATCCTACTTAAAGGACAGAAACAACTTTGTTTCTATAGGTAAATACACATCTGAGTTGACAAATATGACATGTGGGGTACCTCAAGGCTCCATCTTGGGGCCTATTCTCTTTAACGTCTACATGCTACCACTGGGTCAGATAATGAAAGACAACAAAATAAGTTACCATAGCTATGCAGATGACACACACATTTACTTAATAATTTCACCAGGAGACTATGCTCCAATTCAAACACTGAGTAAGTGCATTGAACAAATCAATGACTGGATGTGTCAGAACTTTCTCCAATTAAACAAAGATAAAACTGAGGTAATGGTTTTTGGAGCCAAGGCAGAACGTATAAATGTTAGCGCTGAGCTTCAGTCTGCAATGTTCAAAACAACAGATAAAGCCAGAAATCTAGGTGTAGTCATGGACTCTGACCTGAGTTTCAACAGTCACATTAAAACAGTTACTAAATCAGCCTACTATCACCTAAAGAACATATCTAGGATTAAAAGACTAATGTCACAGCAGGATTTGGAAAAACTTGTACATGCTTTTATCTTCAGTAGACTCGACTACTGCAATGGTGTCTTCACAGGTCTCACAAAAAAATCTATTAGGAAGCTGCAGCTGATTCAGAACGCCGCTGCTCGAGTCCTCACTAACACTAAGAAAGTGGATCACATCACTCCTGTTCTTAAATCTTTACACTGGCTTCCTGTGTGTCAAAGAATAGATTTCAAAATACTGCTGCTGGTTTATAAAGCTGGTTTAGGCCCAAAATACATTTCTGATCTACTGCTAAATTATGAACCATCCAGATCGCTCAGGTCTTCAGGGACTGGTCAGCTTTCTGTCCTCAGAGTCAGAACTAAACATGGTAAAGCAGCGTTCAGTTATTATGCTCCAAATATCTGGAACAAACTCCCAGAAACCTGCAGGTCCGCTGCAACTCTGACTACTTTTAAATCCAGGCTGAAGACTTTTCTTTTTGTCGCTGCTTTTAATTGAACTATTCATATCTTAGACTGCACTGTAACTTTTATCCATGTATTTTTTCTTTTAATGTTTATCCATGTATTTTTTCTTTTAATGTTTATTTGATTAGCTTTTCTTTTTAATGACTGATTTTAAATGCCATTTTCTTAATGTCTTTCATTTTTTGTAAAGCACTTTGAATTGCCTTGTGTTGAAAAGTGCTATATAAATAAACTTGCCTTGCCTTGCAGACCGGCAAATCTAAATCTCTCCGGTCAAAATGTCTGGTCAAAATAATTTCCCTTTAGCGCAATACCGCATCAGTTGCGCCCCTTATGTGACAGACAAGAATAGTATGTGACAAACAAAAGAGTATGTGACAGACAAGAATAGTCAATTCTAATGTCTAACACTTAATGTGGAGAAAGAGATGTCCTGTGTGGGTTGATTGTGCGTTGATCTGTTGGTAATGCCTCGGGGTTCCGGTGGGCATGTAAACAAATGCATAATGCTGCGCTATACTTTGTGGCCTCACCCGGTTGCATTGCGACGCTTCTTGTTTAGGTGTCTTTTAATAAGCAGGTAGTCCTATCATTAGCTAGAACTAGCTAGATCTGATCGATATGGACATAAACGCGAGTGAAGTCTAATCTGACGGGAGAGAGAGAGAACAGCTGCTGTTGACGAGTCGACACGCAGCTCTGCATAATCACATGCAGTGGTGATCGGAGCAAAACACACACTTCAGGATAGAATATCACACGTAGCTATTTTAATTACCTCTCAACAGAGGTGGGAGTAAGTCCTACATGTGCGAGTCATGAGCAAGTCTCAAGTCTTGACCTACAAGTATCAAGCAAGTCCCTGTGGTGAGGGTCAAGCAAGTCAAGTCAAGTCATTGCTCAGGTCAAGCAAGTCAAGTCAAAATTTTGATGAATAAGCCCAGTTTCTGCATTTAAAATCAGTTAAAAGACAGTGGTTATGAAAATGGATTAAACCCACACTATGATCTTCATTACATACACAGTTAATCATTTGAAATCTAATTTAGACCGATGACAATCATATTAGATTCATATTAACCCTAGAACTGCGGACAATATAGCTAGGACTCAATCAAAAAGTCTGTTCAAAAAGGCAGAATTCCAGGTAAGAAAATCATATATGACATTTTCCATTACACATATTTAATTTACATTTCTGTTAACAGTAGAACCGCCAACAGTGTCAGCACCTACATAGATATCATTTAATTTGTTCCTCTTCATCATTTCGTTATAAACTAAGTAGGACGATTTAAAACTCACTTAATTGGGTTAATTTTGAAATTGCTTCAGTTTATCATCATAACAGATCAAAAAGTTCAGATTTACAATAAATCAAGGAATGATGCACTTCTACAAACAAAAACAACATAATTAAAACATTTAAACAAACTACTAAAAGTAGATGAACTACATTATTCAAAAGTTTACAGTAACTTCTGATAATAACACAGGGGTCTCGCTCTCTCGTAAGTTAGCTAAAAATATAGCCATATTAGACAGTTATCATTGCCATTAATTGCCTCGTCAAACTACGAAAACGTTCGTTTGTCACAAAATAAATTATGGCGCGTTTCCACTGCAGCGGGTAGAGCGTGCTTGAGAGGGGCGGGACTGCAGGCACGGCTGCAGTGCAGGGAGTGGAAGCAGAGCGCTGAACACACACGGCTCTTATTAAAACAGCGCTTTCTCACCGGAGTACTTTTCTCCGTCATTCTTAAAGTACCGATACTAATGAAAACGGAGGAATCGTAACGTTTTTAACGGCAGGGTATCGCCGTACCTTTCAAGTATCGGTACACCGTGCAACACTACGTGTCACTGAACTTTATGCTGTAGACCCTGCATACCACTGTTCTCTTGTTATTAGCGTCATCGACAACATAATACTTGAATCCAAACTTGACTATTTGTGGAGGGAGTAACGCTAGCCGCTGCCATGTTAACTGACACTCCTGCCGTCTAGTGGGTTGCCAGGTTTGCGCGCACGGCAATAATCACCCAATCACATTTTTCGAAAAAACTAAATGTAATATCTCAATACAAAAACAAACGCAAATATTTAATTTTAAAAAGTCAAGTCCTTTCAAGTCATCTGTCTCAAGCTTAAAGGGCACCTATCATGCAAAATGCACCTTTGTACGTCTTTTATACATGATTATGTGTCCCCGGTGTTCCAGGGAACTCGCCAAGTGTCAGAAAACACAACCCTCTCTATTTTCCTCCTTCGCCAAATCTCTAAAAAAGGGGCTGCAACGGATCTGAAAAAAATGGATCCACATTCCGACACTTTTCTGCGTCACAAAGACGTACTCCGCTTATTGGTCAACTCTCCACCTATCAGGGGAATGAGCCACGGCCACGTGCATTGCTAAACCTCTCATTCGCATATAGGCTATCGGCAGGCTAAATCAACCCCAGTCACATCTGTGTTTCTGCCTGCTCTTGCTAGGATGTCTAAGCCAGTTAAACGTTGTGCTGTTGTTGGCTGCAAGACTCGGAACAGGGGACTGCATGCAATGCCATCAGTGCAAAAAGAAAATAATCTGTGGCTCGACTTCATTTTCAAGGGACATGTGCCAGAAGACCCCGGCAGATTTCTGTGTGTGTGTTCCAAACATTTTACCACGGACATGTTTATGAACTTCTCTCAAGTCCAACACGGATATGCCTCCAAACTAATGCTACACCCGGGATCAATACCAACCATCCGGGACCAGGCCAGTGAGGACACATCCAATTCTGAAGCTGTAAGTTTTTATTTAGCGGTGTTTTTCCTGATAAAGCTATCTCTAGCTTGTAGTATGTAGCATGTAGCATGTAGCTTCGCCGTATCGATGTCGCCTCAACCCCAACTAGTAATCGGTTAGGTGTTTATATGTTCTTGTAACATTTTATTTTGTACGCTCCGCAGTCTTTGCTTTGTCTTTTATTTTAATTATCAGGCATTTGCGAACATGTTCAGACTGCCGTAATGGCGATCTGTGTGAAGGCTGTAAAGCCACGCCTAGCCTAGCCGATA
Organism: Harpagifer antarcticus; assembly: GCA_902827135.1. Taxonomy (NCBI): domain Eukaryota; kingdom Metazoa; phylum Chordata; class Actinopteri; order Perciformes; family Harpagiferidae; genus Harpagifer; species Harpagifer antarcticus. The sequence goes on along the minus strand of CADEHL010001042.1, from coordinate 4,655,130 downwards.
ACACAAGTATTTATTCTCCTATGTATTAGTATTTTGTATCCTCTAAAAAATCATATTGAGTAAGTTATAATAACAAACGTAATCTTCTGGAGGTAAGTGCCGTTTTTTCCAGCGTTATGTAAAAGCTTTTGTGATTGTAGTCTGTAAGAACGATCATATATCATCGATCTGTAAGCTAAGCTACGCTACGCTAAGCTAATGAGACATGCCGTTTTTTGCAGCGTTATATGGAAAAGCTTTTGCATGTTTACTTGTTTGCGCACATGAATATAAATGGGGGTGTGTTAGGATACAACACTGTATGTATGTATGCGAGGGGACACACACCACGAGTAAAACGGAGCTAAAGCCCTGGTATGTTGTTGTTGACGACATGCATACTAATCTAAACCACTTTTTTGTTGTGCTTTTTTTAACATTGCACAGGCTACGTGGCCAACTTGATGGACCTCATCTTCGACCAAGTCTTTGTGGACCCTGCACCATTATGAGCAACCTGACAGGGAGGAGGTCATCGCCGGGTATGCTACACGGTTCAATTTGGCTGCTGTCTGAACCCAACATAGACATTTCACGGATCAGAGGACAACGCAGGCCGGAATCACCACTCTGATCCTGTGTCCATGGAAGCCCCAGCACCAGCTCACAAAGCTCCTGTTTTTTATGGGTTCAAATAACCGTTGATTTTGACAATAAAGTTCCGAGTTGATATCAAATGTGTCGTGATTATTCATGTTTGGATGGGTAAAGAATATTCTGATTTCAAAAGCATAAGGTTGTGTGTGGACTTGTTGTCGTACACATGGGTGTGTTATGCCATTGCTGTGTAGTATATAATAGTACATGTACAATGACAGAATGAAAGATTGCATAAAGCCATATACACCAGTATTTATTTCCATGAACAATATTAGCATTCGTTTTACAATTTCAGTCAAAACCAAATCCAGGATGGTCCACCACACAGGTTACAGAGTCCTCATGTTCCTGCATCCGTCTTTACACCTAGTGTGATAAACATATATTGAATGACATGTGAAAAATGTATTCTCTAAACAGACAACTTAGTGAAGCTAATGTTACGTGTGGTATCTCCATGCAGCACATGCTCCGGTTCAGAAGGCATCGTGGCGCAAGTTGCACATGTACCCCTTTAGAAAGAAGTCAATAACTGAGCTTTTAAAACACATGAAACACATAATGCTGACAACTGAGGTGTTGGAGTTATACTTTTTATCACCCTAAGTTATTGAACTTTCCAACGGTTGTTGCACGATGTTGGAAGAAAAGGACTGTAAACTATTAAACGCAATGAGGCCATTGTATATATGCTGAAAATATGAATGTCTCCCTTTATAAATATATATATGTATCGCTGTGTTTGCGTTACAAACTCTAAGTTACAAACTGTATACATTGCATTCTTGCTAATTAGCCAAAATATGAATGGAATAAGTAGCAAGCATCGTAACAGAGTAAAAATAAATAGGGACAACAGCTTGTCAACTAACCATTCAGAAACGTCCTGCTGCAACCGAGATGTTTGCACCTCCACCAAAACCTCCGCTGCTTCAGTTTCTGGATCAAATTGATAATATGCTTGAACACATGCATTGCTCTGAGATGACATGTGTATTCCACACTCGTAATCACAGCAAGCATGGTAACGTGACTCTCGCCGGCTCTTCTGCTGGGGGCGTGGTCAGCTGCTGCTCAGAATTTTCATAGGCAGGTTTGGAATAAAGCGAAAATGAGCGAAACGAGGCATGGCTAAAAAATGATCTGTTTGGTATTTTGAAAAATAAAATGTATAAATATACCTTATATAGGTATGGTCATACACTATATCATTTAAATATAGCATGATAGGTCACCTTTAAGTCAAGTCTCAAGTCATGAATAACAAGTCAAAGTCAAGTCAAGTCTTTTATCAATGTTAGTCAAGCAAGTCTCAAGTCCAAAAATATGCGACTCGAGTCAAGTCATGTGACGAGTCCCCACCTCTGCCTCTCAAACTACCTAAACTAGTTATAGATATGTTTAGTTTTACTGTCCGGTCACTCATTACTGATCCGCGAGCTGCATGATACTGGCGGGCTGTCAGGAGAAGGAGAGAGCGCTCCGTTTATTATTCCCTTGTTATTGTAAATTACTGTACTCTTTTGAATAATGGAGTTAATCTACTATAATTAGTTTTCTTTATATATTCGAATATCGAAATCATATCAATTTGTTTTAAAGCTCAATAAATAACAAAGAAGACCTTTGACCGGCACTTTTCTAGTTTTGTCCAGAAGATTTAAACTTTAACGGACATTTTGACCGGCAAATAAATATTCTAACGGGAACTCTGCTGTGAGTAAGCACTACTTTGCAAATCGCATTGAAGGAAGAAAGATGTTAGTGTTATCCAGTAAATAACCAAAATCAAAAAAATGATATTTTAAAAGTATTGAAAAATAATATATTATTTATAATAAATTCCCTCAAGGTCTGATTTCTGCGTTTCAATTTATCAAATTGCTGCATTGATTAATGTCTATTTTGGAAATAAGTGACATTTAAATAAAAATAAAAACACAGCAGCTGAGGTCACAAAAGTACAAAGAAACACTGCTGTTGCTTTGATGTTGATTAAGCTTAGCACGAGATGTGTACACATCACTCTTCGCTTGAGTAACTTGTCAAGGGAATCTAATTGCTAATTAAAAACTTTAAATAAAGTTATAAAAATAACTGCTTTTTTTGCAGTCATGGCCATCTTCTCCAAAATGACATGGAGTTCACAAACCCATTTCATTGTGGTTATGGTGAGGGGGGGGGGGGGGTGTAATCCATACAGAAGAAAGAACGAATAAATATAGAACGCACATTGGACCAGTGAAAGGTTATTGAGTCTTGATGTACTGAAGCCCCCCGACCTCCTGAATCTAAGTTCAACAACTAAATCTTAGAACAGAATTGTTGCTTAAAGCGGATTACAGTTTTTAGTGCAACAAGGCAAGTGGTAAGCTTTCTGTTGACAATAACAAGAGTCTGTGCATCTGTGAGAAGTCAGCCGCTGAGCTTTCCGGTTAGTCTGAGCAGACAAAGTGGAAGCACCAGACTCCAATCAGCATGTTTACTCTGCAACAGCCTGAAAACCGACCTGCGCATGTATACTTACATAAACGTAACAGATGGTAAGGAGAGGAAAAAGAAGATTAAGTGGCGGGGGTTTAGTAATGTCTCTTACCTCGTGTCTGAATGCGAAAGTTGATCTTGCTCTCAGACGGATGGGTGATGGTGTAGCCACAAAAATCCACATCCACACTGATGGAAAAAAAGGAAATTGGAAACATGATCTGAGGTTATTATCAAATTTTTTTTAGATTGGGTGGAAGGGTGTTGACGCTATTACAATCTTTCCACTATCAAGTCATCCCAGCTGACGTTGACTAACTAAGAACAAAACATTGGGACCACAGTGGAAGCACATACACACTTAAATGGATAGTTTGGACTTTTCAAAGTGGGGTTGTATGAGGTCATTTTCCAGATGAAGGTCGGCACGCCCCCAGTTTGGAGAAACAGACCCACAGGAAGCTAAATAATATACTACTGTGGATGGGGGTAATGGTAAAACATGCAAATGAAATATCATTAATATAGCACCATTTTGGTATTCCGACAATTCAAGGCACTTTTACATCATATATCAATATGTAAAAACTGATGCCACAGTCTTGTTGCCTCAATGGGGGATTATTCCCCATTGACAATTTGATATCCCGCCGACATCACATGATACCGGATTGTTTGTTTTCCTTTGTGTTATGTCTTGTTTGTATTCATATTGCATTGTTGAGGAACCTGTGACCCAAGTTTTTTTCATTACACAACTTCACCGTTGAAATTGAATTTGTAATTGCTTTAAATCAGCTTTGCCTCCTGAGCTTTAATCAATTTGTTTGTTTGAGTTATTTTGTGAAATTGGTGTTTTAAAAAGGTAGGGCAAGGCCATTTTTTGATAGCATTTTTCCACAACAAGTCAATTCAAATTACGTTATAGAAAACCTTAAAAACATTAGGGCATAGTAAAAAATATTTGGTTTGATAAACCAAAGGCAAACAATAACACAACAAAACTGACAGCAGTCGTGGTTCTGTGCATTAAAATGACTGTTTTCATCAATGGAGTGAGGTGGCTTACATTTCTTAAATATAGCCTACAGTGAAGTTTATAGTTGGCTAAAATAGGTTTTTCTGCTGCACAGTATATTGCTTTTCTTCTGTGCTGGTACTTCAAACTAGGAACTTGTAGACAAACTTCTATTGCAGGTAGTAATACACTGACTATTAATAAGTACGTCATACAACCTCACTTCAAACTACGTCTTAAAAAAGTCCCTTTGAAATATCGTAATGATCAACTGTCAAAATAACCTGTAAGTCTCAAAATACTCAAATGAGTCAGCCACAATCTTTGTTCTTTTGAAGCCCCATGGGATTTCAGGGGCTAGATGTCATAAAGGTCGAACCAGTGACCACAACATGCTGAGTCTGAAGAACAACACTTACGTCTTCATGATCATATATCTGAGGGAGTTTCCCAGGGTATGATCTTCATTATGTAGCACAAATGTCACACATCCCTCATCACCTCCATCAGCCTGGACCTAAAACACAACATATCATTATCACATCACACTCAAAACTGAACCATGGACTCCTTCCAGATGTTGCAGACGGAGCTACTATGCATTGCCAATACATAGAGTACTTATTATTTCACATATACACATGGATAAGCATCAGTTACACATGTTGACCACAGTATTCTAAGAAACTGAGGCAACGCACACGTCCGTTTCAACCACAGACTGTATTTATAAAGGCTTCAATCCTGCCCCCTAGTGGAGAAATTCTGAGTCGGATATGGAGTGTTAGCAAATGTAAAGTAAGTACAGTTATTTACGTTTCAGGTAACCGTAGCTTAGCTTTAATAATGCCACTGATGGTATCCGTCCACAAACAAATGTTGCATTAGATGGAACAGATTTAAAGGAGTTAGACTTTTAAGGTGTAATAACTGTTTATTTGCTGCTAGCTCCTGTAGCTACCCACGTGAGGCGTTTACGGGCGAAATGCTATGCATAGATTTTTTTGTTCAATGTTTTCTTACAGGCAGAGGTTAACACTAACAAATACGTGTAGCTGTATACAATGCCACAAATCAAAAGGCATTATTCCTTCTTACCATCTCCAGCACTGGTTTCTTTTCGCCTTCAGCAGCCATGTTTCATATTCCGGTTATGTGCGTCAATAAAGAGAGTGTTACCTCATTACTGTCTGACAGGCAACAGGTGGGAAAGAGGATTTGTCAATCTAAAGGTGTTTTTTCATTTGTCTATATTTTTCAAAGTTTAGGAGTAGCAAACACAGACAAGATTATAGCATTGCATCTTATATTGAGAAATATAACTTTAGTGAATAGATAAAGATGCACAGTGTTGTGCTCAATAGGTCTCGCTTTTGAATCGTTTGGATCTTGGCAAAGCTTGAAATAATTGACTAAAACCAAGTATGTTCGGTGGTTCCCCACAAGTAAGAGATTTAGCTAAAGTTAAAGAAAAAGATCAGTCCTGAAAAAGAAACAAGGACGATTCAAATACCCAAATTAAACAATTGCGGCAGTGATTAAGTAGCCTGCAAGACCGAGAAATGGGCTCAAAAAGACAAACCGTTTCCATTAGGTGACGTCGGTATGAAAACATGTGACGACAACACGGCATATGCGGAAGTTTTAAAATGTAGTTTCCTTAACGAAACAAAACAATTGAGTATACGGCATAAGGAATGTGGTAAGAACTACATTTCCTACCACAGTGAAATCGGTTTCCGGTATAGATTGTCTGGGCAATTTGCAAAACAGAAGTCACTCGAAAGGGATTAGCTAGCTTGCTAGCAGGTGAAACCTCTTTAGATGTTGGGTTTTGCGCTACATTAGCTACTTTGAACATCACTGACACATCGAGGTAATAGATTCCCTACTTTATCTTTGTTTACAGCGTCAGTTCCGTTGCTCGAAACGAGTATTAGTATGGCGTCAAATAGCTAATATAACGTTAGCTACCCAACGCCGTTATACACATTGGTCAACAACATTACTAGCTAGCTAGCCTGTTGTTGTCCAGCAGGCGTTAATCTGGCTTTCGTTTTCTTTTCTCGTGACAACTATATCATGTAACTAGTCAAGCTAGATAATTCAGTAGTTACAATCTTTCTCACACATACTTGAATTGCTTTGTTTGTGCATTATCTGTAACGTTACCCTTGCCCTGTTTCACCAGGGCTCTCCTCGGTTGAGCAATCAATTTATTTCACCATCCTGCCAGTGACATCTCACTCTTTTTCTTCTTGTTTTTGTTTGTTAGCGAGGGAAATAGCGGAAACGCCAGCTGTTGCCATGGCAATCCTGTTTGCTGTGGTGGCTCGTGGAACCACCATCCTGGCAAAGAATGCATGGTGTGGTGGCAACTTCCTGGAAGTGACTGAACAGATATTAGCCAAAATCCCATCAGAGAATAACAAACTGACCTACAGCCACGGAAGGTAGGAGTAACCCACACATGCACCCTCCATTACACTCTCCAACACCATATGTATATTCTGGCCTCCAACACCATATGTATATGATGTGGCTACATGGGTCTGCCAGTTCAGAAGGGTTCATAACTTAGTTATTAGTATGTACAAATGCTGATGTATTGATCAGTATATATGTACATAGAGTACATAGTGCACTATGAGTTAAAAACACTGGCCAACCATTACAGAGTAATGCTTGAAATACCTGATTGACAAGTAATTCTACAATTGTAAATTTAGACTTGGCACACAGAAACAGGCTAAACTTGTTGCAATCCGGGAAGGAAAGAAATTATGATATGTGTGCAGACGTGTTAGGGTCATTCTTCTGTACTATCATGCAGTTTAGTAACATTGTCATACTGTCCTATACGGAATGACATAACATTAATGTTGCAATGATAAGTTCACTAATCATTTAGTGGATTGACAGAAAAAAAGATGATCCGCTTTTTTGCTAATTGAGTAATCATTCAATCAAGCATGCACACATTGTAGAACATGTTGTTTTCAGGCTCTTGAACATGCATATTTCCTGCTTTGCCCTGTTCTACACCCTATTCAACTCAACATCTTCTGGTTTTGGGTTAGCCAATTTCACTTCAAAACTACCATTTGGAAGGCATTCGGGTATTTCTATTTAATTATGATCAATTGAAGATGGATAAAAGAAGATTGAAGAAGAAAGATATGATCCGACATTTATTCTCCAGCATGATGTTACTTTTGTCACTCAGGGTCATTTTCATGCACATTCAAATCCTTGCGACACTTTTTGCTTTTATCAAATCAAATCAGCTTTTATTTATATAGCACATTTTAAAAACGATTTTTGGTCGAGCCAAAGTGCTGTACATGCAAATAATAAATAACACATTACTACAATCGCCAAGAAAAGACAATAAATTACAACAGCAAATACAAAAATCAAACACAGGGAAATGTCATGAGTCGTGCTCCGCTCTGACTAGAAGGCCAGGGAGAAGAAGTGAGTCTTTAGTGTAGATTTAAAAACCCCTAGGGTCTGGGCCGACCTCACATGGAGAGGTATAGTGTTCCAGAGCCTAGGGCCAGACAACTACAGGATGATGATAGAGTGGAGAATAATCAAGAGAAAAGATAAGAATAGAACTGTATTGATTACTCTAATCCCCCAAATTGACATGTTTCAGCAGCATGACAGTCAAAAAGGCAAAGTAAATGACACATGTTCAGAAACATTGAAACATAACATACATCTATATTTGATTATAACATGAGAAGCCAGTTATTATCCTTTGGCTTTGATTGCCTACATGATTACATCATTTGGCTAAAGTATAAATCATGTGGTTATTTGTATCCTAAGTGTGGAATGTCTTATATAAGCACATGTGACAAGCTCTACTGGAAGCTCACAGCCTACAGAGAGTGACACAGACTAGTACCTGAAAACAATACCGTGAAATCACATGCCACAAAGTCACAACACAATTTGAGCATTATAAAAGTCTTAAAGTCATTTAGAGTTACAGACAGTCCATTCACCACAGTTGATCTGTGGTGAATGTTTCTAATACCTTTTTACTGTGCCCATAGTATACTGAATTAAACTTTTAACTAATATCTGTAATTCTGTCTTTTTTTCCTTTTTAGCTATCTCTTTCATTACATCTGCCATGACAGAATCATATACCTGTGTATCACTGATGATGTAAGTATATAATTATCTCTGAAATCTGTGTATTTATTTCTTTAGGGTTGAATTTGAGTGATAGCAGTCCCTTGAAATACACTTTATGTTATTAGCTGAATACAAAAAAGATAGTTAAATAAGGTAGTCACTTAATCAGTAAAAAAATCTCCAACCTGTGTTCTAGAAGAATTGTATTGACCCTTTTAAACATTTTTAATAATTTATTGTCATGCACAACAATGCAACCTACAGTACAAGACTGAAAATAAGATAAATAGGTACAACATAGCAGGTAATAAGAGACATCATGTGCAAGTAAAATGCAGCAATAAGTAAAATACACAAAAACAACTATTTGCAATTATTTGGCTAATAATAATTAATTCACATGATTGAAGAATATTTTAAAAATAAGCATTAAAATGTTTTCATTAATGCTGCAGCCCTAAAGAACATGTAAAATAAGACACAGGAAGCATAGCAGTCAGTTACAATTTAGAAAGGCATTTTTGACAGGAGTGTTATTTAAAAAAAAAAACTGTTTAACCTTTTTTTGTGCTGAAGGACTTTGAGAGGTCGCGTGCGTTCAGCTTCCTCAGCGAAGTAAGAAGCGTTTCCAAACGACGTACGGGTCGCGAGCGCAAACAGCGCTGCCGTATGCCATGAATAGCGAGTTCTCCTCCACACTGGCAGCCCAGATGGTAAGTATTAAAAGAACCTGAACAATTTGGAGAGGCTGATTTTCACTTCTGTAGTCTATAAATAAATAACACATGTACAGATCTAGAAATCACCATTTCCCTAAATATCTCGTACCTTCCTTTCTGCAGAAACACCACTCCGACCCACAAGGAACAAATCGTGTCACTGAGACTCAGATGCAGGTGGACGACCTGAAGGGCATCATGGTCCGCAACATAGGTGAGCTCCTCATGGGTTTCTCCTTATGACGCAAAACAGCCCATTTTTGACATTAAGCTACAAGAAAATAATTGAACGAGATGTCCATTTATTTGGTTCAGGAAAACCTTATTATGTGTGAGGGGCTTGTCCTTACTTTTCCTTTTCTTCATGGTTTCCTCCAACAAAAAAACATCCAAAATGTTTTACAGATTTATTTTTTCAACAAAATTAACAAATAATGACTCAAAATACAAAACAACAGGAATACATTAGTTAAAGTTAAAGGTACATTAAATTAACATACAATAAAATGTATTAATATACATATAAACAAATACCTTGTGAAAAATAGAAACATATTTAGACTTATACAATTAGGTATGTGAGTATTTACTTGAAAACTAAATTCTCCCATCCCATAATCCCATCCCCAATCCACCAGTGGAACTTGGTGTACTAACCGGACACTAATTCATCACTTGTGCAATCTTTATTTATTTTTAAAAGAATGCAGTGCGTTGTGGTTGTCCTCACTGTGCCAGTACAGCATTTGTATTTGTTGCTATAAGCAAATGTTCTGGCCACAGAATTACGCAATATTTAAAAAAAAAAAAAGTCTCAAATGTCAGATTTCACTGACAATTTCACATGATTCTCAACACATTGGGCCCTTTGTGTCTCTCAAGTGAACTGTGGCTCTCTTTCTGTCTTTTTGCAGACCTGGTGGCTCAGAGAGGAGAGAAGCTGGAGCTGCTGATTGACAAGACAGAAAATCTGGTGGATTCAGTGAGTTTAAATGTTTATCCTACTTGTCTTAATGTGCATGATACTTTGTTTTGACAGTAGTCTAAACAAACTGTAACTGATGTTACTCTCTTTCCATACTTTGTTTAGTCGGTCACATTTAAGACCACAAGTCGTAACCTGGCCCGAGCCATGTGTATGAAGAACCTGAAGCTGACTATTGTCATTGTTCTAGTGTGCCTGGTGAGTATGGACAAAAAAACCACTATTATATATATACAGTGGGGCAAAAGAGTATTTAGTCAGCCACCAATTGTGCAAGTTCTCCCACTTAAAAAGATGAGAGAGGCCTGTCATTTTCATCCTAGGTATACCTCAACTATGAGAGACAGAATGGGGGGAAAGAATCCAGAAAATCACATGTCTGATTTCTAAAGAATTTATTTGCAAATTATGGTGGAAAATAGGTATTTGGTCAATAACAAAAGTTCATCTCAATACTTTGTTATATACCCTTTGTTGGCAATGACAGAGGTCAAACGTTTTCTGTAAGTCTTCACACACTGTTGCTGGTATCTTGGCCCATTCCTCCATGCAGATCTCCTCTAGAGCAGGTGATGTTTTGGGGCTGGTCGCTGGGCAACACGGACTTTCAACTCCCTCCAAAGATTTTCTATGGGGTTGAGATCTGGAGACTGGCTAGGCCACTCCAGGACCTTGAAATGCTTCTTATGAAGCCACTCCTTCGTTGCCCGGGCGCTGTGTTTGGGATCATTGTCATGCTGAAAGACCCAGCCACGTTTCATCTTCAATGCCCTTGCTGATGGAAGCAGGTTGTCACTCAAAATCTCACGATACATGGCCCCATTCATTCTTTCCTTTACACGGATCAGTCGTCCTGGTCCCTTTGCAGAAAAAACAGCCCCCAAAGCATGATGTTTCCACCCCCATGTTTCACAGTAGGTATGGTGTTCTTTGGATGCAACTCAGCATTCTTTCTACTCCAAACACGTCTTACCAAAAAGTTCTATTTTGGTTTCATCTGACCATATGACACGACAGTCTCCCACTCCTCTTCTGGATCATCTAAATGCTCTCTAGCAAACTTCAGACGGGCCTGGACATGTACTGGCTTAAGCAGGGGGACACGTCTGGCACTGCAGGATTTGAGTCCCTGGCGGCGTAGTGTGTTACTGATGGTAGCCTTTGTTACTTTGGGTCCCAGCTCTCTGCAGGTTATTGACTAGGTCCCCGCGTGTGGTTCTGGGATTTTTGCTCACCGTTCTTGTGATCATTTTGACCCCACGGGGTGGAGATCTTGCGTGGAGCTCCAGATTCGAGGGAGATTATCAGTGTCTTGTATGTCTTCCATTTTCTAATAATTGCTCCCACAGTTGATTTCTTCACACCAAGCTGCTTACCTATTGTAGATTCAGTCTTCCCAGCCTGGTGCGGTCTACAATTTTGTTTCTGGTGTCCTTTGACAGCTCTTTGGTCTTGGCCATAGTGGAGTTTGGAGTGTGACTGTTTGAGGTTGTGGACAGGTGTCTTTATATAGATAACGAGTTCAAACATGTGCCATTAATACAGTTAACGAGTGGAGGACAGAGGAGGCTCTTAAAGAAGAAGTTACAGGTCTGTGAGAGCCAGAAATCGTGTTTGTTTGTAGGTGACCAAATACTTATTTTACAGAGGAATTTACTAATTAATTCATTAAAAATCTTACAATGTGATTTCCTGGATTCTTTCCCCCATTCTGTCTCTCATAGTTGAAGTGTACCTAGGATGGAAATGACAGGCCTCTCATCGTTTTAAGTGGGAGAACTTGCACAATTGGTGGCTGACTAAATACTTGTTTGCCCCACTGTATATATATATATTATTGATATTATTTTCCTATTTCCCTGAGTTGGAGCTTTTAACCAACTGCAGTCCTGATCACCACTGCCACATTCATTTATTTGCATTTTTGTGTGTGTAGCAAACCAGGAAAATAGTGTGAAATATACTGTTATTATTAAAAGGTAACATTTAAAACTAGGGCTCTATATATTTAAAGTCCTGTTATATTACAATGCATGGTTTTATGTGTAATGGCTTTCGGATCGAAATAGTGGTTTTAATGGGTTTCAGAGGAGACATTTTGTCTTTTATTGGCTGAGTTTCTTTATTTTAGTCACACACTGTTGGGAGCTGAGGTTGACATTCACTAAATGTATTCCTCTGGTGTGCTGCAACTGTATGGCTCACTGCATGATTAATCAAACAGGAAGTAAAGTTAGTTTCTGTGCTGTTTTCGTTTTAGGTGGTCCTTTACATCATCGTTTCTGCTTCTGTGGGGGGCCTCAGCTGGCCCTCCTGTGTGAAAAAATGAGAGAAAATAAAAAAAGGAAGAGGGGGAGAAGCGCCTGATCACCTCTGCCTACCAGTGGACACAAAAGGAAAGAAAACCTGCCTTCCTCTACTCTTCTAGCTTCAACATCCCCAGAAGACACATGCTGCTCCTCCTCCAGGCCTCCTTCCCTCCCCCTTTCCTTGATAGCGTGCACATTGACTTGCCTTCTGGACGAGGAGTCCCACCTCATACCCACACTAATGACAGAAGCCATGTGGCCTAACACTGATATGGAACAATAATCCTGTCTTGGTACATTCATCCTGTCTCATGCACTTAATGGCCTGATGTATCAGTTTGTGATACTGTCCTGCATCAATTTATGTATTTAATCCATTCAGACTGATAGCGTACTGAGCCACTAAGATAGCAGATTGCTTTGTTTTTGTCCTGCTTTTCCTTTGACATCAACTGAAAAATACCTGACGCGCAATTACAACTATCTGTTGCAGATCCATCAAGAGGAAATCCCAAAAAACAGTGTCTGGTCCTCTGTTGTATAACGGAAAACATATTTGTGACAAAACCAATGCAGTATGTAATATGTCTCAAGTGGCAAATGTCGAATGAACAATGTTGATAGTGACCCTTTTTGTTTAGTAACACAGATTATTTTTTATGATAACCTTTATGTTTTATTGCCAAGCACAGTAGTAGATTCTAAAAATGGCTGTTGTAAAATACCAGATATGATCATATGAATAAATATTGTACATTTGATTGATATTACTGACTCAGAAGATGTAATGGTTCTTTTATAGCAACTCTTTTTTTTTTTAGGAACTCTCTCCCACCTTCACCTTTTTCCTCTGCTAGGATTTTTTTCAGTGTGCCCACATTCTTTCTGTTAGCAAAATGCACTTGTTACATTGTACATACATTTGCTTCCTAGTATCATAATGGTAAATAATCATTTAATTATCGTAAATCTAAATTTGAAATAATAAAACCTTATGGTATCAAGTGGTTGATCTCTTCAGAATAAAAACCAACAACATATTTCATTCATTCATTCATTCGACATCTAGCTGAACTGAAAAAGCAATTATTTCAGCATGTGATTTCAACTTTTAGCGACCTAGTTGTAAGGGATGACACCAACTCACACAATGTGTGGAAGTACAGGCAAATAACAGCAGATGTGGAAGAAGTAAGATGTCTTACTTCAGTAAAAATAGCAATACTAAATTGTTTAGTACTCTGTTTCATGTAAAAGTCCTGCATTCAAAATGTCACTTAAGTAAAACTACAAAAGTATCAGCATCAAAATTATACTTAATTTTACAAAAGTAAAAGTACTTGTTATGCCTATAGGCCCATTTCAAAATCATGTATATAAAATGACTATTATTGTCAGTGGTGGAAAAAGTATTCAGATTATTTACCTAAGTAAAGGTAGCAATACATTAATGCCCAATTACTCCATTACAAGTAAAAGTCCTACATTATTAAGATAAATAGAGAAGTATTATCGAAGAAAATGTGCTTATAAGTCTAAAAAATAGTACTAATTTTGCATAAAAATGGCCTCCATATGTGATATAATATATATGAAATGGTTAAATTATTAATATTGTTACATCAAGCAGCATTGTACTGTTGTAGACAAACAACGTTTTAATGCAAATCTGAAAAGTCATTAGAGCTTAATAAATTATACACAAATTACTCAATAGTGGCGTAAAACTGCATTATTTCACTTTTAAATGTAGTGAAGTAAAATAATAAAGCAGCATTACATGGAAATACTCACGTTAGATAGGCCTACAAGCAGGGTTCAGGGGTCTGAGCTCCCATGAAAGCAGTGAAATCATACATCTGTGGGGGTCGCTAATACATTACCAACAACCATTATTTTAATCACAAATAAATAATGCATGTGTCAATGTAATGAGTATTATTTACGTTAACGAGGTAAATAGGCTAAAAGAAAAACATTGTACAGTAGGCCTACTTGAGTAAAAGTAGCCTACTTTGTTACTTCCCAACACTGAAAAACACTTGTTCTTCACTTCTGCGGAATAATATGAACTATTATATACTCTGCCAGCAGTTTTGAATGACAATATAACGTTTTTTTCAGTTTCATTTTTTCCGGTTTCTCGGAGAAAGAGAAGGCGACCACCGGAAAGTAATTAAGACATCGTCACCGGCGCGCTACCGTCGTCGCTGCTCGCTCCAGTGACAGGTAACGTTTCAAGCCATCAGTCAGGTGCAGTGTGGATATTTGTATTAACTTAACCGACCACTGTATGTCTAAATTGTTGGGGAAGTGTTAAGGTAGTTCTTTATGTGTCTTTCCCCCACATGTGTGAGCAACTTTAGTTGTGTAACTACTTGTAAGTACCAAAAGTTCAACCTCCTGTCAACTTAAATGAACCCACGCACTGTGGTCGACTGTTTGATAGCTAGCATGCTAACATTAAGCTAGCTAATTCAAGGGTTTTTTGTCAACCGTTACAACGCTCCATTTTAGTTTTTCAACCGTTGAATTTCATGTAGTCATTGTTAGTCCGCCTTTTTTAAACTTTATTTATTTATTTACTACGACTACCTCTACTCCCGTGGCATTTTAATTAATAACAGTTTATCCCCTAATCTTTTAAAGTGTCTCTCAGGCGTATTGGATACCGTGTTTTAATCCATTTATGGACTTTAAATAGTATTTTCCTTGCTATTTGTATAGTATGTTTACTCCTGGTCTAATTATAGACCTAACTGGCCGGAGGAGGGGAGTCAATCATGTGCAGGGGGGACAGTTGTATCACAACATGTTGCACCATTGACCGCATGTGTTACAGAAGCTAAGAAAGTTGAGGTGATTCAAACCAAAACAAGAATCAACTATCTATGTAATTGTGGCTTTAAATACAGCCTTGCACGTTGATTAGAATTTGATATCTTGGATTTTCAATCTGCTTATTGTGTTGCAGGGTAAAACATTATTATTCAGCAGTGGCACCTTTCAGCTGAGAGATAAGAACACTATTTGAATAGTCCATTTGACAGTAAAACAACTGCAAACTAATTTAGAAAATTGTGTTTTTTGTGTTCAAATCAGATCCTACTTTTCTCGGGGTTTTTTTTATCCCAAATAACTGATCATGTTTTGTGTTTTGGACTGACAAATTCAGACATTTAAGACATCGTATTGGACTTAAAGTCAAATGATATGCACAAAAATATTTTTTTAGCCAACCAAAATGCTAATATGGTTTACTATACTTTCATGAGCTGAAAATGCTAAATATTTTTAAACATAGACATGACCCTAACCGGACGTAATTGACATTATTCCTTTTTGACGTTCATACACCCAAAGATTAAGCCGGATAATTAATGCAAATATATAGTTTTAAGTACGAGGTCCAGTTAGAGAAAATCTCCCCATGCAAAGGTCCGGAGCATCAAAATGTCTAAGTTGCTTTATGAATTAGTGTGATATATATTGAAGTAGCCTGTAGCTTTATCAACGTCTGCATGTAATCAACAGCTGACTGTCAATCAAAGAAACAAAATACAATTCAAAAACAACAACATTTATTGTCAATTAACATTTAACTATACAGATATACTGTGGATATGTGTAATGTTCCTCTCGGGCTGCATTTAAAAATAAAACGGAGAAAATAAATAAAATAGCATTGAAAATATGTGCATCTTAAAAGTGCTTAATTTTAGATAAATAAAATAAAGTGTAGCAGCAGCTTGAGTTTTTCTTTGTTAACCGTTTCACATCATGACTTAACAGTTTCAGACGATTATAGAACAATATCAGTCTTTACACATCATAACAATTGAACAGTTTTAAAGTTTCTCTTTCTTTCCCTCTTGTATTGCAGTCCCTCAGTCACTTTTTTTTGTTCTGTGCGAGAATTGAGCTTGTCCTGCCAGGAGGCTGACTATCTGGGCTGAAATTGTGTCAAGGCTAACACACAAGCAGGTGCTCATTGGTTAGCCTCGGTTAGCCTGCACTGGAACGATATTTAGTTTTATCCTGGTGGACTGATCATATTGGGCTCTGAGACTGCTCATTTGACCTCAATTCTGACTTGAGAGGGAATGTTTGGTCAAACACAAATGTTTTGGCACTTTTAATGAGTGCCACGGTCTCTGAACAAATGAGACACACTGGCTCTGTGCTCCCAGTGGCAGGATGAACATGAATGAGTCCACTCAGGGTTAGAGCACCATGTGTAATTATTTGTCTCTCCCTGTCTGCCACTAACACGCCTGTTCACTCTCCTCTCCGCTTCTCTCCCTGTATCGCTAATTATTCTCTTCACTCACTTTCCTCTCCGTTTCTCTCTGCCGTGCTCTCATCTCTTCTTCTGTATTGCTCACTCGTCTCTTTCGCCCCCTGTCGGCGGCGGTTAACATAGAATCGCCCCGTCAAAATTGAAATCCCCTATTAATGTATTGATTATAGGTCCATCCGGACCATGGTCCGCCTGTTGCCGACCCCTGGTATAGTGTATACCCAACAATAGCTTGAGTGTTTAATCTTGACCTTCAGCCTGTCAAAAAAACATACTAACGAAGGTCCAGTCTAATGTTTGTTCTTATTGTTTATTTTTCATTTTCCACCCCCTGCAAATGTCATGTGTATTCATCTGTTTAGGCTAACTAAGAGAAAAGTTAACCAAGATCCGTTAGGACAGCTGCTGACAGATGCAACTTGCCTCTGTTTTTCACTAGATGGCATAGACCCACAGCTTTGTCTTGAAAGCCTTTTTCTACTTCTTGTTTCTGGAGCAGACCGGCTGATGTTCTGACTTTTGAAAGACAGTGCCATGCTGTTCTTCTATGGCAGCTCATTGGTTTGGTTTTGTTCCCCAGTGGCTTACAGAGGACAGCGTTGTCCCTGTGGTATGCTGCTGGAATCTCCCGGCTTGATCCGCTGCCCTGCTCTAGTGCTGTCTCTGCTACTCATAACTGCTCCCTGTATGATACTGATATGTCCTGTCAGCCAAGGCAAGGCAAGGAAAGACCAATTGAGCTCGCTGCACAATGTCTGAGGGATTCAGAAATAGGGAAGCATTGTTCTGTTGATCTCACTTAGTGGATTTGCATTGGATTTATCTCAAAGAGGAACTTAGTTGGGTGCCCAATATCAAATAGAGGTGTTACGATACAATGATATGGATTGATGTTTGATATGGATCCATGTATCGACTAAAAAGGTCTTCCCTGAAGTGTGGAATAGGAGTTTGTGAATGTTAATGGTCTGCAAAGGCTAAAAATCCCAAAGTTCAGGCCAGAGGGAGTTTCTCTCCCATAACCCTGCCTGAAATGCCTCGATTCGACTCCTTTGTTGCGTAACATAGTGACATCACTATGTAACACTATAGATAGTTCTCCAACACATTGTACTTAATAGGTTAATATCAATCCTTAATATACACATTTATTTTGAAATTCCTATAGCACATCTAGGTTATTTAAATGTCAGGAAGTGTGGTAATACATTATTTATTTTTGTGACTTTATAAATATAATCGATGTGTGTCAATGGGTATATCATATTGTTTCATCTGTCGCAGGGTGCTAAAATGTATACGAATAACAAAAGTATGATAATGAAAGACTATATCTTTATCAGCAAAAACTGCCTCGTTGGCCAAAAGATCGATAAATAATTGTATCGAGAAACTTGTGATTTACACCCCATAAGGCAATTTGATAGATAATTTGACACAGTTATTAATTACCCATTTGTGTTTTTTGACAAGGCAGAGTGATCTTCTAGGATCCATTAGAGCCTACAGTAGTTGGGAGTTTACTGTGAGTGTCAGAGGGTCACCCTACTGGTTTTAAATATATGTTGCATGAATGCGTTCCTAGTTTACAATACACTATTTAGTTGGCAACATACCCATCTTAAAGTGGAACATTTACATTAGTTCTGCATTGTAAACCAAAGATGTCAATGTCAAAAACTTAGAATACATAACTAGACTCTCCTAATAACAGATTTTACAGGACTTATTTTCAGGGGACATAATAAGCCCGCTCTATACCATGATTTACATCTCGTCTCTGGTTAAGATTAGACTGCAGTTCCAAGGGTCAGAGGCCTTGTATAGATTAGGCAGAAATAGCATAGGTCTTAGGGGACCTTAGATGCTGGTGTCGCACCACTGCTGTAGTGTTGGGATCAGATGTCGAGCTGTTTGTCTACAACAAGAGGGAGTGTCATCAGACAGTGACATTATCATTGGAGAACTCTGAATAACTCATCTGCCTTACAGCAACCAACATTTGTGGAAAGTGTCTCTGAATAAGAGATTCAAATCCTGGTTGGGAATTGTCATAGAGCGACATTCCTCCAGGAAACCAGGCCTCCCGTCATTCTGCTCCCCTTTTCACTCATC
Organism: Harpagifer antarcticus; assembly: GCA_902827135.1. Lineage (NCBI taxonomy): Eukaryota > Metazoa > Chordata > Actinopteri > Perciformes > Harpagiferidae > Harpagifer > Harpagifer antarcticus. Next base: position 4,636,409 of record CADEHL010001042.1, on the reverse strand, counting down.
CCTTACTAAAAAGCAGCCTGATACATTCCCTCATAAAAGAGAGACTTTTGCTGCTTAGCAACAGTGAATGCCAACTCAGCTTGGCAGGCCAAGGCCACTCCTCCTGCACTGGGCTCGGCATGGATAAGGTAACATGTAGCTTTTCCTCCTTGCTCACTCTCCTGTAAACTCAGTCTTTAGCCAGACCTTGACATGCATGCACTGTGGAGCAATGTGCAGCCAACTCTCTGATACTGTCTGACACAGTGCCTGGCCAGAGAGATTGCTGCTCTGGGCCCGGAGTAAAGTCAAGAGGGAAAGAAACAACCTAATGCCTGCACAGGGGGCACCCTCATTCAGGCTGTGATGTTACTGATGCACGGCTGAACACGAGGAGGGAGGAGTGGTGGGACGGGGGCCGCTGGCTGAAGCTCTCTCACTCGCACACCACTGCCTGCCCAGTTGGCTGGATTTAGTGCTTTGGAGGGACAGCAGTAATGGGATTGCCTCTGAGAGGTTAAAATGAGCTGGCTGAACCTGCAACAACGTGATCTGACGTGATATGGCTGGCAGCTGATAGTGGACGCATTTTCTCTTCTTCTGTTATCAGTGAATGGAGAGAGTGGCAGTATTTTAGTTGGTTCATAATGTAGTTGATCCTTCTTAAGTCAGAGGTAAGCACTTTTGAATATTTTTACAGGCAGTGTTTCTTTCTATTTGTTGGCTCAGTGTCTTCTAAGTCTCATTGTTTGTACATTGTCTGCCTCGTCGTGGTTTGTCTCAGTTGCAGTTTACATAATGCCTAGTAGTCACGATTTAAACCAGAAACATCCCTGTTCTGTTCTGTTATATTGTGTGTGGGAAGATACTGCAGTGGTATTGGAGAGGCAGCTCCTGCCAAGGTTCAATGTGCACAAAGGTTTGCCAAGGCAGTATATTTCATTCGATTGTACAGAAGGTCAATGCAGTGTACGCTGTTTTTTTTTCTCTGCCTGTTAAACCAACATGATTCATCCAGGTTTGGACTTTGGGTCATGTTGATAATAGCAGAGCTGCTTTTGATAAAGTATCTTATCAGCAGGACGGTCGAAACGTAATCCATTTAAATACGAACACCTAATGATTGAAGCATATTAACATTAACAAGTCTTTAAAATCACTTGCAATAGAATAGACTTCATTTATAATGTTATCTTTACAGACTGAACATTGCTCTTAGGTCCAACATTTTTTAATGATTTAACATTTTGAAGTGTGCATGTTCAAAGGTAGGGTCCAGATTTATATATAGCATTGTGTTTGACACTTTCCTATAAAGAAACTTATCAATCCATTCGTTTTGAGACTTGCTGAATGTGTCATTTGTAGGTTATACTCAAAATTCTTATTGAGTCAATGTGCTAGCAAAACTTGGTTTGTAAAGGTGGATATTTTGGCTCTGAGAAAAAACTGTCTGTAATTACAGTTTTGTGTACCCCAGACCTACAATTAACTCTGTGTTGTCATGTCAGGCATCTACAGGTGTCTATGACTCTAACGCTTTAGGTAGAGCCTTGTGTTCGTCTGGGTGTCAAAATAAGCCATTTGTTTCCCTATGTACAGTGGGTACATAGGAAAGAAATGGCTTATTTTGACACCCAGACGGTTTTGCTGCAATATGTTGCAATAAAATATATTGCTATCCTAGCAGTATTACACACACACCTGCCAACAGCAAGCAGGATGCAACTCAAGAATAAAAAAAGAAAAGGTTAACAACATGCTTTACAATATGCACTTAACTCTTGTTTTCATTAGATATGTAGTATTTTAGCATTAGAATATGACAGCCAGAACCTTCTTAGCCTCCACCCTTCCTTCCGTAACCAGTATACTGTCCCTTTAAACGTGACAGAAGTACAGCAGACTGTAGGTTTTTATTATTCTGTTTTTCAGTTTCTCAATTGTTGGGTTTTCTTATATGCACCAGGATGTCTGGGATCTGCATACTGGAACACTTTCGGGCTGTTGGTGACTTGATATCTTACTCTCTTGTGGTACATACCACAATGGTGCTTTTGTTGTAGTAGTGCCTGGCAAGCTTAGCAGTCCAGTCAGCTTAAATAAACACAACGGTACACAACCAAGCGGTTAGGACTCTGCGGTATATTTCTCATGCCAAGTGGCTCATTTTACAAGTAGAAACATGTCTTGTTACTGCTTGGCAAGCGTCACATTTAGGCTTTTATGAAACCAAGGTCCATGAGAGACAGCAGCAGTGTCTGGCAAAACATAAGAACCCTGATATTCAACAATCTTAATGTAATCACATTGTGTATCGCATAGCCCAAGTAGGAAATCATTTGGACAGACTTGCAAAATGTTTTCCCTTGAGCATTATCATGATGGCTTTTGCATTTTTCATTGAGCCAAGTCATACATATTTAAAGTGTCCAGATACTGTTACAATGACCAATGGCTACAAAGGCTTACCAAGGCATGCCTTAGCCTTTATGGAGCCCGAGATAGATATTATATTGGAATATCTGTGCTTTAGCTTAGTATTGAGTGCTTCTGCTAACATTCAGTGAAATTACAGAGTCATCAAAGATTCTGTTGATAAATGTTTAAAAAAATTTGACCTTTTCCCCATCTTTACAGATATTGATGCCTGAATAAGTGCTACCAAACGAATTTGAGGTCATCTACAGAAGTAGGTGAAATCCTGTGTTCACAATGTCTAAGACAACTCTCAGCATGTCTACGGACCAAGTTGCGAGCACAGTTCCTCCACCCCACAGAGAGGTCCTCTCTCCAGAGAGTCTTTACAGCTCGTCTCTGTCACCTTCACCGGACTCCCACAGTAGTATTTCAAACCCCAGTGACCGGGAAGCCAACAGCTCCCCTGAGTGCTGCCTCAGCGACACCTCTCCTTGGATAACCTGTACAACACCACCTTACCGAAGGATCCTTTGCTCAGTGATGTGAGCCTGAACCTGAACCAAACATTTATTGCCACACCTGTTAATGGCAGTGTGAATTTCTGGAATGACAACTTGAGTCTGATGTGCAGCCATGAGTCAGAATCAGACAAGTACCACACTTTCAATGAGAACACGGAGGATGGGAGTAGCTGTGCAGTGATGTCGCCAGACTCTGTTGGGAGCCGATTGAGTTCAGTTCACACTTCCCATAGAGGGTCCCCCGAGAATGACTTCTGCTCCCTGAGCTCTGGGGAAATAGTAATTAGGACAAACAGTTTTTGCTTAGAGGATCATTCCCTGTTTGTCTCTTCCCTGGATGAGTCATCCATGTCTCTGGCTGCCGGCCATTCAACATTTCCTACTGAATCTAACCTGCTGTCAACCACTCTGCCGGATGTCTTTGAAAAATCTTCAGAAAAAGTAATCGAGGAGAACATGGGCCATATGTGTTTTGGCCTGACTTTCACTGAGGATATGCAACCTAGTGAAGAAAATGATATGGCTACATCCAGCCCTCTTGTAGCTCTGCCAGCTGAAAATGAGGGAGCTCTTTCACAGACCTTTGTCTGTGAAAAATCTCCTGCAAATTGCGGAAAAGAAGCTCAGATTGCCGGTGCCCAAAAAGAGCCATTGCTCTGTTTCACTGCAGCATTCACACCAGAACAAGGCGATACCTTTGTGCACTCTCCGTCGGTTATGCAAGACACTGATCATGTTATCCATACTTCCACTCCAGTACAAAGCATTGGGAACATGAGACCCAGCCCCCCCTCCTTTTCAGTGTCTCCCTATACTCAGAACACAGGAAACCCAGGACACAACCCTGTTAAACGGCAGCAAAACTCTGCAGCTCCTAATCATTTGGTTGCAGTCACAAAGGTCAAGAAAATGGAAATCAAGAAGTTTCCCAAGTCAAACTTCAGCAGCATAAAATCTAAAATTGTTACAAGAAATGTACATCAGTTATCAGTGTCAGGCTCTTCTTCACAGCTAAAACCATCACAAGTTAACGTGAACAATAAACACACTGAAGCACAAAGAGGAGCTACTGACAGCATTAGTCCAACCAATTTAAGGAGTAGCACTGCGGTTGTCTCTACCACCACTAAAGTGGTCAATGATGCTCCGAGACGAATGAGTACAGGGGCTGCTAATTCAGTTGCTCCACAGTCGTCTGGCCCTACTGCTACGAGTGGACAGGGACAGAGTGGAGCATGCCCACCTGGCCCAAATCCATCCGCAAATAAACCTGCCTCAGAAGTATGCAGTAATGCCAGCTTTGCAACAGAACAGGCAACCTCATGCCAAGCAGCAGAAACTGCAACTGCAGAGCATTCTGGCAACCAGACCTTCTGCTTCTCATCCTCAGGAAAATCCCCTGATAGAAGTGGCCAAACTGATCCCAAACCAATTCCAAAGAAGGGCGTGTTAGACCAAATTAAGGTCGCATCAGGCTCAGCTGTAGGTCAGGCAGAGCCTTCTGTGGCCAAGACGCGTCCTCGCTGCTCATCAGAGAGTTTATCACCGTCATCCAGGCCACAGAGGGAAAAGAGTGCAACTGCAAGGTTTTCAGCTAGCTTTACCACTCCCAAAGCTAAAATCCACCTGGGCCAGACCCGAACAGGGAACTTGAGCAGCAATACCCTGAATAAACAGGCCATTCCGACTGAGGCGGGAAACCGACCTGCTAAAAACTCCTCAAGAGAGGTGAAGAGGATCATCCTGCTGGTGAGTATTGACTCATTGTCATATTCTCATTACAGTGCTGTTCATATTTATGTTCTGACATCTTTTACTGTAAGCCACATCAAATCCAGTTGGATTGCATTTAGAGATGATGTTATAACTGGCAAGTTAGTGGCATTTTAACAACAGATCAAATGTTTTTTTTTAAACTGTTGGGGCCAATTGCACAAAGCTGAGGGACTGAATGAGAAATTGTTCTTTTTGCAGCTAGAGTCCAGTGAAGTGACAACAACGGGAGCCTCATCTGATGAGAGTAAGAGCACATTTCGAGCACGACCAGCTCCTCGACAAACAGCACAACTTTTACAACCTCCACCTGCCAGTCCCAGACCGTCCCCTCTGTCCAACAGGCTGAGGCAGCCAACCCGGGGGAGGGATGATTTCAAGGCCTCCAAAGCCGGGACACCACAGTCCAAGCTGAAGAGCAGCACAGGTAAGACTCAGAAATATAAAGTGGGCCATGTTAAATAAATATTTTTTTTTTGTTATACATTTAAGCTAAACCAGTGATAAACTTTCACAAAGAGTAAGTTGACCTTTAAATGTTGGTAATCAAACATTGACAGTAGGTCACAACAAATGCCCTCATAAATCTCCTACTTTTAACTAAGCAGAGAGTTAATGATTTCCTTACTATTTTCCATTTGGGTAAATGGGTAATGCTTTGTAAACAATCTGTTTAGGCATATCATTTGAAACATAAAAAGTTGATTTGGACTCTACTTAAAGTTTTGTGTAGGTTTGAAGGCAACACCTATGTTTTTTTGTGGGTTTTATGTACTGTAGCTGATATAATAGGATCCTTCAAAGCAACACCATAATGTTATGAGTGACCAATAGGAAATATCTTTGATTCACGAATTTGCCCCATAACTGCAGAAATAATCAAAATGACCAGTAAAATTAAAGGATGAACATTAAATTGTTTGATTTAATGCATTTCTGCACCTCTTATACACGTGTTTGTAAACAGAAATGATTCAGGTTGTAGTAAAGCAGTATCCCCATCAGAGGGTGCCACTGGGCAGTTCCTCTAATGCCCCTTTCCCCCAAAGCAGTTCCAGGGCCAGTTCGGAGCTAGTGCCCTGGTTCTTCCTGTTTTCAGCAGCAGGGCCGGCTCTTGGCCCTTACATTTTTTTCGAATATCTAGCCCCACTCGATTGCCACCAAGAACCAAATATGTCAAGCTTACGTCGATGGCTGATCAACAACAACAAAAAGCCTAAATAACATTGAGAATCAGTAATGATACTGTATATCATCATAATCGTTGCTTGAAAGCTAGGTATTTTGAGTTTGGAGCATGCAGAGGCTAACTACAGCTAGCTCTAACGTGATCAAACAGGCCTTATATTTATCTTCTTTCTCCTGCGTCAGTAAAATAAATATAAATATAAAAAATTATGTTATATTACATAATTGCCTCTAGATTGGATTATTATTGGTTTTTAGTAATAACCTTATTAATAACTACCTTTTTCTACCTTTTCATTCTGTATTTGGTTCTGGGACTGGCGTTACTTGTGTTGGTGAATAGAGCAGACTGCTCTGTGTTTGGTGCCGCTGTAACGTCTGTTCCTTGATCTCTGTCACAGACCGCCTCACTCAGACTGCCACTCTCATAAAAGGCTGATATTAAGATGCTTCAGTGCGCAGGTGACAAAACAAGATGCATTGTGGGCCATGTAGTTTATTGGCATATATAAAGCTACATTAAACGTAGGATAAGCTTATGATATTCTTTGCAAGCTCTCGCGGGCTACATAAAATAAGGTTGCGGTCTGGATTTGTCCCCCGGGCCTTGAGTTTTGTCCTACATAATTGTTGTTGATGATGAAGAGTGTGAAGAACATTTGAACGTCACTGGTGACGAATGGAAAGTTGTTGAAGTCTTTCTAATATTTCTAGTTGGCTTTGACAAAGCAAGAGCAACATGAGCAGCGCTTCAATACTTCTGTCTGCCATTGTTGCTGTTGTCGATGTGAGGGATTTTGCATGCCGTAAACGGTTACGTCACGACGCAAACGATGACACAATGCCGCAGCACCACTAGGGCTCTGTGCGGTGGAAACACAAAGAAGAACCAGTTATAGAGTGTGGTCCTCCTGGTGAGCTCAGTCATATTCCACAGGAACAGTGTCGGACACAGGTGTCGTCTCTTGTCTTGTGAATACACAGCTAACCCCCTCTGCCCTGCTGCTCTTCATAGTGAGAGGAGTTCTGGGGAAGGAGGGGGACTCTTCCTCTGATGGGAAGCCATCTGTACGGGCGGAAAGCAGGGGAAGGAAAGGGAGGTTTTGAGCTCGCCAATAGTGCAAAAACAATGTTTGAAACAAGCTCCCTGAGCATAGTAAAAAAAGCAGTAACTTTCTCATGCTCCAGCTACATGGAAACTTCACGGGGATGCATTATTTAGCTTTAACTACAACATGTTTTAGTTTATTTGTTTGTATTTGATCAGATTTGAAATGGTTGCTGTAATGAGTAAGATACTTGCTGGTACGTTGTGTACAATTTTATATTGAAAGTTATAATTAACAAATGGGGTAAGGTGTTGGGGATCCTGTTTATTTGTTTAATTAATAATATATACATTGCTTTCTTGGCTTTATAGTTGCTTTTTACTAGTTTTTCTGATGGACAAATATCGCATGAAAAGGACTCAATATTACCTGTTAAATCAAATATTGGCTGGTTTATTATGGCTGATTTTACCTGTCTGGGAGCTCTGTGGATGTTTTAACTTCCAGTTTTTTACTCATGACACATCTCAGTATGCTTGTTTATCCTTTAGTAACGGGGTTAATGCTGCTCACCTCAGATATGTATTTGTGCTCCATTGAACACAGGCAGTCAGAGAGTGCAGACAGGAGAGTCAGCCCATGAAAATGTGTCAACATCAAGCATCAAGCCTCAACTGAATGGATTTCGACTTCCTCAAACTTCCTCTCGACCCTCTCTCATGGGCCCTCCCCCAACTCCTTCTTCTAGACCACAACGCAAGACCCTGGGGCCGTCCAGGAGTCTCACTGAGCCGAGTGAAGGGAGTACACACGGTAAGCCTACCAGCTCTTACAGAGCTTTTAGGAACAAAAGGACAATGATATCAAATCAGTTTCATGCAGGAGTTCTCCAGCATCAGGCCACTTTGTCAAAGCGTGTTTTCTGAAAACATCTGGACCAAAAGGTGGGGGGGAGGGCTCTTTGTTAAATGGTGACCCACTTGAGGGCTAGGCTTGGATGTAAATCTCCCCAGGGCAAATCTGTCTCAGATTAAATACCCCCACATCTGCTAACATACATCTTTATAAAATTGTGATGTCTTTTTTAGTTGTCTTTATTTTAGGCTCTATAAAAAAGAGGAATATCAAAGTGTCCTTACAAACACACATTTTGAAAAATAAGACAAACACTTATGAATACATTTCCATATTTTGACATTGTTTGGACACCTATCTACCTCATCTAATACCTGTGACGTGAAATGAACATTCTCCCATTAATGTCAATAAAGTAGAGAACAAATATTTGAGAAGGAGGGAGAGAAATGATGACTTCTTTCAAAGCTATCAACAATTGGTATACAACGCTAAGATCAATCCAGTGCTGAGCTCGGAGTGGTGCTGGTGTGTTGTGTTTTTTCAAATGTATTATTAGAGTATTATACAAAAAGGAGCAGAGGGCTCTTTTCCTTGCAGCATCTTCAACAGCATACAGGTCTCTGATTGGCTGAGAGGGCCTCTTTTCCAAACTGGGGACCCCCCTTGTGTGGTTGTTATGGGAACGGGTTCTATTCCACTCTAGTTCACACACACACACACAGTGTTGCCTGGAGGAGAGTACGCAGACACAACTGAGGTGCAGAAAAAGAGCAGTTTCCTTATTATTTTCTATTCTTCAATTAAAAGCCAATGGCCGGATACACAGGACTTCGAAGCTGCACTTGGACTGAATTTACAGTTCATTCTTTCAACGGCTCCTCTTTAATTCTGAAGGGCAGCGCAGCATCCAACTGTGATGTCACTCTGTTGACATGCCTGCTTGTTGGATCCTATCGTTTCTGTATCATCCCTTTGTTAGCTGCGTTTCATGGTCAACATAGAAAGCTTTGGAGAAGTAAGTGAGACTTGGGAGTTGGATCATAATTGCTTTATCCAGGGTGCAGTGATGAATTGAAAGATCTTCTGGGTATTTCACTCAGTCCAGGACGGAGGATGTTGATTCATTGTCATAGTTTGTAATGGTCAGATTCAAATTACACCTGTTTTTAATCTGATCAATTGTTTTTTACCCTGAAGATTATATTAAAGGTTGTTAAGGTTTTAATTAAAGGTCCCATGTCATGGCCATTCCTACTGATCATAATTCCATTGTTGAGGTCTACTAGAAGAGATGTACATTGTTCAATGTTCCAAACTCACATTGGTTTCTCAGACAGCATCTCTGTAGTATGTGCATTCACTCTGTCCTACACGCTCCCACGAGCTCCTGCCCCCCCCTCCCTGTGAGCCCACTGTGCTCTGATTGGTCAGCTCGCCACCTCTGTTCTGATGAGTCCACCACCGTTACAGCGGAACATCAGTGTTTATGTTTTACAATGGCGTTTGTTAGCAACCAGGAAATGACACCAGTAATGACAAACTGATGAGAATGCTGCGTGGGGTCTGGGTGCCGTGTTGGCGGGACGTTGCGGATTACTGGGTCGTTTCCTGGGGGGGGGTCTGCGAGATACTGCGAAACTCAGCCTGAGCACACACACACACACTCACAGCCTGGCTGGGGCAGCATAGACAGGTCTTTTCTGTGTTTGAGTTGTACTCGCTACAAGGTGTACTTTGAGGGTTTATGACTCTGCAGACCGTTTACATGCAGAAAAACCTTCATAACACACAAGGGGACGGGTAATAACCAGAAAAGCATGACATGGGACCTTTAAATAATCATAAATACATTTAATTTATCAAGCAATTTTACAGGTGCTCAAAGACACTTTACGGTTATACCAGAAATGGTCTGTTTTTTTCTTCTACAAATCATTTTACTAAAATTCTTTATTACTACTTTATTGAATCAGCATCTCTGTACTTGTTCCGTAACAGTTTCTGGAGGAGCTGCACCTAAACCATCCCATCCCTTGAAAACTGGGAAGAACACTGGACCACGTGAGATAACGCACGCACACTCAGCATATACTATCAGACAGACTTCTCCTTTATCTTTTCC